>OY720253.1:13534568-14904568 GCA_963082625.1 Pasiphila rectangulata | reverse complement strand
TCCTGTTAAACTTTACAGATCCAAATTGCTGACATTCGGTACCTTCCGCACTCATCTGCGGACTCGGTGAGGGCACGAGAGGATCCATCTCTTTCGGGGCGAAAGTCCAACTCAACTTCCTGTATGCCAGGGTCATCTACCAGATCTATACGAGGTGCCTCCCAGTCATCAGATGAACTAAAACAAATTGTCTCTTCCTCGTAACCTGCTGAGGACTGGTGGAGTAAGCAGGTTGAATTGGAATTATTTTAGTTTTGCTCGCGTTTAAGACTAGTCCTGCATCATGCGACTACTTACAGACTTGGGGGTAAAATCTTGCTGAATCCACTTCGCTGCCGTGAAAAGGTCCTTACTAGCGGCCATAAGACATGTGTCGTCTGCGTATTGGTAGACAGAACAGTTTTTGACCACATGTTTCATATCATTGACATAGGCCAAATAGTGAAGCGGCCCAAGAAACGATCCTTGAGCAGTGCCTTCAGTGACGTTAATAGCGATACTTACATCATTTTCAACCTTAACAAAGTACTTACGGTCATTGAGATAATTTTTACACAACTCAAGGATTGCTCCCCGGATTCCTGAGTTTTCCAATTTAGACATTAGTGTTGAATGTCTTAATGTGTCAAATGCCTTACTATAATCTATAAACAAAAGTATAACATGGTTCTTACCATCGAGACTTTTATTTACCTCGTCCGTGAACTTAGATAGCCGCTCGCGTGCCCCGCGCGACTCCCCGTGCCCAGCCCCCTGTAGCGTTGCTAACCCAAACGCCGGGCGACAAAAACTTAGCACACCTCGCCGTGCTCCGCCAATTTTACGCCTGCGGTGCGCGAGCCGGCTTTCACGCAATCGTTCCTTGTGACTCAATTTGTTTTGAAAGATTGTCAAGTGTTAAATTTTTTATGTTTACTATGAAACTAGCTATACAATATCTTTTGTTCCTCAGATTACGACTCTGGTGCAGAGTTATGATGTGCTGAACTTGAGATAGCGCGTTTTAAAGCTCGTCTTGTTTTTAAAAGCTCATAACTCAATAATTAAAGCGATGACATATGGTTTTTAATCTTTGATTACGTTATTTATAGAATAAATAATAGGATAAGAAATAAAAACGTACACTTGTTCATACATATTTATTAATTTACAGGCCTCTGATTCCACACCATTATCTGGCGCCGCGCGGCGTAATTTATAACTTGACAAGGCATATCATGCACAAATATCATTTTTAGGCATTGTTCGGGTAAACCGAACACTCAGCAAATACGCATTCTGCTGCGCTTGCATTGGTATACGTATAGTAATAGAAACAATATAGTGAAGTCCGTACTGTTGCGCCGAGCGCAAGCGTAAACCAGTAAGTTCGCGAAAGATCCAGAAAGGACCGGTGTTTGAGCGGCCGAAAGAGTCCAAGATCACTCTTCTTTGTTTACAACACAAACACGAGAAGTTTCTAGACAAACCGGTTTTGAAACAATAGTGCGAGTAGTAAACAAAGTTATAAAAAGTTGTTTACTTGTCTTTTGTTGTCCTGTCTCTTTTGTGTGTGAATCTAGAAACTTCAGCTTCGAGAATCTTCTTTATGTGCGATATAAATACGCGGATGTGTTTACCGAGCGGACAATCTTGATTTGGCTACGAAAACGAACATTGCGATATATCCAAGTGACTTAAAAGTGAATACAGTGATTGTGTACAAGTGCTATAGTGTTCAGTGAATAGTGAACAAGTGTTAGTGTGACGATCAGTGTTGTTCAGTGAAGAAGTGTTCTAGTGAGAATCTGCTGTGAGATTCTTATTGGTGTGATCTGTGATTAAAGTGTTAATTTTGCTAAAATTTGACCACATTATTTAATCCCGTCCAATGGACAGACTCTTGCAAACCAGTATTCATCGAACCAAAATTGCTTACCTTGCCAAGTTTATACATATGTATTTGAGATGTGTAAATTTGTTAGAAATCATTATTCGCTGTTCGAAAAAGACGATAATGCTAAGTTTAAACGTAATATTATACAAAAACCACTGATAGTGCCACGGTACAGACTAAAGATGACAAACAAAAACTGCTATGCCATGGCAGTAAGGATATTTAACAAGCTGCCGAAAAGTTTTAGAGATATGCCTGATCCAGAATTTACTAGGAAACTTTATGATTGGCTCTGCGAAAAATGCTTTTATACAGTAACAGATTTTTTGACATTTAAATTTTAAGCAAATACCTAATGTTATTTTATTATTAATTATTGTGAAATTTAATTTTATTGTATGATTGTTACATAATGGAATTTTGTATATAATTTATGGATAATGACTTCATGCATGACTTAAATTTGAATTTTAAATTATATAATATAAGTACATAACTTTGTGTAAAAGCAACCTACATATAAATATTTGTACGACCGGAAGGTCAAAATATAGTGATACAACTTATTTATGCCCATCTGTAAATCTACCTATATTTAAGCAAATAAATAATTCATTCATTCATTTACAGACTATGTCCACATCACACACAAAAATCACAAATAAAGCCTCTAGAAGAACTTCCAGCAGTGCAGTTCTCATGGGCCCACTTCTTACATATTGAACACATAATCCAGTCTTCGGCGGGTGGATCACTGAACTTTTCCTGGCAATAAATGCAAAAATATTCGTAATTTTCTTGTTCGGTTTAAAAATGAGTGATTAGATCTCTTCCCCGAAATCGTTAATTCCGCGTAGCAAACTTTCCATTCGCATTTTTCCCCACTCGAACTTTTACCCATTCTCCTTTTTTATCATTCATAAATAATGCCAGTATCATAATTATTCAGTAAGGTATTTATCCGATCCTTTTGTTTATCATTCGCGAATATTACCAGAATCATAATTTTCTAATAGCGTCCATAACCGATATTTTTGTTTATTATTCGTGATTATTCCAGTGTCATAATTTTCTAATAGCATATCTAGATAATTTATTTTCTTATTATTGTCGACGAATACAAGAGGAATTATTTCCTAACAGGTACGTACCTATCCATGATATATATTACCTTCTGCCATTTTACCTTCACCACTCTTCTTTACCTAAATACACTTTATTTTCAAGTTTTCTAGCTAAATTGCATAAAATATGATTTGTTACATCAATTTATGAAAAAAATTAAACAATGTAATAATATTTTGATAAAATTGTATTCTTAATATAGCACCTTAAAACCAAAGCGGCAACAAAAAAAATCTTCCTATTAGTTTACCTAATGAAGCAGTAACAGGCGTCTTCGTTTGGCGAGCTATATGTAGGTATACTAAACGGAAGCTATAGTGCTAGTACCTACGAGTATCTCAATACTACATGCACTCAGTAGAATATAAAGTAACTTGTGGTTAAAAATTGATGAAAGTCAATCACCACTTAGTATTTTAAGTATGACAGTTGTTGAATACATATGTCGATGGATGTCATGCCAATGAGAAAATTTTGCACAATTTTTTGTATTTTAGTGTCTCTATCTGTATATATTTTTTTCCGTTTCTGATAAACGTAGCGTCCCATTTCATTTTGCAAAACAATAAAATCGACTACATTTGCCTCAGCTTTTAGCTGCGAAATAAAGTAAAACAGATTATAGTTTTTATTCATTCTGCCATTAATTTTTTTGTGCCAGCTTTCTGTAACATTATTCGTTCGGTGCCGGTGCCCGAAGCAGGACAAAACATCTATCATTTCAATTCTAATCCATTGTCTTGTCATGTAATCATTAAATTTTGTTATATTTGGCATGTTCGGAGTTTCAACTAACACTTCGTGTATTTTTGTATTAGGTAAATGTGAGAGCTACACATTTTGCTAAATAAGCACATCCTTCTCGGGTATCTGTTAGATCCCATTTTTCACCATTTTTGTAAACTGCCTGGCAATAATGAAAAAAGCAGCCTGTTAATGCTGCAGATGGATATATAGCTCTCAGAGCGTTCATTGCCGCAGTCTCATAGTCACTCTTGATAAAGTCTGGACGAAAATTAGGAATATTTTCCTTAATCGCTTGAAATAACTCTTCATATGTAGCCTGGGTCTTATTAGGCAACAGTGCATATATACACGGGACGACTTTGGTGAAAGCATCATCCGAACCAATATCGGCGTGTATACTGTATAATTGTGTATAAGGCTTGGGGACCATTTTAAAGGTACCGTCTACAAAAAAAGTTTTTACATTTTGTATCCATTCATTACATTGTGGAGTTATAAAAACAACAATACCGCCAATTTGAATGCAAAAAAAATTTTGTCCCAAGTTTTCTGCGATTACAACATCTTCGCACGATTGAAATGTTGAGTTTCCGAAGGCTTTATGGCTTGCTCTATATATAGCATGTCTCTTTTCACGAAACGACGGTAACTTGTCCGTGTATTCTGGCGACATGAAAGTTTTCATTTCCTCCTTATAAAGGAGAGGAATGGGTCGATAATCCGTCGCGACCTTTTTCTTTATTTCGATGATTTTTTTTTCTATTTCGATGCTCTCGAAATCAGGTACACAACAATGCCCAGTTTCACGAATATTTTTTTCTTTTTTATCATTTAGAACCAACGTGCCTTGGCATGTTCGTTTTGCGGAGCAAATCCAGACCGACGAACCATTTTTATTGCTTCGTTTCAGATAGTGTCTATAAATAAAATAAAATAAATAAATAAATATTTCTGGACAAATCACACAGCACCTTCTAGCCCCAAGCTAAGCAGAGCTTGTGTTATGGGTACTAGATGACTGATATACTTAATAACATTATACTACATAGATATATATACGGCTCTCACTAAAATTTGTCCGTTATGTGTACTATCAATGAACTCGAATGTTTTCTGAATACTAGCTGAACTCTCTGGATCACATTTTTCATTACTAGTTTCCATTGTTGCAGAGAAAATGTTAAAATTTTATATGCAATTACAATTAGCGACGCGACAATTCAAATAACAAGTGACTGACTAAAATCATGTACATATCAGTGAAAGATATTACAAGGGCTTATGCGTTCTCAGATTTTTTTTTGTTGCTGCTTTGGTTTTATGGTATTGTATTAAGAATACAATTTTATCAAAATATTATTACATTGTTTATTTTTTTTCATAAATTGATGTAACAAATCATATTTTATGCAATTTAGCTAGAAAACTTGAAAATAAAGTGTATTTAGGTAAAGAAGAGTGGTGAAGGTAAAGTGGCAGAAGGTAATATATATCATGGATAGGTACGTACCTGTTAGGAAATAATTCCTCTTGTATTCGTCGACAATAATAAGAAAATAAATTATCTAGATATGCTATTAGAAAATTATGACACTGGAATAATCACGAATAATAAACAAAAATATCGGTTATGGACGCTATTAGAAAATTATGATTCTGGTAATATTCGCGAATGATAAACAAAAGGATCGGATAAATACCTTACTGAATAATTATGATACTGGCATTATTTATGAATGATAAAAAAGGAGAATGGGTAAAAGTTCGAGTGGGGAAAAATGCGAATGGAAAGTTTGCTACGCGGAATTAACGATTTCGGGGAAGAGATCTAATCACTCTTAAAAATTATGTAGATTTCTAACAGTTTTTGTAGTGTTTTCTGTAGATTTTTTCTTTTCTTATCTAATTTATTTTGTTCTTTTTCTTCTAAATTGGCCTTTTCCTTTTGATGTCCTGGGACTGGGCGAGTAGACGGAGGGGTTGGAAGTGACTCCGAACCCCCCCGGGATTCCAGTAGACGAGGCGCAATGCCCCCGCATTAATTTAGGGGTGCGGGGGCAGGGGCGGAGTGAAGCTCCTGGGAACGCGGGGGAGGGGATACACCAGATGTTGCCTGAAGGGCGCGGCTGGTGTAGCCCAAAGGTCTCGCCCAAGCTGACACAGCAGGAGGGGCGGGGGGCAACAAGGACACCTTCGGAGATGTCCTCGCGTGTTGGGGTGGGGCGGGGCGGAAGCGCTCCGGAGCCCTAGCATGCGCTCTCCTAGCGCTTGCCTTTGGGGCTCTGGGGCAGCCGCGATAGTTCGCGGTGTGCCCCTCGGTCCCGCAGAGCACGCAGCTAGGCGGCATGGGGTCATTGGGGACGCGCTTGCAGTCAGCGGTGCCGTGGTCACCCAGGCACTTGACGCAGCGGGGGCGGGCAAAGCAGTTGCGCGCAGAGTGGCCATATAACTGGCACCTGTGGCACTGTCCAGGGGGGCCCTTCCTGAAGGGAGCCTCTACGTAGAGGCCGGAAAGGCGACACACGGTTTTGACGCCGAATATCGCCTTTCCTTCGGGCGAAAGGTCAAGGATTACGAGTACTAGATCGAACGGGGTCTTGTCCCGTCCGCTGTACATGCGGTGGACTTCCCTGACGGGGAAGCTCTGATCGCAGAGGTCGGACTTTATGACCTCAGAGTCGAATTCCGCGGGGAGGCCGCGGATGACTACGCGCAGAAGGCGGCTCGCTCTCGAGAGCATAGGTATGAAAACCTATGTTCTCAGCGCGTAGGACAGACGTCAGACGTCGGTGATCGTCCGATGTCTGGACGTGAATCTTAATGGAGTCCTTGATGGACTGGGCCTTGGTGAAGTTTACCTTTTTCAAGGTAAGGAGCTCTACGGGGGTCTCTAAGGGGCTCTACGCTGGACCATTTGGCCTTTTCGGGAAGGAAGACAGGCGGGGGGGGTTTCTCCTTGCGGAGGGGGGCGGGTTCGGCGGGGGGAGTAGGCGGGCGGGTAGCCGTAGCCTCTACGGGGACTGCAATCTTAGCCGGAGGGGCTAAGGCCGATTTGTGCGACGACTTCTTCCTGCGCCGTTTGCCGCCTTCGACGACAGTGTAACTGTCGTCGGAGGACTGCTCCGACGAGGAAGAGTTGTCGCTCGGGGAGGGTTCGAGCTCCATCGCCGAAGCGTCGGAGTCCGAATCGGAGGAGGAGGACGTGGCGGGGGAGACCGGAGTCTCCGGGGTGGCCGGAAGGGCGGGGGAGACCGAAGTCTCCGGGGTGGCCGGAAGGGCGGGGGAGACCGAAGTCTCCGGGGTGGCCGGAAGGGCGGGGGCGGGGGTGAGAGGGGCCGCGGTGGCCACCTCCATTGGGTCGGACTTCTTGTCCAGTTTGTTCGACTCTTGACAAGAGGCGATCAACCTGGACAATAGGTCCCCGTGCTGTTGGGCTAACAGCCTAAACAGCTTCCTAAGGGTCTCGGGATCAAGCCCGTCCATAATGTCCGGGCTTGACATCGCGCGGGGGGTGAGGGGAGGTCCCTATTCCCGGGGGGAGCACCCGGGAAATAACTAAGTGTCCCTCCTTGTCGGGTATAGACAAGGAGGGGTGTGTCCTACCTAAATGTGTGTGTCCCTTTCGCCTCTCATATGGGGCAAAAGGGGTGTGTGCCTCACGCTATCTGGGGTCGGCGACGGTTCCACCCCAAGGCCGGTGGTTCCAGACCCAGCCGGATTCTGTTTTGCCTTGAAGAGGCAAAACAGGCGCTCCGGGTCCACGCCCAGCTAAGTTGGTTGTCACCGTAGGGTATCCCTTAGCTGACCACTAAAGTCGTGGCTTTGGACAGTTTATTAGCTAAAGAAACTAGCTCGACAAATCGTTCTGAAAAGAACGATTTTCTCTTGCACTAGAGCAATTCGAGTTAATCGCTCTGAAAAGAGCAAATAACTCTAAAAGAAACAGGATAGTAAACCAGTAGCGCACTAAAAAGTGCGAACTACCGGTATTCGCTCGCGCAAGTGATTATTCAGACTAGCAAGCTAGTAAGAATAACACCGCAACGATGCGAAGCTAGCACTGGACGCTAGCGGGCGACGGCAGGGGCCTGGTGCGGGGACCAAGGCGGCAGCGGGCGGCGGGCGTCTGGAACGACGTCCGAGCGGCGACTGAGCGAGCGGAGTGGGGGGCCTGGTGCCAGGCGAGCGGGCGGCAAGAGCGGCGTGCGTCTAGCACGACGTCCGAGCGGCGAGTACATGACGATCTTTCATTCAAAATGGTGTCACGTTTTGTTTCATCTTACCGATCTATATGGATCGCTTCGATGCCAAATTAAACTTAGGCATTTCTAGAAAATCATCAGACCGCCAATATTCATTTTGCAATGTACGCACGTACATACCATGTATGATGCACATCTATACCCATGTACATAATAACGGCAAAATACACCACTATCTCGTCTGCAGGTGTCCACTGATGTAGGTAGACGAGATGATGGCTTCAGTTCTCCTTTGGCTTTCAAACTTTCGATCGTTTGCTTGGCGTACCTATTAGTTTCCTGGGCGATAAGCTCTAACATGTCTTTATCCCAGATATCCATAAAGGCGTCATGGGGCGTATCGTAGTCCTTGATAGGTCCAGGAGAATTACCAGAAAAAAATTCCGGGATTCCCCCAAACGTATCAAAGTCTTCTTGCCATGTGAAACTATTAGATGTGCCAATCATACGATCGACTTCATCATCTATTTTTGACCTTGGCCCCACCGTTTTTTTTTTATTTTTTTCTTAATTTTGCAGAAAATAAGCAGTTTTTTATCTTTAAATTCGAATATCTTTACTTGCGATGGGTAAAACAGGCAGGATGTTGTTTTGTATTAATGTTTAATAGTAGCAGACTCTCATAAAATTATTGTTTGGTACAGATATTAGTAGGAAAAAAGTTATCAGTCTTTAAAGGTACAAAAAGATGTAAAAAAATACTTAGAGCATAACTTTGACTTGCATTAAAAAAAACTAAAAGGGATCGAGAACTTCAAGGACTTCATCAAAACATCTCTGCTGTATGAGCTTTCTAACGGTATGTAATTTACATTTACTAAAACAAAAAGTCAGGACTTATTTGACAATTTTATCAAGTAAGGTTTTTGACGAAACAGAAAATTAAAATGTTTTGCGAAATTTAAAACTGTAAAGTTGTCAAAAAATTTAGCAATCAATTTAAATGAGAGAAGTACTAAAATTACCAATTCAAAAGGCCTTTTTCTGTTACCTAAATGTCAGTGGGTAATAAAAGTCATTAACTATAATTTAACAAAAACCGTGTATACGTAATTCTAAAACTTACTTATGAACTAAAGAATTTGAATCTACTTTAATAAAGTTACATCTTTTTTATTAACAACTTTTATTTAATTAATACCTAATAGGCTTACCATAGAGTTGTACCACTCTACGTATCCGTCGGACTCGACGAGAATCGAAATCGACGGAAAACAAAAATAACAACACTAATAACAATGTACAAGGATTGGTATGGAACGATACCACACAGAGAGGTCCTTCTGTCTCGACGGTTGGCGGCGGAATAGAGGCCGGCAGGGTGATTATGTATCTTGCAATAAGCCTAAATGGCGCGATAATCGCTGTCAAACGTCAATTTTGTATTAGCTAACAGCAGTTTTAGCGCCAACAGCAATCGAGTACTGAGTCTCCCTCTGTTGGACAATCGGTAAACTAAAAAGTGCTTTCTGATCGTGGTCTTGGCACAATTTGGTATTACCTATCACTTTTGACAGCAATAAAACAGCGATTTGACCGTCAAATTAGCAACAACCATTTATACTGGTTGTTTGTTGTGTTTTGTAATTGGAAATAAATAAAATATAGGTAAGTTGCAGTTTCTGCCAAATTATACCTACCTACGCTATATAAGAATCATGACTTGACTTTGCTATAAATTGAGCTTTTGTGTACCTGATATTTTATAAAGTAAATTAATGTTTTTTGTAGTTTCGAAGATATGGCACGCGCTGTGTTATTGATAGAGGCTCTTGATGCCGAAGACAGAAGGGACGAACTTCTTGAGAGGGCTCGTTTGCGGCGAAATCTCAGAGATCAAGCTAATCCTCTCACATTGCCAGACATTGAGTTTAGAGCCCATTATAGGCTCTCTAAAGAGTTGTTTTCAAAACTCTGTGAAGAAATTAAACCTCATATGCCTGCACAGCGAAGAAGAACAAAAGTTAGCTTGGAATGCAAGGTATGGCATCATTAGCCTAGCTTAGCAACATACATTCAATTTCTGTTCAAGACATTAGAAACCTTGTGTTTTTGTTTTAAGATAAGACCACCCATTGTAAATATATTTGTTTGTGTAATTTATGATAAATGAATGTACAATTGAGTTATCTATACATCTACAGGTTCTAACAGCACTCATTTTATGCCACTGGGTCATACCAAAAACCAGTGGGCATGAATTTTCTACATGGCCTGAGTCAACCTAGTGTCTCAAATGCCGTGCATGAAGTAACCAAGGCGCTGAACAGTATGGACATTTTGAAAAAATATGTAAGATTTCCTCAGACACGGCAAGAGAGACGGACTGTAATAAATGGGTATAGTTCCATAGTTTTGTTGTATATTTTGTGTGTTAATCACCAACCATTGTTAATAAAATAGTAGTAAATATAAATATATTATTGATTACATAAACTCCCAAGTGTTAAAGATAAAAGATAAAGATCATTTATTTGCATAAACATGTGTAAGCTAGGATGACAAAAATAATAATCTTATATTGTGAATTATTTTAGGTATTACAACAAATTTGGATTTCCTGGGGTTCTTGGGTGCATTGATTGTACCCATGTTGCCATGGTGCGACCCAATGAACATGAAGAAAGATTTTTCAACCGCAAGCATTACCATTCTAGGAATGTTCAAATAGTAAGTTACATTATAATACCTAGTTACAGTACCTTTTTTTATTAATAATTAAAAAATGTCCTAGCTACATTATTTTATAGCCATGAATATGCAAATTTTGTAAATATAACAAAATGTATTATACTATATAATATTATATTGTTTTGCAGATTTGTGACAGTGATTTGAACATTTTAAATGTTGATGCTACCTTTGGAGGGGCCTGCCGTGATGCATTCATCTGGCGTCAGTCAGAAGTCAACCCACACATCCAACAACTCAATAATGATGGGGAAACTCTCTGGTTTTTAGGTAGGTACTAATATAAGCAGGTTCTTCCAATTCTGACTAAACTTTTGCCAATAAGCACCATGCTCATGTTCCATTATTACAGTTATTATCTGGAATGTAGAATGTAACCAGGATGAACACTGCCATGAATTTTGGTTCTAAAATCAAATTTATGTTTATTTTTAACTCCCAACAAAAATTATGTTTTCAAATATACCCAAGTGTGGTATCAAATGAAAAGGCATGATATGTATATTGCAAAAGGCTAGGACTAGACCTTAGAGACTAGGTAAAGTGTCCAGGGTTATTTAAATTTTATAAACTTGTATCTTTATCATTTGATTTCTTTGCAGGTGACTTGTATCCTTTAAGGCCTTGGCTTCTGACCCCCATTGTTAATGCTGGCCCTGAGACTCCCGAGGAACACTACACAAATGTCCACTGCAAGGTCAGAAACTCTGTTGAACGGTGCATCGGAGTATTAAAGGCCCGCTGGCGTTGTTTGCTGGTTCACAGAGTGCTGCATTATGACCACCACACTGTGGCAAAAATAATAAACGCATGCTGTGTCCTACATAACATGACCAATAGAGATAGGCTTCTTGTACCTGAGATGACACCTGAAGACACCCAAGCTGAAAGAAATCAGCAAGAACCAGAAAGGGATTATGTTGAGGACCAGAATGTATCCCAGATGCTACAAAATGGCCGTCGACAAGTTTCCATTGTTGTTCAGAGGTTGTGGAGTAACAGAACATAGAACCTTCTCACAACTCCGATCCTGGACTAGGCTAGATGTCTGAAGGTCGAATCAGCTGCCAGCTGGAATGCTTTATTAAATAAATATCTCTCCTTATTGTCTAAGTATTTTTCTATGTATGATAACTATGTATTTACAAAATAATACAGCCTTACTTTTTGATCGTTTTAATCCCGTGAAGGGGTGATCCGGTACATGAAACACTATCGATTTGTAAAGATAAAATTAAAAAATAAAATTATATTTTCTTTTAAACTCGAATCAATTCTCGCATTAGTGAAAAAGCGATGCGAACCAATAGTAGTACCATTCAAACATGTGTTCACAGGTAGATGACATTCAAAGAGACCGACACTAGTACTGTAAAGGTCTATGACCTATTTCACCAATGACGCGTAAGCGCAGTCCACGTGGACTCATGAAAATTAGCCAATGCTAACTAAGCTCCGCCCCCAACCCCCATTTGATTGGCGATTTAAAATGCGAGCGAGCCGCGCACAAGGTCGGCACATCTAAATAAATCAAATCAGTTTCTCTGAGACGTCATCGGTGGTGCATCACTGTTTAGTGTTTACGATCCTTGTCGAGCGAAAAAAATGACGTCACGTAATTACGTGTTCTCCAACCTGGAGTTCGTTGCAATGGTGTAATTTTACGCGAACGCGGATTACGATGCGCAAGCGGCTCGTCGTCTCTACAGCGAACCAAACCACCTGCAATCTTTACGACTGAGTGGTATACCCACCCAACCCGCAAATTCCACCTGGTCAGACAATTGTGGCGGCTACGCAGCGGCTGTTAGATCACGGACAATTCACCACACCGTCACATGCTCAGGGCCGCGGTCGCCAACCCGTTTAGACACCCGAACTAGACGGGGAAATCCTGGAATACTTTGAACGAGATCCCAGGCGTAGTACAAATATGGCTGCAATTAGGAATAACGTGAGTCAATACTACGTTTGGAAGCTCTTGCATCATGAAGGACTCCACCCATAACTATTAAATAAATCAAAGGTACCTACTTAGAGGTATGTAACAGAACTTTTTTCAAATCATTTGATAATTAATAACAAGAAAGTTTTATTTTCAAATCCGTTGTAAATAATTTTGATTCCAAAATTTTAAATACGCCATAAATAGGTACCTACCTACTAGCAAACCTGTAGGAAATTATTTTTACTATTTACCGCTTTAAGCATAATTGTTTAAATTTAATTAGTTCCCATAATCTAGGCTAAAAATAATTATGACGGTCCTAAGCCCGTAAAAGTATGAAGGAAAATTTGGAATCAGCTGAGTGAGTCAATAACCTAGGTACGTTCATAAAGTGGGTGGGGTTTACGCACCGCCGTACAACTAACTCGTGACGCTACTACTGGTTTCATGCATTTTGCGAATATTAAGTTTTCACTTGCTAGTTTTTTCATTTTAAGAGATATGACGCTGTGTAAGTTGTTGATGAAAAGTATTATGTAAGTTAAACCACCTGTCCAAGGGATTAAAACGATCAAAATGTAAGACTGTATAAAGTAGTCTTGTAATTTTTTTTTTTTAGATTGTAATAAAATGCTGAATAAGCTCATAAAGCTTATTCAGCATTTTAGTCTGCTCATGCAGGGCCCCTGTGCGACAGACAGGGATGCCTCCGCCTGCTGGCCTGCAGCCCGCGCTGCCATAACAGCGGCCTCCGCCTGCTGGCCTGCAGCCCGCGCTGCCATAACAGCGGCCTCCGCCTGCTGGCCCGCAGCCCGCGCTGTCATAACAGCGGCCTCCGCCTGCTGGCCTGCAGCCCGCGCTGCCATAACAGCGGCCTCCGCCTGCTGGCCTGCAGCCCGCGCTGCCATAACAGCGGCCTCCGCCTGCTGGCCTGCAGCCCGCGCTGCCATAACAGCGGCCTCCGCCTGCTGGCCTGCAGCCCGCGCTGCCATAACAGCGGCCTCCGCCTGCTGGCCCGCAGCCCGCGCTGTCATAACAGCGGCCTCCGCCTGCTGGCCTGCAGCCCGCGCTGCCATAACAGCGGCCTCCGCCTGCTGGCCTGCAGCCCGCGCTGCCATAACAGCGGCCTCCGCCTGCTGGCCTGCAGCCCGCGCTGCCATAACAGCGGCCTCCGCCTGCTGGCCCGCAGCCCGCGCTGTCATAACAGCGGCCTCCGCCTGCTGGCCTGCAGCCCGCGCTGCCATAACAGCGGCCTCCGCCTGCTGGCCCGCAGCCCGCGCTGTCATAACAGCGGCCTCCGCCTGCTGGCCCGCAGCCCGCGCTGTCATAACTGCGGCCTCCGCCTGCTGGCCCGCAGCCCGCGCTGTTATAACAGCGGCCTCCGCCTGCTGGCCTGCAGCCCGCGCTGCCATAACAGCGGCCTCCGCCTGCTGGCCTGCAGCCCGCGCTGCCATAACAGCGGCCTCCGCCTGCTGGCCCGCAGCCCGCGCTGTCATAACAGCGGCCTCCGCCTGTTGGCCCGCAGCCCGCGCTATCATAACAGCGGCCTCCGCCTGCTGGCCTGCAGCCCGCGCTGCCATAACAGCGGCCTCCGCCTGCTGGCCTGCAGCCCGCGCTGCCATAACGGCGGCGTCTGCCAGCTTGCCCTCAGCTTCCACTCGCCTCTCTTCGAGTTCAGCCACCCATGATGGACTAACTCTTGAGCCTGAAAAATATTAAAATAAATTAGGACAGCTGGTTGATGACAATAGGTGGTAATTTTCATGAGAAACAAACCAAAGTATATGTATGACTTACCTGTCCCAACAGAAGCCCTCATGACTCGGCTGCTGGTATGGGTTCTGGACCCACGTGGTCGTCGTGGGACTGGGCTCACTGGCAATATTTGCCTTGGGGTAATAGGGCGAGCTGCTCTCTCTCTGTTAGTATTCCCTCTGCTTGATGGTGATTCTGAATGAAAACAAAAATTACAGTATTAGGAAAGAAACAGACAGATGGCCAGTGAAACTACTAAATAAATATTTTTTTACCAGTGCTAACAAATGCCTCCATGATTTGGGTGCTGCTTTGAGCTCTGGGTTGTGAGACTGGGCTCATGTGTCGAGGTTGACCAGTAGCATCTGGTGTATCTGAAAATTATAGAAAAAAAAATTATGGGTCTATGATGCAGACTTTAAATGAGTTTATAAAAGTGAGAAAATCAACTCACAAAATCTACTGGCATGCCCTCTGCTCGAAGGTGAGTGTGGGTGTGGTGGTGATTCTAATTGAAAATAAAAATCACAAGATTAGGCAAGTTTTAACTTGCAACCCTTATAAGACTTTAAAATTATATAATGTGTGTGTCAAGTGCGCAGTGCGCTCTATACTACGGCGCCACAGAAAACCAGCGCAGTAACAGCTTGCTGAGCAATGTTATTCCTGCTTATGCTGAGTGGTGACCGATTTGTGCCAATGTAAACTTAAGATAATTATAATTTTATGTGTGTTATTAAGACTTTGGTGCAAATAAACGGTTTCTTTCTTTTCTTTCTTTCTTTCTTTCAATTATTAAGATTTAAAATAACTATAAAAATATATTATGAGGATTTACCTGTTGTGTTAATTACCACTTCATGGTAATCATCGTGGTCTCCAACAGCATTTTGTGGTGGCTGAAACAGACAAGATTATTAAAATTTGTTGAGTCACACAGACCTAGGTATTTAAATCAATTTAGAATAAATAAAAATGGTGTTCAATTAAAAGTAGGATATTAAAGCTTACAAATGCAGGCACCCTGTGCTGCGTGTCACCGTACGCAGCACCCTCCCCAATTATCGCTAGGACCTTTCGGTCCGTTTCTGATAAAAGGTCGAGAGTGCCTGGCCCACCACCAGTCCTAAAAGCTTCTACCCTTCTTACAGCAGCTCTATTTCGGCATTTGAATTTCAAGTCAGGCCAGTACTAAGAATACAAGAAGAAAAGCGTTAATGTAAAGGTAAACCAAGCATGAGATCTAAATGTAAAAAAGACTTCTTACACGTTTCCACCGCTGCCCAGTTGCACCGTCGCCGTGAGCGTTTAGCCTGGTAGCAAGGCTGTGTCACTCACGATCGACGGTCTCCTTGGACCTCGGTCCCAGGCCAACGCCTTTGGCAAGGCTCGAGTGTGCCATGAGGTGCTGCAGCAACTCCTCCAGTTGGTTTGTTGAAACTCTATTTTCCACTGAAATTACAAGAACATGATAGAAACCGAAAACAAAACTACGTGGTAGAATTTAATTGATTGGTAGATAACTTACTTTTAGATCAAAAACCACGGGACTTTGAAAGTTTTGAAGTTCAATCAACTAGGTAGTTCCACTCCACAATTTAAATCGCCCGCCACGCCTAAGAAAAAAGAAGATAAATGCTCAGCACAGAATAAAAAATTAACCACAGATGTCGATAAAACTACAATTATCTATTTCCACCTATTGCCGCTCTGCTGCTAGTGGCGCTAGTGTTCACAGGCAATTTGCATTCAGCAACAACTTAGCGATAGGCGTGCGTAATACGGCATTTAGCAACCGATCGCGTAGCGGTTGCTATGGCTTTGCTGTCGCTGTCGCTACCGCAAATTTTTACGTAATCACCCTGCCGTTCCTCGTTGCGTTGCCTTTTATAGCAACCCATTTCTTCAACCTTAAATCATCTCTATCACGGCTTCTCCTGATGAGTTCTGACGTCTCGGCAGATTTCTTCTTGTTCTCAAAGAAGTGTGGGCATGTCTATGGCACGTGAAGGCCCTGGTTCCTGGTCTTCTAGTATGGCAGGCGGTCCTGGTTCCTGATCGTGTGGTGACGAACGATCAGTTTGGTCGAGTGTTTCTTGTCCAGACTGCTCAGTTTGTGAGCGACGACGAGAGCGCTTATCACGAGAGTGACGGCGCAATGGGGTACGTGATCGACGTTCGTTGGAGTGGCGGCGCGATTGGCTACGCGACCGCTGATGACGAGGGCGGCAGCGTGACCGAAGGTCAAGCGAACGGTGACGCAACGAACGATCGCTGCGGTCACGAGAGCTGCTGCGCGATCGGGGACCACGACCATGCCGGTGCGATGATCGCTCCCGAGTGTGACTGCGAGAACGCCGGCCACGAGACCCCCTGTCCCGCGAACGCTCGCGCCGCGACGCTGGTGAGCGTCGTCCATGACGAGACCGAGAACGGCTCGTCCTCATTTCCTTATTTCTGCAAAACACAATACAAAGGTGCCCCAATGCACCTCAATTAATTACTTCAAAAAGAAATCCAAAAATAGCAATAACAATCACTTACTGATCAAGAAAGGGGACTTTAGACACTTTAAAGCTTATTAGAATATACATATGTGGAACGTGTTTTCTATCCCTTACTTCTGATTTTAGCAATTAAAACCCAATTGCTTTAAAAAAAAAACAAAATTTAATAACCTAAAAATTATTTATCAAAACAAAGGAAAATATTCTTATGATTAAATAGACCAGTGACTTTTACTTAACCAAAAAACCCTTCCAAAAGATAAATTATTTTCATTCTCCTTCGAGCCGGATATGAACCAGCGACCTATGGATACAGCTACAGTGTAAAATCATTGGATTGCAGTGATTTATTGAGGACAGAAGCAGGTTGCAGAATAAGGTCAGATCAAACCATTTTATATTATCGCTTTTATTACTCGTACCTTTCTTTTATTCACCATGGATAACCTTTTCATCAACCAAACTGAAATTTACGAGTCCATCAAAAAGCTGCTGGCTAATTTCAAGAAAGATGGAACGGTTAGAAAGACGTACTATTGTAAGCGCTAGAATGATTTATTAGAGGCCTACTGGTCCGATTATCTAAATAATCACGGGCAGATATGTAAGTTAGCAGAACTTGACCATGTGTACTACCAAAAAAATTGTTACGAAACTGCTGAAGAAATTTACATGACTGCGAAAAGCATTATCCAAAATACCATCGATCAGTTAGAGCAAGGACGATCAGCTTCCCAGGAAAGTAGCTTACGTGTACCACCTACGGCGAACCGACCAGGCACGTCATCGTCGTCTCAACCAGGCACTCCCATACCACATACCACATACCTAATTATCGGTGCACAATTCACATTTGAACAGCTTAGTTCTTGCTGCAACGCGAGCACATAGAGTGTGGCACCATCGCTTACATAACTGGCAACATACCCAATGCTCTCCTGGCTTTGATTTGCTATATAATTCGTTGCGATAAAGGCATGCAGCATCGGAGTCATCATCATCAACAGCGTCTTTATTAAAATCTTCCACAGGTTCAGCATCTGAGTCATCCTGAAGGATAGCACGCTTCACTTGCTTTCGAACTCTAATGTACAATAGAAAATAATGCTCTTGCGATTTTCTTTCTCTTTTTTATTTTGGACTTGGGCTTTTACTTCATCCATAAAAGGAGTGCCTGTGAGAACCTGAGCGCCAGAGATTTTCCTCTTTGTATTTCTTGCATGCCCCGTAGACACTGATCGGGGTAATGGTGAAATCTCATTTAGCATATCCTGGGTCGTGGACGATCCAGCAATAGCTTGGCAATCACGCTGGACTGGACCGGCTGATGCAAAATAATAAGGTTGCGTGAAACCACTTGCTGGTCTAGGAAGTTCTTCAAAATTTTCCTCCTCCATCATCCGTCTCAATAACATTTTCGGTGACTTTGCTGAGCAAAAACGAGTGATCCGGAAAATCATGGCATGTGCATCAAACACAAAACGGCAATTATTTTCTAAAATTACCGAAATTTAATCAATAACTACAATATATAGCAATAAACATACACTTACCTAGTAGGGGAAGATGTGTGAATTGCGGACGGTGAAGGGAAATAATGTACAAAATCTTTCTTTTTAGCAGTAATCAGTCTGACTTTATTACTTATAAAACACTAGTTATACTACTACATAATAAACAACAAATATTATACGAGATCATATTTTTGTTATCAAAAACAAAACCTTGTCTGTCCGTAATTACTCGTGGCTCTTGGGGTAAATCCGGACTGATGCTGGGTTAATTACGGACAACATGGGGTATTTAGAGCTTTTATAACCCAAAAGAAATGCATACGATCAATCTTTAACCTGAAATGGACAGACTCTTGCAAACCAGTATTCATCGAACCAAAATTGCTTACCTTGCCAAGTTTATACATATGTATTTGAGATGTGTAAATTTGTTAGAAATCATTATTCGCTGTTCGAAAAAGACGATAATGCTAAGTTTAAACGTAATATTATACAAAAACCACTGATAGTGCCACGGTACAGACTAAAGATGACAAACAAAAACTGCTATGCCATGGCAGTAAGGATATTTAACAAGCTGCCGAAAAGTTTTAGAGATATGCCTGATCCAGAATTTACTAGGAAACTTTATGATTGGCTCTGCGAAAAATGCTTTTATACAGTAACAGATTTTTTGACATTTAAATTTTAAGCAAATACCTAATGTTATTTTATTATTAATTATTGTGAAATTTAATTTTATTGTATGATTGTTACATAATGGAATTTTGTATATAATTTATGGATAATGACTTCATGCATGACTTAAATTTGAATTTTAAATTATATAATATAAGTACATAACTTTGTGTAAAAGCAACCTACATATAAATATTTGTACGACCGGAAGGTCAAAATATAGTGATACAACTTATTTATGCCCATCTGTAAATCTACCTATATTTAAGCAAATAAATAATTCATTCATTCATTTACAGACTATGTCCACATCACACACAAAAATCACAAATAAAGCCTCTAGAAGAACTTCCAGCAGTGCAGTTCTCATGGGCCCACTTCTTACATATTGAACACATAATCCAGTCTTCGGCGGGTGGATCACTGAACTTTTCCTGGCAATAAATGCAAAAATATTCGTAATTTTCTTGTTCGGTTTAAAAATGAGTGATTAGATCTCTTCCCCGAAATCGTTAATTCCGCGTAGCAAACTTTCCATTCGCATTTTTCCCCACTCGAACTTTTACCCATTCTCCTTTTTTATCATTCATAAATAATGCCAGTATCATAATTATTCAGTAAGGTATTTATCCGATCCTTTTGTTTATCATTCGCGAATATTACCAGAATCATAATTTTCTAATAGCGTCCATAACCGATATTTTTGTTTATTATTCGTGATTATTCCAGTGTCATAATTTTCTAATAGCATATCTAGATAATTTATTTTCTTATTATTGTCGACGAATACAAGAGGAATTATTTCCTAACAGGTACGTACCTATCCATGATATATATTACCTTCTGCCATTTTACCTTCACCACTCTTCTTTACCTAAATACACTTTATTTTCAAGTTTTCTAGCTAAATTGCATAAAATATGATTTGTTACATCAATTTATGAAAAAAATTAAACAATGTAATAATATTTTGATAAAATTGTATTCTTAATATAGCACCTTAAAACCAAAGCGGCAACAAAAAAAATCTTCCTATTAGTTTACCTAATGAAGCAGTAACAGGCGTCTTCGTTTGGCGAGCTATATGTAGGTATACTAAACGGAAGCTATAGTGCTAGTACCTACGAGTATCTCAATACTACATGCACTCAGTAGAATATAAAGTAACTTGTGGTTAAAAATTGATGAAAGTCAATCACCACTTAGTATTTTAAGTATGACAGTTGTTGAATACATATGTCGATGGATGTCATGCCAATGAGAAAATTTTGCACAATTTTTTGTATTTTAGTGTCTCTATCTGTATATATTTTTTTCCGTTTCTGATAAACGTAGCGTCCCATTTCATTTTGCAAAACAATAAAATCGACTACATTTGCCTCAGCTTTTAGCTGCGAAATAAAGTAAAACAGATTATAGTTTTTATTCATTCTGCCATTAATTTTTTTGTGCCAGCTTTCTGTAACATTATTCGTTCGGTGCCGGTGCCCGAAGCAGGACAAAACATCTATCATTTCAATTCTAATCCATTGTCTTGTCATGTAATCATTAAATTTTGTTATATTTGGCATGTTCGGAGTTTCAACTAACACTTCGTGTATTTTTGTATTAGGTAAATGTGAGAGCTACACATTTTGCTAAATAAGCACATCCTTCTCGGGTATCTGTTAGATCCCATTTTTCACCATTTTTGTAAACTGCCTGGCAATAATGAAAAAAGCAGCCTGTTAATGCTGCAGATGGATATATAGCTCTCAGAGCGTTCATTGCCGCAGTCTCATAGTCACTCTTGATAAAGTCTGGACGAAAATTAGGAATATTTTCCTTAATCGCTTGAAATAACTCTTCATATGTAGCCTGGGTCTTATTAGGCAACAGTGCATATATACACGGGACGACTTTGGTGAAAGCATCATCCGAACCAATATCGGCGTGTATACTGTATAATTGTGTATAAGGCTTGGGGACCATTTTAAAGGTACCGTCTACAAAAAAAGTTTTTACATTTTGTATCCATTCATTACATTGTGGAGTTATAAAAACAACAATACCGCCAATTTGAATGCAAAAAAAATTTTGTCCCAAGTTTTCTGCGATTACAACATCTTCGCACGATTGAAATGTTGAGTTTCCGAAGGCTTTATGGCTTGCTCTATATATAGCATGTCTCTTTTCACGAAACGACGGTAACTTGTCCGTGTATTCTGGCGACATGAAAGTTTTCATTTCCTCCTTATAAAGGAGAGGAATGGGTCGATAATCCGTCGCGACCTTTTTCTTTATTTCGATGATTTTTTTTTCTATTTCGATGCTCTCGAAATCAGGTACACAACAATGCCCAGTTTCACGAATATTTTTTTCTTTTTTATCATTTAGAACCAACGTGCCTTGGCATGTTCGTTTTGCGGAGCAAATCCAGACCGACGAACCATTTTTATTGCTTCGTTTCAGATAGTGTCTATAAATAAAATAAAATAAATAAATAAATATTTCTGGACAAATCACACAGCACCTTCTAGCCCCAAGCTAAGCAGAGCTTGTGTTATGGGTACTAGATGACTGATATACTTAATAACATTATACTACATAGATATATATACGGCTCTCACTAAAATTTGTCCGTTATGTGTACTATCAATGAACTCGAATGTTTTCTGAATACTAGCTGAACTCTCTGGATCACATTTTTCATTACTAGTTTCCATTGTTGCAGAGAAAATGTTAAAATTTTATATGCAATTACAATTAGCGACGCGACAATTCAAATAACAAGTGACTGACTAAAATCATGTACATATCAGTGAAAGATATTACAAGGGCTTATGCGTTCTCAGATTTTTTTTTGTTGCTGCTTTGGTTTTATGGTATTGTATTAAGAATACAATTTTATCAAAATATTATTACATTGTTTATTTTTTTTCATAAATTGATGTAACAAATCATATTTTATGCAATTTAGCTAGAAAACTTGAAAATAAAGTGTATTTAGGTAAAGAAGAGTGGTGAAGGTAAAGTGGCAGAAGGTAATATATATCATGGATAGGTACGTACCTGTTAGGAAATAATTCCTCTTGTATTCGTCGACAATAATAAGAAAATAAATTATCTAGATATGCTATTAGAAAATTATGACACTGGAATAATCACGAATAATAAACAAAAATATCGGTTATGGACGCTATTAGAAAATTATGATTCTGGTAATATTCGCGAATGATAAACAAAAGGATCGGATAAATACCTTACTGAATAATTATGATACTGGCATTATTTATGAATGATAAAAAAGGAGAATGGGTAAAAGTTCGAGTGGGGAAAAATGCGAATGGAAAGTTTGCTACGCGGAATTAACGATTTCGGGGAAGAGATCTAATCACTCTTAAAAATTATGTAGATTTCTAACAGTTTTTGTAGTGTTTTCTGTAGATTTTTTCTTTTCTTATCTAATTTATTTTGTTCTTTTTCTTCTAAATTGGCCTTTTCCTTTTGATGTCCTGGGACTGGGCGAGTAGACGGAGGGGTTGGAAGTGACTCCGAACCCCCCCGGGATTCCAGTAGACGAGGCGCAATGCCCCCGCATTAATTTAGGGGTGCGGGGGCAGGGGCGGAGTGAAGCTCCTGGGAACGCGGGGGAGGGGATACACCAGATGTTGCCTGAAGGGCGCGGCTGGTGTAGCCCAAAGGTCTCGCCCAAGCTGACACAGCAGGAGGGGCGGGGGGCAACAAGGACACCTTCGGAGATGTCCTCGCGTGTTGGGGTGGGGCGGGGCGGAAGCGCTCCGGAGCCCTAGCATGCGCTCTCCTAGCGCTTGCCTTTGGGGCTCTGGGGCAGCCGCGATAGTTCGCGGTGTGCCCCTCGGTCCCGCAGAGCACGCAGCTAGGCGGCATGGGGTCATTGGGGACGCGCTTGCAGTCAGCGGTGCCGTGGTCACCCAGGCACTTGACGCAGCGGGGGCGGGCAAAGCAGTTGCGCGCAGAGTGGCCATATAACTGGCACCTGTGGCACTGTCCAGGGGGGCCCTTCCTGAAGGGAGCCTCTACGTAGAGGCCGGAAAGGCGACACACGGTTTTGACGCCGAATATCGCCTTTCCTTCGGGCGAAAGGTCAAGGATTACGAGTACTAGATCGAACGGGGTCTTGTCCCGTCCGCTGTACATGCGGTGGACTTCCCTGACGGGGAAGCCCTGATCGCAGAGGTCGGACTTTATGACCTCAGAGTCGAATTCCGCGGGGAGGCCGCGGATGACTACGCGCAGAAGGCGCTCGCTCTCGAGAGCATAGGTATGAAAACCTATGTTCTCAGCGCGTAGGACAGACGTCAGACGTCGGTGATCGTCCGATGTCTGGACGTGAATCTTAATGGAGTCCTTGATGGACTGGGCCTTGGTGAAGTTTACCTTTTTCAAGGTAAGGAGCTCTACGGGGGTCTCTAAGGGGCTCTACGCTGGACCATTTGGCCTTTTCGGGAAGGAAGACAGGCGGGGGGGGTTTCTCCTTGCGGAGGGGGGCGGGTTCGGCGGGGGGAGTAGGCGGGCGGGTAGCCGTAGCCTCTACGGGGACTGCAATCTTAGCCGGAGGGGCTAAGGCCGATTTGTGCGACGACTTCTTCCTGCGCCGTTTGCCGCCTTCGACGACAGTGTAACTGTCGTCGGAGGACTGCTCCGACGAGGAAGAGTTGTCGCTCGGGGAGGGTTCGAGCTCCATCGCCGAAGCGTCGGAGTCCGAATCGGAGGAGGAGGACGTGGCGGGGGAGACCGGAGTCTCCGGGGTGGCCGGAAGGGCGGGGGAGACCGAAGTCTCCGGGGTGGCCGGAAGGGCGGGGGCGGGGGTGAGAGGGGCCGCGGTGGCCACCTCCATTGGGTCGGACTTCTTGTCCAGTTTGTTCGACTCTTGACAAGAGGCGATCAACCTGGACAATAGGTCCCCGTGCTGTTGGGCTAACAGCCTAAACAGCTTCCTAAGGGTCTCGGGATCAAGCCCGTCCATAATGTCCGGGCTTGACATCGCGCGGGGGGTGAGGGGAGGTCCCTATTCCCGGGGGGAGCACCCGGGAAATAACTAAGTGTCCCTCCTTGTCGGGTATAGACAAGGAGGGGTGTGTCCTACCTAAATGTGTGTGTCCCTTTCGCCTCTCATATGGGGCAAAAGGGGTGTGTGCCTCACGCTATCTGGGGTCGGCGACGGTTCCACCCCAAGGCCGGTGGTTCCAGACCCAGCCGGATTCTGTTTTGCCTTGAAGAGGCAAAACAGGCGCTCCGGGTCCACGCCCAGCTAAGTTGGTTGTCACCGTAGGGTATCCCTTAGCTGACCACTAAAGTCGTGGCTTTGGACAGTTTATTAGCTAAAGAAACTAGCTCGACAAATCGTTCTGAAAAGAACGATTTTCTCTTGCACTAGAGCAATTCGAGTTAATCGCTCTGAAAAGAGCAAATAACTCTAAAAGAAACAGGATAGTAAACCAGTAGCGCACTAAAAAGTGCGAACTACCGGTATTCGCTCGCGCAAGTGATTATTCAGACTAGCAAGCTAGTAAGAATAACACCGCAACGATGCGAAGCTAGCACTGGACGCTAGCGGGCGACGGCAGGGGCCTGGTGCGGGGACCAAGGCGGCAGCGGGCGGCGGGCGTCTGGAACGACGTCCGAGCGGCGACTGAGCGAGCGGAGTGGGGGGCCTGGTGCCAGGCGAGCGGGCGGCAAGAGCGGCGTGCGTCTAGCACGACGTCCGAGCGGCGAGTACATGACGATCTTTCATTCAAAATGGTGTCACGTTTTGTTTCATCTTACCGATCTATATGGATCGCTTCGATGCCAAATTAAACTTAGGCATTTCTAGAAAATCATCAGACCGCCAATATTCATTTTGCAATGTACGCACGTACATACCATGTATGATGCACATCTATACCCATGTACATAATAACGGCAAAATACACCACTATCTCGTCTGCAGGTGTCCACTGATGTAGGTAGACGAGATGATGGCTTCAGTTCTCCTTTGGCTTTCAAACTTTCGATCGTTTGCTTGGCGTACCTATTAGTTTCCTGGGCGATAAGCTCTAACATGTCTTTATCCCAGATATCCATAAAGGCGTCATGGGGCGTATCGTAGTCCTTGATAGGTCCAGGAGAATTACCAGAAAAAAATTCCGGGATTCCCCCAAACGTATCAAAGTCTTCTTGCCATGTGAAACTATTAGATGTGCCAATCATACGATCGACTTCATCATCTATTTTTGACCTTGGCCCCACCGTTTTTTTTTTATTTTTTTCTTAATTTTGCAGAAAATAAGCAGTTTTTTATCTTTAAATTCGAATATCTTTACTTGCGATGGGTAAAACAGGCAGGATGTTGTTTTGTATTAATGTTTAATAGTAGCAGACTCTCATAAAATTATTGTTTGGTACAGATATTAGTAGGAAAAAAGTTATCAGTCTTTAAAGGTACAAAAAGATGTAAAAAAATACTTAGAGCATAACTTTGACTTGCATTAAAAAAAACTAAAAGGGATCGAGAACTTCAAGGACTTCATCAAAACATCTCTGCTGTATGAGCTTTCTAACGGTATGTAATTTACATTTACTAAAACAAAAAGTCAGGACTTATTTGACAATTTTATCAAGTAAGGTTTTTGACGAAACAGAAAATTAAAATGTTTTGCGAAATTTAAAACTGTAAAGTTGTCAAAAAATTTAGCAATCAATTTAAATGAGAGAAGTACTAAAATTACCAATTCAAAAGGCCTTTTTCTGTTACCTAAATGTCAGTGGGTAATAAAAGTCATTAACTATAATTTAACAAAAACCGTGTATACGTAATTCTAAAACTTACTTATGAACTAAAGAATTTGAATCTACTTTAATAAAGTTACATCTTTTTTATTAACAACTTTTATTTAATTAATACCTAATAGGCTTACCATAGAGTTGTACCACTCTACGTATCCGTCGGACTCGACGAGAATCGAAATCGACGGAAAACAAAAATAACAACACTAATAACAATGTACAAGGATTGGTATGGAACGATACCACACAGAGAGGTCCTTCTGTCTCGACGGTTGGCGGCGGAATAGAGGCCGGCAGGG
Source organism: Pasiphila rectangulata (assembly GCA_963082625.1). NCBI lineage: Eukaryota > Metazoa > Arthropoda > Insecta > Lepidoptera > Geometridae > Pasiphila > Pasiphila rectangulata. The sequence goes on along the minus strand of OY720253.1, from coordinate 14,878,377 downwards.
TGATTATGTATCTTGCAATAAGCCTAAATGGCGCGATAATCGCTGTCAAACGTCAATTTTGTATTAGCTAACAGCAGTTTTAGCGCCAACAGCAATCGAGTACTGAGTCTCCCTCTGTTGGACAATCGGTAAACTAAAAAGTGCTTTCTGATCGTGGTCTTGGCACAATTTGGTATTACCTATCACTTTTGACAGCAATAAAACAGCGATTTGACCGTCAAATTAGCAACAACCATTTATACTGGTTGTTTGTTGTGTTTTGTAATTGGAAATAAATAAAATATAGGTAAGTTGCAGTTTCTGCCAAATTATACCTACCTACGCTATATAAGAATCATGACTTGACTTTGCTATAAATTGAGCTTTTGTGTACCTGATATTTTATAAAGTAAATTAATGTTTTTTGTAGTTTCGAAGATATGGCACGCGCTGTGTTATTGATAGAGGCTCTTGATGCCGAAGACAGAAGGGACGAACTTCTTGAGAGGGCTCGTTTGCGGCGAAATCTCAGAGATCAAGCTAATCCTCTCACATTGCCAGACATTGAGTTTAGAGCCCATTATAGGCTCTCTAAAGAGTTGTTTTCAAAACTCTGTGAAGAAATTAAACCTCATATGCCTGCACAGCGAAGAAGAACAAAAGTTAGCTTGGAATGCAAGGTATGGCATCATTAGCCTAGCTTAGCAACATACATTCAATTTCTGTTCAAGACATTAGAAACCTTGTGTTTTTGTTTTAAGATAAGACCACCCATTGTAAATATATTTGTTTGTGTAATTTATGATAAATGAATGTACAATTGAGTTATCTATACATCTACAGGTTCTAACAGCACTCATTTTATGCCACTGGGTCATACCAAAAACCAGTGGGCATGAATTTTCTACATGGCCTGAGTCAACCTAGTGTCTCAAATGCCGTGCATGAAGTAACCAAGGCGCTGAACAGTATGGACATTTTGAAAAAATATGTAAGATTTCCTCAGACACGGCAAGAGAGACGGACTGTAATAAATGGGTATAGTTCCATAGTTTTGTTGTATATTTTGTGTGTTAATCACCAACCATTGTTAATAAAATAGTAGTAAATATAAATATATTATTGATTACATAAACTCCCAAGTGTTAAAGATAAAAGATAAAGATCATTTATTTGCATAAACATGTGTAAGCTAGGATGACAAAAATAATAATCTTATATTGTGAATTATTTTAGGTATTACAACAAATTTGGATTTCCTGGGGTTCTTGGGTGCATTGATTGTACCCATGTTGCCATGGTGCGACCCAATGAACATGAAGAAAGATTTTTCAACCGCAAGCATTACCATTCTAGGAATGTTCAAATAGTAAGTTACATTATAATACCTAGTTACAGTACCTTTTTTTATTAATAATTAAAAAATGTCCTAGCTACATTATTTTATAGCCATGAATATGCAAATTTTGTAAATATAACAAAATGTATTATACTATATAATATTATATTGTTTTGCAGATTTGTGACAGTGATTTGAACATTTTAAATGTTGATGCTACCTTTGGAGGGGCCTGCCGTGATGCATTCATCTGGCGTCAGTCAGAAGTCAACCCACACATCCAACAACTCAATAATGATGGGGAAACTCTCTGGTTTTTAGGTAGGTACTAATATAAGCAGGTTCTTCCAATTCTGACTAAACTTTTGCCAATAAGCACCATGCTCATGTTCCATTATTACAGTTATTATCTGGAATGTAGAATGTAACCAGGATGAACACTGCCATGAATTTTGGTTCTAAAATCAAATTTATGTTTATTTTTAACTCCCAACAAAAATTATGTTTTCAAATATACCCAAGTGTGGTATCAAATGAAAAGGCATGATATGTATATTGCAAAAGGCTAGGACTAGACCTTAGAGACTAGGTAAAGTGTCCAGGGTTATTTAAATTTTATAAACTTGTATCTTTATCATTTGATTTCTTTGCAGGTGACTTGTATCCTTTAAGGCCTTGGCTTCTGACCCCCATTGTTAATGCTGGCCCTGAGACTCCCGAGGAACACTACACAAATGTCCACTGCAAGGTCAGAAACTCTGTTGAACGGTGCATCGGAGTATTAAAGGCCCGCTGGCGTTGTTTGCTGGTTCACAGAGTGCTGCATTATGACCACCACACTGTGGCAAAAATAATAAACGCATGCTGTGTCCTACATAACATGACCAATAGAGATAGGCTTCTTGTACCTGAGATGACACCTGAAGACACCCAAGCTGAAAGAAATCAGCAAGAACCAGAAAGGGATTATGTTGAGGACCAGAATGTATCCCAGATGCTACAAAATGGCCGTCGACAAGTTTCCATTGTTGTTCAGAGGTTGTGGAGTAACAGAACATAGAACCTTCTCACAACTCCGATCCTGGACTAGGCTAGATGTCTGAAGGTCGAATCAGCTGCCAGCTGGAATGCTTTATTAAATAAATATCTCTCCTTATTGTCTAAGTATTTTTCTATGTATGATAACTATGTATTTACAAAATAATACAGCCTTACTTTTTGATCGTTTTAATCCCGTGAAGGGGTGATCCGGTACATGAAACACTATCGATTTGTAAAGATAAAATTAAAAAATAAAATTATATTTTCTTTTAAACTCGAATCAATTCTCGCATTAGTGAAAAAGCGATGCGAACCAATAGTAGTACCATTCAAACATGTGTTCACAGGTAGATGACATTCAAAGAGACCGACACTAGTACTGTAAAGGTCTATGACCTATTTCACCAATGACGCGTAAGCGCAGTCCACGTGGACTCATGAAAATTAGCCAATGCTAACTAAGCTCCGCCCCCAACCCCCATTTGATTGGCGATTTAAAATGCGAGCGAGCCGCGCACAAGGTCGGCACATCTAAATAAATCAAATCAGTTTCTCTGAGACGTCATCGGTGGTGCATCACTGTTTAGTGTTTACGATCCTTGTCGAGCGAAAAAAATGACGTCACGTAATTACGTGTTCTCCAACCTGGAGTTCGTTGCAATGGTGTAATTTTACGCGAACGCGGATTACGATGCGCAAGCGGCTCGTCGTCTCTACAGCGAACCAAACCACCTGCAATCTTTACGACTGAGTGGTATACCCACCCAACCCGCAAATTCCACCTGGTCAGACAATTGTGGCGGCTACGCAGCGGCTGTTAGATCACGGACAATTCACCACACCGTCACATGCTCAGGGCCGCGGTCGCCAACCCGTTTAGACACCCGAACTAGACGGGGAAATCCTGGAATACTTTGAACGAGATCCCAGGCGTAGTACAAATATGGCTGCAATTAGGAATAACGTGAGTCAATACTACGTTTGGAAGCTCTTGCATCATGAAGGACTCCACCCATAACTATTAAATAAATCAAAGGTACCTACTTAGAGGTATGTAACAGAACTTTTTTCAAATCATTTGATAATTAATAACAAGAAAGTTTTATTTTCAAATCCGTTGTAAATAATTTTGATTCCAAAATTTTAAATACGCCATAAATAGGTACCTACCTACTAGCAAACCTGTAGGAAATTATTTTTACTATTTACCGCTTTAAGCATAATTGTTTAAATTTAATTAGTTCCCATAATCTAGGCTAAAAATAATTATGACGGTCCTAAGCCCGTAAAAGTATGAAGGAAAATTTGGAATCAGCTGAGTGAGTCAATAACCTAGGTACGTTCATAAAGTGGGTGGGGTTTACGCACCGCCGTACAACTAACTCGTGACGCTACTACTGGTTTCATGCATTTTGCGAATATTAAGTTTTCACTTGCTAGTTTTTTCATTTTAAGAGATATGACGCTGTGTAAGTTGTTGATGAAAAGTATTATGTAAGTTAAACCACCTGTCCAAGGGATTAAAACGATCAAAATGTAAGACTGTATAAAGTAGTCTTGTAATTTTTTTTTTTTAGATTGTAATAAAATGCTGAATAAGCTCATAAAGCTTATTCAGCATTTTAGTCTGCTCATGCAGGGCCCCTGTGCGACAGACAGGGATGCCTCCGCCTGCTGGCCTGCAGCCCGCGCTGCCATAACAGCGGCCTCCGCCTGCTGGCCTGCAGCCCGCGCTGCCATAACAGCGGCCTCCGCCTGCTGGCCCGCAGCCCGCGCTGTCATAACAGCGGCCTCCGCCTGCTGGCCTGCAGCCCGCGCTGCCATAACAGCGGCCTCCGCCTGCTGGCCTGCAGCCCGCGCTGCCATAACAGCGGCCTCCGCCTGCTGGCCTGCAGCCCGCGCTGCCATAACAGCGGCCTCCGCCTGCTGGCCTGCAGCCCGCGCTGCCATAACAGCGGCCTCCGCCTGCTGGCCCGCAGCCCGCGCTGTCATAACAGCGGCCTCCGCCTGCTGGCCTGCAGCCCGCGCTGCCATAACAGCGGCCTCCGCCTGCTGGCCTGCAGCCCGCGCTGCCATAACAGCGGCCTCCGCCTGCTGGCCTGCAGCCCGCGCTGCCATAACAGCGGCCTCCGCCTGCTGGCCCGCAGCCCGCGCTGTCATAACAGCGGCCTCCGCCTGCTGGCCTGCAGCCCGCGCTGCCATAACAGCGGCCTCCGCCTGCTGGCCCGCAGCCCGCGCTGTCATAACAGCGGCCTCCGCCTGCTGGCCCGCAGCCCGCGCTGTCATAACTGCGGCCTCCGCCTGCTGGCCCGCAGCCCGCGCTGTTATAACAGCGGCCTCCGCCTGCTGGCCTGCAGCCCGCGCTGCCATAACAGCGGCCTCCGCCTGCTGGCCTGCAGCCCGCGCTGCCATAACAGCGGCCTCCGCCTGCTGGCCCGCAGCCCGCGCTGTCATAACAGCGGCCTCCGCCTGTTGGCCCGCAGCCCGCGCTATCATAACAGCGGCCTCCGCCTGCTGGCCTGCAGCCCGCGCTGCCATAACAGCGGCCTCCGCCTGCTGGCCTGCAGCCCGCGCTGCCATAACGGCGGCGTCTGCCAGCTTGCCCTCAGCTTCCACTCGCCTCTCTTCGAGTTCAGCCACCCATGATGGACTAACTCTTGAGCCTGAAAAATATTAAAATAAATTAGGACAGCTGGTTGATGACAATAGGTGGTAATTTTCATGAGAAACAAACCAAAGTATATGTATGACTTACCTGTCCCAACAGAAGCCCTCATGACTCGGCTGCTGGTATGGGTTCTGGACCCACGTGGTCGTCGTGGGACTGGGCTCACTGGCAATATTTGCCTTGGGGTAATAGGGCGAGCTGCTCTCTCTCTGTTAGTATTCCCTCTGCTTGATGGTGATTCTGAATGAAAACAAAAATTACAGTATTAGGAAAGAAACAGACAGATGGCCAGTGAAACTACTAAATAAATATTTTTTTACCAGTGCTAACAAAGGCCTCCATGATTTGGGTGCTGCTTTGAGCTCTGGGTTGTGAGACTGGGCTCATGTGTCGAGGTTGACCAGTAGCATCTGGTGTATCTGAAAATTATAGAAAAAAAAATTATGGGTCTATGATGCAGACTTTAAATGAGTTTATAAAAGTGAGAAAATCAACTCACAAAATCTACTGGCATGCCCTCTGCTCGAAGGTGAGTGTGGGTGTGGTGGTGATTCTAATTGAAAATAAAAATCACAAGATTAGGCAAGTTTTAACTTGCAACCCTTATAAGACTTTAAAATTATATAATGTGTGTGTCAAGTGCGCAGTGCGCTCTATACTACGGCGCCACAGAAAACCAGCGCAGTAACAGCTTGCTGAGCAATGTTATTCCTGCTTATGCTGAGTGGTGACCGATTTGTGCCAATGTAAACTTAAGATAATTATAATTTTATGTGTGTTATTAAGACTTTGGTGCAAATAAACGGTTTCTTTCTTTTCTTTCTTTCTTTCTTTCAATTATTAAGATTTAAAATAACTATAAAAATATATTATGAGGATTTACCTGTTGTGTTAATTACCACTTCATGGTAATCATCGTGGTCTCCAACAGCATTTTGTGGTGGCTGAAACAGACAAGATTATTAAAATTTGTTGAGTCACACAGACCTAGGTATTTAAATCAATTTAGAATAAATAAAAATGGTGTTCAATTAAAAGTAGGATATTAAAGCTTACAAATGCAGGCACCCTGTGCTGCGTGTCACCGTACGCAGCACCCTCCCCAATTATCGCTAGGACCTTTCGGTCCGTTTCTGATAAAAGGTCGAGAGTGCCTGGCCCACCACCAGTCCTAAAAGCTTCTACCCTTCTTACAGCAGCTCTATTTCGGCATTTGAATTTCAAGTCAGGCCAGTACTAAGAATACAAGAAGAAAAGCGTTAATGTAAAGGTAAACCAAGCATGAGATCTAAATGTAAAAAAGACTTCTTACACGTTTCCACCGCTGCCCAGTTTTAGTTGCACCGTCGCCGTGAGCGTTTAGCCTGGTAGCAAGGCTGTGTCACTCACGATCGACGGTCTCCTTGGACCTCGGTCCCAGGCCAACGCCTTTGGCAAGGCTCGAGTGTGCCATGAGGTGCTGCAGCAACTCCTCCAGTTGGTTTGTTGAAACTCTATTTTCCACTGAAATTACAAGAACATGATAGAAACCGAAAACAAAACTACGTGGTAGAATTTAATTGATTGGTAGATAACTTACTTTTAGATCAAAAACCACGGGACTTTGAAAGTTTTGAAGTTCAATCAACTAGGTAGTTCCACTCCACAATTTAAATCGCCCGCCACGCCTAAGAAAAAAGAAGATAAATGCTCAGCACAGAATAAAAAATTAACCACAGATGTCGATAAAACTACAATTATCTATTTCCACCTATTGCCGCTCTGCTGCTAGTGGCGCTAGTGTTCACAGGCAATTTGCATTCAGCAACAACTTAGCGATAGGCGTGCGTAATACGGCATTTAGCAACCGATCGCGTAGCGGTTGCTATGGCTTTGCTGTCGCTGTCGCTACCGCAAATTTTTACGTAATCACCCTGCCGTTCCTCGTTGCGTTGCCTTTTATAGCAACCCATTTCTTCAACCTTAAATCATCTCTATCACGGCTTCTCCTGATGAGTTCTGACGTCTCGGCAGATTTCTTCTTGTTCTCAAAGAAGTGTGGGCATGTCTATGGCACGTGAAGGCCCTGGTTCCTGGTCTTCTAGTATGGCAGGCGGTCCTGGTTCCTGATCGTGTGGTGACGAACGATCAGTTTGGTCGAGTGTTTCTTGTCCAGACTGCTCAGTTTGTGAGCGACGACGAGAGCGCTTATCACGAGAGTGACGGCGCAATGGGGTACGTGATCGACGTTCGTTGGAGTGGCGGCGCGATTGGCTACGCGACCGCTGATGACGAGGGCGGCAGCGTGACCGAAGGTCAAGCGAACGGTGACGCAACGAACGATCGCTGCGGTCACGAGAGCTGCTGCGCGATCGGGGACCACGACCATGCCGGTGCGATGATCGCTCCCGAGTGTGACTGCGAGAACGCCGGCCACGAGACCCCCTGTCCCGCGAACGCTCGCGCCGCGACGCTGGTGAGCGTCGTCCATGACGAGACCGAGAACGGCTCGTCCTCATTTCCTTATTTCTGCAAAACACAATACAAAGGTGCCCCAATGCACCTCAATTAATTACTTCAAAAAGAAATCCAAAAATAGCAATAACAATCACTTACTGATCAAGAAAGGGGACTTTAGACACTTTAAAGCTTATTAGAATATACATATGTGGAACGTGTTTTCTATCCCTTACTTCTGATTTTAGCAATTAAAACCCAATTGCTTTAAAAAAAAAAACAAAATTTAATAACCTAAAAATTATTTATCAAAACAAAGGAAAATATTCTTATGAAATCGACGGAAAACAACGATACCACACAGAGAGGTCCTTCTGTCTCGACGGTTGGCGGCGGAATAGAGGCCCGTTGCGTTGCCTTTTATAGCAACCCATTTCTTCAACCTTAAATCATCTCTATCAATAATATAAAGAGAAAAATAAATTAGGCAACACGTGCAATACTGTACGAACTGAATTTTAGGTTGTAATTTATTCTAATACTGTTTACCACTTTTGTGAGCGTCAAATCCCACTTCTGAGATGTTAGCTTTCACTAAGTAACTTTATAGAAAATAATAAGACGGTACTTACTTGCAGAAAATATAACTTTATTCCTTCACTTCACTTTACTTAATTTCCACTTTACACTTTTTAACCTTACAGTTCAAGAAACGAAATTCAACTGCCAGAGCAAGGCTGCCCAACCTTCTCCCCAATACTCCCCACTACTATGATCCCTTCCAAACACAATATTCTCATTGGTCGAAAGAGCGGACTTGCTATGGCAGCTAGTACTTGCAAGACAATACTAGTACTCGATACAAGGTGTCTTTTAATAATCAACTAAATTTATAAGTATACGTAATCAACTCATACAAATAATCATCATCATTTCAGCCGTAGGACGTCCACTGCTGGACAAAGGCCTCCCTCATTGATCTCCAAGTTCTGCGGTTGGAAGCGGCCTGCATCCACCGCCGACCAGCAGTTCTCACCAAGTCGTCTGCCCATCTTGTAGGTGGACGTCCTAAGCTGCGCTTGCCGATCCGTGGCCTCCATTCGAGAACTTTGCGGCCCCATCGGCCATCTGTTCTGCGCGCTATATGGCCTGCCCATTGCCACTTCAACGTGCTAATCCGTTTGGCTATGTCGGTGACCCGAGTTCTTCTACGTATCTCCTCATTTCTGATTCGATCCCGTAGTGAAACCCCGAGCATAGCCCTCTCCATAGCTCGTTGAGCGACTCTGAGCTTGTTCATAAGGCCAATAGTGAAGGACCACGTCTCGGTTCCATATGTCATCACTGGTAACACACACTGGTTGTAGACTTTCGTCTTAAGGCACTGAGGTATGTTGGACGAAAAGACGTTGCGAAGTTTCCCAAACGCTGCCCATCCGAGTTGGATTCGACGATTGACCTCTTTCTCGAAGTTGGACCTACCTAATTGGACTGTTTGTCCTAGGTATACGTACGCGTCGACAACTTCAAGAGCCGAGTTCTCAACCATAACTGGGGCAGGCACGACATGGACATTTGACATGATTTTCGTCTTGTCCATGTTCATTTTGAGGCCTACCCGCTGGGAGACTCGATTGAGGCCTTCGAGCATCGTGCTGAGCTCTTCCATCGACTTTGCCATGACCACAATATCGTCGGCAAATCGAAGGTGAGTGATGTATTCGCCGTTAATATTGATGCCCAGCCCTTTCCATTCCAGGAGCTTGAAGGCATCTTCCAAAGCGGTCGTAAACAGTTTCGGAGAGATTACGTCTCCCTGTCTTACGCCTCTTTTTAAGGGAATCGCCTTCGAGCTCTGTTCTTGTACTCGGACTGACATAGTGGCGTTTGTATACAAACACTTCAACACTTCGATGTACCGATAGTCAATTCGGCATCGTTGGAGAGACTCAAGCACCGCCCATGTTGCGATCGAATCGAAGGCTTTCTCATAGTCCACAAACGCAAGACATAGCGGCAAGTTATACTCTTCGGTCTTCTGTATGACTTGCCGCAGCGTATGTATGTGGTCTATGGTACTGTAGCCTTTTCGGAACCCGGCTTGTTCGGGAGGCTGGAAGTCATCAAACCTGCGTTCGAGACGGTTCGCGATGACCAGATATACAAATAATATTCTTAAAATAATACAATAAATATAATATGGTTTTCACTAGTGTTCCTAACACAAACAATAAAATAAAATCACAAATTATACAAACAAGCTAAGATAATGAACATTGAAAATTCATATACATACCATTAATCCAAGTTGTTGGAATTGCATTAGCAGTGAGACGATTGCTTGGCAATTTATAAAATTGTTCTAAATGTTTATTACAAAGTCTGATTTGATTGTATATATACTGGTCTCCTTTTTCTTGAACATCTTGTTCAAGTATGTTTTTCCATTTACCAAATGTTTCATAATGTGGAAAAACTGGTTTAGGAAATCGATGAAAATTTCAGATTCAGATTATTTCATAAATCTATTCAGAGATAAGTAAAAAAGTATAAGGAGGTACTTAGTACAGTAATTTTCCATTACATTAAGTAGAAGCTTTAATTCCTACATTTAGATTCATAGTGAGGATTACTGTTATTATTATTATTCTTAATAAATGGCTTCGCGTTTAGCATTTAGCCAATTTCAAGTGGTAGGTATTATATTATTTAAGTTAATTTAGTATTGTACGTTAGATTGAATTAAACTGGAGTCTCACAACACGTGTTGTTGCTAAAAGAGCACGGGAGAACAGGGGGGGTCAGGTTCTGAAGCGCCCAATGCCAGCACTTGTATAAATTTGTAAGCAAAAGACAGTGCTCTACAAACGAACGAGACGAAAGAGTATTTACCCGAAGGGACCCGATTATTCCGAGTATTTCCGACAACAGTGACCCGTCCGTAGATGGAGTATACCGTCTATACAAAACTTACTATTTTGGTAGGATTTATTGACTCCGTTAATGAGTTAGTACAAGAAAATTCATAAATTTTAAGTAAATGGAGGTTTCATTAAACAATTACGGTAAATGTTCAACTTAATTTCATTTTTTTAACATAACATTCATTACTTAAATTATACTAAATTTGTACTATGAAATGGTAATATTTGTTATTTGTACGAATTGGCGATATTGACGCTTCTGTGATAAATTGATAATCTACCCGCCCGTTTTTTGTAAAAAGTTTGTGCGATAGTGAACGCTTCATAACAACGTGATTAGGTGATTATGGCCGAAAAACGCAACTTTAAGTGTGCTAAGTGCGCTATAACTTCAAATAAGGATTCTTCCTTGACCTTTCATAGATTTCCGCTTCTATCTGTACATGGGTCGCTAAAGTAAGTAAACTCCGCACTGATTCGCTACTGATATCTACTTTTCAATTTTTCAATCTACATACAATCACACTTACATTTTATTTCCAGGGCAAAAGTTTGGGCGAAGTTTTGTTTCCCTAATGATGATTGGAGCTCTGATCAATCGCTCTATAAATTATACAAACAAAATAAAGTGCTATGTTGTAAACATTTTGACGAGTCATCATTTACAAGCAGTGACAGAAAAAGACTAAATAAAATTGCCATTCCCACTGAGGCACGAAACATATTGGCACAGCTACGAGAGCTGCTGCAACAACCAAGCAAATCAAAAACTCAAGTAAGGACTTAGATACTCGAATTCGGTCCGTTATGCGAAGAAAGGACTTGTTGATCACTTCCAATTAAGTTAATTTCTTCATCCAGATTAATATAGTGAATTAATCGTATTTTGATAACTACAATATATCATTATCACCTCACTCACATTATAAATAAACATACCTATTTCAGATAAATACAGAAGCTTCAGCCAGTACTTCACAGTGTTCAACTACTACCATAGGACATGTAAATGAAGATATCCCTCAGAGCCCAAAATCAACCAAGGTATCATGTTTTGTTATCGTTGAAGACTAGACAATTAATTTGATAGCCTAATTCTAATGAAGTTAATTTCCTGACAAAGGAACTAGGTAGGTACCTGAATCAAGATCAGCACCTTAATAAACGCCTTGGGGTGCCGGCAGTAGAATGATACCCCTCCTCTCATGCCCATGGATGCAGTAAGAGCCTGCTAAGGGATACCTCCGTAAGATGGGCAGCAGCGTCTATCTGTGTATCAACATCCCATACTGCGCTCACCAACCCGCCTGCCAAGCGTGGTGAGAATGGCAACTACCCCTCATGGAGATCCATGAGGGAGGCCTGTGTTCATCAGTGGACGTTTTATGGCTGAAATGATGATGATGACCTAAATAAAATATTCAATTTTTTTTGTCTTAGTTTCTAAAAGTCCCTATGATAATAAAATATATAAATCCCTATCCTTAACTTTTGTGTTCGACTTGCACTTGGCCAATTAAATTTTTTTATAGGTATCTAACTACCTACCTACATAAATCATTTATTTATCCACAAATGGCAAACAAAATCAATAGAACCTGATAATGATAACTCGAAATACATATCTTCATCACCACACTCACATTCTATATTAACCTATTTCAGATAAATCCAGAAGCGTCAGCCAGTACTTCACAGTGTTCAACTACTACCATAGGACATGTAAATGAAGATATCCCTCAGAGCCCAAAATCAACCAAGGTATGATGTTTTGTTATCGTTGAAGACTAGACAAGCAAGTTATTAGCCTAATTCTATCAGATCAGTCTATCAGTACCAAAATAATTTAGGGATTTCCCTGCCTTGCCTTGGGACAAATGTTTGTATGATCCGTTATGCTACCGTACAGAAGTCGCGTTTGTTGTAATGCCTATAAATAGAGCTTCATTGGTGCAAAAGTAAAATAAATGGTGACTCTTTGGTTTAAGAAATAATGACTATACTTAGTGTGTACGCCAGCATAACGATCAAGCTAGCGTACCCATGACCGTACCCGAAAACGGCTTATAATATAGTAACGAAATTTAAACACAAAAACATAGCAAAAATAGTGCCCGAGCTATGCAAAATTTCATAATGATTGCCTACATATGTATGTACATAAGTCAGTATTATAATCGTTATGTATTTTTTTACAGGGACCATGCAAAAAGAGTCAAGGCATATTACATGAAATGGGTGTGAAATCGTTACAGGACCCAAAAAGATAAAATTATATAAAAGATGCAGAAAAAATGTAATAGAGATCCAAAGACTCAGAAGGAAATTCAGAAAAGTAAAAAAGTGCAACCGAGATACATATATTAAAATCTTTGGAGTCAAGTAGCGCTGTGAATGATATAATTAAAAGCAAACTTAGCTGTTCTTTTTATTTACTACTACAAAGTCAGCTACAAAATAATTCAAGAAGATTAACTGGGCGAAGATGGACTCTGGACGACAAAGTTCCAGCATTGAGCATTTACAAAAAGTCCAGCTCATGTTATAAATTATTAAGAAGGCTGTTTTGTTTGCCAAGTACAGGTTCTTTAAAAGCATTACTTAACAAAATACCCATGAAGTGTGGAATAAACACACAAGTTATGGAAACTATTAGGGATGTAACTGAGAAGAAAAATGTGACAGACAATATGTGCATCTTGTCTTTTGATGAAATGTCAATACGGAAAAACCTGACATATAATTCAAAGCTTGACCAGATTGAGGGCTATCAAGACCATGCTGGCCAGGGACGAAGTGCAGAAATAGCATGTAAAGCGTTAACATTTATGGCTATTGGTCTTAGAAAGAACTGGAGACAGCCAATAGCTTTTTATTTTTCAATGGGGCTTATGTCACATCAGACAGATTGATAGCACTTATCAAAGAGGTGGGTTGTTTTCTTGTTTATTTAAATTTAAAGAACCCTAAAGTTAACAATTTATATTTAACTGCTATTTAATTGTATGTTTATAAAATATTGATTATACCTACACATAGATTGTCAAGGCGTTGGTCCACGTGTCTACCAGTATTAAAATATAACTACAAATGAAATATGATTATGCAGGTCTTGGGAGCTTGTTTCGACGCTGGTTTGGAAGTTGTTGGGACAGTCTGTGACTGCGACGGTGTCAATATACGCGCAATCAACTCCTTGGGATCGTCAACACATCGACCATACTTCGACTACCGGGGACATGAAATTGTAACGATTATGGACCCACCCCACCTGTTAAAATGTTTCAGAAATAATTTTATGAAACATAACATACAGTTTACTCAAGAAATAGGCTGTCAACAAACCCCAGTTTAGTAAGTTATTCATTTATTTAATGAAAACAAAAGCATTTGCATGCAGTGGTCAAGGATCACTTACTTGGGCTGGTTGTTTCTGGGTATGTATAAAAATAAATAATGTTGGACAATTCACACAGCATTATCTAGCCCCAAGCTAAGCAGAGCTTGTGTTATGTGTACTAGGTAACTGATATACTTAATACAATGTATAATATGTAGTGTACATAGATAAATATTTTTTATTACACATAGAAAAAATCCAGAACACCCTGAACAAATATCTGCAGGTCGTACAAACATTGTCCCATGATTTATAGTCACCTGGTTCCCATAGTACAAGAGCTACTAAGTTTGGGGCTAGCTAGGCTGATGCTGTGTCAAATATTTGACTTTATAATTTAATATAATAATTGTTGAAATGTAGATATATTATAATTCACACTTATTTTCCAGGAGTGGCCAAATGGATACACATACAGCAACTCTATGATATGGAAAAGCAAAATCCAAACTTTGTATTTGCACCAGCACTGACACAGCAGCACCTGCAGCCGAATGGTAAACAGAAGATGAAGGTCAAATTGGCGGCACAAGTGTTAAGCCATTCTGTTGCAGCAGGTTTATATGCCAAAGTTGACCAAGGTAGGTTATAATATAAGATAAATAATGTATTACCTAGATAAGGTTCACTTTCGCAAAGTAACCATGCAATAGCAGAACTTTTTCGTGATAGAAAGTAACCATAACCCAGGACTTATTCTAGTTACCTACCTTCATGCCATATTTAGCCATACCAGCGTAATTAATAATAATAATAATAATTTATTTCAGACCACAGATCCATAATTTTATTAGTAGTAATTACTTATGACTAGTGTTAGTAAGGCTTATAAATCTAAACAAACTACATCTACTGTGACACCTGACATGAGATCGGCTTCAACACAGCCATCCAGTGCCTCATGAGGTTTGAACACATATTTTGTGCAATAGCGGTCAGCATGCTGCTGGCGCTGCGGCGCGTGCGTTGTACCAGGGATGCAGCATGTAGTTAGTAGGTATTTTAACAGGAATATTTAACTCTGCTAACCACTGTCTGCCTATTAAATTAGTTGTACCTCTATTCATAACATATAAATCCAAAGTTTTGCTAACTCCTCTATAATCAACAACAGTTTCTACGAAACCTAAAGGCTGAATCACCGACCCGTCATAGAATCTCAATTGTAATAAACAAGGGTTTAATTTCAAATGACTAAAGTAGTTTTCGTACACAGATTTGTTTATGCAAGATAAGGCAGACCCCGTATCAACTTCCATACGAAGTAAACAATGATCGACTTTTATTGAAACACACACCGGTTTATAGTTCCGTAATGACATTTGATACATAGGCTCCTCCGTCGACTCCTCCTGTTCCCCATAATTGTGCAAATACTGTCCACCCTCGTAATGTTCGTTAACTTCCTCGTCCATCAAGTGTACGGAAGTGGGGTCGTGGCCGCCCCGCCACGTCGCCGCTCCGCGCCACGCTCGCCCGCCGTTGCTGTTTGCGCCGCGGCCGCTCCCGCCGCGTCCGAAATCGCGCCCTCCGCGCGTCCCACGTTGACCTGAGTGTTCCTCTAGTCCTCCCCGTCTCCCTGGGTATTGATTAGAAATATAGTTCCTTTTTGGGCACATTCGTCTTAGGTGACCGATTTCTTTACACCAGCTACATTGAAAACTTTTATATGAACAATTCACATCCTGATGCCTTTGGTCTCCGCATCTTGAACAGCTGACGCTCAGCTTATGCAACCCTTCCTCCACTGAGCACGCTGCGCCAGCCTGCACCGCCCCCGCGTCCCGCTCAGCAGCTTCCAAAGACAATGCTAGTGTGACTGCCCGATTATAATTTAGATTTTCTTCAGAAAATAATCTTTGCCGTATTACTTCACTTTTCAGTCCACATACCAGTTGGTCGCGAATATTTTCGTCTGATGTTCTTCCGAAATAACAATACTTGGAAAGTTTTTTAATTCCGACACATATTCCGCTATTGTTTCATTAACTTGCCGACGTTGACGAAATTTATAACGTTCCGCCAAGATTGATGGTTTTGGTTGGAGGTGTGCCGCTAACAATTCTATAGCCCGATTATATGATAATTGCGATGGTTGTGTTGGACTCGCTAACGTCGATAATAAGTCGTAGGCATCTTCACCCATTACCGAAATTAATGTGGGTAACTTTAGCTCATCTGTAACTTTGTTTACTAAAAAGTACATTTCCAATCTTTCCACATAACACGACCAATTTCCAGTCTTTACCACAAATTCTTTCATTATTCCCACTGACATTATAAATGCTATTGTCCACAAAACTTTCCGAAATACACGACTGAGTTTTTATCTTCGTTCGCCACTGCTAAATAATAGACGACGTGCGCTCTGTAACCCGTTTATTAGGAGACTGGTTTGACACTTATACTTATTGTCTATGCACATACACAACATAGTCTAGCAGCTGTTAGGTCTCTGGAACAGAGTTCGGTGATTAGTAGTGTTTGTGCGTACTTCGGAACAACAATGCAAGTGCTGGGATTGCTTACAGTTGTGTTCAGAAGTAGGCGGCTACCAGGTGTTTTGAGACCGCATATTTGGCTCTTCCTAATCCATGGTTCTTGGATTAGGGCCAGGGTTTCAATGTTCTCCTCCAGCGCTCTACGTAGAGATGCAGAAGCCGTGAGGCTGTGCTGGAGGTTGGTTTGGATGATTGTTATGGTTTTAATAGGAGGGGAAGGGAGAATTGTGGGGCCAATAGGCCGAGGGATGCAAGGGAGGATAGGGGTAGGATTTGGGATAGAGGTTGGGCAAGGGTTCAGTTTTTGTGCGATGGGATTAGGAGTGCTTGATCGGAGAGGAGTTGGGGCAGCTGTCACTTGCGTCACTCCCCTCGACGTCCAGAAAGAAGCACTCCTCTTCCGTTTGCGGGGTGGTAGGTGCCTCTATAGGAATCACCATCGCACTGGGTTCCTCGGGTGGAGGTTTGACTGGGACCGAGGTTGGGGTGGTATGAGGAACGGCGCTTTTCTCTTTTTTGTTGGTTCTATCTTCCTCGAGGACTTTGAGGTAGATATTACCGAACAGCCAATATAGTCGTCGTTCCTTGGTCTTGGACTTCTCAACGTCTTGTTCAGGGACACGGATAAGCAGGTGAACTCCGGGCTTTTCCTTTTCAACCTGCTTCTCCGCCTTGACTAAGGTCCAAGAGTTGACGTTGAGGTCGGGGTTTTGTGCCGCTAGGATTTTGCGCAGTTTGTCTGTGTCCAGGATGTTCGGAGTCGGGAGAAACAAACCGCACAAGATTTTCCGTTGGATCTCAGCCTGTCTTTTGATCACTAGCTTCGTTCCGGGGAATGGCGACACTTGTTTGTCAACTGTTTGACGAAGCCACGCTAGGGTGAAGTCGTCCTCGCACCAGAGTTTGAGTACTCCTTCACTGAAGTGTGCTTTGCCACGGAAATGGACTTTCGAGGCCTGGAGTGAGGTGGTTGGTTCGAGGAGCTCGTCCACGAATCTCGTCTCCATCCTCTCACGCAATTCCGCAGCTTGCTCCGCCGTCAGGTCGTGGTAGGGTTCAACCATTACAGCTACGCAGAGGTCGTTGGACCTGAAAGCAGCTGCGTAGCTGATCGAGTCACGCTTTTCACTGCTTCCCGGCCGAGGACGTTTACTGTCGCCTGTGGGCGTAGTGGTGTCGTCCGGTCGGGAGCGTTTCGAGCTCTTTGGTTGTGTGGTCGTTTTCGGTGTTAGACGGACTTTCGATGCAGCCAGCTTGCCAGAACGGTATCCTCGAGGTTTGAACGGTCGGCTTTGCGTCTTGCGCCCTGCGTTCGACGGTGTCGCTGCCTCTGGCTGCGCCGGTGTCACCTTTTCGGAGGGACGGGTGCCTCCTACTTGGGCCGCGTTGGGTGCTTTCAGCGTAGCCTTGGTTCGCGCCTTTTGGGTATCGTTCTGGGGCTGAGTAGATCTCTGGCCCTTCTTTTTGTTTTTCTTTTTAGAAGAAACAAGGTTCCAGTTCGGCTCTGTTGGCGGCACAGGGATCGCTGCCTTCAGAGCCGAAAGTTCAATGATCGACTCCTTGGGTGAAGCCCCGAGGGGCGCACCGGTTGGAGTGATGGTCATGGTCGGTTGGTGTCTTGGCGCTTCCGAGGATGCTGCCCTAGACGTCCCGGGTCTTGGCGCTTCTAATGATGCTGCCCTAGACGTACCGGGTTGTGGCGCTTCCGAAGATGCTGCCGGGTCGTGGTTGGTGGTTAAACAATCTCTTTTTTGTGACATTGTTAAGTTTTGTTTAGCTCACCCTCCTACTGCTCCACCCACCATGGAGTCCAACAGCTGGGGACGTCGCGACCTATGTCAGCGTACGCCAGAGCTACTTCGGAGGGCATAGGTTCCATCCTGTCAGATAGACGAGACTTACCGCTGCGAAGAATTCCGAGGTTGCCTACGACCAAGAGAAGCCGCACGCCCCGGGTTCCGCGCCTCGGAGTCTGCCTTCCTTCAGGTAGGAGACCTCACCTAGTGGCCCGCTGATGGGACACCGAAAGCCGATTGATTCTAGGTGGTTGGCCTAGAACCTCCCGTTTACAGTAGAAATCCAGACCAAAGAGGCGTGTTGGCAAGCAACTGGCACTGGCTCCGGCTCAGCAGTTACCTCAACCTCCAGGACTCCTTTATCCTTCCTTACGGGACACCGCGCACGGCACAAACACGCGGGATGCCATCACTAACACTATACTATACACTTTGCGATGGTGAACTCACCGGAACATGGCCTCGGGTATTCCAGGTGATAGTTGACTGAGAGTTTCTGTTACGTCTTTTTCTGATGGAACAAGACCAATAACGGGGGTGCAACCACGTGAAGGAAGACCTCTCAGTCTTACCCTAGGGATCGGCGACTGTTGCGCTGCACTCTCCTAAGATCATTCGCACCCTACCCCTCTTGAAGAGAAGAGTAGGGTAGGTGTGTATTCATGCGGGGACGCCGAAGAGCAAAAAATGAGCTAGGCATTGCAACTATTAGAACATGAACACACCCCCTCCCCCAAATACCTACGAATACCTAATTAAAGTAAAACAAAAAACCCAACCGCAATTTTAAAAGAAAATGGGCAAAAATGTATGGACCTTGGGACTACCCTCCAATCATTTCAGCCGTAAAACGTCCACTACTGAACTAAGGCCTCCCTCATGGATCTCCATGAGGGGTAGTTGCCATACTCACCACGCTTGGCAGGCGGGTTGGTGAGCGCATTACGGGATGTTGATATACGGAAAGACGCTGCTACCCAACTTCCGTAGGTGTCCCTTAGCAGGCTCTTACTGCATCCACGGGTAAGAGAGGAGGGGTAACATTCTACAGCCGGCACCCCACGGCAAAGGCACCCTCCAATAGCGTCGAGATATATGTCGGTCTTTTCAATAGAAACTACTTTCTCAAAGATACCTATAGCGTTACTGCTGTACGTTCAGAGTTATATCACTTGGAATTATCGGTGGAATGGTATTTTATTTGTTTTTAAGGGTAAAATAATAACATCGATAGTTATTTTTAATTATTAACTGCATAATACAGACTTTGGTACAATTATAAAATGGTTCTGAACACCACCAAGGTAACATACTTAGACAAAAAACATTTTTTTAGTCAACATTGATAATTATTTATTTACTGCAAAATACATACTTTGATACATTATAAAATGGTTCTGAACACCACAAAGGTAACATACTTGGACACAAACAACATTTCTTTAGTTAACATCGATAATTATTTATTTACTGCAAAAAACAGGCTTTGATACATTATAAAATGATTCTTGTAGTAGATAAACTATGCATGAAAATAAAATATACATTTATAATTATAATATCAACTGTACATTTTTATGTCAGGATAATTCGTCGTTTGCATCACAAGAGCGATTTTTTCAAATGAGACATCAGATAAGTTATTGTATGTTCGATAAGATTTTTTCTGACGAATTATCTCGACATCAGTACTAGAACGCAGATTTTGTTTCTATGAGCCAGCCACATTGAATTTATGCTTCGCATGGAGAGAGTTAAGGGTTATCTATTATTACTTTGTTTAAAAATATTGCTGGTGCATTAAACCCTTCATGAATTGCATATCCTAAATACCATATTATAGAAATGATGTGTGCACATGTACCCATTGTTCGTCGTCCAGATCAGAAGTACAGTAGTGTTCTTCTATATTATTGTCATTGTTGTTAATTGAAATATAACAATTATGTATGTATATGTTCTTTGCCTAACATGACGTGATTGAATGCGTCCACGCAAAAGCCATACATTTTCTTGGATACCATAATCAGACAGATCTTCCAACTGATTTTGCCTGTATATTTCTGTACATGCCATTTTGAAGATGCTCGCTACAGTAACTTCTAGCTAGTTTTAACTGGTATGTGCCCAAGGCTAGAACAATTATTTGGTCTTCAGTGAGCCTTGGGAAGTTTTCAATAATGTTACCTTCCAGACGTTGAAAATCTGCACGTCTGTTATTCAAACGCTTTCTATCTACATTAATATATAGACGATTTGGTGAATCTACTTTGTTTCTTTATAATAATAATAATAATTTATTTTGCTCAATAAAAAGGATATAAAAATGCTTAAAGTTAAAACATGCATAATTAATTTAAATGTATCTAATAGCATCATTTGTTTGAGGCCTCAGGTGTCTAAACTAGACTGAAAGCCTGTACGATAGACACCTGTGTTCCCCTGAATGTAAATCACAAAAATTAAATACACTGTTAATATCAAAATCACAATTATAAAGTTAATTACGTAATAAGTTAGTAAGTTATTAATTAATAAAATCCATGAAAAATAAAATAATCAATTGAACGGCTTAAATAAATTGTCACAATAATAATAATATAAAAGTAATGTAAGCGACAAGTAATAATAATGTTACTTTGTAAGTCTAAGGTGTGTGAATGTGTGTTTGTGTGCGTGTGAATGTGTGAGTGTGCGTGTGTGTGTATAGATAGATAGAAAATACTTTATTGCACACCTTAAAACTAAACATAATAACAACACTTAAAAACAAAGTGACAATTGGCGGCCTTATCGCTAAAGAGCGATCTCTACCAGGCAACCTTGGGATGGATTGGATTGTAATATATGACAAGGGGTTATAATGGTGTACATGTAGATAAACTAATTACATATATACCATACATAATATACATTATAAGTACATAACATATTATACATACAAAATACATAACATGAGTATCAAAGATAACGTATAGACATGTATGTATGAGGTAAGTGTTTATGTTTTTTGTGGTATAGATTGAAGGTACACTTATTTTATAATTTTAAATAAATTCTCAGTGTCATCATATGACAACTTTAATAAGGTCGCTGTTATACAGGTCTTGAGATGATAAGAGCTAAGATTTTTAATTGTAATATCTTTTGAAAGCAGATTGTATAGGAATCCACCCAAAAAGCAGGAAAAACGATGGATAAAGGATGTTTTAAATCTAATGCTTTCATAAACCTTATCGGTACGGCGCCTCTTCCGGTTACATGGGCGAATTTTATGTTGTTTTTGTATGAGTTTTAGAATGAACAATTGACGTACAGTGAGTACACCAGCATCACTAAATAGAGTTCGAGTTGGAAACCGATAAGGAAGGAAGTGGCTGACCTTCAATACCGCGCGTTGTGCTCTCTCTAAAGGCAACAACAATGTTTTGGCGGTGCCACCCCAAGTATCAATGCAATATGTTAGTAAGCTTTGGCATAGAGAAAAGTATACAGTTCTGATAGTGCTAGAGTCAGTAATATGGCGGATGTTTTTAAAAATTGCTATAAGTTTACGTACTCTTGAAGTGACCGCTTTTATGTGATGTTCAAATGATAGTTGTGAATCAAGGGTAATACCCAAGTATTTCATAAGATTCGTATTTTCTAATTTAGGACAGTTACATAGATTTTGAACACACAGGGAAGAATTCGAGGCATAGCAGTGTGCTAGTATGTCATGTTCATGTTTTTTAGGTTGCGTTCTCTTGAGCATAGAAAATGTCATATACTTGGTTTTAACTGCATTTAGCTTGAGAAGGTTACGAGATAGCCATATATTTGTCTTATTAAAACCCGTCTGAGCACTAGCAAAAACACTCCTCCAACTATCTCCCCTGAAAACAAGGGCCGTATCATCTGCGTAAGTAAAAACTTTTCCGTTGTGAAGATCTAAGTTACAGAGGCCATTAATGTAAACAAGGAAGAGAGTCGGACCGAGAACACTTCCCTGTGGCACTCCATAAGACACTGAAATATCATCACTAGTGGTACTATCTATTTTAACACTCTGAGTTCTGTTTGTTAGATAGTCTCTAAAAAGTTGCAACTGCATACCGCGAATCCCAAACGACTCCAGCTTGAGCAGAATATGCGGTATTGATACGAAGTCAAATTATACATTCTAGGAAAAAGTCCTCTGCGTGGACATAATCTCCGTTGGGTACGTGGAAGTGGTTTATTATAGCTGCAGCAATTTTGAATTCCACAAACATATGAGGCAGTGCTCTATTAAAATATTTATACCGAAGTAACTTAAAATCTCGCTTGAATCGGCCGTTTACCACTTCCACTACCCATCTGCACATTGTTACAGCTCAAGCTTCATTAGCCTGTTCTATTGTTAGCTGTGTCTCTCGGCGGTGTTTAGTTGGAAGGACGTAATATTCATATTGCCGTGGGGTGCCGGCAGTAGAATGTTACCCCTCCTCTCCTACCCATGGATGCAGTAAGAGCCTGCTAAGGGACACCTCCGGAAGATGGGCAGCAGCGTCTATCCGTGTATCAACATCCCATACTGCGCTCACCAACCCGCCTGCCAAGCGTGGTGAGAATGGCAACTACCCCTCATGGAGATCCATGAGGGAGGCCTGTGTTCATCAGTGGACGTTTTATGGCTGAAATGATGAATATTCATATCCACATGCTTCTACAGATTCTAATCCATCCCTAAACCACGGTCCAAGATGAATGCATAATTTTCGGGAAGTAAAATATGTAAAGGGTTTTCTTCATCATTCATAATATCTTGTATGATTTGCGTGTCAGTTTTTGTGGCAGCGAAGGGTACTAACACATCAATTATAAACCCATCTAAAGCAACAATTAAAAAAGGCTTTAATAAGTTTTGGTACTTATGTAAACTGTAGGAGCGGCGTTGGAATAATAAGTTGCTGCTTTTATTAATATAGATATAGGTTCCATCACAAATAAGAATGACTTTGCTGTTTACTTCATTTCCAAATAAGTTTTTAGGGATCTTTAGGTTTCTCGCCAGTATACCTTCCCTTTCTACATGATCTACTCCTAAGTGTTGTGGAATATAATTATTCGTTAGTTAGGCATTCACGAGTAAAAGCTAAATATCTTTTTAGTTGTCTTCTTGACATATTAAATAATGTCGAAAGCCTTTCGTTGGAATCTCCTGTGCGAAGTTTAACCAATAATACGCCCAATGCAGTTCTTGATTTGATGCTCTCGCTTAGTGATGGAGTTTGTCTAAAAATAGCGTTGAACTGGTCGCTATTCATTCCGACCCAAAAATGCATTTCTTCATTAGTCAAGGATCCGTCAAGTTCAAAATTAAACCTTGAACCACTAGATTGAATGGTTGATCTTAGCATGTTGCAAACATTACTAAACTGATCTGCAGTAAAATCATGGGTAGTGTTACAAAAAACAGGCAGCTCATCCCAGTTATTAATTTCAAGGTGTTCTCGACATACTCTGGCACCATCGGGTATGTATAACTTATATTCACTAAATATTTTGATTTCTATGGTTACTGGTATTCTGAGTCGAGTACTATTTTCACAATTATTAAATATACAGTGCCTGTGGGTGTTTGGCGCTCTCACGTAATCAGGAACATGAAGGACATGAACATTTTGCTCATTTTCTGGTTCTGGGACTTCTTCCATTAGCTCTTGCCTCCCGGCCTTTCTACTGTACGGACGTGTCGACGGTGCTCTCTTATATTGTTGATGTTTTTGCTGGTGCTCCGCCCCACATTTTGAGTCGTCAAAGAGCGATTGCAACGCTGTCCTCTGGAGCCCCGTGTTGTCCGGCTGTCAAGGGTGAGTGCTGACCTTTTGGCGCTCGCTGGAGCTCGAACATACGGTCGTCTGCGTCTCAGCCGGGCCCGCACTGAATAAGCTACGAGGAAGGTGAGCGACCGCGTCGAATTTACCGTATGCTAAGTGCTACACGTTTGCTACGAGCGTGCTACGAAACCAGCTACGAATTTGCTACGAGCTTGCTACGCCTATCTGTGCTTTTACCTCGATGCGCCTTGACGTTTCGCCTCAGCAAACAACACCTTGCATTGCTTAGTACTCTTCGATTGCATTTCTTCACAACTGGCTAGTATTATATTACGGCTACCATTGTATTGAAAAGCTAATATATGATGCAGCGTACCCCACCTACAGCTAATTTATTATCCATGGAAGATCTAACGCAGTCATGTTATAGCCCTTCTGAAACAGATCAAGAACGGGCTACGGTTAAAGTTACTCGCCG
Source organism: Pasiphila rectangulata (assembly GCA_963082625.1). NCBI lineage: Eukaryota > Metazoa > Arthropoda > Insecta > Lepidoptera > Geometridae > Pasiphila > Pasiphila rectangulata. The sequence continues at coordinate 14,854,014 of OY720253.1, read as the reverse complement.
AACAAAAAGGAAAAGGAGTCCCGATACAGACTTAGAGGCTTCTTTAACTTTTAAATTGAACTCGTTTAAGCACGACATTTCGGAACACTTGACCACGCTGTTTACTAAGTTTCAAGAAAAACAAGACGCGATCCTTACTTCAATAAAGTCTGAAATCGTTGACGTCAAAAAGGAAATAGTTGAACTGAGACACTTCAGTACTGACCTGGAACAGAAGGTTAATACACTCTCTGTTCAACTAGAACTACGGAAGTAGCCAACCAACAAACTTCAATCTGCTCAAAAATTAAATTTTTGGAAGAAAAACTGGAAGAGATCGATCGGAACTCCTGTGCCTACAAGGTTGAGCTAAGAAATATACCATCTAAACCACACGAAACTACAACTGATCTTATTGAATTGACAGAAAACTTATTCAAGGCTCTAAAAATCAATACTTATCAAACTGATATCCGAAACGTGCGCAGGCTTCGCGGTAAACCTGAAGCGCCTAGGCCTATTGTCGTAGAGTTGTCGACGATGTCGATGAAAAATAGTTGCGTGAAGTTAGACAGTTCAATAAATCTCATAGAGACTGCAAGCTCAACACCACACATCTATCCATAGAAGGCTCGCCAAGACCAATCTACATTGGCGAAAACCTGACGTTTACTGCTAGGAATTTATTTTACAAGGCACGAGAATACGCAAAGCATCACAACTACGCCTTTTGCTGGACCAACTACGGCCAAGTGCGCCTGCGTAAAACAGAGGGCTCGAAAATAATTCCGATCAAAAACGAAAAAGAGCTTATCGAACTAAAGGATTAACTACCTTCATTCGCTAACTATTAAAGATCTATATTTAATTTATTATATTATAGTTTCGTTTCTTAGATAAGGTACTAGAGATAAACTCTTACTAAATTATATAATTCTAATTATAAGTCCAGATTAGTACACACAAACTAACACTTTGTAACACATTATAATATCACTTATATATAACCCTCCAAATACCTTTAACTTCATCTCCTCCTTTTCCTCTTACTTTTATGCTAACTTATGGATAGCACACTAAATATTTTACAGGAAATTGATGATACAGAAATAGCCCAAGTATTTAATTGTTCCATTGATAATTTCACTAAATTCATAAAAATAAAAAGTAATGACTTTACTATTGTATCACAAAATATAAGAAGTGTCTATACCAACATTGACGATCTTCGAATTAATCTAGCAAGCCTAAAATCTAACTTCGATTTGATTTTACTCAGTGAATGTAGGCTAAACACTGAAAAGCAAATACCTCAGTTACCTGGCTACTCATCCTTTCAAACTACCAAACACCTAAATAAGGCGGATGGAGTAGTAGCATATATAAAAAATACGCATAAGGTAACCGTTAAGGAAATCAATTTAACCCATGCTTCATGTTTACAGATAACAATCATCCCTGATCTCACAATTTTTGGTATTTATAGATCACCGTCAATAATCAATTCTGAAGACTTCACAAATTCTCTAAATCTCTATTTAACTTCAATTCCATTCAATAACAATATTGTTATAACTGGTGACATAAATATAAATATTGCCTACAAACAAAACGAACTCTCCCACGATCGTTCGAACAGATTAAACTATTTGAATATGCTTGCAATGCACGGATTGCTACCTGTACATTCTCTTCCCACAAGAGGCAATAGCTGTTTGGATCACTTTATCCTTAAACTGAAGCCCGAAAGTAAAAAGGCGACTATAGCTATTCTAAACACAACAATCACAGATCATCACATGATTATATTAAAACTTTTTAACCGCGTTAACAACCTAAAAAACACCAAAACAAAAACTGTCTTAAATTAAGAAGGAGCGCTTAAACATATCAAAAACTGTAATTTAAACGAGCTATTAAATATAACTAATCCTAACAAACTTATAAACCTATTAATAAATAAGCTAAAACTTTCCCTATTGAGTAATACCATTACAATTATGATTCCAGTTAAAAATAGATTATTAAAACCTTGGATGACCGAAGGTTTACTTCGTTGTATTCAAAACCGAACCAATATGCAAAAAAAGTTAAAAGTAGATCCCCATAATAACATTCTAAAAATAACATATAAGCGATACCCGTAATCATTGCAATTGTATTATTAAAAAACAAAAACGTACATTTGATCAGGAACAGTTGGCTAACGCTCAGTTAAACCCCAAGAAACTGTGGAGTGCTATAAATACTATTACACAAAGAAAGTGTAGAAAGTCTCAGGGTATCAAATTACTAGAAGTGGAGCAGACTCCTCAGATGGCTATCAACAAAGTTAACACATATTTTTGTAGTGCAGGAAAGAATCTAGCCAACAAAATTATAACGCCAGGTGCGCAGCATAACTTTTGCGTACAGGACCACGATAATCTTACATTAACATCTTTTGTTCTTTTTAAAACAGACCCTGAAGAAGTACTCAATGTCCTTATGAGACTTAAGTCAGACAGTGCCCCTGGATCAGATAAAATCCCAACTAGTTTCTTAAAAGCTGCCAATAAACAAGTTGTCCCGATTATAGCTCACTTAGCAAATTTATGCTTTGAACAGGGAATCTTCCCGTCTGCCCTCAAAGAAGCTTTAGTAACACCTGTGCATAAAAATGGTGACGAGACTGTGATGTCAAATTACAGACCAATATCGGTTCTCTCATCTATTTCAAAAATTATTAAAAAATTAATAAACACTCGATTAATTAGCTACCTAAGTAAATACAATATACTCTCGTCTTCGCAATTTGGCTTTCGTCAGGGCTTGTCAACGGAAGATGCCATCACAGCTCTTACCTCTATTCTTATAGATAAGCTGGATAATGGTGGTAAGTGTCTTGCTGTTTTCCTTGACCTCAAAAAGGCCTTCGATACAGTATCCGTTTCCATACTCCTGCATAAGCTTGAACAAGTTGGTATTCGTGGCTTGCCTCTGTCCTTGTTGGAAAGTTACTTGTCCGAACTGTTATATCCTTCCTATGTATAGCATATTGCTTACTTGCAACTTAATAGACACTATTTAATAGCTAACTTGAGATGTCTCGGCCAAGCCGTTAGTCTGGTAACGACCTCTGAACTGACCGGTTGTCCGATGGTCATTTTATAATTACCGTGTAAATCTATTTTAAATATCCTAATAAATAGATTTCTTAAATTCCTTTTTTTTTAAAAGACTCCAAGACCTTGTCGTATAACATATTGGTGGCAGCGGTAGGATACGGAAGTTCCCAGTGTCTAAAACGTGTGTCTGTGTCCTTAAACGTTTTAAGTGAAAATTCAAGTTACCAGATTCAACATAACCCGTAAAGTTATCCTACGGCATCCTTAACGCTAAAGTGAAAGTGCAAACTTATTTTCTACATACTCTACTCACCTGTGTACTCACCAACAACATCCTTGTGCGGACTTACCTCTGGTCATCCAGTCCCGCACTGTACTGAAGATACTTACCTTGGCGGTTGAAGCATCGATCTGCTACTGCATCTGGCGACTTCTGGGGATACCTACTTCGCAATCCTCATCACCCGCATCGAGCATCCCGCGACGTGACATCCTGCATCGAGGTTCCTGGTTAAATATACTAAATTATTTAACCTGGTCGCCGAGTCAAAATCGTCCCAACGTCTCGCCGAGTTACGCCTTATCACCCCGGAATGCAGTTCGCGGAATCAGTCGCCGTCGCCTACGCGTTTATCATTCTGTAAGTCTTTGGTCATTGCTTATAATTTTAGGGTTCCGTGAGTAGAAATAAAAATCCTTTATTGTAATTATAGGCACTAGTAACTATTGCGATTAATTTCATTATCCTATTATGCAAAAAGAGCTCAAGGAAGAAGATTGTAAATTATCCAAATTAACTATTGGTATCCAGGAAATACACGAACCCAAACGTAAATCGCCTTTGCATTCTCCGCGAATTACAAGATCGGGCGCCGGTACTAAAATGTCCGAGCTAGATCTCAATACTCTCTTCAAATTTATTAAATCCTATGATGGTAGTCGCGAAACAGTTAATTCTTTTATTATTAACTGCAATAACGCCTGCGAACTGGCTTCAGAAACACAGAAGCCTATCCTATTCAAATATATCCTTAGCCAATTGTCTGGAAAAGCGGAACTTGCTTGCTCCATAAAGGAGTTCACATCCTGGGAACAGCTCAAAGAATTCCTTAAAACTCAGTTTAGTGAGCGTAAACATTATGCCCACCTACTGACTGATTTACAGGAGAACAAGCAGGGCCCGCAAGACAATGTGAGTCAATTCTCACTTCGTGTGGAATCCTACCTCTCGCAATTGCTAACAGAGATCACTCTATCTAATACCAAGGCCAAAGAGTTGCCAGGCCGCTGTGCGGCTATGGAGGATCTCGCGCTTCATCATTTCCTTATGGGGCTCCAACCTAGGAATTCCAATATTGTGAGATGTAGGTCACCAAAAAGCTTAAATGAAGCCATTAACATGGCAATTTCAGAAGAGCGAATCCAACAAAGTATTTATAAACGTCCACCAACGGATAATAAGTTCGTTGCAAGGTCAAAACCACAGCCGGGTCATTCTAGGAATACGCCGTCAACATCCGGTGCCTCTAACGTGAACCAGTCTAAGACTGGAAGTGATATCCCTTTCTGTCGCTATTGTAAAGCGACCGGTCATGACATCAAAGACTGCAAAAAGCGGGAATTCTATAATAGCAACTATCCATCTAGGCAGAATTCTCAACAGGGGGCCAACAATGGTTCCCGTAGGGTAAATCATATCCAAGAAACATCCGAGGAGGAAACCGCGGATCCGACTGATGATGATGATTTAAACGAAGTAAGGTCTCAAGACGGTGCCGCCCGAGACTATCAGTAGGAAATGGCACCAAATCAAATGTCCAGGCTAACCGACAGGGTAATCAGCCCCAAATTGACAGCCTAAATTCTAATATCCCGGCTAACCGACAGGGTAATCAGCCCCAAATTGACAGCCTTAATTCTAATATCCCGGCTAACCGACAGGGTAATCAGCCCCAAACCGACAGTCGACCATTTAATATCCCGGCTAACCGACAGGGTAATCAGCCCCAAATTGACAGCCTAAAATCTAATATCCATATCCGGACTAACCAGCAGGGTAACCAGCCCCAAACCGACAGTCCAAATCTTAATAAACCTTTAACTGAGGTTTATGAAATCAATCTGGATACGTCCAAAAGAATGCTACCACATACTCTATTGGACTCCCAGATATCCGGTATCCCTTTGACATTATTAGTAGATTCTGGTTCTGCTATATGTTTAATCAAGCAATCGTGTATCCATAATAATCAAAAATTGATTAGAGACCCCATTAAACTAAAGGGCATAGACCCTGGTGATGAACCTACTCCAACTGAAGGTCATTTCCAACTTAAGCTCAGATTAACAGAAAATAAATCAGTATCCTACAAATTTCACGTCATCAAAAATATCAACTTACCTTATGATGGAATTATAGGGTCAGACTTCCTGACAGCTTTTGGCTGCAATATTGATTATACGAATGACGTCCTAAAAATTGGTATACTCAGTATTAAGTTGCACTTCTTCAATCCATTTTACGAAATTCCACCTCGAACGGAAGCCATTGTTGAATGCTCAGTAGCGAACCCGCATATGAGCGAAGGTGTCATATTGAATCAACACATATCCGACAACCTTTTAGTATCCAATTGTATCGTAAAAGTAAAGAAAAACAAACGGGTCAATCTGACTATTGTCAACACATCTGAGACCCCTGTAAATTTTAATTCTAACTTAAATCTCAGGCTTGAACCGTTAAATTCGTGTGCTATCCAACTTAACACTGGTTTACAAGGTACATCCGACCGCACTATCGAGGTCATTAAATCCTTAAGAATCGAACATCTTAACCAAGAGGAGTCAGACGCTCTGCTAGAACTCTGTACTCAGTACTCGGATATCTTTCACTTACCTAATGATCAATTTATCCCACACTGATGTCCTTAAGCATGAAATCAATACGAATACTGATATCCCTATTCACACTAAGTCCTATCGTTTTCCAGAATTTCATAAAAAAGAAGTCGATGTCCAAATTTCCAAAATGCTTGATGATCAAATCATCAAACCATCATCATCTCCCTGGAGTAGTCCCATTTGGATTGTACCCAAAAAACTCGACCCTCAGGGTCAACGTAAATGGCGAATAGTCATAGATTATCGGAAGCTGAATGACGTCACTATTGGGGAAACGTATCCAATCCCGCAAATATCGGAAATCCTGGACCAACTTGGTAAAAGTAAATATTTTACCACGTTGGATCTCGCGTCAGGCTTCCATCAAATCCTTATCTCGTCCAAAGATGCTTCCAAAACTGCTTTTTCTGTCCCTCAAGGTCACTATGAGTTTACTAGAATGCCTTTTGGGCTTAAAAATGCACCATCGACGTTTCAACGTCTAATGAACACCTGTCTTACAGGGCTCCAAGGCACCAGATGCTTTGTTTACCTTGACGACATAGTTATCTACTCGTTTGATCTATCCTCGCATATATCCAACCTGACGGCTGTCTATGACAGACTTCGGAAGTTCCATCTAAAGTTACAGCCCGAGAAGTGTGAATTCCTCAGAAAGGAGGTTGCCTACTTAGGGCACATAATCAGCGAAGATGGCGTTAAAACAAACCCTGATAAGACAAAAGCTGTGACTAATTATCCTGTCCCTAAATCGCCAAAAGACATAAAGTCATTCTTAGGCCTGGTATCCTATTATAGACGTTTTATACCAGATTTTGCAAAATTCGCAAAACCCTTAACGTCTCTTCTGAAAAAAGATGTTCCGTTCGTTTGGAAAAACGAACAACAACTCGGTTTCGAAACTCTCAAGGAGAAACTTGTATCCGCTCCTGTTCTCGCTTATCCTGATTTTAGCAAGCCATTCAATCTTACGTGTGACGCATCGAACTATGCTATATCCGCCATACTATCCCAAGGCCCTGTAGGTCAAGATCGTCCCATCGCATATGCGTCCCGCACTTTAAACAAGGCCGAGTGCAATTATAGTGTGACGGAGAAAGAATGCCTCGCTATAGTCTTTGGAACCAAGATTTTTCGACCCTATCTTTATGGCCATAAGATCATTATCCTTTCGGATCACAGGCCATTGCAATGGCTGTTTAATTGTAAAGACCCGGGTTCAAGACTTATTAGATGGCGCTTGAAACTCGAAGAGTTTGAATATGATATCCTGCACAAGAAGGGCAAGATCAATACTAATGCTGACGCCCTATCCCGGTACCTGGTTAACCCTATTCAACCTGAGGAGCCTATGATATCCAATCCTCCTGAACCGGATCCAAATAAAGAATTGGATGGAGATCTCTTGGACCTCCTTATATCCCCAACTTCATTTAATCCTGATGAGGATATTCTTCAGAATCCTGATTTTTTAAATTCTTACGAAGATATCCTTCCTTTACCTGAAATAAATTTACCTGATAATATCCCCGATGTCCTAAGGGATCAAATTGAGAATGAGCGCAACTTACCTGAACCTGTTCCGGAAGTAATATCCTTACCTGCTGCTCAACCTCACCTTGACCCGATGCCATCCACGAGTGCTAATCCGAATGCACCAGTCGATGATTATCCCACATTCCTGAAAATAATGTCAGATAAGGATAAGACATTTAATTCAGAAATTGTACCTCGTGTGTTCATAAGTTTTGAGACGAACTTATTTAATTAATTTAAAAAGAAAGTAATTCATGCAACCTTTTTTAAACTTTTAAAATTTAAATTTCGAATGTTTTGAATCAGAAAAAATATACATTTGAATATTTGTTTCATTCTCCGTGAAAATGGCGCCAACAAAAGATTTGCGTGCGACTGTAATTTCACTGTTTCAAGCAGGAAAAAAACCAATGCAAGTTTTTAGTGAAATCCAAAGTTTGGGATGTAGTCGGAACTTTGTGTATTATACCATAAAGAGGTACAAGGAGACCGGCTCTTTAGAAGACCGTGGAAGATGTGGCCGCCCGCGGTCTGTAAGGACGCCCGCCAACATCAAAGTAATCAGAGAGCGAATTCGTCGCAACCCTTGCCGGACTCAAAAGAAATTAGCTCTGCAGACCAACATTTCGCGAATATCGGTGAACAGGATACTTAAATATGATATTAAACTAAAGGCCTACAGTCGAAGGAAAGCGCATTATTTAAACGAGCGTCTTCGTAAATTGCGACTGGAACGATGTCGGAACCTATTGAAGTGACACGATCCAAAAAATATCCTGTTTACCGATGAAAAGATCTTCACGGTGGAAGAAAAGTTTAACCGGCAGAACAATAAGGTTTACGCCAGAAGTTCAAAGGACGTCCAGCCATCTGTACGCAATGTCCAGCGCACTCATCATCCAGCAAGTGTGATGGTTTGGTGGGGTGTTTCCTACGAGGGGGTCACTTCGCTTCATTTTTGCCAGCAAGGCGTCAAGGTGAGGGCACAAAATTACCAAACCGACATATTGGAAGCGGTGGTTAAACCATTGAATGATACGCTATTCGCTGGAAAATACTGGGTTTTCCAACAGGACTCTGCTCCCTCCCATAAAGCTAAGAATACCCAACGTTGGCTGGAGGCCAATTTGCCAGGCTTCATTCGGAGCGAAGATTGGCCCTCGTCAAGCCCTGACTTGAATCATTGATTGATCTTGATTATTCTTTATGGACGGAATTGGAGCTGAGGTCATGCAGAAAGTCTCACCTAAACCTGGATTCTCTCAAGCGAGCCCTTATTAAAGAATCGAAACGGATTCCCATTGAAAAGATTCGTGCCGCCATAGATGAATGGCGCACGCGTTTGAAGGCCTGCATTGAATGCAAAGGCGGCCATTTTGAATGATTTATTTTTAAATACAGATCTAGATGTCAGTAGTTTTAATTTTAATATCCAATAAATGAATACTCAACTTAGCTCCAAAAATATTTTAGTTTTACTGTGTCTCAAGACTTATGAACACACGAGGTAGAACACAACGAAAGTCTTATGAAATGTCCTGCTAAGGTAATTTTAATACCTACCTCCATCGATCTCGATGATTCGAATCCATATATCACAGAAGTCCTGTGTGATCCAGAAATATGTGCTTAAAGTACATGATTCAGAAAAAGAATTGTTTCTATTCGAAAAACTTAATCTAAATCAAAAGATATATTATCTATTGTATTTCAAGGTGCATCACTTCGATCAATCATCATATCCTGAAATTTTCGAAACTATAAAGATGATAAGGAATGAGTTAGTAGAAACAGTTGGTATAAACGAAATCGGCTTACCTGACCTGAAGAATCCTTTCGAAAAACACTCGTTCATAAAAATCTATAACATTTTAACTTACCTTTTCCATGATACACGAATAAAAGTTAATGTTTATCATAATAATATCATATATCCTGTCCCATCTGAAATTAAAAAAAATATTGTACGATAATCATGATATCCCTATAGCCGGCCATTTAGGCTCTGTCCGTATGTACAACAGAATCAAACAAACGTATTACTGGAAAGGAATGCGAAGCGATATAGAATCCTATGTCAAAGAATGTAAATCTTGCCAGGAGAATAAAGCACTTAGGAAAGTAAACAGAGCACCCATGCAAATCACCAGTACTTCGACTGAACCTGGTCAACGTATTTCAATTGATGTGGTTGGCCCGCTTCCCGAAGCTGGTACTGCAAAATTAAAATTTATTTTAACATTTCAAGATGACCTTACTAAGTTCTCCTCAGCCTATCCTATACGTAGCACTACAGCAGAGGAAACAAGTGAGTGCTTACTCCACTACATATCCATCTTTGGAATTCCTAAAGTAATTCTTACAGACCAAGGGTCTAATTTTACATCCGATTTGTTCAAGAAAACTTGCGTTTTCCTTAAAATCAAAAATTTGTGGTCCTCTCCATACCATCCACAAACCCAGGGAGCCTTGGAGAGAAGTCATTCTACTCTAAAAGAGTACCTTAAAACCTATACTAACGAAGAACAAAATAACTGGCCCCGTTATGTTTATACAGCTATGTTAGCATATAATACATCTATCCATTCGACCACCCACTATACACCTTACGAATTAATGTTTGGAAATAAACCCTACATACCTAATTCTATTTATGAAGAGTCCCTCGGAACAACTTATCCCGATTATGTCCAAATGCTACAGAACCGACTAAAATATTCTCGGGAAAAAGCAATCGAATTCATTAGAAAATCTAAAGAATCCTCGAAAAACTATTATGACACGCATACTCGCCGAGTTACGTATAAGGTCGGTGATTACGTTTATCTTAAAAATTATCTAAGGTTGCGCAAGGCCCTCTCTCCTGTTTGGAAGGGACCTTACAAAGTAGTTAAAATTAACGGAAATAATTCACTTACTTTGCTCATAAACCGACGACACGTGACTCACCATTATGATCAGGTAAAGCCTGCTGAAGTCAGAAACCTGTAACATAAAATAGCATTAGATCCTTAGATTTAGATATACATCTTTTATATTTCATAATTTCTTTTACACTTTACTTATACACAGGTAGTTAGTAAGTTCGGTAGGGTAGGGCGGGTCTAGTTGAGCATAGGGGCAAGTTGGGCAATCGAAATATCTCGAAAACTATTCACCGCACGCGTAGGCATCGTATAGCGGAAAGAAGGGGTCGCGGGAGGGGTACTCATCGCGCGACCGCCAGTGGCGGCTCGAAGAGCGAGTGAAGTGTACGCGTGCATTGTTTATTTTGATACCAAAAAGTAAAAAATTCGTTCACCGCAAGTTTTCGTCTGTATTAGTCAAATGTTATCTGTTTTCAATCAGGTAAGTGTTGATCTTCCATAAATTTACTGTGCTTTAGATATGTATAAAGGTTCTGGGTGTAACTCTTACCGTTTTTTCATAACCTCGCTTTTGTTTTGAAATTTCGTGTTGGGGTTAGTTGAGCTAAAGTTGCTCAACTAGCCCCACGGCTTAGAACAAAAGTAATGTATGTTTTTTTTTTTAAGGATGCGGACTTATAAAAGAAAGACTACAAGATGTTCTTACACTACTCAAGACTTAAATAATGCTGCAAAGGCTGTCAATGATGAGGTAAAAAGTGTAAATGCCGCCGCCAAAGAATTTGGTATCAAACGGATGACTTTGACAAGATATTTGAAGAAATTTAATGAAGGTGGTGGTTCATCTATGGGTTATGCAACACCAAGGCAAGTATTTTCACCCACACAAGAGGACACTTTAAAAAAATACTTGTTACAAATGGCATCAATCTTCTATGGATATTCCCCAAAAGACGTACGTCGCCTGGCCTACGAGTGTGCTGCTACATTTGGCATTAAAATTCCATCCTCCTGGACTGCAAATAAGATGGCCGGAAAAGAATGGCTTACGAAGTTTCTAAAACGAAATCCGGAGCTGTCCATCCGAAAGCCAGAACCCACCAGCCTTGGTAGGGCAACATCATTTAATGCGCAGAATGTCAAAGTATTCTTTGATAAACTGGCGGAAGTAATGGATAGACATGGATTCAGTGCGTCAGACATTTGGAATGTCGATGAGACAGGAGTGTCCACTGTGCTGAAGCCAAATAAAATTGTAGCTGCCAAGGGTAAGCGCAACGTCGGCGCCATGACTTCTGGTGAACGAGGGACTAACGTTACAGTAGTAACTGCTGTATCTGCTTATGGAAATACAGTGCCTCCTATGTTTGTGTTTCCGAGAAAACAATTTAAGAGCCACTTTCTTAATGGTGGTCCCCCTGAATGTATAGGAGCCGGCAATGCCAGTGGATGGGTCACAGACGGAGAATTCCATCAGTTTATGCAACATTTTATAAAACATGTGAAACCGTCCAAAGAGCACCGTGTTTTGTTAGTGTTAGATAACCACTCCTCTCATTTGAACGTTGAGACAGCCGTTTTTTCATGGACCTACTATTTTCTCCTATTAGTAGGACCACGAGGGAGACCTATTTCTGTCTTTCCTATTCTAGGGTGAATCAAAAATCTACCTCCTGTATAAGTTTTTCGTTACTCCTATGATAATAATATAGAACATTCAAGTAGTACCTACATAAATGCTCTAAGGATAAGAAGTTTAATATAAGTGGCCACTTTAACCTCTTTTCCATTTAAAGGCTGATGTCAGTCAATAATGTCATCCTTCATATTTTGTGTTTCAAGTGCATTCATTAGCGCAGTTCATTTATTTCTATATTTGACTTTCCATTATTTCTTTGGCTTTCTTCGAAAATAATGTCTGAGGAAGTATCTTTTATAAAGAGAAAAGGTGGGACAGTACTGTTATATGCAGGACGGCAGTACTACAAGCAAAGAGAGTATAAAACAAGTGGTGTTATATGGAACTGTAGATGGTCTAAAAAAGAAAAATGCCGGGGATCAGTGACTCTAAAGGTTAGTAATGTATTATTGTTTACCTATTTTTTATTTGAGTCTCATAACCCACTGCATTCGAAATAGTGAGACGGACGGATTAATGGATTCGGATGAACATAATACATAATATATACACCATGACTCGGACTAGAACATATGGCTAATTTTTACCCCCAGGATAATCATATCTATTCAATTTGTTTCTCTGCAGGGAAGACAAGTTATTAAAGGAAAAGATCATTCCTGTCAAGTCAGTTATGCCAAAAACCAAATCGACGAAGCGATAAATAAAATGAAGAAACAAGCTTCTTCTACTGATACTCCAATTACGCAAATATATGGAAAAGAAAAGAAGAAATTGGAAGATAAAGGTATACATTTCGTACTTCCGGTGCCACCCCTTAAAAATATACAAACTGCTTTGTATACAAGTCGCAAAAGGACAAATTTCAAGAATGTAGAGTCTGTGGAAATACCAGAACAGTTGTCGAGTTATCTTTTAGCAGAATACCTAAATGGAAGTTGTCGCATTTCTGTTTTTTGCTCGAATGAAGGCAGAAAGCTTTTAGGAGAAGCTGAGGAGTTCTTCGTCGATGGAACTTTTCAGAGTTGTCCTCAACCGTTTGAGCAACTATTTACAATTCACGGAGACCTTGGTGCTTCGTCATCAGAAACGAAAGTAGTACCACTTGTTTATGCCCTCATGTCTGATAAAAAGCAAGAGTCGTATGCTGCTCTTTTCGCTATGATAAAATCACAAATACCTGATTGGACTCCAAAAAAAATCCATTTGGACTTCGAAATCGCTATTGCCAATGCTTTGATGAACATTTTCCCGGAAGTGATATTAAAAAAATGTTTTGCTCATTTATCGAAAGCCATTTGGAAAAATTCCAAAGTCAAACTTAAAATTAAGGAAAAAATAGAAAAAATAATTGTCGGATTATGTAAGGGTTTAGCTCTACTACCTGAAAATCTCATAGAAAATGGTATTGATTATATCAAGAATGAAAGCACCAGTTCCCTAAAAATTACAAAATTTTTGAAATATATGGAAAGAACATGGTGGAAGAACAAAGATTACAAATCTTCATGGTGCGTATATGGTGAACGTCACCGTACAAATAATGTCGTTGAAAGCTGGCACTCTCAACTAAACAAGAATGTTAAAAAGCGTTCACCAGTTTCGATCCTGCGGTTGATAAATGCAATAATGGATATGGAAAGCGAAAGAACAAGTGATGCATCACGACGTCGAAAAGAAGAATTAGATCGCGATGATTTCATATTAAAATGCCAGTTACAATTAATTCAAGGTGATATAACAGTAGGCCATTTTTTAGATAAACTAAGATAGGACTGGCCACCTTTTTTTTAATATACAGGGTGTATAAATTATTGGTTGTTTCTATTTATAGTATATAATAGGAAAGGCAGAAATAGGTCTCCCTCGTGGTCCTACTAATAGGAGAAAATAGTAGGTCCATGAAAAAACGGCTGTTGAGACACTAAATTTGGCCAAAGGGAACGGAGTTGTAATGTTGTCTTTTCCACCGCATTGTAGCCATAAACTACAACCTTTGGATGTCTCTGTATTTGGACCGTTTAAAAAGTATTGCGCTGCTGCTCAAGATACATGGCTACGAAACAACCCGGGCAAGACCCTTACAATTTATGATATACCGAAAATTGTCGCTGATTCGTTGCCGCTTGCTCAGACAAGTATAAACATTGCCAACGGTTTCCGAAAGACCGGCATCTTCCCGTATAATGCAAACATTTTTAGTGAGGATGAGTTTGCACCATCATTTGTGACCGACCGTCCAGAACCAGAGCAGCTAACTGTCGAGCTGGAAACAGATGGTCCAGAGCAAGCTGTAATGTCCAACACCGAACCTAATCCCACTCCTTCTGCCGCCACCAGCCAAGCTGAACCTGAACCTGGTCCAAGCAACAAAGAAAACGAGCCGGTCGATCTAACACATGCATTTTCACCGGAAATTGTTCGACCATACCCAAAAGCAGGCCCTAGAAAAGCAGCCAAAACTAACAGAAGAAAGAGGAAATCCGCTGTATTAACAGACACTCCCGAAAAGAGCGCTTTAGAAGAGCAACAAAATAAAACCACAAGAAAAGTTAAAAAGCCAAGAAAGAACATAGATAAAAAAAGAAAGAGTGTCTGTAAAAGAGTACTCCAGTCAAGTGACGAAAGCAACGATGATGATTATTCCTGTCTGATTTGTTGCGAAGGCTATTCTGAAAGTTTACCAGGAGAAACTTGGATCCAGTGCCAAGTTTGCAGGGGATGGGCACATACAAAATGTGTGCCAGGTGCTGGTTTTACTTTCGTTTGTATCAATTGCAACAGTGACAACGATGATTAAGTTATAGATTAAGTAAGATCTCATTAATATTTTCAGAAAGACTGAATCTAATCCTAAAGTTCATCTTAAGATACGTTGATGTTTCGTTGATTCTATTTCCAGTTAATTATCCAAAGAAAATTATTTTAAGTTTTGTTGTTTTGTAACTAAAATACTTTAAATAAAGAGTTGATTGTCGAACAAAAATTTTATTTAACCATTAAACCCATGGTTTGGCCAGACATTCTAACTGCTCAACTTACCCCATACCCTTGCTCAACTTACCTCACCTATGGGGTACTTTGAGCATGGTTGACTATCTGCATTTAAACCGCTGTAGCTCTTAAATCCAACTTATAAGAAGTAAATTGCTATGACACTTTTGCAAAAGGATAAATTACTAGTCCATCAGGTTGCGTAACAACCCATAGAGACTTATCGTTGAGAAGCTATATCCGCTCAAGTGAAAAAATGCTCAACTAGCCCCGCCCTACCCTACTTACCTTAGGTAGCTTACGTTCATTGAGTCAAACACTTCTGATGCTTGAATCTCTTCTGTTGCCTTGACTCTTAAGAGACAAGTGATCTCAGAAAGAATAGTTGTTTTCTCTGAACCCAATGGTTTCATTTTAAAAATTATTTATTTTATTCTCTATTTCAGAACTTCGGTGAGTAGCCAATCGTATCAGGAATATCTTCAACCGATTACTTCAAGTTCAGGCATCTTCTTTGATTATTTAGGTATTATAAAAATTAGCAATGGATATCTCAAAATTTTGATACCGTTAAATATTTCGCATTTTGGTCCACATATAGAAAACATTAGAGCTGCGCTGGATACCACTAATTATTTGTGTAAACAAACTCGAATAATAGAAATTGACTCAATATGTAAAAATAGATTGCAACCTTTGATGGCCAGGTACCGGGACCTTGAGTCTGAATTAGATTCAATTTCACATTTGATCGAAAACCGATTCAAGCGTGCTTGGATCGGGGGTATTGGAACTGTCCTCAAACAAATTATTGGTACATTGGATGAAAACGATGCCATAAAATATAATGATGCGATAGAGTCTGTACAAACCAACGGAGACCATCTCGCTTCATTAATGAAAGAAAATATTTTGGTTACATCTTCAATAATAACATCATACAATAAAACTTTGTACAAAATTAAGGATAATGAAATTAATCTTAGTGAAGCTATTGACAACCTCTCGTCTAATTTGAAAAATATTTCAGAACAAACAAATGGTTTACAAATTCTTTTCAAGGTAAATCAAATCGTTAATAACTTAGAAACATCCATACTAACTTTATCGTTTCAATTAGAAGACATAACAAACGCTATCTTATTCAGTGGGCAAAACATTCTGCACCCTGCGATAATGACATCATCGCAACTGTATCGAGAGCTTGCCAATAACTACAGGCACCTATCTAGAGACCTACAACTACCTTTAGCTTTAGATATAAATAGTATTCATTACATTTTAAGTATATCTACTCTAGTTTGTTACTATATTAATTTTAAGCTGATGTTTGTTTTACAAGTTCCATTGGTCGGTATTAAAGAATACACATTATTTCATAATATAGCTCTACCTACTCCATATGACTATAAGGAACCTCACAAGTTCAGTCTAATCATACCCAGTAATAAATATATTGCAATGACCAAAGACAAATTACATTATTGTACTTTTGATGACCTTAAGGAATGTAAGGTAATTAGTCCGGGCAACTTTATCTGCGACGTTACGAATGTGTATGCGGCTGACGCAATGCCTACCTGCGAGAGTGAACTGTTATCAAAAGTGATTAGAGAAATACCTAGACAATGTGACACCAAATTCGTGTACGGAGAATTAGATATCTGGAAACCTTTAATGAACAATAAGTGGATTTTCGTACAATCTGTGCCTAACAAAATTTCTATAGATTGTGTAAATTCGAAATTGTATGAAACTACTGTTTTTGGTACAGGAATACTTACTTTACCCAACAATTGTATCGGTCGTTGTTAATAACATTCCTAACTTTAATTTGATAAATGATTCTTGTTGCAACATTGTAAGATTTAACAATCTTATCGAAGATGTGTCCCCTATCATATTACAGAATATAGACTTGGACGAATTAAAATCAAATAAAATTGCATTAAATTTATTATTAGACAATTTAAAGAAAATTGATAACAGCCCACATATTGTGAGATACGGAACACATTATTCGGGATTGATTATTTTGATTTTATGTAATCTTTTTGTATTTGTTATATTTAGCCTTAAGCTGTCTTATTACAAAAAACGACTTTAAACGAGGTTTAAACCAGAACTACGTGGTCTAGGGTTTAAACTTAGACCGAGGACTAAACTGTTTCTTATTACAAAACGACGACTAACGAAGGTTTTCTTAAACCAGAGACCAACCATGGTTTAAATAATATGCACAGATTAAACGAAAACATAAGTAAAAACCATTCGTTCATTTCGGTTCGCTGGCCACGTCTGGAGCTATTTTATGTCAAAAATGACAGTTTTTCTGTCAGTGTCAGCTTATAATAGCTATGCGCGCGAAGTTTTAAAGTATTTTACCCGGGGCGAAAAGAAGTGAAGTGATGCCGGAGCGAAGCCCGGGGTTTTTCCCCGGAGCTTCAACTAAATCCTTTGCTCTACCAAGAAGCACTTGAAAAATTCTGATTGTTGAACTAGCTATTGATTGTCATTGTTGATCTGAATAAAATGGATAATACTAAGAAAAAACGAGCTGAAAATTGGAGTTCTGAAGAGAAAGTAAGTAAATAGCAATAATACCTTGTAATAAATTAGTAAAAATTTAAATTACGTACAATTTACCTGTTTTTTCGATTAATAAGAATATTTACATTCTAGGAAATACTACGCCAACTTATAGCGCAGTCCGCTCGCATAATTGAGGACAAGTCGAACAAAACGTCAGCAAATTTACAAAAAAATAAAGAATGGAAAAATATTACTATCAAGTAAGTATACTTATTTCTACTCTAGGTACCTACCTACTAATTTTTCTTATGTATTTTATTGGAGCTTCTTGAACTACATAGGTGGTTACATAATGATAAGTGCAAGGATGATCAGCCATCTGTACTCAGGTACCAACCAATCTATTTGTCTGTGGGGTATAATAACAAAAAATATTGTTATAGATTCAACGAGATATTAGGTAAAAGCCGTACAGACACAGAGATAAAACTGGCTTGGAAAAGAATGAAATTAAGTGCAAAGGCAAATGTGTCAGACCACAGGAGGGAGCAATTCCGGACAGGCGGAGGTGAAAAGCCACCTTCACCCTCCCCCCAGGATTTGGCTATCATGGATATTGCTCCTCATGACTTCTTAGTTGAAGTCAATGATTTTGATAATGATGCAGTGGTAAATACCTTCTACCTAGTCCAATAATTATTTTAAATTGTTCCACATTTTGAGCCTGGCACATGATTTTATCTTAATAACATTTTGATTTTTAGATTCCAAAACCCACATCTCCAATAGTAACAATTGTAAGCACTCAAAGTGACATTGGCTCAACTGCACCAGAACAACCAATTCCTGGCCCTAGCTTCGGAACAATTGCTGGACCTAGCATTGAGTTCACCGATTTAACCGTAGAAGAACATTTAGAACCTGTTATAATAGAAGAGCAAGGTAACATAAACAGATGTCTATTTCTCAGCTTTATTTATATTACATTTATTATTACATTACACTAAATTGTAGGCATGTAGGCATATGTTTTAGGTTAATGACCTAATTGTCCAGTTTGCTTAAAAATGAATTTAAACACAAACATCCAAACTTTCTCCTATGTAATAATTATAATAAGTTAATAAACATTGTGTTATATTTTTAGTGGTATCCAGCAATAAGCCTGGTGATAAAAACAGACCAGCAAGAAAGAAGATCTCGAATAGGTAACATTCATCATGATTACACTTTGGTGGTCCTCATCAATTTACTTTTAGGACAACCAATTTTGTGGTAGCATATCATACTCTTTTATACATTTTGTTTTGTAGCTACATTATAATCTACGGTCAATCTTATTTTACAGAACTGAAGAAATGCGCCAGTCTATAACCAGTAGCAATATAGACTTCAAAAAACAACAAATAAAAATGATGCAAATAGAACACTCCATTAATATGAAATACAAACAGAGACAACAAGAAATCATGGAAATTGAACATTCAAACAACAATAAAATAGCCCAATTAAAAATGAAAAAATTAGAATTAGAAATAGCTTTGTTAGAACATAAGAAAAATACTATATAAAAAAAAGTTAAATACCTAAAAATTTATTTCCTTTTATTCATATTCTGAGCCCTGGGCCAAGTGCTGCCACTGCCTAACTTTTTCTGTTACCGAGCAGTGAAAGATCACAAATGTTCTAATGTTGCATTCTACAAAAATGCACAGTGCACAGTTCATGAATCCAGTTTTGATCTACAAGTAGTACATTGATAGATAGATAGATCATATATTCAAAGGTATATGTTACATGCTATGGTTACTAGTGCCTTAAATTACAGCCTATGTTAGGTTTGTTTAAGCACTGGGTTCTCATTATTTTACTTAAAATTAATAATACTGTAGTTACAATCAGACATACAAATACTGGTACAAATAATTTACAGCAATACAAATTTATTATTATTTAATATAAATTGCCTAAGTAATCTTAAATTAATACAATCTAAAAAAATAATTGAAGCTGGTGCATGATAACTTGATATTGATAAGACACACTCACACCTTGCATTAGGAGGGATTAGCAGTCAGAGGGATGAGATGATGCCAACAATTAGATAAAAATCACTAGAATTGGTATAAATAATATAGTTTATGCCATATTGTTTTAAAAATATCTTTCAATAAACTGTCTTCTTCTAATATTTCCCCGTACTGTATTTGGAACATTCCTCACAGTTGTGGAATGGAATGGTTCCTGTGAAGTTTGGTCATTGTTACCATCCTCACCAGGAAACAGGTCTTCCCTCATGTCAATAGCAATGTTGTGGAGGACAGCACAAGCAACTATTGTTTTTCTTACTGTTTCAATATCTCCAAACATGCCTCTTAGTAAACAGCGGAACCGTTGCTTCCATAGACCAAAACATCTTTCCACTGTGTTCCTGGTACGGATATGACACCTATTATAATTTTCTTCTTGCCTTGTTGTGGCGTTAAGCAGTGGTGTTAACAAATACGGAGTACAGGGGTAACCACTATCTCCGAGTAACACTCCAGAGAATGCACCAGCTTCAAATCTCTGTTTTAGACGACATTCTCTAAATATTCTGGAGTCATGCACACTGCCTCTCCATCTAGTCACAATGTCCATTATTTTCAGGTCAGCATCACAAACCACCTGAAAAGTTAAAATTTAATTAGTTTTTAATTTTATTTGTTATCTCATCTTAGATAGTAATAAATAACACATCATTACATACATACAACATCATACTGGACTTTATTACCTGTACATTAATTGAAGAAAATCTTTTTCTATTAATATAAAGTTGACCACCATCAGCATTTATTTTTTTTACTCTGATGTGAGTACAGTCAATAGCGCCAATGACTGTTGGAAAATTCGCTATTGTGCGGAACTTCCTCATGGTCTCCTCTTGTTGGCTCAAAGTTGCAGGCATTTTTATCCATCTTTGAGACATTCGCGCAAGTATTTCTGCAACTTTTTTGCAAGTTTTACTGACCACCGGTTGTGACACTCCATGTAAATCACCAGTATCGTCTTGAATCTACGAATAAAATAAGAAAGTATCAGTAAATTTATTTTACTTATGTACCTACTTCAATAGAATATTAAGACATAACTTCTACGTACTTCGTGGCGTGCCCAGTTGCGTAACGCGCAAAGTACTTGCAGTTCCGGGCTTAGGGGGCATCCTCGAGGATCCTGCGACAAGTTCTCCCGCAACAGGTCCACGATTTTTTCGCCAAAGCGTTTTGTAAATCTATACTTAGATCTGAAATCTTCGTCACTCATATCAAACGGATTGATTCGATGACGATGGGTATGGGGTCGTCGTTGTATGGGCGTCTCCAGCATTTCCAAATCTTCCAAATCAATGAGGTCAATCATGTTCAAATCCATTTTTATTTATAAATCACAACACTTTCACTAATTCACCTAAACAAACAACCAAACAAATTTGACGTTTTGAGGTTAGTACCAAAGATAAACTAGGGGTCTCAGAGGTTTATCTATAAACCATAGACGAACCATGGTTTAGTGCTAAAACTTCGTTTTGGAATAACGTTTATGTTAGACCATGGTCTAAACCGCGGTTTAAACCTAGACAATCTTTAGACTTTGTTTTGGAATAAGGCCGAAGGTGTTTTTGTAAACCAAGGGACAACCGCATATTTCAAATACCACTTTATTCAACTCAAAACACGGCTAGAGACACAGACACCCGAGACTCAGACATAGAGCTGACTCAGGCTGCTCCAGTGAGAACTCAGATATAAACAACGATCCCTTAAGGAGCGAGATCTAGTATTAGGTACCTACGGAACTTTGGTAAAATAACCCCAAAGTATCCTCTTAAAGGGGGAGGTGTTATACCCTTCCTATGTATAGCATATTGCTTACTTGCAACTTAATAGACACTATTTAATAGCTAACTTGAGATGTCTCGGCCAAGCCGTTAGTCTGGTAACGACCTCTGAACTGACCGGTTGTCCGATGGTCATTTTATAATTACCGTGTAAATCTATTTTAAATATCCTAATAAATAGATTTCTTAAATTCCTTTTTTTTTAAAGACTCCAAGACCTTGTCGTATAACAGAACGAAGACAAAAAGTTAAAATTGGAGATTTTATCAGCGTAGAAGAACGCATAACGTATGGTGTGCCCCAAGGCAGTATACTTGGGCCAACTTTATTCCTTATTTATATAAATAACCTTAGTAATATGATTCTAACTGGGGGTCATATTTTCTCGTACGCAGATGACACAGCTATAATTTTTACAGGCAACACGTGGGATAACGTACGTAAAGTAACTGAAGCTGGACTCACAAAAGTCGCAGCGTGGCTTGATGTAAATCTCATGACTCTAAACGCCCTTAAAACTAACTACATTTGCCTCACCATGTACGACCGCAGCCAGCCTTCAGATGATTTTCAAATTAAAATTCATAAATCTTGTAATCTTTCTAACTCCGTTTGTAACTGTACCTGTATTGATAAGGTTCACCATACAAAGTATTTAGGCGTAATGATCGCGAAAATGAAAGCGAGTGATCCCACTCGTAAGCGCAAAGAAAAACACCCTGAAGTTGCAAGACAAACAGCTTTCTTGCCGTACGTGAAAGGTGTTACTGACAAAATTGGAAACTTGCTTAAGAAGTTTTCAATAAAGACAGTCTACAGTCCACACACAAAAGTGGCTAAGCGTCTACGATCGCCAAAGGATGTAGTACCCTTGCAAGTACCTGGAGTTTACAAAGTCGATTGCAGCTGTGGTCGTTCTTACATAGGCCAAACGAAGCGCACAGTCGCCGAACGTGTTAAGGAACATATCGCAGCGGTCAAAAATCGACAAGTAAACAAGTCAGCTATAGCGGAGCATGTAGTGGACTCAGGACCCAATCACTGAATCGAACTCCACAATCCCAAGATTATTTCCAACGAGAGGCACTACTACAAGAGAATGGTTCGGGAAGCGATTGAAATTAAGAAATATCCTAATTTTAATCGTGAAGACGGCTTCAGACTCTCGGCGTGTGAATAAACCAAAGTGCAGTGAGTGTAGTGTGCTGTCCCAGTGTGAACCGGCCTTAAATCTCAAATTTCTAATTATGAAGACCAAGTGAGGGTAGTCTGAAAAGATGCCTTCGCTTTGCTGCGGTTAACTTCAGCACGCCAGTCTCCCCGCGACCACGACCAGGTGCAATCCGGTCGAAACGTCGGGAATAAAATAAAGGTAATTACGCGATAAATACCCGATAATCCCATATTTTAATAACAGGACCAGGAAATTAATCTGGACGTTTAAAACACTGCGACACATAGCCACAAAGGATCTCCTAAATAAAATTTACATCTCACTTGCACAATCAGTTTTAGGGTATTGTCTTCCTATCTGGGGGGGTGCTACAAAAGTAAAATTTCTGGAATTGGAGAGGGCTCAACGCGCATTATTAAAGGTTATGTTTTTTAAACCCTACCGATTCTCTACAGAACAACTCTACCAATCCACTGGTCTCCTCTCAGTGAGAAAACTTTACCTTTTACGGATCGTGCTTAAAAAACATAAATCTCTGACTTATAATTGTGAGCAGGAAATGACTCAAATAAGACGAAAGAGAAATGTTGCACACATGGTCAGAGTTAAGACTACCTTTGCTAAAAGGCAGTATGAGAGGCAATCTTGTCACTTGTACAATATTGATAATAAAGAGCTTGATATATACCCAATGACTCTTTTTAACTGCAAACGTACCGTTACTGAATAGCTAAAGACTAAAAGTTATGAAGAAGTGGAGAATTATGTGCAAGCATTGATGTTGTGATTATTAATTAAACACCTTACAACTTTCTATTCCTCTTACATTTATATTTATTTATATAAAGCTTTCTGTATTCTACTTACATTTATGTCATTTGACACACACAAACACACACACTCACATTTTGTTTAATGTGTATTTTCTATTTTCGTTACATTATAAATTTATTTATAAAGAGCGGATTCTCCTAATACAAGCAAATTTTTGCTTAAAAGGGGACTCCAAACCTTTTATGTGCACTCTGTAACTGAAAATAAATATTTTTTTTTTCCATAACATGTGGCGGTGGCGGTAGTCGGTTGGCATTTATAGCTCTCTGCCAGCATCGATGACACCCACTTCTTATGTTATCGAAAAACACCTGAAAAGTGTAAAGAAGAACTGTATTATTATCTATCATTTTATTCAAAATGAATATTTTACCGGTATTTTATTTTAATTTTATAATAAATAACGAAAAATATTAACTATATACTATTATGTTATTAAAACGTGTCTTTATTTATATGTAAAACATATGCATACAGTTCAAAAGACGCATTTTCACGTCACCCCGCGTCTTATTATAAAATACCACGTGTAATATAGAAAATGTGACTTTATTTTATTTTATATATTCGTACCATTTTATAAAAAACAACGAAGGAACCAACAGTACCATCAGTAAAATACTAAATATGACTCTTAAATTGTGTCAAACGTTACTTTATTTTAATAAGTAATAGTGTTTTTTAATAATAATAAAAAGTAGGCACACTTACCTCCAATACTGCATGTACTGCGTGTATGTATACAGTAATCAAGTAAAGTGGGTTGCGCTCTTTGGAGATTATCAGAAAGAACGTGTCTTTGATATCTTCCATGATAGAAACCTCTTCGACACATAACACAGTTGCTATGAGTTTCCATCACAATTAACCACTCTATATGCATTTCAAAAGTCCAGTATGGATAGCCAATATTAAAAGGAGCAGTTTTTCAGGAGATATCAGTGTCCGTTAAGAATGCCAAATCAAGTCATTAGAAAGATGTAGGTAAGTGAAAATAAACGGAGAAAAGGATAACACACTCACGCACGGATACACAAACAACAAACGACTGTTTCATTGTTTTGTTATTGCGCCTGCGGCTCCGCCACCCTGCCATGTCACCCCCGCGCTGTTTTAGTAACTGGTTTTTGCGGGGGAGAGGGCGGGGGCTATTCCTTCGTCAGTTTGAACACCTCTTGAGGATACATTTCTCAAGTGAGACGAAGGTACATGTGTATAAAAAGTTAAACACATCAAAAAAGGTTTTTTTTAATCAGCACTACGAAGTGTAATTACTCCAAACGGACAACTGTAAGAGCAAATCTGTCATATAATTTATTGTTCCAAATGAAAAACCCTATCCAACGAGATACAATTTGTTGCTATTGGAGGGTGGTCCCAATTTGCCCATTGTCTTTTGTCGTGCAACTTGGAGGATTATACGGCGAACGTTATTCTCTGCGGCTATAATTGGAGGAAATGGGTCAAAGCGTACTGTGGGGAGACCTCTTCACTATCCCGCCTATCCCTGTTCTTATTCCATTGGCTGTGTATTTAGTTAAGTTAATCACTGCTATAGATATATAATTTCTATATAAAATCTATAGGAAATCTATCAGTTGTTACTATTAATTACCTATGCATAATTATGTTAGTTAAAAATATTAATATCTGATATCGGTATATAAATTAATATAAAACAATATTTTAGTATAGTAAAGTAATAAAATTTTTATAAAATTAAGTAAAATGCAGGGAGAAAATGCTGCAGTAAGAGCCTGCTAAGGGATACCTCCGGAAGATGGGCAGCAGCGTCTATCCGTATATCAACATCCCATACTGCGCTCACCAACCCGCCTGCCAAGCGTGGTGAGAATGGCAACTACCCCTCATGGAGATCCATGAGGGAGGCCTGTGTTCATCAGTGGACGTTTGGTGGCTGAAATGATGAAAATGCAGGGAAATACGCACTATTCCCCGAGAGATCATAGAGATCATACCAAAATTTGATGGGTATGAAAAAATGCTTAATTTATTCATTTAAAAAAGTGAATATGTTATTAAAGTTATTCGATCAGAGTTAGTGGGCCCTGCGCAAGACATTTATGTTTTTCATACAATCACTAGTCGCGTGATAGGTAAGGCTGCCCACCTTATCAGCGAACGTCAAGATTTTTTTATTTATTTATTGAGAATATAACATCATTACAGGTTTTTATTAAGCCCTAAACATATCCAACAAATCCACCCATTTTTTTTAATTTATTTATCATATAAACATATATATCCAACTAGGACGGGCGGTTTTTGGCAAGTTGGAGGACATCTTACGGTCGAAAGAAGTCCCACAGTGCCTGAAGACTCGTCTCTTTAACGAGTGTGTACTGCCAACTATGACTTACGGTTCCGAAACATGGGCGCTCACAAAGGAAACTGTGCACCGGATACGAGTTGCACAAAGAGCCATGGAGCGTTCCATGCTCGGAATCAAGCTCTTAGATCGAGTTCGAAACACTGAGATCCGACGTCGTACAAAAGTGTACGATGTCGGAGACAGAGTTATAAACCTTAAATGGAGTTGGGCAGGACACCTGGTCAGACGTGGTGATGGCCGCTGGACTAAGGCTGTAACGGAGTGGTGGCCAAGATCCGGCCAGAGAGGTCGAGGTCGTCCAAAAGCACGATGGGTCGACGACATTATCGCAGTCGCTGGGCACACCTGGATGCGAAATGCACAGGACAGAGGAGGCTGGCAAAAACTTAGGGAGGCCTATACCCAGCAGTGGGTGATTCCGGGCTGAGAAGAAAAGAAAAGAAGAAATCATATAACAAATTAATTTTTAATCTAAAAGCATCAAAAAAACCGCTCGGGTTTGTCTAGATGCTACAGTGTACGCCAATACATTTTATCAAATTATTAACAATACAA
The DNA here is from genome assembly GCA_963082625.1 of Pasiphila rectangulata. Taxonomy (NCBI): domain Eukaryota; kingdom Metazoa; phylum Arthropoda; class Insecta; order Lepidoptera; family Geometridae; genus Pasiphila; species Pasiphila rectangulata. Next base: position 14,827,663 of record OY720253.1, on the reverse strand, counting down.
TTACACTTTACAATTTATCAAAATTAAAATTAGAAAAGGAAAGTTATTTGAGCTAAGCTAATAAAAAAAATATACATATGTTATTTGAGAGCTAAGTAATAAACCATTATTGTCTAAGTGAATAACTTAAAAAGTGTTTTTTTAATAGAAACATAATATTTTTAGGTGTCAGTTGTTACGTACGTAAGTCTAATTGTAATTTATTAATAAGCCGAGGCACAATATATGTTGTTGTTCGCTCGCCATAGGCATTGTTCGCACCCAGCGTACAAAGCCGATTCCTGGAAATGGCTCGAGTGTATACCGGGTGTTTAATCGGTTCTTGAAGTAATTCATTGAAAATGTTTTCTTTAAGCAGTAGATATTTGACCTGTGTATGGATTGGTATGATTTGACAGTGGTTGAAAAGGCCTGTGTCATCCTTATAGAATTGATCGGCGGTTTGATTTGACACAATATTTTTGATGATTTTAATTTGTAGTCTAAAAATGTCGTCTAGGTAGGTTTTGTACGTGCGACCGTAGCTGCTAAGACCATAATCTATATAGGATTCTACAAGTGCGTAGTAAAGCATAATTTCTAATAAACAAGACAGGTATCGTCTGCAAATTGATAGCATGAGCTATTTGATAAGCAGTTGCTCATGTCATTAATATAAGTCAAAGAGTGCAAAGGAATACCAATACCGAGCCTTGTGCCGTGCCTTCTGTTACTGGTATTGGTTCACTCTGGGTGTTTTCGATCTTAACAGAGAATGTTCGGTTATGTAGGTAATTTTTGCACCAGGATAGCAGAGGGCTACGTATTCCGCAGTTATCTAATTTGTCTACTAGCTGTTCATGTACTTGAGTGTCAATTCTGATTTGGCATTCCAACCCTTACATCAACAGCAGCCACAAGCCCAGCGACCTGCGCGCGTATATGATAATGACGTTTCTATGCGTACTGCACCTCGATTTAAACCAGATTTTGTAGCCCCACGAACATCGAACAAGTTTTTCTATGCAAACCAAATGACTGTACCGGAATACGCGGAAAATTATTATGTCCCGGAAAATGATTTTCCATACGATTATCCGATAAGTAACCGAATACGAACATATCGATGACAACTGTATCGATTTTAAACGACCTCAGGCTGCACAGCAGACTTCTGAAATTGAAAATTTTCAGTTATCGGCCTCAGAGACAAACCACCCGAAGTAGTACATTTATTGAACCATCATGGGACCGTAAAATTACCCCATATTAAAATACCAGAAATTGGCACTATATTCATGATTGATACTGGTAGTATCAGATCTTTCATAAGTCCTGAAATCGCAAACAAATATTTTTCAGAGTTTAAATACAATGAACCTTTTGAAATAATAAGTATTCACGCGCGCAGTTTCCACAATGAAGTTATTCATATACCGCTAGTTAAAACTTTCCGTACCATGGATTGTCACAAATTCTATGTATATGACGTTGACAGTAGCTATGGAGGACTAATTAGTGGAGAGGCAATAATAAACTATATTAATTTCGGTGAAGGTGTTAGGACGCCGGCTGCAATTGTAAAGTGTGAGGAAGGTTACGCTACGACTATTATTCAGAATTATTCCGATAACTACTTCAAGATTCTTCGAGATAGATTTACTTTCTTTACAAAGCCCCTAAGTGTAACAAAATTACAAAATAACGAAACTTACTTAAATAATAACTGCGTTGTAGATGACCGGAATAAAGATAAAATTCTAAAACAAAACCTTGCAAAATTACGTCTCGATCGCATGAACAACGAGGAGCGTGACAAAATTTTTAACCTATGCTCCGAATACAAAGACATTTTTTATACAGAACACTTACCGTTAACTTTTTCGAACCAAGTTAAACATAAAATCAGAACAGTTCATAAGGACCCTACCTATGTAAAGCCCTATCGTCAATCGCCAGCAGAAGCAGCTGAAATTAGAAATCAAGTCGAAAAATTACTAAAGGATAATGTGATTCAAGAATACCTTTCTCCATGGGGTGCGCCCGTACACCTAGTACCTAAAAAGCTTGACGCTAGCGGTGAAAAAAAATACAGAATGGTTATGGACTACAGACGCTTAAAATGACATTACAGATGACGACAAATATCCGCTCCCCAACATTACCGACTTATTTGACAAGTTAGGCAAGAGCTGTTACTTTTCCGTACTTGACTTAGCTAGTGGTTACCATCAAATTGAGATCGAGAAGGAAGACCAACCTAAGACTTCATTTTTAACACATTTTGGACATTATGAGTACCTAAGAATGCCGTTTGGTCTTCGGACAGCACCGGCGACATTCCAACGAGCTAAGGACAATGTTTGCGAGGATTACAGGGAATACACTGTCTAATCTATCTCGATGACATAATCATCTTTTCATCAAGCCTCGAGGAACATTTGACTAAGTTAAGAGCCGTTTTTGACAGACTCAGAACTAACCCTAAAGTACAACTTGACAAGTCCGAATTTTTATGTAAGGAAACGACGTACTTGGGACATACTATCACTCCCGACGGACTTAAACCTAACACAGACAAAATAGATGCCATACTTAAAACAACGACTGAGATAAAGAGCTTTCTAGGACTTATTGGATACTATAGGAAATTTATTAAAGACTTCACTAGAATTACACAACCTATGACAGCATGCCTGAAAAAGAACCGTAAAATTGTGATTGATGACAAGTACATGACAGCATTCGAAAAATGTAAGGAACTTTTGATCAACGCCCCCTTTAGCTCGCTCCCTTAAGTAACTTTCTATCACAGTTTTCTTCAGCACATTTTAAAATTCTATATATTAGGAATGATTATGATATAGTGCAAGATGACATTTAAATGCGCGGAAAAAAATGTAATAATTTTTACACAGAAAACAAACAACCATTGCGGAGATAAGAAAAGCAGGTTGGCGCTTAATAAAAGTAAACATAGGTATATTAATTAATTACTTAAATTACAATCTGTCAAAAGTGATTCAACAGATGCTTAGCCTTTATCATAGGGACTGGATAGCTTATATAAGCCTTTTTTGTGCAAAATAACATGGGCCGTAACATGAAGGTGAATATTCCAGATTTAATGACCAAGTGAGTTTGAAACATGCATCTACAGACGCCAAGATGTTCAGGCAGTTATAAAAAGTATTGGGGTTCACCACAACAAAATAGGACTTGACGCTCGATAAATTAGGACCAACTATGATAATGTAAGGTTGTGGGGTAAAGCCTTTTTCATCTTTTGGTGCCTTTTAGTGTAACAAAAGCTTCGCGACTTTCAGCTTTTGAAGGTTTCCATTTTTTATCATTTATTTTCTTTTTTTTGGCTGGAGGAGAGGATTTTTGTTTGGAGTTCGAAGAGGTAGCAGTGACCGGTAAAGCAATGATGCCTAGATTAATCAGCTCTGGCAAACTCAATATTGCCGCAAGGTTACTTTTCTTTTCGCTCGAATCTGAAATAAGAATTGTATTTTAATAAAAACTGGCTATCAACATTTGACTAGTTGGCCGAAATCTTAGACAATGGACAGACAAACAAACAGACTCACTATTGATAGTTAATTATCCTTTTTTTCCCGCCCCGTGGTCATCAAAAAAACACTTACCATCTGCCAAATGGATAATATCATTGCTGTAAACGTCTTTATGTTTTCTTTGTTTTAAAAGTCTTATTGAAGTATTTTTCACTAAAGGGAAGTTCATATAAAAGTTGTTTTTTTCTTCAGGGTAACAAGCATTGAAGTCTTCTTCAAGCTTAAACAAAAGGTTAATTATTAGGGTTTGTGTACAGAGCAGTTGACTTGACCAGCACACCCACAAATCATGATAAACTAATCCATACTAATTGTATAAAACTGTAAAGTCTGTCTGTCTCGTTGGTTTTCGGAGTTAGATCACTGAACCGCTTTTGATTGAATTGGGTATGCAGATTGCCAAGAAAATGAATTCTAAATTAAGTATCTTAAGCTCTAGATACTGACCAATGTACAACCCTGGGGTTTTTGTAAGGCAGGATAATATTTAAAATATTGTTCGACTGAATAGTCAGACTCCCTTAACTCTTTGAGACGTTTTTAATAATAATAATAATATCTTTATTCTCAGAAAACAATAGAAAAGTACACAGATCTTAAATAACTTATTCTACGGCCCATAGATTCTGCCCTTAAATCTAACATATATATAGTATAAACTTATTAATAACGCACATTTAGGACGGCGACGTATGACGCATGCTTGTCTCATAGCGACGATTCATGGTGTCATGGTGTTTTTGTAAAGTCCCTTTCCATTTTGCTAGAACTAATGTCCAAGGATCTGAGCTACTCGTAAGCCAAGCTATATCGTCATCTTCGTTGCTGGAATTTGGAGTATTAGCTGTTACCGGAAGTGGTCGTGGTGACTTTAACAGCTTCGCTTTCGCTTCTTTGTAGTTTCTTCGGTTTAATGTGTTTACACCCTGTTTTTGATATTTCCTTCTCAACTTGAGTAACTGACTGATCAGTTTGCCTCTGGCTTGGTATGCCACACCTTGCGCAGTGACGCATGGTGGAATGTAGTACGTCGTAATCCTCTCATTTGGAAAAAATCCCTTTATTTCTTTACTCCACTTGTGATATATTTCTTTGGTAATATTACTGTAGCTGATAGGAGGGCTGATTAAAAACACCGCTTTAGTTCGAAGGCTGGCGAGCGGAAAGAATTCACGAGAACGCGCATGCGGGCGGTCGGTCGCGTTGGACGATACTGAAAAGCCGCGCTTTCTCGGTCGACGCCGCGCGCCGTTCCCGCCGATTGGGGTACCTCCCCCCGCACCGCACCCAAATGTATCTCCCCGCGCGCGCCAAAACTTATTTATTAAATTCAAATACAGAATACAATTAACCAATTCTACTGAAAATTAAACAACATAGAATAATAAACTAAGTATGTACGCCAGTATGTACGCGTCGCTTATATTTACAATTTTTGTGTTCTTTTAATATTTTTTTGCATTTAGTGGCAGCTAGTAAGTTTCTGGAATGCTCGTTGTCTAAAGATAAACCGACAAACTTCAAGAGACCTAATGCCCCAAAATCTTTTTTAACCCTAGAAAGATAACCTTATTTTACCATACACTAAAGATAACCTACGTCGGTGCGACGTGTGTATTTTTGTATACCCCTTTTTTCAACTTTTGTGCACACAAAGTTTTATAACTTTTATTATTTGTTTATTTTACTTAAGTGTGTGCAGAATAAATGAAAAACATTGAGTTTGAATCATATATTCATTAAAAAATCTTGAATAAATAAAACATGGTAATTCTTACCATAAAAAACTTAAACATTATGTATTATCTCTACCAGTAGTAGTACAAGAGTACAAAATCAACATTTTGTACTCTTAACAATATAAGGAACCCTAAATAATAATTTTGTTTATCCATTTTGGCCTCAAAGGCAGTTAGGACAGGCGGTAGACTTGTGATCTCCACAAATAGGATTTTTGCAGTTGTTGCACATTGTCTTTGTCATTCTTCTAATTTTCGAAGGATAGAAGGCACAATACTTTCGTTTCTTTGGTTCAGGTGTTGCTTCACCTTGTTCCAATGGTTCAGCAGTTGTTTTTGGCAGTAAGCTACGATTTTTTTCTTTTAGATTCGTGGACAAAGTAGGCACTTCTTTCCTTGTCTCCATCCATGGAGTCATCAAGCTGTTATTTTTTTCAAAAAATCTCTTCGTCCGAGCGGTTTGTCCTTTTTTGATTTGACGTTATCACAATAAATAATGTATGCGTTTATAAACGCCATATTCATCATGCCATAGAACATAGCCATGGGCCATCTGTTCGTTTTAAGACTGCACGACATATTTGAGCATATTTGGTCGAATGTGTCGACCCCACCTTTCGTTTCGTTATAGAAATGAATCATATTTGGCTTTTCTGTCGTCGAATGAACCGTCCCCTCTTCATCGCAAGATGATAGAAGGTACACCATCTTGCTCAGTTTGGGTTTGTATGACACTAATGTCAGTGATCCATCATAACAGAACATGGATGTTCCAACAGCCCTAGAATGCAAGTATTTCATTTCTTCTGGTATTTCCCGTTTGTTAGATCTTATTGTGCCAACCAAGGTCAATTGGTAAGGCTGTTTTAGCAAGTTTTTAGCCAACGGAACTGAGGTAAACCAGTTATCACAGGTGATATTTCTGTTGCTTCCATAGACAGTCTTTGTAAGTTCTTTGACGTAGAATTCCCCAAGTGGCAAGCCATTAGTCTGAGTACATTTACTAAGATATGACATAGCGTCAATCATGTAGCGGGAGCCGCTATCGCACATCATCGCTATTTTTAATCCATATTTATTGGGTTTGTTGGGAATATACATTCTAAAAGGACACCTTCCCCTAAAACCCAAAAGCTGTTCATCAATGGTGAGATACGGCCCAGGGATGTAGTTGGAGCGGCAATGGTATTATGAAGATCTCCCAAATTTTTCTGATTGGTGCAAATGTATCTGCAGCTCTTAACTCTAGTCGCAAAGTTTCTTCGTCCATCCGAAAGCATCTTATCAAAAAATCAAATCTGTCTACTCATAGCAGCAACATATCTGTTTCCTGAATAAGAGCAATCAAAAATCTCATCCGTGGTCAAATGGTTGTTTTTCATAGGGGCGGTCAGTGTCAATATGCCTAAAAGAGCGCGGGTTTTTTCGCAAACAGTAGGTTTGAAGGTTGCTTTTGCATTCAGGTCTCAGTATCTTTAGTTGGATTTCAGCGTTCGTCCATTTGGTAATTTCCTCCACAATATCATCATTTATAAATATGCTGAAGCAACCTATCGGTTCATAAAGGCATTTTATTCATTCGAGTAAGGCCTTTTGATGTCCGTATAATATTACAAGAAGACACCCTGTTACAAGTTCTTCCCTTAGTTGCTGTCCAGCGATGACCATCTTTACCTCTGAGACTCGGACGCTGTGGTACGATAACTGAATTTGGTACACTGGACGGAGCACTTTCAGATTCCAGGGGTTCAGGATCAGCATTCTCAGTATTTGGTAATTGTTGGGGCACACGTCGACGTCACTTTGTACATAGTCCTGCAGTAAGTTGTCTTCGTATTCGCTCTCCGACCCCAAAGGCTCTTCGTCACTTGTTTCCAGCAATAACCGAGAGATTTCTTCGTCTTCTCGTTTGTTTATATGACGCCATAATACTGTTTGGTTATATCATAAAACGAATAAAAAATCTTATTAAAACAAGTACACTTTTGACATAAATAAGCCATAACATCCCACCCTCACTCAAGGGCAAAAAGTTACACTAAAGATAACCCTACGCCACTTCGACGTGGCGTTTCGACTAAAACAAAGTGCGAGTTGGACCCGCACACTGAGGGTTCCGTACAACAACCTACTATACAAATTACTCAGTGAAAATGGCACGCGGTTTCTATGTAACATCAAGGAGGCCACGTGCCATGTTCACTCAATTGATAATTTTTTTTTTCTTCTTATTTTTTTTTTATTACTTGTTGTGATAGCGACCATAGTAATTTATTTATTTATTTATTACAAGGTAGCTTCACAGCTGACAGTAAGTATAACAAAATTATTATTCCAAACCTCCAATTACGAAATACACACAAATTAAAAACAAAATACAGAGAGTGACATAATTATGAATATTTAGGTATAGTGTGTATGTGCGTGTATCTGTGCGGTGTATGTGCTGTAAATGTGTGTGATGGGGTGTGTGTGTCTATGTACGTTTATACTGTTACAGTTTATATAACCATTTGTATAATCACTAATTGAATATTAAGGTAATTAGGTAAAGTTATGCTGTTTGGCAACTTATGTTAAAGACAACTTTTAGATAAATACATTGTATTTCCGTTTGCCACGAATTGACAAGGAATTGCCAAACAATGTGTATAACTGTTGTAATAATCGAGTATTGAAATATTACTATTAATAACGGTACAATGATACAATAGTACCTGCCTCTAATAAACAAAATGTTACTTCCGATGTAACTTGATTGGCCTAGGAATATCCGACCAATAAGAGGCTCGCATTTTCCGCCAATAAGACGCTTGTATTATAAGGCGGCGTGGTGACCCAACGTTTTTGGGAATATTATTATAGTTATATGTTTATATTGTTTATTATAGTGAGATGTATGCGGTTTATTTAGCTCGTTGTGCTTAGCGGTAGGAACGGGTTTATTGTTGTGTGTCATGGTCATATCTAGCATATCAGCACGGTTTCTAAGAAAAGTAAGTAAGTTGTCTAATCTAATGCTCTCGTTATTGTTATTATTCTTAGAAACAAGTAAACCTATATGAGTTTCCCACTCACGCTCAGTGGACGAGTCAAGTTTGGCTACAATTAAATAAATTATTAGTGTGTCCCATGAATCGGTTGGTTCATTCAATGATTTAAGGGCACGAAGATTACGTAGAGTGGAATCTATGAGGGCCCTTATCTGCTCAGGAGACTCGTTTTGCATCGACTGAGTGTTAAACAACGATCTCACATGGTTTTGTACAAGTAAACGGTTATCATGGAACCTATTTTCTAGCAAATCCCACGCGTGACCGTAGTTGGGAGCTGTAAATTCTAATGCACCGATAACATTAGACGCAGTACCACTAAGCGATGATTTTAGGTAGTGGAACTTTTGAATTGTAGTTAGATCATTACGATTATGAATCATGGTGATATATGAATTTCTATATTCGAGCCACTGATCATATGAACCGTCAAAGGCAGGTAATTTAATTTCTGGTAGCTTAATCGACAAAGAGTTACCTACTGAAGTCTGATAGACAGTTTGCTGTTCGTTATTTTCGTTCAATATACACCTCGCAGCAGCCATTAGGGAAAAGTATTGAGCTTCGAATGATTCTCTGTATTCTAGCTGTGATGGAAGGTCACATTCTGAAATTATTTGCTCAATTTCAGCTTGGTTATCGTTAAAATTTTTGAAATTATCCTTCTGTGACTGTATACGTAGCTCCATTTCTGCCACGACATTAGGGTGAGGTTGTACATTATCCCCTTGGAATTAAGCAAAATACTTTTGAAATAAAGTTAATCTACATTTTACCGTGGCTCGCTGCTTCTTTAGCTCAGCGAGCCGGTTATTAACTACTATAGCAGCTTGCAACCGGGGTGATTTTGGCCTATCATTTTTACTACTAACGGGATCAGGATGCAAGGCTACTTGATAAACCTCATCATTACTCATTTTAGAAGGTTATAAAAGGCAAAAGTACTTACGGTTTCCTTTTTCGGTACCACCTCAAGACGATGCGAGGGCACAAAGTAACGCACTGAAATACGAAAACGGCACAATTAACGCAAATTGTTGGAACGGGAGGATTAGGAGGGGCGAGATGACCTGACCATTTATGCTCGCTGCTGCTTCCAGTTCCTCTTCCGACCGCTTCTAGATTCGGGGACGGGCTCCACAGGTGGCGAAAGACTTCTTTGTTCGGCTCGGAGGACCAATGTTTTAGCCTACGATTATTTCTTCCTACTTCTTCCTATTCGATTCAGGAATTAGTTCAGGAGCCTTCAATGAATGCGATTATAATTGAATTATAAAACAATAGTTTTAATTTGAAAATGCATGAACGTTACAAATCAAGAAAAATGCGTATCATCGAGCTTGACGTGAGCGATCTGAAGGCCGATGCATCCGTTGCTTGTTGCGGAAGCTTGACAGCTTCCAACGGATGCATCGGCATCGAACCTCCTGCGGTTTGACAACCGCAGGAGGTTCAGGGTGATGCAAAGTTGCGTTGACCCGTCGATAGGTGTCGCTAGAGGTCTGAACAGCCTTTATTATCACCTTATACAATCTGTGAACATTTCAAGTATCTATCTGTTATGGTTCTAAATGTACAGCCCTATGACAGACAGAATGACAGCGGAGACTGAGTAATAGGATGCCCAGTGCACTTGGCCACCTTTGGGTACAAAACTAAGAAAAATTAAAGATTGAAAAACAAACAAGTAATATAAGATTTTATAACAAAAATTCATGCTTACGATGACATAGAAACTTGTGGCTGATGTTGCGTCAAGACTGGAGGGGTAGGTGGGTCGTCTTAGGGGAGAGGCTTTTTTTTCTGATAATTGTTCTTCTGGTACAGACACATTACATTGGTTGAATATCGCGCCGAGTGTTGTCAGGAGCCATGGTGGTTAAATTGAACTATCAGGGAGTACTGATAACCGCGAAACAGTACCGTTTAATTGCAAATGACATCAATACCAAGAACTTCATACATTTCTCTCAACCCAGGAACCAGAACGAATTAGCAGAGTATCTTGACAAATTCTGGTTTCGACTAGGATATAGTGACAGTATCAATATTGTCGTTGCAAATGCGAGCCATGACGTGTTGACTAAATTGATCTTTTCCGGCCTAATTGTTGATTTACGTGACTTAGATCTCCCTCAAAGTCAGGGTGGTGTATATGATTTGTTTCAAGAGCTGATGTATGGCCGCAACACGCGGATTAAATTATGCAATGATATCCGGAGCGTACTTGCGAAGTTGGCACCTCATAGATGGTGCGGAGCTGAACTTGAGTCACTCTTTCACCCCACTATATATGCCAATGCGACTGAGATATGTGGGAATAATCCACCAGGTGAGTTCTTCCGTGTCCGCGGTACCCTGGAAGGGAGGATTCCCATCCCGATGGATGAGAAGCATCTCAGTGAGTTATTTCAGTATCTAGAAGGAACAAACTTGGACGTTGGCCAAAGAAAACTTGGGCTAATCATGTGTGCGGTCCCAATTGTCGGATATAATATAATCTATGTCGGAGGTTCACCTGGAAGCGCTTGGACTAGAATTCTGCATAAAAGGAACTTTTCAGGAAAGGTGGTCGCAATTGATCCAGCGCCCATGGATGTGGGTTGCTTTGATGGTCTTAACATAGACCATCATCCAAGGAGAATTAGAAGAGCAGAAGATCTGGAAGAGCTCCTATCTAGGAATGGATATTTAGAAGAAAATAACTACGTTTTTATCTGGGACGTACGTCATGAGAATTTTCATGAAATGTCGGAGGAGCTACGTCGAAATACTATCGCGGGTGAAGTGATTACGTTTACCAACGTAATGACTTCACGCTGGTTCCAGGAGCACGTAAAGATGTACCAAATAAAAGTCAATACCAAGAACATAGATTTGTATTCCTTTCCAAAAGACGGAAAGCTGTATACGCAGCCTTTCACTATCAGCCGCGAGGTGTATGAACTTAGATGCGTGGGTTATGTGGGTACTCGAGAAATTACATTACACTCGTTAAGTATAGAACAGATTGCAGGGCTACGACGATATCTGGACGTGCAGTCTGACGCGATATCAAATGGATTGAGTGAATATAGTGTTTTCCTGAATTTCATGACTAGCATGTATCGCGAATGTGACTTTATCGAAGAACCGTCGCTAGTAGAGGCGAAATGGGAAGTGGCGCTCTACACGCTGAATTGGAATACGAGTGAGAAACTGAAAAGGTACTTTATGCATCTTTCAAATAAGGGAACTAGATTTATTGGTAGCTTCTTTACGAAGGACATGTTATCGGATGGTGAGTATGAGTTTGATGAGCAGGCACTGATACAGACTTTTCCATGCTCAGTTTTTGATTCACGAGCGCTGATACCAGCAAAAATTGAAGGATTGTATTTCTTCGCGAATACGGTTGAATGTAGGTATATGTACAACGAGTTGATATTTTCTGAATGTTATCTGATTGGATCAACGGAATATTCGTTACACTCAAGAAATAAAATGTCTGACTACGATAGTTTTAGATCTGAGGAGTCCTCACGACGTGGTATGAAATTCGCAAAATTTCCTACTACTTTCTCACTTGCTGATGAAATCATCTCTCCCTCGGGTCATTCATTACGAATGTTCATCGAGTATATTGAATGTAGAGCGTCGTTGGTGATGTTCTTATACAAAATAATTTCCAATTTCTATTCCTCAGGAAGGAATAAAATATCACATGATTACGTGGATAAATTAATACATGATAATGATAACAGTTGTTGGCTCCCTGAGTTAAGCGAACGATTTACCATTGAGAGCGTTCATCTAGAACGCTCCGAGTCAACTTTATGGCATAGTTTGACTGAGTGGATAGTAGGCTACTATTCTGCAGTACGGTTGCTAAAAGTTAAGAAATGTCATTGAATTATGTTTAATAACTAGCAAATGAAACTGGTTTTCCGTAGACAGGATATCTGTAAAAATGAAGATTTAGAGGAAACTTTGCGATTTTTTTCTATCGAGTCAAGTTAAGTCAATCGTGTTTCGGCTCCCATAACTTACTAGCTATAATCCTTAACTTTTGATGTTCATCAAAAAATATTTAAAAAAATCAGTGTTTTCTTGCCTTAAAATTGATTTTCCGTGCAGTCAAAACGTTAGTTTTGGAACATATTTCACCTTAAGAATCTCCCAACAAACTTCGTAATTATCTTGGCTGATGTTAAGATGCTGTATGAGCTTTTCTGCTGCTCCTTTTACGATTTTTAAGATATTGCATCTTTTGCGAATTTGATAGTGATTTATTCGTGTGGATGGTTTCAGTAAACAGGTCTTTAAAAGACATCCACTGATGATAGTTGCCGTTGAAGACGGGAATCTCCATGGTAGGGGTAGATTGCTCGCGATGCCGAGCCGACCACATGCCGCTGTTGATAGATTTTTTGATATTGGTGAACTTTACTTCATACTCATAATACGTTTGCTCATATTCAGAGTTGTCAACACCGGACCAACGACTTTGAATAGTTTGAAGAGCGTCCTCGAACTCCCACTTCTCTAACAGTGAAGACACATTGATGTTGCTGATCGTTCTTGATAATGCCTTAAAGTTATCTTATAGCTCTTCTGTTTTCTGAACATTTCGTCTAGTTTGGTAGAGTTACCTTTGTCAACCTTCCCTGACGACTGTCCAGAAGTACCTTCCTGGTATAGATTGATACTTGTTCCACGCTGCGGTGCAAAGGAGCGTGCTAATCCCGGGCTCGCCGGCTTCATTAATGGTTTGTCCTCTGCTACTAGGAAAGGTTGGAATCTTACCTTGATATTCCTGGGCCATTTTCATAAATCCCTCATAGTAATTGTCCTTGAAGTAATTGATCGGACTCGAACTCACACAACTTCTTATGGTTACTGTCGAACTCTGCACAGTAGGCTTTGAGATTTTTAGTCTCTTCTTAACATATTAAGGGGTTTTTCTCTCCGGCTCATCCTTCTTAAAATTTATTGACTGCCTTTCCACTTCATTGATAATTTGCTGCTGGTTTGCTAGTAGGTCTTCCATTTTCTACTACTTACGCTGATGACGCTCTGAGCTCATAAGCAGTAGGATAGTACCTACTCGCTGGTGCTAGATGCTAGGTAGTGCTATAGGTAATGCTATGATCTGCCCCAGTGATCCCTCGCGTGACCTTCTCAGTTTAGCTGGTGAGACCCTCTGGTGGGAGGCCAACTAAACCGATTTGCTATCGCACTCGAGATACCCAGAACAGTTACCTTGATTCCGCAATGTCACGAAGTCTTCAATACTACCTTACTCGTTGTTGATGATAATCATGATGAATTCACAAAAGGGCACACATTTCTTCCGAATAATGAGAGTAATAGTTATGATACAATCCTTTCATAGTCACTTTGATTGCTAATGAATGTCACGTCACACGGCAAATTCGCAGGAAACACGTGATTTCGTAACTAGGTCACTGCACCGCGTGGTCCTGAATTTGAACTTCTCCGCGCACCAGTTCAAATGTCGAAGGACCATAAAGATGTAAAGTTTCTTCCCTACACCTTTAGATGATATTGACAGAGAGATAATAAGTGATAGAGATTAATTTGATTACTTGATTTATTAATAATTGATAATGATATGAATACGCGGGACGGCGGGCGGTCGAACGCGCACTGAATGCATTTTAGGCTTAGGTAAGTAAAATGCACCGCTTGCAAAAGTGCAAATGTGCGGTTTATACATAAATCGTACATGCAGTTTTTGGGGGCGAGAACTAAGCCTCCATCACAAGAAAGTTGGTTGAGAACAATAAATGCGATTGTAAAATTATATTTACACATAAAGAAATATGATGTAACAACTTTATCACCAAGGCGGCTAAATCAGGACCCTCTTGAGAACTGTTTTGGGTGCATCCGAAATAATTGTGGTTCAAATCCCAATCCCACCTCTGTGCAGTTTGTTGCAGCATTAAAAAACAGTTTAATTACAAATTTATTCAATAATAACAGAAACAGAAATTGTGGTGATGACGATAATGACGTATTTAACAATTTCAAAGTGTTCCTTTGCAAAGGGAACAGTGCCCCAATATTAAACCAAAAAGAAAATGAACAACAAAACAAAGAAACATTTGAATTAGTGGAAGATGTAGAAGGGTTAAGCATACCTCAGTGATCGGGAGAAATACAGGCATGGCCTATGTTTGCGGGTTCATGGTTAAAAATAGGCTATTAAATTGCCAGGCATGTAAGAAAATATTTTTAGCCTATCCGATCACTGAGGTATGTCATTTAGAGTATGAGGAGCACCAGTCCTGTTCAGATCTAGATTCAACAAAAATAAATTAATATTTAAATAACCATGCTCACAAGGAAAAACTTAAATGTTCACAAGGAAAAACTTAAATTAATGATATACCTCATCTTGTCAAAAACAATATATAATAACGACGTACCACCGATTATGACGAGGTGAATAATGCAATCTCAAAAGTTGTTAATTGGTTTAATGTCAATAACCTATTACTTAATGAAAATAAAACAAAATGCATTAGATTTACTCTCCCTAATGTAAAACAGGCTGATGCCAAGATTAAATTAAAAGCTAAAAGTTTAAACCTTGTAGAAAAAACAGTATTTTTAGGCATAACTTTAGACAATAAGCTTCAATGGGGCCCACACATAGAACAACTATCGGGGAGGCTTAGTTCTGCAGCATATGCAGTCAAAAAAATCCGCCTTTTTACAGACGTATGTAGATACCGCTAGACTTGTTTACGTGGAAATCTCAGATTTTACAGATGGATGTTCGAAGGAAAACAATATATTATTCTCTAGGAAAACAAGGTTTCGGATCAATGTGTTCATTAATCATGATTTTGGTTTTATCCAAATTCATGCTGTAGCGGCGTGATCCAGCTACTTTAATTATTGTAATATTACTTGCTTTCCTACGGGTAAGCTATCAGGAGGGTTTTTTTGAATAAAATATGTTTCTTGTGTGTAACAAAAATGGCGAATGTAATGATTTTAAGAAATACAATAATCTAGAGGTAGAAAACCGGGTTGAGGAACAAAATTAAACCAATTAGAGCGCACTATTAAGTGATGGCGCCGCGTTCTTATTGGCTGTCCATCGCGTGATAGCCGTTCAGCGTGTCGCGTCCATTGGCTTGATTTGCGCGCGAACATGCCCGCGGCCTTGAAAGCAGTAGCTTACAATGATCTTCTTTGTGTCTTCTTTTCATGTTTTATTCATCATCATCATCAGCCTTTATCGACCCACTGCTGGGCATAGGCCTCCCTTTGATTTTGCCATTCGCCTCTGTCATAAGCTATTCTAAGCCAGGTGCAACCCACGGTCTTCCGAACATCGTCAACCCATCGGGATGGTGGACGACCCCTTTTTCTGTGCCCTTCTCTCGGCCACCATTCAGTCAGCGTTTTCGTCCACCTGTCGTCATTTCGTCTGGCCAAGTGCCAAAGCCCAACTCCATTTGAGCCCCATTATTCGCTCGCCGACATCCTGAACCTTAGTCTGCTCGCGAATAGGGGGGAAAGGGAAGCAAAGTCTTGCACTAGAATGAACTTTGCTACACCGGTTCCACGTCACACCTCCTAGTGGTCCCCCCTGGTAACTGTAGTGAGAAGTATAATTTGATAAGATTATACTTCTCACTATAGGCTAACGTGACTGGGATATAGAACTCGCCAAGACGCACTGGCCAGCGTGGCGTTTTAAGGCTAAATCCTCCTCACGTCAAAATGTTTTATTCATTATGAATTAATGGGCATGTTCTAGTATATGCCCGTCTTAACGTGCCTGTCGATGTCCGTATGTCGGCTACTCTTGAGATGCCGTCGTTGCCGTGTATGGTCTTCAAAATACGTCCCAATGGCCATTTCAAGGGTGGAAGGTTACTATCCTTGATTAAAACAAGCGTGTCAGGTTTTAGATTAGTTGTGTTATCCTTCCATTTTGTCCTGGTTTGTAGTTCGGAGATATATTCCTTGACCCAGTGCACCCAAAACTGCTAACGGAGCTGCTCCACTCACTGGTAGCGTGAAAGTCGGTGGACAGGTAAATCCCGCAGGTCATTTTCACAGATTGGTGCGGTGAGAGGTCTGCCGATCAGGAAGTGTCCAGGGCTGAGGGGATGATAATCTTGAGAGTCAAGATATGGGTGCCAGTGGTCGAGAGTTTAGTACAGCTTCGATTTGGGATAAGAAAGTTGTGTATTCCTCGAAAGTCAGGTGTGCGTTTCCCATGACTCGACGTAAGTGGTACTTACATGATTTGACGCCAGCTTCCCACAAGCCCCCAAAATGCGGTGAATATGGAGGTATAAATGTAAATTTAATAGATTGACCCCTTGCGTAATCAATAATATCTCCCCTACATTTTGATAAAAACTGAGTGAAATCATTATTTAGACCAACGAAATTCCATTATCTGAATAAATTTCTTAAGGTTTACCGCGCCCAGAAATAAAGCGCTTGAGCGCGAGTAAATACGCATTAGACGAGAGGTCGCTAACTAACTCCAAATGAATCGCACGTGTAGTAGAACATATAAATAGACAAATATATGCCTTTATCAATTTCGCGCCTCTGCCCTTTCGGTTAACAGGTTAGCTGTCCCGAAGCAAGTTTCGATCTTCTTTGTACACGTCCTCGTAGTAAATAATGACAGCTAACGCTCATGAAGTTTCGTATTAAGTTACGTCATTCTCTTTAAGTATTTTATGATACTTTATGTGTCCTAGTGATTGAAATTAATTATATCGATAATTGCTAATGTTAGATGAGTATGATAAGAAATTAATTATTTACGTTTAATGATAAAATGTACGTTTATGTTCGTAACACTTTAGACATCTGAAAAATATCTTTTTGAAAACAATCTTCTGTTATTGAATTGCACCATTCAATTAGGTACCTACCCTTTCGGCCACCAGTTTCCAAACAAGAAAAAAATTTAAAGAAATCAAATCTATGACGGTTCCTCACTTGAGAAAGGTCCTACGATTAGGCTAATTTCCTTTGCTGGCTTCGTTATTGTCTGGACGGCTTGTATTGATGGAAAAATTACCGATCTCCTTGGAAAAGGTTATCAAATCTTTTTTAAAAAGTTATCAAAAGTGACACTTAATTGAATTTATTCAATAGTCCGTGGTGTCATCAGTACCATTTGTTTCTTTTGAATTATTATCAGCTCATAAAATTAATGAATAACCTTTCAATAATAATAAAATCGATCTTTTCAAAAAAACCAAAAACACTTTACGAAATTTGCCTGTCGAATATCATGGATCTCATGAAATTCAGCGTGGGCAATTGTTTGGAGGATTATTCAAAGTCAGATCTGGAAAATGTATGTATTTGGTTTAGGTAACTTTGTTCGGTTCTACACTAATTTATTAGAAAAAATCCTCAACGAGGATGCTATTTGTACGAATACGAAACGCAGTCTTGAATATTACATTTTTTAAACGGAACATGTCAATGTCGGCTAGTAAAATTCTAATACCTAAAATAGTACCTACTGTCTACGCTACTACTTGACACTTGTGTTTGTTTTCAGGCTGATAATATTAAATTACTTTTATACCGGTTGAATTTACCAAGAACCATATTTACAGAATTATTTTTAGAACAATCCCTGATGAAGCGATTTCGCTCAGGGTTGAAGGAATGATTCCTGCAAAAAGGTGCCAAGAATGTGTGAACCATTTTTGTTACCACCTACCTAGTGATATCGTTGAGTGGCGACAATTATATTGCCGCTGTTGTGCAGGAGATTTATTTTTCAAGATGTAGAAATGTGAAGTATGTAATAGGGAAACGATGTAATTTCTTGACAGCCTATCGTAAAACCACTCAACATATTCGTAAAATAGGAAATGAATCGTTCTAAGTACGTACATACGTACTTGAAAAAGTCCTCTTTCTTTAAAATAAATACTCCTTACTAGTAAAACTTGTTATTAGTATGCATCGAGCTGCTCCTGTCATTGTTTGTTGTCATTCATTTGAAAATGGAGGAGAATATGGATAACGAAGTTCTTCGTAGAATTCTAGAAGAATCCGATACAGAGGAAAATTTTGACTTTATAGAAGAGCGTAATTATACTTTACGCGTAGAGCAAGATGATTGTTATGATAGTGAAGTTGAGACAATCCAAAATATTTCAGAATATATAGCATTGTCATCAACAAATGCAACTTCAAGTGGGCCGCGAGTGAATGAAAATGAGGATCAATGGTCTACTCAAATAAAAGATATAACACGAGAAGTGTTTAAAGTATCACCACAACGTAAACAACAAGAATTGTTTAATCATAGTACTTCGATATTTACTATTTTTCGAAATATTATAAATGACGATGTTATTCAGCTAATGATAACACAGACAAATAATTATGCCAGACACTTAAAGGAAGATCGATCTCATAACACCCATAGTCGCATACATAGATGGACTGATGTTGATGAAACCGTAATTTTGAAATTCATTGGCATTTATTTATTGACAGGTATCATAGTAATGCCGTCATTAGAATCGTATTGGAAAAAGGACTCCCTCTATTATCATCCTCTTTTTCACAATATTGACATGTCGTACAACAGGTTTACAAATATCTTGAGATGTTAGCACTTTTGTGATAATCTTGCGGTCAGAGATCCAAATAATAGACTCTACAAAATTCAACCTCTTGTTGATCTCATTATAGCAAACTTTCGGAAAATTTACACACCAGATGCTGTTGTTGTGGTTGACGAGTCAATCGTGCCTTTTCAAGGAAGGTTGTTTTTTCGACAATATATTCCAACGAAGGCTCATAAATATTGGCTCATAAAAAACTTTTCAATCTTGATGTTTCAGGGAGCATTGTAGTAAAATTAAGCGATGATCTCCTGGATGAAGGTCGTCTTATTTTTTACACTAGTATTCCCTTGGCGATGTACATGAAGAGCCGAGGCACAGATTTGTGTGGAACAATAAGGACAAATAGAAAAGGTCTACCTAAAGACGTAACGGCTGCAGAACTCAAACAAGATGAAATTGCTGCACAACAAAAAGGAAAAAAGACAGACGAAACGTGCATATGTTGTCTACCTGCCATAATCACGATGTGGCAATAACGCCTGGTCGAAATTCAAAACCACTTATGATACTGGACTATAATAAGGGCAAAAAGGGAATCGATTTATCTGATCAGCTGGCAAGCTATTATACGCCCATAAGAAAAACAATCATCTGGTATAAAAAAAATAGCAGCTGATCTTCTCTGTATATCGATTATAAATTCCGTGCTGATTTACAATGAGTTTCGTGAGGACAGTAACAAACTATCAATTCTTTCTGGTCAAGAACAAATTTTCAAAGAATTATTGCAAATATCTACGTCATCGTCATCACTAATGAAAACAGCAAATCCGTCCACAAGTCATTTTTTGACTACTATGCCACGACAGCGTAATAATAAAATAAAAAGAAAACGTTGCAGTGGATGTTACGCAAAGAAACGCAATGAAAATATCATCCAAAGATGCTGGAAAAAAGGCTAAAATGGTATCAACTGAGTGTACAATATGTAACATTTCATATTGTATGCTATGTTTTAAAGAAAAACATACATGAGGAAATATAATCGCAGGTCTACAATCGCCATTTCGGTTTTGATGATAATAGGCTAGTTTCCTAATTTTTGTTGGCAACCCTTGTTCGGGTCTCACAATAATAGTAACATCGGTGAAAGAATAATTTTGTGTTTGAATAAGGTTAATGTTAATTTTTAAGTGAAATTTATTTTTTGTTTAAGTTCAATAATAAATTGATTGGTAGAATTTGGTTGTAGTATAATTTACTAATGCTACAAATAATAGAATTATTAAAAAAAATTATCGATAGATCGATTGCATTATCTACATCATTGGCCATGAGGCACATATGCCTCATGGACGTACCAGTGCAATCACCCATGAGGCACATGTGCCTCATCGGACAGCTAACCTGTTAAGTATGAACACTGGCCTGGCAAAGGAAAGCTGGCAGTTATCCGTTCTTTAGGCAAGTTGCCCATAAGTGGGCTTAATATTTTACTCTTAAAGCGTGTACAGACAACACATTGATGAGTCACCTTCCTTGCTAGGTTTCTACCAGATAATGGCCACCAATCCTCGCGTAATTGGTATAGTAATGTTTGCGGGCCACAGTGCAGTGATTGTACCTCTACATGTGTGTGTACAATAGAAGTGTGAAATGATGTTCCGACGATACCAGGATAGGGTGTTTTTTGTTATAATTAAATTCAGGCGAATTATTTATCCTACCTCCTACTCGAATCATATTAGCGTTATCTAAAAATATTTTTTTTTTCTTTATTAATTATAGAGGGTTTAATCAACAAGATTATGTCACCCTCGAGATCATACACAAAGATTAACATCTACGCTTAATTCCTAACTTAACATATCTCATTAACTTTTCGGCTTCCTCCGATAACGGAAATGCCAAAATATTATTACAAGAACCTACTAAAGATAAATCAATACCGTACTTATAAATAAAAGCTATCCTTTCCGCTTCATTCCGGACACATTCCACAACAATATGGTACACATCTTCTACCACGTCACACTCGGTACAGTTAGGTGAACTAACCTTGCGCATCAGGAAACCAAAACTATTGAGTGGAATGTGTCCCGATCGAAGCCTCAACATGGTGACGATGTCCGACCTGGCCATCTTCGAACCATCGAACCACGGGGCTTTAGGCAATGATGGTTGTATGGTTTTATACCAGATACCTTTACTCAGCGATCTCTCGTCGAAATACTCAGACCAGTCCTTAAAGATCACTGTGGTAAGGCAAAAAACTCATGGCGATACCATCTTCGATTGCTTCCCCGGCAAGGCGATCGACCTCCTCATTACCGGATAAGCCGACGTGTGACGGAATCCATTGCAGCGTGATCTGTTTGTCATGACTCGATAATTTATCGAGCGATGCCAAAACGCTATATGCTATCGGAGTTCCACGAACGGTCGTGGAGCACCGAGCGAGGTGATGAAGGTCGCTTTTGGAGTCCGTCAAGATGACATAAAAACCGCTTACTAGGGAATCAATGTAAGACAACGCTTCCGCTATAGCTACCAACTCTGTATACATTATTGATATGTTGGACGTTATCTTTATTTTCATTGCAGAGGCGGATTGTGGATCGAAAATGGCCAGTCCAGATTGGTCGTCTTTTTTAGACCCGTCTGTGTAAATTTTATAATGATTCGGGTAATTACTTAATAAATAACTATTACAGATGTGTTTTAAATCACACGAATCGTAGTTATGTTTTGCATTTAATACAGTATCAATATTAGTTTTAATATAAGAAATGTCCACACTGCTTATCCATCTATCTAATAAATATACTGCATTTCTAGGACCTGAGTACATCGGAGTATCTTTGAATTGATCGTGAATTTGAATCAGTATAGCAGAAACTGATGGGACCCAAGACATTCTTGAAGAAAAAGAAAATTAAATGAACAGACCCTCTTATTTTATGGCTCTATTATCAATGATCCGAACAAGGTTGATTGAATTTGCGTAATTTTGGTAAATAAATGGATAATAATTAAATTGTTTTTATATTTGTAGATAATAAAATCTCACCATAACTTCGTTGTGGAGAGCATTGATAATCGCATTGCAAACTTCGGGTATAATTTTTGATATTATTTGGCTCGATATTCTAAATAGAAAATGAAGAGATTTATATGTATCGCCAGTGGCTAGAAACCTTAACGTTACTGCCAAGCGAACTTTAATTGGAAGAGCCTTTCTCCAACGTGTATCTTTCTTTGCTATTACTGGACCAACTTTTTTAAGTAGATATTCAAAATCACTCGACGACATCCGACAAAAATTCTCAAACTGTCCTGAAGGTTCATGTTTCAAGTCTGCTAGTAAATTATTTCCTTCGTCGTTTCTGAAATTAACAAAGTACAAAATTAATTTGCTCGCTATGTTTCAAGACAACGTATTTAATAAGTTAAGCTGGGGATAAACATGCCCGTAGCTTGTACACTAGCGTACCAGCTTCTTGCACGTGTTGTCATGTGTATGCGCTAACTGGCATACATATAGCTAGCACAACATTTGATTTACTAGCTATTTGATTTTTTGCGGTACCTATTACCCGGCGAGCACCATTACCCCTGCTTCCCCTAGTTGATTCATAAAATATTCATAAATGTAACAAATAAAAAATACCTATTATAAAAATACAGAAAATTTATTTGTGTACCATGAGGATGATATATGTATAAACAAAGGTAGTGTGACAAAACATGTCTTGAAAAGCAATATAGGATCAAACTTACTTTATTCGATTAACGTGCATTTTTATCATCCAGAATCGCCTTTTCCTTGGCTTCTTTTCTCTTTGACTAATTAAATAATAATAATATGTGCTCAATGCGTGGGCGTAAGTAGCCAGAGCGAAAAGTGTCCCGTCCGACATGACTTGCTAGCACTAAATTTGATGAATAAATGATACCTGCTGAGCAGTTCAGCGTCCAATGCTCTTGGCATGAGTGTTTGTCCAATTATATTGGAGCCCATATGAGGCCGCAATCTTGGTTGCAATTATTGGCCATTCTTTTCGTAGCCAGCGTTGGAACCAAGTCATAAGCCCATGTGTGGCGCCGGCATCATGTAGTGTGAATAGTGTTTGGACGGTGAATATTTTAGTAATATTTCGTTTTGTTTCCGCTAATACTTACCTACTGAACATTATTTAAAACATTTCGCGTGTTTTGGAGCTGCGTAAACATGGTGTTGACGAGATCGCGTGCCGCAAGCCCGGCTTCGGGGGCTGGTAATCCGTCTGCGGATGTGACGCCGCCCCCGCCCGCTGCTGCCGCCGTGCTCGCGCAGCGCGCGCTTGGCGTCGGCCGCATTGACGACGCCGCAGCGCTCGCGTCATTGGTGGACGCCTCGCTGACACCGCAGCCTGATGCTGCCGGCGCCGCCGCCACTGTCGCCGATAACGTCGCGGCCGCCCCGGTCGTGATGACGACCGATCAGCTGCTGTTGCTGATTAACAGGCTAAGTCGCTGCGATCCTGTGAATACTCCTACACCTACCTACTCAAGAATTTTTGCTAAATGTACGGCGCGATTTGACGGAGATAGATCTAGCAATGTGCAAGCATTTATAGACTCTGTTTTGACTTACAAAGAATGTGTTGGCGTTGATGATCATATTGCTTTACGTGGGTTGCCTATGTTACTAACGGGGTTAGCTGCTACGTGGTGGCAAGGAGTCAAGGACTACCCTGACATGGCACGATGCTATGGACGCATTGAAGCAAAGATTTGGACCAATATTGCCGCCGCCCAAAATTTATAGATGCATTTTTGATAGAGAACAGCAAGCAGACGAATCCACAGATTTATTTGTGTGTCATTTAAGAGCACTCTTCGCATAACTGCTGCCTTTCACACTCACGGAGGTGGTGTAGATGGATATGTGCTATGGTCTGCTACACCGGCGCATCCGCGAAAAGATATCTCGGTCTTCCTGTGACAATTTTGGAGAGTTGTTAGCGCAAGCGAGGCGCATCGAGGGCATCCTCGATGATATACGACCCCGCCCTTCTGCGGAGAACAAGCCGTCAATTCCTTCCTTTATAGTCACGAAGCCGTCGTCACCAGCGGCACCATCATCGAGCAATCATGACAGTCGCCTTTACTGCAACTATTGCAGGCAGTACGGTCATGCGAAGGATGCGTGCCCGCGATTGGTTAACAACGAAGAAGAATACAAAGGGATGGTGATGAGGGAGAGCCGCGTACAGCTACAACTATGATTACGTGATTCGGGTGCGGGGCGCCCGGTGTTATACGTTCTAATTGTTCCGTTTGTAAGGAAAAGAAGAGTGCCGCCGCGAGTGCTAGCTCATTCCAGTCGATTTCCGCGAGTGCCGACAATGTTGATTCGCGCGGTAGGCCAGTCCTAAGTATCGAAATCAATGGTGCCGTAGGCAATGTGCTGATTGACATTGGTGCTAAGCTCGGTCGGGAGTGTTAGCTTACTGTCGTCGAAGGCGGCAAACGGCGCAAGAAGAAGTCGTAGCACAAGTCGGCCTTAGCCCCTGCGGCTAAGATCGCAGTCCCCACAGAGGCCACGGCTACCCGTCCGCCATCTCCCCCCGCGTTCCTCGCGGAGCCCCCCCCGCCTGTCTTCCTCCGCGAAAAGGCCAAATGGTCCAGAGTAGAGAAGCTCCTTACCTTGAAAAAGGTTAATTTCATTAGGGCCCAGTCCATCAAGGACTCCATCAAAATCTACGTCCAGACGTCGGATGATCACCGACGTCTGACGTCTGTCCTCCGCGCTGAGAACATAGGTTTTCACACCTATGCTCTCAAAAGCGAGCGCCTTCTGCGCGTCGTCATCCGCGGCCTCCCCGCGGAGTTCGATTTCTGGGGTCATTAAGACCGACCTCTGCGATCAGGGCTTCCCCGTCAAAGAAGTCCATGTATCATATAAGTCGCATGTACAGCGGACGGGACAAGACCCCGTACGATCTTGTTCTTGTCATCTTAGATCTTTCGCCCGAAGGAAAGGCGATATTCGGCGTCAAAACCGTGTGTCGCCTTTCCGGCCTCTACGTAGAGGCTCCCCTCCCTTCAGGAATGGCCCCCCGGGACAGTGCCACAGGTGCCAGTTACATGGCCACTCTGCGCGCAAATGCTTTGCCCGCCCCCGCTGCGTCAAATGCCTGGGTGACCACGGCATCGCTGACTGCAAGCGCGTCCCCAACGACCCCATGCCGCCTAGCTGCGTGCTCTGCGGGACCGAGGGGCACACCGCGAACTATCGCGGCTGCCCCAGAGCCCCAAAGGCAAGCGCTAGGAGAGCGCATGCTAGGGCTCCGGAGCGCTTCCGCCCCGCCCCACCCCAACACCGAGACAAATGGGCATCTTTGGAGGAGGCCTTCACCCGACCTGGGGTTCTTGTTGAAGAAGCAAGAAATTAATATATAGAAATAAGTAAACAATACATAAACACAATTAAAGTAAATTAAGAAAGTGTAAAACTACGGTAAGTTTAAGGAATATTGATAAAGATAGTTAAACAAATAATTTTAAGTAGAGTAAACTAACATAAGTAGTACATAAGAAAATGTTTGTAATTTAAGCAAGAAATAAAAAGCTTTTTATTTTATTTTATTTATTTATTAGAATTTTACGGCATAAGTAATACGTTGAAATGGAAATAACAATTATTTGATTTTTCAAACTAACATGATAAAAAAATCTTAGGCCATTGAAATGAAACGCACATCTGTCTTGTAAAGTAAAGTAAATACCACTTGAAAACTTCCATATGTAAAACTTTGATTTGATTTACCTAGGACTTTAAATAAAAATCTGTGATCTTTGACGAAATTAGAATCCTATTGGAAATGAGTAGTTAGTGCTATTTTTGTTTTGTTGCAATTATTAAAAGTGATGGAATCAAGAGCACGAGCCAGCGCCGAACAATTTTCAACTCTTGGAGTTTATGGAAAGGTAAAAATTAAATATTAATTTATGACTTACTTTTCTTTGTTATAACTAGGCTAGAGTATCTACCTAAAACATTTAAATAACTACCTATACAAAGGCGTAATCAATAATAATAAAATACTTAAAAAGTTTAAAGCCGGAATTCAATACTGCAAACAATGACGCGATTCACAAAGAAATATTTAGAACAAGAGCTCTTTAATTTATTTAAGTTATGTTGCAGCCACGGTGACCTTGCAAAACCTCAGCCTAGTGCGCAGGGACGTTTGAGGGCTGATTGTTTGTGGCAAGAGCTGACCAATACCTTAAATTCTGTTGGTGATGGTGTCCAAAAGACCACGGAGAAGTGGAAAAAGGTACCTCTACATACTTACAAGTACTTAAAGAACTTTTATGACTTAGGGCCTCTTTCATCATCTCCAAGTAAAGTGTTGATTAGTTACTTTCCGATTAGTGCTAATTGGCAAGTAAAACTGCCAAGTATTTTTTTCAGTTTCACCAACGATAACAAAGCTCCAAGTAACAACTCGACGGTTAACTGAATGAACGAATGAAAACAGTCTACGTTCGTTCCATTTTCGCTGTCAATACTGTCACAAATGTCAAACGTCAAAAAGATTTTCTGACTTTTGACGTAGAAGAAATGTCAAAGCGTGTTATTTTACGAAACAACGGCAGTAGGTGTACCGTTTCCGTTTTACTGATTCTAAAAATTTGTTTGGTTGTGGTGTCCTTAGACGAGAAGGTTGTGTCCTAGAGCAATTAAAATATATCGAGTGGAGCTGGACGATTGACATTCCTCTAAACCACGTAAAGAATGGCATGCTCTTTACCCGTATACAAAAAATCAATCAAATCCAATGAATACTTTAGCCACAGGAAATTATTTTTCATTTTCTTGTTTTTCAACATGATGTAGATCGGAGTCCTTAATAATAGGTAAACATTGTAAGGTCAGGAACCTTTGCAAAAACCTACGATTCTATCCTCTACGTTTCAATATGCTTGAAAGACAGAGAAAGGTGTCATACGATCCCACTCTGACGCGCCCCGCTCACTCCCACAACTACAAATTATAAAGAAAAAGGAATATTACTTACGCAAATAATGCATTAGTGGTGCAAAGAAAATTGCGAGTGTGTGTGTGAGCGGAATTTTTTCGGCAAAAAGTCCTTGACTCGGTAACTATGTCAGTCAGTGCATCGCGACGCCCTTTGAGGAGAGCACGCGCCTACTTTTTTATCACAAGACGAGCCGCGCGCGCATTGTCGTGATTTTATGAAAAGTTTGTTGTTATTGTGATTATAGACGATTAATGATAGTTGGATTAGTGCATAGTGTGACTTATTGTTAAGTGTTAGTGTAGTATTAGTTATTTAGGCATTTATTAGGTAGCTAGTTTAGTGATTTAGGTTAGGTTTGTAAGTTTTTTAGTTTAATTATGCCTCAAATAAGGTACACAGCTGCTGCCGAGTACACCGACATGGTACTTACGTACGGAGAATGTCACCAAAATGCGGCTTTAGCATTGCGTACATATCGGGAGAAATATGGTAACACAAGAACGTGCCCTACCAACAGCCGTGTTTTTACCCTGGCCGTTCAGAGGTTACGAGAGTACCGGTCTTTGGTTCCTCAAGGAGAGGGCGTGTCTTCAAATTCAAGTATCGAGGACCAGATATTACAACATTTTGAAAACAAACCGACTTGTAGCCTCCGGAAAGCAGCGCGGCAGTTTCAAGTGAGTCACAGAACTGTCCATAGAATTTTGAAACGGCATGCACGGCGACCTTACAAGTTCAGAAAAGTCCAACAACTGTTATCCAGAGATATGCCAGTCAGAGTGTTATTTTGCCGATGGCTTCTCGACAAAACATCAGATGACCATGAGTTCCTATTTAATATTATGTGGACAGATGAGAGCACTTTCACAAGAAATGGAATTTGGAATAGACAAAACCTAAGGTATTGGAGTAACGAAAACCCGCGCCTAAGTCGAGAGTCTTCATTCCAGTACCGGTTTTCACTAAATGTCCGGGCTGGAATTCATAGGAACAAAATAATAGGTCCAGTGTTTATTGATGGGACATTAAATGCAGAGAAATTCTTAGAACTTCTTAGTGGTCCAGTGTCAGACTATACGGACGATTTACCTTTGGACGTGTATGGACGACTGTGGTATCAATTGGACGGTGCGCCCGCCCATTCCGTAGTGCCTGTTAGACAGCGACTAACGGATATGTTTGAAAATCAGTGGATTGGCCGTTTTGGACCTATTCGATGGCCAGCACGTTCACCGGACCTGACACCGATGGATTTCTTTTTGTGGGGGGCCGTAAAAAACAAGGTGTATGCACGAGAAGTGAACACTGTGGACGAGTTAAAAATTAAAATAATTAATGCCTTCGACCATCTTAAAAGAATGGCAGATGGGGACTTGTTAAGACGAGTCCGTGAAAATTTAATAAGACGATGTCGCTTGTGCCTAATGAACAACGGGGGACACTTTGAAAATTTAAAAATTTGACTGTAATGATGTCAATTCTGATTGTAATGTGATATTATGTGATTAATTATTCAATCAGTGATCTTTTAATAGTTAACAACTCGCAACTTAGCGAGTTTATGCCGCTGATTTGTTGTTCTCCGACTAAAGTACCTACGCCCAACACCGCCGCCGCCCGCTGCACGACGCACCCCGCCGCGCACTAGGTCAGTGACTTTTCGTAGTTAAAGCGTGTTTACTTTTTATGCAGTTGATTCTGCTATTTATTTTGTTTGAAAATTGCAATTTTTAAATTTTCCATTAACTACTAATGTTCGTGTTTTAAAATGTTTCGATGGACTAGTACTGTGGTCGTTTTAATTTAATGTCGTAGTTCCAGATCCACATTGTATACCATGGATCAGATAAAATCAGTGGATAAAATTAAAAGAGAGAGAAGTGTTAACTTTACTTTGGAGGAGCAAAATATTCTAGTTTCCCTTGTTTTTAAATATAAAGACATTATTGAAAACAAACAAAGTGATGCTACGACGTGGAAAAAAAAAGAAAACGCATGGGAAACCATACAAAACGAGTTTAATGCTCGTTCTGGTGGAGCACTCTGAACAAGTAAGACTCTCCGAATAAAATACGAGGGCCTGAAATGTTCAGTCAGGAAAAAGTCAGCTGTTATACGCTCTGAACTTTATCGTACCGGCGGGGGCAGCAAAGATGCGGTGCCACTCGACAGTACAGAAGAAAAAAATAAAAGCCTTATAACACTAAGCACTGACGGCTTGGAGAGTATTTTTGACTCTGATGTATTACCCCAAACACAGGAAAGCCAAGGTAAGCTGTGCTAAATACCTAGCTATGCTACACCCTATCATGTCTAGAATGCTAATATTAAGTTTGTATGTTACTCAATTCAAGATATATTTTTTACAGGTGACCTGGGCAATGCCTCCATGGAGGAGTTTATTGTAATTTGCAGGAATTACTTCTTCATGACTTCCCAAAAATGGAGTCAAGCTTTATGGACAGCAAGAGTAAGTATTTAATAAGTACATCCTCAGTTTTAATTGTAGTTTGACTGTTACATAGTATTTATAACTCATGTTAACAATCCTTTACTTTCAACAGGAGATTCACAGTCGGATGATTTTGAAATGCAAGCACTGTCTGAAACTGTAGAAGTTGAAGAAAATATGGACAATGTCAATGGTATGTATGGAGAGGAATCTGAAAGTCTGTTATAGATATATACAATATACATATAGAGTAATGTGTTTCTATGAAAATATTTCAGGAATATATGAAGATACAACTACACCTATGAAAAAAACAAAATTGACTCCTTCATCATTGAAGTGGGATGTTACTAGTCGAAGGAATTTAAAAACTAAAAGGCATCCAGCTCTAGTTGGTAAGTAATTATGAAAACATTAGATTACCTATCTGCTAGTCAACTTCATAAGATAATAATAATGAACCTAATGTAACTGAAGATGTCTAGTTCTCATTTATTACTATTGTTAAGAGCCTGTAGTGTCCCACTGCAGGGCAAAGGCCTCCCTCCCCTCATTCCTTTTCTTGCGGTTCTCATTTACAAGGATTTTTTTTCTTATTCACAGCAAATATTAAAAAAAAACGGACGAATTAACACAAGCTAAATTGGAGTTAATTCAACTACAAAAAGAACTTTTAAAAAAAGAAATGGCAGAAAAAGTTGTGGAGTCCAAGTTCAAGGAAAAACAGCGACAGTGGATAGAAGAGGAATACATGTTAAAATTGCAGATATGTATTGCGAAAACAACTCAATGAGTAAAAGTTTTAACATTAGTTTATTATGTACATAGGTTTACAAAAAATAAATTTATGTAATATTCATTGGTTTAATTCAATTCTGTTAATTAAGGGCAGAAATACTCCTGCATAAGTCTATTTCTAGCATCATTTGTATTTTGTTCTAAAGTTTGTGCTACTGCTTCCTCCTGTGTTTGTGGATCGATATCTAAATCATGGTGCTCTCCGAAATGGATGTCATTGCTTTCAATAGCAATATTGTGCAGCACAAAGCAAGCTACTATAATAGCTTGGACACGGTTTAATTTCAGTGTAATTTGACGGCGCAGCACTGGGAATCTATTTTTGCACACCCCAAAACATCTTTCAATACAGTTTTTTGTTCGGATTTGTGACTCGTTGTACAAATTTTCTACTGGTGTTGATGGATTTAAAATGGGTGTAAAAAGATAGTTTTTTGATTCATACCCACTATCACCAAGTAGCAAGCCATTGCCAAGCTGTCCACTTTCAAATTTATGCTTTAATGCAGAATTGTTAAATATGATTTGGTCATGAACTGATCCTGGCCATCTTGCTACAATGTTTAAATATCTCAATTGGCTGTCGCAAGCAACTTGAACATTAATTGAGAAATTTGATTTCCTGTTTCTGTAATTTTCAGCCGAGTTGCCTCCTGGTGATTTTATTGGCACATGTGTACAGTCAATGGCTGCTACAACTCTGGGAAATCTTGACACTGTTGACTTGAAACTGTTATTAAAGTTACTTGAAACTGTTATTAAAGTTACTTGGAACTTTAATCGGCGAGTAGCATACTTGCGACTTTACTTGGAGAAGATGAAAGAGGCCCTTAATCAATTAAATTAATTACCGAAGTAATTTCTAATTAAAAAGGTACCATAATATGCATATTTTATTCAACATAATTAAATTAATCATACTCGTACTAACAAGCAAGCATACTAACAAAACAAAACCTGCAATCAGCTAAACTAAAACTCTAATATTTTAAGGTGTGGGCAGACTGGAAGTAAATTGATTTGATTTTTGGCATAGAGTTAGCTGAAAGGATGGAGAGTAACATAGGCAACTTTTTATCCCAAAATCAGTTCCCATGGGAGAGAAATAACCTTAAACAACATGTCGTCGCCGATACTGCAATACCGCTGATCTACCATTTGCAATACCGCGTAAATACAAAAAGTAGCGAAATTCAAATTACCGCGCCACGGCATACTGAGCTGTCATCGGCGCCCACCCGCGAAAACGCCACTCGAAATCGACCATTAGAAAGCTTGCAGGCACTTCAATGCAATAGCGCGTAGTGTCTGATGGGTCATTTTTGCGACGAATACCGCGTAACTGAATGAAAACGTAAACAAACAGGCGGTTTTATTTTGTGCTCCGTGAAAAAAATAAATGTATGTGATATTTCTGCATGAATGACAACGGTAAGTGTTGAAATCTGTTAAATAATCATTTATGTACATTAGGCAAGAATGCTAACGTCCCTAAAATTGATGATTTTTGTTTGAGGTGCAGTTCCGCGGTTTTGAGTACCAATTTGTTTACGTATTTAATGGGTAAATACGCGGTTTTGAAATTATTTAAAAATAACGGTTTTGGTTTTGTTTCAGGTTTAAACTATTCAGAAGATGTCTAATTCTTCAGAAACATTACAGGACCTAATAAAACGTCGAGATGAATTAATGAGAAAGAAAAAACAACTGCTAGAAAAACAAACAGCTGCATTGAGCGATGAAGATGAGAATCAGCCTTCTTGTGAAGAAACAGATCCTTTTACATCAAGCATTTCTCAGCCTGGGCCGTCTATAACTCCAAATCTGCCTTGTGATTATTCATCAGACGATTCATAATCATAATCAATCATTTATTTGCCAGAATACATAAAATATCACAGTAACAGATCTTAGTGCTAAAACGTCAGTACATGTATTCGGCCTGCATGCAGGCGTGCAAATATTAAAAGAATTTAATTTATTTAAAAATCTAAATATTCAAATATATTATAAAAACAATTACACATTAACCAATCATTAATTTTTCTCTTAAATATATTTCCATTTAACACCTTAAGCTCTTCCGGTAATTTATTATAAACATTCAGTGGCTGACCCTGATTTTGTCCCCCCAAATAATGTGCGTACGCATAGCGAAACTTTTGAGTCTTCTGCTGTATAATTATCATCTTTGCAATTAGAAGATGTAGACAACTTTCCTGAAAGAAATTTAGTGGCAGAGCAAACATTTGAAAGGAAAAGGAAAAGAAAAGCGGATGGATTCATGGAAAAGGGAAGGTAACAAAAAGCAGAGAATGATGGGAAAGGAGTATGTAGGTTTCAGAAAGGTCGAGGGAAAATATGTACAGGATATAACTAAACCAGAAAGAAAGCTAGGAGTAGCATGTTCTTCTCAACGCTGCGTCAATAGTAAAGTTTTTGCTTGCAATATAGAGGTATTCACAGAAGAAATGAGATTAAAAATTTTTGATGAATTTTGGATAATGACGTGGAAAGAGAAAAAACTTTACGTATTAACCCTAATAGACGTACAAAAGACACAAAGAAAAACTAAAGGAGTTGATTGCAGAAGAAACGAGAGCAAAATGTACTATTTGAAAACTTCCGAAAAGAAGGTACGCGTATGTCAGAGCATATTTTTGAGTACACTAGGAATTAAAGAATGGACTTGTCGGTATTGGATTGGTGAAGGAGCACATTCGCAAGCACAAGAGCCTGTTGATCAACAGAGAGCTGATCAAACAACTAAAACACAATCTGTTTTGACTTTTTTGCAGGGATTGCCTAAATTACCTTCGCACTACTGTAGGAAATCCAGCAACAAACTGTATTTAGAGCCTATTATTCAATCTAAGGCTCAATTATACCGCCTTTATGTAGAATATACGAATTCCAGTGCTTTCCCACTGGCATGCCGAAAGCTTTTCGAAGATTTGCTTTCCCAACAGAACATTGGCCTATTTAAACCTAAAAAAGACGCTTGTGATACATACATGTTGTGCGTATATGGTTGGCAACATTACGGAAGAGGAATATCAGCGCCACTTTTCTCTCAAAGAAGCAGCTCGTCAAGAAAAGGGAAACGACAAAGAAGCGGCCATCAAAGGTACAGTACACGTAATAACAGCTGACTTGCAAGCTGTTATGTTACATATGCCCATATTTAAATGCTAGTGCACTTTACTTTAAAACAAAGCTGTGTGTACACAACTTTACCGTATACAATTTGAGTAACCATGAAGTAACCTGTTATTGGTTTGACGAAACTGTAACAGATTTAAAAGCCTACGCCTCATTTTTTGTAGATTACATAACAAAATTACTTGACAAAGAATTAATGAACGTTATAATATACACAGATGGATGTACAGCGCAAAACCGCAACAATGTCGTATCTAATGCCCTTTTGCGTATGGCGGTCGAGAAAAACATTACCATAACTCAGAAGTTTCTTGAGAAGGGCCATACTCAAATGGAGGTGGACTCCGTCCATTCAGTTATTGAAAGAAAGTTGAAGAATCGTGAGATTCATCTTCCAAGCCAATATGCATCGATAGCAAAAGAGGCAAGGATAAGACCTTTTCCTATTATTGAATGAAAATACTTTACGACACTTAAATTGTAATTAATTATTAGTTATTTTAATGTATAGCGACTGAAAATTTCAAAATGTACCCTTAACCCTTTAATTCGCAGTGTTGATCATGGGCAACATAATAAACACAAAAATCCTACTCATTTTTCGCTATACTTTTGTTAGTTTTGACCAAAACATGCAATAGTGGAAACAAAAAGCAACCTAAAATAAAATTACAGCTGGCAACCCAGACCATTCAAAAGTTCTTTTTCGCAAGATGGCGCCGAAGCCGCCTGCACCGTGCG
This sequence comes from Pasiphila rectangulata, assembly GCA_963082625.1. Lineage (NCBI taxonomy): Eukaryota > Metazoa > Arthropoda > Insecta > Lepidoptera > Geometridae > Pasiphila > Pasiphila rectangulata. Next base: position 14,793,536 of record OY720253.1, on the reverse strand, counting down.
GATCGAAGGTAAATATTGATTGGTTTTATTGATTTTTACTTTGTAAGTAGAATATTTTTCATTTGCATTTCTATCTAAAACAATTTTCCAAAAGATGAGTGTCAAAAGCATGTACTTAGCAACATAAAATAACTGACAATCGGCTTGTCAACATGTATATTGCTTAGGCGCAACGCTGCGAAGTGCTCTGTAAAGTAAATAAGATTTTGAGTGTTGCTGAGAATCAACACTGCGCATTAGACTACGAAAATCAATGTTCTTTTCGGGGATGGCTTTCTACATACATTTCACGAAGAATAATTTATACTATCACTTTTGTATGTGTGTTTGTTGTACTAACACTGGGCATTCATTATTTTTACATACCTTACCTAGGTAGAGGACTTGGTATGAAAAAGCAAGCTTTCATTTGTCTAACCGTTTGTTAGTTTTGCTTACCTACCTACATCTCACTTATCATCTCGATGTTTAGTACACACATAATCATGCGCGACCTCTAAGGTTTAACGGCAGTCTGTTCTTACTGGGATTTACGTAGGTAAGTGCCCAATTAATATGCTTTGGGTGTGGTTTGCATGTTGTGTTTGTCTGCTTGCTTCAGATTAAGACAAAATGGCAAAGGATACGTACGATTATGGCACTTGTGCCTCCAGAAAATGCATCTTCATCCGATAGTAGCAGCGAATCAGACGACGAAGTCATAATCCAGACGCGTAACGCTGAATCGAGTGATGCCACGTACTACAGTTCGGAACCAGGGTCCTATCCCTCTTCTCTAAATAACCTGGACATTTATAGAAGTTCCGACGATGAAGTGGCTTGTTGTAGTACTACGCAAACTAGCTCTATACCAGCTGCATTGAACCCTACATCACCAGCACCTACCACCTACCCAGCTTCATCCAATCCAACACCAGCTCCATTCAACCGAATTTTGTCTGATGAAGATATCATCCCATTGTCACCGTTTATAAACGAAATATTTCCAACTGTCGACCTTCATGAACAGCTCCCTATCCTACATTCTGTAGCATCAGTTTTATCTCCGCTTAGTAACACACCAGCTGCTAAAACAAGATCTAAAAGAAAGGCTACTACTGCACCTAAATATGTAGCAAAGAGAGTTCGGAAATTTGTGAAGAAACCTCTTACATTTAAGTGGAAAACCGGCAAGTTTCAGTTCGCAGCTACCATTGAATCACCTGAGTATCAGCCTCCATTCGATGCCAATACCATTTCGGCTCTTGATTATTTCGAAATGTTTTTTTAATGTTTTTTTCGGAAGATATTATGGACCTCATCACGGACAATACTAATTTGTACTCGACGCAATGTACTGGGAGATCCATAAATGTTGATAAGGATGATATCAAAGATTTTCTAGCCATCACCCTATTGATGGGTGTTATTCAAATGCCAGCTTACAGAGACTATTGGAGTACCACTTTGAGGTGCGCGCAGATTGCCGACGTGATGACTCTAAAAAAGTATGAGACTATTAGGAGATATCTTCATTTTGTCGACAACACGGACGCGAATGACGATAGATACTTCAAAGTGCGTCCAGTTTTAGAAAAAATTCGAACGAACTGTTTACAACTAGTGGAAGAAGGCCGTTACAGTATTGATGAGATGATGGTCCCGCACAAAGGCACTAGAGCAGGGAGCAGACGCCAATACCTACCAAAAAAGCCAAAAAAATGGGGTTTTAAAATATTTGTAAGAGCAGGGGTTTCAGGTCTGATTTATGACTTTATCCCGTACGGGGGTGAAGATACGTTCAGGGACCGGTCGTTCACGGACTATGAAAATAGCTTGGGTCTCGGAGCAAAAGTTGTAGTCGCACTCTCCAAAACTATAAAGGAAACGCCCGCAATTGTCTTCTTTGATAATTTTTTTACTTCTCTGGAGTTGATTCATCATCTGCGAAATGAATTTGGGATTTTCAGCCTAGGTACTGTAAGAAGTAACCGTTTGCGAGGCTGTCAAGACCTGTTACTAACTGACAAGATGCTTGGGAAGAAAGGCAGAGGTGCTAGCCAGCAGGTCGTCTGCAACGAAAGGAAACTTGCAGTGGTGAAGTGGTATGACAATAAGGTCGTCACACTAGCAAGCTCCTTTGTGGATTCATACCCTAAAGAAAAAATTAAGAGATATTCAAAAGAGACTAGCTCAAGAATTGATGTGGATTGTCCACAAATTGTAAAAAACTACAATGCCCACATGGGTGGGGTCGATTTGGCCGATATGTTGATATCTTTGTATCGCTCAAAGCTTAAAACAAAACGATGGTACATTGCCTTGTTCGCCCAAAGTCTCGACATATGTACATATGTGTGAACAACGCCTGGCTTTTATATAGAAGAAATGTGAATGACAAAAAGAAAGAGCTGTCCCTTAAACATTTTAGGTTGAATGTGGTAAGAGAACTCTTACATAAAAACAGAATCCGAGGGACAAACTCAAAAGAAAATGGAGCACCTGTAAAAATCAAGATACCTGTTGCTCCAAGGCCACCAGATTCTGTACGGTACGACAATGTAGGGCACCTTCCAGTATTTGTCCCTAAAGGAAGGTGCAAATATTGCGCAAAAGGATATACGAGCGTACAATGCACAAAGTGCGAAATTAGGCTCTGCATGTTAGAGAAAAGAAATTGTTTCTACAGTTATCACGTAACTAACTAATAACATAAACTCTATGCGCGTTACTAATTTGTGCTTTTTATAATGTTAATTTTAGTAATAAAAAACTGGTTCTTTTTAGTATTTTGTTTTATTTTTATCTAAGGCAAACATTCTACGCAAGCCGCAGTGTCGCTAGCAAGCAACATAGTTTTTACTACCTATTTTTCCGAGGAATGGGCAGTGTTGCTTGTGAGAAACATATGATTTCTCAAAATCTATAGCCATTAGATTTTTTTTTTACAATAATAAGCATTCTAGGACCTTATCTAACCCCGATAAATAGGATAAAAACAACAATTTAAATTTTTTTTAGCCTGCGAACTAAAGGGTTAAAATTATTAAAAATAAAGACAAAATTAAACTGAAAACTTGTTTGATTTAAATTTTGAAAATTACTTTGAATATGCATAGCGCTGTCTGTCTGTCTTTGACGGATTTACATTATACCTTTTTTGTCTTAACGAGAGAAGGGTACTGATTGATTTTGGTGTGGATTTTGGTGACCCTGGTCACAGGGACCGGAGTTATGAGTTATTTTGTGACCTTCGCCCCCTTTTCTGGTACCCCCGTACCAATGCTTGCTATAATGGGACTGGGCTGGACACGTATGTCGGAGAAACTATCATCATTTCAGCCGTAAAACGTCCTCTACTGAACTAAGGCCTCCCTCATGGATCTCTGTGAGGGGTAGTTGCCATACTCACCACGCTGGGCAGGTGGGTTGGTGAGCGCCGTATGGGATGTTGATATACGGAAAGACGCTGCTGCCCATCTTCGGGAGGTGTCCCTTAGCAGGCTCTTACTGCATCCACGGGTAGGAGAGGAGGGGTAACATTCTACTGCCGGCAACCCACAACAACAGTGATATAGGTATCACCTAGCTCGACAGTTCAAATTTTCACAGATGATGTATTTCTGTTGCCGCTATAACAACAATTACTAAAATCAGAATAAAATAAATATTTAACCTCCCACACCACAAACGTGATTTTGATTGAATGAATGGTACGGAACCCTTCGTGCGCGAGTCGACTCGGACTTGGCCGATTTAATTAAAACTAAGTTCTGTTGATGAATAGATTATTTATCTTCTTCGAAAACTAGCATTTAACGATAATCGTGGAAACCTGGCACGATGATTTACTAATGACAAGTAGTTTTGGAGGAGAAAAAATCGGAAATTTGTGTTTGTGGATGTTAAGCATGTTAGGATAATCCTGGGTACTTAATTGTTTTTAATTTTGTTTACATTTGAAATAAAAAAAACCTTTATGGTTTAAGATATTTTTCATTATACTTACCTCAGCAACTCTTCGCGGAGGACAATGACCCTGTCATAAATCAGTTTGATCAGCTGTTGTAGTTAAACGTTTGTAGTCTTTTCTTGAATGAAAAGCACCGAATCCATGAAAAGTAAAAATTTATTGTATTGATCATGAAGTGCTGTTTATATTTATCCTAAACTATATAACTACTAGCATACATTTAGATATTATAAGTATTCTATAGTCGTGAAACTAAAGTTATTCCTACGGGTGGTCAGAATGACCCCCTTGTCGAGTTTGCACACTTAATATATAATACACCCTGAATAAGTGTGTTCCCATTATCGAAAACCACACAAGGGATAATGATTTCCGGTTCTCGGAAACTGCTGTGTATATGCAGCGGCTGTCAAAATATTCAGAGTTCAAAAATACGTAGTTTCTAGTAAATTCCACAGAAAACGACAAAACTGGTAATAACTCGTTAAGATAGTTTGTTTCAAACAGCGAGAAAGCTATAATGTTTTTTCAAAGATTCGAAACAAACGAGATTTGAATATGAATGAATATACATTTATTTGACTCGGAATTTTATTTTTTATTTTTATTTATTTATACAGCACAGACTGAAAATCATACACAAAGAAACATAAGTAGCAGTGGATGAAAGTTTTAGATTAAATAAAAAAGATGTAGCCTTAAATCGGTCCACTAGTTCACTCGCTACGGTGCCACAGACACACTGGAAGACACACAGACACATACACATATCATCATCATCTTAACCATAGGACTGCTGGACATAGGCCTCTCTCATGGATCTCCAAGAACATGTGGTTCGTTGTGGTCAACATGGGGGTCGTTGCCATACTCGCCACGCTTGGCAGGCGGGTTGGCGACCGCAGCATGGGATGTTAATAAACTGAAAGACACTTCTACCCATCTTCCGGGGACTAGATTTTTACTGCATCTATGGGCAAGAGAGGGGAGACAACACTCTACTGCCGGCACCCCATTATTATATTATATTAAATCAAATAACCACGACCACGTAGTTCGAATGCACAACAAGAACTGACAGCGCCCAACGTGTGGGCAGCTTCACACAAAACTCGTCTACATTGGCCGCTTGCAATAGTTTGCGTAGACTTGCCAAACGTCTAGACGGTAGCACTTGCCTTGTAACGATTTGCCTACGCTCGCGTTGGTCTTAGCTCGGCCAGCATGTATAGGCCGCTTTAAGCGGGCTATACATGTTGGGCCAACGTTGCCGAGTGAACGCCAATCCCAACGTGTAGACGGCATGTTTGCCTTGCCTTGCCATCGCTCGGTGTCGCTCGCCTAGCTGGCCAAGTTATTACAAGCGCCAACGTGTATAGAGCACATTTGCAGTGACTTGTCACCGCTCGCGATCGCTTGCGCTGACTCGCCTCACTTCGGAGCCGTGTCGGTTTTTCTGCACAAATCAAAGGCGCTTGCCTGCGTTCGGCCAACCGTGTCCACATGTTTGTCTGCCCGCCATTACGGACTTGGCGTTGGTCACCGTCGCACGTATCTGTCTGTGGTAATGTCGTTCGATACAAATGATGATATTATCAAGTTTTTGGAGTATTACCAGAACGAACCGGTAATTTGGAACCCAATGGACGTAAAGCAAAAAGATAAAAAGAAAGTAAGTATGTTATATAGGACTTCGACTTCGTAGACTGAATAAACAAACAAAATTACTAGGTAGTTACCTACCTACCTACCTACCTACTATTATTTATATTATGTAGTTTATAAATATTCGATTATTTATTTGTTTATTATTATTAAATATGTAATTATACTAGCTAAGTATATATTTATAGCTATTACATAGGTACTCTAGTTTAATTATACTGTGACGAAACCGCGCTTTTACTTTCTTGTTGTTTTTGTCCATCCAAAGGTTGCCTGTAAGAGATCGCTTATAGTGATGAGGCCGCCCATTGTGCTTCTGCTTTAAGTTAATCATACTTTATTTCCTTTATTATATTGTTTGTGTTAGAATTAAGCTGGGTACAATAAAGAGTTATCTATCTATCTATCTATCTACTAACACTGACGTAATAATTATACGTGCTCATCAAATAAATAGCAGCAGCTGCAACAACTTCTACGTCCATATTGTTCAAATCATAAGACGAGCTCTGTGGCGCAGCCTGCGTCGCAAGGGGTTGCGGGTTCGATTCCCGCCTCGGGACAGATGTCTGTACGATCTGCAGATATTTTTTCTGGGTGTTCTGGGTGTTTTTCTATATATAATAAAAATATCTATCTATGTAGTATAATGTATTAAGTATATCAGTCATCTAGTACCCATAACACAAGCTCTGCTTAGCTTGGGGCTAGATGATGCTGTGTGATTTGTCCAGCATTATTATATTATATTAAATCAAATAACCACGACCACGTTGTTCGGATGCACAACAAGAACTGACAGCGCCCAACGTGTGGGCAGCTTCACACAAAACTCGTCTACATTGGCCGCTTGCAATAGTTTGCGTAGACTTGCCAAACGTCTAGACGGTAGCACTTGCCTTGTAACGATTTGCCTACGCTCGCGTTGGTCTTAGCTCGGCCAGCATGTATAGGCCGCTTTAGACAATTCCTCAACTCCTCCTCCACTCAAACTTGACGGAGAGTGCCTCGAGCATTCCTCGAAAACATACTCGAGTTCGGTATGCTTAGCATACGGAACTCAAGGTAATAATAACTAATAATAACCAATTTGGTTAAATCTCAACTCCACTCGAATAAGGTCGAGTCGAGTCATTACTTCATCAGTTCGAGTAAAATTGTATCAAACTTGCATCAAGCCCCTCTTTATGGCTAGAACTGCCCAGTTTGACAGTGATAGTTATTCATATTTTGATTGTGTTGTGCGTGGTATTTTCTTGCGTCTTTCTTTGCTGTTGTGTTTGGCTGGAGCGCGAGTGAATTGAATTGAGTGTTTTTAGAGCGATTTTAGTGTTTGGATATCGATTGATTGCTATAATATTGACCCGGCTTTGTTTTATGGATTTGGATTCTGCGTGCGATTCGGACTCGTGTTAATTTGTACCGCAACTACAGCTTCATTGGCAGGTATGTCTCATCTCAATGTATTTTACTATCTTATTTTGTGATTTCTTTGCTGCATATACCCGTACGTGCTTTACGTCGCAGCAGGTCAATCTTGATATCACGCGCGAAAGAACACTACGCAAATAAAATACCACGTGCTTGTATACTTACCCAACTGTATCCCGCAGTAAGTATAGCACGTAGGTTTAGACAGCTTTAGGTACCAGAGCGAACGAAACATATAATGAAGTAAATTATTGTCCTTTCAGTTCTCTTCACACACACAAAATGTCAGGAAGAAATGTCTTCAGTGAAAGTGAGAAGACTTGTTTGATGGAGCTCATCATCAAATATAAGCTCCAGAAACCATCCACTTTGACAGCTGCCAGTCAAAGTGGCAAGAAAGTTTTATGGCAGCGCCTCACTCAAGAATTCAATGCAATTCTAAGGTATGTCTGAGAATGTAACCTCTGGTCTGTCTGTGTCCGTGTGTACAGCTAAGAGTAAGCCATTTTCTATGTCTGGCAGTGGATCACAACGGGATGTGGATAATGATTTTGAATACAATTTACTTTATTATCTCTTGAGGTGTTGGATTGTTAAATACATAGTAGACATTAATTTATTATCATTTATTTTAGAGAACTGAAGTCCAGTTGAAGAAATGCTGGGATAATTTAAAAACAAGGCAGAAAAGTGTGCTCAAAAGCGGGAGCGGATGAGAACTGGTGGGGGCCAATATAGACCGACTGAGCTACAGCCAGGAACTAGCGGGGAGACACTAGTAGCTGAGGCTCTGTACGACCAAACTGATGTGGAGATTGAGGGTATCTTTGACAGTGACACTATTTATGATTCTGAAGGTAAGTTTTTCTTACAATAAACATCACACTAATTATTTTGAATGTGAAAGGTTGGATGGATGAATGTTTGTTACTCCTTAACAGCAAAACTCAGCTGAATTTTGCATAGGTTTAGTTAGCCTGAAATAAAACATAGGGCATGTTTAATCCTATGAATCATGGGATATAATTAATCTTTCAACATTCTCATGCGAAGTCACAGGCAGAAACTAGTTTTATGAACAGTAAATGACAAGACAGGCAAATGCATTGATGCTCGACCATAGGACTATTTAAGTTATGGAAAGACCCACCACTACACTACAACCTGAATTTTATTAAAATATTATTTATTTATTTTTTAGATGCAGAAGTGGTGGGAATCGCTGAATATTCGGATATCTCACCACATTGTGACACTTCACCACACTTACCACGTCGTGACACTCCACCACCCCCAACATGTCATGACATTCCACCACCCCCACCATGTCGTGACCCTTCACCACATCCAGCCTCCCAACCGCGCCGTCCATTGTCCCAGCAAACTGACTTTGGTGCAGCCCCATTACGAGGTAAGTTTTATTAAAAGTACCCAGCAGTATACCTAACATTATAATAATGTACATAGGTACAATTTGGTCTCAATCAATGTTTTTTATCGAATTTCAGGCCCAAGAAATGTGCGGTCTAGAGTAATCGAAGAAGAGTTTACTGTGAGGCAGCAAGCATATGAAAAAAAACAAAAAAGAGAAGAGGAACTATTTAAATACCAAAAAAAGGAGAGGATTTTTATGATGATGGCAGCGGAGCAGTCATATTTGAAAGCTAAGGCAGAGAAAAAAGCTGCTGAAGAATTGGTCCGCTGCAACAAGGCCAGGAGGGAGTTGGCTGAACATGAACTAAAAATAAAGAAAAACAATGTTTAATTCACTTTTGTTTAATTATTAAAATATTTTCCAACATATAGAGATAATTACAGATATAGAATAGAATACGCTTTATTGTACATCTTAAAATAACATAACAGAAAATAAATATACTAATAATAATTAAGTGGACAATGAGCGGCCTTATCGCTAAAAGCGATCTTTGCCAGGCAACCTTTGGATGGACAAGAGATGGTGGCATACATCCTGGTACAAAAATAAAATAATATTTAAGATAATCTTATCTTAAATGCCTAGGAATGGATGTGTCTGCCTTTGGCTGTCTTGAGAAATTACTCGACCTTTGGCTGTCTTGAGTAATTTCTCAAGACAGCCAATAAACTGTGACATCTCCGCCAATACTCCAGGTTCCATCCTGAAACTGGAGCCTGAAGTAGAGATAGAAGATGTCCTCGTATCTAATGGCTGTCTTAGCCAGAGGCAGTATTATACGAACGAATAAACCCTACATTCGTTCTTATCTAAAATGCCTAGAAATAAAAGCTGAACCTATAATACTGCCTCTGGCTGTGTCTTGAGCATTAGATACGGGGACATCTTCTGTCTCTACTTCAGGCTCCAGTACAGGTTCATTAGTTCTTAAGCAAATATTATGCAGGACAGCACAAGAAACAATAGTATTGCAGGCACTATTTTGTAGTTTTCTGTACAAACATGCGAAACGTCTTTTTAATACACCATTTACACGTTCAATTAAGTTTCTTGTTGATATGTATGCTCGGTTGTATCGGTGTTGTGGGTCTGTTTGAGGATTTGGCACTGGAGTGTACATAAAGGCAGTCTGCGCATACCCTCCGTCTCCCACTAGAATGCAACTTCCAGCCAGATCGCCTTCTTCAAATCTTAAATAGCACCTGCTATTGCTGAAAATGCGCGAATCATGAACAGATCCAGGCCATCGAACAACAATATCATAAATTTCCATTCCAGGCCCACAAACTATTTGAACATTAATGGAAAACCATCCTTTCCTGTTTCGGAAGATTTCACCTCTTTCTCTGCTAGGATTTTTTATTGGGATATGCGTGCAATCAACACACCCAATTACTCCTGGAAATCCTGCAATACGGTGAAATTTTCTTTTAACTTCTATCCTTTCATTTGCTTCTGGAAATTTAATATAATTTCCCGATTTCATAGCCAGTCTTTGATACTGCAGACTGGGAAATTTTATGTAAGTCACCGCAAACTACCTGAAAAATAAAAATACTCTATGTAATTTGACGACCTCTGTGGCGCAGCGGGCGAAGGTCCGCCTGCTACGCAAGAGGTTGCGGGTTCGAATCCCGCCTCGGAACAAATATCTGTATGACCTGCAGATATTTGTTCAGGGTATTCTGGATGTTTTCTATTTATAATAAAAAATATCTATCTATGTAGTATATTGTATAAAGTATATCAGTCATCTAGTACCCATAACACAAGCTCTGCTTAGCTTGGGGCTAGGTGATGCTGTGTGAATTGTCCAGCATTATTTATTTATTTTAATTTCTCTATTGTTTTGTAAACTTTATAGATACAATAAATAAAAGTCCAAGCCCACCTGAAAATTACCAGTTGCGTAAAATCTCAGAGCGATTAGCACTTGTAATATTGGCGTCAACGGTAACCCACGATTGTTGCTAATATTGTTGATTTCCACCAATGGTAATAGTATGTGGACAACCGAGTCTTTGCTGAGACGGTATCGCCTTCGGAATTCGCCATCGTCGTAAACCTCCAAAGGGTTTTCAGCATCTCTTAAATACCTTCGTGATGGGTAATTGTAGGGTTCATCGTCGTAAATTTCATAAATGTAATTGAGAAAATCTCCGAAATCCTTATTAAAAACCAACAAACACTTTCGAGGAGCTTTTGAGGAGCATTCAAGGTTGGTCGCGAGGTACCTTGAGATGACAGTTTATTTCTCCACTCCACCTCCACTCGTATGAGAAAAAATTATAAGGTTGGTTCGAGTGGAGGAATTTTTTACGATCAAGCATACCGAAACGCATTTGGAGGTTGAGTGGAGGTTGAGTCGAGGTCGAGGTAACGACTAAGAATATGGGGGTTAAAGTATTTCGAATTGCGCAACAGGAACCCCAAGCACTTAACCCTTTCAAATCAATATTCTCGACGTGGATGTTTAGGCTGAGTTTAGTGTCGATAATCACTCCCAAGCCGCGCACCTCATCGACGTTCTTCAAGATAGTACCTTTAATAGAATAACTAGGAATAACAGAAGTTTTTTTTTTTTTACAAAACGAACTTCAGTAAATTTTACCAGATTGGTTTGGTTGGCATACATTTCCACTGCACAACCGTGTCGGCGCAGGTTCATATATTTTACCTAATGGCAGCGTGGCGTGTGTCATGGCCCGTGGCCGTACCTATTCTGTAGTTTTAATTGTGTTTTGGCCCTAAGCCTCTATTCCGAAAGAAAATTAAGCCGAATATTTGCCGGTGTGTAACTAAACCTTAAATAATGAGCTAAAAGACTGATTGAATGTTTTTCTCTTGTTTTTTAGTTAATCACATTACGTTGAAATTGCTTGACGATATACAAGAAACGGAACTGAAAGAATTAATTCCGAGTTTAAAAGAAAGAATATTGTTTAAGCGAGGATTGAAGAAACTCCGAAACATTATTCAGGTAAGTTTTTCACGCATAATGTTTTTCATACATTTTCTGAAGTTATTCAAATATTTGCGTCTGGTAATCATCATCTCATTTTGCTGAGCTGATGATGGAAGGTACAACTTCTGAACGGTTGGGAGTTAGGGGTTTACTCTTTACATATTATGCTGGGCTGTATCTCATCAAGCGTGATAGCTAGACAGTTGAAATTTTCACAAATGATGTATTTCTGTTGTTGCTAATAACATCAAATACTAAAAAATAGAATAAAACAATAAAGTCGTGAAGATTAAACTGGAAAAAGCATGTTTTGTTATTTTAACTTATATTCTTAGATTTTTTATTTACCAAGATATTGAGGTTCAAATGTTAGCCATTTTAAAGGGCTCCGAGACTTCGGAGACGAGTAATTTATGTCAACATAACACCTCATTTTTATTAATGTATCCTATAAAACATTAAAATAAGCTTGTTTTGTTAGTTAAACTTTCTGATATTGAGGTTTTTTAGGTAAAACATTCACTTGTTTATGGTACCTATATGAGAGGCCGAATATGGAAATGTTTTGAGTCGTTTTTTTTGTTGAAAATTTACTAATGAGTGTCTAATGCTTGTTACAAGCGACAGAATCTGATGACTCTTAAGGCTAGTTCGGACTAGGCTAATAATTTAGTAGAGTACCGAGTAATATAGTGGCTAAAAGTGTGTGAACCACAAAAATTTAGTCGAGTAGTTTAGTGAACGATTAAGTCGAGTCGATCCATTTTACTCTATTTTTATCGGGCGAGTAGCGCCTCCCACCACGCGTCCGTGCTCACTGGTTCACCGGCGAAACAAGTCCGAACCTGTTGATTAGTCGAGTTCATTAGTGGCCGCAAAAATGTCGTTTCGCTGGAGTGAAGAAACAACTTTAAAATTTGTTTCCAAATACGTAGAACATGAATGCTTGTGGAATATTAAGTCCCCGTATTATAAAAACAAACAAATGAAACAATCCGCATACTTGGATTTAGAAAAGACAATGAATATACCTGAATTTGGTGAAAAGGAAATTAAATCGAAAATTAAAAACATAAGGTTAGTGAAATTTTAATATTTTATGTAGGTATTTCAAAAGCATATTTAATACTATGATACAATAAGCTCTTAATTTTTATTAATTTATTACTAGGTACCTACCTAGTGTTTTTAGAAGAAGTTTTACCTAACGAGATTCATTCTTTTTTAGATCGACGTACTCACAGGAGTTAAAAAAAATAAAGGACTCCAAAAATTCAGGCGCTGGGACTGACACCGTTTATATTCCTTCAGTAAAATGGTTCAGTATTTTGGATGCAGTTCTGCGAAACTTAACCTCGATGCTGACACAAAGTGAAAGTAATTTGGTAAGTACCTACCTATCTATTTATACACATTATTACAATACAATTATTATATGATTATACTCTAGTGTTGGTGGGCCGGTAGATTTTTAATGTATCATTCTTGTCTGCCAAGGGACAGATCCGCTTCCGACAAAATAATTTGCATATCTCTCCCGACGATCTGTAGACCTTTGGGATGAACGGTTACCTAAAGAAATAGGTAGCGGTTGCATTCCGAGAGACTGTGGCTCATTTCTCCAATTACCAGGAACAATAGTTCCTCCTTCAAAATGTTCTGTGTCTACTGTGTATTCATACTGTCTGTTCTGTAATTTTGTTTGTCGGAGCCAATTATGCAAAGCGCAACACGTCTTTACTATCTTAACAACTTTCTCAGGACTATAGGGCATCGGTTTCTCAAACACTCTGAATCTGGCAGCTAGTATACCGAAAGCATTTTCGACTATTCTTCTAGCCCGAGACAAGCGATAATTAAAAATTTTTTGCTGTAGCGTTAATCGATTTCCTGGATAAGGTTTTAATAAATATTCTTTCAAGGGAAATGCATTGTCGCCAACTAGGACGTGCCCCTCTGGTAGAACACCGTTCTCTAATTCTTGGTATAAACTACAGTTACGAAATACGCCTCCATCAGAAACCCTTCCATTACACCCAACGTCTATATAACTAAAGCAATATTTATGATCTACAACAGCCATTAAGACAATGCTGTTTGTCTCTTTGTAGTTATAGTATAAACTTCCTGATTCAGGGGGTGCCTTCAAGACGACATGTTTGCCGTCGATTGCTCCACAGCACCCAGGAAAGTTCCACTGTTCTCGAAAACCATTTTCAATCATTTCCCAGTCTGTAGTAGTAGAAGGAATCTAAAAAAAAAGTTCATGTAAGTATAGGGTTACCGGGTAAACGGTGAGTCAGTATGGTACAGTGGGTCACGTACATATTGGCGAAATGAGTAGGGTCAGGGAGGCTACAGTGACTCAGATTTTTTCAGAGGACTCTAAAATTAAGAAAAACTCAAAAGATTAACCTTAAATTTGCACCACGTTCACCACTGGGTGTACAAACAGTCTTTGAGATATGAGCTATCAAAAAAAATTGACTCACTGTTTACCCGGTGACCCTACTCTTTGATAAAAATAACATTTTGTTTGTTTCAGGCTTCTAATATATCACACACTGATGATACAGATACTGAGCAAAATAGTACTTTAGTGGATACTTTTCGTGAACCTATACGTCCTCCACCTCCTACAAAGAAGAAGAAAATCGCCCAGCTCTCGAGCATGGTTAGCCAATTAAAAGAAATAGCTGATACTACTAACTCTACAGTCGAAGAAAATGAGTTTGACGTCTTCGGTAAACACGTCGGTCTTCAACTGAAATCTTTGCCTTTACTATTGGCATTAGGTGCACAAGAGCACATTCAACTTTACATAAATAGAATTCGACGTGAGCACATTCAAAATGCGTCTGAACAAAACAGAATTACCAGAACGCCACAGTCGTCACATTCTGCTGAATCACCATATTATAGTGATTCTTCAATATATTATAATGACAACAGTAATTATAATTTGGAAGAGCAAGCAACTGAATGTATTTACAATAATGAAAATGAAACGCAGAGTAACGTTACAGTTACATCAAATGACTTAATTTTCACAGCAATGCAGAACGCTAACGTTGATAATCAAAAGTGATGGGACCAAACAAAATACTTATAATAAATGTTATACCTAACGATGTTAAAAATTATCCTCTTAATAAATAAATATTTCATAATAAATCTGTTACAGTTATTTTATCTTACCTTGATAAATTCCATTAATGATTCGTAGATTGCTTCACAAACTTCTATGATGAATTCGGAAATAGTTGATTTTCCGAGTCTAAATATATGTGTGAGTGTCCTTAAACTACATCCAGTAGCAAGAAAGTATAGAACTGCTTGTAATTTTGTAATTGCAGGAATCGCACTTCTCAAAATTGTATCTTTACGCTGAATTTGAGAGTGTATTTTCGTTAACAGAAAATTCACACAACTTTCGGACATTCTCAAACTATCGAAGTATTCTTTAGGATCTTCCAATGCTAATTCCTTCAGGAGACAATTAGTAGCTCCTAGTGTATCTCTTCTATTGATCCATTTTCGTACCCATAACTTCTTTTTCTTAATCACACAAATTTCCTCATCCACTTCTTCTAAAATAGCCGTTACGATTAGTTTAATAATATTATTCACTCTATTGCGTTGCAGCCCGTTCATTTTGCGAAACACCACTTGTGTACTATACTGGACCGTAATGCGAACGATTTCAGTGCAGTAGCGAGTAGTTTAGCCACTAAATTACACGTTACTTTACTAAATTACTAAAGTAGTCCGAACTAGGCTTTAGCATTGATAGTGATTTTTCTGCGCTCAGTCCCACGGTCAGCACAAGCAATGATGAGTTGCCGACCACGAATGAGACATCTTCTGTAAGTTTTGCCTTTTATGTTTAACACAAGATAATCTGATGTGAATAGATTTATCCTCTGCCCTTGGAATCATGACTAGCAAAAAGTTAACCCGACGGTGTCATCTCGGTCTATTTAAGTCCTGAAGAAAATATTATTCTGCATGCAAATATTCTGTTTCCATTTTAATGTATGGTATTTTCTTTTTGTTTAGAATGATGATTTAGAGATTATTTTAAAAAGCAATAGTACAGGAGAAATGTGTCTGGCTTCTTTAAAAAAAATGGTAAATTAGACACGCGGCACGGAACTACTAGGTTAAATCAGTAGTGGAATACCATGTGAAAAAATATGGCGAAATGAAAATAGGACAATTTCAGGATATTTCTGCCCAAATTGTTTCATTAGTCCCAACTGAAGTGAAGGTATCGAAAAGCGAATTGAGTTTTTAAATTGTAATGAAATGAGATACCTATGTAGTTACAGTAGTTAATTATGAACTCTAATTTACTTTAAGTAAAGTTTATTTGCCAAACAAGTTAAAGCTACTTACATAATTACATATTGACTTACAAAAAATTGTGTTTACGAGACTAGATAATTACCTACCTAGCAATTCACCAGCTTTATAAATGGTACGCGGTTTGTAGCTTTCCATACAGATTAGCAACGGGCACCAAACTCGGCTGAGCCTGTCACTTGGTTACCCAGATTGTAGAATTTACTCCCTGTAGTGTAAGGCATGTATGATGTAGTGTAGTGCTTTATTCCCAAATTTTAAGCCCAGTAGTTTCGGAGCAGTAATGAGTTGCCGACCACGAAAGAGCAATCTTCTGAGCGTCACGTGTAAGTTAGACACGCAACCAAACGTTTCGATCGCGTTTACGTTTCCTGTTTAAATAACATTATCACAAACGCGATCGAGACGTTTTCTTGCGTCAAAATATAGTACAAAAACTTAAGATGCCGGCTAAACATAGGTTAGAATTAGGCTTAAGTCGACGGAGCCCCAGGGTTTACAGGAACCTAACCAAACCTAACGTCGGGCTGCGGCTGCTTCTAATTCTAACCTAAGTTTAGCCGGCTAATCTTAAGTTTTGGCTAATCTTAAGTTTAGACGTAACAGTTACACTAGACACACTGTAAATTCTTATCCCTTTTTCTAATTAGTTAATCATGATCACTTATTTACTCCCTGTAGTGTAAGGCATGTATGATGTAGTGTAGTGCTTTTTTCCAAATTTTAGGCCCAACAGTTTCGGAGATAGGGGGTGGAGGGAGCTTACTTCTTTTGATATCGATGTCATTCTAAAGAGTGGAGACGCGTTATACATAATGTGACCAGACGTCCCGTTTTGAACGGGACTGTCCCTTTTTACAATTACGAGTCCCGGTGTCCCCGAAATGAACTGTGGGACGCAAAGTTGTCCCGTTTTCAGAAACAGCGCGAAAATTTGAGTAGCGGACGGCATATAGCCCGCAAGCCGCCGCGATGTGAAGCTCGCTCCCCTCGCACCAAGCGGACGCGGGCTAGCGGTGTGCGAGAGCGAGACGGCCGGCGTCGTTGTTAAATTAACAAAAAAATAGCGGAGAGTGTACCTATCGCTCGTGTTTTGTTGACTTGGACATTGACAATTGTGTGAAACTTTTCATTCGCCCACTTCAAAAAGTGACGGAATGGAATAATTTCAATGTTTCCACGGAAACCCGTTGGGTGGAAGTATTCAAACACTTTTGTGCCAACAATCTTCAGCATGAAAACTTTTCGATTTTAATTGAATATATTTTATGTTTGCCTGCTACAAAAGCTCCCGTAGAAAAAGTATTTTCGATTATGAACAAATTGTGGACATCTGAAAAAATCCAGTTACAAATTTCAGTTCTAAAGGCGATGTTGATAATTAAGGTGCCAAGAGTGTCTTTCCTACTTGAAATCGTCACCAGCTATATTAAAACAAATTTGTTCCTCAAAATCTGTAAAAGTATTTTGTGATTCGTAACTTTTAAGCCAACCAATTTTTCTTATTAAATAACTTTAAAAAAGTGTTTTTTTTTCATTGACAACCTATTAACTGACCTAAATAAACCGATGTCCCGTTTTGAGTCAAAGAATAAATGGTCACGTTAGTTATACATGTCTAGGAAACATCTTCTACCGGTAGGCGTATCATTGCTTGAGCCTGATGAATTGCCGACGGAGATACGCGTCGGGGAATATTTAGCTCAAATTGATAACATAAGCGACAACTGAATTGGTAATGGGTTATTTCCCATAGATCAAACAGACAACTCGGCCTACCTAAGATTGTTGATTAATTTAATTGATCGCGAGGTTTTCACCTCATCGCATAATGATAACACGGATAGTATAATATTAGGTCTACCGGAAAGTTCTGTCCGCTCCGGTTACAATCTGTTTCAACAAGTATGCGCATATTCCTGTGACACATATTCGGCTCTCTCTTTTGATCGGTAACAATGTATACACATTTTCGTCGCAGATGAACTAAAACGAAGTTCATTCTTGTTAGTATTAAGTGAGACGCGATCGTGTACCCATGGCTACCGACAAAGTTCATTTACGCCACTGTATTTTGTACGAATTCCAACAAGGTAGAAATGCTACAGAAGCGTATAGAAATTTATTGAAGGTGTTTGGTGAAGGTACAGTTTCTGATAGAACATGCAGAAGATGGTTTAAAAAATTTCATGTAGGTGATTTCGACCTTTCTGATAAGCCACGCTGTGGGCGACCATCTTTGATCGACGACGATACTATCAAGATCATGTTAGAGCAAGATCTTTTTTGTTGACAACATGGGAGATTGCGGAAAGGCTTGATTCAGCTCAACAAACCATTTCCGACCATATTCGGAAACTAAGGTTTGTGTGGAAGTATTCGAGATGGGTGCCACACAAGTTACGTGAGAAAAATTTTAATGATCGAATCATCATATGCACATCTCTGCTTGCACGCAACAAAATCGAACCCTTCTTGGACCGGATCATAACTGGGTATGAAAAGTGGATTACCTATGAAAACATCATAAGAAAAAGGGCATATTGTGAACCCGGAAAACCTGCCCCCTCTACCTCTAAACCGAAGTTGAGCCTGAACAAGAGAATGTTGTGTATATGGTGGGACATTCGAGGACCATTACATTTTGAGCTGTTAAAACCAAACGAAAGGCTAAATTCGGAGAGGTACTGTCAGCAAATGGATAAATTAAAAACAGCACTCCAAGAAAAGAGGCCAGCGATGTTCTATACGAAGGACATCATACTGCTTCATGACAATGCCAGGCCACATGCTGCTTTGGGGACTCGTCAGAAAGCCGCAGAGCTAGACTGGGAAATTCTGTCGCATCCACCATACTCCCCGGACCTAGCAACATCTGATTATCACTTGTTTCTGTCCTTACAAAATTTCTTGCAGGGCAAACAATTCAAGAACGAAGAAGATATCAGACAAGCACTGGTTCAATTTTTGGCCTCTAGAGATAAGACATTTTTTAAAAATGGGATATACAAATTGCCATCACGGTGGCAAGAAGTCATTAATAATGATGGCAATTACATTATTCAATAAAGTTTATCCAAAGTATGAAAAAATGTATTCCTTTGTTTCATTCTAAAACGGACAGAACTTTCCGGTAGACCTAATATTTACCGGACAGTCCTATACGGTATCGTTTTGGAGGTTTAATAATAATTACTATTTATTTAACAGTCATGCGGTAAATGAATATAACAAACCAAGCCCTTCAGGAATAGCACGTTTATTTAAATGTTCATCTCTAAACGAACTAGCAAATCTACTTTTCTCGCGTAATATACCTTACGGTACGGTTCCAGCTGGTGGAAGGCCAGGAACGAAGTGTGGTGTGGAGGCTATATACAAAATGCGGGGACACGTCTCCATACACAATAGTATAGATCGGACTTGGAAGAGGACCCCTTCTACAGGCGGTTCGGCGCCCGATACATCTAGCCATGTACATGCAGACTACTCGAATGGTCTGCCTATCTCCGATGACCCCTGTACTCCACGTACTGCGTGGGGTACCCCTCAACAAACGAGATCTGGTCACTCGAATGAGAGCAGTGTGCAGAGGGGCCTTATCTCGCTTACCCTATCACCGACGAGAGGCTAAAACAGCAGCTGAGAAGGGATTGATCAACCAGGAGAGAGAAATAAGAGGGGAGGTGATTACTACATTAGCGGTTATAGGGCTATTAAATTCCCCGTTGGGTACACCTCCCCATTCAGAGGTTCTTGAGCGAGCGGGGAGCTACGTAAAGTTACATTTCCATTACCAATACGGACGATATGCCAAGTTTTGTCAGCAGAGGTGTAGGGCCTCTCTCGAAATTAGTCCCACGTTTAAGCGGGGATTCTCTCACAGGAGTATGCGGAGATGGTGGAAGGCATGCGTGATGATGTTTACGCAACAGGAGGGGAGGTCAACCCCTGCGCTGACCTGCCGTATGCTAGGGTTAACACCTCTTGCGCCGACTGCAGATAACTACATTTGCTTGGCTCCAAAGGGTGTATTTTGTTTTTATAACTCACAGTGCGTAGCGATGTCAGCATGTGCGTCTGTTTTATCTACGTTTAAGAATCGCGAGCTTACTTCTTTTGATATCGATGTCATTCTAAAGAGTGGAGACGCGTTATATGTACATGTCTAGTAAACATCTTCTACCGGTAGGCGTATCATTGCTTGAGCCTGATGAATTGCCGACGGAGATACGCGTCGGGGAATATTTAGCTCAAATTGATAACATAAGCGACAACTGGATTGGTAATGGGTTATTTCCCATAGATCAAACAGACAACAGGCTGATTAATTTAATTGATCGCGAGGTTTTCACCTCATCGCATAATGACACGGATAGTATAATATTTACCGGACAGTCCTATACGGTATCGTTTTGGAGGTTTAATAATAATTACTATTTATTTAACAGTCATGCGGTAAATGAATATAACAAACCAAGCCCTTCAGGAATAGCACGTTTATTTAAATGTTCATCTCTAAACGAACTAACAAATCTACTTTTCTCGCGTAATATACCTTACGGTACGGTTCCAGCTGGTGGAAGGCCAGGAACTAAGTGTGGTGTGGAGGCTATATACAAAATGCGGGGACACTGACACGATACCCAATAGTATTGGTAGACTGTTTAATTATTAGTAGCAAAAAGGGTTTATTTAAATACTAACAATTATAATTTATAGGATTATAACCAGAATTTGAGTAATATTACAAAATCATTTGTTTACATTGAATCAAATGTTTTGTTGCGTGTAACGTAGGTAACGTAGCCCCACCCGGCGCGGCGCGCGGCGGGGCGCGGGCGATAGCACGTTGCAGACGCGTGCGACGCCATTTCCTTTCTTTTCCTGTTCGGTCGTGTTCGAAGCCGGTTGCGTTGCGCGTAATTTAATTAGCACTAAGAAGAGTGAAAACTGAAAAGTTTGATTGATGTTTTTGCTTAGTGATAGTATCAAGTACATCAAAAAGAAGAATAAAACGACGCCGGCAGCGGCCATGGAGCCGGCGACTAAAACAATCGCAGACATCATAACATCGTGGGGCCTCACTGACTATATCGACAAGTTTAACGGTAAGTGAGAATTCAATGTCCGTAACCGTGACTCTATAAAGACATATTTAGGCCTACCACAGATGTATGTTTTTGTTACCGGTGAATAATACCTACCTTACCTAGTTGGGTGGATTTCAAAAAAGTTGTACGCAGGGAAATTGCGTGTCTTATATTATATCCTCTAACTCGTAACGCATTGGTTCAGTTGTTTTTCAGAAAATTGAAATTTTATACAATAGACTAATTAAAATAACTTACTATAAACTTACAACTGCTCGCGGCTTCGCCCGCGCGGTACCCGGATAATAAGTAGCCTAATGTCCTATTCCTTGGCAAGAACTATATTTCTACAACATTTCAGCTCAATCCATCCGTTAGTTTTGGCGTGAAGGAGTAACAAACATCCATCCTCACATCCTAACAAACTTTCGCAAGTATAATAATAGTGGGTAACCTTACTTACCTACCTATTTGTTTTAGAACATGCAATTGACCTTGAAACGCTGCAGATGCTCTCTGAAGCAGACATTAGAGATCTGGTGCCTGTAATAGGGCATCGTGCAAAATTGATGACCCAAATAAAACTACTAAATAAAATTATGGCAGATGCTTTCCAAACAACGGATACTGTTACTGTAAGTACATGCAGACTTCAATTATCCTCATCAATATTGTTGCTGTCCGGAACCATGTGATTGTGCTACCAAATTAAATAGCTTTTAAGCAAAAAGTGTTGCACTGAAGTCAAAATCACGACCAGCAAGGCCTTTAAATGCACATATATATTGTAAGTCTGTGCAGCCCTATAGAGTTGAGTCAAATAAACTAATAATAATCTCAATTAACTTAATTTGTACAATTGTTTCCGATCTTTCCGTCACTGCCACTAAAACACAAAATCATTTTCTACAATTTTGTTACCTATTTAAATGGTTGAATTCAGGGCTGTCTAGTATTACTATACTCTTTAAAGACTACCCATATAGGCCTAACGATTTTATCTGATTTTAGCTTGATACTTTGGATTCTAATATGTGCATCTACACGATTGATGACATCCTACCAGCTGATATGCAACAGCTTACATCAGAGTGCAACGCGAGCGCGTGAGAGGGAAGGAGACGGTACCGCGTAAAAAAGCTCCATTCCCTGACGAAAGTTCCCCTGGGAGGAACTGAACACGTTGGATACCTATTTTCAACGAATAATTAGAAAGTGAAATAGCTTACATCAGATAACACTGCTGATGACTGTAATTTGGATCCAGAACCAAACAGCGAACAAGCAAACAGCTGTGTAAGTTATTTATGTGAATTATTTTTTATTATTAATTTCTTCTCTCCAAGGATGCAAATGCCACACATCTGCATCCTCTCGGTAACCAGCAGCAATCTATCTAACTAAACTAATGTATAGGTGTGGAAAGTTATGCTTAGTGCAGTATGGAGGTTTTATTTAGCTTTTTTGAAAACAAACAGTACCTAGATACTAATAAAATATAATGGAAAATAGTTTTTTACAGATTTTTAGTAGGTACTAAAAAGCTGTAAAAACTATTTTCTATCTAGGATCCTAGATATATAGAAAATGACCAAAACACCCTGAACAAATATCTGCAGATCGTACAAACATTTGTCCCGAGGCGGGAATCGAACCCGCAACCTCCTGCATCGCAGGCGGACCTTCGCCCACCGCGCCACAGAGGTCGTCAAATCGGGAATTCAAGCAATTAAATATATGAAAGGAGATGTTTCACGAATGTATGGAATCCAGGCTAACTAGGTGTACACGTGCACAAACATGGCTAAATATTTATTAAACATTTTCCCACTATCAGTTTTTTAATATGTTGCTTCGTTTGATGCATTTTTCTAAAAATAACTAGCCTAAGTCGAGCAACACAAAACTGTAGAACAATATGGCGGACCAATACAGTTGGTGACGTCATTTTGACAGCTGTTGACATAATAGTGAAATGAATGAAATGAAATTGAAAATTGAATGATTTATGATAGAAGCTAAATCAAGTCAACCTGAGGTATTTAAATTTTCGAGTACCTAAGTACCTCAGGCTACCTACGTAAACTACATTAAGAGCCTAGCTACTGTTAAAAAACTTCAAAATCTTCAACTCAAACACGTAAAACCATCTGTCAAAATCATTAGGCAGTGACAGTTACAAGAATTTATTAGAAACTGTCTTGGCTGCCTAGTAAAAATGTTACCAGTGATAATTATGCCTCGTATTTAAAACATTAATAAAACAATCATTTTAGTTTAAATTAAATAAAGAGTATTTTTTCCGAAATCCCCGATTTTTGCGCAATTTTTTAGTCTGGGTACATAGACCTAGCCCATTTTGAAACATCTCCTTTCGAGGTTTTAGTTTTTTTTAATTTACTTGTAATTTTGTTTATTTTACAGATACAAAAAGACTTCAATGTTATGTTTCCATGCTCCGAGAACAAGTTCAATGAAAATTGGCTCTTGATAAGGCCTAAGATAATAGAGTTGGCGAAAAAAAAGGCATTGACAACCGAGACTGAAGGTGAGTGTATTACAATCGTCAATCAATAACTAGTTTTTATACAACATTTTTAACAACCATACCCTTCAAACCGAAACTCAGCTACTTGGCCGCCGAAATAGGTATGGTGGTGGTCACCACGTTTGGTAGGCGGATCGGTGATCGCAGTATTTGTATAGAGGCACGTGTGGATGCTGCTGCCTATCTCCTAGTGGTTATAATATAAGTTGACTTATTTGATGTAATGTTTACAATAATAAATTTTGCAGAAAACACCGAAGAAGGGCAGGATATTACGGTTCTAACCGCCCTGCCATTTTTAATGACAACTTCAAATGTAACTTCAACAAAGAAGGCAATAAAGAAACGACCATGGCGTCCATCAAAGTAAGAAGTACTAGAAGGTTTTATAACACACATTCAGAGCTCGGCAAAGATTGCTTCAACGATAACGATGAAGAGAGAAATACTAAAGGGTATGGAACTACAATTGCAGCCATTCGTTGTGATAGTTGGGCCAACCAAAAACTCCATTACTGAAAGATATGTTATATATAATAAACGATACTCATTACGAGTTGCACACTACCATCAAAGCAGTTGAGGCCTGTTTAAAAGCAATTTTCGTCCTTAATGCAGAGTACCCCAAGGAATGTCATCATGTATGGCAATTTGTACAAAAAGCAATTTTGAAACTCAAAACCAAATATGACAAATCTTTTACATTCGTAAGCACTCTTATGACAGACCTCGGCATCAAGGACGAGTAGAGCTAAGTTTTTGGTGTGTTCTACTTTTTGGAAATTTAATATATTCTTATATTATACTCGAAATGCCTCAATGCTTCTTGTGTCGGAAAAATCATAACGAAGTATCTGCTCTTTTTAAACATTTCTTTTTAATTCATGGCCAACATAATTTCACTTTGTATCATTGCATAGAAAATGGGTGCAGTCGGTCTTTTCACATGAAAAATACATTTCGTAAACATCTTTACAATACTCACGTTAGTTCTGAAAATTCAGAAGCTGTAATTCATTCAAACACTACAGAAACGGATGCTGGTCCCTGTATTCCTATTATTTCAACTAAAATTGACAACCGTTTTCATCCAACTCGGTCAGAATCAAATAGTTACACACTACCAAACTTTGTATCATTGCCGGCGGAGATACGCGTCGGGGAATATTTAGCTCAAATTGATAACATAAGCGACAACTGGATTG
This sequence comes from Pasiphila rectangulata, assembly GCA_963082625.1. Lineage (NCBI taxonomy): Eukaryota > Metazoa > Arthropoda > Insecta > Lepidoptera > Geometridae > Pasiphila > Pasiphila rectangulata. Next base: position 14,768,874 of record OY720253.1, on the reverse strand, counting down.
GTAATGGGTTATTTCCCATAGATCAAACAGACAACTTGGCCTACCTAAGATTGTTGATTAATTTAATTGATCGCGAGGTTTTCACCTCATCGCATAATGATAACACGGATAGTATAATATTTACCGGACAGTCCTATACGGTATCGTTTTGGAGGTTTAATAATAATTACTATTTATTTAACAGTCATGCGGTAAATGAATATAACAAACCAAGCCCTTCAGGAATAGCACGTTTATTTAAAAAATCTAAATCAAAGATCAAATCTACTTTTCTCGCGTAATACCTTACGGCGAATATTCATTGCACCGGTTCATCATTTCAGCCATTAAACGTCCACTGATGACAACAGGCCTCCCTCATGGATCTCCATGAGGGGTAGTTTGCCATACTCACCACGCTTGGCAGGCGGGTTTGGTGAGCGCAGTATGGGATGTTGATACACGGATAGACGCTGCTGCCCATCTTCCGGAGGTGTCCCTTAGCAGGCTCTTACTGCATCCACGGGTAGGAGAGGAGGGGTAACATTCTACTGCCGGCACCCCACGGCAACCGGTTGCGCGTAATTAATTATAATAGCTTTGAACGTTCAGACAATCACTCAACGCAGTCACAATCCATACTTGATGGTTTGCAAATAACTTCCCCGGTATTTTTTTCTAATAACGATTTGACACAATGTCAATTGGAATCCTCAGTAGTAAACCCCCAAATAAAATCTACGGGAATGAACTCTTCCAACATTCTGTTAAACTAAAGTCAATCCATAATCGATGGATCTCAATCAACGTGTACGATCCCCTCCAACGATGAGATAACGTTATCTTTATCCATACTCGATGAAAATTCCTTTTCCAAAGTAACCGTTGATAATATTGAAGTTATTAAAACTTCAACATTATCCAGGCAGAGGTCGACCCATTAAAGTAAAACGAGGTACAAAACGTACAAAAATCAATGCCCATCTAAGATGCAGAAAATCGAAAATCTGTAAAAGCATTTACTGAAAGAAACCCTGAAGTACATCGCGAGGCCGTGAAAATATACGAAACTAAATCCACGAGGCCGTGTCAAAATATACGACACTAAATCCTCACGTCAATCGCGATGCCGTTAAAAAATACTCTGTAGAAAATCCGAAAGTAAATAAAACTGCCTCACAGAAATACAACACAGATAGTCGAAATGTAGACGTACCGCTACGTCGAACTTCAAATTTAATCGGACAAAAGAGGGACGCTGAATTAAAAGTAGTAAAATTGTATTCTCTTAAAAAAACTTCCCTGTTAACTTCAGACACGTTTATATGTCAACATTGCGATGCACGCCTCTTCGAAGAGGAAAAATCTAGGAAACAATGGTGTTGTGGATCGGGTAGCTACAACATTCAAAATTTTACGCCGTTATCCGAAGAATTTTACACTAATCCGTCGTTTAATATACTGCGAGCGAACAATAATTTATTTGCTTTCAGTTCCTTGGGGGTTACGCATTGGTTCCAACAACAACCGACCCGACTTTCATTTCTTAAAATTCAGGGGCGTATTTATCATAGAGTTTTTGACTTAGCTTACAAAAATAGCGTAAATAATTTAGGTCTATATTATAAACGATTCAAATGAACGAGACCAATTTTCCTGTTAACTTCAGATACGTTTAAATGTCAAAATTGCGGTGCGCGCCTCTTCGAAGAGAAAAAATCTAGAAAACATGGTGTTGTGGATCGGATAGCTACATCATTCAAAATTTGACGCCGTTATCCGAAGAATTTTACACTAATCCGTCGTTTATTAATAGACCGCGAGCGCACAATAATTTATTTGCTTTCAGTGCCTTGGGGGTTCCGCATGGGTTCCAACAACAAATGACCGGACTTTCATTTCTTAAAATTCAGGGGCGTATTTATCATAGAGTTTTTGACTTAGCTTACAAATGAATGAATGAATGAATATAACTTTATTGTACACCAAAACTTAAATTAAATACATTATGAAAACTTAAAATAAACACAATTGCACAACGGGCGGCCTTATCGCTAAGAGCGATCTCTTCCAGGCAACCTTTGCATGGACAGGAAAGATTAAACAATATAAAGACGGTGGCGTACTTTGAGGTCGATAAATAGGAGAAATATAAGGGGAGATAATATTTAAATATATACAGATATAAGTACATAAATATTTTAAATAAATAAATAAACTAATACATACTAGTATTACGATATTACGAAAGCTTATCCAGGGACTCTAGGTAAGATTGATGAACCAGGCTTTTAAAGATAGGAAGGGATTTGGCATGACGAATGGAAACAGGAAGTGCGTTCCAGAGTCTAGCGGCTTGAATGGTAAAAGAATTACCATAGAACTCGGAAGTATGAATAGGAATTTTCAGTTCACGTGTGTCAGAGGACCGAAGGGATCGAGGATGGGAACTATGAAGGAACTCAAAGCGATCTTTAAGGTAGGATGGTGTAAAAGGGAAGAAAAGGATAGTGTAAAGGAGGTTTAGGATATGAGCATTCCGGCGAAGTCGGATAGGTAACCATTTGAGCATGCTACGATACTCAGAGACATGGTCAAACTTACGCAAGCCAAAAATGAATCTAATAGAATAGTTCTGAAGACGCTCAAGCTTGTCGAGTTGTTCTTCAGTCAAATCTGGGTAGCTGGCGTCAGCGTAGTCTAGAATAGGATGCAACAAGGACTGTGCTAGCGCAATTTTGGTGGAAGTGGGACGAAAATTACGAAGCCGCTTCAAAGAGGCACCCGCTCCAAAGGTTTTCCGGCTTAACGCTGTCATTTGTGGCACCCATGACATTTTTCTGTCCATGATAACTCCTAGATTTTTCACGGTTTCACTTATACCTATATTCACGCCGTAAAATATTACTGGTGGTAAATCAGGCCAGTTGATACGATCAGTCATTCTAGAGCTGCCCAGGACAATGACCTGGGTTTTTGAGGGATTGATTTTAAGTCCATAAGATTGGCTCCACCTGCTGATAATTTCCATATCGGAATTTAACTCTGAAATTGCTTCGGCTAGCCATTCTATTGGAGCTTGCGTATAAATTTGTAAATCATCTGCGTAAAGGTGGTAGGAAGAAGAGAGACGTTCGGAAATAGAATTTATGAAGATAGAAAAGAGTAGGGGAGATAGCACGCCGCCCTGAGGAACACCAGCACGCAGCTGACACCATGATGAATAGGTATCGTCAATTGGAATGCGTTGCCGGCGTCCATACCGGTAATTACGAACCCAGTCAATCACTGTCGTAGATAAGTTAAGAGAGCGAAGAAGAGCTAAGAGGATATCGAAATCTACGTTGTTGAATGCGTTACTGAAGTCAAGGAGGGAGAGGATGGTAACATGTCAGACCTCCATGCCTTGTCTGATGTCATCAGTGATTTTAATTAAGGCAGAGACAGTACTATGGCCAGGACGGAAGCCGGACTGGAATGTGTTCATTAGGTTATTGGACGAAAGGAAACGGTTTAGTTGTTGGTGAACAAGGCGCTCTAAGACTTTGGAAAGGAAGGGAAAAATAGAGATGGGACGATAATCAGAAAAGGAAGAGGGATTTGGACATTTTGGGAGGGGAACAAGCTGCGCCTCCTTCCATATACTTGGGAAAGTACCAGTGTCGATAGAGAAGTTTAAAATATATGTAATGACATGGATAATTTCGTCAAGTATAGTGATTATCATTTTTTTACTAATGCAGTCGCTACCGACTGCATTTGAAGAAATGGACAAGATGCTCTTCCTAACATCACAATCAGTGAATTGACTGAAGGAAAAAGGACTAAAGGCAGGAGGTGGAACTGAGGAAAGGTTGTGAATAGTTTGCGTTTTTATGAATCTGTCACAGTCAAATGACCTGGAGAAATGTAGGTTCGAAGAGTTAATGTCCAGATTTTTAGGTGCATCTCGGCGTTGCTTACCAACTCCTAGCGACCGTAAAAATTTCCAGACTTTCGAGGGATCTTTATTTAGGACAGATTTGTGAATATATCGGCGTTGTGCATCCCTACACACCCTATTGCAGTGATTTCCAGCCTCTGTATATTTCGTTTTGTTTTGATCGGTTGGGGTGCGAATTTTAGCCGCCAGCTTCTTGTGCATTTCAGCTCTAATATCTTCAGTGAGCCAGGGTGCAGGGAGATGTTTCATCTTCACTGCCCTCACTGGTGCATGTATGTCGTATAAGTCGGTGAGAATGCTGTTAAATTTACCTAACTTTTCATCAACAGTAGCTGCACTAAAGAGATCACTCCAGTCAATGTCTCGAGCATTGTCACGTAGAGAATCCACATCCAGGGTTCCAAAATTGCGCTGAAGAAGAATTTTTGGCTTGTCTTTGGGAGGACGAATCTTGTAAGATAGAAATAAGAGGTCATGGTAAGAGAATTCATCCGCCGTACACTGTCCGTGCTTGGCAACATGATTTAGTGATGAAGTGAATATAAGGTCTAAAAGATAAGGTTGACAATTTGGAAAATGATGAGTCGCATTTAGGGGAAGCAAGTTTAGATTGTTGACCGCACAGTATTTTCCAACATAGCTGAACGTGAATCCATTTTAATCAAGCAGGTGTTGAAATCACCCATGATTATGGAATGATCATGAGTTGTAATTAGTTCTTCAAGAAGCTTATCTAAAGGAGGGAAAAAATGTATACGCATTGATGGGGAATAGTATACACAAAGTAAAATTTTGCGATGTGACAAAGTAGTTTGTATAAAAAGATGCTCACCAGCAGAGCTGGGTGGCGGTTGCGAAGACGTACTAACAATAGTAAAAGAAAAATTTGATCGCAGATAAATGGCAACGCCACCGCCTCCCGAGCCCGTTCGGTCATTCCTAATGAGTTGAAATCCTGGTAGAGAGTAGGAAGAAGAAGGGAGACAAGGCTTTAACCAGAATTCCGATACAAGAATTGCATGTATGTTTTTGGAAGTGAATGACGCCAGCATTTCAGAGAAGTGGCCTGGAATGCTCTGTGCATTAATATGCACCACGTTGAAGTTTTTAGAGACATCACAGAAGGTGGTTTCCAAGGTATCACGGAGAGACTGAATACTGCTGAAACTGTCATCAGAACAGTTACCAGCTGAAGAGGAGCAAGACAAGAATTCATCATCATCCGAATCACTCATGGATAAAATCGTAATTATAATAGATAAAATAAATACATATATTACTTAATAATAAGTTATCAAAATAATAATGTATGCACTCACAGTCCAACCGCTAACAGCTGTGTAATTAAAAAAAAACAATACTAGAGTAAAAATGAACTAGAAATATACCTACATACAGATACATAGTAGGTACGTAGTATACGAAATATTATGTATCAACTTAACTAAAATTTTAAATAAATTTACAACCATCGGCCTGATGTGAAAAATAACAGAAAAAAATATGTATGTATATAAATTTAAAAACAAAGCAAAATTATTGTTAACGGACTTATCTAGTCTCCATCTTGATTTCCAAATAATATGTATTAATTGTATACACTATGCGTGGAATGGAACGTTCGTTCGGTCTTGACATGACAATTGTTGTAGTGACACTGACAGATGAAATGAAACGTTTTGGAGATTTCGATGTCAGAGACAGATGACAAATTGGATGTAAACAAAGAAAATAAATAAAATGTGACGGTATGCACCATCACTATTCCGGAATATTGAAAAAGAAATGAACTTTGGACCCTGTCCCGGCCGATTTTACAAACAAACCGACAAAGATTCAAAAGAACGAGACCAATTAGCGGCCGCGCAAAATCTAGATAAACAAGTGCATTACATTTTTTTTACACGATGTTAATCCTTTCATAGTATGTTTTAAACGATTCAGTCTCGAAACTTCGGATCAGGCCTTTATTAAGCCAGTAGGCCAGTAGAAGTAAACCCGAATCAATTTCATATGGAGTTCCACAGGGGTCTATTCTTGGTCCTTTATTGTTTCTCGTGTATATTAACGATATACACCAAATAGGCCTTAAAGCTGAGATAACACTCTACGCGGACGACACCAGTTTGTTCTATTTTGGCAGCTCAGTGGATAAAACTATGGCAGAAGCTCAAGAAGACCTAAACGTATTGAACAATTGGTTCCTCTCTAACCTCCTAACTATAAATATTTCAAAAACCAATTATATAATATTTGCACAAAAAAATAAGAAAATTACACATAATAAATTACTCACCATTAATAATTTCCCCATTCAAAATGTTGATAAAGAAAAATATCTGGGTCTTATATTAGACAAAAACTTATCATGGAAACCACAAATTGATAAAATGAAAAAGAAACTTTCCTCTTTAACAGGCATTATTCGTGGTATTGTTCGGTGTCTTCCACAAAGAGTAAAATATACTATATATAATAGCTTAGTAAAACCACATATCGACTACTTAATTGAGTTGTGGGGCACTGCAGCCAAAACTAATTTGAAAATACTGCAAATTGCTCAAAATAAATTAGTTAAAGTCTTGTTTAATTATGACTACCTCACACCAACTATTACTCTATTTAAAAACACAAAACTACTAAACATTAGACAAACCTACATATACCATACCTGTATACTAATACACAAAATATTACATAATGATATACATACAAAGATTACTTTCTAGAAAAAAAATGAATTAACCAAATACAAACTAAGAAGTGCAAATAACATACAGCTACTCTATCCACGCACAAACCTAGCCAAGAAAAGTTTGCTATATGAAGGAGCCCAATTCTACAATGATTTACCTGAGGATATTAAGCAATCAAAAACATTATCAACATTTAAAAGGCTGGCGAAAAGTTTTATTATAAATAAATATTTCTAATATATATATATATATTTAATTATATACTAATATTAAATATAACACCCATTTACTCTTCACAACAATTTCAATTATCTTCAATATAACCATATTGATACGACCTAAATAAATACGATATTTATTTATATTTACCTAAAACAAATAATAAATCTTAGCAGATATAAACCACAAATTGTATTGTGTCAACTTCATTTAATTGTCAAAACCTAATTTTAGCTTCCATTTGTGTAATCAGCTAATGCCACATCTTGTAAAACAAAGATCCGTGTTCTCAAACAGAACAAAGACAAGTGTTGGAATGGCATTGTTTTGTTAATACCCGGATTTATTTACTTTTATTCACTTTCTAGCTATAAGTTTTGTAAATTGTACACTATTATTATGACGTAAACTAATGTTAACTCTGTACAACCCTAGTCTAATTTTAAAAATATCTCATCAAGTGAATTGTAAATTTTTTTGAGATAATAAAGTTCTTTAAACCGATTAAATTTCAACTCACTTCCCGCACAGATTCTATGTAACGTACCTATTGATGAGAAATAGCCGCGATCATTAGTACCGATAGAGAAGAATATGTACCTCGTTGCATAGCAGTGTGGAGAGTAGGTTATAAGAAACCACACACTGTTGACATTATGCATCCTCTGTATGAAAATTTTCAATATCCGTTACTTTATCCGGAGGGCACTCCGGGTTGGTACCTTAATAAACTAGATAATAAAAATAAAAATAAACTATACCCAAGTTAAATATGTCAGATGTTTGGTACTTTCCCAACCACGGTTTTGTTTTTCACAAAATTGACAGACTGTCATGTGAAAAGAATGGTTGGTAGATTATGTATTGCAGAGACCTAGAAGAAAGATTACGCTTTCTTACCAGTTTACAAAAACATAGCTCGAGTAACGCACTCAGGTCTGCTCCTCTTCAAGAAGTAGAAATGTGGGTCGATGTCGCGAATCAGATTGGTCAAGATGAAACGATTTATGGGGAGAGAGTTGTACCAGGTCGTATTTATTTGCCTAGCACTTTTACTGGAGGCTATGGTACTTTACTTTCATGTATCGCGGATACATGAAAGTAAAGTACCATGATGCCATTGCAATATAGATTAAGGAATCTATCATTTTTTTAAACATTCACCTGCAACCCGAAGTGGCCTGAGATTCAGCAGTCTACTCAGAGTTTTTAATTTAAAATTAGCAGAGTTATTACGAGACATTAGATCAGACCGTTGCTTCGGAAAGTGCATTTATATTATGCATGTCATAGAGTTTTAAAAACGAGGATTACCGCACGCTCACATTGTTTTAGGGTTAAGGGCGGCGGCCCTGCAAACAGTTTAGATGTAGATAAATACCAATATACCTGATTCTTCCGAAGCTGAAGGTAGGCTACGAAAAGCTGTATTGACTCACATGATACAAGGGGCGTGTGGTGATAAATACAGATCTGATTTACCTTTCTGGAATCGTGTAAATCATAAATGTAAAAAATATTTTCCAAAACGTGAAACTGCATTCACATACATATTTCTATGTAAAGGGTTTTATTTATTTGTGCAGAAGTAGTAAAAACGAAGCAGTAATTAAATTTCGCCGTAGCGATGTTACTGTAAATGACACATGGATCGTCACGCCGCTCTTTAATTGAAATACAATGCTAACATCAACTTGGAAGTGTCATCGCAGCGAACCGTGGTAAAATATTTATTTAAATACATCACTAAAGGTCCATGACGAATCGCGTGTAGCCGTTGTGTCTGAAATAGAAAATAACGAAATTGCACAATACGTTACGAAACGTTACTTAGGCTCTAGCGACGCTGCTTGGAGAACGTTAGAATTCGATGTGACCGCACGCGAACCTAACGTCAAGCAGTTATCTGTTTATCTCGAAAATCAGCAGTTTATTTCAGACCAGGCACTGAAGCAGAAGCCGCGAAACGATCAAATTCTGATTTAATTACTTATTTTAATCGCCCTAGTAGGTCAAATATACTTGACTTACCCAGACTTTGATGAAAAATATTTAATTCATTCGAAGCGTCCCTCTAAGAAAAATACGGAAATTCCTGAAATAACTAATATTAAATTCATTACTAAAAGGCAGAGGGGGGAACTTGTCGCGCGTCTCTTTAAGGCCGCACCTAACAGAGGTAAACAGTTTTTCTCTTAAAATCACACCCGAGCCGCAGTTACGCAGATTTAATTCATCTTGGTTATCCCACTTGTAAAACTTTCCAGGAAGCTGCTAAAATAGTTGGTCTCGCCGATGACAAAATCGAATACGAAAGAGCTGTGCTGGAAGCTTTATCTTTTTTCACGGGACCACGCCTTCGTAGCTTTTTCGCAATAAGAGTGAAGATATTTCACTCCGCCTACCGTGTACCGAAGACAACGATAGAGTGCACACTTTGAGTCTCATTCAAATAGGTAGGATGCTCTGTAAGCACGGCTCGACTCTAAAACAACACGGTTTGCCAGAAGTCTTTGATGATACGACCAGTTAGGCAGGGAACGCGTTGAATACGACTGTGGTTCATTAGTAGATTTCGTTGATGAATGGCTTCCCCGTTTACAAACGATCAAAAAATAGTCTCTGATTACGTTAAAAAACTTTGTACTGACGAAGATTTCCGTAAAATTAATAAGAAGGCGATTTTCGTCGATGGTCCCGCAGGTACTGGCAAAACTTTTAAATGTCACAACAGCATTCGTTCGCGGTAATTTAAAAGGGGTCGTTATATGTACTGCCAGTTCTGCTATTGCCATGCGCGGCAATGCATACTTAGATTTTCCTTATGAGTAGATCTCTTAGACGATGCCGGCGTTTGGAACCTCTCTAACACTTCTCAGAGAGCCGACTTGATCCGGCACGCGAACGTCATTATATAAGACGAAACCCCTATGGCTTCTAAATTTTTAATACCTCTATATTTATTAGAAAAGTGTATGCGAGATGTTATGCAGAATGACGTAGCATTCTTCGGGGATGAAATTGTTATATTTTTGGTGATTTCAGACAAATTCCGCCTGTAGTTACCAACGCAAAAACGGAATCAGACATCTTAAATGCATCCGTTAAAACATCGCGCATATGGCCAAAATTAAAATAATTTTCCTTAGATACATCTCTAAAGATGTAGAGGCGATTTAGATTATGCAGATTTTTTATTAAATTCAGGCTCAAATAAATTACCATCGCATACTTTTAATAATGTCAAAAATATTATAGATTTAAGCGGCATTAACGTTGTAGCCGACTTAAACGAATTGATTAATTTTGTATTCCTCTTTATCGATGAGGCTTGTGTCTGCATACACAGAGCTATTTTGTGCACGCGCAACGACGTGGTCACAGAAATTAACAATATCTTTTTAGAAAGGTTAGCCGGGGAGACCTTACACTATTATTCAATAGATAAATTAGTAGAAAATAATAACGTAGATGATTTTTTTGGGTCCCGATTCACTTCAAAATTTACAGCCGCGAGGGGTTCCAGCGCACGACCTCAAACTAAAAATAGGATGCGTTGGCATGATAATTCGTAACCTCAGTTTTAATGAAGGGCTGTTAAACAGTACTAAAGTCAATCGTTACAGCTGCTGCTCCGCGTATAATAACCGTTCAAAAGTCAGGAAGTCCCACAGAATTTTTAATACCGCGAATCACGTTCAAGAGTCCAATCGGTCTTCCAGCCCGTTCGATATGTCCCGCCACCTTTTTCCTTTACAGTTTGCTATACGATGACTGTTCATAAGAGTCAAGGTCAAACTATATGTCGCGTAGAAGTTGACCTCAGGTCGGATATGTTCAGCCACGGATACGTCGCGTTAGGCCGCGTAACGACAAAAAGTAATATCAAATTTTGGTGCTCAAGTTCGGATCGTAGATGGCAAACTGTACACGAAATATGTAATTATTTCAAAATTAATCTAAACTTTAGTAAACGTTGTTTTCATTAAAAATTAAAAGTAGATTTAATAAAATTCCTGAAAGTTGAAACGGTTCACTTCTGTCACTTCTTAGGCAGCTTTTAAATTTAAAATCAATTTTACAATCATGTTTACATCGGCTACGTATTTGTGAGTTTTTTTACTATATTAGATTTTTTTTACCACAATTATAATCTAACTTTACAGAAAAATCACAAAATGTTTTAAATGTGCAGTGGATAGTATGTTATACACACTCGCATGCACGGACACACACTCAATACATTATATATTTATGTAGAAGTAAATAGTAGTAGTATTCTTTGATTGATGTGAAAATGTTGATTGAAAAATTTTGAAAGTTTTGTGATAGTTACTTAAGTGTAGATTATTATATGTATTAACTAACAATATCACACACAGTCAGTTACACTTACTTAAATGTAGTTTATTATCTTTACTGATTTATACTAGCTTCCGCCCACATGTTTTATTTAAATAAACTTGAATGAGTTACATATCCGTGACAAATTTCATCAAGTTCCGTTAAGCCGCAATGAAGTAACAAACAAACAGACAGACAATTTTCTCGTCTATAAGTTGTACCGCACAAACATCAAAAATCTGCTCTTGGGCCAACTCACAGTAGTCTGTCTACTCTATTACTAACCTTGACGCCAGAACGAACGTAGATGCAGCTCCCACCGCGCTCGATCTGCGGTCTACAGTAGGACGAGATCAAGTCAAAGTTGCATAATGTAACTGAATCTAATTCATATGACTTAAGAAAATGCTCAGTAATCACGAGTATATCACTTAATAATTCCTTGGTCAAAGAAACTTCTAATTTCTTCGTCTTGCTACTTAGTCCACCGATGTTCAGGTGGCATAATGTGAAGGTGTTAGACAGCGGCGCTGGCCCCGGCCGCGCCAGCCTCGGCGGTGGCGGTGGCGGCGCCGGCGGCGAGGCGGCGGCGTGAGCGTCGGGAGTAGTTGGGCGCGCCTTTCGCGTGCCCGTCGCTGCGCCGAAACCACTCGCTGACTTCAGTGCTGGGTGGCCAGTTATCAGCAGACATAAAAAAATCGAACAGGCTACTTGGTACTGTTAGCGCGAACGAAGAGTAGTAGCTATGTGATAGTTTAAGCTTTTCAACATGGTAGTCTTCGCTATGGTTTTTTTTCTTCATGTACGATAAAACAGTATCAGGTGTTGTGGCAGGCTTGAAAAAGCATGCATGAATTTTACGCACTCGTTCGACGGTTTGTAGCTCATTGTCAACGGAGCCGCTACCTCGAACGACATTACGCCGTAATGGCGGTTTCTTTATTTTACGGGTAACAGTTTTCCATTCGTTATCGCTAGAGCATGTTAGTTTATTCGCATCGGCATTCGTATTACTCGAAGTTGCGCGGGGTGACGTCGGCAGTGTATCGGGCGCGGCGCGCGCCGGCATATTAAGCACAGGGGAGCATACCAAAGCGGCCGGCGCAGGCGCGCGCTGATTGCCGGGTCGAGCGCTCGGTGCAGCGATGCGGCTTGTAGTGGCGGGAGGTATCGCTGTGTGCGTGTGTCCGCTCACCGTGCGTGTTTGCGTACGCTGCTGATGTTCGTTCGATGCTTGTGGTGGTGTGACGGTTACAGACGGGCCGTATGCCGTCGCCTTTAGCGGGTTCCTACCCGCTTCGTCAATTGTTGTAGGTGGATTTTTGGCTTCTAATTTCTCGATTTTCTCTTCAAGTTTCTTCAATTCTTTTAGTACAATTGTGAATTTCTCCTCAAGAGGGGCAATGTACTTCACTAAAAATTTCTCTAAAGAGTCTAGTGTTGCTTTCGACATATTTAGAATTTTAAACGCACAGTGCACGGGATAGCGAACCGGCCGTGAGGGGTGCGTGCACGGAACTCTGCGGAATTAGAGGGTTACCTTTGCAACTTCTTCAGGACTATTTGTCCAACCGCTTCCAGCGAGTCAATATTGATGACTGGATGAGTGACCAGCATCCTGTGACTTACGGTGTCCCCCAGGGAAGCATTCTCGGACCAACGCTATTTCTCGTATATATCAACGGCCTATGCAATCTTGAACTCTGTAATGGCAAGATCCTTACATTTGATGACGATACCGCACTCTTCTTTAATAATAATAATAATTCATTTATTTTTCAGATTACACAGATCCATAATATGTTAGTACAAAAAATAACTTAGGGCTATATTACGTGCACATAAAAATGACAAATAAAAATTATTGCGTCAACATAGTGATGGAGTGTTTGTACATCACTCCATCGAACGTATCGGCTATTACCCTCAGGATGGTGTTGGTACTCCCGCGCACTCTGTTTAGCAGTGAGGCTGCTTTCTTTCTGCAGCAGGCGGCGAACCGGTCCACGCGCGCCTGCGCGAACATGCCAGACGCGCTGCAGAACCGCGGGAGTCCCAGCAGCATCCTGAACGCATTGTTATATTGGACCCGGAGGGCGTTGACGGATCTCTTCGTATATGTGAACCACAGGCTGCTTGTGTAAAAAGATTGACAAAATGATTTGAAAAGGGTTATTTTAACTTCCTTGGAGCAACGAGCAAACCTGCGGATCAACATATTGGCTCTCACCGTCAACGCCCTTCGCTCCCTCTCTATATCTTCTTCCACAAGTTTTAGATGGGAGGGGGTGACACCACTAATGGAAGAACTAGATCGTCTCCTTGGATTGGAAGGCGTGTTTTCCTTCACTCAGAGGTTTCCTCTAAGGTCATCATCATCATCATTTCAGCCATAAAACGTCCACTGATGAACACAGGCCTCCCTCATGGATCTCCATGAGGGGTAGTTGCCATTCTCACCACGCTTGGCAGGCGGGTTGGTGAGCGCAGTATGGGATGTTGATACACGGATAGACGCTGCTGCCCATCTTCCGGTGGTATCCCTTAGCAGGCTCTTACTGCATCCACGGGTAGGAGAGGAGGGGTAACATTCTACTGCCGGCACCCCACGGCACGGTGTGTTCTTCTATTTCAAGATCGGTTTAATCCTCCGAGACAAGGTGAAGACGGAGACCCGGTGAACGGCCCTCGCTGCATCCACGGACCCGAGGCGTGGATGGAGGGACTTAGACAGAAAGGGTGGACGTTGTTAACCATTCTCCTTATCTTGATAGGTTCATGGAGATGCAACACAGTCGCCACCTTAACCGGCCAGGGAGACAACCAGGTGATCTATCTCCGAATCCCATCTCGGAAAACCCTCGAAGATCTACGCATGACAAAAAATGAGTACATCACCTGGTTTCAGACGGTACTGCGCGATCTGTGTACAGGGGCAGGGATAACCATGAAGCTTGAAGAAACATGGGTGTCAGGCATCTTATTGGAATATGGTCGAGAGTTCTTCTTGAAAGGATCCCAAGTAAGTTCTGCGTTAAAACGGATCTCCAGAGTCGCGAGTGAAGCAAACCAGACCATCCCATCCATCAACGGTGATATCGCTGGCGTCTTCTCTACGGGAATGGCAGCGGCTCAAAAAGATCACCACCCGGTCGCTGCCTACTGGACCACAATTATAGAAGCGAGTTACTCCCTCCAAAAGAGATTTCCGGAGTTAGCTCGCTATCCCGTTGAATACTTAACCGCTCTAGTATCTACATCTCGAATATTGGGTGGGTTCCCTGTGACCCTCTTCGCTAACTTCTGCACTAGATCTGTGCAGGACCCATTGACTAGTCAACTTTGTCTTATCAAGACCTTTCTTGCGTCCCCCCGTTATAGACAACACATTCTACGAGTGGCCACTACTATCATGTCTAAAGCTGACCCCAAGATGTTAGTACAAGATCCATTATCACTTCCCCTCCGAATGCCCCGTCAGCCGGAAAACTACATCAAAGATAAGATAACGGAGGGACTACCAGTCTTAATAAAGAACCAGGAGCTTCTCCCTCTCTTCGGACCAGAAGTGGAGGAAAGACGTGGAGAGCTCATTGATGATCTGATGCGCATCCGCCCGTGCAATCCCAAATTACTCTCCAAGTTAATGGCCCTGTCTAACGTCGGGAAGCAAGATGCCCTGGTACGCAAGTTCTCGAACACAAGATCCATCCAAGCGATCGCATGCAGAGATTGGAACTCGGAATCCGACATCCTGAGAAAGATCAAGGAACTTGAAGAGGGGTCTATGCGACTCATCATCTCTCGGAAAGTAGACAGGACCCTTGCAGCCATGACATCCGATACCTGTACCACCCAATTGGCGCAAGAGCTCAGAGAAACAGGATGGGCCATGCCCATTGAAGGCGTCACAATGGCGGCCCAGCAGGAGCAGACCACCATATGTGGCTGGAGCGACGTTCACATTGCTGACTACACCAAGACCATAACACTGACTCTCAGAGGGGACCCCACTCTGCCTTGGGACATCGCTCGAGGGCCCGTACCTCCCTATATAGGCGCTCCTGCCAGGGTAAAGGCTGGGAGGCAACCGCTCCAGGACACCGGATCATACGGTTTCAATCAGGCTCTGTTACGGGCTCTTCAGCTGCGATCTTGGGTCAAGGGTGATGAAGGAATGACCAACCTGATGGATGCCCTGATGGGCGAGAAGACCCATGCCACACCGGAAGAGCTAGACAGAAGAACTGCCCACGTATACTCCGGATCCATGGCACATCGACTTCCCTGCCCCACTATGAACCGAGGCGGCCAGAGCAACTCAACCAGCAACTTAGCATCCCATATTCAAATAAGCTCTAGCACGGCGACAGATTTTGCAAAGCAGGGAATCGACTATACAATCTGCTTCCAATCTGTATTCTTGTACGGCGTCTCGGTTGTAGGACTTCTGTATAAAGAGGCCGGTGTGCTCCCGGACAAAATGGCGATTGTCCTCGACAAGGGCTGCTGCATCTGGACCATAGAGCCCGAAGTTTTCTCTCTGGATAGATCCATCTATAAGGGCGTACAAATACCTACGGCAATGGCTGTCCTTCCGGAAAGTTCTGAAAGATTTGGAGAGGAGGGGCTGGTCAAGATCTCCCCTACTGAATCCTATCACATCCATCTCGCCTTCCGTTTTGCTATGTGGATCTTGACATAATAATATGGATTTCCGCAAAGTAACGCCTGATTCTATCAATTATATTAAGTCAGCAGGTATAGCTGAGCAGGCAAACCTGTATATAAGGAGGCGAAACACGTGTCGTCGTGTGGGTTTGGATATGCATGTTGCACTGACAGCCTGGTTCCCCCTGCATTGTTGTAAAGTGCCTGCAGTGGTGTGTGGGTGGTTAAGTAGATAATCTGTCCGATATCTGCCTTAAACCACTACGGGTACGCGACCCCGGACTACTCGAGCTGCTAGTACATTCCGCTTTATCCTCCGTGATACTAGTATCCTTAACCTTATTTCTTTGACTTCTTTTGGTGTAGTGGGATAATGGCGTCGCTTTTTGTTAGCCGACTTTCAGTTGAAAGGAACAAACTGTTGTTAAAATCGCTATTCCTCACAAGTCTCCCACCAGTGGCTGTAAGAAGCTCTAATAATACGCAGCGGCCACACCCTTTCTCCCACGTGGGCTCGTAGGATAAAACCTGGTGGGGGGTCCCTATCCAAATCCTGTTCCAATCCTATGTCCGTCCTTTTCCCATCCTTAGGAGAGATGAGCTTCACTAGCATTGTACTGCAACTCATCTAGGAGACGGACAACTCCAAAATCAAACCTAGGGGAGACAGACCTCTTTAGCACTGTCCTGCAACCTGTCTAGGAAGAGAGGGAAAACCCCGGAGAAGGGAAACTCCGAAAATATTTTCCAAACCTCGCATCGGTGTGGGAGGCGGGCATTCGATAGAAAACTGCAACCGGTAACTGCAGCGATGCAAAAAGGTGATGTGATGCGCCTTGAGGGCGTCAGCCAAATTTTAATTTGGTGGCGGCCAATCCACTGCATCCTTTCTACCGCCAGTCGTACCAGGATCCTGGTCCACCGGATCACGGTTGTATGGGACGAGAGAGTGGGTTTGCACCAGCGCAACCGCTTACTCACTTTAAAATATTCACGCGCAGATGAACCTAAGCTTGACATTGGACTTTGAGATAAAAGCCCTATGGCGATGGGGCGATGGTGGTGGGAATTCGGACTCTGGTGTGTCCGGTTCTTAGCTGTTTACCTGCACATAGGCGGTCAGATGAGAGTGGTCGCTCTTGGACTTGACTGAAGTGGGAGTACGAGTTCGGCAGCACATCTGATGACTAAGCAGCCCTATTTAGGAACGCTCTGCTTACCCCCGCACGGGAGAGAGGTCTAGAAAAGGTGACCTAAACATAGTCCGCTTCACTTTATACCCGCATGGCAAACCGCGGTCATCGGGCACCAACCTAACCGCGGTCGAAAAACGAAAACTAAAAGCTTTACAAAACCTTTTAAATACTTTAATTTTGCTACCTGGAATGTTCGTACACTTCTCGACAATCCAAACAACCTATGTCCCGAGCGGAAAACCGCTCTTATTGCTAGGGAACTTTTTAAATACGACATCGATATCGCTGCCTTAAGTGAAACCCACTTATCAGACAGCGGTGAGCTATGCGAAGACCGCGGAGGGTACACTTACTACTGGATAGGCAAACCGTCACACGAACGAGCTGGTAGTGGAGTAGGCTTCGCTATAAAGAAGGAAATTCTTAAAAAACTTGTTGAAACACCTAAAGGTATTAATGACAGGCTGATGACCCTCCGACTCCATCTTAGCACCAACAAATACCTTCATCTAATAAGTGCTTATGCCCCTACCATGTCGTACAGTGACGAAGACAAATTACAGTTCTACGATTATTTGAGAAAGGTTTTGAAAGGTATTCCTAACAGCGATAAGATTGTCTTACTAGGCGACTTCAACGCTCGAGTTGGCTCCGAACACCTTGTTTGGAAGCACGTCGTTGGTCGGCATGGAGTTGGAAAGTGTAACACCAATGGAGAGCTGCTCTTATCTTTGTGTGCAGAATTTAACCTGTGTGTTACAAACACCTTCTTTCGTATGGCCAACAAATACAAGACGTCCTGGATGCATCCTCGTTCAAAGCACTGGCATCTCATTGACTATGTAATAGTACGCAGGGCGGACTTGAAGGACGTTCTTATTACCAGAGCTATGCGGGGCGCTGAGGGATGGACTGATCACCGGTTGATTAGGTCGAAAGTCCGCCTCAGCGTTAAACCGCCTCGCCGAGCAATGCATAAAATTCCAACTAGACTGGCCTTTACAAAACTAACAAATTCTCCAAAACATCAAGAGGAACTTAATGCTGAGTTTAGCAAAGCTTCTGTGACTAAAACGGGCACAATAGATGAACATTGGCAGTCTCTGGCGCATTCAGTTCACGAAGTAGCCCAGCGAGTGATCGGTAGGCCGGAGAAAAAAAACCAGGATTGGTTTGACGACTCCGATGCCGAGATCATGGCGTTTGTCAATGAATCAAGGCGTCTCGCAAAAAACTCTTCTAATAATTCTCAACGCAAAACAATTAACAATCAGCTCAAGTCCAAGATTCGTGATCTAAAAGACCGTTGGTGGACGGGGAAAGCGCTGGAATTGGAGCAGCTAGCTAACATTAAACAAATGGGTCTCTTTTATCAATCTTTAAAGACTATTTTTGGTCCTCGTTTCAAAAAGACCTCCCCTATTTTCACACGTGATAAGTTAAAGCGACTCACTGATCGCGACGAGGTACTTGGTCGCTGGGCTGAACATTTCCATGATATTCTTAATCCGGCAGGCCATACTGCAGATATCACATACATCAACTCTCTTCCATCGATTTCTCCTTTTTCAGAGCTAGATAATCCTCCTTCTTTTGACGAGTTCTCTACTGCGGTGAACCGTTTAAAGAATGGTAAAGCAACCGGTTCAGACAGGTTACCAGCTGAACTCTATAAGTACGGAGGCCTTAGAGTTCAACATGAGCTTTATGAATTGGTTCTGCGTGTTTGGGATGGTGGCGAAATTCCTCAGGCCTGGAAAGATGCCACCATCTGCAAGCTCTATAAAGGTAAGGGTGATATCTCTGACTGTGGTTCATATAGAGGCATCTCTTTACTAAGCACGGCTGGCAAGGTACTTGCTCACATTTTAAATCGTCGCCTTGGAACGCTTGCTGAGCGCATGTTACTTGAGAGCCAGTATGGGTTTCGTCCAAACAGGGGCACGGTCGATGCTATCTTCATTGTCAAACAATTACAGGAAAAGTCGTTAGAACAACATAGACCACTAAACATGTGTTTTGTTGACTTGGAGAAAGCTTTCGATCGCGTACCCAGATCTGCTCTATGGATTGTTCTCTCGAAAGCTGGCTGTCCTGAGAAATTTGTAAATCTAGTGCGCCAATTTCATGACGGTATGATGGTCAGAGTGCAGCACGAAAACGACTTTTCAGACCAATTCTCAGTGACCAGCGGCGTTAAACAAGGTTGTGTAATGGCACCGACCTTATTTGCCATTTACTTTGCCTCCGTGCTGCAGGACTCTTACCGCGACAGCCCTGGACAAATCAGCCTCAGCGTTAGAACAGACAAGAGCGTCTTCGACCTTAGTCGTTTCAGAGCTAAAAAATCAGTGCAAGAGCTCTCCATTATAGACGCGCTGTATGCTGATGACGTTTGTCTGATGGCCAATGATGTAAGCTGTTTGCAACGCTTTCTAGACCGTCTCCATGAGTCGTGCCTGAGATTTGGGCTGATCATTAGTACTTCTAAAACCCAAATCCTTAAACAACCTGCACGAGGAACATCACCTGACCCGACTCCAATATCTTTAGACGGAAAGCCACTCGATGAAGTCACATCTTTTCGGTATCTCGGCAGCATCATTCGCGACGATAACCGCCTTGAGACAGAAATTTCCACCCGGATTGCAAGAGCAGCTACATCTTTCGGAATGCTCCGCAGGAGAGTTTGGGACTCGCATGACCTCCGATTAAACACCAAGATCGCTGTGTATAAGGCAATTATACTGCCGATATTATTGTATGCCACTGAAACATGGTGTCTCTATAAAGGCGACATTAAACGATTAGACACCTTTCACATGAAGTGTATACGATCTATACTTCGTATCAAGTGGCAAGATCGAGTCCCAAATACTGAAGTTCTCAGGCGAGCCAACCTTACGGGTATTGAATCGTTGCTCATAAAGGGACAACTGAGGTGGTGTGGACATTTAATACGCATGGACGATAGTAGACTGCCCAAAGCCGTGTTCTACTCGCAACTTAAGGACGGCAAGCGTACTCCTGGGGGCCAGTTTCTGCGTTACAGAGATGTCATAAAGCGTCACCTCATTTCTTGCAATATACCTTGTGATAGGTGGGAAGAGCTGGCCCAACAGAGACCAGAATGGCGCAGCTCTGTTCATAAGGCAGTGACAGATTTTGAAGTACATCGCCTAGAAGATCTTGATGCCAAACGCCTTATTAGAAAGATCCGTCCAAAACCTTCCTACACCTACACCTTCGATAGCAATGGCCTATTGCACTGTGCGCCATGCAATAGAACATTTAAATCAAGATTCGGTTTTGCACACCTTCGATAGCAATGGCCTATTGCATAGCAATGGCCTATTGCACTGTGCGCCATGCAATAGAACATTTAAATCAAGATTCGGTTTTGCTAGCCACTCTCGAGCACATAGCCGACAGTCTAAATAGTTGAGCTAGGTTCGCCATTGTCGGATACGACACGGAGGACATCATCATCATATCTTCTTCATCTTTTAGGTTATCTGTGACAAGATGACCCAGATATCTAAAACTAAAAACCCTACTGAGTATCTTTCCACTCAACATAATGGGAGGCACGGAAACCGGTCTCTTACCCTTGGGACCAAAAACCATGAACTCGCTTTTCTTGACATTATACTGCAAGCCATGATTTGCAGCATAAGTCTCACAAAATGCTACCAAACTTCTCAATGCCCCAATAGACGGCGCCAGCAGCACCATATCGTCTGCGTAACTTATGTTGTTGACGCTTACTCCGCCTATAGTGCAGCCGACTGGTAAGCTGCTGAGGCCCTCGATAAGGCCATTAAGGTACAAATTAAAAAGTTTTGGAGAGGTTATCCCACCCTGCCGAACTCCACACTCCAGACCGTACGCGCCCGACAGGGAACCGCCCCATTTTACAATGTTAATTTGATGAGAGTACCAGTACTCAAAAACAGAGCATAGGTCCTCAGGTAATTTGGTGTCTCTAAGCTTAATTTAAACATACTGTGTCGAAGGCTTTGGACAAATCAAGGAAGCATGCGTAGACCGGCGTCTGTCTATCCACATAATAGCGGACCGTGTGCTTTAGGCTCAGTATAGCACTCTCGGTGGACAGTCCCGGCCTAAACCCGAACTGTCCATCGTGCAGTTGGAGGTGCTTGTCCAGGTGTTTATCCAGCAGCCGGTCTAGAACTTTAGCAATTATAGTCGCAAGAGATATTGGCCTTTAAAGGTGAAACCTGGCTAGACGTCTTCTGCGCAGCCCAACAAGGATTTAACTTGGTCACTCAATGGCTCAAAAACAACCTTCTTACCTTAAACGTTGATAAATCAAACTTTATAACTTTCGCTCTTAAAGCCAACTTACTACCCCCTAATCATCTATCTATCACTGCCCATGACAGAGATTTTTGCCAGGCCAACTGCACATGCCCTCTTCTCCATAAAAGGGAAGAAGTTAAGTATCTCGGTATCGTCATCGACCAATCTCTTAGCTTTAAGAAACACATCGCTATACTTTCAAGCCGTATGCGAAAGCTGATTTACATCTTTAAAGCCCTTAGGAATGTCGCTGATCGTAAGACGGTGAGGATGGTCTATGACTCACTTTGTAAGTCCATCATGGAGTATTGTATTCTAGCATGGGGTGGCTCAGCAAAATCACACCTGATAGAAGTAGAAAGAGCTCAACGTGCTGTTTTAAAGGTCGGTGCAGGCTTACCCTTCCGATATCATACGAGGGACCTATATAAGGAGTGGGATGTACTTACTGTTAGACAGACATTCATACTCAGATTAGTTCTAAAACAACACTCATCCCTTGTATACGATCCAGCCTGTTTCCGAGACAAACGAAGAAAAGGTGCCGTCTGCAAAACCCGCACCTTCCGTACTTCCCTATCTCATAGGTTCTCCTGTTTTTTAGGTCCCTATGCTTACAATAAATTAAATAAAATATTAGATTTATATTCACTGCCCAAGCATAGTTGCAAAAGCAAAATTACGTCTTGGCTCAAAAAACTGGATTACAATTCTACTGAAGACTTTCTTAAACCCATCTCATAATTCATCATTTCGGCCGTAACACGTCCACTACTGAACACAGGCCTCCCTCATGGATCTCCATGAGGGGTAGTTGCCATACTCACCACGCTTGGCAGGCGGGTTGGCGAGCGCAGTACGGGATGTTGATACACATAAAGACGCTGCTGCCCTTCTTCCGAAGGTATCCCTTAACATGCTCTTACTACATCCACGGGCATGAGACCCCACGACAAACCACGGCACCTCATAATTACCTTGTCAGAACTCACTCCTTGCAAAAGTCTATCTCTTGTTCTATAATTCACTAAGTCCACTCTCATACACCCCTTGGCACTCACACCAATCTCTATCTTTGTATCTTCCGTTGCCCAGACTCTTATGAGACTGGTGTCAATAGGAGTACAGGAGTCAACACACATACTCAAACACTCACCCTAACCCATTCACAATAAGACACACAAACACACACACACAAACACACGAATACTTGGCATTCGGGACCACTTCTAATATAAATATAAAAACTTGTTAGCCGCTCTGTTCTGTACCGTGGAGAGGGAGGCCTGGTGACCTGTATCACAGGTTCTTTTGAACCTATTTCAGGCACCAGTCTTCACAAACCAGGTTACTACTGGCGGACTACCAGCGCGAAGTAATTACTTATATATATTTAAGGACAGTTTTTAAAAGGTCACGCGCGTTGGAATCCGTATTTTATATTTTTTTCATTAATAATCTTTAGTACACATAGAGGTTCATTTTGTCTATGTAATAATTTATTTATAGGCCTACTTTGTGAAGAAAAATAAAGAAATATTTGATTTGATTTGATATAGGCAATTAAACATAATGTAAGTACCCAGCTAGATTATTATATACACCCAGGGTAGGTAAATTAGATACCTAAAGTGGCCCATCTCAGGAATAACATTACAATAGGTAGGTATTTTTAGAAACATATTATGGGCTATCTTAGGAACCTTATCCAAGGTCATAACATGGTACACTACATTACAGGCGTGTTTACACATTCCCGCGAAATTATAATCTTTTATGGACATACGTTTTTTTTTTAAAATGGGCCATCATAGGCACTGGGCCCATCTTTGGGTCAGGTTCCTTACTCGGAACAGACAAACAGCCATTTTTGACGATTGGGTACATACTTACATAGGTATATGTGTATTTTATTGGTTAGCTAATCAACAAATAACTTACCTGTTCAAGTTCATCAATTTTAGTTTCTTTAGCTTCAATCGTGATTTTTGTTTTATTATGTTACACTTATTCACCATTTTGGCTGCAAAATTTCGCGTATTTGTTTGCGTAGGCGACAGCGGGACGAGCGCAAGAAAGTAGTACACGGGTGCTCTCGACGAGGCGCTGCGGCCGACTGATGTAAGGCAGGAGCCGCGTAATGGCCGGCCCGTGCGCAATTTTACTAGTCATTATTTATAAATATATTATTTGCTACAAAATAATATTCTTTTGCAAAAAAGTAAAGCCATAATCGTCTAAAGTATATATTAGGGAACATTTAGACGAAATGTCATTGAATTATGTTTAATAACTAGCAAATGAAACTGGTTTTCCGTAGACAGGATATCTGTAAAAATGAAGATTTAGAGGAAACTTTGCGATTTTTTTCTATCGAGTCAAGTTAAGTCAATCGTGTTTCGGCTCCCATAACTTACTAGCTATAATCCTTAACTTTTGATGTTCATCAAAAAATATTTAAAAAAATCAGTGTTTTCTTGCCTTAAAATTGGTTTTCCGTGCAGTCAAAACGTTAGTTTTGGAACATATTTCACCTTAAAATACGATGCTCACATCAACTTGGAAGTGTCATCGCAACGAACCGTAGTAAAATATTTATTTAAGTACATAACTAAATGTCCTGACGAATCGCGTGTAGCCGTTGTGTCCGAATTAGAAAATAACGAGATTGAACAATACGTTACGAAACGTTACATAAACTAACTTAGGCTCTAGCGACGCTGCTTGGAGAACGTTAGAATTCGACGTGACCGCACGCGAACCTAACGTCAAGCAGTTGTCTGTTCATCTCGAGGACCAACAGATAGTTTACTTCAAACCGGGCACTGAAGCAGAAGCCGCGAAACGATCGAGTTCAGATTTAACCACTTATTTTAATCGCCCCGTAGGAGACGAATTTGACCTACTGACTTACCCGGACTTTTATGAAAAATATTTAATCCATTCGATGCGTCCCTCTACGAAAAATACGGAAATTCTAGAAACAACAAATAGTAAATTCATCACGAAACCGCAGAGGGGGGAACTTGTTGCGCGTCTTTTTTGGGTCGCACCTAACACAGGTTAACAGTTTTATCTTAGAATTCTATTAAAATCACACCCGTGCCGCAGTTACGCAGATTTAATTCATCTTGGTGGTCCCACTTGCAAAACTTTCCAGGAAGCTGCTAAAATAGTTGGTCTCACCGATGACGAAGTCGAATACGAAAGAGCTATGCTGGAAGCTTCATCTTTTTTCACAGGACCACGCCTTCGTAGCTTTTTCGTACTTTTGGCAATAAACGGTGTCCCAGTCGCGTCTCTCTGGGACACTTTTAAAAATCAGTTAAGTGAAGACATTTCACACCGCTTGTGTACCGAAGACAACGATAGAGTGCACACTTTGTGCATCATTCAAATTGGTAGGATGCTCTGTAAGTACGGCTCGACTCTGAAACAACACGGTTTGCCAGAAGTCGTTGATGATACGACCGAGTTAGGCAGGGAACTCGTTGAATACGACTGCGGTTCATTAGTAGAATTCGTTGATGAATGGCTTCCCCGTTTATCAAACGATCAAAAAATAGTCTTTGATTACGTTAAAAAACTTTGTACTGATGAAGATTTCCGTAAAATTAATAAGAAGGCGATTTTCGTCGATGGTCCCGCAGGTACTGGCAAAACTTTACTTTTAAATGAGATAACAGCATACGTTCGCGGTAATTTTAAAGGGGTCGTGATATGTACTGCCAGTTCTGCTATTGCCGCGCAAAATTACCAGGGGGGTGTACCACGGCGCATAGCATGTTTAGATTTCCCTTAGATCTCGTAGACGATGCCGGCGTTTGGAACCTCTCTAACACTTCTCAGAGAGCCGACTTGATCCGGCACGCGAACGTCATTATATACGACGAAGCCCCTATGGCTCATAAATTTTTAATACATTTATTAGAAAAGTGTATGCGAGATGTTATGCAGAAAGACGAAGCATTCTTCGGGGTCAAAATTATCTTTTTTGGTGATTTCAGGCAAATTCCGCCTGTAGTCACCGACGCAGAAACGAAGTCAGACATATTAAATGCATCTGTTAAAACATCGCGCATATGGAAAAAATTATAATCGTTGTCCTTGGCTACATCTCAAAGATGTAAAAACGATTTAAATTATGCAGAATTTTTATTAAATTTAGGATCAAATAAATTGCCACAGCATACTGTTAATAATGTCACAAACTTTAGATTTAAGCGGCATTAGCGTTGTAGCCGACTTAGACGAATTAATTAACTTTGTATTTTTCCCTTTATCGATGAGGCTTGTGTCTGCATACACAGAGCTATTCTGTGCACGCGCAACGACGCGGTCACAGAAATTAATAATATCATTTTAGAAAGGTTAGCCGGGGAAACCTTACACTGTTATTCAATAGATAAATTAGTAGAAAATGATAACGTAGATGAATTTTTTTTTGGTCCCGATTCACTTCAAAATTTTCAACCGCGAGGGGTACCAGCGCACGACCTCAAATTAAAAATAGGATGCGTTTGCATGATTATCCGAAACCTCAGTTTCAATGACGGGCTGGTGAACGGTACTAAAGCTACTACTCCGATTACCGTTCCAAAGTCAGGAAGTACCACAGAATTTTTAATACCGCGGATCACGTTCAAGGGTCAAATCTACCCTTCCAGCCCGTGATTTAAAATGTCCCGCCGCCAATTTCCTTTGCAGCTATGCTATGCGATGACTATTCATATTCAAATTCAATGCAATCAATTTTATGCCACGGACAGTAGTTATACGTCGCGTTGGGCCGCGTAATGGCAAAAATTTATATTAGAATTTTGTTGCACAATGATAGCATCGTAGATGGCAAACCGTACGCGAAGAATGTAATCATTTCAAAATTAATTAATTGAAACTTTAGTAAACGTTGTCTTCATTAAGAATTAAAAGTAAATTTCAAAAATTTAGAGCTTCCTGAAAGTTGCAACTGTTCACCTCTGTCACTTCGTAGGCAACTTTAAAATCATGTTTTATTTTATTAATCATGTTGACATCAGCTACGTATTTGTGAGTTTTTTTTTCACTAGATTTGTGTTAGTTAGATTTTATACCTACCTAGGTATTTATTTTTATCACAATTATATTCAACTTTACAGGAACGATTTTGTTAATTAAATAGTGCGGACCCCGTTTTACAACCAAAGAAGGTGTATAGAAAGAAACTCTTTATATTAAGTTTTATAGTAAGTTAAGAAATTAACGTTTTTATAATTTTTCGTCATCTAAGTGTAACGGAGCTTCTGCTCCTTCTCTAGATTCATCCATTGAACGGCTGGATTTGCTCAATGAAAACTCTCCAGACAGTCCGGATTTCATTGAAAATAGAATGAAGATGAAGCTCCGCTCACCCCTATTATGAGAAAAGATTTCCCAACTCCGAATCGAATATGAAAATATCCCGAGCTTCCTCTTTACCATCATTGGCCTCTCCCACTTGTGAATCTCTTTCCACTTCTGCAATTGCAACTGCTTCTCCCGTGTGTTTTACTGAACCAGCTGCACCCGCTCCAGGAAAGGAATCGACAAAGCCGATTAAAAGAGCCAAAAAGAAAATAGTCGCAATAGTTAACGCATTGAGAAAAAAAGCGAAAGAAAATAATTCCAACTCAGTATGCATGAGGGAGGCCTGTCCAGCAGTGGACGTCCTACAGCTGAAATGATGATGATGATGCATGGAAAAAGCAACAGTTTAGACATAAAGCTACGATGGAAGAAGATGAATTCGTATTTATATTTGATAATGAATCACCATCAGAATGAGTACTGTCTCCTCCCACGTGCAAATCTGTTCAAGCACCGCAACAGACTTCGCCAAGCAGGGGATTGACAACACCATATGCTTCCAATCCGTGTTTCTGTATGGTATATCCATTGTAGGGATGCTCTACAAGGAAGCTGGTGTCCTACCGGATAAGATGGCAATCGTGCTGAATAAAGGGAAAAAATTTCATTAAATGTGTCAACCTACCAAGGAGTAGTGATACCTACGGTTATGGCGGTGTTACCAGAAAGTCTGGAAAGATTCGGGTCCGAGGGCATGACCCAGATCCCTCCTCTAGAGTACAGGCTACGTAATCATATGTCACAGGATTTTTTTTTAAGTCAAAAAAGGCCGAGGGTATGTCTTACTTTATGCTGGCCGGAAAACAGCAAATGTGAAAAGGGGTGTATATATATATATATATATACAAGGTGGCCCATTCAAATCGGTCAGTATGGGAAAGTCTGAAACTGTAAGACATACGAAGATTTGTTCTTAGGAACCATGTCACCGATTTCGATAAAAAGAAAAACTGCATTCATACAATTAAAAAAAAAGTGTACCCAACTGGGGAATCGAACCCGGTTGTTTTGAAAAAATAAACTTACACTATTTCTATTCAGATATCGTTTGTGTAGGTCTTAAGCAGTAAATATCTCTAAGAAACATAATGTCTAAAATGAATAAAATGCATTTTTTTCACATACTTTAATTTATCATAGTAGGTGTTCAAAGTGACCACCGTTACAATATTCAGCAATCTATCTCTATGGTTGTTTGTACCTCTCTACTTGTTACATACACCGTGTTATGTATCATGTGGCATTGGCATTGCATTAAACGTTTAAGGAAGTTTTGTTATCTACAGTAATATTATTATCTATTATTGCAACTGCTTACTTCTATTAATCAAACACTAACAATCAATTGAAAAGCCCACTTAAAGTAAGTATGTAGATGTTGTAGATACAGAGACGTGTTAAACCTCATTTGAAAATGGAACGTGTCGGTGTGACTGGCCGAATAGCGATACAAAAAAAAAGAAAAAAAAACTTGAGTGTCAAATGTTTAGGCGGGAACTGAAAATTAAAATCAATGCTTCGGTATTTTTGTGTCGTTCGCTGTGTGGTTGGGAAAATGCGTTTTACAAATTCTGAGCACTTTGATATATTGGAAGCTTACTTTAAAAACGATAAAAATTGCTCCCGTGCACTACATTGGTACCATATCAAATATCCGACACGTATTTTACCTACCCGTAAGATATTCATCAAAATTGTGCACAATTTGAAGACTTACGGAAGTTTTAAAAAGCCAATTAAAGTAAAACCAAGAAAATGTGATGAAAACATGGAAATGAACATTTTAACCTATTTTGAAGCAACACCAGATGCCTCCACCCGTAATGCAAGTCGTGATATTCCTGAAATTTCACGAACACAGATTCAAAGAACCCTAAAGAAACACAAATACAAGTGCTACAAGAATGGACATTGGGTGCAGGCCTTACATGCAGGAGATGATATCAGACGACTTGAATTTTGCAATTGGATAAAAGAGAGAATGGGCCTAGACAGACATTTTTTAAACTACGTAATATTTTCTGATGAAACTCAATTTTCCAATAACGGAATGTACAATCGTAAGAATCATCACTATTGGAGTCGAGAAAATCCCTTACGAGTGCACGAAGGACGCCGTCAAGTTAGATTCTCATTTAACTGCTGGGTCGGCCTACTTCACAATAAGGTACTCATGTTTAAAATTTATGATGGACATTTGGACAGATTCAAGTACCTTGCAATCTTAGAAGATCTTTTAGAGGCCGTAGGAGAAATGGCAGTAGAAATAAGAGAACAACTTTATTTTCAACAGGATGGAGCACCGGCTCACAATAGTCGTATAGCAAAAGACTTTTTAAATGAAAACTTTCAGCGAAAGTGGATTGGTACGAACGGCCCGATCAAATGGCCGGCGAGGTCGCCCGATTTAACGCCTCTAGATTATTTTTTGTGGGGTTACATTAAAGATGAAGTGTACAAAAATAGCTATAACACCGTTGAAGAACTAAAAGTAGCCATAGAGTCAACTTTAACGCAGATTCACCACATGAAGATACAAAATGCAATAGTAAGATCGTTACCTAGACGTGTTGAATATTGTATTGAAAAAGACGGTGGTCACTTTGAACACCTACTATGATAAATTAAAGTATGTGAAAAAAATGCATTTTATTCATTTTAGACATTATGTTTCTTAGAGATATTTACTGCTTAAGACCTACACAAACGATATCTGAATAGAAATAGTGTAAGTTTATTTATTCAAAACAACCGGGTTCGATTCCCCAGTTGGGTACACTTTTTTTTTAATTGTATGAATGCAGTTTTTCTTTTTATCGAAATCGGTGACATGGTTCCTAATAACAAATCTTCGTATGTCTTACAGTTTCAGACTTTCCCATACTGACCGATTTGAATGGGCCACCTTGTATATATATATACAGGGTGGCCAGAACAATGACGTCAAAAAGAAAAAACTAGGTCCTTCGTATCGTGGGGTATCCGAATCATGTATGTTCCGCGACTTTTCATAGTTTTCGAGTTATGATTTTTTTCTAAATTTCTGGGAATTTTCGTCCTGAGCAAAATACATTTTTGAAGTTGAAGACTTTTCGAGTTTTTTTTGCAACTGAATCTTCACAGTTGTTCTTTAATGCATAAAATAATCAGCTTCGTAAATTTGATAAAAGTTATGAAAATGTTAGTCCAAAGTGAAAAATTTACGTTCGGTGAATTATGAATTTATGACTTAATTTTTTAACATTAAATTGCAAATCTAATCGGGTCACTTCATGGTTTCTTAGTAAGTCCTTAAAAATGCGCGAGACTCTCAGCTTTCATAATCATTAAAAAAAAGTAGGGCTTAATAGGCTACTTTGGCTAAAATCGGCCTTCAAAGACAGCGAGGTGGAAAATTCTTTAAATTAACCACCTGATTAAAAAAAATGGTTTTGGCCATTTTATCATTCCTAAGGTTAGTTTGTTAACTAATCAGAAATGACTGCAGGAAAGCTAAGATTTAAGCATTTCGAGACTTTTATTTTTAAGTTTAATTCATTTTGCGCGATCCGTTCTCGTTGTAAGCGTAAGCGCACCACGCAACTCTTTTACTTGCGATAACAATGGGCCGTGAGAATAAGAGACCAAACTATGGGCAGCGTGCAACCGAAGCCAACGCATAACAAATTACCTGGAATTCCTGGTAACTTACCTCAGTCGTGCTCACTTTGTGTTTACTGCTAAACGTGTCGCCATTTTGTCTTTATCATACTCGCTTTGCCCACGGACCCCGCTGCCTACTTGTTGGACTACTTTGCTCGTTTATTGGACTCTGTTTTGCATTCTGATTTGGATTTTGTTTACTTGGAAATGTCAGAAATGAGTTACACGTTAAGTGAATATGCAGAAATGCATTACTTTTATGGATTTGCACGAGGAAACGGCCTTGAAGCAGCGCGACTGTATCGCGAACAACTTCAACATCGCGGTGGGCCGCAACCTAAGCATTACCCTGACCATCGTGTTTTTATTAACACTCACAACACCTTTATGGCAGGCCGCATTCCTGGTCAACGCGGCAGTCATGAAGGAATCCCTCGAGTTGACCCGGATCGCAGAGAAACGGTGCTGGAAGAAGTACAGCAAAATCCGTCCACGAGTACGAGAAGTATGTTTCGTGCTCTGAATATCCCAAGGAGCTCTATCCAAGCCATACTTCACGATGAAGTTTCCACGCGTTCCATATCCGACGAGTCCAAGCTTTACTGCCTACAGACTACTAATCGCACTTTGATTTTGCCAAACCATGTTACGAAAAGAGCAAGAGGATTCTGGATTTTTCCATTAAGTTTTATGGTCAGAGGAGTCACGATTTGAGCGAACTGGAATATTCAATATTCATAATTACCACACGTGGGCAATTGAAAATCCACACTAAATGAGAGCTTCAGGATTTCAACATCGTTTTAGCGTTAACTTGTGGTCTGGTATCCTCAACGGCGAACTAATTGGTCCATTTGAATTGCCGTCCAGACTTAATGGAGAAACCTACAGAAATTTCTTAGAGAATGAACTACCATTGTTACTAAGAGATGTGAATCTCGAACTAAGACGGACCATGGTGTTACAAAATGACGGCGCCCCGTGTCACTTCGCAACGCAAGTCCGAAATTACTTGAATGAAACATACCCTAACAGATGGATCGGACGCGGCGGGCCAATCACGTAGCCTCCACGCTCACCTGACCTCAACCCCATCGGTTTCTTCATTTGGGGCAATTACAAAGAGATAGCATACGCCCGAGAAAGTTCAAGTGAACAGTGACAGTCCTATACGGTATCGTTTTGGAGGTTTAATAATAATTACTATTTATTTAACAGTCATGCGCTAAATGAAAATAACAAACCAAGCCCTTCAGGAGTAGCACGTTTATTTAAATGTTCATCTATAAACGAACTAGCAAATCTACTTTTCTCGCGTAATTTATTTTACGACCAATATTCATTACACAGGTTGCGCGTAATTAATTATAATAGCTCGGAACGTTCAGTCAATCAGACAACGCAGTCACAATCCATACTGTGTGCTTACGGCGCCACTGAAAATCAGTGTCGTGTTCTCACGGCGTGTGCTGAGTTGGCGACCGAATTATGT
This sequence comes from Pasiphila rectangulata, assembly GCA_963082625.1. Taxonomy (NCBI): domain Eukaryota; kingdom Metazoa; phylum Arthropoda; class Insecta; order Lepidoptera; family Geometridae; genus Pasiphila; species Pasiphila rectangulata. Next base: position 14,736,984 of record OY720253.1, on the reverse strand, counting down.
TTCTGTACCTTAATGTGTTATTTTTCAAGTACCTCGTGTGTTCATAAGTTTTGAGACGAACTTATTTAATTAATTTAAAAAGAAAATAATTCATGCAACCTTTTTTAAACTTTTAAAATTTAAATTTCGAATGTTTTGAATCAGAAAAAATATACATTTGAATATTTGTTTCATTCTCCGTGAAAATGGCGCCAACAAAAGATTTGCGTGCGACTGTAATTTCACTGTTTCAAGCAGGAAAAAAACCAATGCAAGTTTTTAGTGAAATCCAAAGTTTGGGATGTAGTCGGAACTTTGTGTATTATACCATAAAGAGGTACAAGGAGACCGGCTCTTTAGAAGACCGTGGAAGATGTGGCCGCCCGCGGTCTGTAAGGACGCCCGCCAACATTAAAGTAATCAGAGAGCGAATTCGTCGCAACCCTTGCCGGACTCAAAAGAAATTAGCTCTGCAGACCAACATTTCGCGAATATCGGTGAACAGGATACTTAAATATGATCTTAAACTAAAGGCCTACAGTCGAAGGAAAGTACATTATTTAAACGAGCGTCTTCGTAAATTGCGACTGGAACGATGTCGGAACCTATTGAAGAGACACGATCCAAAAAATATCCTGTTTACTGATGAAAAGATCTTCACGGTGGAAGAAAAGTTAAACCGGCAGAACAATAAGGTTTACGCCAGAAGTTCAAAGGACGTCCAGCCATCTGTACGCAATGTCCAGCGCACTCATCATCCAGCAAGTGTGATGGTTTGGTGGGGTGTTTCCTACGAGAAAAAGAGATATTTAACGTACAAAAATCAATGCCCATCTAGATGCAGTAAATAAATCAAATGCAAAAAATCCTCATGTAAATCGAAAATCAGTAAAAGCATTTACTGAAAGAAACCCTGAAGTACATCGCGAGGCCGTGTCAAAATATGCGACACTAAATCCTCAAATACATCGCGATGCCGTGTCTAAATATACAACACTAAATCCTCAAGTCAATCGCGATGCCGTTAAAAAATACTCTGTAGAAAATCCGGAAGTAAATAAAACTGCCTCACAGAAATACAACACAGATAGCCGAAATGTAGACGTACTGCTACGTCGAACTGCTAATTTAATCAGTCAAATGAGGGACGCTGAATTAAAAATAGTAAAATTGTGTTCTCTTAAACGAACTTCCCTATTAACTTCAGACACTTTTAAATGTCAACATTGCGGTGCACGCCTCTTCGAAGAGGAAAAATCTAGGAAACAATGGTGTTGTGAATTGGGTAGCTACAACGTTCAAAATTTTACGCCGTTATCCAAAGAATTTTACACCAATTCATCTTTTATTAATAGACCGCGAACGTACAATAATTTATTTGCTTTCAGTGCCTTGGGAGTTACGCATGGGTTTCCACAAGGACCAACCGGACTTTCATTTCTTAAAATTCAGGGGCGTATTTATCATAGAGTTTTTGACTTAGGTTACAAAGATACCGTAAATAATGTAGGTCTATATATAAACGATTCAAATGAACGAGACCAATTAGCGGCTGCGCAGAATCTAGATAAACAAGTAATTACTTGCATTACAAATTTTTTACACAATGTTAATCCTTTCATTGAATGTCTCTAACGGTTGAGTCTCGAAACTGCTGATCAGGCCTTTATTAAATTTCAACTCACTTCCCGCACGACCCATGGTAATATTTTAGTTGACGTACCTATTGGTAGAGAAATAGCCGCGATCATTAGTACCGATAGAGAAGAATATGTACCTCGTTGCATAGCAGTGTGGAAAGTAGGTTATGAGAAACCACACACTGTTGACATTATGCATCCTTTGTACGAAAGTTTTCAATATGGTATGCCGGAGGGCACTCCGGCTTGGTACCTAGAAAAACTAGATAATAAAGTATGTGACGTGTTTGGTACTTTCCGAATCACGGTTTTCCGAAATTGGCAGACTTTCAGAAGAATAAAGATAATAATGATAAGAATAAAGAAATATAGAAGAAAGATTACGCTTTCTTACCAGTTTACAAAAACATAGCTCGAGTAACGCACTCAGGTCTGCTCCTCTTCAAGAAGTAGAAATGAGCGTCGAAGTGGCGAATCAGATTAATCAAGATAAAACGATCCAAGGGGAGGGTGGAATTGTACCTGATCGTATTTATTTGCCTAGCTCTTTTAAAGGAGGCCCGCGATACATGAAAGTAAAGTACCATGATGCCATTGCAATAGTTAGTAGATTGGGGAATCCATCATTTTTTTTAACATTTACCTGCAACCCGAAGTGGCCTGAGATTCAGCAGTCTTCTCAGGGCAAGAATCCTTCGGTTTGTGCATGAGTTTTTAATATAAAATTATCAGAATTATTAAGGGACATTCGATCAGGCCGTTGGTTCGGAAAGTGCAATTATATTATGCATGTAATTGAATTTAAAAAACGAGGATTACCGCACGCTCACATTTGTTTTAGGGTTGAGAGCGGCGGCCCCGCCAACAGTTTAGATGTAGATAAATTTATTAGAGCCGATATACCTGATGTTTCTGAAGCTGAAGGTAGGTTACGAAAAGCTGTATTGACTCACATGATACACGGGCCGTGTGGTGATAAATACAGAACTGATTTACCTTGCTGGGATAGTGTAGGTAAATAAAAAATGTAAGAAATTTTTTCCAAAACGTGAAACTGCACTCACATATTTCGATGAAACGGGTTTTATTTATTTGTGCAGAAATAGTAAAAATGAAGCGGTAATTAAATTTCGCTAAAGTGATGTTACCGTGAATGACACATGGGTCGTCCCTTATAACGCCGCTCTTTTATTAAAATACGATGCTCACATCAACTTGGAAGTGTCATCGCAACTTACCGTAGTAAAATATTTATTTAAGTACATAACTAAAGGTACTGACGAATCGCGTGTAGGCGTTGTGTCCGAATTAGAAAATAACGAGATTGAACAATACGTTACGAAACGTTACATAAACTAACTTAGGCTCTAGCGACGCTGCTTGGAGAACGTTAGAATTCGACGTGACCGCACGCGAACCTAACGTCAAGCAGTTGTCTGTTCATCTCGAGGACCAACAGATAGTTTACTTCAAACCGGGCACTGAAGCAAAAGCCGCGAAACGATCGAGTTCAGATTTAATCACTTATTTTATTCGCCCCGTAGGACACGAATTTGACCTACTGACTTACCCGGACTTTTATGAAAAATATTTAATCCATTCGAAGCGTCCCTCTACGAAAAATACGGAAATTCTAGAAACAACAAATAGTAAATTCATCACGGCATTCCGCTTATTAGGTGACACTTTAACTTCAGTAAAGAATTCATGAGAACCCTGCTTCTCAAACGGTTCACCATTACTTTGTACAGGTGATGAGAGCTTTATAACAACGAAATCTCTGCTGGTTTCTGGTGATGGTAATTTCTTCTCCCTATCTGGACTCTGTACTTTTTATAGGAGATATTTCGATTGTGTTATTCAAGAAATCTTGTTTTCTTGTGTTGTCGTCTTTGAATGGTGATGAGACGTCAGTCGTATTATTGCTCATGTTGGGGGAATCAAAGCAGCCTCTGGGAAATTCTGGGTGATACCATTATTTTCAATTTCTGTAGGTTTTGGAGAATTTCTATTGGATGATTTGATAGGTGCCTCGTAGGTATTGGCTATATCCAAGACCTCAAACTGTTCAATTTCTTTCGGATCGTTTGGTAGGGTATCTGCGTCAGCCAACTCTTGTGTTTCTGGTCCTACTACATTCTCAGACTCGGAAGTAACAGTGATAGGCGTTGGTATCGTTTCGCTAAGAATTATGACATCACCTGAATTATTACTAGCCAGAAGTTCAATATCCATATTTTCTGTCAAATCAGTGGTGTTTCTAGTATCCCCAATGCGCTCGGTATCCATATCTTCAGTAAGGTCTGTTATATCGTTATCTGCTTCGGCCGTCTAATTTTGCGGTAGCTGAATGTCTGTATTCTCATGATTTTCCTTGTCTGGTTTATTAATTATTTCACAATCTTCGAAGAGATCTTGTGTTTGCATAGTTGTTGAAAGTTTTTCAAGAACAACGACTAGTTGGGATTTTAGGGTTCGATTTGTAGATTTGACGCTGATAGTTGTCATGGTTGAATCTTGAGAGCTTTCGATTACGTCTTCAGAGCATGGAGGTTCGTCCATCATATTCTCTGGTGAACTACTCTGAGATCTATCCTGGGATTCTTGAATAGTTACAGTGTTAACGGTGGGAGAAAATTTCTTTTCTTTAGGTTTTTTGGACGTATTTGGTGTACCTTCTATTTTGGACTTATCAAGTTTACCTACTATTCTGTGCACGCGCAACGACGCGGTCACAGAAATTAATAATAGTAGAAAATGATGACGTAGATGAATCTTTTTTTGGTCCCGATTCACTTCAAAATTTCCAACCGCGAGGGGTTCCAGCGCACGACCTCAAATTAAAAATAGGATGCGTTTGCATGATTATCCGAAACCTGTTTCAATGACGGGCTGGTGAACGGTACTAAAGTAATCGTTACAGCTGCTACTCCGCGTATGATTACCGTTCAAAAGTCAGGAAGTACCACAGAATTTTTAATATCCCGGATCACGTTCAAGGGTCCAATCTACCCTTCCAGCCCGTTTGAAATGTCCCGCCGCCAATTTCCTTTGCAGCTATGCTATGCGATGACTATTCATAAGAGTCAAGGTCCAACAATAAGCCGCGTAGGCGTTGACCTCAGGTCGGATATGTTCGCCACGGACAGTTATACGTCGCGTGGGGCCGCGTAACGGCAAAAAATAATATTAGAATTTTGTGGCACAATGATAGAATCGTAGATGGCAAACAGTACGCGAAGAATGTAATCATTTCAAAATTAATTAATTGAAACTTTAGTAAACGTTGTCTTCATTAAGAATTAAAAGTAAATTTCAAAAATGCATTTCTAGTCGTTTTGCGATCTAGTCCTTATGCAGAACAGGTCATTTTGTAAATGCAGTCGTTAGTTATGATACCGACCCAGAGAAAGCTATGGAATCTTCAGTCTCGACACCATCAGACAAAATCGTCTCAGAGGTTGCGAACAACAGTTAATGAGCGACAAGGAAATGAAGAAAAAAGGACGAGGTACTATCAAATGGTTGACAATAAGAACAGGCTGGTCGTGGTCAAATGGTACGACAACAAGGTCGTGACGCTTGTAAGCTCTTACCAAGATGCTTATCCTGTTGAGAAGATCAAGCGATACAGCAAAACACAGAAGAAAGTTGATGTCAGCTGCCCACAGCTTGTCAAACACTACGTGCAAAGCTTACGTGACATTCAGCAATTTATTCTACGCCGAACGCTAAAGAGAATATATTGAAAATGAATCCCCAAGAAAAGAAACTCTACACCCCAGCAGAGATAAAACAGATAGCACCAGGCTATAGAGGCAAACCTGAAAAATTCGATCCAGCTAAGGTTGGAAAGAAACGAGAAGGTCCGCCCACCAAGAAGCAAGGCCCGACATCGTCGAAAGTGCCTGCACCAACAGCAACGGACAAAGCCGCAACCCCAACTCCACCCAAGAATGCTCCCATGTGGGCAGAATCGGTGTTCGGAATTGATGTGGCCGTACGTGAGCTGAACGTCAACCAGGAAATCTCCCCGTCATACGGGCGGTTGCCAGAGGTTGTCGAGGAAGTTTACTCCGCCATCGGAGGAGACGACCAATCGTTGAACAAACAAATGACCAAAGGCATGCTGATGTACTACAGCACAGCAATGCTATGGGCACGTTTGCTCGACATTAAAGCCAAGCGCGGCAACGCAAACTTGAGCTATGAGGAAATTGAATTTTGCAAAGCGATCATGCAACACGAATATAACATTCCCCAACCCATCTACTTGTTCCTGAAAGGTATAGGCGAGGTTAAAGATCCGACAGGTAAAACTGTCTATCTAACAGACCACGCTCTACCAGTGACAGTAGTGCAGGGTCAAGGAGGTTATCACGCAGCAGCAGTGAACGCAGAGAACCACAACCTCTTCGAAGAGATCCCATCACTGGGTATCAGCGGAGACGTTCTCATGGCAGAAGCATCGGAGGCGGTACGTCCAGTACCAAACTTCCGTGTAATCCCTCAACACACCCGAGCAACACGCGCAATGTGCGGAAACTTCGGGCAAATAAACGCTCGCAAAGAGGAAGTCAAGACCCTGCTAAATTCAGTAGGTATCAGCGACAACCAATTTGACGAAGTCGTAGGACGCACACGTCTAAACATCAACCTACTGCAGAAAGTCAGCGACTATTTCGTGGGATGTCCAACATTCCGAAACGAAAAGGTCAAACTAGACGCTCTCACAGTTGAAGGAGACGGAGTCCAACTCATTAAGTCCTTACCGACCAATGAGAACATAGATCCACAAGCGCGCTGGACGAGTCTGATCATCAGACCAAACTCAGCAAACGCTAACGCGATCACAGTATTTGGTGCCTCATACATTATGGGATACCAGCTACACAAAGAGCCGATACAAGGGAGCAACGCCAACGGGTGTTGCCTCGAGTCATCAGAAGCTCGAAACCCATGGGTCATCCCAGAGCCATGGATACAAAACCGAAACGACAGGCGCGTTCTACCACCAGGTTTTGGAATTGAGAGATTCGTCTCCATTTCCGATTCCCAGAGAAATAGGACAAACGCAATAGTACGCCGGATGATTGTCAGTCCAAGATAATCAACAAGAGAGGAGACCGCGGCCACGGCGAGTAGCATCGAGGGTACAGTCAAATCTCAATATACGTAAGTTTTAGATTTAAGACGCTTCAACGTCAAATTAAATAAATAATCTTACTGTAATAATTCTTTTATATTCATTCTAATTCAGCGTAGGGCATGGCGTGAAATATTCGAAGAAATGGAAAAATCTGGTGAGTAAATTTATATATTTTATTTTATGATAAACAGATAAGTATTGTCTTAAAATCAATTGTTATTTTTGAAATTTAATTGATCGCGAGGTTTTCACCTCATCGCATAATGATATCACGGATAGTATAATATTTACCGGACAGTCCTATACGGTATCATTTTGGAGGTTTAATAATAATTACTATTTATTTAAGTGTCATGCGGTAAATGAATATAACAAACCAAGCCCTTCAGGAGTAGCACGTTTATTTAAATGTTCATCTATAAACGAACTAGCAAATCTACTTTTCTCGCGTAATTTATTTTACGACCAATATTCATTACACAGGTTGCGCGTAATTAATTATAATAGCTCGGAACGTTCAGTCACTCAGACAACGCAGTCACAATCCATACTCGATGGATTGCAAATAACTTCCCCGGTATTTTTTTCCGATAACGATTTGACACAATGTCAATTAGAATCTTCAGTAGTAAACCTCCAAGTAAAATCTACGGGAATAAACTCTTCCAACATTGTGTTAAATAAAAGTCGATCCATAATCGATGGATCTCAATCAACGTGCACAATCCCCTCCAACGATGAGATAACGCGATCTCCATTCATACTCGATAAAAATTATTTTTCCAAATTAACCGTGGATGATGTTGAAGTTATTAAAACTTCAACATTACCCAAAAAAAGAGGTCGACCCATTAAAGTAAAATGAGATATTAAACGTACAAAAATCAATGCCCATCTAGATGCAGTAAATAAATATAATGCAAAAAATCCTCATGTAAATCGAAAATCAGTAAAAGCATTTACTGAAAGAAACCCTGAAGTAAATCGCGAGGCCGTGTCAAAATATGCGACACTAAATCCTCAAATACATCGCGATGCCGTGTCTAAATATACAACACTAAATCCTCAAGTCAATCGCGATGCCGTTAAAAAATACTCTGTAGAAAATCCGGAAGTAAATAAAACTGCCTCACAGAAATACAACACAGATAGCCGAAATGTAGACGTACTGCTACGTCGAACTGCTAATTTAATCAGTCAAATGAGGGACGCTGAATGAAAAATAGTAAAATTGTATTCTCTTAAACGATCTTCCCTATTAACTTCAGACACTTTTAAATGTCAACATTGCGGTGCACGCCTCTTCGAAGAGGAAAAATCTAGGAAACAATGGTGTTGTGAATCGGGTAGCTACAACGTTCAAAATTTTACGCCGTTATCCAAAGAATTTTACACCAATCCATCTTTTATTAATAGACCGCGAGCGTACAATAATTTATTTGCTTTCAGTGCCTTGGGAGTTACGCATGGGTTTCCACAAGAACCAACCGGACTTTCATTTCTTAAAATTCAGGGGCGTATTTATCATAGAGTTTTTGACTTAGGTTACAAAGATACCGTAAATAATGTAGGTCTATATATAAACGATTCAAATGAACGAGACCAATTAGCGGCTGCGCAGAATCTAGATAAACAAGTAATTACTTGCATTACAAATTTTTTACACAATGTTAATCCTTTCATTGAATGTCTCTAACGGTTGAGTCTCGAAACTGCTGATCAGGCCTTTATTAAATTTCAACTCACTTCCCGCACGACCCATGGTAATATTTTAGTTGACGTACCTATTGGTAGAGAAATAGCCGCGATCATTAGTACCGATAGAGAAGAATATGTACCTCGTTGCATAGCAGTGTGGAAAGTAGGTTATGAGAAACCACACACTGTTGACATTATGCATCCTTTGTACGAAAGTTTTCAATATGGTATGCCGGAGGGCACTCCGGCTTGGTACCTAGAAAAACTAGATAATAAAGATAAAAACTATCCCAAGTTAAGTATGTGACGTGTTTGGTACTTTCCGAATCACGGTTTTCCGAAATTGGCAGACTTTCAGAAGAATAAAGATAATAATGATAAGAATAAAGAAATATAGAAGAAAGATTACGCTTTCTTACCAGTTTACAAAAACATAGCTCGAGTAACGCACTCAGGTCTGCTCCTCTTCAAGAAGTAGAAATGAGCGTCGAAGTGGCGAATCAGATTAATCAAGATAAAACGATCCAAGGGGAGGGTGGAATTGTACCTGATCGTATTTATTTGCCTAGCTCTTTTAAAGGAGGCCCGCGATACATGAAAGTAAAGTACCATGATGCCATTGCAATAGTTAGTAGATTGGGGAATCCATCATTTTTTTTAACATTTACCTGCAACCCGAAGTGGCCTGAGATTCAGCAGTCTTCTCAGGGCAAGAATCCTTCGGTTTGTGCATGAGTTTTTAATATAAAATTATCAGAATTATTAAGGGACATTCGATCAGGCCGTTGGTTCGGAAAGTGCAATTATATTATGCATGTAATTGAATTTAAAAAACGAGGATTACCGCACGCTCACATTTGTTTTAGGGTTGAGAGCGGCGGCCCCGCCAACAGTTTAGATGTAGATAAATTTATTAGAGCCGATATACCTGATGTTTCTGAAGCTGAAGGTAGGTTACGAAAAGCTGTATTGACTCACATGATACACGGGCCGTGTGGTGATAAATACAGAACTGATTTACCTTGCTGGGATAGTGTAGGTAAATCAAAAATGTAAGAAATTTTTTCCAAAACGTGAAACTGCACTCACATATTTCGATGAAACGGGTTTTATTTATTTGTGCAGAAATAGTAAAAATGAAGCGGTAATTAAATTTCGCTAAAGTGATGTTACCGTGAATGACACATGGGTCGTCCCTTATAACGCCGCTCTTTTATTAAAATACGATGCTCACATCAACTTGGAAGTGTCATCGCAACTTACCGTAGTAAAATATTTATTTAAGTACATAACTAAAGGTACTGACGAATCGCGTGTAGGCGTTGTGTCCGAATTAGAAAATAACGAGATTGAACAATACGTTACGAAACGTTACATAAACTAACTTAGGCTCTAGCGACGCTGCTTGGAGAACGTTAGAATTCGACGTGACCGCACGCGAACCTAACGTCAAGCAGTTGTCTGTTCATCTCGAGGACCAACAGATAGTTTACTTCAAACCGGGCACTGAAGCAAAAGCCGCGAAACGATCGAGTTCAGATTTAATCACTTATTTTATTCGCCCCGTAGGACACGAATTTGACCTACTGACTTACCCGGACTTTTATGAAAAATATTTAATCCATTCGAAGCGTCCCTCTACGAAAAATACGGAAATTCTAGAAACAACAAATAGTAAATTCATCACGGCATTCCGCTTATTAGGTGACACTTTAACTTCAGTAAAGAATTCATGAGAACCCTGCTTCTCAAACGGTTCACCATTACTTTGTACAGGTGATGAGAGCTTTATAACAACGAAATCTCTGCTGGTTTCTGGTGATGGTAATTTCTTCTCCCTATCTGGACTCTGTACTTTTTATAGGAGATATTTCGATTGTGTTATTCAAGAAATCTTGTTTTCTTGTGTTGTCGTCTTTGAATGGTGATGAGACGTCAGTCGTATTATTGCTCATGTTGGGGGAATCAAAGCAGCCTCTGGGAAATTCTGGGTGATACCATTATTTTCAATTTCTGTAGGTTTTGGAGAATTTCTATTGGATGATTTGATAGGTGCCTCGTAGGTATTGGCTATATCCAAGACCTCAAACTGTTCAATTTCTTTCGGATCGTTTGGTAGGGTATCTGCGTCAGCCAACTCTTGTGTTTCTGGTCCTACTACATTCTCAGACTCGGAAGTAACAGTGATAGGCGTTGGTATCGTTTCGCTAAGAATTATGACATCACCTGAATTATTACTAGCCAGAAGTTCAATATCCATATTTTCTGTCAAATCAGTGGTGTTTCTAGTATCCCCAATGCGCTCGGTATCCATATCTTCAGTAAGGTCTGTTATATCGTTATCTGCTTCGGCCGTCTAATTTTGCGGTAGCTGAATGTCTGTATTCTCATGATTTTCCTTGTCTGGTTTATTAATTATTTCACAATCTTCGAAGAGATCTTGTGTTTGCATAGTTGTTGAAAGTTTTTCAAGAACAACGACTAGTTGGGATTTTAGGGTTCGATTTGTAGATTTGACGCTGATAGTTGTCATGGTTGAATCTTGAGAGCTTTCGATTACGTCTTCAGAGCATGGAGGTTCGTCCATCATATTCTCTGGTGAACTACTCTGAGATCTATCCTGGGATTCTTGAATAGTTACAGTGTTAACGGTGGGAGAAAATTTCTTTTCTTTAGGTTTTTTGGACGTATTTGGTGTACCTTCTATTTTGGACTTATCAAGTTTACCTACTATTCTGTGCACGCGCAACGACGCGGTCACAGAAATTAATAATAGTAGAAAATGATGACGTAGATGAATCTTTTTTTGGTCCCGATTCACTTCAAAATTTCCAACCGCGAGGGGTTCCAGCGCACGACCTCAAATTAAAAATAGGATGCGTTTGCATGATTATCCGAAACCTGTTTCAATGACGGGCTGGTGAACGGTACTAAAGTAATCGTTACAGCTGCTACTCCGCGTATGATTACCGTTCAAAAGTCAGGAAGTACCACAGAATTTTTAATATCCCGGATCACGTTCAAGGGTCCAATCTACCCTTCCAGCCCGTTTGAAATGTCCCGCCGCCAATTTCCTTTGCAGCTATGCTATGCGATGACTATTCATAAGAGTCAAGGTCCAACAATAAGCCGCGTAGGCGTTGACCTCAGGTCGGATATGTTCGCCACGGACAGTTATACGTCGCGTGGGGCCGCGTAACGGCAAAAAATAATATTAGAATTTTGTGGCACAATGATAGAATCGTAGATGGCAAACAGTACGCGAAGAATGTAATCATTTCAAAATTAATTAATTGAAACTTTAGTAAACGTTGTCTTCATTAAGAATTAAAAGTAAATTTCAAAAATGCATTTCTAGTCGTTTTGCGATCTAGTCCTTATGCAGAACAGGTCATTTTGTAAATGCAGTCGTTAGTTATGATACCGACCCAGAGAAAGCTATGGAATCTTCAGTCTCGACACCATCAGACAAAATCGTCTCAGAGGTTGCGAACAACAGTTAATGAGCGACAAGGAAATGAAGAAAAAAGGACGAGGTACTATCAAATGGTTGACAATAAGAACAGGCTGGTCGTGGTCAAATGGTACGACAACAAGGTCGTGACGCTTGTAAGCTCTTACCAAGATGCTTATCCTGTTGAGAAGATCAAGCGATACAGCAAAACACAGAAGAAAGTTGATGTCAGCTGCCCACAGCTTGTCAAACACTACGTGCAAAGCTTACGTGACATTCAGCAATTTATTCTACGCCGAACGCTAAAGAGAATATATTGAAAATGAATCCCCAAGAAAAGAAACTCTACACCCCAGCAGAGATAAAACAGATAGCACCAGGCTATAGAGGCAAACCTGAAAAATTCGATCCAGCTAAGGTTGGAAAGAAACGAGAAGGTCCGCCCACCAAGAAGCAAGGCCCGACATCGTCGAAAGTGCCTGCACCAACAGCAACGGACAAAGCCGCAACCCCAACTCCACCCAAGAATGCTCCCATGTGGGCAGAATCGGTGTTCGGAATTGATGTGGCCGTACGTGAGCTGAACGTCAACCAGGAAATCTCCCCGTCATACGGGCGGTTGCCAGAGGTTGTCGAGGAAGTTTACTCCGCCATCGGAGGAGACGACCAATCGTTGAACAAACAAATGACCAAAGGCATGCTGATGTACTACAGCACAGCAATGCTATGGGCACGTTTGCTCGACATTAAAGCCAAGCGCGGCAACGCAAACTTAAGCTATGAGGAAATTGAATTTTGCAAAGCGATCATGCAACACGAATATAACATTCCCCAACCCATCTACTTGTTCCTGAAAGGTATAGGCGAGGTTAAAGATCCGACAGGTAAAACTGTCTATCTAACAGACCACGCTCTACCAGTGACAGTAGTGCAGGGTCAAGGAGGTTATCACGCAGCAGCAGTGAACGCAGAGAACCACAACCTCTTCGAAGAGATCCCATCACTGGGTATCAGCGGAGACGTTCTCATGGCAGAAGCATCGGAGGCGGTACGTCCAGTACCAAACTTCCGTGTAATCCCTCAACACACCCGAGCAACACGCGCAATGTGCGGAAACTTCGGGCAAATAAACGCTCGCAAAGAGGAAGTCAAGACCCTGCTAAATTCAGTAGGTATCAGCGACAACCAATTTGACGAAGTCGTAGGACGCACACGTCTAAACATCAACCTACTGCAGAAAGTCAGCGACTATTTCGTGGGATGTCCAACATTCCGAAACGAAAAGGTCAAACTAGACGCTCTCACAGTTGAAGGAGACGGAGTCCAACTCATTAAGTCCTTACCGACCAATGAGAACATAGATCCACAAGCGCGCTGGACGAGTCTGATCATCAGACCAAACTCAGCAAACGCTAACGCGATCACAGTATTTGGTGCCTCATACATTATGGGATACCAGCTACACAAAGAGCCGATACAAGGGAGCAACGCCAACGGGTGTTGCCTCGAGTCATCAGAAGCTCGAAACCCATGGGTCATCCCAGAGCCATGGATACAAAACCGAAACGACAGGCGCGTTCTACCACCAGGTTTTGGAATTGAGAGATTCGTCTCCATTTCCGATTCCCAGAGAAATAGGACAAACGCAATAGTACGCCGGATGATTGTCAGTCCAAGATAATCAACAAGAGAGGAGACCGCGGCCACGGCGAGTAGCATCGAGGGTACAGTCAAATCTCAATATACGTAAGTTTTAGATTTAAGACGCTTCAACGTCAAATTAAATAAATAATCTTACTGTAATAATTCTTTTATATTCATTCTAATTCAGCGTAGGGCATGGCGTGAAATATTCGAAGAAATGGAAAAATCTGGTGAGTAAATTTATATATTTTATTTTATGATAAACAGATAAGTATTGTCTTAAAATCAATTGTTATTTTTGAAATTTAATTGATCGCGAGGTTTTCACCTCATCGCATAATGATATCACGGATAGTATAATATTTACCGGACAGTCCTATACGGTATCATTTTGGAGGTTTAATAATAATTACTATTTATTTAAGTGTCATGCGGTAAATGAATATAACAAACCAAGCCCTTCAGGAGTAGCACGTTTATTTAAATGTTCATCTATAAACGAACTAGCAAATCTACTTTTCTCGCGTAATTTATTTTACGACCAATATTCATTACACAGGTTGCGCGTAATTAATTATAATAGCTCGGAACGTTCAGTCACTCAGACAACGCAGTCACAATCCATACTCGATGGATTGCAAATAACTTCCCCGGTATTTTTTTCCGATAACGATTTGACACAATGTCAATTAGAATCTTCAGTAGTAAACCTCCAAGTAAAATCTACGGGAATAAACTCTTCCAACATTGTGTTAAATAAAAGTCGATCCATAATCGATGGATCTCAATCAACGTGCACAATCCCCTCCAACGATGAGATAACGCGATCTCCATTCATACTCGATAAAAATTATTTTTCCAAATTAACCGTGGATGATGTTGAAGTTATTAAAACTTCAACATTACCCAAAAAAAGAGGTCGACCCATTAAAGTAAAATGAGATATTAAACGTACAAAAATCAATGCCCATCTAGATGCAGTAAATAAATATAATGCAAAAAATCCTCATGTAAATCGAAAATCAGTAAAAGCATTTACTGAAAGAAACCCTGAAGTAAATCGCGAGGCCGTGTCAAAATATGCGACACTAAATCCTCAAATACATCGCGATGCCGTGTCTAAATATACAACACTAAATCCTCAAGTCAATCGCGATGCCGTTAAAAAATACTCTGTAGAAAATCCGGAAGTAAATAAAACTGCCTCACAGAAATACAACACAGATAGCCGAAATGTAGACGTACTGCTACGTCGAACTGCTAATTTAATCAGTCAAATGAGGGACGCTGAATGAAAAATAGTAAAATTGTATTCTCTTAAACGATCTTCCCTATTAACTTCAGACACTTTTAAATGTCAACATTGCGGTGCACGCCTCTTCGAAGAGGAAAAATCTAGGAAACAATGGTGTTGTGAATCGGGTAGCTACAACGTTCAAAATTTTACGCCGTTATCCAAAGAATTTTACACCAATCCATCTTTTATTAATAGACCGCGAGCGTACAATAATTTATTTGCTTTCAGTGCCTTGGGAGTTACGCATGGGTTTCCACAAGAACCAACCGGACTTTCATTTCTTAAAATTCAGGGGCGTATTTATCATAGAGTTTTTGACTTAGGTTACAAAGATACCGTAAATAATGTAGGTCTATATATAAACGATTCAAATGAACGAGACCAATTAGCGGCTGCGCAGAATCTAGATAAACAAGTAATTACTTGCATTACAAATTTTTTACACAATGTTAATCCTTTCATTGAATGTCTCTAACGGTTGAGTCTCGAAACTGCTGATCAGGCCTTTATTAAATTTCAACTCACTTCCCGCACGACCCATGGTAATATTTTAGTTGACGTACCTATTGGTAGAGAAATAGCCGCGATCATTAGTACCGATAGAGAAGAATATGTACCTCGTTGCATAGCAGTGTGGAAAGTAGGTTATGAGAAACCACACACTGTTGACATTATGCATCCTTTGTACGAAAGTTTTCAATATGGTATGCCGGAGGGCACTCCGGCTTGGTACCTAGAAAAACTAGATAATAAAGATAAAAACTATCCCAAGTTAAGTATGTGACGTGTTTGGTACTTTCCGAATCACGGTTTTCCGAAATTGGCAGACTTTCAGAAGAATAAAGATAATAATGATAAGAATAAAGAAATATAGAAGAAAGATTACGCTTTCTTACCAGTTTACAAAAACATAGCTCGAGTAACGCACTCAGGTCTGCTCCTCTTCAAGAAGTAGAAATGAGCGTCGAAGTGGCGAATCAGATTAATCAAGATAAAACGATCCAAGGGGAGGGTGGAATTGTACCTGATCGTATTTATTTGCCTAGCTCTTTTAAAGGAGGCCCGCGATACATGAAAGTAAAGTACCATGATGCCATTGCAATAGTTAGTAGATTGGGGAATCCATCATTTTTTTTAACATTTACCTGCAACCCGAAGTGGCCTGAGATTCAGCAGTCTTCTCAGGGCAAGAATCCTTCGGTTTGTGCATGAGTTTTTAATATAAAATTATCAGAATTATTAAGGGACATTCGATCAGGCCGTTGGTTCGGAAAGTGCAATTATATTATGCATGTAATTGAATTTAAAAAACGAGGATTACCGCACGCTCACATTTGTTTTAGGGTTGAGAGCGGCGGCCCCGCCAACAGTTTAGATGTAGATAAATTTATTAGAGCCGATATACCTGATGTTTCTGAAGCTGAAGGTAGGTTACGAAAAGCTGTATTGACTCACATGATACACGGGCCGTGTGGTGATAAATACAGAACTGATTTACCTTGCTGGGATAGTGTAGGTAAATCAAAAATGTAAGAAATTTTTTCCAAAACGTGAAACTGCACTCACATATTTCGATGAAACGGGTTTTATTTATTTGTGCAGAAATAGTAAAAATGAAGCGGTAATTAAATTTCGCTAAAGTGATGTTACCGTGAATGACACATGGGTCGTCCCTTATAACGCCGCTCTTTTATTAAAATACGATGCTCACATCAACTTGGAAGTGTCATCGCAACTTACCGTAGTAAAATATTTATTTAAGTACATAACTAAAGGTACTGACGAATCGCGTGTAGGCGTTGTGTCCGAATTAGAAAATAACGAGATTGAACAATACGTTACGAAACGTTACATAAACTAACTTAGGCTCTAGCGACGCTGCTTGGAGAACGTTAGAATTCGACGTGACCGCACGCGAACCTAACGTCAAGCAGTTGTCTGTTCATCTCGAGGACCAACAGATAGTTTACTTCAAACCGGGCACTGAAGCAAAAGCCGCGAAACGATCGAGTTCAGATTTAATCACTTATTTTATTCGCCCCGTAGGACACGAATTTGACCTACTGACTTACCCGGACTTTTATGAAAAATATTTAATCCATTCGAAGCGTCCCTCTACGAAAAATACGGAAATTCTAGAAACAACAAATAGTAAATTCATCACGGCATTCCGCTTATTAGGTGAAACTTTAACTTCAGTAAAGAATTCATGAGAACCCTGCTTCTCAAACGGTTCACCATTACTTTGTACAGGTGATGAGAGCTTTATAACAACGAAATCTCTGCTGGTTTCTGGTGATGGTAATTTCTTCTCCCTATCTGGACTCTGTACTTTTTATAGGAGATATTTCGATTGTGTTATTCAAGAAATCTTGTTTTCTTGTGTTGTCGTCTTTGAATGGTGATGAGACGTCAGTCGTATTATTGCTCATGTTGGGGGAATCAAAGCAGCCTCTGGGAAATTCTGGGTGATACCATTATTTTCAATTTCTGTAGGTTTTGGAGAATTTCTATTGGATGATTTGATAGGTGCCTCGTAGGTATTGGCTATATCCAAGACCTCAAACTGTTCAATTTCTTTCGGATCGTTTGGTAGGGTATCTGCGTCAGCCAACTCTTGTGTTTCTGGTCCTACTACATTCTCAGACTCGGAAGTAACAGTGATAGGCGTTGGTATCGTTTCGCTAAGAATTATGACATCACCTGAATTATTACTAGCCAGAAGTTCAATATCCATATTTTCTGTCAAATCAGTGGTGTTTCTAGTATCCCCAATGCGCTCGGTATCCATATCTTCAGTAAGGTCTGTTATATCGTTATCTGCTTCGGCCGTCTAATTTTGCGGTAGCTGAATGTCTGTATTCTCATGATTTTCCTTGTCTGGTTTATTAATTATTTCACAATCTTCGAAGAGATCTTGTGTTTGCATAGTTGTTGAAAGTTTTTCAAGAACAACGACTAGTTGGGATTTTAGGGTTCGATTTGTAGATTTGACGCTGATAGTTGTCATGGTTGAATCTTGAGAGCTTTCGATTACGTCTTCAGAGCATGGAGGTTCGTCCATCATATTCTCTGGTGAACTACTCTGAGATCTATCCTGGGATTCTTGAACAGTTACAGTGTTAACGGTGGGAGAAAATTTCTTTTCTTTAGGTTTTTTGGACGTATTTGGTGTACCTTCTATTTTGGACTTATCAAGTTTACCTACTATTCTGTGCACGCGCAACGACGCGGTCACAGAAATTAATAATAGTAGAAAATGATGACGTAGATGAATCTTTTTTTGGTCCCGATTCACTTCAAAATTTCCAACCGCGAGGGGTTCCAGCGCACGACCTCAAATTAAAAATAGGATGCGTTTGCATGATTATCCGAAACCTGTTTCAATGACGGGCTGGTGAACGGTACTAAAGTAATCGTTACAGCTGCTACTCCGCGTATGATTACCGTTCAAAAGTCAGGAAGTACCACAGAATTTTTAATATCCCGGAACACGTTCAAGGGTCCAATCTACCCTTCCAGCCCGTTTGAAATGTCCCGCCGCCAATTTCCTTTGCAGCTATGCTATGCGATGACTATTCATAAGAGTCAAGGTCCAACAATAAGCCGCGTAGGCGTTGACCTCAGGTCGGATATGTTCGCCACGGACAGTTATACGTCGCGTGGGGCCGCGTAACGGCAAAAAATAATATTAGAATTTTGTTGCACAATGATAGAATCGTAGATGGCAAACAGTACGCGAAGAATGTAATCATTTCAAAATTAATTAATTGAAACTTTAGTAAACGTTGTCTTCATTAAGAATTAAAAGTAAATTTCAAAAATGCATTTCTAGTCGTTTTGCGATCTAGTCCTTATGCAGAACAGGTCATTTTGTAAATGCAGTCGTTAGTTATGATACCGACCCAGAGAAAGCTATGGAATCTTCAGTCTCGACACCATCAGACAAAATCGTCTCAGAGGTTGCGAACAACAGTTAATGAGCGACAAGGAAATGAAGAAAAAAGGACGAGGTACTATCAAATGGTTGACAATAAGAACAGGCTGGTCGTGGTCAAATGGTACGACAACAAGGTCGTGACGCTTGTAAGCTCTTACCAAGATGCTTATCCTGTTGAGAAGATCAAGCGATACAGCAAAACACAGAAGAAAGTTGATGTCAGCTGCCCACAGCTTGTCAAACACTACGTGCAAAGCTTATGTGACATTCAGCAATTTATTCTACGCCGAACGCTAAAGAGAATATATTGAAAATGAATCCCCAAGAAAAGAAACTCTACACCCCAGCAGAGATAAAACAGATAGCACCAGGCTATAGAGGCAAACCTGAAAAATTCGATCCAGCTAAGGTTGGAAAGAAACGAGAAGGTCCGCCCACCAAGAAGCAAGGCCCGACATCGTCGAAAGTGCCTGCACCAACAGCAACGGACAAAGCCGCAACCCCAACTCCACCCAAGAATGCTCCCATGTGGGCAGAATCGGTGTTCGGAATTGATGTGGCCGTACGTGAGCTGAACGTCAACCAGGAAATCTCCCCGTCATACGGGCGGTTGCCAGAGGTTGTCGAGGAAGTTTACTCCGCCATCGGAGGAGACGACCAATCGTTGAACAAACAAATGACCAAAGGCATGCTGATGTACTACAGCACAGCAATGCTATGGGCACGTTTGCTCGACATTAAAGCCAAGCGCGGCAACGCAAACTTGAGCTATGAGGAAATTGAATTTTGCAAAGCGATCATGCAACACGAATATAACATTCCCCAACCCATCTACTTGTTCCTGAAAGGTATAGGCGAGGTTAAAGATCCGACAGGTAAAACTGTCTATCTAACAGACCACGCTCTACCAGTGACAGTAGTGCAGGGTCAAGGAGGTTATCACGCAGCAGCAGTGAACGCAGAGAACCACAACCTCTTCGAAGAGATCCCATCACTGGGTATCAGCGGAGACGTTCTCATGGCAGAAGCATCGGAGGCGGTACGTCCAGTACCAAACTTCCGTGTAATCCCTCAACACACCCGAGCAACACGCGCAATGTGCGGAAACTTCGGGCAAATAAACGCTCGCAAAGAGGAAGTCAAGACCCTGCTAAATTCAGTAGGTATCAGCGACAACCAATTTGACGAAGTCGTAGGACGCACACGTCTAAACATCAACCTACTGCAGAAAGTCAGCGACTATTTCGTGGGATGTCCAACATTCCGAAACGAAAAGGTCAAACTAGACGCTCTCACAGTTGAAGGAGACGGAGTCCAACTCATTAAGTCCTTACCGACCAATGAGAACATAGATCCACAAGCGCGCTGGACGAGTCTGATCATCAGACCAAACTCAGCAAACGCTAACGCGATCACAGTATTTGGTGCCTCATACATTATGGGATACCAGCTACACAAAGAGCCGATACAAGGGAGCAACGCCAACGGGTGTTGCCTCGAGTCATCAGAAGCTCGAAACCCATGGGTCATCCCAGAGCCATGGATACAAAACCGAAACGACAGGCGCGTTCTACCACCAGGTTTTGGAATTGAGAGATTCGTCTCCATTTCCGATTCCCAGAGAAATAGGACAAACGCAATAGTACGCCGGATGATTGTCAGTCCAAGATAATCAACAAGAGAGGAGACCGCGGCCACGGCGAGTAGCATCGAGGGTACAGTCAAATCTCAATATACGTAAGTTTTAGATTTAAGACGCTTCAACGTCAAATTAAATAAATAATCTTACTGTAATAATTCTTTTATATTCATTCTAATTCAGCGTAGGGCATGGCGTGAAATATTCGAAGAAATGGAAAAATCTGG
This sequence comes from Pasiphila rectangulata, assembly GCA_963082625.1. NCBI lineage: Eukaryota > Metazoa > Arthropoda > Insecta > Lepidoptera > Geometridae > Pasiphila > Pasiphila rectangulata. Next base: position 14,716,317 of record OY720253.1, on the reverse strand, counting down.
TGAGTAAATTTATATATTTTATTTTATGATAAACAGATAAGTATTGTCTTAAAATCAATTGTTATTTTTGAAATTTAATTGATCGCGAGGTTTTCACCTCATCGCATAATGATATCACGGATAGTATAATATTTACCGGACAGTCCTATACGGTATCATTTTGGAGGTTTAATAATAATTACTATTTATTTAAGTGTCATGCGGTAAATGAATATAACAAACCAAGCCCTTCAGGAGTAGCACGTTTATTTAAATGTTCATCTATAAACGAACTAGCAAATCTACTTTTCTCGCGTAATTTATTTTACGACCAATATTCATTACACAGGTTGCGCGTAATTAATTATAATAGCTCGGAACGTTCAGTCACTCAGACAACGCAGTCACAATCCATACTCGATGGATTGCAAATAACTTCCCCGGTATTTTTTTCCGATAACGATTTGACACAATGTCAATTAGAATCTTCAGTAGTAAACCTCCAAGTAAAATCTACGGGAATAAACTCTTCCAACATTGTGTTAAATAAAAGTCGATCCATAATCGATGGATCTCAATCAACGTGCACAATCCCCTCCAACGATGAGATAACGCGATCTCCATTCATACTCGATAAAAATTATTTTTCCAAATTAACCGTGGATGATGTTGAAGTTATTAAAACTTCAACATTACCCAAAAAAAGAGGTCGACCCATTAAAGTAAAATGAGATATTAAACGTACAAAAATCAATGCCCATCTAGATGCAGTAAATAAATATAATGCAAAAAATCCTCATGTAAATCGAAAATCAGTAAAAGCATTTACTGAAAGAAACCCTGAAGTAAATCGCGAGGCCGTGTCAAAATATGCGACACTAAATCCTCAAATACATCGCGATGCCGTGTCTAAATATACAACACTAAATCCTCAAGTCAATCGCGATGCCGTTAAAAAATACTCTGTAGAAAATCCGGAAGTAAATAAAACTGCCTCACAGAAATACAACACAGATAGCCGAAATGTAGACGTACTGCTACGTCGAACTGCTAATTTAATCAGTCAAATGAGGGACGCTGAATGAAAAATAGTAAAATTGTATTCTCTTAAACGATCTTCCCTATTAACTTCAGACACTTTTAAATGTCAACATTGCGGTGCACGCCTCTTCGAAGAGGAAAAATCTAGGAAACAATGGTGTTGTGAATCGGGTAGCTACAACGTTCAAAATTTTACGCCGTTATCCAAAGAATTTTACACCAATCCATCTTTTATTAATAGACCGCGAGCGTACAATAATTTATTTGCTTTCAGTGCCTTGGGAGTTACGCATGGGTTTCCACAAGAACCAACCGGACTTTCATTTCTTAAAATTCAGGGGCGTATTTATCATAGAGTTTTTGACTTAGGTTACAAAGATACCGTAAATAATGTAGGTCTATATATAAACGATTCAAATGAACGAGACCAATTAGCGGCTGCGCAGAATCTAGATAAACAAGTAATTACTTGCATTACAAATTTTTTACACAATGTTAATCCTTTCATTGAATGTCTCTAACGGTTGAGTCTCGAAACTGCTGATCAGGCCTTTATTAAATTTCAACTCACTTCCCGCACGACCCATGGTAATATTTTAGTTGACGTACCTATTGGTAGAGAAATAGCCGCGATCATTAGTACCGATAGAGAAGAATATGTACCTCGTTGCATAGCAGTGTGGAAAGTAGGTTATGAGAAACCACACACTGTTGACATTATGCATCCTTTGTACGAAAGTTTTCAATATGGTATGCCGGAGGGCACTCCGGCTTGGTACCTAGAAAAACTAGATAATAAAGATAAAAACTATCCCAAGTTAAGTATGTGACGTGTTTGGTACTTTCCGAATCACGGTTTTCCGAAATTGGCAGACTTTCAGAAGAATAAAGATAATAATGATAAGAATGAAGAAATATAGAAGAAAGATTACGCTTTCTTACCAGTTTACAAAAACATAGCTCGAGTAACGCACTCAGGTCTGCTCCTCTTCAAGAAGTAGAAATGAGCGTCGAAGTGGCGAATCAGATTAATCAAGATAAAACGATCCAAGGGGAGGGTGGAATTGTACCTGATCGTATTTATTTGCCTAGCTCTTTTAAAGGAGGCCCGCGATACATGAAAGTAAAGTACCATGATGCCATTGCAATAGTTAGTAGATTGGGGAATCCATCATTTTTTTTAACATTTACCTGCAACCCGAAGTGGCCTGAGATTCAGCAGTCTTCTCAGGGCAAGAATCCTTCGGTTTGTGCATGAGTTTTTAATATAAAATTATCAGAATTATTAAGGGACATTCGATCAGGCCGTTGGTTCGGAAAGTGCAATTATATTATGCATGTAATTGAATTTAAAAAACGAGGATTACCGCACGCTCACATTTGTTTTAGGGTTGAGAGCGGCGGCCCCGCCAACAGTTTAGATGTAGATAAATTTATTAGAGCCGATATACCTGATGTTTCTGAAGCTGAAGGTAGGTTACGAAAAGCTGTATTGACTCACATGATACACGGGCCGTGTGGTGATAAATACAGAACTGATTTACCTTGCTGGGATAGTGTAGGTAAATCAAAAATGTAAGAAATTTTTTCCAAAACGTGAAACTGCACTCACATATTTCGATGAAACGGGTTTTATTTATTTGTGCAGAAATAGTAAAAATGAAGCGGTAATTAAATTTCGCTAAAGTGATGTTACCGTGAATGACACATGGGTCGTCCCTTATAACGCCGCTCTTTTATTAAAATACGATGCTCACATCAACTTGGAAGTGTCATCGCAACTTACCGTAGTAAAATATTTATTTAAGTACATAACTAAAGGTACTGACGAATCGCGTGTAGGCGTTGTGTCCGAATTAGAAAATAACGAGATTGAACAATACGTTACGAAACGTTACATAAACTAACTTAGGCTCTAGCGACGCTGCTTGGAGAACGTTAGAATTCGACGTGACCGCACGCGAACCTAACGTCAAGCAGTTGTCTGTTCATCTCGAGGACCAACAGATAGTTTACTTCAAACCGGGCACTGAAGCAAAAGCCGCGAAACGATCGAGTTCAGATTTAATCACTTATTTTATTCGCCCCGTAGGACACGAATTTGACCTACTGACTTACCCGGACTTTTATGAAAAATATTTAATCCATTCGAAGCGTCCCTCTACGAAAAATACGGAAATTCTAGAAACAACAAATAGTAAATTCATCACGGCATTCCGCTTATTAGGTGACACTTTAACTTCAGTAAAGAATTCATGAGAACCCTGCTTCTCAAACGGTTCACCATTACTTTGTACAGGTGATGAGAGCTTTATAACAACGAAATCTCTGCTGGTTTCTGGTGATGGTAATTTCTTCTCCCTATCTGGACTCTGTACTTTTTATAGGAGATATTTCGATTGTGTTATTCAAGAAATCTTGTTTTCTTGTGTTGTCGTCTTTGAATGGTGATGAGACGTCAGTCGTATTATTGCTCATGTTGGGGGAATCAAAGCAGCCTCTGGGAAATTCTGGGTGATACCATTATTTTCAATTTCTGTAGGTTTTGGAGAATTTCTATTGGATGATTTGATAGGTGCCTCGTAGGTATTGGCTATATCCAAGACCTCAAACTGTTCAATTTCTTTCGGATCGTTTGGTAGGGTATCTGCGTCAGCCAACTCTTGTGTTTCTGGTCCTACTACATTCTCAGACTCGGAAGTAACAGTGATAGGCGTTGGTATCGTTTCGCTAAGAATTATGACATCACCTGAATTATTACTAGCCAGAAGTTCAATATCCATATTTTCTGTCAAATCAGTGGTGTTTCTAGTATCCCCAATGCGCTCGGTATCCATATCTTCAGTAAGGTCTGTTATATCGTTATCTGCTTCGGCCGTCTAATTTTGCGGTAGCTGAATGTCTGTATTCTCATGATTTTCCTTGTCTGGTTTATTAATTATTTCACAATCTTCGAAGAGATCTTGTGTTTGCATAGTTGTTGAAAGTTTTTCAAGAACAACGACTAGTTGGGATTTTAGGGTTCGATTTGTAGATTTGACGCTGATAGTTGTCATGGTTGAATCTTGAGAGCTTTCGATTACGTCTTCAGAGCATGGAGGTTCGTCCATCATATTCTCTGGTGAACTACTCTGAGATCTATCCTGGGATTCTTGAACAGTTACAGTGTTAACGGTGGGAGAAAATTTCTTTTCTTTAGGTTTTTTGGACGTATTTGGTGTACCTTCTATTTTGGACTTATCAAGTTTACCTACTATTCTGTGCACGCGCAACGACGCGGTCACAGAAATTAATAATAGTAGAAAATGATGACGTAGATGAATCTTTTTTTGGTCCCGATTCACTTCAAAATTTCCAACCGCGAGGGGTTCCAGCGCACGACCTCAAATTAAAAATAGGATGCGTTTGCATGATTATCCGAAACCTGTTTCAATGACGGGCTGGTGAACGGTACTAAAGTAATCGTTACAGCTGCTACTCCGCGTATGATTACCGTTCAAAAGTCAGGAAGTACCACAGAATTTTTAATATCCCGGATCACGTTCAAGGGTCCAATCTACCCTTCCAGCCCGTTTGAAATGTCCCGCCGCCAATTTCCTTTGCAGCTATGCTATGCGATGACTATTCATAAGAGTCAAGGTCCAACAATAAGCCGCGTAGGCGTTGACCTCAGGTCGGATATGTTCGCCACGGACAGTTATACGTCGCGTGGGGCCGCGTAACGGCAAAAAATAATATTAGAATTTTGTTGCACAATGATAGAATCGTAGATGGCAAACAGTACGCGAAGAATGTAATCATTTCAAAATTAATTAATTGAAACTTTAGTAAACGTTGTCTTCATTAAGAATTAAAAGTAAATTTCAAAAATGCATTTCTAGTCGTTTTGCGATCTAGTCCTTATGCAGAACAGGTCATTTTGTAAATGCAGTCGTTAGTTATGATACCGACCCAGAGAAAGCTATGGAATCTTCAGTCTCGACACCATCAGACAAAATCGTCTCAGAGGTTGCGAACAACAGTTAATGAGCGACAAGGAAATGAAGAAAAAAGGACGAGGTACTATCAAATGGTTGACAATAAGAACAGGCTGGTCGTGGTCAAATGGTACGACAACAAGGTCGTGACGCTTGTAAGCTCTTACCAAGATGCTTATCCTGTTGAGAAGATCAAGCGATACAGCAAAACACAGAAGAAAGTTGATGTCAGCTGCCCACAGCTTGTCAAACACTACGTGCAAAGCTTACGTGACATTCAGCAATTTATTCTACGCCGAACGCTAAAGAGAATATATTGAAAATGAATCCCCAAGAAAAGAAACTCTACACCCCAGCAGAGATAAAACAGATAGCACCAGGCTATAGAGGCAAACCTGAAAAATTCGATCCAGCTAAGGTTGGAAAGAAACGAGAAGGTCCGCCCACCAAGAAGCAAGGCCCGACATCGTCGAAAGTGCCTGCACCAACAGCAACGGACAAAGCCGCAACCCCAACTCCACCCAAGAATGCTCCCATGTGGGCAGAATCGGTGTTCGGAATTGATGTGGCCGTACGTGAGCTGAACGTCAACCAGGAAATCTCCCCGTCATACGGGCGGTTGCCAGAGGTTGTCGAGGAAGTTTACTCCGCCATCGGAGGAGACGACCAATCGTTGAACAAACAAATGACCAAAGGCATGCTGATGTACTACAGCACAGCAATGCTATGGGCACGTTTGCTCGACATTAAAGCCAAGCGCGGCAACGCAAACTTGAGCTATGAGGAAATTGAATTTTGCAAAGCGATCATGCAACACGAATATAACATTCCCCAACCCATCTACTTGTTCCTGAAAGGTATAGGCGAGGTTAAAGATCCGACAGGTAAAACTGTCTATCTAACAGACCACGCTCTACCAGTGACAGTAGTGCAGGGTCAAGGAGGTTATCACGCAGCAGCAGTGAACGCAGAGAACCACAACCTCTTCGAAGAGATCCCATCACTGGGTATCAGCGGAGACGTTCTCATGGCAGAAGCATCGGAGGCGGTACGTCCAGTACCAAACTTCCGTGTAATCCCTCAACACACCCGAGCAACACGCGCAATGTGCGGAAACTTCGGGCAAATAAACGCTCGCAAAGAGGAAGTCAAGACCCTGCTAAATTCAGTAGGTATCAGCGACAACCAATTTGACGAAGTCGTAGGACGCACACGTCTAAACATCAACCTACTGCAGAAAGTCAGCGACTATTTCGTGGGATGTCCAACATTCCGAAACGAAAAGGTCAAACTAGACGCTCTCACAGTTGAAGGAGACGGAGTCCAACTCATTAAGTCCTTACCGACCAATGAGAACATAGATCCACAAGCGCGCTGGACGAGTGAAGAAATTAAACCCAAACTTCTAAATATTTCGTGATTTATTAAGATATATTAAAAAGAAACATCGAGTACGGTGCGTTAGATTTCAGAGGGAAGATCATAGAGAACAAGTAGTAGCACAGATAATAAATAATGACAAAATAACACAGATATTTAATATTTGCGTTCACTAATTTCAACTCTTAACATTCTCTCCTGAACGCAAACCCATTGCGTTTGTAAATGCTTCATGTTTTGGTCTAGGTAGCCCCTTTGTGAGAACATCAGCAACCATGTCCTCAGTCTTCTTATATTTTACAAGAATTTGATTGTTTCCAATCTTCTCTCTGATGAAATGATAGCGAACATCTATATGTTTACTTCGGGCTTGATAACTTTCATTCCCTGAAAGACTAATACAACTTTGATTAACACAAAACATAATTAAAGGGTTATTTTTGCATACCAAACAAAATTCTTCTTGTAATTGTTTGAGCCACATAGCCTCTTGTACAGATGTGGCCAAAGACATATATTCAGCTTCAGTGCTTGATAAAGCCACTGTTTGTTGTCTCTTAGAGACCCAACTTATAGAAGCGCCCTGAAAAAGAAAAACATATCCTGTGCAGGATCTTCTGTCATCTGATTGACTTGCCCAATCGGCATCACAATATCCAGTGATCTCGCTGTCATCTCTCTTAAATGTCAATTTATAATTTATTGTAGCCTTTAAGTATCTTAAAACTCTTTTAAGTGCACTCCAGTGTTGAGCAGTTGGCTTGTTATTGTATCTACTTAAAGTATTTACTATATAAGCTATGTCAGGTCTTGTACCTTGTGATAAATATAGTAAACATCCAACAGCCTCATGATATGGAATATTTCTAAGTATTTCTCCTTCATGCTCAGCCCTCTTTATCTGAGTATTTGCTTCACATGGTGTATAAACTGGTTTACAATCATTCATTTTAAAACGATTGAGAATTTTTTCAATATATATTGACTGGTCCAATGTTATCTCATTTTCCTTTTGCATAATTCTAAAACCAACACATTGCTTTACTCTTCCCATATCTTTCATTTGAAAATTATCTTGTAGTTTATGTTTTATACTGTCCATTGTAGTCTTATTGTTAAAAAAACATGCTAAATCGTCGACATACACAGTAATAAATAAAATATCTTCTTTGCCCAATATTCTATAATATATGCAAGGATCTACCGTTGAACGGGATAGTCCAATTTCCAATAAAACATTGTTCAGTTTTTTTATTCCACTGTCTACTTGCTTGTTTGAGCCCATAAATTGATCTGTTTAAGCGACATACTTTCTCTCCTTGCTCAAAAGATGGCGGTTGAGTCATAAATATTTCTTCTTCGATGTCACCTTGCAGAAATGCAGAAATGGCATCCATTTGATGTATTTCTAAATTATATTTAGCAGATAGTCCAACCAGGTATCTTATTGAATAATATCGGACAACAGGTGCATATACATATTTCATTGTAATCTATTCCTTTCTTTTGTTGATAGCCTTTAATAACTAACCTTGCCTTGTGACGTATAATTTCTCCATTCTCATCTAATTTTGATTTGTACACCCATTTGCATGGAATAATTTTCTTACCTACTGGTTTATTTACCAGTGACCATGTATTATTTTTAATTAGCGAATTATATTCTTCTTCCATTGCTTGCTTCCACAGATTGGCTTTATCACTATTTAGTGCTTCATCAAGGCTCTGTGGATCACTATAAAGGAAACTTGGTGTTAACTCAGTATTCATGCAAAGGTAAGATGTTGAATTACTGTCATAAACTTCCATTCGCCGTGACCGTGGTCTAAGTTGTAAGTTTAATGTCTTGAGTGTATCAATACTTTCATCAGGTAAGTATGTAGAGGTACTATCATCAGGTAAGTATGTACTATCATCAGGATCGTCATAACATGATCCTGTGCTTGATGAGTCTGAAATACTAACTTCCTCACATTCAGATGTCAGTTCAGTTAAAGGCAATTTTATTTTATTTTCCTTTATATTTTTGTTTTCAATTATTATTTCCTTTTTATTTTTATTAATATTTTCTGTTTTTATTTCAGGTGAAGGAGTGGGGACAACATTTATTTTTATACTTCCTTCCAAAAATACAACATCTCTACTCATTACTGCCTTTTTATTTTTAGGATTTATAAATCTATAACCCTTAGTACTTTCAGGATATCCAATCAATATGTTGTAATATCGACATATAACACTACCATGTGGTGTATAGACTGTTTTCGAGTGACTAAAACTTCTGAAGAACAACAATCAGAAGTCCTACATCAACATAAAATGGAAGAGTTTGAGTCATGTCAGAGGAATGAGAATGATCCTTTTTCCGATGATGATTTTACATCTTTCTTCCAACAAGATGTTCTTTGTAGTAAAGGTCAAGATGGTTATGTTTTTGGTTTAGTAGAACATAAACTAGCTGATATATCTAATCTCGATGTAGTTGCAGCTATGATTAATACGGATGTCCATATTATAGGTGGTGGTGACGAATCTCCATCTACAAGTACCACAAGTAATATCCCGTTAGGTACTCAAGCAGACGTTACAGCTATTTGCGATTCAACTCGTGAATATCTTAGTCTAGAGTGCTTTGATATGAAAGTGCCCGGTCAGCGATACGAACAAGTTGAGCAACTGACTCGACTTAAGACGTTATATCTTCGTAAAATGCGATTTTATTTTGATGAGGATTCTTTCCTTATTCAGAATTGGGTTGTCGCTAGTCATCGGAATAATAACTTGATTATGGATAAAATCAGTAATCTGAGGAACAAAGAGAAAGTGAGTATAGTTACTCTCACTGTTGAAACAGAATGGTTAAAAGCAGCTCTGGATTATGTTAGAGACGTCAAGGTCTCAGTCACAACAGAAACAGAGGTCCCTGGTGAGGCATCACAACCTGGTGTTGACCTGCGTGGAGTTTATGCTCTTGAAGAGTTAACCGGATCTGGTCCGCGACTTGTTAAGCATATCGCGCAGTGGAAGCGTGCTGGGCCCATAACCTGAAGAAATTAAACCCAAACTTCTAAATATTTCGTGATTTATTAAGATATATTAAAAAGAAACATCGAGTACGGTGCGTTAGATTTCAGAGGGAAGATCATAGAGAACAAGTAGTAGCACAGATAATAAATAATGACAAAATAACACAGATATTTAATATTTGCGTTCACTAATTTCAACTCTTAACAACGAGTCTGATCATCAGACCAAACTCAGCAAACGCTAACGCGATCACAGTATTTGGTGCCTCATACATTATGGGATACCAGCTACACAAAGAGCCGATACAAGGGAGCAACGCCAACGGGTGTTGCCTCGAGTCATCAGAAGCTCGAAACCCATGGGTCATCCCAGAGCCATGGATACAAAACCGAAACGACAGGCGCGTTCTACCACCAGGTTTTGGAATTGAGAGATTCGTCTCCATTTCCGATTCCCAGAGAAATAGGACAAACGCAATAGTACGCCGGATGATTGTCAGTCCAAGATAATCAACAAGAGAGGAGACCGCGGCCACGGCGAGTAGCATCGAGGGTACAGTCAAATCTCAATATACGTAAGTTTTAGATTTAAGACGCTTCAACGTCAAATTAAATAAATAATCTTACTGTAATAATTCTTTTATATTCATTCTAATTCAGCGTAGGGCATGGCGTGAAATATTCGAAGAAATGGAAAAATCTGGTGAGTAAATTTATATATTTTATTTTATGATAAACAGATAAGTATTGTCTTAAAATCAATTGTTATTTTTGAAATTTAATTGATCGCGAGGTTTTCACCTCATCGCATAATGATATCACGGATAGTATAATATTTACCGGACAGTCCTATACGGTATCATTTTGGAGGTTTAATAATAATTACTATTTATTTAAGTGTCATGCGGTAAATGAATATAACAAACCAAGCCCTTCAGGAGTAGCACGTTTATTTAAATGTTCATCTATAAACGAACTAGCAAATCTACTTTTCTCGCGTAATTTATTTTACGACCAATATTCATTACACAGGTTGCGCGTAATTAATTATAATAGCTCGGAACGTTCAGTCACTCAGACAACGCAGTCACAATCCATACTCGATGGATTGCAAATAACTTCCCCGGTATTTTTTTCCGATAACGATTTGACACAATGTCAATTAGAATCTTCAGTAGTAAACCTCCAAGTAAAATCTACGGGAATAAACTCTTCCAACATTGTGTTAAATAAAAGTCGATCCATAATCGATGGATCTCAATCAACGTGCACAATCCCCTCCAACGATGAGATAACGCGATCTCCATTCATACTCGATAAAAATTATTTTTCCAAATTAACCGTGGATGATGTTGAAGTTATTAAAACTTCAACATTACCCAAAAAAAGAGGTCGACCCATTAAAGTAAAATGAGATATTAAACGTACAAAAATCAATGCCCATCTAGATGCAGTAAATAAATATAATGCAAAAAATCCTCATGTAAATCGAAAATCAGTAAAAGCATTTACTGAAAGAAACCCTGAAGTAAATCGCGAGGCCGTGTCAAAATATGCGACACTAAATCCTCAAATACATCGCGATGCCGTGTCTAAATATACAACACTAAATCCTCAAGTCAATCGCGATGCCGTTAAAAAATACTCTGTAGAAAATCCGGAAGTAAATAAAACTGCCTCACAGAAATACAACACAGATAGCCGAAATGTAGACGTACTGCTACGTCGAACTGCTAATTTAATCAGTCAAATGAGGGACGCTGAATGAAAAATAGTAAAATTGTATTCTCTTAAACGATCTTCCCTATTAACTTCAGACACTTTTAAATGTCAACATTGCGGTGCACGCCTCTTCGAAGAGGAAAAATCTAGGAAACAATGGTGTTGTGAATCGGGTAGCTACAACGTTCAAAATTTTACGCCGTTATCCAAAGAATTTTACACCAATCCATCTTTTATTAATAGACCGCGAGCGTACAATAATTTATTTGCTTTCAGTGCCTTGGGAGTTACGCATGGGTTTCCACAAGAACCAACCGGACTTTCATTTCTTAAAATTCAGGGGCGTATTTATCATAGAGTTTTTGACTTAGGTTACAAAGATACCGTAAATAATGTAGGTCTATATATAAACGATTCAAATGAACGAGACCAATTAGCGGCTGCGCAGAATCTAGATAAACAAGTAATTACTTGCATTACAAATTTTTTACACAATGTTAATCCTTTCATTGAATGTCTCTAACGGTTGAGTCTCGAAACTGCTGATCAGGCCTTTATTAAATTTCAACTCACTTCCCGCACGACCCATGGTAATATTTTAGTTGACGTACCTATTGGTAGAGAAATAGCCGCGATCATTAGTACCGATAGAGAAGAATATGTACCTCGTTGCATAGCAGTGTGGAAAGTAGGTTATGAGAAACCACACACTGTTGACATTATGCATCCTTTGTACGAAAGTTTTCAATATGGTATGCCGGAGGGCACTCCGGCTTGGTACCTAGAAAAACTAGATAATAAAGATAAAAACTATCCCAAGTTAAGTATGTGACGTGTTTGGTACTTTCCGAATCACGGTTTTCCGAAATTGGCAGACTTTCAGAAGAATAAAGATAATAATGATAAGAATAAAGAAATATAGAAGAAAGATTACGCTTTCTTACCAGTTTACAAAAACATAGCTCGAGTAACGCACTCAGGTCTGCTCCTCTTCAAGAAGTAGAAATGAGCGTCGAAGTGGCGAATCAGATTAATCAAGATAAAACGATCCAAGGGGAGGGTGGAATTGTACCTGATCGTATTTATTTGCCTAGCTCTTTTAAAGGAGGCCCGCGATACATGAAAGTAAAGTACCATGATGCCATTGCAATAGTTAGTAGATTGGGGAATCCATCATTTTTTTTAACATTTACCTGCAACCCGAAGTGGCCTGAGATTCAGCAGTCTTCTCAGGGCAAGAATCCTTCGGTTTGTGCATGAGTTTTTAATATAAAATTATCAGAATTATTAAGGGACATTCGATCAGGCCGTTGGTTCGGAAAGTGCAATTATATTATGCATGTAATTGAATTTAAAAAACGAGGATTACCGCACGCTCACATTTGTTTTAGGGTTGAGAGCGGCGGCCCCGCCAACAGTTTAGATGTAGATAAATTTATTAGAGCCGATATACCTGATGTTTCTGAAGCTGAAGGTAGGTTACGAAAAGCTGTATTGACTCACATGATACACGGGCCGTGTGGTGATAAATACAGAACTGATTTACCTTGCTGGGATAGTGTAGGTAAATCAAAAATGTAAGAAATTTTTTCCAAAACGTGAAACTGCACTCACATATTTCGATGAAACGGGTTTTATTTATTTGTGCAGAAATAGTAAAAATGAAGCGGTAATTAAATTTCGCTAAAGTGATGTTACCGTGAATGACACATGGGTCGTCCCTTATAACGCCGCTCTTTTATTAAAATACGATGCTCACATCAACTTGGAAGTGTCATCGCAACTTACCGTAGTAAAATATTTATTTAAGTACATAACTAAAGGTACTGACGAATCGCGTGTAGGCGTTGTGTCCGAATTAGAAAATAACGAGATTGAACAATACGTTACGAAACGTTACATAAACTAACTTAGGCTCTAGCGACGCTGCTTGGAGAACGTTAGAATTCGACGTGACCGCACGCGAACCTAACGTCAAGCAGTTGTCTGTTCATCTCGAGGACCAACAGATAGTTTACTTCAAACCGGGCACTGAAGCAAAAGCCGCGAAACGATCGAGTTCAGATTTAATCACTTATTTTATTCGCCCCGTAGGACACGAATTTGACCTACTGACTTACCCGGACTTTTATGAAAAATATTTAATCCATTCGAAGCGTCCCTCTACGAAAAATACGGAAATTCTAGAAACAACAAATAGTAAATTCATCACGGCATTCCGCTTATTAGGTGACACTTTAACTTCAGTAAAGAATTCATGAGAACCCTGCTTCTCAAACGGTTCACCATTACTTTGTACAGGTGATGAGAGCTTTATAACAACGAAATCTCTGCTGGTTTCTGGTGATGGTAATTTCTTCTCCCTATCTGGACTCTGTACTTTTTATAGGAGATATTTCGATTGTGTTATTCAAGAAATCTTGTTTTCTTGTGTTGTCGTCTTTGAATGGTGATGAGACGTCAGTCGTATTATTGCTCATGTTGGGGGAATCAAAGCAGCCTCTGGGAAATTCTGGGTGATACCATTATTTTCAATTTCTGTAGGTTTTGGAGAATTTCTATTGGATGATTTGATAGGTGCCTCGTAGGTATTGGCTATATCCAAGACCTCAAACTGTTCAATTTCTTTCGGATCGTTTGGTAGGGTATCTGCGTCAGCCAACTCTTGTGTTTCTGGTCCTACTACATTCTCAGACTCGGAAGTAACAGTGATAGGCGTTGGTATCGTTTCGCTAAGAATTATGACATCACCTGAATTATTACTAGCCAGAAGTTCAATATCCATATTTTCTGTCAAATCAGTGGTGTTTCTAGTATCCCCAATGCGCTCGGTATCCATATCTTCAGTAAGGTCTGTTATATCGTTATCTGCTTCGGCCGTCTAATTTTGCGGTAGCTGAATGTCTGTATTCTCATGATTTTCCTTGTCTGGTTTATTAATTATTTCACAATCTTCGAAGAGATCTTGTGTTTGCATAGTTGTTGAAAGTTTTTCAAGAACAACGACTAGTTGGGATTTTAGGGTTCGATTTGTAGATTTGACGCTGATAGTTGTCATGGTTGAATCTTGAGAGCTTTCGATTACGTCTTCAGAGCATGGAGGTTCGTCCATCATATTCTCTGGTGAACTACTCTGAGATCTATCCTGGGATTCTTGAACAGTTACAGTGTTAACGGTGGGAGAAAATTTCTTTTCTTTAGGTTTTTTGGACGTATTTGGTGTACCTTCTATTTTGGACTTATCAAGTTTACCTACTATTCTGTGCACGCGCAACGACGCGGTCACAGAAATTAATAATAGTAGAAAATGATGACGTAGATGAATCTTTTTTTGGTCCCGATTCACTTCAAAATTTCCAACCGCGAGGGGTTCCAGCGCACGACCTCAAATTAAAAATAGGATGCGTTTGCATGATTATCCGAAACCTGTTTCAATGACGGGCTGGTGAACGGTACTAAAGTAATCGTTACAGCTGCTACTCCGCGTATGATTACCGTTCAAAAGTCAGGAAGTACCACAGAATTTTTAATATCCCGGATCACGTTCAAGGGTCCAATCTACCCTTCCAGCCCGTTTGAAATGTCCCGCCGCCAATTTCCTTTGCAGCTATGCTATGCGATGACTATTCATAAGAGTCAAGGTCCAACAATAAGCCGCGTAGGCGTTGACCTCAGGTCGGATATGTTCGCCACGGACAGTTATACGTCGCGTGGGGCCGCGTAACGGCAAAAAATAATATTAGAATTTTGTGGCACAATGATAGAATCGTAGATGGCAAACAGTACGCGAAGAATGTAATCATTTCAAAATTAATTAATTGAAACTTTAGTAAACGTTGTCTTCATTAAGAATTAAAAGTAAATTTCAAAAATGCATTTCTAGTCGTTTTGCGATCTAGTCCTTATGCAGAACAGGTCATTTTGTAAATGCAGTCGTTAGTTATGATACCGACCCAGAGAAAGCTATGGAATCTTCAGTCTCGACACCATCAGACAAAATCGTCTCAGAGGTTGCGAACAACAGTTAATGAGCGACAAGGAAATGAAGAAAAAAGGACGAGGTACTATCAAATGGTTGACAATAAGAACAGGCTGGTCGTGGTCAAATGGTACGACAACAAGGTCGTGACGCTTGTAAGCTCTTACCAAGATGCTTATCCTGTTGAGAAGATCAAGCGATACAGCAAAACACAGAAGAAAGTTGATGTCAGCTGCCCACAGCTTGTCAAACACTACGTGCAAAGCTTACGTGACATTCAGCAATTTATTCTACGCCGAACGCTAAAGAGAATATATTGAAAATGAATCCCCAAGAAAAGAAACTCTACACCCCAGCAGAGATAAAACAGATAGCACCAGGCTATAGAGGCAAACCTGAAAAATTCGATCCAGCTAAGGTTGGAAAGAAACGAGAAGGTCCGCCCACCAAGAAGCAAGGCCCGACATCGTCGAAAGTGCCTGCACCAACAGCAACGGACAAAGCCGCAACCCCAACTCCACCCAAGAATGCTCCCATGTGGGCAGAATCGGTGTTCGGAATTGATGTGGCCGTACGTGAGCTGAACGTCAACCAGGAAATCTCCCCGTCATACGGGCGGTTGCCAGAGGTTGTCGAGGAAGTTTACTCCGCCATCGGAGGAGACGACCAATCGTTGAACAAACAAATGACCAAAGGCATGCTGATGTACTACAGCACAGCAATGCTATGGGCACGTTTGCTCGACATTAAAGCCAAGCGCGGCAACGCAAACTTGAGCTATGAGGAAATTGAATTTTGCAAAGCGATCATGCAACACGAATATAACATTCCCCAACCCATCTACTTGTTCCTGAAAGGTATAGGCGAGGTTAAAGATCCGACAGGTAAAACTGTCTATCTAACAGACCACGCTCTACCAGTGACAGTAGTGCAGGGTCAAGGAGGTTATCACGCAGCAGCAGTGAACGCAGAGAACCACAACCTCTTCGAAGAGATCCCATCACTGGGTATCAGCGGAGACGTTCTCATGGCAGAAGCATCGGAGGCGGTACGTCCAGTACCAAACTTCCGTGTAATCCCTCAACACACCCGAGCAACACGCGCAATGTGCGGAAACTTCGGGCAAATAAACGCTCGCAAAGAGGAAGTCAAGACCCTGCTAAATTCAGTAGGTATCAGCGACAACCAATTTGACGAAGTCGTAGGACGCACACGTCTAAACATCAACCTACTGCAGAAAGTCAGCGACTATTTCGTGGGATGTCCAACATTCCGAAACGAAAAGGTCAAACTAGACGCTCTCACAGTTGAAGGAGACGGAGTCCAACTCATTAAGTCCTTACCGACCAATGAGAACATAGATCCACAAGCGCGCTGGACGAGTCTGATCATCAGACCAAACTCAGCAAACGCTAACGCGATCACAGTATTTGGTGCCTCATACATTATGGGATACCAGCTACACAAAGAGCCGATACAAGGGAGCAACGCCAACGGGTGTTGCCTCGAGTCATCAGAAGCTCGAAACCCATGGGTCATCCCAGAGCCATGGATACAAAACCGAAACGACAGGCGCGTTCTACCACCAGGTTTTGGAATTGAGAGATTCGTCTCCATTTCCGATTCCCAGAGAAATAGGACAAACGCAATAGTACGCCGGATGATTGTCAGTCCAAGATAATCAACAAGAGAGGAGACCGCGGCCACGGCGAGTAGCATCGAGGGTACAGTCAAATCTCAATATACGTAAGTTTTAGATTTAAGACGCTTCAACGTCAAATTAAATAAATAATCTTACTGTAATAATTCTTTTATATTCATTCTAATTCAGCGTAGGGCATGGCGTGAAATATTCGAAGAAATGGAAAAATCTGGTGAGTAAATTTATATATTTTATTTTATGATAAACAGATAAGTATTGTCTTAAAATCAATTGTTATTTTTGAAATTTAATTGATCGCGAGGTTTTCACCTCATCGCATAATGATATCACGGATAGTATAATATTTACCGGACAGTCCTATACGGTATCATTTTGGAGGTTTAATAATAATTACTATTTATTTAAGTGTCATGCGGTAAATGAATATAACAAACCAAGCCCTTCAGGAGTAGCACGTTTATTTAAATGTTCATCTATAAACGAACTAGCAAATCTACTTTTCTCGCGTAATTTATTTTACGACCAATATTCATTACACAGGTTGCGCGTAATTAATTATAATAGCTCGGAACGTTCAGTCACTCAGACAACGCAGTCACAATCCATACTCGATGGATTGCAAATAACTTCCCCGGTATTTTTTTCCGATAACGATTTGACACAATGTCAATTAGAATCTTCAGTAGTAAACCTCCAAGTAAAATCTACGGGAATAAACTCTTCCAACATTGTGTTAAATAAAAGTCGATCCATAATCGATGGATCTCAATCAACGTGCACAATCCCCTCCAACGATGAGATAACGCGATCTCCATTCATACTCGATAAAAATTATTTTTCCAAATTAACCGTGGATGATGTTGAAGTTATTAAAACTTCAACATTACCCAAAAAAAGAGGTCGACCCATTAAAGTAAAATGAGATATTAAACGTACAAAAATCAATGCCCATCTAGATGCAGTAAATAAATATAATGCAAAAAATCCTCATGTAAATCGAAAATCAGTAAAAGCATTTACTGAAAGAAACCCTGAAGTAAATCGCGAGGCCGTGTCAAAATATGCGACACTAAATCCTCAAATACATCGCGATGCCGTGTCTAAATATACAACACTAAATCCTCAAGTCAATCGCGATGCCGTTAAAAAATACTCTGTAGAAAATCCGGAAGTAAATAAAACTGCCTCACAGAAATACAACACAGATAGCCGAAATGTAGACGTACTGCTACGTCGAACTGCTAATTTAATCAGTCAAATGAGGGACGCTGAATGAAAAATAGTAAAATTGTATTCTCTTAAACGATCTTCCCTATTAACTTCAGACACTTTTAAATGTCAACATTGCGGTGCACGCCTCTTCGAAGAGGAAAAATCTAGGAAACAATGGTGTTGTGAATCGGGTAGCTACAACGTTCAAAATTTTACGCCGTTATCCAAAGAATTTTACACCAATCCATCTTTTATTAATAGACCGCGAGCGTACAATAATTTATTTGCTTTCAGTGCCTTGGGAGTTACGCATGGGTTTCCACAAGAACCAACCGGACTATCATTTCTTAAAATTCAGGGGCGTATTTATCATAGAGTTTTTGACTTAGGTTACAAAGATAGCGTAAATAATGTAGGTCTATATATAAACGATTCAAATGAACGAGACCAATTAGCGGCTGCGCAGAATCTAGATAAACAAGTAATTACTTGCATTACAAATTTTTTACACAATGTTAATCCTTTCATTGAATGTCTCTAACGGTTGAGTCTCGAAACTGCTGATCAGGCCTTTATTAAATTTCAACTCACTTCCCGCACGACCCATGGTAATATTTTAGTTGACGTACCTATTGGTAGAGAAATAGCCGCGATCATTAGTACCGATAGAGAAGAATATGTACCTCGTTGCATAGCAGTGTGGAAAGTAGGTTATGAGAAACCACACACTGTTGACATTATGCATCCTTTGTACGAAAGTTTTCAATATGGTATGCCGGAGGGCACTCCGGCTTGGTACCTAGAAAAACTAGATAATAAAGATAAAAACTATCCCAAGTTAAGTATGTGACGTGTTTGGTACTTTCCGAATCACGGTTTTCCGAAATTGGCAGACTTTCAGAAGAATAAAGATAATAATGATAAGAATAAAGAAATATAGAAGAAAGATTACGCTTTCTTACCAGTTTACAAAAACATAGCTCGAGTAACGCACTCAGGTCTGCTCCTCTTCAAGAAGTAGAAATGAGCGTCGAAGTGGCGAATCAGATTAATCAAGATAAAACGATCCAAGGGGAGGGTGGAATTGTACCTGATCGTATTTATTTGCCTAGCTCTTTTAAAGGAGGCCCGCGATACATGAAAGTAAAGTACCATGATGCCATTGCAATAGTTAGTAGATTGGGGAATCCATAATTTTTTTTAACATTTACCTGCAACCCGAAGTGGCCTGAGATTCAGCAGTCTTCTCAGGGCAAGAATCCTTCGGTTTGTGCATGAGTTTTTAATATAAAATTATCAGAATTATTAAGGGACATTCGATCAGGCCGTTGGTTCGGAAAGTGCAATTATATTATGCATGTAATTGAATTTAAAAAACGAGGATTACCGCACGCTCACATTTGTTTTAGGGTTGAGAGCGGCGGCCCCGCCAACAGTTTAGATGTAGATAAATTTATTAGAGCCGATATACCTGATGTTTCTGAAGCTGAAGGTAGGTTACGAAAAGCTGTATTGACTCACATGATACACGGGCCGTGTGGTGATAAATACAGAACTGATTTACCTTGCTGGGATAGTGTAGGTAAATCAAAAATGTAAGAAATTTTTTCCAAAACGTGAAACTGCACTCACATATTTCGATGAAACGGGTTTTATTTATTTGTGCAGAAATAGTAAAAATGAAGCGGTAATTAAATTTCGCTAAAGTGATGTTACCGTGAATGACACATGGGTCGTCCCTTATAACGCCGCTCTTTTATTAAAATACGATGCTCACATCAACTTGGAAGTGTCATCGCAACTTACCGTAGTAAAATATTTATTTAAGTACATAACTAAAGGTACTGACGAATCGCGTGTAGGCGTTGTGTCCGAATTAGAAAATAACGAGATTGAACAATACGTTACGAAACGTTACATAAACTAACTTAGGCTCTAGCGACGCTGCTTGGAGAACGTTAGAATTCGACGTGACCGCACGCGAACCTAACGTCAAGCAGTTGTCTGTTCATCTCGAGGACCAACAGATAGTTTACTTCAAACCGGGCACTGAAGCAAAAGCCGCGAAACGATCGAGTTCAGATTTAATCACTTATTTTATTCGCCCCGTAGGACACGAATTTGACCTACTGACTTACCCGGACTTTTATGAAAAATATTTAATCCATTCGAAGCGTCCCTCTACGAAAAATACGGAAATTCTAGAAACAACAAATAGTAAATTCATCACGGCATTCCGCTTATTAGGTGACACTTTAACTTCAGTAAAGAATTCATGAGAACCCTGCTTCTCAAACGGTTCACCATTACTTTGTACAGGTGATGAGAGCTTTATAACAACGAAATCTCTGCTGGTTTCTGGTGATGGTAATTTCTTCTCCCTATCTGGACTCTGTACTTTTTATAGGAGATATTTCGATTGTGTTATTCAAGAAATCTTGTTTTCTTGTGTTGTCGTCTTTGAATGGTGATGAGACGTCAGTCGTATTATTGCTCATGTTGGGGGAATCAAAGCAGCCTCTGGGAAATTCTGGGTGATACCATTATTTTCAATTTCTGTAGGTTTTGGAGCATTTCTATTGGATGATTTGATAGGTGCCTCGTAGGTATTGGCTATATCCAAGACCTCAAACTGTTCAATTTCTTTCGGATCGTTTGGTAGGGTATCTGCGTCAGCCAACTCTTGTGTTTCTGGTCCTACTACATTCTCAGACTCGGAAGTAACAGTGATAGGCGTTGGTATCGTTTCGCTAAGAATTATGACATCACCTGAATTATTACTAGCCAGAAGTTCAATATCCATATTTTCTGTCAAATCAGTGGTGTTTCTAGTATCCCCAATGCGCTCGGTATCCATATCTTCAGTAAGGTCTGTTATATCGTTATCTGCTTCGGCCGTCTAATTTTGCGGTAGCTGAATGTCTGTATTCTCATGATTTTCCTTGTCTGGTTTATTAATTATTTCACAATCTTCGAAGAGATCTTGTGTTTGCATAGTTGTTGAAAGTTTTTCAAGAACAACGACTAGTTGGGATTTTAGGGTTCGATTTGTAGATTTGACGCTGATAGTTGTCATGGTTGAATCTTGAGAGCTTTCGATTACGTCTTCAGAGCATGGAGGTTCGTCCATCATATTCTCTGGTGAACTACTCTGAGATCTATCCTGGGATTCTTGAACAGTTACAGTGTTAACGGTGGGAGAAAATTTATTTTCTTTAGGTTTTTTGGACGTATTTGGTGTACCTTCTATTTTGGACTTATCAAGTTTACCTACTATTCTGTGCACGCGCAACGACGCGGTCACAGAAATTAATAATAGTAGAAAATGATGACGTAGATGAATCTTTTTTTGGTCCCGATTCACTTCAAAATTTCCAACCGCGAGGGGTTCCAGCGCACGACCTCAAATTAAAAATAGGATGCGTTTGCATGATTATCCGAAACCTGTTTCAATGACGGGCTGGTGAACGGTACTAAAGTAATCGTTACAGCTGCTACTCCGCGTATGATTACCGTTCAAAAGTCAGGAAGTACCACAGAATTTTTAATATCCCGGATCACGTTCAAGGGTCCAATCTACCCTTCCAGCCCGTTTGAAATGTCCCGCCGCCAATTTCCTTTGCAGCTATGCTATGCGATGACTATTCATAAGAGTCAAGGTCCAACAATAAGCCGCGTAGGCGTTGACCTCAGGTCGGATATGTTCGCCACGGACAGTTATACGTCGCGTGGGGCCGCGTAACGGCAAAAAATAATATTAGAATTTTGTGGCACAATGATAGAATCGTAGATGGCAAACAGTACGCGAAGAATGTAATCATTTCAAAATTAATTAATTGAAACTTTAGTAAACGTTGTCTTCATTAAGAATTAAAAGTAAATTTCAAAAATGCATTTCTAGTCGTTTTGCGATCTAGTCCTTATGCAGAACAGGTCATTTTGTAAATGCAGTCGTTAGTTATGATACCGACCCAGAGAAAGCTATGGAATCTTCAGTCTCGACACCATCAGACAAAATCGTCTCAGAGGTTGCGAACAACAGTTAATGAGCGACAAGGAAATGAAGAAAAAAGGACGAGGTACTATCAAATGGTTGACAATAAGAACAGGCTGGTCGTGGTCAAATGGTACGACAACAAGGTCGTGACGCTTGTAAGCTCTTACCAAGATGCTTATCCTGTTGAGAAGATCAAGCGATACAGCAAAACACAGAAGAAAGTTGATGTCAGCTGCCCACAGCTTGTCAAACACTACGTGCAAAGCTTACGTGACATTCAGCAATTTATTCTACGCCGAACGCTAAAGAGAATATATTGAAAATGAATCCCCAAGAAAAGAAACTCTACACCCCAGCAGAGATAAAACAGATAGCACCAGGCTATAGAGGCAAACCTGAAAAATTCGATCCAGCTAAGGTTGGAAAGAAACGAGAAGGTCCGCCCACCAAGAAGCAAGGCCCGACATCGTCGAAAGTGCCTGCACCAACAGCAACGGACAAAGCCGCAACCCCAACTCCACCCAAGAATGCTCCCATGTGGGCAGAATCGGTGTTCGGAATTGATGTGGCCGTACGTGAGCTGAACGTCAACCAGGAAATCTCCCCGTCATACGGGCGGTTGCCAGAGGTTGTCGAGGAAGTTTACTCCGCCATCGGAGGAGACGACCAATCGTTGAACAAACAAATGACCAAAGGCATGCTGATGTACTACAGCACAGCAATGCTATGGGCACGTTTGCTCGACATTAAAGCCAAGCGCGGCAACGCAAACTTGAGCTATGAGGAAATTGAATTTTGCAAAGCGATCATGCAACACGAATATAACATTCCCCAACCCATCTACTTGTTCCTGAAAGGTATAGGCGAGGTTAAAGATCCGACAGGTAAAACTGTCTATCTAACAGACCACGCTCTACCAGTGACAGTAGTGCAGGGTCAAGGAGGTTATCACGCAGCAGCAGTGAACGCAGAGAACCACAACCTCTTCGAAGAGATCCCATCACTGGGTATCAGCGGAGACGTTCTCATGGCAGAAGCATCGGAGGCGGTACGTCCAGTACCAAACTTCCGTGTAATCCCTCAACACACCCGAGCAACACGCGCAATGTGCGGAAACTTCGGGCAAATAAACGCTCGCAAAGAGGAAGTCAAGACCCTGCTAAATTCAGTAGGTATCAGCGACAACCAATTTGACGAAGTCGTAGGACGCACACGTCTAAACATCAACCTACTGCAGAAAGTCAGCGACTATTTCGTGGGATGTCCAACATTCCGAAACGAAAAGGTCAAACTAGACGCTCTCACAGTTGAAGGAGACGGAGTCCAACTCATTAAGTCCTTACCGACCAATGAGAACATAGATCCACAAGCGCGCTGGACGAGTCTGATCATCAGACCAAACTCAGCAAACGCTAACGCGATCACAGTATTTGGTGCCTCATACATTATGGGATACCAGCTACACAAAGAGCCGATACAAGGGAGCAACGCCAACGGGTGTTGCCTCGAGTCATCAGAAGCTCGAAACCCATGGGTCATCCCAGAGCCATGGATACAAAACCGAAACGACAGGCGCGTTCTACCACCAGGTTTTGGAATTGAGAGATTCGTCTCCATTTCCGATTCCCAGAGAAATAGGACAAACGCAATAGTACGCCGGATGATTGTCAGTCCAAGATAATCAACAAGAGAGGAGACCGCGGCCACGGCGAGTAGCATCGAGGGTACAGTCAAATCTCAATATACGTAAGTTTTAGATTTAAGACGC
Source organism: Pasiphila rectangulata (assembly GCA_963082625.1). Taxonomy (NCBI): domain Eukaryota; kingdom Metazoa; phylum Arthropoda; class Insecta; order Lepidoptera; family Geometridae; genus Pasiphila; species Pasiphila rectangulata. The sequence continues at coordinate 14,692,573 of OY720253.1, read as the reverse complement.
TTCAACGTCAAATTAAATAAATAATCTTACTGTAATAATTCTTTTATATTCATTCTAATTCAGCGTAGGGCATGGCGTGAAATATTCGAAGAAATGGAAAAATCTGGTGAGTAAATTTATATATTTTATTTTATGATAAACAGATAAGTATTGTCTTAAAATCAATTGTTATTTTTGAAATTTAATTGATCGCGAGGTTTTCACCTCATCGCATAATGATATCACGGATAGTATAATATTTACCGGACAGTCCTATACGGTATCATTTTGGAGGTTTAATAATAATTACTATTTATTTAAGTGTCATGCGGTAAATGAATATAACAAACCAAGCCCTTCAGGAGTAGCACGTTTATTTAAATGTTCATCTATAAACGAACTAGCAAATCTACTTTTCTCGCGTAATTTATTTTACGACCAATATTCATTACACAGGTTGCGCGTAATTAATTATAATAGCTCGGAACGTTCAGTCACTCAGACAACGCAGTCACAATCCATACTCGATGGATTGCAAATAACTTCCCCGGTATTTTTTTCCGATAACGATTTGACACAATGTCAATTAGAATCTTCAGTAGTAAACCTCCAAGTAAAATCTACGGGAATAAACTCTTCCAACATTGTGTTAAATAAAAGTCGATCCATAATCGATGGATCTCAATCAACGTGCACAATCCCCTCCAACGATGAGATAACGCGATCTCCATTCATACTCGATAAAAATTATTTTTCCAAATTAACCGTGGATGATGTTGAAGTTATTAAAACTTCAACATTACCCAAAAAAAGAGGTCGACCCATTAAAGTAAAATGAGATATTAAACGTACAAAAATCAATGCCCATCTAGATGCAGTAAATAAATATAATGCAAAAAATCATCATGTAAATCGAAAATCAGTAAAAGCATTTACTGAAAGAAACCCTGAAGTAAATCGCGAGGCCGTGTCAAAATATGCGACACTAAATCCTCAAATACATCGCGATGCCGTGTCTAAATATACAACACTAAATCCTCAAGTCAATCGCGATGCCGTTAAAAAATACTCTGTAGAAAATCCGGAAGTAAATAAAACTGCCTCACAGAAATACAACACAGATAGCCGAAATGTAGACGTACTGCTACGTCGAACTGCTAATTTAATCAGTCAAATGAGGGACGCTGAATGAAAAATAGTAAAATTGTATTCTCTTAAACGATCTTCCCTATTAACTTCAGACACTTTTAAATGTCAACATTGCGGTGCACGCCTCTTCGAAGAGGAAAAATCTAGGAAACAATGGTGTTGTGAATCGGGTAGCTACAACGTTCAAAATTTTACGCCGTTATCCAAAGAATTTTACACCAATCCATCTTTTATTAATAGACCGCGAGCGTACAATAATTTATTTGCTTTCAGTGCCTTGGGAGTTACGCATGGGTTTCCACAAGAACCAACCGGACTATCATTTCTTAAAATTCAGGGGCGTATTTATCATAGAGTTTTTGACTTAGGTTACAAAGATAGCGTAAATAATGTAGGTCTATATATAAACGATTCAAATGAACGAGACCAATTAGCGGCTGCGCAGAATCTAGATAAACAAGTAATTACTTGCATTACAAATTGTTTACACAATGTTAATCCTTTCATTGAATGTCTCTAACGATTGAGAGGGCTCCACAGGTGGCGAAAGACTTCTTTGTTCTAGAATAGAATAGAATAGAAATAATTTATTTGCTGAAATGTAGGTACAAAAGGTCTTAATATAATAAATAAATCCAATACATTCTGCCTTATACAAGCGTGCAAATATTATAAAGGAGTCTTAAAATTAATATGGAGTATAAATTGTCAAAATATCTATTTAAATAAATTTTTTAACTTAAATAACAAAATTAAAAATGTATAAATGAAACTGCATAACTATAACAATCGTCAAATAACATCACCATTACATTAAAAATAATAGGTCAAAAAAATAAAAAATACATATTATATTAAGCTTTAAAATTAATGAATTACACATAACGTCACAAAATTTGTTTTAATTAAGGTTTAAAATTCAAGAATTCATTTACGTTATAGAAGCATTTATCAATTAACCAAGTTTTACATTTTCGCTTGAATAAATTTACAGGGACAGATTTTATGTCATTTGGTAGCTTATTATATATTTGTATTGCTTGGTGATATACATTTTTCTTTACTAATTGCACCCTGTATGGTGGAACATATAGTCGCTCTCTATGCCTGGTTCGGCTCTCTCTCATATCCGCGTTTGTCCTAAAATAATGAGGATATTCTTTGACGAAAAAGCATATTTCCCTTATGTACACGCATGGTAATGGAAGAATTTTAAACTTCCTGAACAAAGGTTTACAGCTATCCGTACTGCAAGCGCCACAGATGGCCCGGACGCACTTTTTTTGAACTATGAAGGCCTTTTCAAAGTCTGTAGAGTTTCCCCACAATATTACACCGTACATCAAAGTTGACGAGACATATCCGTGGTAGGCCTTGAGTGCTGCGTCTGTTGAAACACGGTGTCTAAGGCTTCTTATTGCAAAGACAAATTTGTTTAATTTATCACAGACAGTTCGGCTCGGAGGACCAATGTTTTAGCCTACGATTATTTCTTCCTACTTCTTCCTATTCGATTCAGGAATTAGTTCAGGAGCCTTCAATGAATGCGATTATAATTGAATTATAAAACAATAGTTTTAATTTGAAAATGCATGAACGTTACAAATCAAGAAAAATGCGTATCATCAAGCTTGACGTGAGCGATCTGAAGGCCGATGCATCCGTTGCTTGTTGCGGAAGCTTGACAGCTTCCAACGGATGCATCGGCATCGAACCTCCTCCTCCTCCTCCAGGTTCAGGGTGATGCAAAGTTGCGTTGACCCGTCGATAGGTGTCGCTAGAGGTCTGAACAGCCTTTATTATCACCTTATACAATCTGTGAACATTTCAAGTATCTATCTGTTATGGTTCTAAATGTACAGCCCTATGACAGACAGAATGACAGCGGAGACTGAGTAATAGGATGCCCAGTGCACTTGGCCACCTTTGGGTACAAAACTAAGAAAAATTAAAGATTGAAAAACAAACAAGCAATATAAGATTTTATAACAAAAATTCATGCTTACGATGACATAGAAACTTGTGGCTGATGTTGCGTCAAGACTGGAGGGGTAGGTGGGTCGTCTTAGGGGGGAGGCTTTTTTTTCTGATAATTGTTCTTCTGGTACAGACACATTACATTGGTTGAATATCGCGCCGAGTGTTGTCAGGAGCCATGGTGGTTAAATTGAACTATCAGGGAGTACTGATAACCGCGAAACAGTACCGTTTAATTGCAAATGACATCAATAACAAGAACTTCATACATTTCTCTCAACCCAGGAACCAGAACGAATTAGCAGAGTATCTTGACAAATTCTGGTTTCGACTAGGATATAGTGACAGTATCAATATTGTCGTTGCAAATGCGAGCCATGACGTGTTGACTAAATTGATCTTTTCCGGCCTAATTGTTGATTAACGTGACTTAGATCTCCCTCAAAGTCAGGGTGGTGTATATGATTTGTTTCAAGACCTGATGTATGGCCGCAACACGCGGATTAAATTATGCAATGATATCCGGAGCGTACTTGCGAAGTTGGCACCTCATAGATGGTGCGGAGCTGAACTTGAGTCACTCTTTCACCCCACTATATATGCCAATGCGACTGAGATATGTGGGAATAATCCACCAGGTGAGTTCTTCCGTGTCCGCGGTACCCTGGAAGGGAGGATTCCCATTCCGATGGATGAGAAGCATCTCAGTGAGTTATTTCAGTATCTAGAAGGAACAAACTTGGACGTTGGCCAAAGAAAACTTGGGCTAATCATGTGTGCGGTCCCAATTGTCGGATATAATATAATCTATGTCGGAGGTTCACCTGGAAGCGCTTGGACTAGAATTCTGCATAAAAGGAACTTTTCAGGAAAGGTGGTCGCAATTGATCCAGCGCCCATGGATGTGGGTTGCTTTGATGGTCTTAACATAGACCATCATCCAAGGAGAATTAGAAGAGCAGAAGATCTGGAAGAGCTCCTATCTAGGAATGGATATTTAGAAGAAAATAACTACGTTTTTATCTGGGACGTACGTCATGAGAATTTTCATGAAATGTCGGAGGAGCTACGTCGAAATACTATCGCGGGTGAAGTGATTACGTTAACCAACGTAATGACTTCACGCTGGTTCCAGGAGCACGTAAAGATGTACCAAATAAAAGTCAATACCAAGAACATAGATTTGTATTCCTTTCCAAAAGACGGAAAGCTGTATACGCAGCCTTTCACTATCAGCCGCGAGGTGTATGAACTTAGATGCGTGGGTTATGTGGGTACTCGAGAAATTACATTACACTCGTTAAGTATAGAACAGATTGAAGGGCTACGACGATATCTGGACGTGCAGTCTGACGCGATATCAAATGGATTGAGTGAATATAGTGTTTTCCTGAATTTCATGACTAGCATGTATCGCGAATGTGACTTTATCGAAGAACCGTCGCTAGTAGAGGCGAAATGGGAAGTGGCGCTCTACACGCTGAATTGGAATACGAGTGAGAAACTGAAAAGGTACTTTATGCATCTTTCAAATAAGGGAACTAGATTCATTGGTAGCTTCTTTACGAAGGACATGTTATCGGATGGTGAGTATGAGTTTGATGAGCAGGCACTGATACAGACTTTTCCATGCTCAGTTTTTGATTCACGAGCGCTGATACCAGCAAAAATTGAAGGATTGTATTTCTTCGCGAATACGGTTGAATGTAGGTATATGTACAACGAGTTGATATTTTCTGAATGTTATCTGATTGGATCAACGGAATATTCGTTACACTCAAGAAATAAAATGTCTGACTACGATAGTTTTAGTTAGATCTGAGGAGTCCTCACGACGTGGTATGAAATTCGCAAAATTTCCTACTACTTTCTCACTTGCTGATGAAATCATCTCTCCCTCGGGTCATTCATTACGAATGTTCATCGAGTATATTGAATGTAGAGCGTCGTTGGTGATGTTCTTATACAAAATAATTTCCAATTTCTATTCCTCAGGAAGGAATAAAATATCACATGATTACGTGGATAAATTAATACATGATAATGATAACAGTTGTTGGCTCCCTGAGTTAAGCGAACGATTTACCATTGAGAGCGTTCATCTAGAACGCTCCGAGTCAACTTTATGGCATAGTTTGACTGAGTGGATAGTAGGCTACTATTCTGCAGTACGGTTGCTAAAAGGGGCGAAAATCGAAGTGGTTAGGTATCTGGAAGAATATCTTAACACCGTGATCAGGTGTGATCTAAAGGGTTCTGAAATTTACCATTACAAACAGAAGAGTTCAGTTTCTGAAGTCAGAAATGCGCCAATGCTACCGCGGCATACTGTACGTGCGAACGTAACGGATCCGTACCTGATGAAGGTTTCGAAAGCCTTCAAGAGGTTGCGTGCTATCTCTGTCCCTGATTGGGCGAGATGGTTAACTACATTCCGCCATCGAACCTTCTCCAATGAGTGGCAGTGGGCTGTATTGCTTCTGGGCCTCGACGCCTCTGCGCGAGATCTATTCGTTCATACGGCGTATATACGTGCCATCTCAAACAAATATAATGCACATGACGCGAGCAAAAACTCACTCATTGAGTTGATTCTAAACGCCGTGATTGCAAACGTGCCCGGTTCAGCGTGTTGGGCGGCAATCCCACACTATCTAGCGAATTCTCATCACCCGCAGCATGAGTTTCTCAAGGCCCGCTTTCCAGGTGTATTATCTCGAATTGCTGCCATGAACTCGTTTGAGGATATCTACGCACTTTTGCTGAACGTATCTTCAGAATGTCGGAATGAATCCCCTTTGATGGATACAGCTCCATTCACCAATTACGAGGAACTAGCCGTTGACTTAATAGCGCGGCGCTGGCAAAAAGTTTTTCCATTCGAACGTGTCGTTACTAGGGAACAATTATCAAACGTGCAAGAATATGCGTTTAAGTACAGAAACGTCAACATGCACGATTTACATATGGCCGTGGAAGGTGTGCTCTACAACAAGGAGGTATATCTAAATAGAGACGTTGAAAAACTTCTCGCAAATATTAAAACGGATTTGTTTCCATAGCTGAGGCACTCCCACGTTCACCCCTCTATGGTGCTTCCACCGATTGTGATATTGATATTAGTTGTTTAGGCCAAGTGCCTAATTAGGTAGATGACACGGTAACCTATGTTTGTCCTTGTCTTTCCTAATAAGTTTTTAAACATACCTGTCTCTGTCCCACACTATCCCCCACCCCCTACCTCCCTCCCCTCACCGTGGAGGAATCTTAGTAGTGTCTCCTTGACCTACATAACAGTGCAAATTAGACATTCAAAACGCGCGCGCGCATCGCTTCTTATTAATCATAAACTGTGAAACCTGCAAACTATTGTGAATTGTTCCCTAAGAATCCTCGGGAGACTGAGTGCTAACCTCCGACTTAGGTGCAGTGTAGAAGAAACATCGAATCTGGAAGTCTATGTGAGCTGGCCAGCAGGGGTGAGTTTCCTTTCATCTTCTTACAATAATCCCGGGTTACTGTGTCAATATTTCGGGGAAATAATTAATAATCTCAGCTATCACGAAAATCTTAAAGAACCCAGCGCGTAATCATTTGGTCCTATCGATCGCGAATCTTCGTAGATTAGTTGTGATTTATTTTCTTTGCAATAGCACAGGCCGCCATTTTTAGTAAAACATGCCTATGCCTACAAAGACGGAACGCTCTTTGGAAAGATTGCAAAATAAATTGACAGCTTTATATGAGCGAATACAAACAATTTACGACCCAATTTCCAAAATAGGCGATGATCCAGTCAAAATAGATGACTTCCTAGCAGACAGTTTCACAATCGATACGCTTAGAACGGATTTCATGTCCACCATTGAGGAAAGAAATCTGCTTCAAACTACTTGGGAGGAAAGTCCAGTACCTAAGTATAACTCACTTATTGCATTCGAACAGCTTTACACCAAAATTAAATACAAATCACATAGATTGACGTCGCAAATGGCTGAAAATACTAGCCGCGACGGACAAAATTCTCTAGTTAAATGCGAAACGCCTTCATCAATAAAGCTACCGCGATTAGAGCTATGTTCATTTGATGGTGACAATGAGTCTTGGCCCATTTTCTATGAGACTTTCAAGTCAGCTGTTCATAATCATCCCAATCTTACCGACGGCGAAAGAGTTCATTACTTAGTTGGTAGGTTAAAGGGTAAAGCCTTAAACATTTGCAAAGGTATTTTACCCACGGCCGAAAATTACCCGGTCATATGGGACGCGCTAGTGAATAAATACAACGACAAACGAGTACTGGCCGCTGCGTATTTGGAGAAGTTGATGAACTTGCCTACCGTTAATGATGATGTTCCCACTCAATTAGAGGATTTTATCGATGAGTTCTCCTCGTTGCATTCAGCTTTAAAACAATTAAAATTAGAGAACTTAGAAGATTTCGTGTTCGTGCATATTGCGTGCAAAAAAGTCGGACTTGACACTGTAAAATCATATGAACGTAAAATTAGTGAAACAAATAATAAAACGAGTTGTTCCGAGTTCATTAATTTCGTGCGTAGTCAGTCACACATTTTGCAACGCGCACATAATAACGCTTCTTCAAATACGAAAGTGGGCAGCATTCAGACGCGTAAAAATAATAATACGTCGTCGTCGGTAGGACGAGGAGCGCGTGCGTCACATAACAATGGTAAAACGTTTATAAGCTTGCAGGAAGATACATGTTTGTGTTGTGGGAAGAGTAGTCATTCTGAATTGCCCCAGTGTACAAAATTCCTGTCGATGACTCCTAATAATCGATTTAAATTAGTAAAATTAAAAAAATTGTGCGTTAATTGCCTAGATAACACCCACGCGGTTGCAGATTGCAACGACTCAAAACGTTGCAGCGAATGTAGTCGTAGTCACAACAGCTTGCTTCATTTCCCTAACAGAGTGGAATCGGTAAATAAAGTCGAAAATGCCGCCTCGAAATCGGCCGTAGTAACAGAGAGCGCGCCCCGCGCGTCTGAGTACAGCCCTGCCGCTAGCGCCGGCGCAGTGTCGCTGTGCGCCGTGGGCGATTGCGTCGCGAGCGAGCTAAGTACGGGTTCGATTCCCGCGTTCTCCATTCTTCTCGGCACCGCTCAATGCAATGCGGTAGACGCCGACGGAAATGTAGTAGTATTGCGAGCGCTGGGAGATAGTGCGTCTCAAAAGGATTTAATAACTACGGAATGTTGTAAACGATTAAAGTTAAAGTTATATGAGTCACAAAGTAAATTCGTGTCAGGTGTAGGTGACGTCACTAATCCAATTGAAGGAGTTACATGCTTAACCATACGGTCTCGCTTCGATGATTCGGTCAGGTTCAATATTCAACCGGTGGTCGTAAATCGTATCACTGGCGAATTACCTACCGCGAAGATAGATATTTCCCGCTTGAATTATTTAAATAATATTCCTTTAGCGGACAGTAATTATTACTCCCCCGCGGATATTGACCTCATATTGGGGACGGACTTATTCGCGAGAATTATAGGTCCGAATTCAGTATCTCGTGCTGCCGGTGAACCCGTCGCGATTGAAACCTCATTAGGTTACATAATAATCGGTAAGGCCCCGGTCATTAACCCCACTTGCAATATAGTTCGTTCGTATTGCAGTATTGTGGAAGAATCTCTCGAAAATCGCACGAATCGGTTTTTTGAGTTGGAAGAGGTACCTAATGTGCCCAATTGCCTATCTAAAGACGAACAAACTTGCGAAAAGTACTATTGCGATACCACCCGTCGGGAATCGAACGGGTGCTATGTCGTGTCGCTTCCGTTTAAACACCATCCCTCCGAGTTGGGCAATTCCATGCATACGGCCTAGCGTAGGTATTTATCGTCGGAGCGCAAATTGTTATATAATCCCGCTATTAAAGAGGATGATGACAGCGTTTCCAAAGATTACCTACCGCGGAATTACATGCATTCGGTAGGTACGGTGGAGGAGATAGGTACGACCAACGATCAATACGTGATACCGTATCACGTCGTGGTTCGTCTAGACAAAAATAGGACAAAATTTCGCATAGTATTAAATGCGAGTAGTAAAACTTCGACCGGTAAATCCCTAAATGATTTATTGAATACCGGTACAAACTTACAAAATGATCTATTTCGTATAATACTAAAATTTCGATTGCTACCTGTAGCTATAAGTGCCTATATTCGACACATGTACTTGAGAGTACTCATGGGCGGGAAAAATACAAAATACCTACGACTGTTGTATAGGTTCGATGATAATGACCCAATTACAGTTTTCGAAATGTCCCGAGTAGCATTCGGTCTGTGTTGCAGTGCTTACCTAGCCATATGTAATGTTAGTCAACCTGCACGATTGATGCGTTTAGTTGTGGACGCCTATTCTGATCGTTGTAAAATATCCAATATTTATGCTTTCGCTGACAGTGCAGTAGCACTGACGTGGATTCGTTCCTGTCCCACTCGATGGCAGACTTTCGTCGCTAATAGGATATCTAAAATTCATAATGAATTAGACCCTCGACATTTCCATCATATTAGTGGAAAGGATAATCCCGCAGATAGCCTCTCCAGTGGGCTCACTCCCGCTCAGTTAATTCAGCATCCTCTAAGGTCAAAGCTAATATTAAAAAATGCTGAAGCGGGTAATAAATTACCTCCCGCACTTATAAAACTCAATGCCTTTTTAAAAGACGGTCTGTTTAGAGTAGGTGGTTGGTTGGTTCACTCGTACTTGGATTAAGATAGTTGCCATCCATTATTGATCCCTCGTAAAGATCACATTTTCAATTTAATAATTGATCATTACCACCAGAAATACTTACATAACAGCCCGCAATTATTAATGTCTTTGCTGAGACAACGGTTCTGTATATTAGCCACTCGGAATATAGTACGAAAACGCGTACAGTTGTGCAAAATACGTTTCAAAGTCAATCCTCGAAACACGGCTCCGTTTATGGGCGAATTAACGGCGTGCAGGGTCCAAGAAGCAAAAGCGTTCTGTCATACTGGCATGGATTACGCTGGCCCTCTGCAGATAGTGCCTTATCGTCGTCGTGGAGTGCACCTATGTATTAAAGCGTACCTATGTTTATTCGTGTGTCTCGTCACTAAGGCCGTTCATCTTGAATTAGCAACTGACTTAAGTACCGACGCGTTTCTAAATGCGCTGAAAAGGTTTATATCGCGACGTGGTTCCGTAGCGGTTCTTTATTCGGACAATGGTACTAATTTTATCGGCGCTAAATCGTATCTCGATGAAGTATATAGTTTAATGGAATCCGAAGAATATAAAGATAAATTCGCTAACGTAACGCGCGACAATAAAATTGAAATGAAATCTCTTCCTTCTGAACATTTAATTAATGTCAATGCCACTCTTCTCCAACGCAAACGTGTAGTTGATCACTTGGTGCAATCGTTTTGGAAAAGGTGAAAGGTAGAATACCTGAATACTTTACAAGTTCGTAGTAAATGGCTGACTCACACGGAACCCATTTTGGAAGGAACTGTTGTCTTGTTAAAATCAGACAACAGCGCTTGTTTAGACTGGCCTTTAGGAGTCGTAGTACGTAGGTACTTATCCCGGAAAGGATAACATCGTGCGTGCGGTCGACGTGCGTACCAAGTCTGGCGTGTATAAGCGTCCATTGGTGAAGGTGTTTCCATTGCCTTGTCAATAAATTAAATACTTAATTCAAAATAAATTATACAGTCCACAACAATTTCGAATACAAGTTCAATACATACTGTTTAGGATTAAATATCTTTAAATATAGTTAAATTATTTAGATACTTTGTTTAGCTAGGTGATTAGTTAAATTATAGGTAATAATAATTACACTAAGATAAATTCTTTAGTGTTTTGAAGGATTTCATCCTGTCAAACCCGGGGGGATGTTTAGGCCAAGTGCCTAATTAGGAAGATGACACGGTAACCTATGTTTGTCCTTGTCTTTCCTAATAAGTTTTTAAACATACCTGTCTCTGTCCCACACTATCCCCCACCCCCTACCTCCCTCCCCTCACCGTGGAGGAATCTTAGTAGTGTCTCCTTGACCTACATAACAGTGCAAATTAGACATTCAAACCGCGCGCGCGCATCGCTGCTTATTAATCATAAACTGTGAAACCTGCAAACTATTGTGAATTGTTCCCTAAGAATCCTCGGGAGACTGAGTGCTAACCTCCGACTTAGGTGCAGTGTAGAAGAAACATCAAATCTGGAAGTCTATGTGAGCTGGCCAGCAGGGGTGAGTTTCCTTTCATCTCCTCCCAATAATCCCGGGTTACTGTGTCAATATTTCGGGGAAATAATTAATCTCAGCTATCACGAAAATCTTAAAGAACCCAGCGCGTAATCATTAGTTCTTTCTATTTCTTCTTCAACTACAAAGTCCTGAAATAAATTGAATGTACTGAGTAACGAACACAAAAATTGTTATCTTTTAAAAAGAAGCAATTCCTGTGGAGTTTCTTGGCAAAGATCTTCCCCACAGAATAATACCAAACTAGTAGTAAACCATGGCATCTCATGAAATGTACAAACAATCCATCAGTACATGATAAAATTTATCCTACATTGAATAAATAATTCGAGTTTTTTAATTAAGTAAGTACCTAGGTTAGTAGTAGTAAGTTTATCTTCAATTTTAGTTATTAATCCAGAAAACTAAATACCTACCATAGGTAGATACGGTTGACATGACAACCACATTGATGTACTGCCTAGTACTACATACATAAATCCAACTACTACTCGGTCAAGTTACATAGACACCTCACTATGATGAAATAATTTATTAGCACTAGCCTGAAATACCTAGTTACAATTTTTTTTGTTAGTTAAATACCTAGGTAGTACTTTATTCAAACACACTTTTCCATTGATTTAGTATAAATACTGCACTGCCTGCACTACACACTAAGCTGACATTATACGTAGGTACTATCTGCCTGACTCCTGTAAAGCGGTTATTACACTATTAAAGAACAATGGCGAAATCATAGCTGTTATTGGAGTGTCTAAAAGTGACTTATATACGGAGGCATTTCTATTATTTTTCTACGTGTTTTCAAAGTATCACATTAACTAGTTAAAGCCGGATAAAAAAGATATTTGAAATGAAAGTTATTTATATTGATTCTGCCAAATGACAGCAATTACAGCATTATTGTATTAAAATCAGTTTTTTTTGTTTGTTATTAAATTAAATGGAGTAAATAAATTAACAATACTGTTTATTTCTAAGGGGAAGTGTTCCTTGCAGGGAAGTAAAACATTGTAGTGTAAAAATAAATGAATTACTTTCAATTAATGACGGGCACAAAGACTATTATCCCAAATAAAAAAAATATAACTTGGTTTGACTTTGACAACTGTTGATTGGTTTTACTCATGTCACAGACGCTTGCGCTTGTGCTTCGTATGTTGCTCTCGATTGTTTTCCGTTTTCTTTAATATTAACTTGACCCGGACTGCTTATGGACTGTGATATTCCCCTGTGTGACCCTGTGATTGTTTAAGGACTCCGAGATTTTTCCTGTGTAACATTGTGCTTTTTCTTTACTGGACCGATCTTCTCTCATTGTTTGGATTAGTTATTAGTGAACTAGTTGTTTGCTAAGTGCCGCTAAGATGGAAGGTCGTCGTGGCAGACCGACACGAATTCTGTGTATCAACTGCAATATATGCGTTAATACACTGCGCCGATATAATGCCTTGCAACTTGATACTAGAGTGACTACATTACTGTGTAGCTGGGTACATCCCCGAATTGTAAGTAGCTATTCCTGATTATGTACCTTTCTATTATGTTAGTTATTTTCTTAAATATAATAACCTTTTATTGTTGCATGTGATGGATATATTATTGATTGGTATGGCCCATATAAAGCAACTACATCAGACGCTGAAATTATCTCCGGTCTATTTTCTTCTGGCAGTTCTTTAAGATCATATTTCAGAGAAGATGATGTGTTCATTCTGGATAGGGGTTTTAGGGACAGTATAACTAGAGGGATGTGGCTTTAGAACATATATGTATGCCAGAATCACCTTTAGAAGGCAAACACCAATTTACTACAGCTCAAGCTAACAGAAGTCGCTGTGTCACTATCTGCCGATGGGTGGTAGAGGCTGTAAATGACCACTTTAAACGAGATTTTTAAGTTTTTAGGCAATAATATTTTCATCGATCTATCTGGCAAATATGGTGGAAGCCTTAAATATGAATAGTCGAACCTCATAATTTCGTAGCATTACCGCTGATCGCAATAATGTTTTATGCTTCCCAACCCTGGAATATAGAGGTTTGATTCTCTTCGCCCTGGTAACGTACCAAATAAGACAAGCTCGCTCATATTATGGCGAGCATATACGTTTCCACGGTGCGTACAGAATTCCAGTGAAAACATTGATTCCTCTGAATACAATCTTAGAGGCACTGACGCGACAACACTAATAAGAGGAAAAATCAAGTCGCGTCACGTATCCAGGAAGCAATATTATTTGTATATTTTAATAGAAAATTATATTCCTGGTAGGACAGGAATCAGCGAGTATTGCTGTAATTGCTTAGTTGGTCAGCGCACAGTAGGATGTTGCGCTCATGTCATTACGGTAGTCTGGTATTTAGGATGGGCCAGACATCAGCAAAATATTTCAGCACCTGCAGAATTTCTAGATGAAGTAATTATAAGAGAGGATGACGAAGAATAAATATTAATATAAAAAACTTGTTTTATTGATTCTTATGAACATACTCAACATATTCCAGACGCATTCTAGGGGCCCGCAGTTCGGGCAGCCCCCAAGCCTGGAGAAAGTCGCACACTTCTTCCATCACTATCAAGAGTGTCACCAGCACTACACGACGGTTTTAGAGATTCACAGCACAGGATTCACAGATTTCCAATTTGGTTGGCGCCGACGCGGAAGCAGAAAAAAATCGCCCGTGCAGTAAGGATGAAAACTTTTGTGTCGGTGGGTGGGGTTTTTGGTTGTTGTCATGCAAATCAACAATAACTTGAAAATATATACTTAAATTAACATAATAAATTACTCCGAACCGACAGAACGAACGAAAACCAAATGATCAAGTTTCGACATGAACATGAAACACTCACTGACGAGCACAGAGTACTTTCTGACGACACGTGCGACCGCGAACAACAAAAGGGCGTGTATACATTGATCAACTGACCATAAACAATCAGACAAGAGTTTATTCGTATTTATAAAGCGCCAATATTCAATTAAATAAAATATTGATTGTTTTATACATATTTTCGGTTATAAAAGCTAAATTTTCTTCATTATAAAAACAATGAATATTATGGAACTTATTATCCAACTTGAATAAATCTGTGATGTGCCATGTTTACAATAACATAATCATGATATCTTATTTCCTTTTATGAAGTGAATGTTATAGAAAAGTTGATCATTTCACCTTTATTGTGACAATAAATAGTGATTAATGTAGTTTTATAAGTTTTTGATTGCTTCATTAATTTTTTTTTTCTATCAAGCAAAATGTCATGCTTGATTGGCTAAATGTTTGTCAGTCCAAATTTCGGGTTACTTGCGCTCAGCCTCATATAACCTAATTTCTGATATTCATTGATAAACAGTTTATAATCTTTTGCTATATTTTCATGCTTTAGAAATTTTCTTTGAAGTTGATTAAACTGAGCTACTGCTTTCTGTTTGGATTCACCCAATTTATCTTTGATTTCAGGTTTCAGGGGTAGACGGACGACACCGACGTAGCGGCCATCTTCCTGACGGCGGGTTTCTGTCTTAGCTGGAGACAGAAATGATCTTCCGTTGACATATTAATAGCGGAGCTCTCGGCGATGTCTTCTATTTCCCAAAATTTACTGATTTCATCGATGTTATCGATGACGACATTACAATGATATGATTTCATGTTTCCGCAGATAATCCAAGCGAGGCGACTTTGCTGTATGATAGGGGTTGATTCACCCTCTCTGATGAGGCCGCCTAGTATGATGTTTGAGTAAATTTCGGCGCCTAATAAAATGTCCACGGGACGACTAATATTGAAATCTGGATGGGCCAATTGAATACCTTCAAGGTTAGACCAAGTCGGTTTTTGGAATGTTATATTTGGCAAATTGTTGATCAAATTTTTCATTATTAGAACGTCAGTGCTGAATGTGTACTTGCTGTAAATTGATTTTGCTGTGATCGTGATTACACCCTTACAGTTGTTTTCTTTTCTCCCAATTCCAAAAATAACTCCCTTGCAACGCTGTCGTGCGTAACCCTAGGCGTTGTGCAGCGTTTTCTGTAATCAGCGACGTCTGTGACCCTTGATCAATTAGATCACGCATTTTCATGATGGAATCATCTTCAGCCACTACCTGGATTAGTGCTGTTGCTAAAACTATCTCTGATATATTGTCTTAAGAAACGTGCGTCATATTATTTTTTCTTGATGTAGGTACTGGATTCGGGCTGCTCTACGTAGGCTTCATGCAAAAGCGTGTTATGCTATATATGCTATATACCTTTGCACTGCTGACAACGTTTTTCCGAGAAACATGCCTTGCCTTTATGATCATACAAACAATTTTCACATACATAAATTGAGTTTCGTAACCGATTTAAGCCTGTCAGCCGGTTTTAGTTCACTGAATATTTTGCATTGGAATAAATAAATAAATAACCGTGCTGACTGTTGCAATGTGGGCATTTTTGATTTCAGGTTTCAGACTTGTGTTGCGAAACTTGGAATGTTTTTTTATTAGAATGATAGTTGTTTGATTTTATAAATGGTTTTTGATTTAAGTTTTGATTGGTAGGTTTTTTGTTAGAATCTTGCTGTTGATTCGATTGAATTGATTGATTTGATTTTGATGTTTCTCTACGACCACGACGAGACGCTTCTAACGCAGTGAACTTAAGAGTCCAAGAACTTGTAAGAAATCTGATAGAACGGGAATGTCCTTTGGATCTTGAACATACTCGACATAATCATTGTGGATATCCACGTCCAATTTTTGAGACAAAAGGTATGATAAGCGGATCCCAGTGTGAAATGTTGACGCCTAGATTTTTGATGACATTATGACACTCGTTTGTTGTATCGTGAAGTTTTTTGATTGATAATGATGATTGCTGCTGCATACTAGGTATTGATAACGTTACCCACGGACGCGAAGAAAACCCGCAAAAGTCACTGTTTTATCACTAAAACACTATGTTGAGTCTTACACAGTAACAGTCTTGTATAGTACACATGAAACTTCTAGATTTTAGACCGGTAACTAGGGAACACGGCCCCACGTTGGGCGCCAGATGTAGTTAGGGGGTTTGTGTCAAAGACTGTAACACTGATTTAGTTTAGATACGTGTGTATTGGTGTAAGACAAATAGTGGGTAAACAATTAACATGCACGGAACTTAATATTACGACGCGACAAAATGTGACGACACGCGGGGCTCCGGTGTGCAGAGAAAATTAAGCGCGTACGTCCATCGCGGAGGTGGGTGCCGGACTCTCTGGGCAAGCGTCGAAGCGTATACGAGCTTGTACGAGAGTAGACGAACAGGCAAACGGCGCTTGCGAGAGATGCGCGGAGTTGCAATATTCTTACGCGCAGATGTAGGTAGTGGTTTTTGTGTCAATGACTATAACACTGATTTAGTTTAGATACGTGTGTATTGGTGTAAGACAAAATAATGGGTAAACAATTAACATGCACGGAACTTAATATTACGACGCGACAAAATGTGACGACACGCGGGGCTCCGGTGCGCAGAGAAAATTAAACGCGTGCGTCGATCGCGGAGGTGGGTGCCGGACTCCCTCTGGGCAAGCGTCGAAGCCTATATGAGCTTGTACGAGAGTAGACGAACAGGCAAACGGCGCTTGCGAGAGATGCGCGGAGTTGCAATATTCTTACGCGCTACATCCTCCCCCTCCAAGTCAGCAGAAGGCTCTGGCGCTGGCTTGGGATCCGGTAATTTACGGGGTCTACCTTTCTTCCTATTATGGACTGCAACGTCCGAATCACCTACGTACGGTGTTAGGAGACTGGCATGATACTTGCCTCGAGGGGCATCATCTTTATCAACGACTTCATACGTGGTTGGGGAAACAATTTTACTAATCCTATAAGGACCTTCGCGTCCCCGTTTTCGCCGAAGGCTTCCTCTCTGGCGACCTTAACATGGTAGTCCTTGACGATGTTTCCTGCTGCTCTTGCCTTCTTGACACTCTTCTTAACCCCTCTCAGCATCACAATGATTATTAAGTGAGCCGGGCATGCAAGCAACCACAGGACCTTCCACACCATTCTTGCCGTTTTCCTGAATGTTTTAGACTTGTGCAGTAGCCAGAAGAATACGAAGGACGTGGAGAAGAGAAGGTATCATGGTGTATATTATTATCTTTGTAATCATGCCCCAACACCTGGTTGCCATCATGAACTCCTTGCAGTATGTGCACATTATTCTGGAGCAAATCAGGAATGGCTGGCAGGAGCCAGATGTCCACATCTCTGCGAACTCAAGCTGCGTGTAAAAAGCCTGAGCAGTGTAGGGATTCTTGTCCATTACCAGGTCCCAAGGAATGGCTATCTGATACTTCTTTGAGCTAATTCCTCTATCTGCAGAAGACACTGACTCCAGGTTCTCGTGCTCCATCCAAATGGCTCTGTTGGATAATGAAATCTTGACAGCCCTGATATCACAATTTGACTCTACTGATACCATTCCCATTGAGCAGGTGGAGTCCAGGGTGCAATTGTGCTTCAATCCTATTGAAGCTCGAGGTGGTTTTACAGCTGTGAGGATTCCAACCCAAATTTCAATCACTTGTGTAACTGGAGTACAGTCGGATATTTCACTGCTACTCGAGGACTCCTCATCAGAATTTTCAACTATTTTGCACAGTGAGTATGTTGGAGCTAAGACCGATAGCTTGCACGAACATTCAGCTTCTGTTGAGCATCTCACTCCTTTCAGGGAGCAAAAGCTTTTATCCCCCATGCACTCCAAGCCACCTGTTTTACACTCTGAGCAGGAGGCTTCAGGCTTACAGCTATAAGATCCAAGATCCTCCTCGTAGATGCGTGGAATCAGAATCTGATGATTCGTTCCAATTTGCCTCGTCTCATTTTTGTACACTAGTAGAACGAGCCTCTTGAACTTGGAAGACTTTGAGACTCCTAATCCTGAGCACTCATCACTATTTGACTTTATTGGTTTTTTATTGATTTCACAAATGGTCTCCTCCTCTATGGTGGCTCCTCCGTGGAGTGTCATGTTGTTTGTCCAAGCCTTTTTTAGCTTGACTTCAGGAGTGGTAGATATGGACTTGAAGTTAGTTGATATTCCATAATAGACACACTCGCTTCTGGCCTCGCATGCTCCATTGGAGTTTAGAGTCTCTCCTCGACCCACAAAGACGGCGCACAAAGTGATTACAAAACAAGTACAATTGAAATTAAATACGTTGACTGTCTCACTGTAACACTATGGACGCTAATAAGGCCTCTATGGTTCATCCTGAGGACTTTGATTCAGGCGGCAATATTTCACGTGGTAGGAACAATACTGAGAGAACTGGGAAAGGCCATCGCGGTAGCAGGTGGCCTTGGAATTACTGGCTACTTGCTCTGGGATCGATTGCGGCAGGTATTCACAGTGAAGTATTGGCTATCAATGATAGCTACTTCAGCTACTCTAAATTCAACATCTCAATTGACTCAAAATTCGACGTAGATGCTAAGGGAGGCCGGTTCAACCTGTTCAACATTGAGATGCCATCTGACAAGGAAATGTCTTCCATAGTTGGCTCCAGCGTGGGGAACCTGTCTTCCCAGATTGTGTCCGATCTAGAATCGAACCTTCTTAGTTCAGGCGGGAGCTCACTACTGTCCAACCTCAATGTCTCAGCAGCTCGTGGAGTCACAAAATCTAGAGCCCACATCAAGGTGGCCAAAGGTAACTCAGACATCACCAATGGTCCTAAGAGGTCTCTACCAGAACCCACCACCAGAATCATTGAGACCAGGAGTAGCACGAAGGCTCACTCCGAGGATCTGGGTAGAGACCAATATGAGAATGGATTGTCTGATGCTTCAATCACTAGGAAGTGGTCAAACAAGTCAGTCGACTGCGGCACTGCCCCCATGGAGGCCATAAGGAAGTATTATTCAGAATCTGAAAAGGCCCTGCTCACTATTCTAAAACCACCAAAGGACGACAAGTTCAAGTCTGCCCATAGAGCTGAGCACTGGGACATGACAGAATTGACACTCATTGAAATGTGCCTATCCAACGGCATTACTATGGATCCACTAGTCATGGAAATGAGCGTGCTGTCTGCAGTGGGAATCTGCGGATATTATGCTGACCAGTATCAGAACACTCCTACCGACATCATCAGAGCGGTGGCAGCTCTCTCCTCTCCGCAATTATCCAATTTGTCGAGTGACCTGATTAAGTCGGCTGGACTGCACGCAAAGACCATACATTCCAAAAAGACTGATTCATCTAATGCCTCCAACAAGATGCTAGTTGATAGGTCCCCGAAGTCGGCACATCGGTCCAAGAGAGCCGCGTGGGGCAATCCAGACCAGAATCCTTTTAGAAACCCCGATCAAGTAGTGTCATATGTGGTGGCAAAATCAATTAGAGACTAGTGCAAAGGCGATGGAATCTAAGATCCCTATGGAAAAAGTCTGGATTTCAGGAGGTCTGTCGACCAAGATATCATCTTCACTGAGTGACGAAGTTGACATCCAGAGATTTAAGACTCTTCTGACTAAGGAGGACAGATTGGAGGTGCGAGAGTTCATATTATCCAGAACCGCGAGCATGGTGGATGCTTACACAATCACAGGGGATCTGATGACGGACCAGGCCCCGAGTCCCCGGCAGCCCCGCTAGTCGTGGCTACGGTAGCGGCCACGGTAACGGCGGGGCTAGGGGTGCTAAGAATCCCCGGGCATGAGAGGGGTAACATTCTACAGCCGGCACCCCACGGCATGCATACAACATACCTAATAAAAAACAATTACTATATCCTTAGATATGAAGAGATCCTCAACAACCGAAATGCGCGCTCCCAGACCTCGGCTGGGTAGACCTTCAGTGATGTGCCAAGCTGCTGGTAAGTCTTTTTATATGTTTTACATGTTAGTTCAATCTCATAACATAACTGAATCTTTAAACAGTTAGGCAAATTTACAGGTCTTACTTTGGATATCTGTGAAGTTCAAATAACAATATGATAATTATAGTGACTGACTGCTAGATCACAATATTCCTGAATAGATTAGAAAAATTGAATAGTGATAAATGTAAATTTAGAACTAAGTTTATAATATTTAGTCAGAAAAGAACTCCTGTAGATCCTACAGACAACTCGGCCTACCTGAGATTGTCAAATTTAATTGATAGCAAGGTTTTCACCCCATCACATAATGATAACACGGATAGTATAATATTTACCGGACAAAACTATACGGTATCGTTTTGGAGGTTTAATAATAATTACTATTTATTTAACAGTCATGCGGTAGATGAATTTAACAAACCAAGCCCTTCAGGAGTAGCACGTTTATTTAAATGTTCATCTCTGAACGAACTAGCAAATCTACTTTTCTCGCGTAAATTATTTTTCGACCAATATTCATTACACAGGTTGCGCGTAATTAATTATAATAGCTCGGAACGTTCAGACAATCAGTCAACGCAGTCACAATCCATACTCGATGGATTGCAAATAACTTCCCCGATATTTTTTTCTGATACGATTTGACACAATGTCAATTAGAATCCAAAGAAAATCTGTAAAAGCATTTACTGAAAGAAACCCTGAAGTACATCGCGAGACCGTGTCAAAATATACGTAACTAAATCCACAAATAAATCGCGAGGCCGTGTCAAAATATACGACACTAAATCCTCAAGTCCATCGCGATGCCGTTAAAAAATACTCTGTAGAAAATCCGGAAGTAAATAAAACTGTCGAACTTCAAATTTAATCGGACAATAGAGGGACGCTGAATTAAAAGTAGTAAAATTGTATTAGGATTTTAGGAACAACGCACCAAGGTGACTCGAGATTTTTAGGTAATAAATAACTCACAGTGCGTAGCGATGTCAGCATGTGCGTCTTTTTTATCTACGTTTAAGAATCGCGAGCTTACTTCTTTTGATATCGATGTCATTCTAAAGAGTGGAGACGCGTTATACATGTCTAGGAGAAACATCTTCTACCGGTAGGCGTATCATTTCTTGAGCCTGATGAATTGCCGACGGAGATACGCGTCGGGGAATATTTAGCTCAAATTGATAACATAAGCGACAACTGGATTAGTAATGGATTATTTCCCATAGATCAAACAGACAACTCGGCCTACCTAAGATTGTTGATTAATTTAATTGATCGCGAGGTTTTCACCTCATCGCATAATGATAACACGGATAGTTATAATATTTACCGGACAGTCCTATACGGTACCGTTTTGGAGGTTTAATAATAATTACTATTTATTTAACAGTCATGCGGTAAATGAATATAACAAACCAAGGCCTTCAGGAATAGCACGTTTATTTAAATGTTCATCTCTAAACGAACTAGCAAATCTACTTTTCTCGCGTAATATACCTTACGGAGAATATTCATTGCACCGGTTGCGCGTAATCAATTATAATAGCTCGGAACGTTCAGACAATCAGTCAACGCAATCACAATCCATACTCGATGGATTGCCAACAACTTCCCCGGTATTTTTTTCTGATAACGATTTGACACAATGTCAATTAGAATCCTCAGTAGTAAACCCCTAAATAAAATCTACGGGAATGAACTCTTCCAACATTCTGTTAAACTAAAGTCAATCCATAATCGATGGATCTCAATCAACGTGTACGATCCCCTCCAACGATGAGATATCGTTATCTCCATCTCTATACTCGATGAAAATTCCTTTTCCAAATTAACCGTTGATAATATTGAAGTTATTAAAACTTCAACATTATCCAGGCAAAGAGGTCGACCCATTAAAGTAAAAAGAAGTATTAAACGTACAAAAATCAATGCCCATCTAGATGCAGTAAATAAATATAATGCAAAAAATCCTCATGTAAATCGAAAATCTGTAAAAGCATTTACTGAAAGAAACCCTGAAGTACATCGCAAGACCGTGTCAAAATATACGAAACTAAATCCACAAATAAATCGCGAGGCCGTGTCAAAATATACGACACTAAATCCTCAAGTCAATCGCGATGCCGTTAAAAATACTCTGTAGAAAATCCGGAAGTAAATAAAACTGTCGAACTTCAAATTTAATCGGACAATAGAAGGACGCTGAATTAAAAGTAGTAAAATTGTATTAGGATTTTAAGAACAACGCACCAAGGTGACTCGAGATTTTTAGGTAATAAATAACTCACAGTGCGTAGCGATGTCAGCATGTGCGTCTGTTTTATCTACGTTTAAGAATCGCGAGCTTACTTCTTTTGATATCGATGTCATTCTAAAGAGTGGAGACGCGTTATATGTACATGTCTAGGAGAAACATCTTCTACCGGTACGCGTATCATTTCTTGACCCTGATGAATTGCCGACGGAGATACGCGTCGGGGAATATTTAGCTCAAATTGATAACATAAGCGTTAAAGACGCGGAAGACGCTGCTGCCCATCTTCCGAAGGCATCCCTTAGCAGATTCTTACTGCATCCACGGGCAAGAAAGGAGGGGAAACATTCTACAGCCGGCACCCCACCGGAAAGCGGGAGTCGTGGCTTCTGTCTCTCGGGCTTATACCCGAGAGTAGGCTGTCTGAGTGGTAACCAATTGGTCGTGCACGACATGGCTACGGCCGCCGCTGCTAAGGCGAAGAAGAGGGAGGGCGTTTCCGCCGTGCCCCCTTCGCAGGGGTCTGACCCCGATCCGGCGCCTGCGACCTCAGGCCGCGCTGCGCCGGAGAAGGGAAAGGCGTCAAAGAAATCGACAGCCCCTGCAACGCCGAAGGAGCGCAAGCCGGCAAAAGCCAAGCAGGAGAGTACCGCCCGAGCGGAACCTGGGGTTAAGCCCCCTGGCCCGTCTTTGGCGGCTCCTGCTGCTGCTGGAAGAGGGAAGAAGGCGGAGAAGGTGGTCCCGGCGACAATCTATAACGGACTGTCTGCCGAGGACCTGAGCCAGACTGTGAACGCGGCTGAGGTCATTGATCTCGAGGGCGCGTTTCACGAGGATGGCTCGGTCTCCGTCCCACTCGGATTCATGGGGCCCATAATGCGTCGGGCGGCGGAGAGGTCTCTCCGACCGTCGGTACTGTATAAGTACACAAACGACGCCAGTGTGCCCCCAGAGTCCCAGCGGTCCGCTCATCGCGCGGTGTCTGTGGATGACATCGGGGTTCGCGCCGTCCCGAAAGGGGCGGTAACACGGATCAGGTGGCACCTCGACAACCAGCCGTTGCTGAAAGGGCTTCCTCAAATTGAGGCGTTCGGACAATTGCTCGTCCGACCGAAGACCCATCCTTTCGGCTTTGCAGCGAAGGTGGTGGTCGAGAAGGATTTGGCGCACCTGACTAGTCAGGCGAGGCCTCTTCTCGAACAGGGCTTTGTTGTGGTGACTTCTCATCCGGCGCCCTCCAAGAAGGAGGGTGAGCCTGTCGAGAGTCTGCCTAAGGCTGTGTGGGTCTTCAATGAAGGCACCACACACCTGTCCTTTCATAAGGACACCTATGGCGGAGCCACCGGCCCTGCGGGAGGAAGGAGATTTTGATCCCCCCGCCCATTCCGGCTTTGCATACTGCGCTCGCCAACCCGCCTGCCAAGCGTGGCGAGTATGGCAACAACCCTTCATGATAACACAACCAAGGACCAGGCCCCGAGTCCCCGGCAGCCCCGCTAGTCGTGGCTACGGTAGCGGCCACGGTAACGGCGGGGCTAGGGGTGCTAAGAATCCCCGGGCATGAGAGGGGTAACATTCTACAGCCGGCACCCCACGGCATGCATACAACATACCTAATAAAAAACAATTACTATATCCTTAGATATGAAGAGATCCTCAACAACCGAAATGCGCGCTCCCAGACCTCGGCTGGGTAGACCTTCAGTGATGTGCCAAGCTGCTGGTAAGTCTTTTTATATGTTTTACATGTTAGTTCAATCTCATAACATAACTGAATCTTTAAACAGTTAGGCAAATTTACAGGTCTTACTTTGGATATCTGTGAAGTTCAAATAACAATATGATAATTATAGTGACTGACTGCTAGATCACAATATTCCTGAATAGATTAGAAAAATTGAATAGTGATAAATGTAAATTTAGAACTAAGTTTATAATATTTAGTCAGAAAAGAACTCCTGTAGATCCTACAGACAACTCGGCCTACCTGAGATTGTCAAATTTAATTGATAGCAAGGTTTTCACCCCATCACATAATGATAACACGGATAGTATAATATTTACCGGACAAAACTATACGGTATCGTTTTGGAGGTTTAATAATAATTACTATTTATTTAACAGTCATGCGGTAGATGAATTTAACAAACCAAGCCCTTCAGGAGTAGCACGTTTATTTAAATGTTCATCTCTGAACGAACTAGCAAATCTACTTTTCTCGCGTAAATTATTTTTCGACCAATATTCATTACACAGGTTGCGCGTAATTAATCATAATAGCTCGGAACGTTCAGTCACTCAGACAACGCAGTCACAATCCATACTCGATGGATTGCAAATAACTTCCCCGGTATCTTTTTCCGATAACGACTTGACACAATGTCAATTAGAGTCTTCTGATATAAACCTCCAAATAAAATCGACGGGAATTAAATCTTCCAACATTCTGTTAAATAAAACTCAATCCAGAATGGATGGATCTCAATCAACGTGCACAATCCCCTCCGACGATGAGATAACGTTATCTCCATCCATACTCCATGAAAATTATTTTTCCAAATTAACCGTGGATGATGTTGAAGTTATTAAAACTTCAACATTACCCAAAAAAAGAGGTCGACCCATTAAAGTAAAATGAGATATTAAACGTACAAAAATCAATGCCCATCTAGATGCAGTAAATAAATATAATGCAAAAAATCCTCATGTACATCGAAAATCAGTCAAAGTATTTACTGAAAAGAACCCAGATGTACATCGCGATGCCGTTAAAAGATACTCTGCTGAAAATCCAGAAACAAATAAAACTGCCTCACAGAAATACAACACAGATAGTCGAAATGTAGACATACCGCTACGTCGAACTTCAAATTTAATAGGACAAAAGAGGGACGCTGAATTAAAAGTAGTAAAATTGTATTCCCTTAAAAAAACTTCCCTGTTAACTTCAGACACTTTTAAATGTCAACATTGCGGTGCACGCCTCTTCGAAGAGGAGAAATCTAGGAAACAATGGTGTTGTGGATCGGGTAGCTACAACGTTCAAAATTTTACGCCGTTATCCGAAGAATTTTACACCAATCCGTCTTTTATTAGTAGACCGCGAGCGTACAATAATTTATTTGCTTTCAGTGCCTTGGGAGTTACGCATGGGTTTCAACAAGAACCAACCGGACTTTCATTTCTTAAAATTCAGGGGCGTATTTATCATAGAGTTTTTGACTTAGCTTACAAAGATAGCGTAAATAATTTAGGTCTATATATAAACGATTCAAATGAACGAGACCAATTAGCGGCTGCGCAGAATCTAGATAAACAAGTAATTACTTGCATTACAATTTTTTTACAATGTTAATCCTTTCATTGAATGTTTTAAACGGTTGAGTCTCGAAACTTCTGATCAGGCCTTTATTAAATTTCAACTCACTTCCCGCACGACCCATGGTAATATTCTAGGTGACGTACCTATTGGTAGAGAAATAGCCGCGATCATTAGATAGATAGATAGATAGATAAACTCTTTATTGTGTAAATCATACAGAAAAAATAAAATCAAAAATAACTAAAATTAACTTAAACTACAAAAACAACAGAAATACACAATGGGCGGTCTTATCGCTTAGAGCGATTTCTTCCAGACAACCTTTGGATGGAGAGGATTTGAATGGAAGAATGGGGTATAGTGTTACTATCCTAATATTTAAATCCTAACATATATATGTACTATATAAATATACAAATATATATACATATACAAATACATATATATTTAAATATAATAATTACACAAATACTAAATACAAATGATTATCTATAAAAGCTTACATAACTAACCTACATCAATACATATTAGTTTATTATTATTAGTACCGATAGAGAAGAATATGTACCTCGTTGCATAGCAGTGTGGAAAGTAGGTTATAAGAAACCGCACACTGTTGACATTATGCATCCTTTGTATGAAAGTTTTCAATATCCGTTACTTTATCCGGAGGGCACTCCGGGTTGGTACCTAGAAAAACTAGATAATAAAGATAAAAAACTATCCCAAGTTAAGTATGTTAGGTGTTTGGTACTTTCCGAATCACGGTTTTCCGAAATTGGCAGACTTTCAGAAGAATGGTTGGTCGATATGTATTGCAGGGTCGTAGAAGAAAGATTACGCTTTCTTACCAGTTTACAAAAACATAGCTCGAGTAACGCACTCAGGTCTGCTCCTCTTCAAGAAGTAGAAATGAGCGACGAAGTCGCGAATCAAATTAATGAAGATGAAACGATCCAAGGGGAGGGGGGAATTGTACCTGGTCGTATTTATTTGCCTAGCTCTTTTACTGGAGGCCCGCGATACATGAAAGTAAAGTACCATGATGCCATTGTAATAGTTAGTAGATTGGGGAATCCATCATTTTTTTTAACATTTACCTGCAACCCGAAGTGGCCTGAGATTCAGCAGTCTTCTCAGGGCAAAAATCCTTCGGTTTGTGCAAGAGTTTTTAATTTAAAATTAGCAGAATTATTACGAGACATTAGGTCAGGCCGTTGGTTTGGAAAGTGCATTTATATCATGCATGTCATAGAATTTCAAAAACGAGGATTACCGCACGCTCACATTTGTTTTAGGGTTGAGGGCGGCGGCCCCGCCAACAGCTTAGATGTAGATAAATTTATTAGAGCCGATATACCTGATGCTTCCGAAGCTGAAGGTAGGTTACGAAAAGCTGTATTGACTCACATGATACACGGGCCGTGTGGTGATAAATACAGAACTGATTTACCTTGCTGGGATAGTGTAAATCAAAAATGTAAGAATTTTTTTCCAAAACGTGAAACTGCACTCACATATTTCGATGAAAAGGGTTTTATTTATTTGTGCAGAAATAGTAAAAATTAAGCGGTAATTAAATTTCGCCAAAAAGATGGTTACCGTGAATGACACATGGGTCGTCCCTTATAACGCCGCTCTTTTATTAAAATACGATGCTCACATCAACTTGGAAGTGTCATCGCAACGAACCGTAGTAAAATATTTATTTAAGTACATAACTAAAGGTCCTGACGAATCGCGTGTGGCCGTTGTGTCCGAATTAGAAAATAACGAGATTGAACAATACGTTACGAAACTATTTCACTTTCAAAATTAACGTGAGATATACTATTCATTTTGTAAAAACGGGGTTTACTCACGTAGTATTGTAACGTCGAAGATTATTCCGACACGTTTCGATTTTTCAAGAAAATCATCATCATGGGATTGAATGCCCGTCCGCGCGTGGGGCCGACACGAAACTGGCGCTGGCAGCGGCGCGTGCCGCGCGAGCTTCGTAACGTTCGGCGCGACTGGAGGGGCGCGGTCGGCGTGTCGCTTGATGTGCTTGCGCTGTTGCAGGCGTCGTTGTTGGAGTAGTGGCGCTGGCATGTGTCCGGTGCAGGTTCATCGTCACTACTGTCGTCTCGACTAAATGTCGATGAACAGAACACGCTTACTGCATCTCCATTGGATGTGGAAGGCCCACCTTGCGTGTCGCTCCACAATGGGCCTTCCACATCCAATGGAGATGCAGTAAGCGTCGACCGCGCCCCTCCAGTCGCGCCGAACGTTACGAAGCTCGCGCGGCACGCGCCGCTGCCAGCGCCAGTGTCGTGTCGGCCCCACGCGCGGACGGGCATTCAATCCCATGATGATGATTTTCTTGAAAAATCGAAACGTGTCGGAATAATCTTCGACGTTACAATACTACGTGAGTAAATCCCGTTTTTACAAAATGGACGTTACGAAACGTTACATAAACTAACTTAAGCTCTAGCGACGCTGCTTGGAGAACGTTAGAATTCGACGTGACCGCACGCGAACCTAACGTCAAGCAGTTGTCTGTTCATTTCGAGGACCAACAGATAGTTTACTTCAAACCGGGCACTGAAGCAGAAGCCGCGAAACGATCGAGTTCAGATTTAATAACTTATTTTAATCGCCCCGTAGGAGACGAATTTGACCTACTGACTTACCCGGACTTTTATGAAAAATATTTAATCCATTCGAAGCGTCCCTCTACAAAAAATACGGAAATTCTAGAAACAACAAATAGTAAATTCATCACGAAACGGCAGAGGGGGGAACTTGTTGCGCGTCTTTTTTGGGTCGCACCTAACAGAGGTGAACGAACAGTTTTATCTTAGAATTCTATTAAAATCACACCCGTGCCGCAGTTACGCAGATTTAATTCATCTCGGTGGTCCCACTTGCAAAACTTTCCAGGAAGCTGCTAAAATAGTTGGTCTCGCCGATGACGAAGTCGAATACGAAAGAGCTATGCTGGAAGCTTCATCTTTTTTCACGGGACCACGCCTTCGTAGCTTTTTCGTACTTTTGGCAATAAACGGTGTCCCAGTCGCGTCTCTCTGGGACACTTTTAAAAATCAGTTAAGTGAAGACATTTCACACCGCTTGTGTACCGAAGACAACGATAGAGTGCACACTTTGTGCCTCATTCAAATTGGTAGGATGCTCTGTAAGCACGGCTCGACTCTAAAACAACACGGTTTGCCAGAAGTCGTTGATGATACGACCGAGTTAGGCAGGGAACTCGTTGAATACGACTGCGGTTCATTAGTAGAATTCGTTGATGAATGGCTTCCCCGTTTATCAAACGATCAAAAAATAGTCTTTGATTACGTTAAAAAACTTTGCACTGATGACGATTTCCGTAAAATTAATAATAACGCGATTTTCATCGATGGTCCCGCAGGTACTGGCAAAACTTTACTTTTAAATGTTATAACAGCATTCGTTCGCGGTAATTTAAAAGGGGTCGTGATATGTACTGCCAGTTCTGCTATTGCCGCGCAAAATTACCAGGGGGGTACCACGGCGCATAGCATGTTTAGATTTCCCTTAGATCTCGTAGACGATGCCGGCGTTTGGAACCTCTCTAACACTTCTCAGAGAGCCGACTTGATCCGGCACGCAAACGTCATTATATACGACGAAGCCCCTATGGCTCATAAATTTTTAATACATTTATTAGAAAAGTGTATGCGAGATGTTATGCAGAACGACGAAGCATTCTTCGGGGGCAAAATTATTATCTTTTCTGGTGATTTCAGGCAAATTCCGCCTGTAGTCACCGACGCAAAAACGGAATCAGACATCTTAAATGCATCCGTTAAAACATCGCGCATATGACAAAAATTAAAATCGTTTTCCTTGGCTACATCTCAAAGATGTAAAAACGATTTAGATTATGCAGAATTTTTATTAAATTTAGGATCAAATAAATTGCCACAGCATACTGTTAATAATGTCACAAACTTTGTAGATTTAAGCGGCATTAGCGTTGTAGCCGACTTAGACGAATTAATTGACTTTGTATTTCCCTTTATCGATGAGGCTTGTGTCTGCATACACAGAGCTATTCTGTGCACGCGCAACGACGCGGTCAAAGAAATTAATAATATCATTTTAGAAAGGTTAGCCGGGGAAACCTTACACTATTATTCAATAGATAAATTAGTAGAAAATGATAACGTAGATGAATTTTTTTTTTGGTCCCGATTCACTTCAAAATTTCCAACCGCGAGGGGTTCCAGCGCACGACCTCAAACTCAAAATAGGATGCGTTTGCATGATAATCCGAAACCTCAGTTTCAATGACGGGCTGGTGAACGGTACTAAAGTAATCGTTACAGCTGCTGCTCCGCGTATGATTACCGTTCAAAAGTCAGGAAGTACCACAGAATTTTTAATACCGCGGATCACGTTTAAGGGTCCAATCTACCCTTCCAGCCCGTTCGAAATGTCCCGCCGCCAATTTCCTTTGCAGCTATGCTATGCGATGACTATTCATAAGAGTCAAGGTCAAACAATAAGCCGTGTAGGCGTTGACCTCAGATCGGATATGTTCAGCCACGGACAGTTATACGTCGCGTTGGGCCGCGTAACGGCAAAAAATAATATTAGAATTTTGTTGCACAAAGATAGAATCGTAGATGGCAAACCGTACGCGAAGAATGTAATCATTTCAAAATTAATTAGGTAATTGAAACTTTAGTAAACGTTGTCTTCCTTAAGAATTAAAAGTAAATTTAAAAAATTAAGAGCTTCCTGAAAGTTGAAACTGTTCACCTCTGTCACTTCGTAGGCAACTTTAAAATTTAAAATCATGTTTTATTAATCATGTTGACATCAGCTACGTATTTGTGAGTTTTTTTGTCACTAGATGTGTGTTAGTTAGATTTCATACCTACCTATTTATTTTTATCACAATTATATTCAACTTTACAGGAACGATTTAAATGGCTTATTCCACTAATCTCCTTTGACAATTCCCGTCAACGGTGATAAGTGAACTTTTTGTTCATTAGGTACCTATTCCGCGTTGACGCCGATGCGAGCTCGTAATGAGGATTAGTGAACTAAAAAGTTCATTAATTCCCATTGCGTCAAAAATAAAATACTAATTTGATACAAATAAGAATCATGTTTTTTTTTTTTTTAGATAAATTTATTAGAGCCGATAAACCTGATGCTTCTGAAGCTGAAGGTGGGTTACGAAAAGCTGTATTGACTCACATGATACACGGGCCGTGTGGTGATAAATACAGAACTGATGAACTGAACCTTGCTGGGATAGTGCAGGTAAATCAAAAATGTAAGAAATTTTTTCCAAAACGTGAAACTGCACTCACATATTTCGATGAAACGGGTTTTATTTATTTGTGCAGAAATAGTAAAAATGAAGCGGTAATTAAATTTCGCCAAAGTGATGTTACCGTGAATGACACATGGGTCGTCCCTTATAACGCCGCTCTTTTATTAAAATACGATGCTCACATCAACTTGGAAGTGTCGTCGCAACGAACCGTAGTAAAATATTTATTTAAGTACATAACTAAATGTCCTGACGAATCGCGTGTAGCCGTTGTGTCCGAATTAGAAAATAACGAGATTGAACAATACGTTACGAAACGTTACATAAACTAACTTAAGCTCTAGCGACGCTGCTTGGAGAACGTTAGAATTCGACGTGACCGCACGCGAACCTAACGTCAAGCAGTTGTCTGTTCATCTCGAGGACCAACAGATAGTTTACTTCAAACTGGGCACTGAAGCAGAAGCCGCGAAACGATCGAGTTCAGATTTAATCACTTATTTTAATCGCCCCGTAGGAGACGAATTTGACCTACTGACTTACCCGGACTTTTATTAAAAATATTGAATCCATTCGAAGCGTCCCTCAACGAAAAATACGGAAATTCTAGAAACAACAAATAGTAAATTCATCACGAAACGGCAAAGGGGGGAACTTGTTGCGCGTCTTTTTTGGGTCGCACCTAACACAGGTTAACAGTTTTATCTCAGAATTCTATTAAAATCACACCCGTGCCGCAGTTACGCAAATTTAATTCATCTTGGTGGTCCCACTTGCAAAACTTTCCAGGAAGCTGCTAAAATAGTTGGTCTTGCCGATGACGAAGTCGAATACGAAAGAGCTATGCTGGAAGCTTCATCTTTTTTCACAGGACCACGCCTTCGTAGCTTTTTCGTACTTTTGGCAATAAACGGTGTCCCAGTCGCGTCTCTCTGGGACACTTTTAAAAATCAGTTAAGTGAAGACATTTCACACCGCTTGTGTACCGAAGACAACGATAGAGTGCACACTTTGTGCCTCATTCAAATTGGTAGGATGCTCTGTAAGTACGGCTCGACTCTGAAACAACACGGTTTGCCAGAAGTCGTTGATGATACGACCGAGTTAGGCAGGGAACTCGTTGAATACGACTGCGGTTCATTAGTAGAATTCGTTGATGAATGGCTTCCCCGTTTATCAAACGATCAAAAAATAGTCTTTGATTACGTGAAAAAACTTTGTACTGATGATGAATTCCGTAAAATTAAGCATTCTTCGGGGGAAAAATTATTATCTTTTCTGGTGATTTCAGGCAAATTTCGCCTGTAGTCACCGACGCAAAAACGGAATCAGACATCTTAAATGCATCCCGTTAAAACATCGCCGCATATGGCAAAAATTAAAATCGTTTTCCTTTCTCAAAGATGTAAAAACGATTTAAATTAGGCAGAATTTTTATTAAATTTAGGATCGAATAAATTGCCACAGCATACTGTGAATAATGTCACACACTTTATAAATTTAAGCGGCATTAGCGTTGTAGCCGACTTAGACGAATTAATTAACTTTGTATTTCCCTTTATCGATGAGGCTTGTGTCTGCATACACAGAGCTATTCTGTGCACGCGCAACGACGCGGTCACAGAAATTAATAATATCATTTTAGAAAGGTTAGCCGAGGAAACCTTACACTGTTATTCAATAGATAAATTAGTAGAAAATGATAACGTAGATGAATCTTTTTTTGGTCCCGATTCACTTCAAAATTTCCAACCGCGAGGGGTTCCAGCGCACGACCTCAAATTAAAAATAGGATGCGTTTGCATGATTATCCGAAACCTGTTTCAATGACGGGCTGGTGAACGGTACTAAAGTAATCGTTACAGCTGCTACTCCGCGTATGATTACCGTTCAAAAGTGAGGAAGTACCACAGAATTTTTAATACCCCGGATCACGTTCAAGGGTCCAATCTACCCTTCCAGCCCGTTTGAAATGTCCCGCCGCCAATTTCCTTTGCAGCTATGCTATGCGATGACTATTCATAAGAGTCAAGGTCCAACAATAAGCCGCGTAGGCGTTGACCTCAGGTCGGATATGTTCGCCACGGACAGTTATACGTCGCGTGGGGCCGCGTAACGGCAAAAAAAAATATTAGAATTTTGTTGCACAATGATAGAATCGTAGAAGGCAAACAGTACGCGAAGAATGTAATCATTTCTAAATTAATTAATTGAAACTTTAGTAAACGTTGTCTTCATTAAGAATTAAAAGTAAATTTCAAAAATTTAGAGCTTCCTGAAAGTTGAAACTGTTCACCTCTGTCACTTCGTAAGCAACTTTAAAAACATGTTTTATTTTATTAATCATGTTGACATCAGCTACGTATTTGAGTTTTTTTTTCACTAGATTTGTGTTAGTTAGATTTTATACCTACCTAGGTATTTATTTTTATCACAATTATATTCAACTTTACAGGAACGATTTAAATGGCTTATTCCACTAATCTCCTTTGACAATTCCCGTCAACGGTGATAAGTGAACTTTTTGTTCATTAGGTACCTATTCCGCGTTGACGCCGATGCGAGCTCGTAATGAGGATTAGTGAACTAAAAAGTTCATTAATTCCCATTGCGTCAAAAATAAAATACTAATTTGATACAAATAAGAATCATGTTTTTATTTTTTTATAAGGTAAGGACTCGCTTATTGATTATTAGTCAAAAGAGGGACGCCGAATTAAAAATAGTAAAATTGTATTCTCTTAAACGAACTTCCCTATTAACTTCAGACACTTTTAAATGTCAACATTGCGGTGCACGCCTCTTCGAAGAGGAAAAATCTAGGAAACAATGGTGTTGTGGATCGGGTAGCTACAACGTTCAAAATTTTACGCCGGTTCGTACACATAGAACATCCGTTTTACAGGTCCGTTTAAACGTACTATATGTTATTAGCGTATGTAGTTGTATGAGCGAGTTCATACAGAATACAGTATTCCGGATCCAGTAAAAAATACCGATCCGACAAAATAAGCAGCAATCCGTTTTACAGGTCCGTTTAAACGTATATGTTATTAGCGTATGTAGTTGTATGAGCCAGTTCACACAGTATTCCGGATCCAGTAATACTATACTAATCCGTTTTATCGGATTGAAACCGCACGAGGCTTTGCACGGGGGTGCGCGGGGTGCGATGTGCTACACACAGCCGCCATTTGCCGGTTTCATTCCTAGAGTAGTGCACGTGTCCAGTGCTATCATAATCATGGCAAGCAAGGCGTTTGAAAAATATGTTGAGCAAGAAGTTTTGATAAATTGTGTTGAAAGTAGACCAGTTCTTTGGGACAAAACACTGGAGATTTATAAAGATAAAATTGCAAAAACCGCAGCTTGGCGCGAAATATGCGGTATTCTAAAGGAGGATTTTGAAGCTATGGAACAAAAAGAAAGACAAGAATTTGGTAAGTATTTATTTTATATTGTAATGGAGACATTGTTTTTTATTTTAAATAGCTTCATTCTGCCAAGAAACTGACCCAGATTCGGACACGAAATAGTTTTCGAATTCCGTTCGAACTGAATTTGCAGTTCGACCACCTCGTAGCGTTTCATCATCAGGTAGGCTATTGAAATGAAATGCTTCAGATTCGGATGTGTTGCCATCCTTTAAGCCCTCTTTTTCCCTTACAAAGTTGTGTAGAACGGTACATGCCTTAACTATCCATATAGCTGTTGTTTTGTTGACGTCTAGAGGCCGGTGGAATACTCTCCACTTATTAGCAAGAATACCAAATGCACATTCAACGTATCGTCTAGCTCTGGTCAAACGATAGTTATATATTCGCTTATTTACGTCTAAATGCGTCCCGCTAAATGGCCTCATTAAATTTTCGTGTAAACCGAAACCTTCATCGCCGATTATGACGTAGGGAACTCTCGTTTCTGAGCCTGTTATTAATGGGCAAGGTTCTGGTATTTGTAAACTGCCATCTAGCATCATTTTCCAAAATGTCGACTCCTTGAATATTGATGAATCGCATTCTTTTCCATACGACCCAATACTAACATATAGAAAACGATAGTCAGAGTCTACGATCGCTAATAATATGATGGAAAAAAAGTCTTTGTAATTTAGGTACATCGAGCCGCTTTTTGCTGGTTTTCGAAGTCTGATGTGTTTACCGTCCACTGCTCCTAAACAGTGGGGAAAATTTGCTTTTGTGTCGAATCCATTTGATATATGCTCCCATTCACTCACTGTTGTAGGAAGTCGCATAAACTCGTCATTCAAGTTGTTCCATATGCATCGTGTAACTTCCTTAATAATGTTGCTTATAGTTGACACACCGACACGAAAGACGTAATAAAGTTCTTGAAATGTACACCCAGACGCTGCATACCTAAAAAAAATAAATTAATCAATTACTATATTATTACACATATATTGACTTCCCATACAAAGTAACGTTGACCAACAAATTTTGTATGGAAAGTCGAAATTTTTATGAGTGTTGTTAGCAAAGTCGTAAATCAAAACTCATACTTATATATATAGATAGTACATAAATAAAATAAAATTAAACTGAACTGAACTAAATTATAAAATTACCTAATTAAAATAAATTGATTTAAACATTAGTAATACTTTTTTGCTTCCCATTATTTACTGACCGATTAGTTCTTGCACTGTCAATTTGACTTATCCACTGACCAATATGGTAATTAATTACTGACAAGTCTATTCTACCTTCTTATTCGCCTTTCACTTACTGAGCTATTGACAACCATCTTATATTATTATTTACTTGCTTCAGGAAAATATGTTATAAAAAAATGGAATTCGACTAGAGATGCCTGGATACGAACATTGAGTGAGAAAAAGAAATTGAAGAAATCTGGAGCTGCTGCCTCAAATACCAAGCCTTACAAATATCACAATCAAATGTTATTTTTGAAAAAAGTTGTCACCCCAGGTGATACACACGAGAACGTCCCTGCTAATGACAACATCACGGAAACAGTAGAAAGTAATAAAGACAACGAAGATGAACCTGATCAGATTACGGAACAAAGTGGTAGTGACAGACAAAAGGAAAGACAAAATTTAGCCCCGCCGCAACGCAAGGCAATCAAAAGAAATGTGAATGAAGTAGACGCCAAAATGATTGAATACATGAATGATCAGTTAAAAAAAAGTAAAAATGAGTTTGAAGATCCCAATTTATCGTTCTTCAAAGGTATTTTGCCGCAACTGGCTTCACTTAATGGCGATCAAATTTTAGAATTTCAGTCTGGAGTGATAAACCTTTTACAAAATATTAAAAGTAGAAGATATGGTCAGTCAAACTACGAGTGGCCTCCATATTCACAAAGTTCTAGCACTCCTCACTACCACACCCAAGGTTATTTTAGTAGGCCACATCATCTTGACTCTACACCATCAGTAGAAGGTTCGCCATCAGTAGAATCTACATTCAGCCAGGAGTCAGACTTGCCAGATCTGTCTATGTTTTGAAATAAATCTTCATTTTTGTAAACCTTTTTGTCATTTTAAATTTTAATTGATAATAACAAAAATTAAAGTTCTTACCTTAAAAATATCGCTAGTTTTACTTCAGGGCACAAGCTTTTCCTCCAGTTTGTGTCTTTCTTTTTTAAATCCTTTTCTAATCGTTTAAGAAGGTCATCAAAAGTAGACGTCGTCATTCGGAAATAAGTAAAAAATTTAGATTCGTCTTCTTTCAGCTGACGCACAAGAGCACCACAAAATCTTTGCCTTAATAGTGGATGTATCCAATAACGCCGGGGCTTCCTCCGCCGCAGACGACGATATTACCAATACAACACGACAACGTCCATTCTCGTAGAAAGTAGGCGATACACTGAAGAACGAAAGTCCAGTAGCGTCGGATCTGTTAAAATCGGTCCTGTAAATGCTGTGTGAATATTACCTCCAGTAGCGACGGATCAGTTAAAAAGGATCCTGTAAAACGGATGTTCTATGTGTACGCGCCCTTATCCGAAGAATTTTACACCAATCAGTCTTTTATTAATAGACCGCGAGCGTACAATAATTTATTTGCTTTCAGTGCCTTGGGAGTTACGCATGGGTGTTTCAACAAGAACCAACCGGACTTTCATTTCTTAAAATTCAGGGGCGTATTTATCATAGAGTTTTTGACTTAGCTTACAAAGAGAGCGTAAATACTTTAGGTCTATATATAAACGATTCAAATGAACGAGACCAATTTTCCTGTTAACTTCAGGTACGTTTAAATGTCAAAATTGCGGTGCGCGCCTCTTCGAAAAGAAAAAATCTAGAAAACAATGGTGTTGTGGATCGGATAGCTACAACATTCAAAAGTTTACGCCGTTATCCGAAGAAGTTTACACTATTTCGTCCTTTATTAATAGACCGCGAGCGCACAATAATTTATTTGCTTTCAGTGCCTTGGGGGTTTCGCATGGGTTCCGACAACAAACGACCGGACTTTCATTTCTTAAAATTCAGGATTTTAGGAACAACGCACCAAGGTGACTCGAGATTTTTAGGTAATAAATAACTCACAGTGCGTAGCGATGTCAGCATGTGCGTCTGTTTTATCTACGTTTAAGAATCGCGAGCTTACTTCTTTTGATATCGATGTCATTCTAAAGAGTGGAGACGCGTTATACATGTCTAGGAGAAACATCTTCTACCGGTAGGCGTATTCATTTCTTGAGCCTGATGAATTGCCGACGGAGATACGCGTCGGGGAATATTTAGCTCAAATTGATAACATAAGCGACAACTGGATTAGTAATGGATTATTTCCCATAGATCAAACAGACAACTCGGCCTACCTAAGATTGTTGATTAATTTAATTGATCGCGAGGTTTTCACCTCATCGCATAATGATAACACGGATAGTATAATATTTACCGGACAGTCCTATACGGTACCGTTTTGGAGGTTTAATAATAATTACTATTTATTTAACAGTCATGCGGTAAATGAATATAACAAACTAAGGCCTTCAGGAATAGCACGTTTATTTAAATGTTCATCTCTAAACGAACTAGCAAATCTACTTTTCTCGCGTAATATACCTTACGGAGAATATTCATTGCACCGGTTGCGCGTAATCAATTATAATAGCTCGGAACGTTCAGACAATCAGTCAACGCAATCACAATCCATACTCGATGGATTGCCAATAACTTCCCCGGTATTTTTTTCTGATAA
Organism: Pasiphila rectangulata; assembly: GCA_963082625.1. Taxonomy (NCBI): domain Eukaryota; kingdom Metazoa; phylum Arthropoda; class Insecta; order Lepidoptera; family Geometridae; genus Pasiphila; species Pasiphila rectangulata. Next base: position 14,654,188 of record OY720253.1, on the reverse strand, counting down.
CGATTTGACACAATGTCAATTAGAATCCTCAGTAGTAAACCCCTAAATAAAATCTACGGGAATTAACTCTTCCAACATTCTGTTAAACTAAAGTCAATCCATAATCGATGGATCTCAATAAAAAACTAAAAAGTTCATTAATTCCCATTGCGTCAAAAATAAAATACTACCTAATTTGATACGTATAAGAATCATGTTTTTTTTTTTATAAGGTAAGGACTCGCTTATTGATTATTTTTATAATCATATTAAATTGCCTAGGCAACGATTCATTAACCTTTTTAATGAAATCCGATGTTCACCTATTCCTTTTTTTATGTTTATTCAATATAATCACAGAGCTATAAAAAAGAAAACATAAGTATTATAAAATAAAATACAGATATGTACTTCCGTAATCACATATTTTACATTTGTTAATACCTACAATCACAGTTTAACAGTTAAATCACTCTAATATACCTAATCCGCCGTGGGGTGCTGGCAGTAGAATGTTACCCCGCCTCATGCCCGTGGATGCAGTAAGAGCCTGCTAAGGGATACCTCCGGAAGATGGGCAGCAGCGTCTTTCCGTGTATCAACATCGCAAACTGCGCACGCCAACCCGCCTGCCAAGCGTGATGAGTATGGCAACTATCCCTCATGGAGATCCATGAGGGCGCCAGTGTTCAGTAGTGGACGATTCACGGCTGGAATGATGATGATGATGAATATACCTGTTGAAGTTGCACCTGTACGAAGCTGATAATTTTATGCATTAAAGAACAACTTATGAAGATTCAGTTGCAAAAAAAAACGCGAGTCTTGAACTTTTAAAAAAAAAATTAATTTGCTCAGATCGAAAATTCTCAAAAATTCAGAAAAAAATCATAACTTGAAAACTATGAAAAGTCGCGCAACATACATGGGGGTGATTCGGATACCCCACGATACGAGGGACCTAGTTTTTTCTTTTTGACGTCATTGTTCTGGCCACCCTGTATATATTCAGAATGCTCATATAGACGTCGGTGATACGTACCGGGTCATTTAGTTATAAAAATATTACAAATTTTCTTTCGATATTAGATATAGCTATTTCGATAAGTAGTCGTTTTGATACCAAAAAATATAGACGTTTCGCGAAAAAGGTCGCTTTGCGACCTAGACGTTTTACTAATAAGATATTATCTAATCTAATAAGATATAATTAGAGATTTACACGTTCCACGAGGTGGCCGTTTTTCGAACTAGTCGTTTCGATAGTAAGCCATTCAGAGATGAAGACCGTCTGCTCGGTGGTCCTTTTGGCTACCACGTCATCTTGAAAAATAGTTTCTGCATTTCTAGTCGTTTTGCGATCTAGTCCTTATGCAGAACAGGTCATTTTGTAAATGCAGTCGTTTTGATACCGACCCAGAGAAAGCTATGGAATCTTCAGTCTCGACACCATCAGACAAAATCGTCTCAGAGATTGCGAACAACAGTTAATGAGCGACAAGGAAATTAAGAAAAAAGGACGAGGTACTATCAAATGGTTGACAATAAGAACAGGCTGGTCGTGGTCAAATGGTACGACAACAAGGTCGTGACGCTTGTAAGCTCTTACCAAGATGCTTATCCTGTTGAGAAGATCAAGCGATACAGCAAAACAGAGAAGAAAGTTGATGTCAGCTGCCCACAGCTTGTCAAACACTACAATGAGCACATGGGCGGCGTTGGCTTGCGCGGCATGATGGTGACTTTGTATAGGAGCAAGTACAAAAGCCGACGCTGGTATACCGCTATATTCGCGCAAAAGTTTGGATTTATGCGTTTATAATGCATGGCTGCTGTATCGTAGAAATTGTACACGCAGATCTACGAAATACATAAGCCTCAAAAAGTTCCGTAACCAACTTGCTCAAGAGCTTATTTTAAGCTCCAGAAATGGATGTTTTTTACAAGAAAACGAGCCTGAGAAGCACACCAATGTGCGTTCGATTTCTCGCCCAACAGATGCTGTGCGATATGACGGCGTAGGCCACTGGCTGGACTTTACCACCTCCGGACGCTGCAAGAATTGCACGAAAAACAAAACGGAAGTTTATTGCACAAAGTGCAATCAAAGGCTTTGCTTTGTCCGAAAAATAAATTGTTTTGCGGAATTTCACAAGAAATAAGTAACTTTGTGTGATTGTACTGTAAGCTATCGATACTGCAAAATGTATCAATGTGCCATAAGCTGACTGATTTTTGTAAGAATGTTTAATATGGAGGCTTTATAAGTCATTCTAAAACATTGTTTTCTGATGATAAATTAAGATACTAAGTTTTACATTCCATGTTTTTTTTAGTAAATTTGATATTTTTAGTAAAACACATGCTTTTTTTTCAAACATATTCTCTGAAACCATTTTTCAACACTTTTAGAAAATAAGTAATATACTGTACATGCAACAAACACTTACTTTTTATTTAGAAATGTCCAGCATACTACCCACCCCTTATCTCAAAAACTACTGATAAGAGATTTTTTTTTTGTACTATTTCCGTCTTTAGCTATCCCTTAGGACCCCCGAAATCGATAGCAAACACATAAATTAAAAAAAGCGGTTCCGGCAAATTAAAGGTTAAAAAAATAGTTATTATTTACCTGTTTTGCAGTTGTGCCTAACAATATCTACGTTTCATCAGCTATCCAACTAGGTATAACAATATATGGTTTTAACATTCATTTTTAGATTTATGCAGGTACGAGTGACAAAACTATTACTACGTTTTTTTGCCTTTACGCAGCGGTGTTTCCCCCACCCTCTCTTTGGCGTGGCATGGCAATGTCACAGCCGCCGCCATTTTATTTAGGCCGCGCTCAATTTGGATACGTTTTCGTACGAATTCCATTCGTGCAGAAACGTACGAACACGCACGAACATTCCCGACCTTCTGAGTACTATGAAAGCGCTCACACTACGCGCGAGTCGTACGTATACGTACGTGCAAGTCCGACGTCCGAAATCTATCCGAACTTGTTGGGATTTTATTACACGTTCGTGCGTTCATCATCAATAATGGATGTAGAAAAGTTAATTAACTTGGTTCACGGGCATAAATCTTTGTGGGATCAAAGTGATTCCAGTTAGCTTACGTGACATTCAGCGTAGGGCATGGCGTGAAATATCCGAAGAAATGGAAAAATCTGGTGAGTAAATGTATATATTTTATTTTATGATAAACAGATAAGTATTGTCTTAAAATCAATTGTTATTTTGACAAAAATAGTTTTTGAGTGTATCCCTGATGTTGTAAGCTCTCGTTGCGCTTCTGTTTTCACCTGCAGTCATGAATCTGTTTCTGTTTTCATTTTGTAATTGTGGTAATTCCGTAGGCAAATCGTTGATACCCACCCCCTCCTTATCAATAATTATGTTATGAAGTAAACATATGCACTTTATTATAACATCTGCACGGTTGGGATTTACTTCAATTGCTTTCAACAACAATCTTTACTTACTACACAGAATGCCAAAGGCACACTCAACAACCTGTCTTGCATTTGATAAGCGTTTATTAAATATTTTCTCTTCGGGACCCAAATTTATTTGAGGATAGGGGCGCATGAGGTATGTCTTCAAAGGGTAAGCTTCGTCACCAACTAAGAAATGAGGCAAAGCTATATCAGTTCCCGGTAATACATTTTCCTGGTTTGTGTTGAGAGCACCATTTTCCAATAGTCTTGAGAGGTTTGAATGTGAAAATATTCCACCGTCACTTTCTTTGCCATAGGCTCCCATTTTCCAATAGTCTTGAGATGTTTGAATGTGAAAATATTCCACCGTCACTTTCTTTGCCATAGGCTCCCACCTCTATAGCAATAAATCTGTAGTTTGCATTCACAACAGCTTGCAATACAATTGAAGAAAAGGACTTACGGTAATTAAGGTAATTACGGTACATACTGCCAGAATGTTTTGGCGCGTTTATTCGTATATGTTTTCCATCAGTGCTACCAGAACAATTACGAAACCGCCATTTTCTCCAAAAGGCGTTATTTATATTGACCATATCTGCACGTGATGGAAATTTCATATGAATTTCATTAAGATTTTCCCAAATAGAGTTACAAGTATCATGTACGATATAACCAACAGTATTGTTTTAAATCCTAAATGTATATTCAAGTGATCTGAATGATGAGCCAGTGGCTAAGTACCTGTAATAACAAGAGATTTGTTTTCAGTTGAAGAGTTAAAAAAAAATGGCGGGGACTACGAGACACTTTCGGGAAGGGACTAAAAAAAACTCAACAACGAAAATCTGGCCAAGCAGCCAATTCAGAACAATTCTCCAAGTGGCCTTATTTTCAGCTTTTGATGTTCCTCTTAAGTACAATGTCCCGAAGGGATCTGCAAGGTAGCGTGCCAGATACATGTGAGAGTTCTGATAGGGGGAATAGTGTAAATACAAATTTAAGTTCTAAATGTACGCCTTCGCCATTACCTGGTCCATCTTTTGAACAAAGTGACCAAGAAATTCCAAAGCATTTTAAATCTTAATGAATGTACTCAAAAGTATCTCTCCCCATGCGTGTATTACCATAAAACAGTCTGGGGTCATTATACAAATCTTCCATAATGTGATGAAATTCACCGAATTCATCTCTTTTTTAAAATATTTCGCGCAGCCATTCAGTTCTACGATAACGACGACGCCGTCGCAATCTACGGTTTAGAAGATGATTATCACCGGTACTCTGTCTATTTGACGAAGAAAAACGTATTCAGTGTGCGCACTCAGTTCGTACGAACAGTGTTCTTACGATTACGTACGATATAATTCGCATCCAAAGTGAGCGCGGCCTTAACATTTTATCGAGGGAGGTTGGTTTAATTACATATTTACATTTTAAATTAACATAGCCTGACTTCATTGTGGCTATGTAGGTAACACAAGAGAGAAGAAGTACCTAAGATACTTCGGGCTGACTTGATGATGTGAAAATTGTGAATTAAATAAGCCATCCTTCCGCCATTACCGGTACAAAACTTGATCGTTTATCTAAGATCATTTTAGTTAGATCATAATTTAGTTAAAATGGTTGTCGCTATACGATTAAGTTTTGTATCTATTAGTGAAAGTGAAAATACCTATTGTACACGTGTCTCAATGAAAGAATCCAAAAATGGATCAGCTTACGAGTGATCTTCTAACTCGTTGGGGTTTACACGAGTATGTTATATATAACATTTTATGGTAAGTACCTTAGTCTTTAATCTCACTTATTTCATCTCTACTCACTAATATTATAAATGCTAAGTTTGTTTGGATGTTTGTTACTCCTTCACGCCAAAACAAACGAACAGATTGAGCTGAAATATAAGTTCTGGCACAGGGACATAGGCTACTTTTGTCAGGGTACGAGCGAAGCGGCGGCGGGCAGAAGCTATGGATAATGCTTTATGTGTAGGTAGGTAGGTACATGTCTAGCCTAGCTACATACATTTTGTTACAACGCGGTCCCTTGGCTTGGTGACCGCGTGCATCCGCTATAGCGGCACTTGTATGAACCACGCTACCTTATTTTCAGAAGGCAAAATAGATGCACGGACGCTGAGGTTATTTGAAAATGATGAAATAAACTAGCTCATCCCAATACCAGGGATAGGGCGCGGTTTAAGGCAAATCTATATAATTGGAAGGCAGAACTAAGGGATGTATATGAGCAATCCTTCAATGTAACTGCGAATGTAGTAACTATTTACACATAACTACTGTAAGCTAAGTATAGTGATGTACATGGTTTAGTGTCAGGTTTTGTAGGTATGAGGTTTTGGTGTTTTGTCTGTTTAGAACTAGCCCGGTAGGGCCGTTCCAAGTTATATTTTTTAAATCATTGTAGGTACCCTGTGTTACCAACATAACCTACATACACAACACACTACTAGCATCAAATAAATAAGTAAATTTAAAAATAACATTACTTAAAAAAAATATGTATGCTTTATTTTTAGCTACCGACCCTTACATGCAGTGATTTGTAACTACAAAATGCATCATTTGGATCACTTTTGGAACTAGGAGTCACACAGCTCACACCTTCTTGTGAGAAGCTCCCTTCGACTTCACCATCATCATCACCAAGTCAGCCCGCAGAACCTACCTTCAGTTCTACTCCTAATGCTACAGAGCCACAGCTGCAGTCAGGCTATGTGAGTACCTAAAATGTCTTTATAGTACTAAGTAGGCAAACAAGCATACGGGCCACCTGATGGTTAGCGTTCTCCGTAGCCTATGAAAGTTTGTAACACCAGAGGCAACACAAGCGCGCTGCCGACCCTTTAATTTTAATACACCCTTATTAGTTGCATTAGGAAAGCCAACACACTACTAACATTAAATAAAAAGCAAACAGGTCTTGTATTTTGTGAAGCTGCAAAATCTAATAATCCATTTATGTTTTAGGTTCTACGAGCATTAAAATGCACACATGAGGGTAAAGCCATATTAAGCCAAGGTAAAAAATTAGGCAAATTAGATGACACTCAAAAAACCTACTGGTAAAATTATTAATAATTGGACCTCTTTTTGAGAATGATCCATATATTGCAATCTCAAACAAGCAGCTTTTTAATTGGGCTTTAGAAATACAAGATTTTTTTCCAAAGGAATCAGCTGCATTGTACTACACACCGTATGTGTCCACATTAGTGAGAAATACAGCTCGCAATGCGTCAGGAAAATTACTACGTTATGTATATAACAGACGAAGACAATTAAAAGAAAAAGGTGTAATTGAGGGTTCTCATCGCTCCCGGTCATCATCAAATTCCTCAACAGCTGTAAACGAGCAATCACCAGCAGCTCATTTAAAAGGAAATACAAGTATGTAATGCCATTTATTAAGCCGTTTTTTCATGGACCTACTATTTTCTCCTATTAGTAGGACCACGAGGGAGACCTATTTCTGTCTTTCCTATTCTAGGGTGAATCAAAAATCTACCTCCTGTATAAGTTTCTCGTTACTCCTATGATAATAATATAGAACATTCAAGTAGTACCTACATAAATGCTCTAAGGATAAGAAGTTTAATATAAGTGGCCACTTTAACCTCTTTTCCATTTAAAGGCTGATGTCAGTCAATAATGTCATCCTTCATATTTTGTGTTTCAAGTGCATTCATTAGCGCAGTTCATTTATTTCTATATTTGACTTTCCATTATTTCTTTGGCTTTCTTCGAAAATAACCCTCCTTCCACTTAGATCCACAGTCTTGATCCACATATAGATCCGAGGATACTTTTTTTTCCTCTTTAATCCACTGGTGGATCATTAGATACTTTTGTTTCCCCTTAAATCCACTGGTGGATCATTGGATACTTTGGTTTCCTCTTAAATCTACTGGTGGATCATTGGATACTTTTGTTTCCTCTTAAATCCACTGGTGGATCATTGGATACTTTTCCCCCTAATTAAAATAATAAATAAATAATGCTGGACAATTCACACAGCATTATCTAGCCCCAAGCTAAGCAGAGCTTGTGTTATGGGTGCTAGATAACTGATATACATAATATAATACAATACATAGATAGATATTTTTTATTATACATATAAACGACCAGAACACCCTGAACAAATGTCTGCAGATCGTACACACATTTGTCCCGAGGCGGGAATCGAACCCGCAACCTCCTGCGACGCAGGCGGACCTTCGTCCACCGCGCCACGGAGGTCGTCTAATTCTTATTCCCAATAATAAAAACCTTCGAGCACTGGTTTAATGCTCGAAGATAAAAACGGTTGGAAGTAGGTATATTATATCTTTACATTTTTCTATTTTATCTAATGAGTTCTTATACTCATAATAATGATCAATCCTTCTTTCTACTCGACGACAATCTGTAGTGCTACTACTTGAAGTTGCTTGTCATATTGACACAGTCTTTGTCAATTTGGTCTTAAAATTGATTTATTTTAATAAAAATATTAAAATATACATATATATTAACTTAAAAATGAATGAAATTAAATATATTAATAACAGAGGAGTGGTTATGCTGCATTCTGGATATCAGTACCATAAAAAAAGGAGTTTTAAAAATGGTTCAGTAATATGGCGATGTTCAAAATGGAGAAAATTTAAATGCAATGGAACATTGAATCTCAAAGTAAGTCATATCACTCATTGATACTTATCTCGTACCTACTCGTTTTGAGAAATAAATAGTTTATTATTATTAATTACATTTACAGGATGGCGCCATTATTAAACAAACAAAACACGTATCACACTGCACTGAAAACCAGAATGAGATCGAGAAAAAAATTATATTACACGAGCTAAGAGAAAAAGTTATAAATGAAGAATGTCGTCCTATACCCAGCATTTATCAAGAATGTCTAACAAACGCCGAAGACAAAGGGATAAATTTAGTTTGCACTTTACCAAAACTTGATTCTATTAAATCAGGGTTATATAAATTACGAAACAAAAAATGGAATGTTAATAAGACATGTTTTACGAACATTTCAGAAGTTGAAATACCACCATCTTTGTCGGATTTTGTTCTTGCAGATTATTTCTGCAACGATAATCGTATAATAATCTTTTGTTTGCCAGAAACTTTAACTATCCTACCTAAAATGAAACACATTTTCTGTGACGGAACATTTATGAGTTGCCCTCCGCCCTTCGGACAATTGTATGTATTATGTTCTGATATAGATAGCACTACAGATACAAATAATGTCGTTCCGCTATTATTTGCGTTAATGACGAACAAAAAAAAGGATTCATATTTCACTTTATTTGAAATGATTAAAAGCCAAGTACCTCTATTTAAACCAAATAAATTCACTTTAGATTTTGAACAAGCAACTATCACAGCAATAAGTGAAGTCTTTCCTTGTGCCGAAATAAAAGGTTGCTATTACCATTTTGTTAAAAATATATGGAAACATGGAAAAGAGATGAAACTTTTGAAAACAAAACGTGGAAAACGAATAGTTGCACTCTGTGCCTCCTTACCACTAACACCAGAATCTTATCTAGCTGACGGATGGATATATATATGTACAGAAATCGCAAGAAATGATTGCCCAAAACTCATACAATTTCAAAAGTATATGAAAAGGTTTTGGTTCAAAAGCAAATTTTTCACACAGATGTGGGCAATCGCAAAAGAACGGCATCGTACCAATAACTGTATCGAAGGTTTTAATAGAAAACTAAACAAGAAATTGGGAAAAAAATATTGTAACTTAGTAAATTTTTTATGCATATTAAAACAGGAGGCAAAATATAACTTTTTGCGCATAAAAGAAAATATTGTAAATAAGAGAAAAAAATCAAACATTGATAATGATAATTTTATTTTAGAATGTCAAAACCAGTTAATATCAGGAGAAATCACAGTTGCACACTTCTTAGAACAAGTGAAGTAAAAATATTTTTTTTTGTTTATTTTTGTTGATTAATGATTTTTTTTCATTTTTATTTAACAGAAGAATTATTATTTATTTTAAAATTTTAATACAAAATTACACTTCTGTTTATCAAGTACGGAATTAAAAGTTGTGTATTTTGGTCTATTCATATATCTAAGCTTTGTCAGGATAAACTTAACAGTGAAAATTTCGTTTATCTATTTTTATTTTTATTTAACAATTAAGTTGTTTACATTTAAGTGAAGAGAAGAGAACTTTACGTTTATTTTTGTAATTTATAATTTTAATAATTAAATTTTTTTGTTTGATTTATGTTTAATTTTTTCGCTCCTTGCCCGTGGTCCAGTTGAGCTGGTCCCGTTGACTGGACCACGGAAAAATATTTTTTCGGTGGTCCAGTCAACTGTACCACGGAAGAATTATTTTTTCGGTGGTCCCGTTGACTGGACCACGGAATGAAAAAATAAAATTTTAAGTGGTCCAGTCAACGGGACCACGGAAAATATATTTCACGTGCGTCTACTTGTCACCAAACGTTAAATGTGACACTAAATGTCAAAATTTGGAAAGGTATTATTCAAAAAGACTTGTGTGACAGCACGAGTGGGGTCGTATTGCAACGCAATGCAACCACCATCACACTGAAAGGCGAGCGAAGCGAGCCTTGCTGTGTGACTGCACACACTAATTTTTGACGACCTCTGTGGCGCGGTGGGCGAAGGTCTGCCTGCGACGCAGGAGGTTGCGGGTTCGATTCCCGCCTCGGGACAAATGTGTGTACGATCTGCAGACATTTGTTCAGGGTGTTCTGGTCGTTTTCTATGTATAATAAAAAAATCTATCTATGTATTGTGCTATATTATGTATATCAGTTATCTAGTACCCTACCCATAACACAAGCTCTGCTTAACTTGGGGCTAGATAATGCTGTGTGAATTGTCCAGCATTATTTATTTATATTTATTTATTATTTAATTATATGGGTATCGTTTTCGATTAACTCAAACTCGTAGGTTACAAAAAAGATGTCAATTTCCAAATCCAAGATGGCTGACATTTTCTAATCGCAAAATTCTCTCTTGGATATCAATTTCGACTAAATCAAACACGTAGGATATGAAAAGGAAAACTATAAATTTAAAAATAAAAAATAAATAAATGAATTATGAAATACAACTAAAAACAAAAGACGCGAGCTGCTTGCAGCTCGCGCACATATACAATACTAGAATTGGCATGAGTAGTTTGCGAGATATGACAGTTTTAGTTCTGGAAGCTGTCATTGAAAATGTAGGTCCTGTTGTTACCTTAAATTTGTGACAGGAACGACAAGTCTGGCATGAGTAGTTTCCGAGATATGACAGTTTTAGTTTTGACAGCTGTCAAAAAATGAAAATTCTGTTATTGCCTTTAACTTGAGCCAAGATTTTTGTGATTTGCTGTCAATTCAATTCTTTTTTATTTATATATATATACCAATTTTTGACAATAACTGTCAATTTTGATGTAAGCTGTCAATTTGGACAAGTAGCTGAGGTTTTTAATTTATTAATGAATTACTTAGTACTCCGACTTTTCAAAATTTTTGACATTAGCTGTCATTTTGACATTAACTGTCAATTTTAACATTAGGTGTCAAATTTGATATAAGTGTCCATTTGTTCTTATCTTATGCAATTCCTTACACATAATCACACAAAATGAGTGGTCCAGTTAACTGTACCAGCGAAGATATTTTTTATCGGTGGTCCAGTTATCCAATGAACTGGACCACGGAATGAAAGAATCTTCCGTGGTACAGTTAACTGGACTACGGAAAAAAAGTTTTTCCGTGGTCCAGTCAACGGGACCACGGGCAAGGAGCGAATTTTTTAATGAACAATATATTTTTTTTATTCTTTTTTAGCCCTCCTTCCACCTAGATCCCACTGTGGATCGAAGTGGCATAGAAATATATTAAATATTTTTAGATCCCCTTCATTGTGGATTCAAGTGGAACAGAAAAAAAATTGTAATTTTAGATCCTCTTGATTGTGGATTCAAGTGGAATAGAAAAGAAATAGTAATTTTAGATCCCCTCATAGGTGGATTAAAGAGGAAAAAAAAGTATCCTCGGATCTACATGTGGATCAAGACTGTGGATCTAAGTGGAAGGAGGGGAAAATAATGTCTGAGGAAGTATCTTTTATAAAGAGAAAAGGTGGGACAGTACTGTTATATGCAGGACGGCAGTACTACAAGCAAAGAGAGTATAAAACAAGTGGTGTTATATGGAACTGTAGATGGTCTAAAAAAGAAAAATGCCGGGGATCAGTGACTCTAAAGGTTAGTAATGTATTATTGTTTACCTATTTTTTATTTGAGTCTCATAACCCACTGCATTCGAAATAGTGAGACGGACGGATTAATGGATTCGGATGAACATAATACATAATATATACACCATGACTCGGACTAGAACATATGGCTAATTTTTACCCCCAGGATAATCATATCTATTCAATTTGTTTCTCTGCAGGGAAGACAAGTTATTAAAGGAAAAGATCATTCCTGTCAAGTCAGTTATGCCAAAAACCAAATCGACGAAGCGATAAATAAAATGAAGAAACAAGCTTCTTCTACTGATACTCCAATTACGCAAATATATGGAAAAGAAAAGAAGAAATTGGAAGATAAAGGTATACATTTCGTACTTCCGGTGCCACCCCTTAAAAATATACAAACTGCTTTGTATACAAGTCGCAAAAGGACAAATTTCAAGAATGTAGAGTCTGTGGAAATACCAGAACAGTTGTCGAGTTATCTTTTAGCAGAATACCTAAATGGAAGTTGTCGCATTTCTGTTTTTTGCTCGAATGAAGGCAGAAAGCTTTTAGGAGAAGCTGAGGAGTTCTTCGTCGATGGAACTTTTCAGAGTTGTCCTCAACCGTTTGAGCAACTATTTACAATTCACGGAGACCTTGGTGCTTCGTCATCAGAAACGAAAGTAGTACCACTTGTTTATGCCCTCATGTCTGATAAAAAGCAAGAGTCGTATGCTGCTCTTTTCGCTATGATAAAATCACAAATACCTGATTGGACTCCAAAAAAAATCCATTTGGACTTCGAAATCGCTATTGCCAATGCTTTGATGAACATTTTCCCGGAAGTGATATTAAAAAAATGTTTTGCTCATTTATCGAAAGCCATTTGGAAAAATTCCAAAGTCAAACTTAAAATTAAGGAAAAAATAGAAAAAAGAATTGTCGGATTATGTAAGGGTTTAGCTCTACTACCTGAAAATCTCATAGAAAATGGTATTGATTATATCAAGAATGAAAGCACCAGTTCCCTAAAAATTACAAAATTTTTGAAATATATGGAAAGAACATGATGGAAGAACAAAGATTACAAATCTTCATGGTGCGTATATGGTGAACGTCACCGTACAAATAATGTCGTTGAAAGCTGGCACTCTCAACTAAACAAGAATGTTAAAAAGCGTTCACCAGTTTCGATCCTGCGGTTGATAAATGCAATAATGGATATGGAAAGCGAAAGAACAAGTGATGCATCACGACGTCGAAAAGAAGAATTAGATCGCGATGATTTCATATTAAAATGCCAGTTACAATTAATTCAAGGTGATATAACAGTAGGCCATTTTTTAGATAAACTAAGATAGGACTGGCCACCTTTTTTTAATATACAGGGTGTATAAATTATTGGTTGTTTCTATTTATAGTATATAATAGGAAAGACAGAAATAGGTCTCCCTCGTGGTCCTACTAATAGGAGAAAATAGTAGGTCCATGAAAAAACGGCTATTTATTAGACCTATTCAACATTGATATGCAATTCGTCATTCATCATCATAGCCGAAAAAAGGCTTTGCAGGACATGCGCTGAGTGAGTTGTGAAAACTGTGAGCCCAATTGGATGTATGCCTGTATTCCAATCCAGAGGTAGTGGGTTCAAATCCAGTCATTGAAATAATGGACATTCAGTTTTCGGAAAGCTTTTGTGCATTTAACACAGGAAACAGAGGAACAGAGGAAACCGGCATGTCTCGAGGACCAAAAAACTAAATGGCATCATATTTCACTTACTTGCATTCCGAAGCGGATTGTTATGTGTATTAATAAATAGTGTAAATTAGTAAGTAGGTTGCCCATAACAGTATTTTCACATAATAATATATTTTGCAGGCTTCGCAGAGGTAGAGGAAAAACTGGCCTTCTTGCAAAGTTCATTGGAACCCTGGAACCAAGTTCAAGAGTATTGGACTGCTACATCTGATTATCGACTGTCCAAAGTTTGTTCATTGCCAGGATCCCTTCAAGATTCATCATTTCAGCCATAAAACGTCCACTGATGAACACAGGCCTCCCTCATGGATCTCCATGAGGGGTAGTTGCCATACTCACCACGCTTGGCAGGCGGGTTGGTGAGCGCAGTATGGGATGTTGATACACGGATAGACGCTGCTGCCCATCTTCCGGAGGTATCCCTTAGCAGGCTCTTACTGCATCCATGGGCATGAGGAGGGGTATCATTCTACTGCCGGCACCCCACGGCGGATTATTTCAATCCTATGCTTAAGATATCCCCTATAAGCTATCTATCCCCTTCAAGATTATTTCAATGAATATCCCGTATTGAAACAACCTGCTGGTTATATTATAACTTACTGGTACAAGACTTAAACGTCTTATATCAAGATAAATCGGATGCTTTATACCTCGATATAGTAACATTGCATAGCAAAATAATCGAGCTTGCACGAAAAAAGTTAGCAAATATTCGAGACAAGGAATTGAAACAAACAATAGACAAATATTTGTCTGCAGTAAATGGTTAGTAAAATCTGAAAGAAATCCCAATAAAAAAAAGATAAAGGGATAACAGAGACGTTTCAGTCTTAACGTGTGGATGGGAATAATTTATAACCATTTGATTGGGCCTTACTTTCTACCTCAAAATTTGGATGGAGAGAACTATGAAAATTTTTTGAGACAAGATTTATCTGATTTGCTCGACGATATACCATTAAACCTCATTCGTGACATGTGGCTTCAACACGATGGGTGCCCCGCGCACTTCAGAAGGAGTGTGAAAGAGTGGCTAGACACTAATTATCCCAATAAGTGGATCGGAAGAGGTGGACCTCTACCGTGGCCAGCCAGGAGTCCAGATTAGACCCCCATGGATTTTTATGTGTGGGGACACATGAAAAATTTGGTGTACAATGAACCGAACCAAATACAATCAATTGATGTTTTAAGACAAAAAACTATTACCTATTACCTGAAAACTATTACCTGAGACACAGAATGCGTGTATGTGTGCGAAACAGAGGAGGGCATGTGGAATTTTTTTTAATGTAAAAAAAGATCAATAACCCTACATATGTTACTGTACCAATTTTGCCGATAATTCGAGAACGGTTAAGTTTTGGATAAAGTGTTCCATAGTCAAATCAGTCAGGAATAATGGAAACTACGATCTCTTAAGGAATTTAGGTCGACTTAACCTGTAACCCTGTATACTGTAAGCTTTGTATCAATATATTTACTGTTCTTATTCGTATAGGTACATTTTACATAAAAAAAACAGTAACTGGCATCGCGGTTTTTTTTTTTTTGTATTAACCGAAATTCCGGCAATGAACCTGTTAAGGGGAATATGAGCTAGTTATTTCAGCCCGCGATGAACGCGAAAGAGCAAGGAACCGCCAAATAGCGTAGGAAATTTATAAAACTTTTACTTATGTTTACGTTCATAAGTATAAGCTTATGAAGGTAAACATAGGCAAATGGAACCACAAAAACAGAGTATATAAAGAGGCGCTTCGCTATTTAAAGAAGCACTACAAGTCCGTCTGTATTAAAAGGAAGACGAGCGCATTCGCCCTAGTTATATCGGCCCGCGATGAACGCGGAAGAGCCAGGTACCGCCAAATAGCGTAATTTAAGCATATGATGTTTAACATAATTATACAAATGGAACCACCAAAACAGAGTATACAGGGTGTTCGGAAGAACGTTGAACATACGAAAATGTGGGGTAGGGGGGGTGGTCTGCTAACTACCTACCCCAAAAAATTTCACCTAGGTCTCAAGATTTTTTTTTAAATAATTTTTTTGTAAATTTTTGGAATTTAACGCCTTTGTACCTTTAAACCCGTCTAACTTTTTTTTTATGGCCAGATCTAATTTTTTTTGTTTTTATTACAGTCTTAGTGATTGTTAGGTCCCTTTTAATCAAAATATGTAAATTGCACATTGCTAGAAACAAAGTTATGGGCCCTCAAACATAAAATAAGAGTTAAAATAAATTTTGAAACTCAACTTCGCGTAACATTTAAAAAAAAAGTAAAAGTGATGGATGACTTCTGATTTGTTAAAAACATCTCTAAAGTGTGAGCTTTCTAACGATAGGTAGTTTGTTTTGATATCTTTTTTGGAACCAAAATTATTCGATGTTTTCTACCAAGGCGGACCATTTGGACGAAAATCTACTTATGTGAAAACTTAAATGTTTTGCGAAATTTATCAATGCAACGGTCAAAATAACGTAATCCCTCCGGCACTTTAGGTCTTATTACCGGAATGTCCAGTCGGTTCATTATGTCCATTTCCCTGAACGTCCATTCCCTCATAGTCCACTTCCCAGATAGTCCAGTTCCCTGAACGTCCATGTTTGAGGCACGGCCAGCTGAACCACAAGGCCAATAGAAGTAGAAATCAACAGACATATTCTCAGATTATAAATCTGTAGCGATATGTCGTATTTACGTTACCTTTATAGTGCAACCTCTTTATCTTTGAAGTGGTACTTGAAATTATGAATAATATGACAGATATCAGAATGTCATTGTTTTATTTCTATTGTACGCAAGGAAATCGTTTTTTGGTTAAAATTAAAATATAATTTCACAATGAACGAGAATAATATAAAGTTAGTGAAAAGCCGAAAAGGCAAAACGTCGTTATTATTAAATGGGTATAAATATAATTTAAGTCGGAAGAACAAGAATGACACTACAATATGGAGGTGTTGGAAGCGATCAGAATGTTCTGCGACAATCACATGTAAGTCGAATCAAGTGATTCGTGAAAGCAAGGAACATACCTGTCCGGCAAATAGGATAAGAAATGAGATACTGGCTATAATGGATAAATGTAAACAAGATGTTTGTCGAGATTTCCGGCCCATACAACACATATTTGAAGAAAATTTTGAAAATTTCAAGAGGAAGGGCGAAGAGCATTGTGATGCGATGCCGTCGTTTGCATCAAAGAAAAACGAATTGTATAAGGCCAGAAAAGATTTCCTTAACGTAGATAGACTTTATTACGAACGTTTACGAGATATAAAACTCTCATCAACGTTAAACGATAAGTTTCTGGTTTGTGAGGATGGTGACGACGAGAAACTTGTAATATTAGCCTCGCCTCTCGTAAATAAGGTCCTAAAAACCTATAAAGGAATTTACTACGCAGATGGTACGTTTAAGGCAGCTCCTTCACCATTTTATCAAGTGTATACACTGCACATCGACCTAGGATCAAAAATTACTTCCTGCAATATCGTGCCAGCTATTTACATGTTGCTACCGAATAAGTCCGAAGTAACCTATCTTCGGTTATTCCAACTTTTAAAAGATAAATTGGGCCTCAATATCAACAAATTTAAATGTGACTACGAAATAGCTCCTATGAATGCTGTGCGTGCAGTTTTTCCCGAAGTTCAATTAACAGGATGTTATTTTCATTTTAATAAGGCAATATGGCGTAATGGAAAGGAATTGAAAGTAAATAAGACGAAAGCTGGTAGAAATACCTTGAAAATGATAGCTATACTTCCGCTTTTGCCTTCTAATAAAATAGACGCTGCCTTAAATATGATATGGAATAACGCCCCACAATCTCCGGAAATTATTAAATTTATGCAGTATTACCACCGTCAATGGTCCACAAAATCAAATGAAATATTGAGTTGTTCAAAGGACCAACATCGCACAACCAACTCGCTAGAGGGATGGCACCGCCGACTCAATTCCAGAATTCCAAAAACGCCAAATTTGTATTTAGTTATCATGACTCTGAAAAAAGAATCCATTCATTTTGATTCTATTATAACAAAAAGTTTATTTCAAACACTGTCCCAAAAGAATAGAAGATGGCTAGATATCCAGTTTGATAAAAAATACAATACACTATTAAAGAAATTGAACGATGGGGATGTGGACATAGAAGGTTTTTTTAAAAAGATCATTTATTTACGGTTGAAATTCAAAACAAAGCTGAAAACATGTTAAAAACAGTGAATTAGGGCAAGAAAGGAAGTGTATTTAAGTTTATTTTACAAACAAAAGCGCTAAAATAGCTCTTTTTCACTTATTATAGTTATTTTTAATAAAATAATTATAAGAAGAGTTTGGTGTTTATCATTTATTTCTTTTACTCTAATGCCGATGATGTTGTAATCTGCACCGGTAGTAAAGCAGTTTTATAGATTTGCACTATATCAGCAGTATGGATTTCCCTTAAATCCATTACCGCAGTATCGCTATCCACTACTTCGCTCCAGTTCCCGGCATCCACGTGATTACTGCAGGCCCGTGCGTGTGGTGGTAGATAAACTATAACTATAGTCTGAGATGGAATCCGAGATCAAAAAGGTTAAACATCTGGGTTCCATATAAATGTATGTACCTACCTTAATTCTACCAGGGAATGGACGTTCAGGGAAATGGACTATCAGGGAAGTGGACCATCAGGGAAGTGGACTATTAGGGAAGTAGACGTTCAGGGAAATGGACATAATGAACCGACTGGACATTCCGGTAATAAGACCTAAAGTGCCGGAGGGAACGTAATGGCTTATTACTGGGAATACCTACTGGGATAGGGACACAAAGCAGGTAGATTTTTTGTCACTTTTGCGCACTCATAATGCCTATCTTTTCTCTTTCTTACTCTGTGTGGAATGCGAGGCGAGCGACGCTTCACAAAGAAGGTAATGATAATGTTTCACTCTAGCACACTTACATCGTATCTTTCCTCTCTTTCACTTTCGGAGCAGGCGAGTGTAAGTGACGAGGACGACGGACAGAGAACTCTTTGTCGAGACTTAACCGCCTCTGCGATCATACGTGCCCATTAGTGCTTACGCTTGTTACAGTTATCTTTGTTTTGTGTTATTGTTATCAGTTATTTTGTTATTTCTGTTACGTTTGTTAATTGGTAAAATGACTTTATTTACCAATGAAGAATATGCGGACATTTTAATGGCATATGGAAGAGCTAACTCCAATGCGCGTGAAGCTCGTAGAGTTTATCAAGAACGTTATCCTAACCGACGTGTCCCCAGTCACCAAACGTTCACGAACACTTATCGGCGTTTACGGGAAACCGGCAACCTATGTTTTCAAGAGCCGAGAGTCAGCATTAGAGAAGGCAATGTAAACATTGACGAACGAATCCTTGCCGAGTTTGAAGCGGACCCTACGAAAAGTGTGAGAAAGGTTGCTGCAGCACTTGGCCTGGGCATATGGAAAGTATGGTCAGTTCTCCGGCACGATGGAAGACATCCTTTCCACTACACACCAGTTCAAGGTATGTATGTTATTCTTAGGAACACTTGACTTTTTTTTTCCCGATAATAACCTAATCTCGTATGTTATTAGTGCATCAGAATTTGTTTTCTTTAAACACAAAAGGAAATGTTTTTTAGAATGCATTCTTGCAACAAGCAGGCGCCACACAATATCAGATTAGTGTACCTACTTAATAAAAATTTTAATTGTAAGTAGTGAATTAAAATCTTGTTTTGTTTGTTGCAGGTCTTGAAGATAATGATTTTGTGAGGCGTGTCGCATTTTGCCGGCATTTGCTCCATACCGATGTGGACGATATAAACTTTTTGAGGAGAATTCTTTGGACCGACGAATCTAAATTTGACAAAGAGGGAATAGTGAATTATCACAATTTGCACCACTGGGCAAAAAAAGGAGAAAACCCGCGCGTAAAGCGACAAAGGAGTTTTCAAAGAAGGTTTAGCGTTAATGTCTGGGCAGGAGTGATCGGAAATAAGTTAATTGGACCATGTTATTTACCCGACACTCTCAATGGTCACAATTATTTAGAATTTTTGATAAACGATTTACCGCAATTGGTGGAAGAAGTGTTCCAGGAAGACGCTGCAATAACATTTCAACATGACGGCTGCCCAGCCCATTATAGCCTAGCAGTAAGGGAATTTCTCAATAATACTTTCCCTAATTCTTGGATTGGTCGGGGCGGTCCAATTCCGTGGCCCCCGCGATCGCCAGACCTCACCCCTCTTGATTTTTACGTCTGGGGAAGGGCCAAGGATTTGGTTTACACAACTGAAGTGTCGACACGTGAAGAATTAATAACTCGCATTGACGCTGCGTTCGAGGCGATGAAACAGGAGATGCTACTTCGTACAACAACGGTTGAAATTAGTGATGGACCTATGTTGGAACCCGTTCAAAAAAACGCACTTTGATGCAAAGGTACTTTATTGCAAATCTCAGTGACTAACGTAACGAGCTCCTGTCCATCTCAAAAATCACAAAATCACTACGAGACTATATCTGCTGCCGTGCGTTTTCGATAGCGCGATCTAGCGGTTGAACATTTTTAAGGGCGACATCTAGTTTCAGATTTGGAACTAAACGCGGTACCGAGAAACGCACTTACAGAGTAAAACTTAACTAAACATATCGCCCGCCATGAACATATGTTTATGTTCATCATAAGAGAACTAGCAATGGGGTGATCTCTATAAGTTACACAAAACAAAGCTGAAAGTGACTCGTTACGTTTCTATGAATTTAAGCACAATGTGGACTGTATAACATCCAAAAAAAAAACAAATCTTAAATAAACAAAACAACTTCCAATGTTATTACCTAATATGTATATAACGAAAATCTTACCAATAAAATAACTAACAACATGACTTCTCATTAAGAACACAAAAAAAACAATTTTTTACCTAATCTGTAACAGGTAAAACACATAACTTTGACACAGGACGTTTACATATTGACCCATTACACTTGAGGGTTACCACTCGTGTGACCCCGTCCGAACCAGGGTGCTTTTCTACTATTCTGCCTAAGAACCAGCGTGCAGGAGGCAAGTGGTCTTCCTTCACCAAAACAACATCACCAATGTTTGGTTCCGGAACCCGTTTATTCCACTGGTATCGCTGCCCCAGGTGTACCAAATATTCTTCGGACCATCGCCGCCAGAAATCCTGCATCATTCGCTGAGCTAACTGCCAACGTTTAAGGCTACTAATATTGCTGTCCAAATAGTTCCGGTCGGGCACCGTTATCAAAGGTTCGCCTATGAGAAAGTGACCAGGTGTTAAAGGAGTTGGATCGTCATGGTTATCAGGCAGTATCGACAACGGCCGGGAGTTCAAGCATGCTTCGACTTGGATCAGCAATGTGGACATCTCTTCAAAGGTAAGGGTGGCGTTCCCTATCACTCGCTTTAGGTGATACTTTGTGGACTTCACTCCTGCCTCCCAAAGCCCACCGAAGTTTGGCGCATGAGGAGGAATAAAGTGCCACTTAGTGCCATTGTCACCCAGCCACTCCTTGATGTCTATCGCCACAGAAGACCCTTCTGAAGCAACAAGATGCCGCAGTTCCTTAGAAGCACCAACAAAATTTGTACCGTTGTCACTCCAGATGTCAGTGACGACGCCCCGACGTCCTACAAACCTTTTAAAAGCAGCGATGAAACCTTGCGACGATAAATCGCTCACCACCTCTAAGTGTATAGCCTTAGTGACCATACAGACAAACAAACAAATGTACCCTTTGTAGGACTGATGACCGCGACCCTTCGACGTACGAATGTTTATAGGACCAGCAAAATCAACACCGTGGTGCCTAAACGTTCTTGCTGGTGTTACCCTACTAGACGGTAACTGGCCCATCAACTGGCTTTGAGCAGTGACGGCATACCGCTTACAAGTAACACAGTTGCGAACGAACCTTTTCACTAAATCTTTAGCTGAAACTACCCAATACTTAGTACGCAAATGGTTCAGAACTAATGTGGGTCCTCCGTGAAACGTCTTTCTGTGGGATTCTGCAATCACAAGAAGTGTGAAGTGATTGTCCCGAGGTAGAATGATGGGATTGATTGTATCTTGGTCTAACCTTGCGTTCTGGATCCGACTACTAGCGCGTAAGATCCCATCACTATCTATTACAGGGCACAGCGACTTCAGCCTGCTTCTTGCTTTTACTCTTCCAGTTTTTCGTAAATCTTCTATTTCTTCGATGAATCCCTGTTTCTGAGCATGTCTTACACAGACTTTTGTTGCTTCTGATTTTTCTTCATGCGTCAAATAGTTCTCATAACGTCTATTTCTATCTTGTAGCTTTCTCCATTTCAGAATTCTTCGACAATATGCTATTACTCTCACTAACCTCTGCAGTGTTGAATATTTTGTCCAAACAGGATCATCTGGTGTGGTCTCAGTTGCAATATGAGCCTTGACAGATTTTTGCTCTATATTGGTTGATATAGCCTTTGGTCTCGTGTATTCAATTATTTCGTCACGTAACCAAGGCGCACCCTGAGACCACAAGACACTACATGAAAGTTCTTGTGGAGTCAAACCGCGTGAAGCAATATCTGCTGGGTTCTGACAAGTCTGGACATGAGCCCAGTGCGAATTGTCAAACAGAGATAGAATAGTTGACACTCTATTTGCCACAAAAGTGTTCCAGCGGCTAGGATGACTACTAAGCCATGCCAGAACGACTGAGGAATCCGTCCATGCGTGTACATGGATTGACGGAATCCTCATAACAACCGATACTTCCGATAACAATTCTGCAAGCAGTACAGCACCCATCAACTCAAGTCGAGGAATCGACTGCTGTTTAACAGGAGAAACCTTCGTTCGGGCTGTCACTAAGCTTGCAGTTATTGACATATCGGCACCGATAACTCTGACATAAACAACTGCCGCATATGCCGCCACAGATGCATCAGAGAACCCATGCAACTCGACACGGGCATTATTATCTGATGTTTTCAACCATCTTGGGATGCTAAACTTACACGTGTCAGCAAGATGGTTTCGGTAAGTTTGCCACTCCATTAACAATTCTTGTGGCAGCTCTTCATCCCAGCCTATACCCGAAAGCCACAGCTTTTGAATGAATATCTTTGATGTGACAACACAAGGTGCTGCCCATCCCAACGGGTCGAATAGGCGGGAGATATCTGATATTACTCGCCGCTTCGTGACAGGATGCTCCTGTGCGGAGAGTTTGACCGAATATCGAAACTCATCGTAATCCTTGGTCCATGAAATTCCTAATATTTTCGTGATTTCATCCATTTTTATATCCTTTTCTGTCGTTCCTCGATCCCTTCCTGTCTCCAGATCTTTATCCCTTTCCGAAAATTGCTTGTTTAGCTCTTCGCAGCTGCTGACCCACTTCTGCAATTGAAAACCACCTTCGGTAAGTACTTCTGTCATTTCTCTTTTCAACCTTAATCCTTCATTCACTGTTTGACATCCTGTCATAAGATCATCTACATAGAACTCATTTTTTATTTTGTCAGCAACATCAGGACCGCATGACGACGATTCATCAACCGCGACTTGCTGGAGTGTCTTCACAGCGAGATAAGGAGCCGACGAAGTACCGAAGGTAACTCTCAACATACGAAAGTCTTGAATTTCTTCTGAAGGATCTTCGCGCCATACTACTCTTTGGAAATCTGCGTGTTCAGGTGAAACCTTAACTTGTCTATACATTTTGACAACATCCGCACAAATGCTTATGGGATGCATTCTCCATTTGATAATGATGTGACGCAGCGGCGGCTGTATTGTTGGGCCAATCAACAACTCATCATTCAGAGAAACACCGTAAATCCCTTTCATGGAAGCATCGAACACGATCCGTATCTTGGACGTCATCTTGTCCTCACGTACAACGGCATGGTGTGGTAAGTATACTGCTGTAGATCGTTTAGGATCATCACCATTTACACGTTCCATGTGACCTAGGTCGAGATATTCGTGGAAGACTTCAGAATATCTGCGTTTTATTTCCGGATGCTTCTTAAACTTGGACTGAAGAAGCTGAAATCGTTTAACAGCTTGGTCTCTCGATCTGCCGTACTGACACTGAGGATCGTCACTTCGAAATGGAAGCTGAACCACATACCTTCCATCTTCATCTCTTGAAGTGGTTTGCGAATAGAGTTCTTCGCAACGCTGCTCATCTTCAGACAGGATTTTTGGAGATCCAGGAATTGTGGACTCGATCTCCCAAAATTGCTTCAGGAGATCGCTGTCATCAACTTCATCAGCCTTACTAATAGTGGCATGATGACAATTAGCGTTCGAGGCTGTGCTCGATGGGATTCGACCAAACAAGATCCATCCAAATGCTGTGTTTTGTGCAGCAGGATAACCTAAAGGACCTTGAGTCAATCCTTCTCTCAAAACTTGGCCGTATACTTCAGCGCCCAGCAGCAGGTCAACCTTGTTTGGAGTATGATATTCCGGGTCTGCTAAAGTGAGCTGTAGTTCAGGCCAGTCAAATTCAACAAATTTCTCTGAGGGTAAAACCGACGTAATATTAGCTAATACGTATGCTTCTACTTCGACACTGAACCTGGGGTCGATGCGCGAGTGAATAGTCGTTGTGACCGTAAACCTCGAAGCAAAGCTGCTCTCCTCGCCACCTACACCTGAAATGACTGTCTTGGCTGATTTCTTCTTCAGTCCAAGCAGTTGAACCGCCGACTCCGTTATGAACGAAGCCTGAGATCCCTGATCCAATAACACCCTTAGAAGCTGTGCTGACCCTCGCCTTGTCTGTGCTTCGACAATAGCTGTAGCCAACAAAACCTGTGACGGTAATGACCTTTGAGAAAAGTGTGAAGCTACTTTTGGCGAAAATGTATCGCCCTCTGATAATGCTGCCTTGACGTCAGACACTGCTGATTTGATTTCGGCCGTGGTGGACACTGCCACGGCTGAACTGGAGCTAGAATTATCGGGATGTAACAACGTGTGATGCTTACGCTTACATATGCGACAACAGGAATTCTGGCGACAGTGTCTCACGACGTGATTAGCACCAAAACAATTAAAACACAAGCGCTTGGTTTGGACGAAGTCATGACGAGCCTTGTAATCGTCCTTTACAAAATTCTTACAATTTCCAAGCTTATGGTTTTCCTCACAGAATGGGCACGACCTGTTCCCATTCGAATGGTTGTCGGCGGAGGCAGCAGCAGCGTGGTGAACCTTAGCTTTATTTACGTTTGCTTTAGATTTACATTTAGGATCCAAGAATTCTAATGCCCGAGACCTGGCTTCTAAAAAGTCTTTAAATTCGTCTAACGCGGGTAGTTGATCATGTGAACTTATTTTTGTTTCCCATAGTTTCCGAGATTCAATGTCAAGTTTTGAACTAACGATGTAAATTACTATCAAATCCCAAGACTGAACATCAACACCGAGATTTTTAAGACCGTTTAGACATTCCATAGTCGTGTCTAATAGACCCTTTATGGCATTAGAATGTTCCGCTACATTATTCTGTGACATTAAGCGCTTTAATAAACAATTTGATGTAAATCTTTTGTTATCAAACCTACTACACAACGCTTTCCAGCATTCCGCATAATTCGCGGATGTAATGGAAAGGTTTCGCACCAACTGTTCTGCCTCACCCGTCAACAAACCCTTTAAATAATGCATTTTTTGCACATCTTGTAAATTGTCGATATTGTGAATAACAGATATGAACAAATCTTTAAATGTCGGCCATTGAGTGAATTCTCCCGAAAAAGTGGGAATTGAAATCTTAGGCAACTTAAAATAATCGCACTTATTGCTAGCGTTAACACTTTTATCTGCACTTTCTTTGGTACGAAATGCGTTCAAAATTTCATTTAATTCACTTTTATAATCTACGTATGTTTCCTCTGTATTCTCAAATATTTCATCCGAAAAGTATTTATCTTCTGCATTTGATTCAGTTACCTTTTGTACAATAGCCTCATGATTTCTATTGAAACTTTTCCAAGTGGATTCTAAACAATCAAGTCTTACCTCAACGTATGATAACGTGATACGAGTTTTAGGCGATTTCTTTAAGTTACTTCTGGCCTTTTCAATACGTGACTTTACGTCATACTGAAGTTTGTACAATGATTCCATTATGGCTAAGATTAAATATAAACAAAATATTTTTTATCAGATTTTTCTAAGTGTTTGAGAATTTAAAATAAATATCGAAATTTGGGCGTGGATTCCCCGTCTCAACAGAGTTTCGTACCTTAATACTAGCATGCACACAAAAATTATAAGTCCTAAACTTAACGTTAAAAAGTCAATGTTCAATTCTTGCCAATAACTGCTTTGTTCAATTCTTGCATCAATCCAACTGCATCTTCCTTTCCCGAAGGAAATTTCCACAATAACAAACAATTCAAAAGTACTCACGATTACACTTCACAAACC
Organism: Pasiphila rectangulata; assembly: GCA_963082625.1. Taxonomy (NCBI): domain Eukaryota; kingdom Metazoa; phylum Arthropoda; class Insecta; order Lepidoptera; family Geometridae; genus Pasiphila; species Pasiphila rectangulata. The sequence goes on along the minus strand of OY720253.1, from coordinate 14,628,243 downwards.
GCAAACTTCAATAGTTGCACTGTAGTGGCGCCCTCTGGCGGCTCCGATCGCAGGCTGCGGGCAGCGATGGCCCGGCAACTCCGCTGCAGTGGCGCACCTCCAAGCGCCCGGCTGCAGTGCTGGCTCAGCTGCGCAGTTGAGCGCGCTTGGCACAGCACAGTGGCGCCCTCTAGCGGCTCCCGATCGCAGGCTGCGGGCAGCGATGGCCCGGCAACTCCTGCTGCAGTGGCGCACTCCCAAGCGCCCGGCTGCAGTGCTGGCTCAGCTGCGCAGTTAAGCGCGCTAGCCCAACACAGTGGCGCCCTCTCGCACCACCTTCTCCGGTACACGCGTGCTGACCTCACACGCTGGCAAACAATCCAGCGGCCGCGACGACGTGTTTCCCCCTCCCCGTCGGTGGACTCCTCCGACTATCCAAGGGCTAGGGTATCCGGCTCGAAGGACCAAATGATGGACCTATGTTGGAACCCGTTCAAAAAAACGCACTTTGATGCAAAGGTACTTTATTGCAAATCTCAGTGACTAACGTAACGAGCTCCTGTCCATCTCAAAAATCACAAAATCACTACGAGACTATATCTGCTGCCGTGCGTTTTCGATAGCGCGATCTAGCGGTTGAACATTTTTAAGGGCGACATCTAGTTTCAGATTTGGAACTAAACGCGGTACCGAGAAACGCACTTACAGAGTAAAACTTAACTAAACAATTAGAAACCGATGCAGAGCGTGCATAGCAAATGAGGGACGTCAATTTGAATTTTAAATAAACAATAGATTTGAACTAATTGTTTAATTTTTTCAACCTTTACATCATAAATTTCGCAAAACATTTAAGTTTTGTCATTAGTAGATTTCCGTCCAAATGGTCCGCCTTGGTAGAAAACATCGAATAATTTTGGTTCCAAAAAAGATATCAAAACAAACTACCTATCGTTAGAAAGCTCACACTTTAGAGATGTTTTTAACAAATCAGAAGTCATCCATCACTTTTACTTTTTTTTTAAATGTTACGCGAAGTTGAGTTTCAAAATTTATTTTATGTTTGAGGGCCCATAACTTTGTTTCTAGCAATGTGCAATTTACATCTTTTGATTAAAAGGGACCTAACAATCACTAAGACTGTAATAAAAACAAAAAAAATTAGATCTGGCCATAAAAAAAAAAGTTAGACGGGTTTAAAGGTACAAAGGCGTTAAATTCCAAAAATTTACAAAAAAATTATTTAAAAAAAAATCTTGAGACCTAGGTGAAATTTTTTGGGGTAGGTAGTTAGCAGACCACCCCCCCTACCCCACATTTTCGTATGTTCAACGTTCTTCCGAACACCCTGTATAAAGAGGCGCTTCGCTATTTAAAGCACTACAAATCCGTCTGTATTAAAAGGAAGACGAGCGCATTCGCCCTAGTTATATCGGCCCGCGATGAACGCGGAAGAGCCAGGTACCGCCAAATAGCGTAATTTAAGCATATGATGTTTAACATAATTATACAAATGGAACCACCAAAACAGAGTATATAAAGAGGCGCTTCGCTATTTAAAGCACTACAAATCCGTCTGTATTAAAAGGAAGACGAGCGCATTCGCCCTAGTTATATCGGCCCGCGATGAACGCGGAAGAGCCAGGTACCGCCAAATAGCGTAATTTAAGCATATGCTGTTTAACATAATTATACAAATGGAACCACCAAAACAGAGTATATAAAGAGGCGCTTCGCTATTTAAAGCACTACAAGTCCGTCTGTATTAAAAGGAAGACGAGCGCATTCGCTCTAGTTATATCGGCCCGCGATAAACGCGGAAGAGCCAGGTACCGCCAAATAGCGTAATTTAAGCATATGATGTTTAACATAATTATACAAATGGAACCACCAAAACAGAGTATATAAAGAGGCGCTTCGCTATTTAAAGCACTACAAATCCGTCTGTATTAAAAGGAAGACGAGCGCATTCTCTCTAGTTATATCGGCCCGCGATGAACGCGGAAGAGCCAGGTACCGCCAAATAGCGCAATTTAAGCATATGATGGTAAACATAATTATACAAATGGAACCACAAAAACAGAGTATATAAAGAGGCGCTTCGCTATTTAAAGCACTACAAGTCCGTCTATATTAAAGGGAAATCGAGCGCATTCGCTCAAGTTATGTCGGCCCGCGATGAACGCGGAAGCCAAGAACCGCCAAACAGCGTTAATTAATGATAAACAACCTTTTCCTACATTAGTGTAGTGCTCGGTAGGAGCGCAACCAATTTTTTATGGAGTTTTTCAAATGGACTTAACCTGTAACCCTGTATACTGTAAGCTTTGTATCAATTACTGTTCTTATTCAAAACAGTAACTGGCATCGCGGATATTTTTTTTGTATGAAGCGAAATTCCGGCAATGAACCTGTTAAGGGGAATGAGAGCTAGTTATTTCAGCCCGCGATGAACGCGAAAGAGCAAGGAACCGCCAAATAGCGTAGGAAATTTATAAAACTAACTTATGTTTACGTTCATAAGTATAAGCTTATGAAGGTAAACATAGGCAAATGGAACCACAAAAACAGAGTATATAAAGAGGCGCTTCGCTATTTAAAGCTACAAGTCCGTCTGTATTAAAGGGAAAAAGAGCGCATTCGCTCAAGTTATATCGGCCCGCGATGAACGCGGAAGCCAAGAACCGCCAAACAGCGTTAATAAAAATGATAAACAACCTTTTCCTACATTAGTGTAGTGCTCGGTAGGAGCGCAACCAATTTTTTATGGGAGTTTTTCAAATCTCGATAAACACCAAAACCAGCAGGATATTTTTTGCAACACCCATACAGTCTCCTCCACAATGATGTCTTATACCTTCAGCATCAGTTTAGAGCATCTGTATAGTTTTTATAACTTTCACGCATTTTTTTTATTTTTCAATAACAGAAACTTGGTCATTCATTATCACCCGAAATATATAAGAACCAATCGGTATTAAGCGGAAAATGCGCACATCCGCTAACTTATTTCGACCCGCGATGAACGCGTAAAGCCAAGAACCGCATAATTGCGTTCAAAAATCATAAAATTAAGCTTAGTTATCAACTGACTGCGAACCAATCGGTATCAAAGGGAATATGAGCACATTCGCCGAGTTATTTCGGGCCGCGATGCACGCGGGAGCCAGGAACCGCCGAATAGCGGTATTGACGAAAAACTTTTTCTACATTAGTGCAGGCCCCCGAGCACCAGCACTCTTTAACAAGTTACACTCTTTAGCATATTTAGATTCCCAAGAATGTCGATAGCCTTTTCCGACCAGGATAATTTGTGCAACACATAGCATTTGCTCAGGTCTGAAGTGACGTCATCACACCGGTTCTGCCATTTGTCAGTAATGTAGGTCCACCGAGCACCAGTAATCAGGGGTGCCGCCAGTAGAATGTTGCATGCTTTCGCCCATGGATGCAGTAAGAATCTGCCAAGGGATACCTCCGGAAGCCTTTGCTCAGGTCTCAAGTGACGTCATCACATTGCATCCAGCTGTCCACCAGCCTCATAATCTCCTGGCTGGTGCACTGAGCATCCACCTCTCTCATACAGTCCAGTCCCTGTAACGTGCTTGCCAAAATCCCAGCACATGAGCTGCGGTGCTGGCTTCGCCTTCAGTAGCGGGTCCAGAGCATCTATGAGGTTGTTGATAACTTCCACACACTTGCTGGACTTCTTACGTTTGAATACTTTCTCATTGCGGGGCCGGTCCGTCCTCATGTTCAACCGATGGGAAGCCATTATGACATCTTGTTTTTCTTTCGTCAGATGGGGCTCCAGATATTGGTATTCTGCTGGAACCTGGAATTAGAAGATATTTTTAATTTCATAACTGTTAAGAACTTGCCGCATTCTGCGGTTTCACCCGCGCAGTTCCCGTTCCCGTGGGAATACGGGGATAAAATGTAGCCTATGTTACTCAGGGAACATGTAACATTCTAAATGGTGAAAGAATTTTGAAAATTAGTCCAGTAGGTTATAGTTTACATTAATACTAATATTTCCTCTTTGTCAGATTAGTAGACTAGCTGGTGCCCTAGCTTAGGCCACATTTATTTAGCAACCCTAATTAGTTTTTTAAAAATGTAAGTAGAAGTACAAGTTGGTCCTTGTAACATCAGCACTCGGCACACGCCTCCCTCATGGATCCAAAGATCATGAAGGGTTGTTGCTGCACTGACCACTGTTGGAGAGCGCAGAACACGGTGTTGATACATGGAAAACGCTACTGCCCATCTTCCGGAGGTATCCCTTAGCAGATTATTACTACATCCACGGGCAAGAATGAAGGGACAACATTCGCGGCACCCCACGGCTCATGACATCTCAGTACATCAAAGTCAATAAGTGTTTATTCAATAGAGTAGTTCATTCAATAGAGTATTCAGTAGAGTAGATAACTACTTACAATAGTCAGTTTACAAAATAAGAACAAAACACATTTAAATTTAATAAAGCACTTAATTTAATTTTTTTGTTTCGGAATACTTTCCAAGTCATAAGGTATTGAAAGTCCCGTCATGTGTTTTACTCTCCTTTTGTAACTGACTATTCTATGAGCTTTCTGCTCTATTGAATAAACACTTATTGACTTTGAATAAACGAAACGTTGACAACTATATTTTCTGTAACAAATATAAAAACGCGGGAATTTATCGCGTAACACCTTTGAATTATTCCCGACGTTCAGTCAACGCGGGGCCACGAGTGTTGAAACAGTCGACACGTCGGGAACAATGAAAAGGAATTACGCGATAAATTCCCGTGTTTTCGTATAATTTATTATATTTTCTGTATCTATTTTCTGACGTAGAGTGCCGGTAGAATGTTGCCCTTCCTCTCTTGCAAGTGAATGCAGTAAGAATCTGCTAAGGGATACCTCCGGAAGATGGGCAGCAGCGTCTTTCCATGTATCAACACCGTGTACTGCGCTCGCCAACCGTGGTGGCCAGCATCTTTCCGTGTATCAACATACCCAGCATAACCCGCCTGCCAAGCGTGGTGAGTATGGCAACTACCCCTCATGAAGATCATGAAGGAGGCCTGTGTTCAGTGAACGTTTTTCGGCTGAAATGATGAGGAATGATACAAACTAAGCCACTAGCTTATCAGAATATGAAGAACTGAGCATGTGAGAATGTGGCAATGTGACAATCTGGAAATGTGCAGAATTGGGATAGTGCAGATCTAGAAATGTAAAAAATGGGGCCTGTGCAAAATTGGAAAGTGAAGCCTTGGGAATAAAGGTCATCAATTAAATTTTAAGCGCATTTTTTTGTGTATATTTTATTCACTAAATGCATTTATGATCAAAGTTCGTTTTAGGTAGATGCAATTGCAATTCAATGTATGGAGAATTGAAGTTATCAAACTTTTAACAATTATGTTCCTACAATTTTACATATTATTATTATTATTTAATTCACAGGCACCTAAAGCTGATGTGTGTATATCAAGTTAATTGTCAGTGTACTTCATATGATTAGTTTACCTAGTCTATCTTTAACCTCTGACAAAAATGAGGTGTGCTATAAGTTTGACCGCTATGCATGTGTCTGTCTGTGGCACTGTAGCTCTTAAATGAAATAACTGAATTGCATGCAGTTTTCCAGCGGTGGTTCTTAAACATGTTTTATTAACATTGGTTAAGAATTTTACAAGATATGGGGCTGAAAGAGGGGATGAATAATCGAATGTTTCCAAATATACCCCCGAGTTTGGTATCAAATGAAAGGAAATGATGTGCAGAATGCAAAACTAAAGTTATACAGAAATTGGTCAAGCTATTCATGAGATATGGGGTTGAAAGTAGGGGTGAACAGTCAAATGTTCTCAAATATACCCAAGTGTGGTAACAAATGAAAGGGCATGTGTAGATTGCAAAACTGAGGGTAAAAATTAGGTTACCTCAGAGACTAGATAAAGTGTCGAGGGTTAATTAAAAAATTTTTTCAGCTGTAAAACGTCCACTACTGAACTAAGGCCTCCCTCATGGATCTCCATGAGGGGCAGTTGCCATACTCACCACGTTTGGCAGGCGGGTTGGCGAGCGCAGTACGGGATGTTGATATACGGCAAGACGCTGCTGCCCATCTTCCGGAGGTGTCCCTTAGCAGGCTCTTACTGCATCCACGGGCAGGAGAGGAGGGGTAACATTCTACTGCCGGCACCCCACGGCTAAGCCAGCTTTTTTATTTAGTAGATAACCAAAGCTCCAAACGGTCAAATTGGATACCACACTCGTATATTTCAAAAAATGAGCTGATGATCTTCAAATGGCTGAACAGATTTTCATGAAACATGGCTAAGAACATTCGGGATAAAATTATCTATGATACAAAAAAAAACTAAACGAAAATCGGTTCATCCGTTTGGGAGCTATGATACCACAGACCAGGGTTTGCCGATATATATAAGCGGATATATAATCATGATATATAACATGATATATATCAATTGATTTTTTCCTCTCTTCTGAACTAAAAATTTTGGAGATGTTTACCCTGGCAACACATAGCAAAAAACTACAATTCTGAATAATTTAGATTGTTTCCCAAAATGGCAACCTCATTTAAAGTTGGAGAAGTCCCCTTTAACTTACCAGTATGGCTTGCTTTTTATTGAAATTCAAACATTAACTTCATATATAATATGGTTTATTTTACGAGGTATTAAAAAATGGGGATTTCCTGGTGTTCCTAGTGTCAATAATTTTCACTTTCTAGGGAATCTGCGTGACAGACGAACTTACAGAATGAAATTCGCTTTTTTTTTCTTAGCCTTGATAATATCCGATATTATAGACAGATACACAGACAGACATGTTAAACTTATAACACCCCTCTATTTTTGTGTTGTGGGTCAAAACTGAGCTTGTGTTATTTAGTTATTTATTATGACACAAAATCACACAGCTCCTAAAAACTACCTAATTATACTTATTTAGATAACATAAAGTTGTAGCGAATTTACTTTTACAATTAAATCATAAGTATTCCGACCATTGATGATGAAATACATTAAAATAATAAATGGATCTAACATATATTGCTCAATGTAATCATTATACATACAAGATGGGCAGCAGCATCTTTCCATGTATCATACTGTACTGCGCTTGCCAAACCCGCCTGCCAAGCGTGATGAGTATGGCAACTACTACACATGGAAATCCATGATGGAGGCCTGTGTTCAGTAGTGTATGTTTTCTGAATTGATGATAAAATATCTGTACAGATTAGTTTACCTCCAGTGAGCGTTCCATTTCCTTTAGCGTTTTATTTCTTCACATCTTCTCTGAGGAACTGCAGAAGCTTCCTATGCAGCCAACAAGGCACATATACTTTCCTGAGGCCAATAGCTCTGTCCTCTTCACTTAGCGGAGGTTGTGGTTGAATGTGCAGCGGATGTTCACCCATCTATCCCGGACGGAGCTCGCTGGAATAGATAACACAATCAGTTATGGATGTTGGTCAATTCCAAACTAAGTTTGCCGGAATAGATAATGCTATCAATTGTTTTGTATTATTTCGCAATCGCTGAAGAGCTGTAAGGGCCATGCCATGGGGGCGGCAGTAGAATGTTGTCCCTGCTTTCTTGCCCATGGACAAAGTAGGTATAAAATGCCAAGGGATAACTCTGGGAGATAAGCAGCAGCATCTTTCCATATATCTCCTCTGTATACAAATAAAATATGTAGCCCTCGCGTGGAATCACAGATCCTATCAATATTTACCACGAAGAAGAGTGGTGGCACCATTTATTTATGTTTATGAACATAAGCTCATCATCAGCCTTCACGATGCTTGCTTGTTTTTGACAGCCACGATGGTAGTCAAAATAGAAATATCTTGTAAAATTAATGCTTTGCCAAAATGACCACGTTTCTCGTGAATAATCGCGATCAACTTACCGGTAAACCCAGTTTCGATGCAAATTCGGCGTAGGCTTTGTATTTGAGCTTGATGTCGTGGTTAGTGTTACCCGCCGGCTTCCACACAGGTTCTCTCGTGCGAATAAACTTGACGAGTTCTAACTCTAGTTTACGTGTCCAGAAACAGATCTTCTGTGACATTTTAATTGAAAAATATTTTAAAAAATGGAGTTAGAACGCTTACCTTACACGACACCTTGACCACCTTGAGAGAACCAATCAGGGTTGGATTCAGACCCTCAAAAAATTATTGTCTTTGGAAATTAAAAATATACTATTTGTCGAAAATTATACTACGTTTCGTTTTTCGTGGATTTCAACATTAAAATGCATTTAAGTAAGTGAAATTTTCTTTATTTAGTAATTGTTAATGTACAAATCTATCAAATTGAGGCAAGTAGATGTTTATCTCAGCACCGACCATCACACCAATCTGTTAGAACGACCGATAAAGTACAACACTACGCGGGGATTCTCCGAAGCTTGTCGCTGTCGCTTATTTTCGGCTTTGGATACTTTGTTCTTTTAGCCACCACTAATCGCTGGCTGATTCAATATTACCATACATACAGAACTTCCCGAAATTGTAGGATAAATAATAAAAAGCAAAATGATTCAACCAATAAAAGCTGTCAATCGGCTTCAAGGTAAAATTATGGTATTTTCGCGTAGTATTCTGGCTTAAAGATACTACATACTACACATAATGAAATAATGGTACAAATAGTATAATTATACTACAAAATCCAACACTGGAACCAATCACCCTCTATATATGTTACTCTATGGAACCAATGAACCAAACCACACCACACACAATCAATTCTACCAACATAAAGACATCAAAATTAGTGATGTGGTCGACTAGTGAAATTTTATCGATATTGTTTATACGTTTTTGACTGGCCTCATAGCTCACATGGTAGGTAGTCTTTATTCAGCTTGTTTATTTTTAAATAAAAGTGTTTAATTTAACTTTGTGTTTAATTTAATTTAACTCAGCAAGTTTAAGAAATCAAAATTAACTATTATACACATAGAAAAATAATTCTTATTTATTTACGGCATGTAATTATTCGCTAGAGCACTTAATCAGCTAATTCCGTAGAATGCTGCTTGCTCCTTCGATTTATGCAATCCTATTTTATTGTAGTGATATTTTAATGTATTAAATTTAAAATAAAAGTGATGCAGATTTCGTAAACGCGTCTACTCGTAACTGAGGTCTGAAGGAAAGGGTAATAATCTTACTCAATGAGTCGCAGTAGTTATGCTCATCACGTATAAATTATTGAAGATAATTCTGTCGAAATAAATTGTATTATTATTTCAAATATTGATACTGATTATATACCACTGGTTGTTTACAAATCAATAAACATCTTACCTGTGAGAGCTGAGTATTATAATTTGTTTTGGCTCGCAATGTGCTTTTGAGTCTACTTGTTCCAGTATGTAGTGGAAATTCCAGTAATATTTCGTCTGATAATGGTAAAAAATTTATTTCAAGAGTTGGAATAGCATTTTTCCTCAATTGTATTTTTTTCTTCGTAAAATCTTTACTTCGGAAATGCTTTCCACTAATATGTTTTAATAGATGTAACTTTTCCATTGGCACAAAGGCTAAATCTTCTTTTCCTGTAGCTTTTACCCATTCATCATTTCAGCCGTAAAACGTCCACTACTGAACTAAGGCCTCCCTCATGGATCTCCATGAGGGGTATTTATTATTTATTTATTTATTTTATTATTTATTTATTTAGGACATCCAACAAAAAAATCACAGTAAAAACTTAAAAATAGGTAGATAAAGTGGTCTTAGAGGCTATGTGTTTTTTTAATAATAGGATGCCACAGCTTGCACAAAATTAATAATTCAACTAAACAAAAGCTAAGCTTACAATATAAAAGAAGAGATCAAGAAACATACGTATTTCTTTAAAAAGTTACAATATAAACCAAAAAATATAAAAAATGTAACAAATTAAACCTTACTACATAAAACTTAATGTCTTAACTTAATAGGATACACACAAATAAAATCACATAAAATTATAAACAACCAACAACAAGAGCAGTAAAGTAGTACAAGTATAAGAAATGGAGAATGGGGAGAAGTATGGAGAAGGAGAAAAAATAAATATCAACAAGAAAGATTAATCATTGGACAAAAGAGTTTTAAGGTCCTTGTCAAATTTCTGAAGCGGGTCATTGATATCAAGTGATATATTTTTAGATAGCGAGTTATAATGTCGGCAGAGTCTTGGAAGTACGGCATTTTTACCCAAGTTTGTTTTTTTGTAAGGGACTGAGAAAAGATTGAATGCCTTGATTCTAGGTAGTTTGGTAGGAGCATTTAAAAGTATTTGGTTATTGAGGTCCAAACAATCAATTTTTCCGTTAATAAGTTTATACAGGAATATTAAATCAGTTCTTTTTCGCCGTACTGCCAATGGGGTCATGTTGTAATGTGTGAGTCGTTTTTCATAGCTGTTTATTTTTTTTGCAAGACGTTCGCCGTAAGAAAGGTGGTATAAGAAGCGTTTTTGAACATTTTCCAGACGTTTACTATATATTTCATATTGAGGATTCCATATTATTGAGCAATATTCCAAGATGGGGCGGACAAGGGTTTCATATAATTTTATTTTAGTGGAGGGTTTTTTGAAGTCTTTACTATTTCGGGTTATAAAGCCTAACGTTTTAAAACCTTTTGAGACTGTTTTAAGAACATGGCTATTAAAAGATAGTTTTTCGTCTATAACAACTCCCAGATCGCGAACCTCATGCACAGTCTTAAGTAGTTGTCCATTTATATAATATGTTGCTTCGTATGGGGTTTTGCTAGGCGTGAAACATATGTAGTAACATTTGTCAATGTTAAGAGACATATTGTTGACCTGACACCAAGCTGATAGTTTGTTTAAGTCATCTTGAAGAAGTTGACGATCTGAGGGCCCATGTATATCTTTAGTTATTTTTAGATCGTCTGCAAAGAGATAAATTTTGGAATTGAGGAAACAGTTGTTAATATCATTGATGAATACGTTAAACAGTATGGGTCCTAGTATGGATCCCTGGGGCACACCTGAGGAGGCTATAAAAGGCTGGGAAGTATATCCACCAACCGCCACCTTAGAAGGCCTGTGGCAGAGGTAAGATCTAAACCAATTCAGTAATGCCCCTGAGATTCCATGTTGATGTAGTTTATCTATCAGGATATGATGATCTACTTTGTCGAAAGCCTTACTAAAGTCTGTATAAACTGCATCAATTGTAATATGCTTATCATACGAATCAGAAAGCAAAGACGTATAGCAAGCAAGGTTGGTCACGGTAGATCGGTTTTCTATGAAGCCGTGCTGTGTGTCAGTTATTTGTTGCTTGAGATGCCATTTCAAGTGGTAGGCAACGAGCTTTTCAAAAACTTTACCGAATACGGATAGGATTGAAATGGGCCGATAGTTTGACACAGATTTCTTGTCACCGGATTTGTAAATAGGAATAACTAGAGCTTCTTTCCATTGACTCGGAAATGTGCCTTGTATGATGGATGCGTTGTATATAGCATTGAGTGGTTCAGCAAGAGCTGAAGCACACCTTTTAACAAAAAATGGTGGTATTCCATCATTGCCAGCTCCTTTATTTTCGTCAAGGTGTAACAATGTTTTTTCGATGAGGTTGAAACCAATTTTAGGTAGACAGAGAGAATAGGAGGCATTTGACGTGTCAGTATGTAATGTATCAGATAATGAAGAGGATGGTGAGTTGAAATTCTGAACAAAGTTTTCAGCAAACAAATCACAAATATCTTCACCTCGTTCAGCTGTTTTATCGACCAGTTGCATTTTTGCAGGATAAGGACAGCATCCTTTTCGCTTGCTTTTTATAAATGACCAGAATAGTTTAGGCTTTTTTGTAACAGCGCTTTCCATTAGTGATATGTATTTAAAATAGCATGTTTTTTGGGCTTTAGCGCAATCGTCACGTAACAATTGAAATCTGATTATATCCAGAGGGTTATTATATTTCTTAATTCTAAGGTGCAAATTATATTTTTCTTTAAACATACGCGTTAGTTCACGAGAGTACCAGGCTGGATATTTACTAGTTGATTTATTTTTCAGTGGAATGTATTTTTTTATAACTAGACGTAATTCATGGTAAAATACTGACACCATATCATTGACATGAGCGCAGCAAGTAAATTTATCTTCCCACACGATTGACTCTAGCTCAGAGAGTATTTTAGTGTAATCAGCTTGAAAAAAAGCAGGTCTGGCCTCTGGTTTAGGTGCTAAGTAATTAAAGTGTGCCTGTAATGGTATAAAGAATTCAATCGCAGGATGAAAATTATCTTCTGGGACAAGACAATGGTTGCAACGTTTAAGGTGGGTAATAGATTTGTTACTAAGAATCAAGTCAAGTGTTTTATTATCACAGTTTTGTGTGGAGTTATACTGATCAAGAGCATTAAGGTTTGTGAAATCAATAAAATGAGTATGAAGCTTAACATTGGTGCATTCAGGTATTTTGGACAGAGAGTCAGTCACAGGTGACCATTTGATATTGGTGAGATTAAAGTCGCCTATCAGAATCGTGTGATCGAATTTATCTAATACTTTTTGTGCATTGTTAGTGAAAGTTTCCAAAACATTATACTGTAAAGGTGATGGTAAATAAGTGGCACATAAAAGCAATTTATTAATTTTCTGTCCAAGTGTGTATTCAATGGATATCCACAAGTCTTCACATGTACTTTCAGAATCAGTTAATCTGCTAGATATCAAGTGTTTCGCTACAGCTATTAGGACCCCGCCACCATCTTTCCTTTTATGAAACATACTAGATGATCGATCACGCCTGTAAACAATGTACCTATTGTCAAACAATTCGGAGTCAAAGACGCCATCATTAAGCCAAGACTCTGTCAGCACTATTACGTCGTAATGATGCAATGACTGGTTTTGGTAAAACTCTTTTGTCTTAGTTTTCAAACCCCTTGTGTTTTGATAGTAAATATAAAGACCGCTACCATTCATTAATCGTTAATTAAATAATTAGGTTCTGACGTTAGAAATAAAGACTTAACGTATACGTAGGTATTAAACAGGAATCTAGGGTAGTTATAGGTAAGTAGTAGCTGTGGTAGTAGTTATGTAATAATATAAATAAAAGTAGGTAAAATCAATATAGTATAATAATATCTCAATACACGTTAGTTAGATAGATATAAATGACTTTAATGTATACCTTGGATAAGGGTATCTAACTTATTTGGTAAGTTCGGAAATGAAGGATATAGTTACAGTGTTATTTAAAATGGGATTAAGTACCCGAACAAAAGTAGTTAGGTACGTGGAAGAGGTATCTATTTAGGCGTACAAGTAATTTATCTGAAGTCGGTACCTAAGTAGTAGTGGTTATGTATTGACTGTAGACTGTAGTGTAGAGAGTAGGTAGGAACGTTTCCGACCTACTAATAGTAATTAGGTATCTAAGTAAGTTAATAAAGAGTTGACAGTTTATCCGGACTGTCAATGAGAATACGGTCTGTGTCTTCACTTTTTTTTACGAATATGCGGCCGTTCCTTACCCAAACGAATTTAAACCCTATTTCCTTGGCTCGAGAACGTGTAGCGGCATGCAGCGATTTGTTTTCTGGTGACAAGTGTTCCACAACGAAGATCGGCTGTGCTTTCTCGGCTGGTGCTCCCAGATGGCAGGTACTCAGTCTGTTATTCGGGTTATACCTATTGTGTTTTATGGCGGCGGCGAGGAAGGTGTCGCGCTGGCGGGGACTACTTAGTTTTACGAGGATAGATCGTGGACGGTTGTTTTCAGACGTTTTCTTGGCAACTCTAGTGCACAGTTGTATGTCGGTATCTTTTAGGTCGCACTTGATGGATTTGCTAAGTTCTAGGACTGTACAAACCAGGTTCTCCGACTTGTTCTCGGGTACGCACTGTATTTCTACGTTGCTCGATCTGGCGTGCTGTTCGGAGATATTGATCCTCTTCGTCAGGTTTTGCAGCGTTTCACACAGGCTAACGTTCGCTTTTTCAAGGAAGTTTATTTTTGCCGATTTTTCTTCGAGATCGGTTTTGAGCTCCTCGTACCGGCTGCTGAAGAAAGAAACGGCTTGCTGAAAGCTGTCTACCAGTTCTCTGAGCTGTAGTTGTTCTGTCACTATAGTCTTAAGTGAGTTGCCGATTTCAGATGATATTATATCCCGCAGGTCTTTTCGTGTTATTGGAATATCTTCGTCTTTGTCACCTACTTCCAGAGATGATAAAGAGGTATGTGAGCCCGTATTAAGGTTTAATAGGGTCGAACAGGTATCGGGCTTTGCGGGCGATTTCTTGATAGTTTTCGCCTTACCACGGGCTACAGCTGGTATTTGGGACGGCCGGGCGGCGAGGACATTGGTAGGTGCTGTTGGTTGTTGTGCCGCACGTACCGGAATATTAGAATTATCTCCCTTAGGTATTTTGCTTCGGCAGCCTACACAGACCCAGAGGGTTCTACAATCAATGCTCATAAACTTGAAGTTTTTGATAGATATATCAGCGCACTCAAGGTCATACCAAAGTTGACAATGGCAACAAAGTAGCCGCTCTCTGCTAGGAATAGTGCTCAAACAGCCTCCACACTCCTTAGTCATCCTCGAGTAATCCGGAATCAAACTTTAATAAAGAGTAGTGTACAGTACAAGTAGGTACCAACGCAGGTAGAAATGCAGAAACCTTGGCGTTAGCAGTTAGCTACCATACGATATGTTGGAAGGTACGTAAAGTTAGTAGGTACCTACTAATTATCAGAGATGTAGGTACTGTGCAACGTAGGTCGGAGAATAGGTAGGTAGGTACTTATGTGGGCAGATTCGAAACCAGAGTTCAAAATTGTTACGGGCAAAAACAAGATTAAGCACACGCACCGTCACCACGCGTAGGTACAAATTCACTTCGTAATTCGTAGAAAGACACAGTTTATGGTATAGTTTGTTTGTACCTACGCGGCACGCGCCAATTTTTACTTAGCAACAGATTAGTTTTTGAATTTTCGGTTTCACTATATTGTTTTTCACTATTATATTGTCTGATTATGTTTAAGATGTCTTTATGATGAAGTACACAACGTTTCGGCACCAAATTCACAGTTTAAAACACAGAAACTACAATTATTTACAGAGAGAATTTTCAAAGCTGTTGTCTAGTCGAATCGCGCGACGCGAGTCGAAGGGTAGTTGCCATACTCACCACGCTTGGCAGGCGGGTTGGTGAGCGCAGTACGGGATGTTGATATACGGAAATACGCTGCTGCCCATCTTCCGTAGGTGTCCCTTAGCAGGCTCTTACTGCATCCACGGGTAGGAGAGGAGGGGTAACATTCTACTGCCGGCACCCCGCGGCTATTAATGGAAATTTAGCCATAAAAATTCGTTTGTTAGGACCCACTCAGCATGTTTTAGCTCCAGATATTTCACAAGTAGGTAAGCCTTGGTCATTGTTGGCTTTGTACCTAACCTTAGAATAATAAATTTAAAGTAATAAAAACTTTTTAATAAACAAGCTATTTTATAAACGTACCCACAAAAAAAAAAAAAAATAAACATTTTCCATTAAAGTTTAATGTCAACTTAAAACGTCTTTACACAATATCGAGGGTGCAGTGATAATACCCGATAAGTGTGAAAAAGTACTTTACGAGTTAAATAAATAACAGAAATAAACTCTACTGATCAATAATATCCTTTAGCATTAAATAATAAAATTTTAGGTGGGAAAAACGCGACCGCCCTTTTTCGAAGTTTCCCGCCTTTTTTTTCGTTGCTTAAATAAAATTATGTAGGTACCTATGTACCTACCTCCTGAACTCGCAAGAAAACAACATGGCAGAAGATTTTTTTTTTCGCACTTTTCGGAGCAGGCTATAGTCTAGGTATATACCACCTAGTCTAACGTTGTTATTTTCCCTTCAGTTAGTTTTGCAGTTTTTGTCTTGTGTGTTTTTTTTATATAGAGATCATATCAATTACTGATATCATCTGAATGAAAATATTATACCAACAGCTGGTAAACATCTAAATGTCTTTTTTTATTTTTTTTTTCCTTCGTCCATTTGAAGTTTCCTAATACTATAAATATTAGATACATTATTATTTACATTTCGTTTTTTACACAACAGTTTTTAAATATTATTATTTACTATTAATGTTACATAACAGAGATACATGGCAGGAGAATGACTGACAGAATTAACTTGACTGACAGTCAATGATCGAGAATGAACGAGATATAATCCGTCTATGTCAAAAAGCCACGAGTCCGGTTTAACCCTTTACCAGGCCTGGGACAAATCCTATAGTAATAGTGATTTTTTAATAGATTTCTATGAGTAATAAAGTTTATTTTGAGATTTCATCAATTATATTTAGAAAATTAGCTGAAAACCTAAAAAAAACATGTGGGAAAGCATAATCCCATTGCCTGTCCAGACGACTGACTTTTATATCTACATAATTATATTATAATGTTTGTAAGTTTATAAGCATTTTAGTTTAAAACTTTTTTAATGAAAACTATAGGTAATCTACGAATGAAACATTCAATGTAGGCACTTATTTTTAATTTCAGTTATAAAAAACTTTTTATTCATCATCTAGAAATCTAGATTCTGACTTGGTGGTACAATTTCATGCACGGGGTGATACACAATGTTACCTTACAAATTTCGCATTCATATTTGACCGCTTCTCCTGTTTTCCTGTTTTGGGACATAATCTGAATGATCCATAAAATATCCATATCATCGTCCTCTGACGAAAACATCTCACTGAGCACATTTTCGATCTGATGTTGTTGTAATTAATACCTGTATAACAAAAAAAAAACACTAAAGTAGGTAAATATTATACTGACTAAGAATTCATTGACGACAAAAGTCTACCCACAATTTATATTTAATTTTCCATAGAGCAAAACGTAAGTAATATCTTCTTAACTTTTAGTGTAAAATGACCGTACGCAAACCAAAAAAGAAAACCCGTGGCAAAAAGCTAGTATAAAATAAAGATTTCAATTCACCGGGCTATGTACATATATGTAAATCCCACAATAATTCCAAGTTTCACAGGCTAAGGTAATATGGTTTCCCACATGCCTTATTTTGGTATATCATGAATTTTTTCGAGTATTTACTTATAATTTATGCACATATCACTAGAAAAACTCTAATTCTACAACATATAAAAAAATCGTACGACTTACCTTTCTCCGGTTCGCCATAATCAATCAAATACGCCGCACTTTTCACAAAAACAACCGTTACAAGGACGACTATTGAAAGAATGGCCGTAAAAGTGACATTTGATAATGACAGTGACAATTTATTTTTTGTGGTCCTGGGGAATATTTTTATTTGGTCATTTTTGACAGTTTGTGGTAGATACTTTGCCATAACCTGATAATAACATCTTAAAATCGATGTGGGAGACGCTCAGTCCATAGCCTGGTTAAGGGTTAAATCTAGTCCATAACCTCAGAGTACAAAAAGAACTGCTGTTTCATTCATTTATCATACATCGTTTTTCTTGTATAGAACTTGCGCCAGACTGGACACTACCATCCATACTAACCGCAGACTACTACATAGATGCTACAGACGGAGCAATCTTTCAGAGAAATTTCGACCATTAGTAAGGATCACTGTAACAGAGAACAGTTCTCTACCCTATTTAGTCTGTGCTACCTATACATTCTGACCCATCGGTTGGCTATAACTATGATATACCAAGATCCTTTGCAACGAGGGAGCGGTTGAGTTTATGATTGTCAATAGTGTAATCGAAAGTTATTTTGTTACGTTTATTGGTAAAAAAGATGAAAAAACATTTGCTGGCATTAAAGGTTCATTTTGTTAGATTTACACCAATGTGAAATAATGTTGAAGTCATTTTGCAGGGCCATGCAATCACTTTGGTTCTTAACTAAATTGAATATTTATAAATCGTCGGCGTACATGAGGCAGTTACAGGATAAGCGTGAAACAAGGTCGTTGATGAATATTATAAATAGGAGGGGTTCTAATTGCGACCCTTGGGGGACGCCTGAGGTTACTGTCACTGCTGAGGATACATAGCCCTGTAAGGCGACCAGCTGACTTCTATTACCGAGGTACGAACAAAGCCATCACTTCATACGAAGTAAATGATGACTAACCTTATCAAAAGCTTTTGAACAGAATCCTGAGCGGAGCAAGGGATACAACATCCCAGATGAATATTTGTTATGTAAATCAAATAATTAACGCATAACTTTTCAAATAAAATTCTCAAGTAACGTTATTTTGTAGTGTTTTTACTAAACACTTAGACTTTAAAAAAACTTAGACTTAATTAGTAAACTGAATAAAGTTTAATCCTTTTGTTTTCCGATAATGTGTCTTAAAATTGCCTAACCCGCTCTCAACACGTTTATATGATACTTTTGTACGAGAGGCATGCATCAGCCATTAGAAAGAAAAGAAGAAGAAGAACTTTATAGTTTTGTTGACAAAGAAAACCTTCCTGGGTTTTCAAATAAAATAATGATCAATATGATCATGCTAAGGATGTGTTACATAAAAGCCAACAATGACCAAGCTAACTTGTGAAATATGTGGAGTTAAAACATGACGAGTGGGTCCTACCTAACAAACGAATTTTTCTGGCTAAATTTCCACTAATCTGGGCCATTTCTTTTGTATCCTCAACAAGAGTTTTAAACAAGTGTCTTTCTATACATATCAGCATTCACTGAATTGAAACGTCAGCAAGATGATAATAAGTTAGGTACGTGGTGTAAGCCGTATTATATTTATTAAATATCAGCATTCCTTTAAAACCTGTACTACTTTGAACATTTAGGACTGACTCAAAACTTTTAAGTTTTATTCTTATCTGTAGGATTTTGCGTCTTGATAATTGCTTTATTACAACCAATTTCTAAAGGAACTTTTCAATAAATTCTTTAATGTGCTTGGTGAAGGCAAGGTGAATAATCTCCGTAGCAACCGGTAACATGTTGGGGACCTTTTCATTATTCTAAGTGCTGTTATTTTTTCTTCCTTAGTCCATCTTCTACCTTTTGTTTTCCATTTGGTATTTCTTATTTGCCCTTGCAAAAGCAGGGCAAATGTTGGACTAATCTTGCTTTGTAATTTTGTCACACTTCTATCTTCAATTAATGTATTCATTACTTTACTTTTCATTGTTCGTATTCTGTTTTGGAGTTGGCATATTTTTCTTACATACTTAAAGCATTTTATGTACAATTCTTTTTCTTTCTCTGTATTTTTAACTGACTGTAACGAAGGAGTTGTGTTTTTTGGTTGACTTGTAGAGGTGCTAGCTACTTGATCAATTTCACTCAATATGTTTCTTCGTGGCATTTCAGCTTGAACTGCTGAATGTAATTGATTAATTAATTAATTTGTTATCATCATCATCATCATTTCAGCCGTAGGACGTCCACTGCTGGACAAAGGCCTCCCTCATTGATCTCCAAGTACTGCGGTTGGAAGCCGTCTGCATCCACCGCCGACCAGCAGTTCTCACCAAGTCGTCTGCCCATCTTGTAGGTGGACGTCCTACGCTGCGCTTGCCGATCCGTGGCCTCCATTCGAGAACTTTGCTGCCCCATCGGCCATCTGTTCTGCGCGCTATATGGCCTGCCCATTGCCACTTCAACGTGCTAATCCGTTTGGCTATGTCGGTGACCCGAGTTCTTCTACGTATCTCCTCATTTCTGATTCGATCCCGTAGTGAAACCCCGAGCATAGCCCTCTCCATAGCTCGTTGAGCGACTCTGAGCTTGTTCATAAGGCCAATAGTGAAGGACCACGTCTCGGTTCCATAAATAATTTGTTTAATATATTTAATACATTAATAATTTGTTATAATTAATTATAATTAATTAATTTGCCTGTAATTGGTTTAACATATCAGACTGTGTCCCTATAAATGTTTAAGTGTAATTTTTGATATGTAAACTGTTGGCGATCCTTTTCTTAAATAAATGTATATTGGGAGCCTTGTGTTCAGCCTAAAAACAAATACAAGTTATTTTTTGAATTGATATGTCCATTATAACTACATACATATTTTATCAGTGTTTATATGTTGTTTATACTTACATCAGATGGGATAGCCATTCTTAATAATTTCTTCTTGGAAAGATCCGTGAAATCCTTTTCTTTAAAATGCCTTTCACATAAGACTCTGTGCTCAGTATACAACTTTCTCTGAAGTTCTATTGTGCTCTCTCTTTCGGGAAATATGTATTTCGTCCATTGCGCGCAACTGAAATTTTGATTTAAAATATGATAAAAAATTTATTATGTTAAACCCATTGACGAGCTCTGTGGCGCAGCGGGCGAAGGTCCACCTGCGACGCAAGGGGTTGCGGGTTTGATTCCCGCCTCGGGACAAATTTCTGTACGATCTGCAGATATTTGTTCAGGGTGTTCTGGGTGTTTTTTTATATATATTCAAAATATCTGTCTATGTAGTATAATGTATTAAGTATATCAGTTATCTAGTACCCATAACACAAGCTCTGCTTAGCTTGGGGCTAGATGATGCTGTGTGATTTGTCCAGCATTATTTATTTATCATTTATCCTTCTAATATTATAAACGGGAAAGTTTGAATGTATGGATGTTTGTACTTTTTCATGCAAAAATTACTTAACCGATTGCGATAAAACTTGGTATCTAGATAGCTGGAGTCCTGGAATAACACTAAGCTAGCTAGTGGGATCGGGACTTACGCAGGTGAAACTGCGGGGGCTAGTTGATCAAAATCAAAACAATCTCAAGTTCAGGAGACGATAATTCGATTATACCGAAGAATTTATTACCTCAACAACTTAAGCATCGAAGATAAACCATATTTATACATATTTTCAGCAACTGGTTTGTTCAATACCAAGCTTAAACTGTTCATCTCTTTTGGTTTTGCATGACAAATATTGCAATTCGCATGGGATGAGGTTTCTGACAAAGCTGTGCTAACTTTTCCATCGATCATCGTCATGTGTAGATCACGAGAAACTTCCATGTCATCTGCAAGGAAATGAAAAAATAATAATAATGTAGGCAGAGTTCGCGCAAAACTTCTTGAGCCCTGTGAACGTAGCCGAAAATGCAAAGTCACGCATGTACAATGAAGTGGATTTTTTTTTGTAATAAAAATCATGACTGAAACATCATTTGAATCAGAACGTACCTAGCATTTTGCGAGATAATTACCGTCTATAATACAATGTTCTAACTTATTTTCCATCAACCATTCTTTTTTAATTACTAGCGGCAAACAACAAAGGCCCGCATAATTTTGTAGGTTTCTTCCTACAAAATTCTACATCATGTTCTGTATATCAGGACAGAACTTTTGAACCAACTGCGAATACCTACGAATTAAAGCCAACTTACTTATTTTTTTTTCTTATCATTCCAACCCCTTCTACACACTTGATATAAAATTAGTAGAAAATTTAGTGCTAATATTTATTTATTTATTTATTTATTTAACACTTTAACACATAACAATTGTGTAAGGAGGACTTAATGCTAAAGCATTCTCTAATAATATAATAATATTATTATTTGATATATTATATATTATATATATATATATTATTATATTAATATTCATTCTACAGTATTTTTATTCAAAGCAATTGTCCACTTATGAGGGCAAACTGGTGAAATTGTACCTACTTTTATTTAATACGTAATGTATAAACTGTGTTTATACCGTAGATTTCAAACATACAAATGTAATAATATTACATATTAAATTATTATTTGTTAATAAATAATATTATTATTATTTGAACATAACATTTTTGTATATATATACAATTACCTAATATCTACAAAATATCTACCTACTTATTCTGCTTCCGAATTAGAGGTTTGCAAAATTCAAAACTCGTTTCATCATGGATTATAATTATTTTTATTTAGCAATAAAATAATCATGTAACTAAATATGTTTTACCCCATTTAAAGAGGAGCTATACCTTCCATCCATGTTTCTTCCTCAAATGAATCATCTGAATCACTGTCAGACTTTTCGCTTTCAGTGTCCTCTTCCAGATTTATAATACAATCGTCGGTCATCACATCAATTACAAGATCGTTTTTTTTATATTCTTCTTCTATTTCCCTGACTTTAATGCAGAGTGCACTTCATGCTGGCTCTCACCCATAGCTGCCACTTTTTCTCTGATTAAGTTTTCAATAATATCAAGTTTGAATGATACATTTGAACATGCCCTTTGATAGCTGCCCATGCCATTTCAATGGGGTTCAGTTCGGGATGATAGGGTGGCAGCCTCAATACCTTGTGATTATGAGCTTCCAGCAAATTGTCAATTATGTATTTTTTATAAGGTCGAGCGGGGCTACTTCGACTATAAAAACACTGACATAAACTTCAAAAGTTTCGTTTGTGATTACGACAAGGTAGATTAGATAAATGTTTATATAAAATACTTGATTTGAGATCATTTTTCACTTATCACTATGACAAAATACCCATTTTGTATTTTTAAAAGAACGAAGTTTCTCAAAAAAGGTAGAAATAGTTGATTTTACCCCTCGGTGGGTTAATTTCAACTATTGCATATAAATATCTTAATAAAGCAATTATGGCGTTACAATTCTAAGCCAGAGTATAATTATGGTATCGTTCAATTAAATTTGTATCTTACACTTACGTAATAGGGCTCAGTGTTGCAAAAAAAACCACTTTAAACTTTTGGAGGGGTAATTTCAACTGCTTTCCATAGATAGTAGGGCTGGGACACTTGTCGACTAACATAGGTACTCGATAAATGGGATCAAACTAAAATGACTTATTTTAGACTTTTGCCAGCCCGTATTGCATAAAAAATTAATTTGCGTTTTTTTAACCTAATTCAAATAACATTTTTTTGCAAATTTTTCAAGGTTCTATTATTTGAGTTTTATGTATGTAATTATGTATAAATGTACTTACTCAAAACCTTTTATTTCTGTAGGTAAATAATACAGATCTCATATCTTTACATCTTCTTCTTTCGTGTCATGACTTTCTGGCGCGTTGAAAATTACCTACTTTATTTCTTTAAAACATTAAAAATTAGAGGAGTTTAAATAGGGAGAATTTCAATCAAGCATCTTTATTGTTATAAATTATAAATTTTAGTAACTAAAAACTAATCAAATAACACTTAGTTTTAACTAGGAACGATAGGTAATAAAGTCATAAATTAAATGGAATCAATGGAAACTTCCCTTTACTTACTAGATATGAAAACAATCTTTGGAATGATAGGCACTTAGGAACTTAATACAATCAATTAAAATCTTCTGTCACCTCACCTTTCTAAATTAAAAATAAGTTTTATCACACTTTAATATTCTACAACATCAATTTTGCAAGGAAATATATATTCACTACACTTAATTTGGGGATCTGGAAGATAACTAATAATGTCATTTTTATCTATTATTGAATGGTCATTATCAATAATACGAAAAACTTGTGTATTTTTTTTAAACGACTTGAAGCCCTGTACAACATATTTTTCGTCGATCACGTCTTCAATCAGGCAATCATATTTATAGGTTTTCTTCCCTTTGCTTGAACTGAATTTAGCCAACACGAATTTGTCTTTCTCTGGATCTTGTATCTTAAAATAACTATAAGCTCGATCTGGTGTCTTCGAGGAAGTGGCTGATAGAACTAAACTATCTCTAAAAAATTGTGTATTTGGTTGTTCCTTTAAAGTGTTAGCATCAGCAACAAAATATTTTTCGGATGATATATCGTCGTCTTCATGTTGTTCTGCTTCAAGTAAAATACTTTTGTAATAGCTTTCCATATCTTCGTCTTCGGAGTTATTTAGTGATGTGTATGAACCACTGCTATTACTGTCATCAGTTTCTGTGATCCTTTGTTGACGTTTCTTCTTCTGATTATTACCTGATTTCCTTTGTTGACGTTTCTTGCTTCCTTGTTCTTGTCTTTTTTGTATGTTAATTTCTTTATTTTGTATTTTGGCTTCCTTTTTTTTTAGTTTCTCGAGTCTTGTCTTCTCTTTTATTTCATGATCTTCAGTCATTCTTTTTAGCACATCGTCATATGTCAGAACTTCTGCTTTACTGTTCAATATTCGTTTTTTCTGGGTTTTAGGGAGATCATTTCTACGTACAGTCTTCAGAAGAAGTTCTTCAAAAGACACGTTAGGCTCTTGAACATCTTTAATTATTTCTCGCATTGGTTGAATTTTTTCCCACTTCAATATTTTTAAAGAATCCGGCAATAGACTACTGTCAATTCTGTTCGGTATTTGTAATTGGATAATGTTATTCTTTTTCTCACAGTTTTTGTTCGACTCTTTTGTATCCCCCCTACTAACTCTATCATAAGTTCTTAAAATTTTCTCTGGCTCTTTAATTATCAATTTGGAATTTTGATCAGATTTACTATTAGTGTTTGATTCTTTTTTAATTTGTAGTATTTCTTTGGAATTATTTCCTTTATCTAGATGGATGTTGTTCATTTCACATTTCTGAGGTAAACTTTTTCTCTGTTTGTCTTTCAAATTATTTTCTTTTTTTTCATAAGTTCTTAAAATTTTCTCTGGCTCTTTAATTATCAATTTGGAATTTTGATCAGATTTACTATTAGTGTTTGATTCTTTTTTAATTTGTAGTATTTCTTTGGAATTATTTTCTTTATCTAGATGGATGTTGTTCATTTTACATTTCTGAGGTAAACTTTTTCTCTGTTTGTCTTTCAAATTATTTTCTTTTTTTTCATAAGTTCTTAAAATTTTCTCTGGCTCTTTAATTATCAATTTGGAATTTTGATCAGATTTACTATTAGTGTTTGATTCTTTTTTAATTTGTAGTATTTCTTTGGAATTATTTTCTTTATCTAGATGGATGTTGTTCATTTCACATTTTTGAGGTAAACTTTTTCTCTGTTTGTCTTTCAAATTATTTTCTTTTTTTTCATAAGTTCTTAAAATTTTCTCTGGCTCTTTAATTATCAATTTGGAATTTTGATCAGATTTACTATTAGTGTTTGATTCTTTTTTAATTTGTAGTATTTCTTTGGAATTATTTTCTTTATCTAGATGGATGTTGTTCATTTCACATTTCTGAGGTAAACTTTTTCTCTGTTTGTCTTTCAAATTATTTTCTTTTTTTTCATAAGTTCTTAAAATTTTCTCTGGCTCTTTAATTATTGTTATTAAATGAAAATAACTGGTTTAACTTATTAAAGAAAAACTTTATTTTATAGCAGAACATTCAGTGTAGCAATACTTTCCGGTTAGCGATGCGCATAGAGTATAGAGTATATCAAAACTATTATAGATACAAAAATATCCACAGATAAGCTGCATATTAGCACAGACTATATAGAAGGTGTAATTTCTACTACAACACTCCTCCTAAATTAAAGCCTTCTTATTAATTTATTTAACAATAAAAACAATATTTCAAGATTTTCTAACTATATGGCAAGATTTCATTCCTATTTTATCTCTTATATAACAAAATTTAAGCTTACACAAAGGTTTAGTAAATATATCTGCTAATTGTTCCTCACTACACACATATTTTAATTCAATAATTTTATCCTCATATTTTTCTTTAATGAAATGAAACTTTATGTCTATATGTTTACATCGTTTGTGAAAATTAATATTTTTAATAACACTTATAGCACTTTGATTGTCTATGTTCAAGCATACAGATTTTTGATTAAATTCACCAATATCACACAATAATTGTTTGACCCACAACGCTTCTTTAGTGGCAGCACAGGCAGCCATGTACTCTGCTTCAGTGGTTGAGAGGGCAACTGTCTGCTGTTTCTGGCAGGTCCATGTCACTGCAGGCTAACCGCATAGGAAATATCGGGTCGGCTTACTGTAGCTAGGTGCATCAAGGATCCAACTGCCTCACGGTATGGAATATTCTTTTCATTTTCTCCTTCTTCTTTTTCCAATTTTACATGTGGATCAACTGGGATGCTGTTGGGTTTGCAATTATCCAAATTAAATTTATTTAATAACTTTTCAATATAGCTTGACTGGTGTATGAAAATGTGCTTGTCACATTTCTCTATCTCCATACCAACAAAATTTCTGGGAGGATAAGACTTTACTTCAAATATTGACTGTAAGTCATTAATCAGTTCATTTGATGTTGATATATCTTTTGAAAATATAAGCCCATCATCAACATACAAACACAGGTAACATTTGTTTCCATTGATAGTGCCAACATACACACATTGGTCTACCTTACTATTTACTAGCCCAAACTTCTTTAAAACTGCATCAAATTTTGAATTCCAACATCTGGGAGATTGTTTCAGACCATATAATGATTTATTGAGCTTACATACCTTGTGAGTATCAGCTGTTAATCCTTCAGGTACAGTCATGTATATGTCTTCCTCGAGCTCACCATATAAAAAAAGCTGTTTTGATGTCTAGTTGAGTTATCTGTAGATTGTGTTGGGCTGCCTCTGATAATAATAAACGGATGGAATCATACCTGACAGTTGGCGCAAATGTTTCCTGGTAATCAATGCCTTTGCTTTGAGCATACCCTTTTGCACAGAGCCGAGACTTGTATCGTAGACCAGATGGTTCTTCTTTAATGCGAAACACCCATTTGCATCCAATTACTCTCATATGAGGAGTTCTTTCAATTAATGTCCATGTATTGTTTTGTTGATGAGCTTGAAGTTCTTCTTCTATTGATTTTATCCATTTTGGAGCTTCCATAGACTTTATTGCCTGTTGATAGTCTTCAGGAGCTTCATTGTTTAATAATTTTTCATCACAGCAGAGGTAAGTACTTAGTTCTTGGTTCAGAGTATTTTTTAATTGTTTTCTAGTTCTTACAGTTACATTCTTTTCAGGCGAAGAATCTATACTGTTATCAGGGATGTACTCACTGTCTGATTGTGATCTTCCGTCTGTAACAGTGTCAAATGAGTCGTCTGTTGAGATTTCTTCAACATCTTTGGTTTTTATACTGCATTCACTTGTGTTTAACTCAACAGGAACATAGTTTCTTTTGACTGTAGACTCTAAAAATATTGCATCTCTACTTTTAATTGCAGTTCTCGAGTTTGGTAATAAAAATCTATAACCTTTTGTATTTTCACAATATCCAATAAAAATTACCTTTTGTGATTTTGGATCTAACTTCTTTCTCTTCTCTTTCGGAAGGTGGACCATTGCCTCACATCCAAATGTACGCATATGGCCGACATTGGGTTTCTGACCGGTCCACATCTCTTCAGGTGTTTTGTAAGACAGAGATGTTGTTGGAGTGCGGTTGACTATGTAAGCAGCAGTATGAATGGCTTCAGCCCAGTACATTTTAGGTAAATTGGCATTTAACATCATACATCTTGCTCGCTCTATCAATGTCCTGTTCATACGTTCAGCAGTACCATTTTGTTCTGGTGTGTAAGGTGTGGTAGTCTGATGAATTATTCCTGCACCTTTGAGAAGTTTTGTAAAGTTTTCATTTAAATATTCAAGTCCGTTGTCTGATCTGAGAATTTTAATGTTTCTACTTAACTGATTCTCAACTTGGTTTTTAAATTCCTTGAATTTTTCTAGGACTTCTGATTTGTTATACATTGTGTAAACAAATATCTTCTTTGAGTAATCATCTAGGAATGTTACAAAATATCTGGCTTTGCCTAGAGACTGAGTATCCATTGGTCCACAGACATCGGAATGGATGAGTTCAAGCAGGTCTTTGCTCTGTGACCCTTGACTCTTAAATGGCAGACGTGTTTGTTTTCCTTCCTGACACGTTATACATTTTACATTCTCTTTTATTTGGCTAAGCTTCAAATCGGCAGTATTTTCGGTCAGCTTTTTCATGCTTTGAAAATTCAGGTGACCCATCCTTTGGTGCCACAGGTAAGTGTCTTGCTCAATAACATCTGATATGCATGCATAGCCGCCAGGCATATTCAACCGGTACATATTATTTATTAAGCTTGCTGTTGCTACAATAACATTATTTTTGTTCAGTATAACACAGCCATTCTTATTAAACTTCACTTGGCCACCATTCTGTATGATCTGACTCACAGACAGCAAGTTTGTAGCTAGTTCAGGCACATATAAAACATTTGTAAACAAAATTTCATTTTGTTGGCCTCTTTCGTTGTAAACAGATAAACTTATTTTTCCAGAGCTTTGCACATGCATTGTTTTATTATTTGCAACTTTGATGCTTGAAATGTGTGATGTTGTTTCTTCACTCATAAGATTCTTGTGTTTGGTCATATGAACAGATGCTCCAGAATCAACATACCAGACATCAGAGCATTTGGAAGATGCCATGAATACAGCTGCATAAGAACTGTTATTTTTTAGATTTGCATTATTCTTATGATCCTTGTTGTTTGATCTGCATTCAGGACTTTTATGTCCATATTTATTGCATGTATAACAGCGGGGGCCTTTTGAATTTTTCTTGTTTTTATTTTGTCTTTGACTTGAAGCAAAAGCTGATGTATCACTTTCAGCTTTGACATCCTGTAGGATCTTAGACTTCACTGAGTCAGAGCTTATCTTCATACCTGAGCTCTCTATGGCAATTATCATTGGCTTGTAAGTTTCAGGCAGGCCGGACAACAGGAGTGTGCCAAGCCATTCATCATCTACATGGAAGCCAATGTTTCTCAACTTATGTGCTGTTGTAATGATTTTACTCACGTATTCTTCTACGTTTAAGCATCCAGCTAATGTAGTATTGCATAAATCTCGCAGTAGACCAACTCGGCGTGTTAGCCCGGAGTCATCAAAAGCGCGTGCCAAATTATTCCAAACCTCTTTTGCAGTGCTTGATTCTTGTATATGAATATAATTTATCGGATCGACGAGAAGGATAAGCTTAGATCTGGCTTTCGTGTCGCGTTTTTGGTCAATTGAATCTGAATTTTCAACGCAGTCCCACAACTCTTCGTGCTGTAAATATGTTTTGACAGCAAAACGCCATGTGGCATAGTTATCACGGCCCGTTAACCTTTCAATTAATGCCATTGAACTTGTTGATGACATCTTTTGGTTGTGGATTATCACGGATTTACTTGAAATATTGTTCAGAAACTGAGCACGTTGCGTGTGCAGATTATGTCTTTTAATTTTCTTTTGTTCGGCACTGTTTTTAGCACTGGGTCTTTATAGTATTCACTGATTTTACAAATCGGGCTTACTGGGCCCATAACCTGTTATTAAATGAAAATAACTGGTTTAACTTATTAAAGAAAAACTTTATTTTATAGCAGAACATTTAGTGTAGCAATACTTTCCGGTTAGCGATGCGCATAGAGTATAGAGTATATCAAAACTATTATAGATACAAAAATATCCACAGATAAGCTGCATATTAGCACAGACTATATAGAAGGTGTAATTTCTACTACAACAATTATCAATTTGGATTTTTTTTCAGGTTTACTATTCGTGTTTGATTCTTTTTTAATTTGCAGTATTTCTTTGGAATTTTTTTCTTTATTTAGTTCGTTGTTTTTCTTTTCACATTTCTGAGGTAAAGTTTTTCTCTGTTTGTCTTTCAAATTATTTTCTTTTTTTTCATAAGTTCTTAAAATTTTCTCTGGCTCTTTAATTATCAATTTGGAATTTTGATCAGATTTACTATTAGTGTTTGATTCTTTTTTAATTTGTAGTATTTCTTTGGAATTATTTTCTTTATCTAGATGGATGTTGTTCATTTCACATTTCTGAGGTAAACTTTTTCTCTGTTTGTCTTTCAAATTATTTTCTTTTTTTTCATAAGTTCTTAAAATTTTCTCTGGCTCTTTAATTATCAATTTGGATTTTTTTTCAGGTTTACTATTCGTGTTTGATTCTTTTTTAATTTGCAGTATTTCTTTGGAATTTTTTTCTTTATTTAGTTCGTTGTTTTTCTTTTCACATTTCTGAGGTAAAGTTTTTCTCTGTTTGTCTTTCACACTGTTTTCTTTTTCTTCTCTCTGAGATGATTTTGTTTCAAAGCCGTTCCTACTGTTTTTTTCTGTCAAATTATCATTAATCTCAGTCTCAATTTCAATGTGTTTTTGGCTTTGGTGTTCGTTAATTGTTTTTAAAGTTAAAGTTAGCAAGCTTGAAACAATAATTGTGCTGCTCTCATCAGTATGTTCAGCACAGTTCATCACATCGGGTTCCATAACGTCCTCTGGTTGGTGTTGGTCTTCTTTAACAAGCTGTGCTTGAGCATTTTCCCATTTCTTCAAAGTCAAAATATCAAACAATTCTTTCGGAATGGCGAATCGATTGACCGGATATACTCCAGTTCTTTTAAAGCCATTCTGCAGAATTACAGGGTTAATTTCGTCCCAAACTTCGGTCAAAAGCCTAGCGAATTCGCCTTTTGGTAGTTTCACGCCAATATGCAGCCTCTGCCATTGGATAATCTTATCTTCCCAACGATCTTTTAGGGGTTTCATTGTACTGCAATCCAATGGTTGGAGTATGTGCGATGAGTGTGGTGGTAATTTAAGGATTGTAATACCTTCAGATGCTGCATATTTTATAACGTTTAGATCAACATGCGTAGTATGTCCATCAAATATGAGCAGCACAGGTCGCTCTTTGCCAATCGCAGGTACAAATGTTTCTCTCAAATACTTTTCAAAAATAGATGTTTCCATCCATCCTTTTTCGCTGACGGAGTAAGCCGTTTTGACATTTTTGTTTTTATATAGCCATTCCGACCACAAATGTTTCCCTTGGAAAATAATCAGTGCCGGAACTTTGTCACCATTTGCGTTTATCGCTAAGAGAACAGTGGTATTATTGCGTCCAGGGCCACTTGTTGTTCTTGTGGATCGGTACCCTACTTTCCCGAGCACCTTTCCTTTTACTGGGTCGCTACATAAGCTTGTTTCATCCAAGTTATATATTTGCTTCGGATTCTCTGACAGTCCCAATTCTTCAACCACCTTCTCTAGAATATCAAAATACCCGTAGATTATAAATGGATCACAGGCCTTCCGTCTGGCCATCTCAACCGGCTGGGGCTTTTTGATACTGAGATTGTTCCTTTTCTGAAACCCGTGGAACCAATCCTTCCCAGGTATATCGTTTTTAAACGGAGTGACTATGCCATTACGACGGACATATTCGGATATCAATATTTTCGTTTCTTTTCTGGTCAACGGGAATCCATTCTTTTCCATGATATGCAAATACTCTGCCATTTTTTTTTCAAAATCGATAGAAAACACTGTCGGTCTACCTGGTCTATCATTCATTGCACGTGTTTCATATAGTCTTGATATTATTGTGGATCTTGGTATGCCGTATACATCAGCAGCCTGATAAGAATAATTTTTTTTTTGCGAACATCTTCAACTGCTC
Organism: Pasiphila rectangulata; assembly: GCA_963082625.1. NCBI lineage: Eukaryota > Metazoa > Arthropoda > Insecta > Lepidoptera > Geometridae > Pasiphila > Pasiphila rectangulata. The sequence goes on along the minus strand of OY720253.1, from coordinate 14,596,829 downwards.
TAAGAAGTTGGTCTAGTGAGTATGGTTTTACTTTTTTACGTATATAATGTCGCACCATCTAAAACAATACAAAAATACCATATATAAATTATAATAAAATAGTTTTAACAAATACAATTTTTATACGAAAAAAATAATAATATAAAATAATTAAACTAAATAAAGTAGGTATCTATGCATACATCGACATAGGACATCACTAGTATTTTTCAACACCATACAAAATTAAGCGGGGCAATTATAACTTTAGGTTAGTTGAAATAACCCGACTTACATATCTCAGTGGGGTTATTTAAACTAACTAAAAATCTCTTAAAAAGCGTGTTTTTACTTAGAAGAAATAAGTGAATAACAACTCACGGTCTATATTTTCTTCACTCGCAATGTATTATCGTTGAAGCAAGCGTTCAAAACACTACTTTTGTTAAAAAATGTGACAAGCGTCTTTGATAACACTGTTGCGCAAAATGGCGACTGACAAAAAGTGCCTGTAGGTAAAACAGTTTATGCCTTAGAAGCGCCATCTATGAAATATTGTCGAATTTACCTGTTCACCTACTTTGAGCTAGATGGCGTTTTTGAGTAGTTATAGCAAAATAAGAGTAATTGTCACTAGTTGAAATATCCCCTCAGTTGAAATAGCCCCGCTCGATGTTACATATCTTTGTGTAAGCATATTGATTTATACAGCTCTGGTTTGAGCATAGTAGGGCAATGTTCAATGTTTTTTTCACGCAGCCATGCTAACATGTCTGCCTTCCTGGTTGTGGTAATTGGGGCAGTTTCTTCTTGTTTGTTGTGGTATGATGCATTGTCCACCACCGCAACAGAATTGTGTGGTAGGTTAGGAATCAATTGGGTCCGCAACCACTTGTCATAATTTTGCAAATTCATATTATCATGGTAGTCACCGGACTTTGAACCTGCTTTAGGCGGCCCCTAGACCTATAATAACTTTGTACAATACTTTTTATTGTACCTCTACAATAAGATTGAAAGGCGCTCTGAATTCAAACGAGCAATTTTATTGCACAATAATACGAACTGCACAATGATTTCGTGTTCAGTCCGAGAATAGTATTGTGTACCGTGTGCACCGTGCGAAGAGCAACATGTCCCAACAAGATTTAGCTGCAGCTGTAGTGTTGTTGCTTGTGGCGAAACGTAAACGGAAACGAACACGTCGCTGGTCGAAATATTGGTACAAGAAAAGGCAAAAAAACACTCATGAAAATCTTTTAAAAGACTTGAAGTTAACCGAGAAAGCAGACTTCAAAAATTATGTACTACTGGACTCTGTATGTTGGACAGTTTCAAAAACTACTAGGATTGGTCACGCCATTGATTGAAAAAAAAATACAAACATGAGGGAAGCAATACCACCTTTTCAACAGCTTTCTATAACATTACGGTATCTAGCGATATATCTATCTTCGTTCGCGTCATCAGCATCATTTTCCTGTTGAAAATTGTTCATTGTGTATCAAAGAAAAAGAGTTATTTATTTTCACTGCACACTTTATTAATCATTATTGGGAAGATGATAATGAGCCGCGATGATATTGTGGACTGACGCGGATGGCCGCATGTCGCGCCCGGGTTCCACGGTATAATTCTGAGAATGCAACTCAGCATTTACTTATTGTTGTACGAACCGTACATATTCCGGGGCGCAAGATGAGGATGTAGTCTAAAATGGTTAGCGAAAATGTAACATCATTGGGATGAACAATATTTAGTTAGTAAACGCAGTATGATACCGACATTAATCGCTATCGCTTAAAAACCTAATCTTGTTAAACGTAGGCGATGTAGCTTTCTCACACTTAACACTATATTGTCTTTTTCACTAGATTTGCATGCGTTTTCACTTTTAGCAGCTTTGCAATCCTCTCCCTGTCCCCTCAATCCTGCTTCCATAAGCTGGGGCATATGATAAATTCCGGCCGACTTTGTTTCGGGCATAATGTCAAGGTCAGCATTTCTTTGCATACTATCGAAGATATTCCCCAGCAGTTCCCTTGTGACTTGCAAGCTACGGCGTCTGGCAGCACTAGCTTCCGAAATTCGGAACCATATTTTGCGTGGGTGGTGTACACTCGTATGAGTGCAGCTGAGTGATCCTCCAGTATCCGAGGAAAGATCATAACTCCAGATACCATGGGATTCGGATCATAATTAACTTGATGGAGCGAAAACTTACCCAGCATCTTATAACAAGGTCATATCTTTGGAGTATGCAGTATTGACAATAGCGGGATGTTTTAGGAGTACTGATACCACATCTGTAGCCGGGAGCAAATCAGGTGTTATTTTTCCTGACAGCGCACTGTCAACAACTCTAGCAAAGTCATTAGGAGCTAGGGACAGCCACGTAGAATAGATTTCTCGAAAGTAGTTTGTGATCAGTTCAGTACAACTGCTCCGCTCCATAAACTCTCTTATGATTCTGGCTTGGCGGTCCACGGCGTGATGAATGACATGCTGGTTATCTATCAAAGTCTTTATGCTGTCCATCACGACTTGTTGCTGGTCTTTCATAGCAGATAGCTGAGTATCCAATGCCACCACTGTGTCTTGTAAGGACACTTTGTAAGTTTTGCAAGTTGTTTGATTTACAAGTTGGGAGATTAGATATCTCCCACATTGGTGACCACGACTTCAAACGAAACCACGCTTGTCGACGAGACGAACGCCTGACCTGGCAACAGATTTGCTAGCTGCCGCTGTCGCAGGAGAACTCATCTAGCCTGTTTCCATCTCGCTGTCCATTTGGTTTTCGAGCTACCTACGCAACTAGCACAGCGCGCTACACATCCACATGCGTGTTATCTCATCAGCGCTGGCGAATTGAGGTATCGACGACCTGCTGGGATCTTCAGAACATCGATACTCATATAATTTGAGCTGCCTGCGAACGAGGCTCTCTCATCTATTGAACGAGTTTATTTTCCATCCTGAAAGCGGAGCGGCGTCGTCTACGTTTGCCTAAGTGTCTGCTGCTTGTAACCTTCCCTACCTACCTCTGTGAAAGTGAAGCATTGTGTTCGGTTGTGCTGATAATAGTGCTTTGTGTTACTGTACTACTTATGCATAGCGTTTCTGCTTAGGAATGCTAGACTTTTTTTTATTCTTTGGACCTTGAAGACTGGCTTCTCCAGAAACAGAGCAATACACTAATAGCACAGGACTCTGCACATATTATAACCACGCAAGTTTTTGCATAGCCTATTTTAGCCAAACAATTATTTTAAAAAGTTAACCTTTTACATTTATTTATAAATAACGAAGGTGACGGAACCAATAGTGGACCACGTAAGCGGATTTTGACTTTACTGTGGTCACTGTGTACACAGCTTTAATTTGACTCTCATACTGATATCCGAATTACTGAACCTAGAATAACGCTACCACGAAAACATGCCACCACGAATAACTAGTCTCCGAAATAACTTATATATAACTCACGAATTTTCATGCAACGAAATAATGATTTAACGAATATTTATATCTCGAAAGAGCATTATCCCTAATATCACCACAACAATTTTTATATAACGAAAATATTTTCCTATTCTTTCCCAGACTTGATTTCGTAGAAATTTTTCATATTGGCTGGCCCTATTACCTTACCTGACTCTGGGCAAGTCTGAAATCCTGATTCATCAGCATTAAAAATGCGTCTTCAATTATGTCGAGAGCATTTTCTTCGATCAAATGCTGTTTCAGTGTCTGATGCCACTGTTTAAAAAGTCCTCGGTGAAGACTAGTGCACGTGATGATCCTTCTGATTTCACTAATTTCCGGATGGCGATCATAAAATAAAGCAACCCACTTCTTGCCGGGCGTATTGTTTTTAAATGGCGTTACTCTCTTATCATCATCTAGAATTTATTTAACGGTTTCCAGTAATGTTCGTCTGTTTATGGGTATACCCTTTTTGCATTAGCAATTATACATTTCACTAGAAGCTCCTCTTCGTTTGTAGTAAAGTATGTAGAACGTCCCATTTTTCTTTGTAGTGGAACCCTCCCCTTAAGCTTGCTTATCAAAGTGCTATGTGGCACGCCAAAATGTCGAGCAGCTTCTCTGATTTTGAATTGATTTCCTTTTACTGCCACTATTGCAGCTTGCATATGTGAATCGGGGTATTTCAAAATTTTCACATCTTCAGTTTTTTTCTTACCGTTAATAAAAGCAAAAAAGCCATAACAGCAATGCCTAACAATAAAAAAATGCAAATGAAAGAGCTTCGAGTTAGTACTTAAAATTTAAAGGCATCGCTAAAGCTAGACGACTCAAGTTAATCAAAACCTCTACTGTGGTCATCTTTTGGAAACAACTAACACCTATACAAATATTTTACCCCAAAGCCTGACTACCCAAGATAAATAAAAAATATGACCCTGGTTATCCTTTGGATACGCATAACTTATAATTAAAATCTCATTATACTAGTTACTATACTCTAGCCAAACTCAAGATGCAATATTTACTAACATTGCACTGACAGCTGAATCAGCTGATATCAGGGGTGAAAACATTTTTTCGGCTGTGCTATTTTCGCTATTTATATATATATATATACATATATATATATTTAGATAAAAATTGAATATAAAAAAATGTTATTTGCTGTCAAATTAATTCGTTCGTTTCAGCCACTTAAAACATCTACTACTGAACACAGGCCTCGCTCATGAATCTCCATGAGGGGTAGTTGCCATACTCACCACGCTTGGCAGGCGGGTTGGCGAGCGCAGTACGGGATGTTGGTACACGGAAAGACGCTGCTGCCCATCTTCCGGAGGTATCCCTTAGCAGGCTCTTACTGCATCCACGGGTATGAGAGGAGGGGTAACATTCTACTATGCATTCTAAAATGCTCGAGCAGTAGAAAAATAATCATTACTTAACGATTATTTAATTCTTAGAAGTAAACAAATTTTTACTTGACAAAACCGTTACGTTTATCTATCTTCAAATGATATTTGCTAATTAAAAATTTCAAAACTATAAACATTACATACACTGAATAGGGTAGTTAAGACCAGCTGGCAACATTCCGACCCTTGTAAGTTACGTTCCATTTCATCCCATAGACAAAAGAAAAAAAAATCCTTTGAGCTTTGATTGAACTCTATGAAAAATAGGATGCCACTGAGCTAAGATTCGGCGTGATAAGAAACGTTACGCCCAATTCAATAATGCGCCTAAATTAATAATATGCTCTTTCTATGAGTAATGTATAGCTTGTAGTGTATTCTTAATCCCGAATATATATAGCTAATAAATATCCAACTGTTTGCGACCCAGGAAGTCACAACTAAAATTCGTTATGGTTGGCACTGTTAGGAAAACAAAAAATCTCTGTTGATTTTAATCTTTGTTTTTGATCACCTAATGAAGATTTATAAATTGAAAAAGTTAGATTTTCCATAGAAATGACGTAACTATTGAAAATTGTAACAAATCTTGTAGAATTTATTGGTAAAATCATCTAATTCATTCATGACTCCAAAAGTTTCGAGGCGCAACCCTAAAAATCAGCTGATTTCCAATGTTAGTAAATATTGCATCTTGAGTTTGGCTGGAGTATAGGTAGCTAGGTATTATTGAAAACCAATTAGAAAGTTGAACTTTATACAAAGCATATTTTCCCTTACCCTTACCTTTTACTTGACCGGTCTGGTCAGCTTAAGGAAAATTGTAAGTTTGGTGCTCCAAAACATAACCAGGGCTATAAAAACCTCATTATGTACTAAATGGCACTTTATTAATACTGATGGGTAGTGAATTAAAAACTAAAATATAATTCAAGATGAATCACGATTTCTAGTAATACGAAATTTTAAGTCTTAGTAAAAATCTTGACTATTCACGCGGTGCCATTGTTGCAGCAAAAGAACGTCACATTTTTCCACCAGTAGAAAGCAAATTCATATGAGGCTTGACAGATATGGTGTTGCCACTACTGGAAAACCAAAAACTACCAACTTGGCTTGCTTTGGTTTTTTAATATAGCAATGAAACACCGTTTTGGGCAGCTTTGGGTGACTGGTCTGCTATTGGTTCCGTCATCCTATTTACTTAAAGTTGCTCTTGTACGAGGCATGCCTTTTAAGTTTTGTCGATTGAAGAAAAAAAACACAATTAGACACTTATAGTACTTTTTATTGTTTTTCGAAGTATTCACCACGTAGCTTAATACACTTTTCCATTCGCTCAAACCAGTTATTAAAACATTTATTCCACTCTAAGTGGGGGTGTTCAAAATGGCTGACTTGAAAGCATCAACTGCTTCTTCACCGGACTGGAACCTTTGACCACGAATACTTCTTAATTTTAGGAAATGTAAAGAAATCGTTAGGGCTTAGGTCAGGACTGTATGGGGGATGGTGAAGAATTTCTACTTTTTCCTGCTTCAAATACTCAATCGTTTGACGAGCGCTGTGTGAGCGAGCTTGCGTTGTTGTAGTGCAGGATGATGCGTCGCTTTGAGTTAGATTTTCGAATTTCGGCGATGACTTGTGGTATACCACTCTGCTTTAACCGTTCTACGATCTTCAAGTGCAATAGTCGCAACATGGCCGGTTTTTCCAACGAACGTGGCCACCATCTTTTTTGAAGTGCTTCGAGAACGAACTACTTTAGTCGGCTTTGGCTCGTCTTGAAAGACCCAGATTGTAGATTGTTGTTTGGAATCAAGACCGTAGGCATAGATCCAAGATTCGTCACCATTGATGATGTCGTAGACGTGATTTGACTCTCTTCGGTTGAACCTTTGCAGAGTTTTCTTACACCATCTGACGCGGGCCGCCTTGTGATCGTCGGAAAGCAGATGCGGTATCCAACGGCAAACTAGCTTTCTCACACCAAGCGCTTTATGCAAGATCTTCTGAATGGTTGTCCCTGAGATGCCTAATAGAGCCTCTATCTCTCGATACGTCACATGACGATCTTCGAGAATTAGTTGTCTCACAGCAATGAAGTTATCTTCAGTGAAGGCGGATTTTGGGCGTCCTTCGCGAGATTTGTCACTAACACTAGTATGTATATATAGGTGCCGGCAGTAGAATGTTACCCCTCCTCTCATGCCCGTGGGTGCAGTAAGAGCCTGCTAAGGGATACCTCCGGAAGATGGGCAGCAGCGTCTTTCCGTATATCAACATCCCATACTGCGCTCGCCAACCCATCTGCCAGGCGTGGTGAGTATGTGGCAACTACCCCTCATGGATATCCACGAGGGAGGCTTTTGTTCAGTACAGTACATTTACGGCTGAAATGATGATGATGATGATGATGACTAGTATGTCCACGCTGGAATTCTAAATACCAGCGTTCGACAGTCCGCAGACATGGTGCTTCATCACTGAACACAGATGTTAGCTCTTCAAAACACTGAAGCCGTGTCAGGCCTCTTCTAAAGTTGTAGAAAATTATTGCACAAACATTTTCCTTAGAAAGATTCATTTTCGTACGTAACCTGACAAATTACAATCGACGCTGTGTCTAAACAATAGCATTAATCCAATACAACTAAACTAAATTAAACTTTCAACTGTTATTAGATTCAAAATTTAAACACATTCGAGTATATAACAGTTCCAAATTCAAAATTGCTGGGAAATATGGAAACGACAGAACTTAAAAGGCATGCCTAGTACTTGGGGTATAGGTATACTACCTATTTACATATTGAACATAATAATACTTGGGTTATTTTTGTAGTTTGTTTTTGTACATTTATTTGCACATAATGGTATGTGCAAATAAATGTATCTGTTGTGGTTTTCTCCTCGTTGAGGGATACTCCAGTTATAGTTAAGTTGTAGGTTTGGTGTGAACTTGTATATTAGTTCACACCAAACCACTTTTTATAGTTATAGATTTATTAAGAAATGAAAAATATATTTATTACAGCGAAAGAGTATACAAAACTTAGTTTAACATCTAACTTAACTAATCCAAAATTTCGCAGACAAAGTTTATATAAACACAAATACCTGTCAGTTTCCTCACAAGGCTGAGCCTGAATCGAGGAAACTTGTGCTAGATATATTATTTTACGAATTTACGCACACAGGACACAGTTAATTTCAAGTAGTATAATAAAAGAAAAAAGTTACAATGCGAGTACCTACATAATTAAAAACTGTAATTTACATTTTAAAATAAGAATATATATTAAAAAAGAAAACAAAACGAAATAAAATTGTGGTCTACAATAATAAAACAAAAGAATTTCTACTAACTAACGAATTTCAAAATCTCCTCAGTGTCCTCATACGTTAGAGTACCAAGCAAATTTTTTATTGAGAATTTGGTCTCAAAAATGGACTTGTTTTTGATATCACAAAATTTTGCGAACCAGTTGTAAATGTGAACTTTGAGAGAGCTCCCCAAACGTTGTGCAAACTTAGTATTTACCAAAGGGTTTGGCAGTCTGTAAACTACGGTGTAATAGGTAGTCGAGGTCAGGGGATGACAATACGGATTTATGAACTAAGAGCTATATTCTGAGCACAAAAAGTTTACGCACGCTCAAATACCCGTTAGATTAGGTAAGTTTAATAATAGCCGCATGTAATGTTAAGTATGTAAATAGCCAGCACATCAGCGCGTGGCAAAGGTTTACAGTTTACTAATACATGAAATAAAACTGCTGTATGAACAATATTGGCTCGTACATACTTCCGAGGGAAGATGAAAGTACTTAGTTAAAATGCGTAATCAGATCACCAAAAAGCAAATAGGTACAACAAAAAGCAAAGTTAAAAGTTAAGTAAGGATCTTAATGTAATAAATATCATAATCTAAATCCTGTTCTAGCTGTTGGTGCCGGCTGAGAGATGTTCTTCAAATGTCCGCCTCTTATTGTAGCGTATGGTGCAATTTCCTCAAGTTCTATCTCTTATGTTCTCTCTAGATTATTTGTAGATGTTTTAGTACTCGTAGTACGGGCTTTTCTCCTTGTACAGTTTGTACACGCAGTAAGGTGTTGTCCATATCGCCATACTATGATTGTGACTACAATTCCTCCCACCAGCAAAGTGCTTATCGTATAGGTAGGGGAGAGTTGGCTATTACCGTGCCCCTAAGGGAATTATTTTAAAACTCAGCTCAAGTTAGGTTAAAATAAATTCGAAATATTTTAATATGTAGAGAATTTATCTGGCTACACTTACAAAACTTCAAATTAATCAAAAATAAACACACAAAAATAATACAAGCGAATAACATAAATTTGGGAAAGCGCGAAATTATCAAACTGTTCTGGTAATATCGTGCCCCAGGTTGGTAATTTCGCGCTGGGTCTGATAAAACCACGCCTCTACAAATGACAATGAAATCATCACTACGCAATAAGTCATTTAAAGAGTGGAAGCCTGGAGCCCGAATTGGAAATATGTACAGATTCCTGCTTTCACAAATGTTTAGTATTCGCCTAAATGAGTGACAAGTTTAAGACATTTCTTTTATTTGTATGGAAAAAAATAAAATATACGAAGGTACTTACTATGTATTTATATTTATAAAATTAACTCATTCTCAACATTATACATCTCAGTTCTGTGTTTCCTGAAGGGCGCTCCACATTCTCAAGAGAAACATGCGAGAAACGTGAATGTGGAAGCGATTCGCGTATTCTTCTCAAGTTATCGCGTTGTTCTCCGGCTTTTCTCCACTTTTTGTCGGTTTTTTGGCGCGAGACAAAGGAGCGCGAGAACGTGAGAACCGGCGAGAACGTGTATTGACTCCACACTCGCATGTTTCTCAGTAGCGCGCGAGCCGCCGACTTGAACGGTTGTTTAATTGTGTACCGCGTGGCGTCAATATGAGCTTTTTCGCCACTTCTTTTTAATAACTTTTTTCTCTTTAGCATACGCATAATTATAATATGCGAATGCGCATAACAATAAACTTGTCGCAGCGGTTACTTCTGCGTCCATCGTCATCGAGCGCGAGAACTGTAGTGAGAACTATTTGAGAACTTTGTGAGAGTGTGTACCCAAAGAAGTTCCCGCTACAGTTCTCGCTGAGAATCTCCGGAGATTCTCGCGTGAATGTCTCGTGAGAATGTGGAGCGCCCTTTCATAATAATTAACAGTTAACAAACAGAAGATATCTTTTCTACTTCAAAAACTAATCAGTCATAAAAAATTGTTAATTAGAAAGGTGAATGAATGAATGATGTTCTTTGAATGTTCTTTGCCACGGCGAAATCATAAACCAATTTTCGTAATTGTTGCTGAGTTATTCCGTAAAATTTCTTGACTGATAATTTTATATACTCGCATATTTCTTTTTCTTCTTCATCAGTAAATGTGGTTTTTCGACAGTTTTCAGTTGTGGCAGTACAATATTTGTTGTACTTGCTTCGGCAGTACATATACTAAAATTGGAACGATACGGAGAAGATTAGCATGGCCCCTGCGCAAGGATGACACGCAAAATCGTGAAGCGTTCCACATTTTTTAAGGCACCCTTTTCTGGGGTGCCTTAAGCAGAGGACATGATAGGCTTGCCAGCCTCGTTCATAAGAGGGGCCTGAAAAGGCAACCACCGCCGATGGGGTTGCGGATGAAATGCGTAAGCCTACCCGTGGCCACATCCTGTTGCGCGGTGAGTAGGAACACCCCAGGTTTTTAGTGAGTAAACTGCCTTTATCAAGGCGGGAATCCCACATAACCATCAGGCCCCCCGGGCTGGTGTAGTTGTCCGCTTCCATCGTAATACATAGTTGAAGATCTGAATCTTCGATCTGTATGTAGGTATTCTTTACGAAATTTAACAGCATCGGACGCATGGTCGAACCGTTTTCTTGACGACTCAATTACCGCTGATAATCCAATAGTTGTTTCTAGTGTAAGCTAACGTTAGTCTAGCCCCACCATGTAGAGTTCGCTGATGCGCCTTTTCAATGATTAATAGCCACCTATCGTATTCCGTTATCTTATGGGGAAACAGCACCCATGCACAGGTGGTCTTTAGACAACAAAAGAAACTGATACGTATACTAGCGAATATAGAACAAACAGATAGTTGCAAACCGTACTTCCAAAAATATAATATACTTACGCTTCCCTGTATATATATTTTGGAAATACTGAATTGAAATTATCGTGGCTAGACATCATTTAATAAATATAATACGGCTTACACCACGTACCTAACTTATTATCATCTTGCTGACGTTTCGAAGACCATTTAGAGGCCCTTCTTCATGAGCACCGTTCGTGGCCGACTCCGAGGGCCGCGAGACGAGAACTAGCTTGAGCGCGGCGTTCGGCACGGATCGCGCGGCTGGACATAGCCGCCGGCGCTGGTGGTGGGGGGGATCCCCCTGCTAAATCCTCATCACTTGTTTCGTCCGTAGCGTTAGGCTGGATACACACGGTGCTTACTGTGTCACTTTCTAGGCCGACTTGAACATTGCCCTGTTCAGCAGTCGCGGAGTACAAGATTGGTCTCCATGAAGGTGATATACCCCAACCCTGGTCTCGGTTGAAATTCGGATGCCGGCTTATTTCAATCGCTTCACGAATTTTTCGGGGGACGAAGAACTTCTCTCTGGCTAGGACCGAAGCCTTGTCAAACCGTATGTAGTGAACCGAGTCCTGAGAAAGAGCATGTTCTGCGAGTGCTGATTTCTCAGTTTCCAGCTTTTTCACACTACGAATGTGTTCAGTCAGTCTGGTGGCAATGTTTCGTCGAGTTTCCCCAATATAACTTTTGCCACAGTCACACGGTATACTGTACACCCCAGGAACACTCAGGGGATCCCGGTCTTTCGGTGTCCTCAGGAGCTGTCTTATCTGGCTCGATGGCCGAAATACAGGCTTGATATTGTATTTCCGGCGTAAAAAGTACCCAATTTTGTCTGTTACCCCCTGTATGAAAGGTAGAAACACGGGAGACCGTTCTACGTTTGGAGCTCGCCTGCGCTCATCCGCATACATCATCCGAGAACATTTTTGCCAGCAGTACCCATTTCTCTCCAATACTGTCTTTACATGGTCCAGTTCACCTTGTACGTGTTGCTGATCACATAAACTAAGGGCCCGATTGATCAACGTTCTGGGCACGGAGAGAAGGTGTGAGGGATGATGATGGGAGACAGCACGCAGGTACAGATCTGTGTGAGTGGGTTTCCTATACACCGAGTGTGAGAGACGACCTTTCGAGTCCCGGGTAACTCGTACATCCAAAAATGGTAAGGTTCCATCTGTTTCCCTTTCAGTAGTAAATTGTATTTTTGGATGTACCGAGTTTAGGTGTTTTAGGAAGTCTGTCAGCTCATCCTCTCTTACAATGGAAAATACGTCATCCACATACCGCCACCAATATCGAGGTTTAGTGCATGCAGTTCTTATGGCTTTTTCCTCAAAATGCTCCATGAAAATATTGGCTACTACCGGCGCGATAGGAGAACCCATTATAAGGACGGGGTGGCAATGGCATACTGTGTCTAAATACCAAGGTAGAAATTACAAAACTTAAATAAACATTAAACATGTTTCTTTTTCTTGAGATCAGAAATATTTAATAACACATAATAATAACTCTTAAACTATTCAGAAAATCTTCTTAATTTTTTTAATCAAACTATCTCACCATAATCAACAGTCATCACTATCAAAGGCCGGCACATGCTTCATGTCCCTATTTATGACATTTTACGCAAAGGACCCAGCCTTCCCCTATGGCGTCTTTTGAATAAGCTTCTGTGCAGAACATGCATTCAGCGTCATCCGAAGATTCTGACTCGTAACTCTTTATTCTTTCTTTTTTAGTATTTTTCTTCTTGTTTATTATTTGCTTGTTTTGATTTTGTCCTTTTCCTACTCCTTTTCCTTTAGTTTTGTTTTCAGAGATAATTTTCACACTGTCTTGACGTGACTTCTGTTTTGCTTCTTTTTCTATTTTTTTCTGCATTTCCTCTTCTAAATAGTTTTTATAGGGTGTGCTAGTCAAAATTGAGGTGTCTATTTTTCTTTTTCTTACATTATTATTTCTTTTTCCTTGTATCTTTGGCAAAGGTCGAAGATCTCGTGATGTAAACTCCAAAAGATGTCGATAGTTTATCAAAAGTGTTTTGAATGGCTTAGTAGCTGTTTTGAATGGCAGTTCATTTTTCACAGCTTCTAAGGCTTTTTTCATGGAATTTTCACACCGGTTTTGACGGGTAGTTTTTATTTGGTATGTACGTAGCATGATAATCTGTAAAAATATAAGCGCCATACGTATAAAAATTCATATATATTATGTATATATAAGAAGGAAAGGTAAAAAATAATCATACACTGGTAGATAAAGAAAAAAACAAAGAAAAAACATTACCTAACTTAAATTCTATGTTTGGGGTGAAATGATTCCCGGAATCATTATATACCTCCGAAATGAGATCGTCACGCCTTTAGCTTATTTTTATTACATTTTCATTGTATACTTAAACATACAAATAATGTTAAATACGTTACACAATTTACCATATTTTATTTAAAATCTGTTAAAATGCTTGGGGTAAAATGATTCCAGGGATCATTTTGTACCGGCACAAGGGGATCGTTTGACCTCAAGAGCACATTTTTCAAAAAATGTCTAAAACGAACCTCGAAACATAGCCTTTTTTAAACTCTGACTCGAAACATAGCCTTAGGGAGGTCGTAGCGTGCTTGAAAATAAATTGAATATTGATAGGAACAGCCAGTAAAACATTCATTCCGTAAAATGCAACCAAATTTCAACAATGAAACATTATTTTTATGCTTACCTTAGATTAAACACACCATTTTTCTTGTTTTCGTAATATTTCGATGCACAACACTCACCCCGCCATGACACCTTGTGAGACCACTGAGCGGGGTACGGATAACACGTTTGCTGATAAATCAGATAGATGGCATTAGTAGTTTGATAACATGAATCAGTCATAAAGTGTTTGTTCGCGTTAGCGTATGTTGATATCAGAAAAATCTTTTTCAAAGAAAAAGTATGATTGCTGGCGGGCTGTGCTTCCTCCAACGTGAGGAGCAGGCAAAATCAGACGAATGTCGAATTCTTTGTCACAAGCCAAGTCTGGGACAGTAGGCATGTTGAACTGATGTCTGCGTTTGTTCATTCGCAAGAAACTTACATAATATTCCATTTTATCACTGCGATTGTGAAGAATTTTACCCACATAAAAGACACTCTTCGTTTTCGTAGCAAATCGAACGAGGACATAATCTCCTTCAACACACTTTAGAGAAACAACACCTTTTATTTTTTTCTTTAGAGAAAAACACTTTAGAGATAAGAAACAAATCAACTTTATTTATAAATCATACGAAAAAGAATCCAAGGCCATACGACTCAAAAGCCATGTTTAGCATCTGCGCGTTAAGAATAGCAGCTTTTTCTTTTCTACCATACCAATATGAAAGATTTATAAATCCCAGTACTTTTTCTCTAAACCTTGCAAAAACAAAATTGAATTTACCATTCTGCTTCTCTGCTGTGTAAGAACCTGTGCGGCTTTTGAGAAAAGTCTTTCAGATGGAAGTGAGCTAGCCACCATAGTTCGGTTTCGGTTTAAAGAATGTTTATTTGCCAAGAAATTACAAAATTTCACTTATGACAAAACTTAAATTAATGTACTAAATTAAATTACGAGCAGTGAGCATGCTATAGAAATAATTAGGTATTATCTAACGTAAGCTAAATACTTATCAGTTAACAAAAGCGTAACATGTTCGCAAGTGCAATAGATTACTAAAGAGGGTAGGTCTTAAAATTAAATGAAGTACAGAGTCGGATTAAGGCAAGTACAAAAATATCAATTAAATATTTAAATGCCACATTGTATAACGTTGGGAACTGTATTTTATAGTCTGCCCACACTTCTAATGGGTTTTCGTTATATCTCAGTAGATATTATATCAAGCGATAACTCATCTGAAAGACTCATTAGTTTTATTTGTTTTTCAATTCCGCTGGACCAGTTTATGGTGATCGGTCACTCCAGAGATCCGATGAAAAACTAATTTACCACATCAAGTTATTTTTTCCCTAAATTTCCCTAAATCCCTGTCGAATTAAAAATAGCCCTAAGTCGTACATAAAAAAACGTAGATTCGCCCTAAAAAAGGGCGAAATCCCTAAAAGTGGAAACACTGGACTGCCAATACTGGAACAAGCGGAACGCCAGCGCACACTGAATGCTGTGTCATCATCATCATCTTCTTCCGATGGTCACAAAAAACTTTTAAATGGTCCAAGATCTAGACAATACAACAAAGTATGAACTGAAATGTGCTTACCTATTTTGAAAATATGGTGGATTTTTAAATAAAAAACAAATTTAATGAGATAGATGTATGAACCTTCTTATCATTTATTTTGCAATATTCTTAATTTAGGGTTAACTTTCCCAGTTAATTTACTATGTTCTAAATTGCTATATTTATTACTTATACAATAGAAATTAATCTTCACCAAAATCATCTGGTCAATAATGCACAGTAAATGGTTTCCGCAGCTAATAGTAAGCAATTCTGGTGACTCACACTTCACATGGTTTACTACCGTATCGAATAACTGCAGTTTAATTTCTTTATTGTGTTTATTATCATTGAAATGCACATTAAAACAGTCAACAGCCGACTGCACAAATTTTAATAAGTTATTACTGGGCATTTTTAAGTTCACAGTCCTGCTACAATCAGAAATAGATTGGCAGTACAGGTCTCACATTTATAATAGTTTATGCAAAACTTTGCAAAATAGCCAGCAAAATATGCTAAGGCACATTCTTCTAATGTGACTTCCTTTCCAGTGCCAGTACTAATGGTCGAAGTTGAAGCTACTGCCATTTCTTTAGCACTATCGGCAGAGTAAAGCCTTTTTTCAGCACTATCAGCAGAAAAAATAGCATTGGCTTCGACCATTGACGAATGCGACGAATGAGCGACATTTGAAGTTACAATCTTTTGTTCAAAGTTACATCTATCACTGGTTCCAGATATTCTCCTTCATCATCCTCGCAATTTTACTAGTTGAAGGGTACATGGAAATAACGTGCAATGTCAATTTAGAAAGATTTTCACAATCACTTTTTTTAAGTTCAAAACTTCGTATAACTTTCTAATATTACTGTATCATCAATCAAATAGTTGGAACAAAACCAAAAAATATCTGTTTATAGATATTTGTCATTAAAATGGTTATAATATTGCTATTAGGAGGTATTTTTTTATAATCTGTAACATAAGACCCTTTTGAACACGGAAAAAACATGCGTTGTCATATTAATCACGTATAAAAACCTGCGTTATCACACAATACAGCGAGGAAACCTACACCTAGTTTATACTAAACGAACATAAGCCTAGTTTAGTACATAGAATACCTACCTGTGTGAAAGTATTGTAAAGTTCTGTAATAAAAGGTTTTTTAATGATTATTATTTATTAAAATAATTTACATTTTCGGCAAGTTAGTATAGTATTCTTGTGCAGGTTGCGAGCAAAACTTCTTTAAAGCCTGCAGGTCTTCATATTTTCTCTTTTTTAAGTGGGATCAATTCTTTATACGAGTTTAATGGCAGCTCAAATTCTCCACGTGGCAAAGTAGGCACGAATGCGCGTGGACGAATGACTTTTTTTGCCCAACTGGTGTGATAATGCTCTCTGTATAGTACGCTCTGTGGTTCTTCGACTGTGACTTGAATTTCCTTTATTGTTTGAATAGGAAAAGGACATTTTTTCAAGTATCGGGATTTCGTAAAGTCAGCCCATGACTTCACCATGCCATTGTTTACTTCAATAACCTCGAATGGGCATGGCGTTTTTCTGGATATTCTGAGCAACTCATACCAATCGCTTGGCAGCTCCATTCGGGTTTTTAAGTTGATTAAGCCCATATTTTTGTCATTTTCTAGGTAAGAATGGCCTCTCACTGGGAAGGTTATAGTGATTGAATCTACAAGACGTACATCGTGTACGATGTAGTGAATGGCTTTGAAAACATTGTAATTTTTATTCTGCCCTCCACACGAATCGCAAAAGATGTGAAGGTGTCGCATCGTTTGAGGACCGCGGTTGGTTAAGAAGTCGAAAAGAAAGGTACACACTTCGTCGGATCCCTTCCTTGCGTGTGTTTCAGGATAAGCATAGAAGTAGGACTTCTTATCTGCCAAATTGTGTATATTGAAAGAGTTCATTGACAGTTGTCTCTTATAATAAACATCGTTGGTCGTTATGTTCGGCAGCGAAACATTCTTTTGGTAATCCATCGCTATAGCTACCATCTATCTCTTATAGCGGTTTTTCGAGTAATGCGCTTCCGATCATAGAATACCTCGGCCTTCTTCTTGTGTAACAGATCTTCCAATTTTATCTTTCGTAATTCAGCTTCATTGTTACAGGCAGCAATTTTGACCCTGTTTTCGTCGCAAAAACTGCAAGTATCCATTCGAGGATAGCCAGTGCCGGTTTTAGCACTACCAGCGCCCTGGGCGAGATTTATACGGCGCCCCCTAACTGCAATTCAAACCCATATGAAAAAAGGAAAAAGATATAGTGAAATTACCATTTATTAAAAGAAATAACCATTTATTTAAAAAAAAAACTCATAAAATTTTACTTTTCTAGCCTTTCTGTCGGCGAACTCTTTCATTATTTTATCGAAATCGAGGTTTTCAGCAATTTCATTCTCGTTTGACAAAGTTGCCAAGTTTGTCAATCGGGATTGCGATATTGTCGATTGCAGATAGGTTTTTATCAGCTTAAGCTTAGAAAAACTCCTCTCCCCACTAGCAACCGTTACAGGTATAGTTAATAATATGCGCATTGATATCCATACTTTTGGATACAGTTCTTGTAAGTTGCGATCTTTGATAAAATTTAAAACAAAAACAGCGGTAGCCACATTCTGATCAGGCAAAAAAGATTTCAGACTTATGAGTTCATCACGCAACATACACCCATCTATATCTAAATTAGTCTACAGTTAATTTCAATTGGAGATCACCACAGAGTTTGACGAGGTCAGGTTTTTCCGGAATCTGTTTTATATTGTACAAAAAAGACCAATATTCAGAGTACTCATTTAACTGTTCAAATCTTTCATTGACTGAGATTAATGTAGTGTCCAAAAGGCAGTTGAAAAATTCAATCTAAATTTTTTTTCCGGAGAAGCTATATGTAGGTTCATAGCGGGCAGTTTCACCAGCTTGACGCTTAACATATCGAATTCTTGTCGTGGCTCTAAACACAGGTCCAATTTCCAGTTCTTTAGCCAATTCCTTCGCCGTTAAAATGGCGCATTTGAAGCCTTTATTTCTATATTCTTCAAAGAAAGTGCAGCATTTTTTCAACAGTTCTGTGCATTTACCGAGATCTGTGTCTGTTGATTGCAGAGATTTACTAACGATATTAATATGAAAAAGTATGTCATACCAAACGACCAATGACACTATGAAGCTAAAATTTTTTAGCTGTTCGGCTAGAGTAGTATCCTCATGAGAGACTTGAATGAATGAATCACTTTATTGTACACCAAAATCAAGAGAGAATGAAATGAAATGTGTACTTGAACATCAGTTTTCTGAGTTTCAATAGCTAAAGTAATTAAAGCGTCATGGATGGCACTAATTTGATAACGGACTGCTTTAACACTGCTGATTCTTGCTTCTCAACGTGCAGTGACACTGAGCTTTTTTATAGTAGGTGTATAATCCCAAGTGATCGGTAAGAATTTTCCATCGATGAACAGAAGCTGAAAACTATGTGAACAACCTCTGAAGTACCCAAACAAAGTAGGTAACTGATTTTACGGATGACTTAGCGGCATCGCAGAGTACGAGATTGTAGCTGTGGCAGCCACACGGTACGTAAACAGCTAAGGGATTTATATCCAGAATTCTCTTTGCGCCTGCGGCGCCCCTTTATATCCGGCGCCCTGGGCGGTCGCCCAACCGCGCCCTACCCTAACGCCGCTACTGAGGATAGCCGAATGAAATGTTAAATTGCGTGTTGAAAATGTTACGGTAGGTTTCGTAAGATGCATTCAAAATTTCATGTGCTTCCTTAAACATTGCATACATTTTTTTAATATTCAGGTCTTCTGGTAAATATTGACTTCTGCTGTCTTTGAGGGCGTAATGGCTGGACCTGGTTTTAAAGCTGCCAATGTGGGCTTTTATGGCTTTAAGGGTATCTTCGTGTAGCCTTCGGTGATTGCCACTACTTTTGCCGCGCTTATCCTTGGGGGCTTCTCCAGTCGTGATCAAAGATTTTTTTAAATAATTAAGTTTTCCCCTTCCGATGCCGTGCATGGACATGAAAGCATTCGCACATACAGGGACATCTTTGAACTCTTCTTCCTTCTTCACTCGTACTCTGTAAGCATACGACGCGTCATGTCGTGTTCCGGGTGTTTCTATGTTTACAGGGCGACGTTGTTTTACACACATGGCTGTTATAAGTCCGCAGAGATATAAGTTTTCATCGTGTGTCTGTAAGCTATTGAAATAATCAAGTAGATGTTTTCTTTCATCTGAACTTACGGCTTCAAAACATTTTAATCGCTTACAGCCACACGGCTCTCCACATTCGTGGGCTTGTATTCTGATTTTTTTCATTACCTCAGTAGTTCTCCCAGTTATTGGACGCTTCTTTGAGCCGCTTATTGGTTTTTCTGTTTCGTCACTATCACTCATTTTGAAGCAGAGCAGAGTAGATCAATAAACGCCAGGCCGGCGAAAACGCGCGCTCAAGCGTGAAAAAACTTATTTTAACAAGGTAAATCAAATTGCAAGCAGAAAAGCACGTGCAAAACAAACAGAAATAAAGATTCAGAAACCGCCAAACCTTATAACAATGACTGTTTGATATGATGACAGTTCGAAAATTGCCAGACTAAAAAATAGCATCATTTTGTCTTTGGTTCAGTGACATTGCATGTTTATTTCCGGTTTGGGAAAACATTGCACGTTTCTTTATTGGAACCAGTTGATATGGCAGGTTTTTAACCTGTCCATATTATTTTTAGATACAAATAACGCCTGATTTAGCACGTTTTTTTCCCCCTATCTCAAAACCATACCATACTTCATCACAAACTGAACAAATTGGCATCAAAATCTCAAAAAAAGAAAAAAATGACATCGCATGTTCTTTCCCTGTACCCTTCAGTTGGAATAAATTAATTCACGAGATTGCTTCTAAATCAATATTTAGAAGCGTTTTTGAGCGAAGCAATTTTGCGGTTGGATTTCTGTTGGATCCTCCTTTTTGCCTAAACCGGGCAAAAACATTTTCGATTACATTTTGATTTAATTTTCGGGTTATTGTGTTAGTGATTTTTGGATCGGAGCATTCTTCATTAAATAATTGGAGAACTGCCTCAAGTATGAACAACCCCGTTAAACGATGGTGTCCGGGTTAATATTTTTTTTGTCCTACTGTATTATTTTGATACGATATTTTTTTGTAAGTTTTTAAATATATTTTTTGCTTCAATTATGGCTTTTGTTGCATAAGTAGAATTTTTTGACAGTGCATGTTTGTATGGATTTTTGCTATATCTGTTTTTACTATTCATGGCGTCACATGTGGTTCACAATTTGGACAAACATGGCAGTCAGTGGCTTCGGCTGTATTGCTCTTTTACTCATTTGTGGCTTTAGCAGTTCGAATAGCAGCTGCAACAGAATTGCTAAAAATCTGTGTAGCGAGGCTTACCGACATTTTTTGAAATGAGTTTGGGTTTATATGGCGTTCACGCAATTTTGTAAGTTACTTACGCTTGAGGCTTTATATAGCATAAGTTTTTTTTATATCTTGAAAAGATAATTTCACATCACCATGAACATAATCGTTACTTATAAAAATTATTTATAATATTCTTTATCAGGTGGGGGACATCAAACAGGGCAAATATTTTTCTATCATTACAATAGAAAAATGGCGACTCAGATGTTGCCCCCAGTGTTTTAAAAACTTTTTGATTTGTTGATGCCTGGTCAAAGACCACAGCTTTCAGTAAAACCCCGAAACAGTTCCAGATTTTCTGCTTTTACATTTGTATTTGATAGGAAGTATGCGACTGGCAACTTCCATTGCGCATACAAACATTGAAATGTCCCAGCTAATGTTTTTACAGTTGTGATAAACCCTTCTTTCCCGTGGTTCACCTATTTTGTCCACCTGGTGGACCACGGGTAAACATATTCTTCCGTGGTCCACCTGATAATCGCGTAAATTATTTTTATTGAAATATATTGCCTATTGTCCACCTTTTTTTCATTGGCTAGATTAAATCTATGCAACATTGATCCCGACAAATTAAAAAGTACACCGAATGGCATTTTTTTTTTAAATTCATTTATTGAAATAATTTACTTCAATTAAAATGATGATTACTTAAAACTAAAATTGCTCTATCAACGTAGTTTCTCCAATGCGAAATTGATTGGAATTTCACCATTTAGTAACTGTAATTGTATCCCCATAATATCATCGTCGTTATCTATATATGTATATTTTTCTTCTCTTCGATGTTGTCTTGAAACTTGATGTTTCTAGTTTTGTTAAACCTTTTAATAGATTTATTACCGTTGCATTTCTTTTATTTACTTCTTTATTCAATTTCGAATGATAAGACTCTGCAGTGTTATTGGTGCGGTGTCTTTCACCAAATACGCACAAAATTTCACTGAATTTATCAGACAGCCAAAAACTTTCAACGTACTTTAAGAAGAGTAACATTTTTTTGCTATCACTGCTTTCAGATTTAACATACTCCAATCCTTCTTTAATGCTTTCATGGGGTATCAAAGGTAGAGCAGCAATTAATGCAGCGATCCGCTTTTCTCCTTTCGATTTTAAGCCTAACTTTTTGGCCTTCTTCCAAATCGCCCTCTTCCAATAATAAAAACAACCGCGCAATGTTACATGTGGAAAAGCGCATAAAATAGCATTTATTGCGGCTTTCTCGAAATCAAGATGCATTGTTTTAGGATTGAAATTTGGTAACTGTGATTTAATTAAATCGAACACAATCGAATATGATTCCTGTTTTTTGTTCGACATCAATACGTATATCAGCGGTACAACTTTTGTAGTCGTTATAGTACTCCCGATATCTCCATGTAATATGTACAATTGTTGGAATGGTTTCGGACAACAAGAAAGAGTGGCATCACCGAAATATTCAGTAACATCAGCAATGATCTCTCTAGCTCTTTTTGAACAAAAGACAATGATTCGCGATCCTTCATAAAAATAGTTTGCCAAAACCAATTGTGCAAATTTGATGGGAACTTCCACTTCTTCAAAATCGCTATAAATAGTTTTTTTAACTCCTAAAGATTTATTTCTTATTGTATATAAGTTGTGTTGTATGCTCGAAAACGACGGTATTTGCGTAACCATGTTCAATCCTTTACTTTCTAAAATATCAACACTATCCTTATAAAGTTGTGTTAAAGGCAAATCAGTGTTTTTGACTTTGTTTTTCAAAGATTCAATTTCATTTGCAACCACAATTTTGGAAAAATCAGATGCACATGAATGATTTTTTTTACTTGTCACCTTTCCATCCTGATTTTGAGATTTTAAAAATGTTAATTTGTATTTGAAAAGTTCTAGGAGCGTGGAGGTTTACGAAACAGGACTTCCGTGAATGTTGACTTACCTTAACGATAATATTTCCGGTACATTTCTTTTTTTTGTACTCCGCACATCTCCATAAAACCGCTGAGGTTTTTTTAAAGGTTTTGACTCTGTAGAAAAAATATACATCATGCACCAATACAGTGCCCCCCTTTCTGGTAATATAGTGCAAATCGCTTTCTTCGTCTTGCGTATCTCCCATTTTAATAAGATTTAATTTTACTCACAAGCGATCAGGGACGGAGCACTATTTCATTAAACAGAACACATCTAATTCTGTTAGATGGTCAGGAAATACTCAAAGATTAATTGTCAAGAAATACTCAAAGATTAATTGTCAAGAAATACTCAAAGATTAATTGTCAAACGATAAAGAAACAATACGTTGTAAGTTCTTGAAAAAGAGGTGCACTTGAAAAGATTCAATTACAGTGAAGCACGTCAACGAAAGATCAAAAAGATTGTGTGCTCAAAGGTGGACCACGGTTAAATAATAATTTCCTATGGTTCACCTTAGTTCACCTGGTGGACCACGGAAGAATATGTTTACCCGTGGTCCACCAGGTGGACAAAATAGGTGAACCACGGGAAAGAAGGGGTGATAAACACACTTGGTAGAGGGCATTTTTGAGGGGTATCAAAATCCTAAAAACTCGCACAGGTCGTTTTTCAAGCACAGGTCACAGAGTTAGGCGTAGGTTATCAAAATCCGATAGGCGAGCAAAGTCACCAACCAAACCAACGTCCAGTCCAGTGTAGTGTTGCCAGGTCAACTGAAAAATTTGCAAAATGACGGCAATCCAAGAGACGGGCTACGATTTTATTTATAGGTAGGTACTTGCGTTAATACTTAGTGGTTTATAGATATGTAGGTACTTAATATTTTTTTTTTTAATTTATTTATTGTTTACAAATAATATTACATGCAATAAAATATGCATAAAATAGCAACTAGAAACCGCTAAGGTTTAATACTTATGCTATTTATGAATCACAAATTAAGTTTAAGTTGTGAGTAACTATAAAATATGCTAATTGTTACTTATTATCATCTTACTACAATAATATTAGGTTTAACTATATAATAATAATTTTATGAGCAGTAGGTAATTTAACATTATCTAATAAGTGTTGTATGTGTATACTATATATGTACATACATATATACAGGGTGAATTTTTGAGACGGGACAGTAAGGGCAGGTACCTTAACCGTTATAGTTACAGGAAAACGTTTTAAGAAGACTATCCATAATTTTTTAAGATATTCTGAACTGCATTTACAGATTTTGGAAAAAATGTACAGTCAGCAAGAAAATGGTCATTTTACACAAAAACTTTTTTTGATGCCAATCGATCCTCTTTCTTATTAGGATCAAAAGTCTCTACTGGACCGACTGAGGTTTGAGTACTAGAAATGTCAGAAATTGCGAAAATCTTTTCCAATACTTACATTTGTACGGAATGAATGAATGAATGATTATAACTTTATTGTACACCATAAAATAAATAACAGTAGAAGATAAGATACGGAAATACAAGGGGAATAAGATAATTACAGTTTTTGTCAAGCTGGCCTCATGGCTCACTGTACTTAGAAGCAAAAGCGCCTACCTAAGTAGAAAATCATCATAGGTGCATCGATAATCCTCTGTATTAGAACTAAAAGAAATAATAACAAAATAAATCATTTTAATGTGTATTTTAGACACAGACCAAAATAACTTACATTAAAATGATCTACGAAATAAATGGCTCAAAATGACCGCTGTTTTCACGAATACATAAGTTCACTCAAAAGGTTTTTAATTACCTTTCTTGATGGTACTTGTCGCAATGGGTACTAATTCGTGTACCACACCAATGCAGATTCCGTGTTCCTATTATTTACAAAATACGCTTCAATTAAGTCCAAACGTTTGAGATTTAAAGACATTTTTTAACGAGAAGTTTAATCTAGAATTTTCCCAGCACAAACATAAGAATGATCAGAAATAACCCAAGAATTCGAATCAAATTTGAAACTTACTTTCTTCAGCCAGTCTTCTTAATAGCGGATTATAGCGGATCTACCCATAACAAAAAGTTTGGCTAATTTAGAAGTTTGACTCTTTTACCGAAATGTATGGAAAAAGTTTTTCGCAATTTCTGACATTTCTAGTACTTAAACCTCAGTCGGTTCAGTAGAGACTTTTGATCCTATTAAGAATTGCTCTGAATCCGACTTGGGATTTAATATCGATGTTACAAGTTTCTGAACATTGCACCACCGAATTACCTACGCCTCTTATTTCATGACTAGACTTAAATAATGATGCGTTAAGCTTGTCACAAAACGATTTTGAAATAAAGCACCGCTAGCTTCCACTATCAAGCAGTCACAGAAAGAACAAAGAAGTGTGGAAGGATTATGAAAGGATGGTTGGCCCCACCAGATTTCTAATGATGATCGATGATAATGCCAATCAGACTTCAATCCCACCATGCGCTTGGCTTCCAAGTAGTCTTCTGTCCAGCAGGTTGTGTATTGCGTGTTTTAGTTCCTTTGTCCAGTAATGGCAGCCACGTCGCGTCGTCGTTCTTCATAGGCTGCTGGATTCTTGTAATCCGGCTCGAAAGACCAATATGTACCGTGCTGATGCTTAGGTACGTTTTAGATTCCTGCCTAGCTTACTGAAACTGGGATTCCTGGTCTTGCTGATCTTTTAAATAAAAGAATTTGTGATATGCTGTTGACTCGTGTATTCAATAATGGCGTCTAAAAACTAATTTATAAGATCCTAGGATAGGGGGGTGTGGGAACAATATTTTAACCAATCGCATTAGCGATTTGCGATATCACGTGATGGAAGCCGCCGCTGATTGGTCCGTCGCGTCGACGTCTTCAAGTTGGTTTACGAAAATAGTTCCGTTCCAATTTTTTCTTGTAAGCGCGTACAGAGATCTAGATCGTGAGCGATAAAAATTACTGATTGGTCCGTCGCGTCGGCGTCTTCAAGTTGGTTTACGAGAATAGTTCCGTTCCATTTTTTTTGTAAGCGCGAACAGAGATCTAGATCGTGAGCGATAAAAATGAATTGCATAACGTCACATCCCTAGTCATGTGGTACTGACAGATGTCAACGTCATACAGGCAACTGTCACCCGCACCATGCTACAGCGCAAAGAGTTTAGATTGAAGTTATAACGTTGTCTTTGAAAAAAGTCAATATATAATATACATATAGATACTTCTTTATATTTTTTATTTTATAAAAAGATTAAAATAAAAAAAATAAAGAAAGATTAACAAAAAAAATAACTCGGAATTTTTTGTATTTTTTTCCTACGATAAAAAAGGGTCTAGTTTCACCCATTTTCATATGTGCACTTTATGAAGACTCACTGCATTTAGATGACAATCCATACTTTTATCCCCCTTCGGCCGCTTTGGAAACCAAAGGTTCGAAACCAGTTTAGACAACAGAATTATTTTTCTTTTTTGGAAACCTGGTTTCGAATGATGAATAATAATTTTATTCTGTTGTCTAAACTAGTTTCCAATTCAAATTATAGATTCTTCATTTGAAACTCATTCATGGATATAACAGATATGCATTAAAACTATTTAGTTACAGCTTTCACATTCAAAGTCACAAGAAATAAGAACTTCACTTTGACGTCAGATAGCTAACAATTGTGAGTAGAATTATAAAATCTGGTATCAAAGAAATTTTTCTAACCTTACCTTACTTAGCTATATGGAAAACAAAAATCCGCTGAGGAGAACAATCGTGGAAAAAAATAAATGTCTCTTTAATGGGTGCTATGAAGTAAATCTCCACCGGCCTTCAGATTTCCATAAAGCGATGTTGTTGTGTAAATTTAACTTGTACTTACCGTCTAACACGAACTTGTGTATCCATCACATGGACACCGAAGAATGGAGTGATGTTATTACAACCGCTGCAATTCCTACACAAGTTTTTGACGACGAACTTACGCAAGATGTAGTTAATACATTCAAAAGTGTATTACAATACTTACAACTTACAGTTTCTTCTGCATTACAGTAGCTATAAAATAAATAACTCAGATATTAATTAATTAATCACTTGTTTTATTTAAAATTTGCCTATCGATTCGCCCGTAGGTACACATTTTATTCACTGTTATTAACAAAATAATATAGTAGATACTTACTGGTAGTTTATTTTTCATTAGTGAAAATTACAGTTTCAAAGTGTACAATCAACATAAAAATTTGAATACATGAAAAAAAACAAATTAGGGACATTACTTCTGAAATGTATACAGATTTCTGATGCTGACTGTACCTACTTAAACAGATACTAACTTAAATAGCTTAATAACACAAGGTTGTTATTGCAAATACTTATTGAAAAATTGAACGAAAATGGCGATATTGTTTCAATACAATTTCCAACTGAAATCTTCTTTCGCAGCTATTGCTGTTCTATGGTTGAGTCGATTTCGTCATCAATTTCTTCGTAGATTTTAGTTTTCCTGTTGTTTTGTTTACCAATCTGTTTCTCATTCTTTAAAACATCCAAAACATGGGCTAGTGTAGGATTTCGTCGGCCAATAAATCGATTAATTTTTGAGTGCCACCCTTCGAATTTATTTGTAGTCCTTTTTTGCTCATCGCTACAGCAACTCACTTTACAAAAATCGTTTTGGTCAAACCATTGTTTCTTAAAATATGTATTAAATTTTTCCATTTCTGTGCCTATGGGGCTTTTTTTTCATTACGTAGGATAATCCTTTATTTATGAAAACCGAAGGCAAGCGTGCTACGTGCCTTTTCTTGACAGGCGAACGTACTATATCTACATCAACGACATCAAATAACGGAGACCAATTTATACACTCCGCATCACGTCTTAGTTCCTTCACATCGATGCCACTAAAATTCCGCTGCAAGATGATTTTGGGCTTTGGTAGACGAATTTTGTAAGAAAGAAATATTAGGTCATGATTGGAGAAAACAGCAGTTTAACAATACTTATTTCTTTAAGTACTTACAAACTAAAAACAATTTTTCTTACCGCTAATATATTCTTATATTAAACAGTCCGCGATAAAAACTAACTAAAACCATTCCTTCTTTTAACTAAAACGTTCTTATATTAAATAGTCCCCGAAAAATACTTATTTTGTAGAAAGAGTTCTCCAGCACAAATTATACATTATAAATCATAAATTTTGATGGGTTCATAGTCATTATGCATCGGGTACCGAAGATGTAGGCAATCCTGGCAACGGCCCGTGGATGACATACCCTCTTCACTCATAATTACTCTGTAATCTTGCAGACAGTAAAAAAAATAGATCTATCAAGATGGTTTTTGGTAACTGCAACTGTTTTAACATAAAATACATATTTTCAACATTTTCAAATATTGACGCCGGGTTATTGAGTCTCTATATTTGATTTCATGCACTCAAACAAACTTGTCAAAGCCATTTCATATAAAGTCTAAGGTTGTTTTGAGAACAATTTACGGATTACTTCAAGCCTGTTCATTATTTTCTTTTAGTTTTGTTCAAAACAAGTATTGATATAGTCTTTTAAACTTTCGCGATCACGACACATTATTAACACATATTTAACCGGGTATTTATCGCGCTATTTACCTTTATTATTGCCCGACGTTTCGACAGGATTGCACCCATCGTGGTCCCGGGAAGACTGACTAAATAGCGCGATAAATACCCGGTTAAATATGTGTTAATAAAGTATTGATATTTTCGGGCTTTAAAGACAAAATACTATGTTGTGTCAATTTTGATTTACTCGTGAAAGATAGTTTATACAAAAAAGATCGTGTCGGTCTCTTCGGAAAACCGGCCAGTGTGCTCTTTAATGAGTCGACAAGTAGGTAAATAGTTTTGTACCTTTGTTACCTTTTTGCCTTTCGTCGTAAAGCTCGCGTAAAATGAAAGTAACAGCCATGGTAATTTGCATTTGGGAAAACTTCTTGAACATCAGCGATTGCAGCTCTCTCAAAATATGTTATAATTTCTGTCGGTGAAAATCCCGGAATAGTAGATTTTATCAATTCTAGCATACGCACATACATTTCTTTTGTTTTTTTGGTAATCAGAACATATACTAGTGGAATTATATTAGTCAACTCATCAGAACTCCCTAAATCCCCATGCATGGTGTAAAGTTCTGTAAATGGTGCAGGACAAACTTCGAAAGTGCCATCAAGTACCTAGTATTATTTTAATATTTGGTATTATTCGTCTGGCTTCTTTTGAACAAAACAGCAAAATGCGGTTGTCTTCATCGTTAAAATCGAAAAGTAGCATATCGGTATACTGAGTGGGAATTTCTAACACACATGCATCATTACAAGACAGCAAAGGAACTTGAAAGTGTTCATTCCTTTTACGATAAATCGTTGATTTGACTTGTTTATATGAAGGTATATTTTGTATAAAATGTATACCTTTGTCGTGAAATGTTGACACCACTTTTTTGTACACATTCGGCACAGTATCTTGCCCTAGACCCGCTTCTTCGACACACGTTGCTATCACGTTTTTTGTAATTTCTTTTGTTTCGTCCTTCACACAATTTATGTGATGTGGTTTATTTTTCATTATTAATTTCTCCGTCTAAAAATATAATAAATATAAATTTTATAAAAACGCTTTTTAAAGCTGAAAATAGAAAAAAATATTATTTATGTACATAATTAACTCACCATAGAAATCTTCATACTTCCGACACATTTCAGTTTCCGATAATTTATACATCGCCATAATGACATTCCTCTAGTATAATTTGTCTGTAGGTAATATTCTTTATCACCATGCTGTAAAACTTTTTCACGACCCCGTTGCAGAAAATTCAAAGTATCAAAATTTACGTTTATTTCCATTACGATAAACAAAGATCCAATCCAATCATTGTAAACAAACAACAATAAATAAGTGAGGACCCTGCGACTGCAGCTCTCTCAAAATCCGTTATGGTGCGTTACGGCATTATAATTTTTGTTAGTGAGTAACCATCTAATCAAAAATGCCACTAAGACAAGGGGTAGCAAATCATTCTCGAGTGGCCAGTTTACATATCAACTTCAAGAAGTTTATATACCTACATATGTACTTAGTTTGTTCTATGGAACAATTTGAGACAAAAATTACAAACTGTTCTATAGTACAAATAGGGACAATATTTTCTCAAATTGTTCTATTACGTCATGTTCCATAGAACAAATGGGACCTACCCACATTTGCGGGCGACGTACGACAGTAATTAGGGTGTCCAAAAAATCGCGTTCCTTAGATGAGAAATGAATTATCAAAATGTAGCGAAACTAATTGACTATTATTTTTAATTATAACTTGTATTAATTCATTTTAGGGTTATACATTCGTGGTTTAAGTAATAAGTGTGTTCACACTAACACCCTGTAGGTACCTACGTCATTTTATTCAATAAAATCTTTACCTTGTGTAAATGTACCTACCTAGTGCTAGAAGTGAGTGAATTACTTGTCTGTGATTGTGTACCTTCTAATAGTGACCTACGAAAACGAAATAAGAAGCCGTCTAGACATCTGACAAGCGAGAAAATATGAGGTACTTAAAACTTTCCTAATACTACCTAGGTTGAGGTACCTATACTATATTATTATTACTTACGCATTTACTAAATAAATCGTCGAGTAAATCAAATCGGTTATGTTCTAGAAAACTGGTTCCAGATATTCTCGTGATGTTGAAGCACGGCAGTAATGTGACGGCATCTTTGGAAGAACAGCTAAGAATTTTTCCACATGTTCGTGTTCACCAGTTTTTGTTGGCACATTTCGATGGACTGATGATGTGGCGGCATCGCACAGTCAGGTTTATTCAACCAATATCTCACGAACCAGTCTTTTATTCCAAGGGTATCTTAGAAAGTTCTCTTACATACTTGCTAACGTTTGTTTTCAATCGAAAAAATATAAGCGCCGCTTTCAGTTTTCTTTGATTCAGGATCTTTTTTTCAACTGCCATAACATGAGAACATATAAATGATCTTCGCTGTTCACAATTCATGTTCTTCCAAAATGTTGTGAACAAATGTTTTCTTTGCTCTTCATTTAAAATATCACATGCTCTGAGTTTCAATTTTTTACAACTCTGGCTGCTGAGCTGGCTTGAAAACGTCTTGTTTCACTTTGAATTTTTCGTTTTTCATAGCCTTTCTGTCACGTCTATATCCTAAATAATATTCACCTTTCATCCTTAGTTCTCTATTGAGATTGCGTGGATATTTATTTGGATCTTTTGATGCTTTATTTTGTCGTTGTTTTTGACTTACCAAATCGCCGTAATAAGGTTCATCGCTGAGTATAATGAACTTTGGAGAACCTAAAGTAGTTACTTTGGGTTCTCCAAAGTTGTCTCGACTACTTGTAGTGCTCTCCGTAGGTTGGATCTTATTTGAACTTATCTGATCAACCGTTAAGAGTTCAATGAAGCCTTCACCATTTTGATTTACCATGTCAACGGGATCGTGTACGTCGCTGAGGGTCATGATAGTAGTTAATGTAGTTTTCGAGGAAGACATGGCTGCACTGTGTTCTCCAAGAGACCTGCTTGCTGTAGTACACTCGACGTCTATTGGTATCGTTTCAGCAAAACCTCTATTTGAAGAAACCAAAGTGCATGCATCGAGTTCTATGAAGTCTTCACCATTTAAAAAAAAAATGAAGCATTCATGATGGCTAACTTATCCAAGTCCAAATTTTGTTTGAAATCTAAAAAGAATAAAATAAAATGATTATTACTGCTAACAGAACACATAATACCTACAGGTAAAAGTTACCTATTACGAAAAAAACAACAAAAATACTTTACCAAGCTTACTCCTTTTATCTTACTTTCTAAAGCTCTGCTTACGCCGTTTACGGCCCAATTTTAGTCCAGCATCTCGCAACTGTTGACACAATTATTTATCTGTACCTACTTTGGTCACTCGATTACTCAAATTCGTCTCCATTCATTGTCTATATTACCACTCTACCAGGTATCCTGCAAGAAATAACGTTTATAACATCGCATAAGTCATAATCGATGCAATAGCACGATGCTAGTAACACCGCCTAAGTAGATGGCGACAAACTCATTAGATTTTAGGTTCATAATGACACTTAGTCAAAAAATCTTATAATGTAATCAGTAACTTTACTCTTATTTGTTATTTACACTTCATAGAACAAATTCATCAAATATAACACTATAAAACCGCTAAAATCAGCATTAAAAGAAGTAATTTTCACTCGCAGTATGGCGGAATGACGATTTATTTATTTATTTATTTTTCGGAAAACCAGAAGCTTATTAATAACTTATAATACAATAAAATATATACCATGAAGCTAATTAAAGGTTTTCACCGATATATAACATAACAGGTATAGAAAAAACTATGAACATCCTAATCAATCTTAACTTTAGAAGAACCAATAGTACTTAAATAAAGTTAGAAGTTAAATAAACATATAATAATCTACGCAAAAAACTCTCCACTCAGCTGCCGCCGGACCGATGTGACACTTGTACAAAACATATCAAAATCAAATGGTCTACAAAGATGGTTAAAATTGTTGCTTGCACGCCACATATGTATACGAGTTTTGTCGGTAGTTGGTACCAGCATGTGGGATAAAGATAATTGGGTTATATCTCATAGGTTTATCTCATTTGAGTGGTGTTGGCGGGATAAATGACTTAGGCGCTGTCACTATTATTTGAATACTGGCTTGTGATTCGTAAATATCCTTGAATCTGACGGGCAGTTCGACGCGCGAATTTAAAATTCCAATGGCATCAAAATGACAATACCGCCAAAAATCGACTTCGTGTTGTTAGATAAGAGACGATATCGCACATTGAAAACAAAAGTGACACTACACAAAAAGCCCATCAGTTCAGTATAGTTGTTCAAAGTTTTTGTAATTTTTATGACTTCAATAACTCATCAATGAATTGAAGTAGATGCGCTGTTGTTGCTTTAAATAATAGTTCTGGTATCATTGTAACAGAATCTGGTTTATTCCTTTTAGATTAACAGTAGATATGACAAAAAAAATATTAAAAAAAGTTCCGTATAGTGATGCCACTTGAGCTTGAGCATGAGCTTTGAGCATTTTCAAGTATATTTTTGCATAGTGACTTTAATTGAAAAAAAAATCTGCATGGTGCCACTTTTATTCTCAAATTATCGAGTACCTATTTATTTACTTAGTGCAGTATTATGAATTATGACCCTTAAATAATAATCTATGATTTTAAATATAACATATAAAAGTCCAAGAAATAAAACAAATTGATGTAAGAATTATCAAACACTTTTTTTTATTTGTTTGGCTGCTTATCTTTTTCAGCTCAATCATAAAACTTACATAATTACTCATTTTAGATAAAATTGTAAATACAAAACTATGAAAACATTTAGAAGGTATTCTATAGAAGTGAAAGAACAATTTGCTTAGTTACTTAATCATAATCAGGCACATTAGGTATTCAAAATCAACAACATTTTAATAGTAACAAAAATAGTCCTTGTAATTTATAATAACAAAAAACAACACAATTAAAAATATTAATGTAGGTACATAAGTCTTTTGTTTACTTTTACTATCAAATTATCTCTCAATATCTCTTAACCTTATCTAATGATGCACTTATGATGATTATGATACTAATTGATGCGCTCCGGAGCCCTAGCATGCGCTCTCCTAGCGCTTGCCTTTGGGGCTCTGGGGCAGCCGCGATAGTTCGCGGTGTGCCCCTCGGTCCCGCAGAGCACGCAGCTAGGCGGCATGGGGTCGTTGGAGACGCGCTTGCAGTCAGCGGTGCCGTGGTCACCCAGGCACTTGACGCAGCGGGGGCGAGCAAAACAGTTGCGCGCAGAGAGAGTGTCCATATAACTGTCACCTGTGGCACTGTCCCGGGGGGCCCATCCTGAAGGGAGGGAGCCTCTACGTAGAGGCCGGAAAGGCGACACACGGTTTTGACGCCGAATATCGCCTTTCCTTCGGGTGAAAGATCTAAGATGACAAGTACAAGTTCGTACGGGGTCTTGTCCCGTCCGCTGTACATGCGATGGACTTCCCTGACGGGGAAGCCCTGATCGCAGAGGTCGGTCTTAATGACCTCTGAGTCGAACTCCGCGGGGAGGCCGCGGATGACGACGCGCAGAAGGCGCTCGCTCTCGAGAGCATAGGTGTGAAAACCTATGTTCTCAGCGCGGAGGACAGACGTCAGACGTCGGTGATCGTTCGGACATCGGTGTCTGAACGTAAATCTTAATAGAGTCCTTAATGGACTGGGCCTTCATAAAGTTTACCTTTTTCAAGGTAAGGAGCTTCTCTACGCTGGACCATTTGGCCTTTTCGCGGAGGAAGACAGGCGGGGGGGGTTTCTCCTTGCGGAGGGGGGCGGGGGTCGCGGGGGGAGTTGGCGGACGGGTAGCCGTGGCCTCTGTGGGGACTGCGATCTTAGCCGGAGGGGCTAAGGCCGACTTGTGCGACGACTTCTTCTTGCGCCGTTTGCCGCCTTCGACGACAGTATAACTGTCGTCGGAGGACTGCTCCGACTCAGAAGAGTTGTCGGTCGGGGAAGGTTCGAGCTCCATCGCAGAAGCGTCGGAGTCCGAAACGGAGGAGGAGGACGGGGCGGGGGAGAACGGAGTCTCCGGGGTGGCCGGAAGGGCTGGGGCGGGGGTGAGAGGGGCCGCGGTGGCCACCTCCATCGGATTGGACTTGACGTTGGATTTTTGTCCAACTTGGACAACAAGTCTCCGTGCTGCTGGGCTAACATCCTGAGTAACCCCAGAAGGGTCTCAGGATCAAGCCCACCCAGCAAGTCCAGGCTTGACATCGCGCGGGGGGGTGAGGGGAGGTCCCTATTCCCGGGGGGGACACCCGGGAAATAACTAAGTTTCCCTCCTTGTCGGGTATATACAAGGAGGGGTGTGTGCCTGTGTCCTACCTAAATGTGTGTCCCTTTTGCCTCTCTTATGTGGCAAAAGGGGTGTGTGCCTCACGCTATCTGGTGTCGGCGAGGGTTCCACCTCAAGGCCGGTGGTTCCAGACCCAGCCGGATTCTGTTTTGCCTTGAAGAGGCAAAACAGGCGCTCCGGGTCCACGCCCAGCTAAGTTAGTTGTCACCGTAGGGTATACCTTAGCTGACCACTAAAGTCGTGGCTTTCGACAGTATAAAGCCAAAGAAACTAGCTCGAGAAATCGTTCTGAAAAGAACGATTTTCTCTTGCACTAGAAACGTTCGAGTTATTCGCTCTGAAAAGAGCAAATAACTCGAAAGAAACAGGATAGAAATCCAGTAGCGCACTAAAAAGTGCGATCTACTGGTATTCGCTCGCGCAAGTGTTTATTCAGACTAGCAAGCTAGTAAGAATAACACCGCAACGATGCAAAGCTAGCACTGGACGCTAGCGGGCGACGGGAGGGCCCTGGTGCGGGGACCAAGGCGGCGGCGGGCGTCTGACACGACGTCCCGTCCGAGCGGCGACTGAGCGAACGGAGTGGAGGGGCCTGGTGCGGGGACTGGGCGAGCGGGCGGCGAGAGCGGCGTGCGTCTAGCACGTGGTCCGAGCGGCGAGTGATGTGGAACAAATTTAAAAAAACAAATTTAATGAGATAGATGTATGAACCTTCTTATCATTTATTTTGCAATATTCTTAATTTAGGGTTAACTTTCCCAGTTAATTTACTATGTTCTAAATTGCTATATTTATTACTTATACAATAGAAATTAATCTTCACCAAAATCATCTGGTCAATAATGCACAGTAAATGGTTTCCGCAGCTAATAGTAAGCAATTCTGGTGACTCACACTTCACATGGTTTACTACCGTATCGAATAACTGCAGTTTAATTTCTTTATTGTGTTTATTATCATTGAAATGCACATTAAAACAGTCAACAGCCGACTGCACAAATTTTAATAAGTTATTACTGGGCATTTTTAAGTTCACAGTCCTGCTACAATCAGAAATAGATTGGCAGTACAGGTCTCACATTTATAATAGTTTATGCAAAACTTTGCAAAATAGCCAGCAAAATATGCTAAGGCACATTCTTCTAATGTGACTTCCTTTCCAGTGCCAGTACTAATGGTCGAAGTTGAAGCTACTGCCATTTCTTTAGCACTATCGGCAGAGTAAAGCCTTTTTTCAGCACTATCAGCAGAAAAAATAGCATTGGCTTCGACCATTGACGAATGCGACGAATGAGCGACATTTGAAGTTACAATCTTTTGTTCAAAGTTACATCTATCACTGGTTCCAGATATTCTCCTTCATCATCCTCGCAATTTTACTAGTTGGAATAAATTAATTCACGAGATTGCTTCTAAATCAATATTTAGAAGCGTTTTTGAGCGAAGCAATTTTGCGGTTGGATTTCTGTTGGATCCTCCTTTTTGCCTAAACCGGGCAAAAACATTTTCGATTACATTTTGATTTAATTTTCGGGTTATTGTGTTAGTGATTTTTGGATCGGAGCATTCTTCATTAAATAATTGGAGAACTGCCTCAAGTATGAACAACCCCGTTAAACGATGGTGTCCGGGTTAATATTTTTTTTGTCCTACTGTATTATTTTGATACGATATTTTTTTGTAAGTTTTTAAATATATTTTTTGCTTCAATTATGGCTTTTGTTGCATAAGTAGAATTTTTTGACAGTGCATGTTTGTATGGATTTTTGCTATATCTGTTTTTACTTCATGGCGTCACATGTGGTTCACAATTTGGACAAACATGGCAGTCAGTGGCTTCTGCTGTATTGCTCTTTTACTCATTTGTGGCTTTAGCAGTTCGAATAGCAGCTGCAACAGAATTGCTAAAAATCTGTGTAGTGAGGCTTACCGACATTTTTTGAAATGAGTTTGGGTTTATATGGCGTTCACGCAATTTTGTAAGTTACTTACACTTGAGGCTTTATATAGCATAAGTTTTTTTTATATCTTGAAAAGATAATTTCACATCACCATGAACATAATCGTTACTTATAAAAATTATTTATAATATTCTTTATCAGGTGGGGGACATCAAACAGGGCAAATATTTTTCTATCATTACAATAGAAAAATGGCGACTCAGATGTTGCCCCCAGTGTTTTAAAAACTTTTTGATTTGTTGATGCCTGGTCAAAGACCACAGCTTTCAGTAAAACCCCGAAACAGTTCCAGATTTTCTGCTTTTACATTTGTATTTGATAGGAAGTATGCGACTGGCAACTTCCATTGCGCATACAAACATTGAAATGTCCC
The DNA here is from genome assembly GCA_963082625.1 of Pasiphila rectangulata. Taxonomy (NCBI): domain Eukaryota; kingdom Metazoa; phylum Arthropoda; class Insecta; order Lepidoptera; family Geometridae; genus Pasiphila; species Pasiphila rectangulata. The sequence goes on along the minus strand of OY720253.1, from coordinate 14,559,861 downwards.
GGCTAATGTTTTTACAGTTGTGATAAACCCTTCTTTCCCGTGGTTCACCTATTTTGTCCACCTGGTGGACCACGGGTAAACATATTCTTCCGTGGTCCACCTGATAATCGCGTAAATTATTTTTATTGAAATATATTGCCTATTTTCCACCTTTTTTTCATTGGCTAGATTAAATCTATGCAACATTGATCCCGACAAATTAAAAAGTACACCGAATGGCATTTTTTTTTTAAATTCATTTATTGAAATAATTTACTTCAATTAAAATGATGATTACTTAAAACTAAAATTGCTCTATCAACGTAGTTTCTCCAATGCGAAATTGATTGGAATTTCACCATTTAGTAACTGTAATTGTATCCCCATAATATCATCGTCGTTATCTATATATATTTTTCTTCTCTTCGATGTTGTCTTGAAACTTGATGTTTCTAGTTTTGTTAAACCTTTTAATAGATTTATTACCGTTGCATTTCTTTTATTTACTTCTTTATTCAATTTCGAATGATAAGACTCTGCAGTGTTATTGGTGCGGTGTCTTTCACCAAATACGCACAAAATTTCACTGAATTTATCAGACAGCCAAAAACTTTCAACGTACTTTAAGAAGAGTAACATTTTTTTGCTATCACTGCTTTCAGATTTAACATACTCCAATCCTTCTTTAATGCTTTCATGGGGTATCAAAGGTAGAGCAGCAATTAATGCAGCGATCCGCTTTTCTCCTTTCGATTTTAAGCCTAACTTTTTGGCCTTCTTCCAAATCGCCCTCTTCCAATGATAAAAACAACCGCGCAATGTTACATGTGGAAAAGCGCATAAAATAGCATTTATTGCGGCTTTCTCGAAATCAAGATGCATTGTTTTAGGATTGAAATTTGGTAACTGTGATTTAATTAAATCGAACACAATCGAATATGATTCCTGTTTTTTGTTCGGCATCAATACGTATATCAGCGGTACAACTTTTGTAGTCGTTATAGTACTCCCGATATCTCCATGTAATATGTACAATTGTTGGAATGGTTTCGGACAACAAGAAAAAGTGGCATCACCGAAATATTCAGTAACATCAGCAATGATCTCTCTAGCTCTTTTTGAACAAAAGACAATGATTCGCGATCCTTCATAAAAATAGTTTGCCAAAACCAATTGTGCAAATTTGATGGGAACTTCCACTTCTTCAAAATCGCTATAAATAGTTTTTTTAACTCCTAAAGATTTATTTCTTATTGTATATAAGTTGTGTTGTATGCTCGAAAACGACGGTATTTGCGTAACCATGTTCAATCCTTTACTTTCTAAAATATCAACACTATCCTTATAAAGTTGTGTTAAAGGCAAATCAGTGTTTTTGACTTTGTTTTTCAAAGATTCAATTTCATTTGCAACCACAATTTTGGAAAAAAGAAAAAAAGATGCACATGAATGATTTTTTTTACTTGTCACCTTTCCATCCTGAAAGATTTTAAAAATGTTAATTTGTATTTGAAAAGTTCTAGGAGCGTGGAGGTTTACGAAACAGGACTTCCGTGAATGTTGACTTACCTTAACGATAATATTTCCGGTACATTTCTTTTTTTTGTACTCCGCACATCTCCATAAAACCGCTGAGGTTTTTTTAAAGGTTTTGACTCTGTAGAAAAAATATACATCATGCACCAATACAGTGCCCCCTTTCTGGTAATATAGTGCAAATCGCTTTCTTCGTCTTGCGTATCTCCCATTTTAATAAGATTTAATTTTACTCACAAGCGATCAGGGACGGAGCACTATTTCATTAAACAGAACACATCTAATTCTGTTAGATGGTCAGGAAATACTCAAAGATTAATTGTCAAGAAATACTCAAAGATTAATTGTCAAGAAATACTCAAAGATTAATTGTCAAACGATAAAGAAACAATACGTTGTAAGTTCTTGAAAAAGAGGTGCACTTGAAAAGATTCAATTACAGTGAAGCACGTCAACGAAAGATCAAAAAGATTGTGTGCTCAAAGGTGGACCACGGTTAAATAATAATTTCCTATGGTTCACCTTAGTTCACCTGGTGGACCACGGAAGAATATGTTTACCCGTGGTCCACCAGGTGGACAAAATAGGTGAACCACGGGAAAGAAGGGGTGATAAACACACTTGGTAGAGGGCATTTTTGAGGGGTATCAAAATCCTAAAAACTCGCACAGGTCACAGAGTTAGGCGTAGGTTATCAAAATCCGATAGGCGAGCAAAGTCACCAACCAAACCAACGTCCAGTCCAGTGTAGTGTTGCCAGGTCAACTGAAAAATTTGCAAAATGACGGCAATCCAAGAGACGGGCTACGATTTTATTTATAGGTAGGTACTTGCGTTAATACTTAGTGGTTTATAGATATGTAGGTACTTAATATTTTTTTTTTAATTTATTTATTGTTTACAAATAATATTACATGCAATAAAATATGCATAAAATAGCAACTAGAAACCGCTAAGGTTTAATACTTATGCTATTTATGAATCACAAATTAAGTTTAAGTTGTGAGTAACTATAAAATATGCTAATTGTTACTTATTATCATCTTACTACAATAATATTAGGTTTAACTATATAATAATAATTTTATGAGCAGTAGGTAATTTAACATTATCTAATAAGTGTTGTATGTGTATACTATATATGTACATACATATATACAGGGTGAATTTTTGAGACGGGACAGTAAGGGCAGGTACCTTAACCGTTATAGTTACAGGAAAACGTTTTAAGAAGACTATCCATAATTTTTTAAGATATTCTGAACTGCATTTACAGATTTTGGAAAAAAATGTACAGTCAGCAAGAAAATGGTCATTTTACACAAAAACCTTTTTTGATGCCAATCGATCCTCTTTCTTATTAGGATCAAAAGTCTCTACTGGACCGACTGAGGTTTGAGTACTAGAAATGTCAGAAATTGCGAAAATCTTTTCCAATACTTACATTTGTACGGAATGAATGAATGAATGATTATAACTTTATTGTACACCATAAAATAAATAACAGTAGAAGATAAGATACGGAAATACAAGGGGAATAAGATAATTACAGTTTTTGTCAAGCTGGCCTCATGGCTCACTGTACTTAGAAGCAAAAGCGCCTACCTAAGTAGAAAATCATCATAGGTGCATCGATAATCCTCTGTATTAGAACTAAAAGAAATAATAACAAAATAAATCATTTTAATGTGTATTTTAGACACAGACCAAAATAACTTACATTAAAATGATCTACGAAATAAATGGCTCAAAATGACCGCTGTTTTCACGAATACATAAGTTCACTCAAAAGGTTTTTAATTACCTTTCTTGATGGTACTTGTCGCAATGGGTACTAATTCGTGTACCACACCAATGCAGATTCCGTGTTCCTATTATTTACAAAATACGCTTCAATTAAGTCCAAACGTTTGAGATTTAAAGACATTTTTTAACGAGAAGTTTAATCTAGAATTTTCCCAGCACAAACATAAGAATGATCAGAAATAACCCAAGAATTCGAATCAAATTTGAAACTTACTTTCTTCAGCCAGTCTTCTTAATAGCGGATCTACCCATAACAAAAAGTTTGGCTAATTTAGAAGTTTGACTCTTTTACCGAAATGTATGGAAAAAGTTTTTCGCAATTTCTGACATTTCTAGTACTCAAACCTCAGTCGGTTCAGTAGAGACTTTTGATCCTATTAAGAATTGCTCCGAATCCGACTTGGGATTTAATATCGATGTTACAAGTTTCTGAACATTGCACCACCGAATTACCTACGCCTCTTATTTCATGACTAGACTTAAATAATGATGCGTTAAGCTTGTCACAAAACGATTTTGAAATAAAGCACCGCTAGCTTCCACTATCAAGCAGTCACAGAAAGAACAAAGAAGTGTGGAAGGATTATGAAAGGATGGTTGGCCCCACCAGATTTCTAATGATGATCGATGATAATGCCAATCAGACTTCAATCCCACCATGCGCTTGGCTTCCAAGTAGTCTTCTGTCCAGCAGGTTGTGTATTGCGTGTTTTAGTTCCTTTGTCCAGTAATGGCAGCCACGTCGCGTCGTCGTTCTTCATAGGCTGCTGGATTCTTGTATCCGGCTCGAAAGACCAATATGTACCGTGCTGATGCTTAGGTACGTTTTAGATTCCTGCCTAGCTTACTGAAACTGGGATTCCTGGTCTTGCTGATCTTTTAAATAAAAGAATTTGTGATATGCTGTTGACTCGTGTATTCAATAATGGCGTCTAAAAACTAATTTATAAGATCCTAGGATAGGGGGGTGTGGGAACAATATTTTAACCAATCGCATTAGCGATTTGCGATATCACGTGATGGAAGCCGCCGCTGATTGGTCCGTCGCGTCGACGTCTTCAAGTTGGTTTACGAAAATAGTTCCGTTCCAATTTTTTCTTGTAAGCGCGTACAGAGATCTAGATCGTGAGCGATAAAAATTACTGATTGGTCCGTCGCGTCGGCGTCTTCAAGTTGGTTTACGAGAATAGTTCCGTTCCATTTTTTTTGTAAGCGCGAACAGAGATCTAGATCGTGAGCGATAAAAATGAATTGCATAACGTCACATCCCTAGTCATGTGGTACTGACAGATGTCAACGTCATACAGGCAACTGTCACCCGCACCATGCTACAGCGCAAAGAGTTTAGATTGAAGTTATAACGTTGTCTTTGAAAAAAGTCAATATATAATATATAGATACTTCTTTATATTTTTTATTTTATAAAAAGATTAAAATAAAAAAATAAAGAAAGATTAACAAAAAAAATAACTCGGAATTTTTTGTATTTTTTTCCTACGATAAAAAAGGGTCTAGTTTCACCCATTTTCATATGTGCACTTTATGAAGACTCACTGCATTTAGATGACAATCCATACTTTTATCCCCCTTCGGCCGCTTTGGAAACCAAAGGTTCGAAACCAGTTTAGACAACAGAATTATTTTTCTTTTTTGGAAACCTGGTTTCGAATGATGAATAATAATTTTATTCTGTTGTCTAAACTAGTTTCCAATTCAAATTATAGATTCTTCATTTGAAACTCATTCATGGATATAACAGATATGCATTAAAACTATTTAGTTACAGCTTTCACATTCAAAGTCACAAGAAATAAGAACTTCACTTTGACGTCAGATAGCTAACAATTGTGAGTAGAATTATAAAATCTGGTATCAAAGAAATTTTTCTAACCTTACCTTACTTAGCTATATGGAAAACAAAAATCCGCTGAGGAGAACAATCGTGGAAAAAAATAAATGTCTCTTTAATGGGTGCTATGAAGTAAATCTCCACCGGCCTTCAGATTTCCATAAAGCGATGTTGTTGTGTAAATTTAACTTGTACTTACCGTCTAACACGAACTTGTGTATCCATCACATGGACACCGAAGAATGGAGTGATGTTATTACAACCGCTGCAATTCCTACACAAGTTTTTGACGACGAACTTACGCAAGATGTAGTTAATACATTCAAAAGTGTATTACAATACTTACAACTTACAGTTTCTTCTGCATTACAGTAGCTATAAAATAAATAACTCAGATATTAATTAATTAATCACTTGTTTTATTTAAAATTTGCCTATCGATTCGCCCGTAGGTACACATTTTATTCACTGTTATTAACAAAATAATATAGTAGATACTTACTGGTAGTTTATTTTTCATTCGTGAAAATTACAGTTTCAAAGTGTACAATCAACATAAAAATTTGAATACATGAAAAAAAACAAATTAGGGACATTACTTCTGAAATGTATACAGATTTCTGATGCTGACTGTACCTACTTAAACAGATACTAACTTAAATAGCTTAATAACACAAGGTTGTTATTGCAAATACTTATTGAAAAATTGAACGAAAATGGCGATATTGTTTCAATACAATTTCCAACTGAAATCTTCTTTCGCAGCTATTGCTGTTCTATGGTTGAGTCGATTTCGTCATCAATTTCTTCGTAGATTTTAGTTTTCCTGTTGTTTTGTTTACCAATCTGTTTCTCATTCTTTATAACATCCAAAACATGGGCTAGTGTAGGATTTCGTCGGCCAATAAATCGATTAATTTTTGAGTGCCACCCTTCGAATTTATTTGTAGTCCTTTTTTGCTCATCGCTACAGCAACTCACTTTACAAAAATCGTTTTGGTCAAACCATTGTTTCTTAAAATATGTATTAAATTTTTCCATTTCTGTGCCTATGGGGCTTTTTTTTCATTACGTAGGATAATCCTTTATTTATGAAAACCGAAGGCAAGCGTGCTACGTGCCTTTTCTTGACAGGCGAACGTACTATATCTACATCAACGACATCAAATAACGGAGACCAATTTATACACTCCGCATCACGTCTTAGTTCCTTCACATCGATGCCACTAAAATTCCGCTGCAAGATGATTTTGGGCTTTGGTAGACGAATTTTGTAAGAAAGAAATATTAGGTCATGATTGGAGAAAACAGCAGTTTAACAATACTTATTTCTTTAAGTACTTACAAACTAAAAACAATTTTTCTTACCGCTAATATATTTTTATATTAAACAGTCCGCGATAAAAACTAACTAAAACCATTCCTTCTTTTAACTAAAACGTTCTTATATTAAATAGTCCCCGAAAAATACTTATTTTGTAGAAAGAGTTCTCCAGCACAAATTATACATTATAAATCATAAATTTTGATGGGTTCATAGTCATTATGCATCGGGTACCGAAGATGTAGGCAATCCTGGCAACGGCCCGTGGATGACATACCCTCTTCACTCATAATTACTCTGTAATCTTGCAGACAGTAAAAAAATAGATCTATCAAGATGGTTTTTGGTAACTGCAACTGTTTTAACATAAAATACATATTTTCAACATTTTCAAATATTGACGCCGGGTTATTGAGTCTCTATATTTGATTTCATGCACTCAAACAAACTTGTCAAAGCTATTTCATATAAAGTCTAAGGTTGTTTTGAGAACAATTTACGGATTACTTCAAGCCTGTTCATTATTTTCTTTTAGTTTTGTTCAAAACAAGTATTGATATAGTCTTTTAAACTTTCGCGATCACGACACATTATTAACACATATTTAACCGGGTATTTATCGCTCTATTTACCTTTATTATTGCCCGACGTTTCGACAGGATTGCACCCATCGTGGTCCCGGGAAGACTGACTAAATAGCGCGATAAATACCCGGTTAAATATGTGTTAATAAAGTATTGATATATTCGGGCTTTAAAGACAAAATACTATGTTGTGTCAATTTTGATTTACTCGTGAAAGATAGTTTATACAAAAAAGATCGTGTCGGTCTCTTTGGAAAACCGGCCAGTGTGCTCTTTAATGAGTCGACAAGTAAATAGTTTTGTACCTTTGTTACCTTTTTGCCTTTCGTCGTAAAGCTCGCGTAAAATGAAAGTAACAGCCATGGTAATTTGCATTTGGGAAAACTTCTTGAACATCAGCGATTGCAGCTCTCTCAAAATATGTTATAATTTCTGTCGGTGAAAATCCCGGAATAGTAGATTTTATCAATTCTAGCATACGCACATACATTTCTTTTGTTTTTTTGGTAATCAGAACATATACTAGTGGAATTATATTAGTCAACTCATCAGAACTCCCTAAATCCCCATGCATGGTGTAAAGTTCTGTAAATGGTGCAGGACAAACTTCGAAAGTGCCATCAAGTACCTAGTATTATTTTAATATTTGGTATTATTCGTCTGGCTTCTTTTGAACAAAACAGCAAAATGCGGTTGTCTTCATCGTTAAAATCGAAAAGTAGCATATCGGTATACTGAGTGGGAATTTCTAACACACATGCATCATTACAAGACAGCAAAGGAACTTGAAAGTGTTCATTCCTTTTACGATAAATCGTTGATTTGACTTGTTTATATGAAGGTATATTTTGTATAAAATGTATACCTTTGTCGTGAAATGTTGACACCACTTTTTTGTACACATTCGGCACAGTATCTTGCCCTAGACCCGCTTCTTCGACACACGTTGCTATCACGTTTTTTGTAATTTCTTTTGTTTCGTCCTTCACACAATTTATGTGATGTGGTTTATTTTTCATTATTAATTTCTCCGTCTAAAAATATAATAAATATAAATTTTATAAAAAAGCTTTTTAAAGCTGAAAATAGAAAAAAATATTATTTATGTACATAATTAACTCACCATAGAAATCTTCATACTTCCGACACATTTCAGTTTGCGTTAATTTATACATCGCCATAATGACATTGCTCTAGTATAATTTGTCTGTAGGTAATATTCTTTATCACCATGCTGTAAAACTTTTCCACGACCCCGTTGGCGTTGCAGAAAATTCAAACTATCAAAATTTACGTTTATTTCCATTACGATAAACAAAGATCCAATCCAATCATTGTAAACAAACAACAATAAATAAGTGAGGACCCTGCGACTGCAGCTCTCTCAAAATCCGTTATGGTGCGTTACGGCATTATAATTTTTGTTAGTGAGTAACCATCTAATCAAAAATGCCACTAAGACAAGGGGTAGCAAATCATTCTCGAGTGGCCAGTTTACATATCAACTTCAAGAAGTTTATATACCTACATATGTATGTACTTAGTTTGTTCTATGGAACAATTTGAGACAAAAATTACAAACTGTTCTATAGTACAAATAGGGACAATATTTTCTCAAATTGTTCTATTACGTCATGTTCCATAGAACAAATGGGACCTACCCACATTTGCGGGCGACGTACGACAGTAATTAGGGTGTCCAAAAAATCACGTTCCTTAGATGAGAAATGAATTATCAAAATGTAGCGAAACTAATTGACTATTATTTTTAATTATAACTTGTATTAATTCATTTTAGGGTTATACATTCGTGGTTTAAGTAATAAGTGTGTTCACACTAACACCCTGTAGGTACCTACGTCATTTTATTCAATAAAATCTTTACCTTGTGTAAATGTACCTACCTAGTGCTAGAAGTGAGTGAATTACTTGTCTGTGATTGTGTACCTTCTAATAGTGACCTACGAAAACGAAATAAGAAGCCGTCTAGACATCTGACAAGCGAGAAAATATGAGGTACTTAAAACTTTCCTAATACTACCTAGGTTGAGGTACCTATACTATATTATTATTACTTACGCATTTACTAAATAAATCGTCGAGTAAATCAAATCGGTTATGTTCTAGAAAACTGGTTCCAGATATTCTCGTGATGTTGAAGCACGGCAGTAATGTGACGGCATCTTTGGAAGAACAGCTAAGAATTTTTCCACATGTTCGTGTTCACCAGTTTTTGTTGGCACATTTCGATGGACTGATGATGTGGCGGCATCGCACAGTCAGGTTTATTCAACCAATATCTCACGAACCAGTCTTTTATTCCAAGGGTATCTTAGAAAGTTCTCTTACATACTTGCTAACGTTTGTTTTCAATCGAAAAAATATAAGCGCCGCTTTCAGTTTTCTTTGATTCAGGATCTTTTTTTCAACTGCCATAACATGAGAACATATAAATGATCTTCGCTGTTCACAATTCATGTTCTTCCAAAATGTTGTGAACAAATGTTTTCTTTGCTCTTCATTTAAAATATCACATGCTCTGAGTTTCAATTTCTTACAACTCTGGCTGCTGAGCTGGCTTGAAAACGTCTTGTTTCACTTTGAATTTTTCGTTTTTCATAGCCTTTCTGTCACGTCTATATCCTAAATAATATTCACCTTTCATCCTTAGTTCTCTATTGAGATTGCGTGGATATTTATTTGGATCTTTTGATGCTTTATTTTGTCGTTGTTTTTGACTTACCAAATCGCCGTAATAAGGTTCATCGCTGAGTATAATGAACTTTGGAGAACCTAAAGTAGTTACTTTGGGTTCTCCAAAGTTGTCTCGACTACTTGTAGTGCTCTCCGTAGGTTGGATCTTATTTGAACTTATCTGATCAACCGTTAAGAGTTCAATGAAGCCTTCACCATTTTGATTTACCATGTCAACGGGATCGTGTACGTCGCTGAGGGTCATGATAGTAGTTAATGTAGTTTTCGAGGAAGACATGGCTGCACTGTGTTCTCCAAGAGACCTGCTTGCTGTAGTACACTCGACGTCTATTGGTATCGTTTCAGCAAAACCTCTATTTGAAGAAACCAAAGTGCATGCATCGAGTTCTATGAAGTCTTCACCATTTAAAAAAAAAATGAAGCATTCATGATGGCTAACTTATCCAAGTCCAAATTTTGTTTGAAATCTAAAAAGAATAAAAGAAAATGATTATTACTGCTAACAGAACACATAATACCTACAGGTAAAAGTTACCTATTACGAAAAAAACTACAAAAATACTTTACCAAGCTTACTCCTTTTATCTTACTTTCTAAAGCTCTGCTTACGCCGTTTACGGCCCAATTTTAGTCCAGCATCTCGCAACTGTTGACACAATTATTTATCTGTACCTACTTTGGTCACTCGATTACTCAAATTCGTCTCCATTCATTGTCTATATTACCACTCTACCAGGTATCCTGCAAGAAATAACGTTTATAACATCGCATAAGTCATAATCGATGCAATAGCACGATGCTAGTAACACCGCCTAAGTAGATGGCGACAAACTCATTAGATTTTAGGTTCATAATGACACTTAGTCAAAAAATCTTATAATGTAATCAGTAACTTTACTCTTATTTGTTATTTACACTTCATAGAACAAATTCATCAAATATAACACTATAAAACCGCTAAAATCAGCATTAAAAGAAGTAATTTTCACTCGCAGTATGGCGGAATGACGATTTATTTATTTATTTATTTTTCGGAAAACCAGAAGCTTATTAATAACTTATAATACAATAAAATATATACCATGAAGCTAATTAAAGGTTTTCACCGATATATAACATAACAGGTATAGAAAAAACTATGAACATCCTAATCAATCTTAACTTTAGAAGAACCAATAGTACTTAAATAAAGTTAGAAGTTAAATAAACATATAATAATCTACGCAAAAAACTCTCCACTCAGCTGCCGCCGGACCGATGTGACACTTGTACAAAACATATCAAAATCAAATGGTCTACAAAGATGGTTAAAATTGTTGCTTGCACGCCACATATGTATACGAGTTTTGTCGGTAGTTGGTACCAGCATGTGGGATAAAGATAATTGGGTTATATCTCATAGGTTTATCTCATTTGAGTGGTGTTGGCGGGATAAATGACTTAGGCGCTGTCACTATTATTTGAATACTGGCTTGTGATTCGTAAATATCCTTGAATCTGACGGGCAGTTCGACGCGCGAATTTAAAATTCCAATGGCATCAAAATGACAATACCGCCAAAAATCGACTTCGTGTTGTTAGATAAGAGACGATATCGCACATTGAAAACAAAAGTGACACTACACAAAAAGCCCATCAGTTCAGTATAGTTGTTCAAAGTTTTTGTAATTTTTATGACTTCAATAACTCATCAATGAATTGAAGTAGATGCGCTGTTGTTGCTTTAAATAATAGTTCTGGTATCATTGTAACAGAATCTGGTTTATTCCTTTTAGATTAACAGTAGATATGACAAAAAAAATATTAAAAAAAGTTCCGTATAGTGATGCCACTTGAGCTTGAGCATGAGCTTTGAGCATTTTCAAGTATATTTTTGCATAGTGACTTTAATTGAAAAAAAAATCTGCATGGTGCCACTTTTATTCTCAAATTATCGAGTACCTATTTATTTACTTAGTGCAGTATTATGAATTATGACCCTTAAATAATAATCTATGATTTTAAATATAACATATAAAAGTCCAAGAAATAAAACAAATTGATGTAAGAATTATCAAACACTTTTTTTTATTTGTTTGGCTGCTTATCTTTTTCAGCTCAATCATAAAACTTACATAATTACTCATTTTAGATAAAATTGTAAATACAAAACTATGAAAACATTTAGAAGGTATTCTATAGAAGTGAAAGAACAATTTGCTTAGTTACTTAATCATAATCAGGCACATTAGGTATTCAAAATCAACAACATTTTAATAGTAACAAAAATAGTCCTTGTAATTTATAATAACAAAAAACAACACAATTAAAAATATTAATGTAGGTACATAAGTCTTTTGTTTACTTTTACTATCAAATTATCTCTCAATATCTCTTAACCTTATCTAATGATGCACTTATGATGATTATGATACTAATTGATGCGCTCCGGAGCCCTAGCATGCGCTCTCCTAGCGCTTGCCTTTGGGGCTCTGGGGCAGCCGCGATAGTTCGCGGTGTGCCCCTCGGTCCCGCAGAGCACGCAGCTAGGCGGCATGGGGTCGTTGGAGACGCGCTTGCAGTCAGCGGTGCCGTGGTCACCCAGGCACTTGACGCAGCGGGGGCGAGCAAAACAGTTGCGCGCAGAGAGAGTGTCCATATAACTGTCACCTGTGGCACTGTCCCGGGGGGCCCATCCTGAAGGGAGGGAGCCTCTACGTAGAGGCCGGAAAGGCGACACACGGTTTTGACGCCGAATATCGCCTTTCCTTCGGGTGAAAGATCTAAGATGACAAGTACAAGTTCGTACGGGGTCTTGTCCCGTCCGCTGTACATGCGATGGACTTCCCTGACGGGGAAGCCCTGATCGCAGAGGTCGGTCTTAATGACCTCTGAGTCGAACTCCGCGGGGAGGCCGCGGATGACGACGCGCAGAAGGCGCTCGCTCTCGAGAGCATAGGTGTGAAAACCTATGTTCTCAGCGCGGAGGACAGACGTCAGACGTCGGTGATCGTTCGGACATCGGTGTCTGAACGTAAATCTTAATAGAGTCCTTAATGGACTGGGCCTTCATAAAGTTTACCTTTTTCAAGGTAAGGAGCTTCTCTACGCTGGACCATTTGGCCTTTTCGCGGAGGAAGACAGGCGGGGGGGGTTTCTCCTTGCGGAGGGGGGCGGGGGTCGCGGGGGGAGTTGGCGGACGGGTAGCCGTGGCCTCTGTGGGGACTGCGATCTTAGCCGGAGGGGCTAAGGCCGACTTGTGCGACGACTTCTTCTTGCGCCGTTTGCCGCCTTCGACGACAGTATAACTGTCGTCGGAGGACTGCTCCGACTCAGAAGAGTTGTCGGTCGGGGAAGGTTCGAGCTCCATCGCAGAAGCGTCGGAGTCCGAAACGGAGGAGGAGGACGGGGCGGGGGAGAACGGAGTCTCCGGGGTGGCCGGAAGGGCTGGGGCGGGGGTGAGAGGGGCCGCGGTGGCCACCTCCATCGGATTGGACTTGACGTTGGATTTTTGTCCAACTTGGACAACAAGTCTCCGTGCTGCTGGGCTAACATCCTGAGTAACCCCAGAAGGGTCTCAGGATCAAGCCCACCCAGCAAGTCCAGGCTTGACATCGCGCGGGGGGGTGAGGGGAGGTCCCTATTCCCGGGGGGGACACCCGGGAAATAACTAAGTTTCCCTCCTTGTCGGGTATATACAAGGAGGGGTGTGTGCCTGTGTCCTACCTAAATGTGTGTCCCTTTTGCCTCTCTTATGTGGCAAAAGGGGTGTGTGCCTCACGCTATCTGGTGTCGGCGAGGGTTCCACCTCAAGGCCGGTGGTTCCAGACCCAGCCGGATTCTGTTTTGCCTTGAAGAGGCAAAACAGGCGCTCCGGGTCCACGCCCAGCTAAGTTAGTTGTCACCGTAGGGTATACCTTAGCTGACCACTAAAGTCGTGGCTTTCGACAGTATAAAGCCAAAGAAACTAGCTCGAGAAATCGTTCTGAAAAGAACGATTTTCTCTTGCACTAGAAACGTTCGAGTTATTCGCTCTGAAAAGAGCAAATAACTCGAAAGAAACAGGATAGAAATCCAGTAGCGCACTAAAAAGTGCGATCTACTGGTATTCGCTCGCGCAAGTGTTTATTCAGACTAGCAAGCTAGTAAGAATAACACCGCAACGATGCAAAGCTAGCACTGGACGCTAGCGGGCGACGGGAGGGCCCTGGTGCGGGGACCAAGGCGGCGGCGGGCGTCTGACACGACGTCCCGTCCGAGCGGCGACTGAGCGAACGGAGTGGAGGGGCCTGGTGCGGGGACTGGGCGAGCGGGCGGCGAGAGCGGCGTGCGTCTAGCACGTGGTCCGAGCGGCGAGTGATGTGGTTTAAAAAAAACGTTTCATTTCATTTATTAATTTATTGCATACATATACATTATTACAGTTTTAGCTTAGGTGGTAGTTAGCTTAGAGGTAGGTACATTTACCCTGAAAGGGCTAATAATACGTAATGATTTCGATACGCGGAATGCTATTTATATGACTCTTAAACCCTTCAATCAAGTAATCTGCTAACTTTTTATGCTTCTGATGCTTGTTCCTTCTATTACACTAGTTACAATGCATTTCTTTTGCAAAACTGTCCTGACACATCTGTCAGTGATATCCAAAGTGTTTTTGAAGTAAGTTTTACAGACTCCTAATTTTGGTTCCATTGATTTCAAAGTGAAAGGCATTTTTTGGTATTCTGTTTGTTTTTTTTTGTATTGATATTAAGGAATTATGTTTTCAATATTACGAGCGATACATTATCTTTGTCTTTTAATTGAAGCCATGTCCCAGTAACTTTCAAACAGTTTTCGTCTACATTATTCTGAGACGTTTTCTGAGCATTTTAGCTTACAGCTATATCCACAAGTTTGTTTGAGAATTCTAGCAGGAAACACCTCTTTTGTTTTTGAAGTTGAGACGTATTCTTTACCACTCTTAATTGTTTTGCTGCATAACTCTGCCTCTTTTTTTTTTTCTTTGATTTATCTGTGACAACCAAGTCTGATTGAGTTTCCACCATTACTATTTCATTGTTTTCATTTAGAGTTTGAGCCTTCTGGTCAATCGGAACGGGATTTGGAATAAGCATAGAAGCACTATGTATATTGTCAATCGAAACTGCGTTTGGAACAGCAATAGGAGCGTTATCAACAGTCTGTGTATTGTTTTCGTCGCTTTTTTTCCAGTTATGTTCAGCCTGCAAGTATTTCAGAGCAGTAGTTAATAACGGTTTCTCCAAAATCAACGTCAGTTTGAGCTTGGTTATCAACTCCTGGTGAATAGTTTTCAAAACCTTGTTCCACGACATTTTCATCAAGTAGTGTGCCGAATGTGATTTCTTCAGAGCCATGGCACGGAACCCTCGATGCGCGAGTCCGACTCGCTCTTGCCCGGTTTTATTTTTCTAGTTAACAAAAACAGCAAAGTACAGCAAATGGACCCCATGATGGGCCAACATGTAAAGGGGCTAATAATGTGTTAAATCACATCAATAACTTTTTTAATCAAACTAAAAATATTCCGTTAATTTAATCAAGTATTATATATAATAGTAAGATTTAGCCGTGGGGCGCCGGCAGTAGAATGATACCCCTCCTCTCTTACCCATGGATGCAGTAAGAATCTGCTAAGGGATACCTCCGGAAGATGGGCAGCAGCATCTTTCCGTGTTTTTTTTTCACTACCCTATACTGCGCTCGCCAACCCGCCTGCCAAGCGTGGCGAGTATGGCATCAACCCCCTCATGACAACACAACAAAAAACCAGGCCCCGAGTCCCCGGCGGCCCCGCTAATCCTGGCTACGGTAGCAGTCATGGTAACGGCGGGGCTAGGGGTGCTAAGAATCCCCGGGAGACGATCGGCTACCAACCCCTACGACGACCACTGGCCCTGGTAACACACAACATCCGCACTTTGAGGACAGACGATAAGATTGTTGAGCTGGAAGAAGAAATTAGTAGATTACACTGGGACATTTTGGGGCTATCAGAAGTCCGTAGAGAGGGCGAGGACACGATATCCCTTAAGTCCGGTAACCTACTATACTACCGGGAGGGCGACCAACAGTCCCAAGGTGGTGTCGGGTTTCTCGTTCACAAGTCACTCATTAACAACATTGTCACCATCGACAGTGTGTCGAGCAGGGTCGCGTACCTAACACTCAGAATATCTAAGCGATATTTGCTGAAGGTCGTTCAGGTATGTATATGCGCCGACCTCGTCACACCCAGATGAAGAAGTAGAGTCTACTATGTATGAGGACATCAGTAGAGCCATACATACGACAACACTCACTTCACTGTTGTAATGGGGGACTTCAATGCAAAGCTAGGCATGAGAAGCGATGATGAGTTGAGAGTGGGGCAATTTGGGTATGGGCAACGGAACCCCAGGGGACAGAGGCTGGCCGATTTTCTGGAGAAAGAAGGACTCTTTATGATGAATTCTTTCTTCCAGAAGCCGCCTCACAGGAAATGGACCTGGATGAGTCCCAATGGTTCTACGAGAAATGAGATTGATTTCATCCTGACCAACAAGAAACGAATATTCAATTATGTCTCTGTGATTCACAGGGTGAAAACCGGCAGTGATCACCGAATTGTAAGGGGCACATTGAATATGAATGTTAAACTTGAAAGGTCCCGTTTGATGAAATCTACGCTCCGACCCACTCGCGCACATATCCAAAACCTCGAGAGCTTTCAACTGGAACTCGCAAATCGCTTTGACTGTCTAGGAGTAGATGCATCGGTGGACGAGATCAATAACAGGTTCGTAGAAACCGTCCATACGGTGGGGTCCCAGTTCTTTAAAACCCCCCGTACTAATAGACCTCAGAAACTTTCTGATGACACCCTAAACCTCATGGCTGAACGACGTTCTTTGCGACTGCAGTCTCCCGATGATGCTCAGTCACACAGGCAGCTCAATAGACAAATTTGGAAATCCTTGCGGCACGATATTCGTACCTTTAATACAGCCAGTATTAAAGATACGATAGAGCGGAATAAAGGCTCCAAAGTGTTCGCGAGAGATAGTTCTATTGGGCAGAGCCAAATGACGAAGCTGAAGAGGGAAGATGGCAGCATAACGTCAAGTAAAGCAGAAGTGTTAAGGGAAGTCGAAAGATTCTATGGACGGCTCTACGATTCGGTCACGAAACCTGTTTGCAGTGCGGCCAACGACCCAAGAGCTAAACTGACCCGACATTATACCGAGGATATCCCGGACATCAGCCTGTACGAGATCAGGATGGCCTTGAAGCAGCTTAAGAACGACAAGGCGCCGGGTGAGGACGGAATCACTTCAGAGCTTCTGAAAGCGGGTGGATCACCGGTACTTAAAGTCCTTCAGAAGCTATTTAATTCCGCCTTGCTTGAAGGTACGACGCCAAAAACATGGACCAAGGGCGTGGTGGTTCTGTTCTTCAAGAAAGGTGACAAAACCTTACTTAAGAATTACAGACCCATCTCGCTGTTGAGCCATGTTTATAAGCTGATTTCAAGGGTCATCGCAAACCGTCTCGAACGCAGGTTTGATGACTTCCAGCCTCCCGAACAAGCCGGGTTCCGAAAAGGCTACAGTACCATAGACCACATACATACGCTGCGGCAAGTCATACAGAAGACCGAAGAGTATAACTTGCCGCTATGTCTTGTGTTTGTGGACTATGAGAAAGCCTTCGATTCGATCGAAACATGGGCGGTGCTTGAGTCTCTCCAACGATGCCGAATTGACTATCGGTACATCGAAGTGTTGAAGTGTTTGTATACAAACGCCACTATGTCAGTCCGAGTACAAGAACAGAGCTCGAAGGCGATTCCCTTAAAAAGAGGCGTAAGACAGGGAGACGTAATCTCTCCGAAACTGTTTACGACCGCTTTGGAAGATGCCTTCAAGCTCCTGGAATGGAAAGGGCTGGGCATCAATATTAACGGCGAATACATCACTCACCTTCGATTTGCCGACGATATTGTGGTCATGGCAAAGTCGATGGAAGAGCTCAGCACGATGCTCGAAGGCCTCAATCGAGTCTCTCAGCGGGTAGGCCTTAAAATGAACATGGACAAGACGAAAATCATGTCAAATGTCCATGTCGTGCCTGCCCCAGTTATGGTTGAGAACTCGGCTCTTGAAGTTGTCGACGCGTACGTATACCTAGGACAAACAGTCCAATTAGGTAGGTCCAACTTCGAGAAAGAGGTCAATCGTCGAATCCAACTCGGATGGGCAGCGTTTGGGAAACTTCGCAACGTCTTTTCGTCCAACATACCTCAGTGCCTTAAGACGAAAGTCTACAACCAGTGTGTGTTACCAGTGATGACATATAGAACCGAGACGTGGTCCTTCACTATTGGCCTTATGAACAAGCTCAGAGTCGCTCAACGAGCTATGGAGAGGGCTATGCTCGGGGTTTCACTACGGGATCGAATCAAAATAGAAGAACTCGGGTCACCGACGTAGCCAAACGGATTAGCACGTTGAAGTGGCAATGGGCAGGCCATATAGCGCGCAGAACAGATGGCCGATGGGGCCGCAAAGTTCTTGAATGGAGGCCACGGATCGGCAAGCGCAGCGTAGGACGTCCACCTGCAAGATGGGCAGACGACTTGGTGAGAACTGCTGGTCGGCGGTGGATGCAGACGGCTTCCAACCGCAGTACTTGGAGATCAATGAGGGAGGCCTTTGTCCAGCAGTGGACGTCCTACGGCTGAAATGATGATGATGATGAATCAAGTATAGTTTATTTTATTGTCTTATTTTTGTTACAGGTACTTAGGAAGCGGAAATTCGATAAAAAATTTAGAATTCAAATTCAAACGAGGGAAGTCTACAATTGCTTGTATGATATTGAGAGTATGTGAAGCTATATGGAAACATCTTCGAGAAAACATCCCTGAACTGACAACAGACCGTTTGCAAAGAAAAAGAATTGCATCTGATTTAAGTTTAGAAAACTATTTACAGACTATATACTATATTATAGTCTGTATGCTTCAGAAACTCCCTCTTTTTTTGAAGTTGGTTAAAATAAACAAATTTTCAAAACTCTTATAAAACTTTCCAGGTTTCCAACATTCTAACTTTTTACCCAATTGACTGGACTAAATGTAGAAAAAAAACAAGCTTTTCTCGTTCCCAGTGTTTCATGTTGGCATCTATTATTTCCGTGGCATTATCTCCTTATGGGAGAACATCGCGTGAGGATGCGGCCCCCGCACGTTGGGCTCGCAGCTCTTGTAATACACGTCGGCGGCCAGTTCACTGGGGTCGGCTTCAGTATCCGTCGTGGACAGCTTCTGGGCCGCGTCCACTTCTTTATTTATCTTTGCGTCGATTTCCTGATAAAAGGAGAGCATGAGCTTGATAGGGCTACGGCACAGAGTTAAATCGTTTATACATATAGCCGGGAACGGAATACGGGAAGGCGCACGCGCATTAGCGCTGGTACTACGTGTGTAGAAAAAGCTTCCGGTTGTGTGTGTTGGAGCAATTAGAAATTCTCAAACACATCAATAATAAATGACAGATTCACACTGTTGAATGACCAAACAAATCTAGTGTCATCTCCATTATTACGAATTTTTTCGGGTTTATTTCATTGGTATTTAAAATTAAATTAAAATTAAAAGTTTATTTATTTCTCTCTAAGTACTTACATAATAATACAAACCCTTATTACCAATATAAGTTTTATAAACTTGTGTTATGGTAATGAGTGCTTTCCCCTGATTTATTTATTTAATTATAGTACTGATCAGGGTATGCTTATGTTTTATGGTGATAAATTCAGTTTGCAAATAACATGTATCTAAATCAACAGCATTTTGGCTATCTTAAGTAAAAATATAAAATGAACAACGTGAGTAATTCCCGTTTTTACAAAATGAATAATATAAAATGAATTAAAAAAATAAATTAATATGACAATAGGTTGATTATAAGTATACGCTGCATTAATGTGAAATAATAATTCTTGTATATAATTCCATTTTTTAAAAGTTAATGTTAAAACTGTAATTGATTTTTAAATATAAAATTAAATTTGTAGTTAGTTTAAAATTAATAACAATAATATTATCAAAAATACTTTATTTATTTATTTATTATGAAACAAAATCACACAGCTCTTAAAAACTACGATACTTCACAAATTCATAAAATAAAGAGTTGAAATTAACAATAAATGATTTTATAGTATAATATTCATAATAAATAATAGATAAATTATAATTCCTGATGTAAAATAAATGTAATATTAGAATTATATTTAGTTCTAATCAAATTGCACAAGTCAAATCTCAGTAGGTGTGTATGTGTTTGTGTCTGTGTTTGTATGTGTGTGTGTATGTTTGGACTGTGTGATAATTGGAGTAAACAGATGATGTGGCGTTATTCAAAAGGGTTTTGATGGTAGTGCTTCCTAATGCAGAACTGAAAAAAGATCTTCCGTTTCATCATAGCTTAAAGCTTTGAGCCAATCCGAAATTAACACTTTACATTTATCCGTCGACAGGTGATAAATTTGCAGCAATTTGTTTGCGTTGTTATAAAGCCGAGGACTCAAAACGTCGTAATGACGAGCTGCAAGGGCTAGACGATGTCGTGGAATTGGGAAAATTTTATATGGATGAATATTTAAGGAGCGGCCGCTGCGTTGTGGTGTGGCTTCACTTTCGTTCCAGCCGCCGACCAGTCAACACTTCAGCGTCTCACCTGATGATGCCTCGCGGAGAGGCGAAACACGTGTCGTCGTATAGGTTTGGAAATGCATGCTGCACTAACAACCTAGTTCTCCCTGCATGTGCATAATTAGCGGGCGGGAGGGCGGTGCTCATGCATCTCAGCATAAGCGGAATTAAAACTAAAAAATTTCATTGCATTTTATTTTAATATAGGAAATGGTAAATGTGCTAAAGCACACAAACGCTTCACATGTACCTTACCCAATCTAGTTTTAGTTAAGCCATATTCTTTTGCCTTTTTCCACAAACATTTTGTGAAACATCCATCTATTTCCACATCTGGACACACATTTATTACTGCTAACATCATATAGCCTTTTGATAGCCTATTTTAATATTTGTGGGCTTCCAAGCTGATACTTTCGGCCCGCGGGCTGAGTGAGTTGTGGGCCGAGTTGACCAAAGAATCGTCTCTAATGTAGGGCTTCGACCTCTTCTTTTTTGCACAGTCTTTATCTCCATGAGTCTCTGAAGATGAATATCTTGTTCGATAATATTTGATCCCATTGTGTAGAAGGAAGTCAGAACATCATCGAAGTGTACTTTTGGATCAATATTTTTAAGACAATCTTTGTGGCAGCTGAAACAAACAATAAATTCGCCTAGTATCAGTAGTGCGTTTAGTCCGTTGACCGGACTATTGAGACTTTCTCGTCTTAGTAGTCCGGTGCTACACAAAATCGGACTACTGAGACTTTTAGTCTGTTGGTAAGAGATGGGAAAAATCCCAGATGTTTTAATGGTAACAACATTAAGATTACTTTATCCAGGGCATGAACCCTGTTAAATTATTAATATTTTCATATTCATCTGCTATATCTGTCCAACTCTTGTTACTAGGTACACTGTCACTTACGAAGCCTGTGCAGTGGTAACAAATTTATTGTAAAAGAGTTAGCAATAATTCAAAAAAGAAACGCGTTAGTATGAACATACTTACTGATTTGAACATCTGAGACTTTTCCCATCTCTTATCAACGGATTATAAGTCTCAGTAGTCCGATTTTGTGTAGCACCGGACTACTGAGACGAGAAAGTCTCATTAGTCCGGTCAACGGACTAAATCAACGGACTACTGATACTAGGCGAATAAATTGATATACCAGATTGTTAGGTAGGCTTAAATACCAGTGATTTATATACAGCAAGTTATATATAGCTTACCAATTTAGATTAATAAAATCCGGGACATTTCTTTCTGGAACGTATCCCCCCCTGTAATTGTTATTACTTTCTCCGGAAATCCGCGCTCAGCGCTTTCTTCACAACGTTTCTTTTTTAATTAACGTCATGGCGGATGCCTCTTTTTCTTTTTTCTTCAATAACATTCATTTTTCACAAATACAAATGGAATACACTTGAAATTTGAAACGTCCAACAAAAAAATTAAGCGGCAAATATCACAGAGTTAGTTGCAGAAGGGGCACATCGACAGTGATAAGAGCCTTTTTCGCACTCAACCAATATTTGAACAACTCGTAATGTATGAAAATAACGAGGACATGTGCCCGTAGATATGAATCTTAAGACAAAACTGTAGGAAAAGGTGTTGCCAAGCGATTAAATACATAAAACGAATTTAGATAAAAAAGGTGACAAAGGGGCACACTCTTTTGCATTTAGGCATTCATATGTGAGCTTACGTACATACCACGACTGCCGTAGTCGTAAGTCGCGAGCCCATACAGTCGATTATAAAAAACCGGTAGTGCGAGTCGGACTCGCGCACCGAGGGTTCCGTACGGACTTGTAGGTATATAAGACCTGTATTTGATATGAATTTCAATTTAATACCTCTACGCGTTCATGAGGAAAATGTTAGTAAGTTTAAAATTATTAAAAATATTTTTATCATATGATGTAATTAAAAAATGACGGTTTTCGCAATTTTTACTTTATCTGCGCTATAAGACGTTGCTTCGTACCAAATTTCAAGATTCTGAGTTCACGGAAAGTACCCTGTAGGTTTTGATTCCCTTGCGAGTGTCGAAAATTTGCAGCATAAACGGCTGTATCTTTTGATTGCGTTGGCTTAGAAGTTTGATTTTTTCACAGCTCCAAGGAACAGTAAACGTAACAATAATACCTCTATAATATAACAGTAACTGTCTGTAATTGGGAGAACACTAGCTCATGATTTTTATTGCTTTTACTTTTGTATTTTTTTCTTTGTGTATCTTCTGTTGGTGGCTCAAATAAATAAATAAATAAACAGTAGACCTGAGTATTTGATATAAATTCAAGCTTGATACCTCCACGCGTTCCTGAGAAAAAGGGTCTTGACAGACAGACGGACGGACAACAAAGTGATCCTATAAGGGTTCCGTTTTTTCCTTTCGAGGTAGGGAACCCTAAAAAGTAGTTCCATCCACCTCTAATAGTAAACTCGTCAGTCTATAGTCGAGGCAGCGTTCATCGTTTACAAGTGCTCCAATCAACCAATGAACGTAAGCGGACGGTGAACTTTTTAGTCCATGATTTGAAATGGTTATTCGACTAGTCCATGAACGAAAATGAACGGTTCCGTTTACGTTAACGCTAAACACGTGAACGACCCATCGCTAACGCGCATGTATACGGCCGATACGTGCGCGGGCGCCGTCCCCTCCCCCGTAGCGTCTTTCTGTGTATCAACATCCTGTACTGCCCTCGCCAGCCCCCATGACAAGCGTGGCGAGTGTGGCTACAACCCCCTCATGATCAATACATAGTTAATCATGAGAGAGGCTCTTGTCCAGCTGTGGACATCCTACAGTTGAGATGATGATGATGATGAGTAAGGCTATGTGACTGATACGTTTTTGAATCCCGACACAAACGGAAAGACATAATTGTCTCACCTTTAGCTGATCTGCTGTGGTAAGTTTGCTGGACAATATGTATTCCTTGAACTTGGCAATGGGATCACGCGCCTTCCGCACCGCTTGCACCTGTAGAAATATGATTACAATCTACTTACAGTGTGTATTATGTATAATATGTGTACTAAGCCGAAAGGAGGTGATTCTAACTACCTCAAGGAACAACTTTAGTTCTACGATTCTTTTCAGGAATCGGTGATTTTCATTTAAGAAAAGACCATGAAAGTTTAACTTCAACAGCTGATATTACGATAACCTAAACGACATTTTTTCCCAGGGTCATTGACCTCCACAAAGAGTTGCCATAGAGGTATAAATACCTATTAATAAAATCCCACAGATATAAATTCTCCTTGTCACTACTTGTTCTCATGGGCTGAACCCCCCCCCCCCCCCCTTTCAGAATAGTACTCTCATTATATAATACACCCTGTTTATAGCAATACTAGCTTCTACCCGCAGCTTCGCACGCGTAGTATCCGATAAAATAGCCAATACATCCTATGTTATCCTGGTCTACATCCATATACTATATCGACACCTGCAAGGAAAAACATTGTAACTCATTTTTAGCAACTTTACAGGAGAGCGAGTCAAAGTTTCAAAAAAATCCTGTAGGTTTTTATTATGACTTAAAGTAAAATAACTGTGATAATTTGTATCGCTAAGGGTTGATCTAAGGTATTATACATATATCTTACGAGAAATTGCTCTTTTTCATGCTAATTTATGATGACTTACGATGATATGCCACAATGTTACGTTACACATACTGACATCGTTACTCAGACATACAATGCAATAATGTAAGTATCAACTTGCGTTCTAAAAGGAAAAAAATGTATGTCTGAGATACTAAACTAAACCTAGTTTTTGTTGGCGCTATTTCGGTGCACTTGTTACAGAAGAAGATATAAAATGAATAAAGTGAGATAATTAATGGAATCAGGCGTTACTTTGCGGAAATCCATGACAATAAAATGAGAACCAATCATGTGTTTTTGCAATGCGTGCTTATCTACTACAAAGAGTTTCGCAATGAGTTTCCAAAAAGAGAAACTCACTAAGTGTACCTATCTCTATAATCGTGTGCGCTTCATTTACCTAAATAAGTAGTCGTTTTGTGCCTTACCTTTTATACTTTGATTTTCATATTTAGTATAGATCCGTGATATTTTTTTTTGTATATTATATTGCATGCTAATTGTTCTTGTTTAATTCTTTTGTGTCTTACGTTATCCATATAATTTTATTATAATCTTGTATGTCAACCGAGAACGAGAAAAAGGTTTTTTGGACACTAAAACCAAATAAAAATGTACCATTTATCCAATAATAAATAAATAAATAAAATAAATAATTATATGCCTTTTTGTGAAAATGTTATATTTCTTTATTTTGTATTTCTCTTTCATACAATTTTAATGTGTACCTAATAAATATATAATTACCGTGCATTGCGGTAGCACCAACCACACATGGTTACTACGGAAGACCAGCGCTGTGGTACGACTCGTTCTGCCGCAGCACATGCTGAGTAGTGACCATTTTTGTCACTAGTTTTAAAACCGAATTGATGATTTTTTTTATTTGATTGTACAAATGTGACAAAATAAACGTTTCTATATCTTTATCTTTAATTATATTTTAAAATAAGCCTTATGCCAGAACTGTACAGCGTCAGCGACTGGTTATAATGCTGTACGGAATTGTCCTTGTCTTCAAGAAAAGGAACTCCAATCCGTTACTGACGCTGATTCTAATGTCAAACGCGCCGTTTCTCTCTGTAGGTCTACCAAGAGTTTTCACAATCTATACTCGCTAACGACAGTAGTTACAAAAATGTATGACAACTTGTACGGCGCCTCTAGCGGATAGTTTGGTACTAAAATACGCAGTAAACTATACTGCAGCGACTGTAGTTTAGGTTTCATTTGCTTAGAATTTGGTTATGGTACCAAATTCTAAGTAAAGGTAATCTGACAGATGTCATAGTAATGTACTATTATAACTGTAGTAACGGCAGGCGATTTATCAGTGGCAACTCATGGTAGACACACTGGTATCGACAGCTATCTGTGCTTAGGGCATGGATTACACAACCCGCTGTAGACGGGATTGGTAGTGATTTTAATACTCTAATGATCATCATCATCACAGCCGTACGACGCCCACTTCTGCACACAGGCCTCCCTCATGGATCTACACTACAACCACGGACCATGAGGGGTCGCTGCCACACTCACTACGCTTGCCAGGCGGGTTGGCAAGCGCAGTATGGGATGTTGATTGGTACACGTAAAGACGCTGCTTCACATCTTCCTTATTCATCCTTGGGTAAGAGAGGAGAAGCAACATTGTACTGCTTTCCCAAGGCATCCAGAGTAGCTGACATAATTACCTCTTCACGCGTGCGATACGAGGTGCCCGGATCGGACATAGAGTGGCCAAAGTACCGGTACGTTTCCATCTCTACCACGATTGGACCTGGAAAACATACACATGGATTTGATGACCTCTGTGAAGCAGTTGGTTTATAGCAGAGAGATTTAGCACAGAGACACAAGGGGTTTTATACCCGCCGTGAGACAAAATGTTTGATTTTTCTGCAGATATGTCTCGGATCTGGATGATTTATATTATAGCTAGCTGTCCGAGCGAATTTCGTACCGCCTAAGAATCTACTTTCTACTAGGCGTAACCACAGATTACAATAACTAACAAATACATCACTCCAATACAAAAGCAAAAATACCTACGCTATAATAGCCTACAAAATCGTATTAAAAATACCAGCAGTTCACAGCGACAAAGAGTGTACCATAAGTATGCAAGCATAGAGTTGAGATTGCTTTGCTCACCCGCCCCACCTACTTGCAATTAATCTGTGACGCGGCAACGAATGAGTGGCTAGAGTTGCTTCTACGATGGTTTTGATAAAAAAACTAATGTGGTGATAAAAACAGATTTTTATTGGTTGATCCAATATGATTCAGTTTTTAAAATGATGGATACATTTTTTTCCTTGTCTAAAATCACGGTTACTAAATTTTAACGTTGAAAATATTCAAAATTGCGTAAATAATTTTAACAGGTACTCATGAGCAAAACAGGAGCAGAGCGTAGGAAAATCAACACATTTTAAGAGTTCCAATACGGTGGTACCAACAAAGTAACACGTAGTTTCGCGAATAATTATTTAAAATAACCGACTTAAATGATAAAATCTTGAATATTGCTGAAAATAGCCTGATGATGGTAAGAATATTTTACTCGATTCCCCATGGGTCCCATCATCAGAACTGAGTTGTTAGAACTCAAAAATAATTTTCATATCATATAAAAATCAGTTCATTAACGACAGAGTTCTCAAACAAATAAAAAATCAGACGGCCTGAGAACCTCCTCTTTTTTTGAAGAAGGTTAAGAAAAGCAGCTACCTTTGTATATCTATAATCTATATACCTAATCTGCGTACGTAATAGGTAATCTGTGGCAATTGTTCTTTTCTTTGACATAACGAACTAGGTACACACCATACTTTACACACCTATGCTAATATTGCTCTTTTACCTAGGTATACAGATACTTAAAAAAAGATTTGAATCTTTGTTCGTCGGTGGGTACCTACTACTTGATTTTAGGACTGTTGTTTTCAAAGCCATAATCGATTTGAAGGAACGCTGATCTGGAAAGCGCTACGATGACCTATATTGTGTGTGATAGTAGTATTAACGCTGGCTAGTAGTTAATTTTAGGTTAAGTATTGTCAGTTTGTTGACAAACATTCAACATCGAATTTAGTAGTAGTATTATGATCTACCTTTGCCACTGGTGCAGTGTTGTATAGCGAAGCGCGCCGCCTCTCTGACAGTGAGGACGTCCATGCCGTCCACCCAGAGACCAGGGATGTAGTCTCCTCTGGTATAGTAGTCTGGACTGGCTGACGAGCGGACGGCACTCGTTCCCATTCCTGCGATATTGCAAGAGTACCTATCCTTCATTCATTAATATTAGATGATGAATTTGATGATTAAAGAATGACATTTCAAAAGATTTGAATGTTGAAATTTGGATGTTGAAGCAGGAATAAGATTCTCAGACATTTAACTTTTATATGAGTATTAGTTGCGTTGATTTCAGCGGTTATGGAGGATACTAGTAAATTATTTACTAGTCTCTGGCGATTGAATTCTTTGGTCTCTGATATGTCAGTGAAATCCGAAGCATTTGGTCACTACGGAAGACCAGCGCTGTCGCAGCGATGATCGCGAGATTTACGTCTGTTGCATACCTGTCGTGAGATACGTAATCAGCGTGCCGTTCTGCCACAGCACTGTATTATTGAGTAGCGACCATTTTTATCTTTAAAAAAGTATCGATAAATTGCGTTACGTTTGCAGAGACAGAAGCTGAATGCGGCAAAGTAAAGATAGGGTAAAATCGTAAATAATTGGGGTGGCGTAAATCCAGCAGTGGACTTATAGTTACTGATGGTGGAAAGTTTAAATAGATTATAGTTACCGTATTTGTTATTCTCACACACAAACACAACAGGCAAGCACTTCAGTTTGGACAAATTGAACGCCTCGAACAGCTGGCCCTGGTTGGCCGCGCCATCGCCGTACAGCGCGAAGCAGACGGCGCCGTCGCCATTGTACGCGTGCGCGAGTGCCAGGCCAGCGCCTAATGGCACCTTGGACAAAACAAAGCAACACAATTAGAACCGTTATTTTTTTTTCGTCACGGCCGTAGAACTGCTGCCCACGTCCACTGATGGAGGCCTCATGGATCTCCAAGTTCATGAGTGGATTGTGCCGTAGGTACTCGCCACGCTTGGCAGGCGCGTTGGCGAACGCATTGCGGGATGTTGATACCTGTAAAGACGCTGCTCCCTATCTTCCGGAGGTATCCCTTGGCAGATTCTTACTGCATCCACGGGGAAGATAGGAGGGGCAACATTCTACTGTCGGCACCCCACGACAAGTATATATCTGCCTTGCGACAATAAAAGGGCAGATGAAGTGAGGTCTTTGCTCGGCAGTGAAATAGTATCGGCGTTGCGCTTTGCAGCCATGATGCCTCCAGCTACCAGTAGGTACTTAGTACTGCATCCACGGGCAAAGAGGAGAGACAACATTTTACTCCCAGTACCCCACGGCAACCGGACCCCTATAATTGTAGTGGCAATTACAGCGGTCCCGTAAATGTGATGAAGGAGTACACGCCTAGCCATCATCATTATCCATAAAGCCCGTAGGTATGGGAATCCACTGCTGGTGTAGACCTCCCTTTTGTAAAGGTACGCCACATCGTCCGGCCCTCCGGGGGAAATTCCTGGCTTAGCGCAGCAAGCCAGGAATTTCCCCCGGCGACTAGCGAATGGGTCCTATGGGTAAATTATGGGCCGGTTCCTGCTAGGACAGCTCCCTACCCTAAGCCTAAGTATGTACATATGTGACTCCATTTTATGCATTTAGACTCCAGGTTGGTCATAATAGTCATAATAATGCGTGAGGCGTCTGGCTAGCATAGCCAGACCAACTCCGACCAGAAGCGCAGAATCTTCCTGGGGTCTTCAAAGGCTTCACGGAGTTTGTTTGAGGATTTGTTGTCGTTGTGCTGTTACTCCCTCGCATTCTAGGACTACGTGGGCACGACCACTGGCCTACGGTAACCGTTTCCGATCCCCTTCGAGCAAGTGCGTCCGCGGCGTCATTCTCCAGAGAGTTACTATATCCTTTGATCCACTGGATGGTCACTGTTGTTCACGGCGACCTTTTCCAGGGTCGTGTGGCATTCGTGTATAAGCTTGGAGCTGCAGCAACTGGCTACACTAAGAGTATCCCGAATACTTATGTAGGTGAATTCCACGTCTATCGAAGAGCTTAAACCGTCTTTAGTCCTTTAAAAATTAAGACTTCTTGACTTCAATGGGCTTGGTTTACTAATAATTTATATTGCGATTCAAAAACTCTTATTATCGAAAAAAAAGACCTAATGTTATTAATATCCTTTTGAGCTAGCATAGTGCAATTTGTGTCAGTGCAAGTAGTTACTAAGTGATATTTTTAACTTTACAAAGAACACAAGAACAAAGTGCCTTCCCCTTAATAAAATTAGAGCAATAAGAAAAGTGCTGATGAACACTATCATGAACTGAACAATCTTACAGTTTATTTTTATAAAACTAGGTTAGCATAAAATTACTCATTAGCCGGTTTGGCTAGATTGTAATGTATTTTAGTGTAGATCATGTTAACTTATACCTACTAAATAGATAATAAAAAAAAATGTTAATAGAAGGATGGAAGGGTGGGCTTTGAAGGCTTTGTAGTGAAAGAGTGAGGTTTTTTCGCTTCTTTTCCTTACTTGGTCAAAAAAGTTTTCTGAAGCGAACGAATTCAATTATGTTCAATTTAAATGTGTTTTCTTTATGTTTTGTAAATTGACTATTCTAAGAAGTTTTTCACGCTGATGAAAATCCTTTACATTTATGTCAAACTTCAATGGAGATTTGCTTTACCTGTCCCCCAACAATGCCATTCCCTCCATAGAAGTTCGGCGCATACATATGCATGGATCCTCCTTTGCCGCGCGAGCAGCCGCCCAGCCGCGCCGTCAGCTCGCCCAGGACTCCCGCCATGCTGACGCCCATCATGTAGCACCAAGCGTGGCAGCGGTAGGACGTGATCACGGAGTCGGCGGCACGTTTGGCAGCCATGATACCCATTGCGACGGCTTCCTGACCTGAGGTTTTGTCAGGGTTAGCATTATGTTCTTTCTCAGTCGTAGGACGTCCACAGCTGAACATAGGCCTCCGTGATGGATCTATAAGTACTGATTATGAGGGAGTTATTGCCATACTCTCCACGCTTGGTATGCGAGTTGGCGAGCGCAGTACGGGATGTTGATACACGGAAAGACACTATTACCCATCTTTCGGAGGTATCTTTTGGCAGATTCTTACTGCATCTACGGGCAAGATAGGAGGGCCTACATTCTAATGTCTGTATTTGTAGAATCTTCGTATCGTCAGGTACTTATGTGAAACGGGGAAGGACAACATAGCCAGCGTGCTAGGCTAGGACGAATCTTGGTCTGATAATCCAGGATCCAAGATCATTCAGGTGTGATCATCGGGAAATATTTTCTACCCGAAGGCAGCTCAAACATCAACACAATCCTACCCTAAAGAAAAAAACCTATCGACAACAGAGAAAACCGATAGCATACCCCATCATTGTCATCTTAGCCGATGGATGTGTCCACGTCCACAGCTGGACAAAGGCCTCCCCTCATGGATCTCCAAGAAAATGAGGTGGTTGTCGCCATACTTGCCACGAGCTTGACGCCTGGCGAGCGCAGTATGGGATGTTGATACACGGAAAGACGCTGTTGCCCATCTTCCGGAGCTGTCCCTTGACAAATTCTAACTGCATCGGGTAAGAGAGGTGAGGCAACATTCTACTGCCGGCACCTCACGGCAACTTACATACCTACCAGTATATAAATGACAGAAGCCTCTAATCATTTTCGCTTTGTAAAGGTTACTGGCAGCCTTCTCCATCTTCCTCATGGCGTTGAGCTTCTCATAGTAACTGAGAGCTTCTTCTGATGTAATTGTCGTGGTTTTCGCCGGACCTTTATCTAATTTATGAAGTTTGTAAGCCTGGAAGAAACAATATGATGAGCACGCTCAGGTCCATTACAATATCCTAAAATCCTTACTAATATTATAAATGCGAATGTAATGATAAAGTTTATTGATCCATAATAAAGATAAGGCGATACAAGGATTCATAATCTGTAACTTATTAAAAATTAAAAGTATGTACCAAAAATACCTCTGTTCCCTACACTAGGACTGAATTGCCTGTATAGCAGGGTCACAGCGTTGTATTGAGAGTACCTACTCTCAAAGGTTTACACGTGTGTGTTTATTGCCTAGAATTTAAATTTTTGACTAATTATGTAAATATGGGTTAAAGTTAGATATAGTTAGGTAAGTGTTGTTTGTTGTGTATGTAAATTCTGAACTTGATGGGCGGGAGTTCAATGACAACTGCGATCAAGGATCTAGCTACTCTAACAAACTATACTTCAACTAGATTCGATGTAGAATGTTTGTAAACAAACTGACAATCATCATCATCACAGCCGACTGCTGTCCCCGTCCACAGCTGGACACAGGCCTCCCTCATGCATCTCCAAGATCATGAGGGGATTGTTGCCATACTCGCTACGCTTGGCAGGCGGGTTGGCGAGCACAGTATGGGATGTTGATACACGGAAGACGCTGCTGCCAATACAAACTGACAATACTTAACCTAATAATAACTTTCTGGTGTTGGTTTTTATAAATATTTCTCAATTATTGGAGATTTGTGACCACCCTTTTCAATAAAAAAATACTTTTTACTCTGTCAAAAAATCAACACTTCGTAAGCAATTAAGAGCACACGAAAGGAAAGAAAAGCAAATCTTTAATAATAGATACTACATTATCCGGTTGCCAAGGCCGAAGTCGTCTAGGAAAACATCATCATCACCTATAGTCAATTTTATTTTAGTGACACAGCAGTGTGACGGTTAGCCGTTCGCGCATATAACCACCGTTGAATATGAGTACCCTATGCGTTACTTATTTCTTTGATCACCTTTGTCTCGTAGGTAGCTTGAGAACTGTATTGCGCTGTCCGTTTGCCTATTTCATGGGCAGCATCATGCTACGAACAGAAGGAATTTAGGCGACTTTTAGTTTGTGGATTCCTTCACTTACCTCATACCTTACAAACTTAATTTAGGTATTTATTTATATAAGCCAAATACGATACGCCCTTACCGTAATAAGACTAAATGAGGTGCCTCCAAACACAGTGTTAGCCGGACGCACGTTAGACCGCACGTGAACTAGTTTTCATGAGTTCGTGAAATATTATTGCACAATAAAACAACAAAACCAGAGTGCGTGCCTCGGCATTACTGTTAACACACACATAAAGACAATGCCAATGTTTTTGGTGTAAGGGCACATCTAACAATTTAAATCATTGATCTAAACTACTAAATTAACCGTTAACACAGACGTATTGACCTGTTCTTTCCTCTGACTAATAGCCGTCTTAGAGGATGGTATAGGTCCAAGCATAATCCATCTTGCAATGTCCTAGGCACTGCCATCGATTTAAATCTTTGGGCACTGCTGCGTCCCGTACAACTTGAATACCACCCGACGCTGTATACCTACCTCATCTTTATTACATGTGAAAGGCCTTACTTTTAACTTAACCCACCTCCATAAAAAGTTTAATAACTTTAGTTAGCTTCATAATTTAAAAGTTTTTGCCCAATTATAAAAAAACACAGTAAAATTTGTAAAAAAATTACATTAGCACGGCCATTTGCTAACTGAAATGACGGATACTGTCAGCAATAAATATTTGGTTCATCAAAGAGACGGTAGATAAATACGTTTCGTGAAAAGGTTGCATAGGTAGAACGGCTTTCTGGTTTCTTACATTGCATTTTGAATGAATATGATAATTTTTTCAGGGTTCCGTAAACTAAAAAACTTACGCGAACGAAGTGCTTGGTGACAACTAGGCGTTTCAGATGAATAAAAAAAAAATAATGCTGGACAATCCACACAGCATCATCTAGCCCCAAGCTAAGCAGAGCTTGTGTTATGGGTATTAAATGACCGATATACTTAATACATAATACTACATTGATAGATATGTTTTATTATACATTGAAAACATCCAGAACACCCTGAACAAATATCTGCAGATCGTACAGACATTTGTACCGAGGCGGGCATCGAACCCGCAACCTCTTGCGTCGCAGGCGGACCTTCGCCCGCTGCGCCGCAGAGCTCGTCACAGAATGTTTGTATGTATGTGGGCATTTATATCCGTAATTTTTGTCACTTATGCGGATGATCGGATTAAGATTAAATTTAAAATACCTACAAATTGATTGTTTGGGAATGACTCACTCCGCGTGTAATAAACACGCGGAGCATTGTAGAGATTTTTAGTTCTGTTCAAATAAAGTATTATATAAATTCGATTGCAATGCACACTGTCATCTAGAGAATTATGAATATTGCTTAAATCATCAAAATCTCGAATCTTGTTACGAGTATAGTTGAGTGACTCTAAACGCAACGCGTGTTCGTGGCGAGATTCATCAACTCGCACCTTTTTGGCGTGTTCTTTTGATATGAGTTGGCGCTTAGAACGTTAGTATCAGATTTCAGTAGAAGATTCATTATTGCGCCGCTCTTTTGCACCTTTTTTCATTTTGCGCAAGCGCTAATGAATGAGCGTTTATAAATCTTCTACTGATCGTTCTAATCTACTATATCGGGTGTAAAAAGATGACTACCGAAAACGAAAAGGGGTGGTGCAACACCCCAAAGCAATAACAAAAAAAATACAGTTGTCGAAAAAAAAAATTGTAGCCAGAGTTAATAATGTTTGAATGTTTTTGTTAACTTTTTACAGCCCGCAATGTACAGCTTGCTAGTGCGATGACCCCGCGCGGCGGCGGCGGGATCAGCTGTCCGTAGCATATTATGCAGGATGTGCGTGCAACACATTGCTGTATTTTTTATTTTAATTTTTCCTGGCTTTTTGAAATAAGTTAATTAGATAGGATTGTTCTTATAATGTTGTAGTATGCGTATGTTACAAGAAAAAAAAAATAAAAGGACGTAGATATGTTGACATATTTTTTGCGATTTTCTTCGCTAAATATTTTTCAGTATCATGGTCTGATTGCAACCCACCAGTTTTCGGTAGTAGTCTGCTTACACGGTGTATTTGATAAAAATAGTTTCCTGACAAAGTAGCTACATTTTGAGATACGGTTATAGATGGCAGGATTAAAATAGCGATAAACTTCGATAACATGACGTTTAATAGTTGACCGTAAGCTTGTGTTTATTGCTGGCCATGAGGTCGTTGGTGCACGCGTTGAGGCGCGCCGCCAGGGCGCACTCGTCCTCGTGCCGCGCACTCATCGCTATGCAGCCGTCGATGTGCTTCTCCAGCTTCTTTATCAGCTTCGTGTCTTTTGCGAAGAACTTATTCACCAGCAGCAATAGATTCGCTGAAATTATAATAAATAAGTAGTTGTTATAAGACGCTGCCCTCCGGAGGATGGACAGCGTCTTTTCTTATAGGTATCAACATTCCGTACTGCGGTCGCCAGTTCGCCTGCCAAGCAGCCTGGCAACAAGGGTCGTTCTACTTCAACCGGCTCATGAGCAGTACTTTGAGATCCATGCGGGAGGCCTATGTCCAGGACATCCACCGTCTGACATAACGTAGTAGGGACAAAAACCTTAGATCGGGATAAGTGGAAGAGAAGGGAGTGCTTTTGCCCAGCAGTGGGATTCAGCAGGCTGTTTAGTTTTAATAGATTGAAGTAGTTGGGACAAAGTTGGGGAAAAGTAAGGGCCACCGCAGCAACCTCCGCAGGGTCCGCACATATTGATAGTTTGGGTTATGGAGGGTACTTTCGAAAAGTTCCAAAAATAGATCAACAGAATAATTTAAATTATATGCATGTTTTTGTTTGTATTTATTATCATGTGTATCTTCAACGGATGATTTGTATCATTGATTTTATTTATATTTTTTTTTTATAAAGTGACAGTGGGCTGGCCACATGCCGAAAAACCGATAACCGCTGGAGTAGGCGGGTTCTTGAGTGGAGACCACGACTTGGCAAGCGTAGTGGCTAGGTGGAGCGACGACCTGCGATGGACTATAACACCAGCCAGCAATGGATGAGATGTGTATGTTTATGATTTAAACAGGGAAATATTAATTTCCTTGTATTTAAATCACATCGGCGCAGGATCTGAGCCGGTGTCGAACCAACGTCGAAATTCGGGGTACACTCGCCAACAGTCAACACGGATTCTAACTTCAAAATTTACCTTTATTAACCTTTCCCCTCTCAATAACCCCATTCCGCTTCAGCACACAGGCTATCAGGCACTCCCCGTGGACCGGCGACTCTGCCTTCGGTGACATCCTCTTCACCGGGCGGGTGTCATCTGCTTGCACCTCCTTCAGGCATTCGCTCATGTTGAGTTTGAACTCGGTCACGTATGAGTTCATTTCTTGCGGTATCGCGTTGTAAGACCAGTCGGGTTGTTCTTCCGGTTCAGCTGTGTAGCATGTTCAATCATTATCATCAGGGAAATGAAAAAGATTTTCGAAAATGTACGATTCCGGTGGGGTTTGAACCTCCTATATTAATTAATATGGTCGCCTGATACTTTTCAATACGAATTTGCTTATAGACTGTACTTACCTATTTTGCGTCATTTAGCCGTTCGTTCGAACCCACGTCCGTTAATCGATCCTTGCCAAGCTTGTCAAGCCGGAAGTGCTGATCCCGTAACCAGACACGGGTTCCGTAGTGGTTAAACCACTTCCGGCATTAGGAAGCGTCAAGGATCGATTTGACGGACTTTGGTTCGATCAAACGGAATGACAGATTTTTGATTAGGTTTTTCATTCTCTTGAAAAGTTGAACCAGTGTGATGTAACACTATAAATATTACAAACTACATTATCATCAGCCTGAATTACTCCACTCGACATTGGGCTGCCCCGGATTTGCTACATTTACCCCTAGAGGCCAGCAGTGGGTGAAGTCGGGCTGTGCATGATGATGATGGATTACAACTTCATTACATGGCATTTTTCACATCAAATGGAATACTATTGGTTCTTCTAAAGTTAAGATTAATTAGAATGTTCATAGTTTTTTCTTTACCTGCTATGTTATATATCGGTGAAAACCTTTAATTAGCTTCATGGTATATATTTTATTGTTTTATAAGTTATTAATAAGCTTCTGGTTTTCCGAAAAATAAATAAATAAATAAATAAATAAATAAATAGAATCATACTCACCCTTCTTCTCTTTTACTCGCTTTCCCAGCTTCATATTGCGTGTTATAATGGTATCCTTATTGATTCTCGATCCCACATCATGAACTGTATCGACGCCAACCAACGTTTCAACATTGACGCCGAAAACGATGCCAAATAACGCAACCAACAGTACACAGCGGAACATTTTACAATTCTGATAGTGGATTTGCAATTTGGCTCGTTATACCTAACTGTTAGAGATTGTTAACGACACAATTAGTTAGGATTTGCTAAAGGCGAAAATATGCAAAACCACATTCGCTGTACGCGACGCGTTATCACGTGTACCTCTAGTAAATTCTGTGTTTTTGACTTAATACTTAAGCGTATCTTCTTTTCTTTAATTGAAGGCAATGTCCCTCTGTTGTTGAGAACTTACTAATGTTGCCTTATGCAAACAATTTTTACAAACCTCGTCTTTACTCGCTTAGGGGCCGTCTCCACGAGCGAGGGACTAGCGGCGGTTATCGTCGTGCCACGTATTAATAGCGCGGACTCGTCGCGATTCCCTCGCTCGTGGAGACGGCCCCTTAGCTCGATCAACAAAATCAAAAATTATAAAAACCCTGCAGCTAAGGAAATTAGCACCAACATCCATCTCAGAACTGTTGCTGATGAGCCATAAACTAATTACAAAACCATACCATATCTAAAAGAACCCCTTCAAAACGACTTGTTTTTCAAATAAAAACATATAAGTACGATCCCAAGGTTGTCTGGTAGAGATCGCTCTTTAGCGATAAGACCGCCGATTGTCACATGATCAGTGTTTCTTTAGTTTTTTATTTTGTACTTGTATGTTTTAAGGTGTGCAATAAAGCATTTTCTATCTTCTATTTATCTATCTATCGAATTGAGAATCCTCCTCCATTTTTTCGTCGGTTAAAATGACATAAGTTATAATTCTCAATATAATTTATAGCGAGCTCGGCCCACTAATAGTACTGTGACGGCAGTGGGCCGAACAGGATATAAATAAAATATATATTGCCCTACTACCACTACCTACTACTTAGTTTCTGTAATCTGTGCTACTACTTTGTTTTGCCATCTCTCTATAATAATATTTCTTTTTATCAACTTTAAGATTTATGTACATACCTAAAACCAGATCTCCAGGTCACCAGGTCATTTATTTAATAAAACATAAAAATATACTGAATACAGATTTATTAACACATAAGTAAGCCTAAATAAAGTATCTTATTTACAATACTCGAAAACATTTACAGTGGGAATCAATCCCGCTACAGCCGATATAAACAGGTTATTCCCACAGCTGGGCAAATAAACAATAATCATAAAGCCGCCAACAAGAGAGCAAGATTATACAATATAAATTATATTATTATGAATCATAAGTTTTACACGCTTTATTAAAATAAAGCGTGTAAAAATCGGCGGCTTTATGGTGTTTAATGTAAAAAAAGAAGTTTCGTAAATTATTTTAGTAAGATAGTCATAGTTTGATGGGCAGCAGCGTCTTTCCGCGTATTAACATCCAGTACTGCACTCGGGTTGGCGAGAGCCTGCCAAGCGTGGTGAGTATGGCAATCACCCCTTATGATCAGTACTTGACGCGTCATGAGGCTATGTCCAGCAGTGGACGTCCGTCAGCTGATATGATGATGATGAAGATAGTCAAGCAAAAGGTTCTAGGAAAATGCATTATATAACGCCCCCTTAAGTATGGTATATTCCTAGAACGCTATCGAGGCGCTTTAGCATTTTGAGATGCCGCAGTATTTTCCAAATTAATAAGTATTTTACTATATATGTATATATATATTAGCCTCCTTCTACAATGTGTTCTTTATATAATAAATCAGTTGAGAATCTGTACATGGTCCTTCGAGCAGGTATGTAACGGAAATTTTAAACGTGATTTTCACCAACTTCAAAACGTCAATTTAAATTTAAACCGAGCCCCTATCATGGACCGACGACAATACTATGTTTTTTTTTTAAACTACATATATGCTTAAAATGGAATGTGTTAGTTACTACACGAGCAAAGTCATAAGAGAGAGCTAAGTAGTTATACAGGTTGGGCTAAATGCTGGCTCCTTGAAGGTGGCTAGCTACCTTTTCTTTTGCAGTAAACTTATGTTTGGAAGTTTCTCTTTTCTTAGAATAAAAAATAACTTTCACTTGAAAAAAAATCTAGTTCATCTGAAACGACGCTTCAATTTGGTAAGTTCCTTCGGCAAAAGTGTTAATGGTGATTCCCCGCCATTAACACTTTTGCCGAAGGAACTAACCAAATTGAATCGTTAGTTTTAGCAATAATTAAGAATTTATAGTTTGTCATTTTGATAGTGTTTAACCGCACTTACTTAGAGAAAGTTACTCAGGAAGAACATTTCACTTAATCCAATCGGAATTGTTAATTTTTGATATCTTGGAAATTAAGAATTTCATACATTTTCTAGTCGAGCTATCTGTATTTATCTCCAGATCAAAAATGCCATTTTTTTTCTTGAAAACAAACAATAACTCTTAGAAAAAACTTTGCAACTACAGGAAATGGCAACACAGAAGGAGCGAAAAATATGCATCACACGTCAGGGGCGAGGGAGAGAATCGACGAAGTGTGACATGGTGTGACAGGGAGTGGGAGAGGTAAGGGCGATAACAATATTTTTTTAATATAAAAACACGT
The DNA here is from genome assembly GCA_963082625.1 of Pasiphila rectangulata. Taxonomy (NCBI): domain Eukaryota; kingdom Metazoa; phylum Arthropoda; class Insecta; order Lepidoptera; family Geometridae; genus Pasiphila; species Pasiphila rectangulata. The sequence goes on along the minus strand of OY720253.1, from coordinate 14,520,827 downwards.
TTTTAGATATATAAAACACGGAAATTACCGGAATGGAAATTATCAAAGGATTTTACAGGATAAATTCCCGTGTTTTTGATATTTAAAATGGGAAAGTGCTTTGTTACTAGTTTGTAATTTGTGATAAGATGATATAGTGATTAACTACACTTGGGTAGAACATTTTAAGAAAATTAAAAACCATATCAAAATTTGACGATTCCGGTGGGATTCAAACCCACGTCCGTTAAATCGATCCTTGACGCTTCCTAAAGCCGGAAGTGCTTTAACCACTAAGCTACGGAAGCCGTGAGGATACCGCTGAAATTCTTGGTAAGGTGATATCTAAACATTTTTGATAAGATTTTTCATTTGCTTTGTTATTTTCGTATCGTGATAACCAAGGTCACGGATTTAGGCTTCGTTGAAGGATTTGAGACATTGCGATGGTTTCATTTAGGCGTATCACACTATTACAGTGATCTAACAAAGCACATTGATACAAACATTAACCTCCTTCTTTACAGCCGGGTGAAAACGGGCGTAAGGCTGCCGGTCCACTGGAACTGCATTAAAACTCCGCCCAACGCAGAGCGGAGGAACTTTATTGTTCGAAATATTAGCCTCTGCTTTCTCCTCTCCGCTCCGCTCCAGTGGACAGGCAGTCTAAACGCCTAAAGACCTTTTCAATTGATGTACAAACTTAACAAATCATATATTTGTTTGCATTTTTATTATTACTTCCTCAGACACTCCTTCAATTAGCCGGCGTGGTTGCACCTGAAACAAGGTAAGTTTTTTTAAAGGTAAAATAGATTAGCTTTCTAACTCTAACATATTACAAATTGTGCAAGTTCTGAGCATAAGCTCTAACTCACTACAAGACATTAGTCTAGTAGTATGTAATGTTGTGGGGCAGTAGAATATTGCCCCTCCTCTCATGTCCATGGACGGAGTAAGAATCTGCCGAGGGATACCTGGAAAGATGGGCGGCAGCATCTTTTCGTGTATCAACATCCAGTCCTGTGCTCGCCAACCCGCCTGTCAAGCGTGGTGAGCATGGCAACAACCCCTTATGATCAGTATTTTGTGATCAATGAGGGAGGCCTTTGTCCAGCAGTGGTATCTTTCGGCTACTAGACAATAGCATCCCACTTCTGATCACACACTACATATGATCAGAAGTGGGATGCTATTGTGCAGTAGTGTTATGGTCAGAAGTAGGGTGTAAATGTCTAGCAGCCTTTTGCTCAGAAGTGGGATGCAACATAATAATCATAACGATTTGCTCAGTTTTGTTATTTATAATGTATATTATTAGGTCGTTACATATTTTGGCGTTTTGTCGTACTGGCCACTTTGATCTCAAATAACTCCTCTTTGGTTACGAATTCCAAATTCAAATTTATACAGCTATTTACTCATGCATTTGTGTTTCGAAAACCATAATTCATTTGTTTTTCCTCTTTTGTATTTTTTATTTGCCTCACTCAGTTTACAAAATGGAAAACTTGAAATATCACGTTATTTACGAGTACGAGTTCCACCGTGGCACCATTGCTGCAGAAACTGTTCGAAGGATTAATGATGTGCATGGCGGCGATGTCGCAAAAGAAAACACAGTGCGTTTTTGGTTCCAACGATTTCGTTCTGGAAATTTCCCCCTTCTCTGGAAGCCCCGTAGACGGCCTGATACCAAAGTTGATAATCAAGAATTGAAGGCTATTGTGGAAGCGGATCCATCGCAAATCACGTCCGAGTTAGCTGCAGGCTGCGGTGTTAGTGATATATTTTAATCTACTTGAAGAAAAATGAGAAGGTGAAAAAGCTTGAAAGGGTACCTCACGAATTGAGTGAAGCAAATCGACAAACGCGCGTCGACTGCTGCGTTACCTAACTCAACCGGCACAATAATGAAGGGATTTTAAATTATTACCTGTGATGAAAAGTGGATCCATTTTTCGTATCAAAATTTGGATAACTTCTTGCAAGGGAAAAAATTTAACTCCGATGGGCAGTTCAAACCGCCTTCAAAGATTTTATTGATTCCCGTCCGAATGGTTTTTTTTAGTAAAGGGATCAATGAACTACCTATGAGATGGCAAAAGTGCATAGTAAGATAGCAATTGTACATACTTTGATTAATTAAATATTTTATATAAAAAATATCGACCTTATGTTCCTCTCATACAAAACGCCAATTTCGTATGTAACGACCTAATATAATGTGTTTCTTTCCGTGACGTCATCAAACGGCTCTGTCGGAAGACCAGCAAGAAAAATGGTGACATGCATGAGCATGAGTATTTTTCTTATTTTTTTGTAACAAATGGTTTATTTTTGTATGGGAATGCTTAATATTACAAATCATCAAGGACATACCCAATAGAGAGAAAATGTAATTTATTTTATCTAAACAACAAAATTCCACCAAAAATTTTTTATAATTGTACGGAAAAGTACACAGGTCGGCTGTTGGCGCTGACCGTCAAAGGCGCGAGACAGTCGTCATTGCATTAGTGCAAAGCACTAATGTGTTTCGAAATTCTTATGACCTTATTTCCCCTCTATTGGATATGTGCTTGCTGTTACAAAATAAATAATGATATGAACCTTCGTTGTGGGCGGCGAGGCAGGCGGCGCACAGCGGCGCGGCGCGCGCGCCGGCGAGCGCGGGCAGCGCGCGTGACGTCACGCAGCGCGTGCACACCACGCGCCCGCAGCCCCAGCAGTGGTGCTGCATCACACAGGCACATCAATTATATTTGCGGGGAAATACGTATGTAGCCGTGGGGTGCCGGCAGTTACCCCTCCTCTCATGCCCGTGGAAGCAGTAAAAGCCTGCTAAGGGTTACCTCCGGAAAATGGGCAGCAGCGTCTTTCCGTGTATCAACATCCCGTACTGCGCTCGCCAACCCGCCTAACAAGCGTGATGAGTATGGCGACTACCCATCATGGAGATCCAGGAGGGAGGCCTGTGTTCAGTATTGGACGTTTTACGGCTGAAATGATGATGATGACGTATGTACAGTCGCGCTCATAGTAAAGGATACCACTAAAGTAACTAAGGCTTAATGGTATCCTTTACTATTAGCGCGACTGTACCTGATCCATGACTATTTATTTATGTTAAAAATAACATAAAAAAAATAGTGCTCCCGTGTAGATATTTGTTATTTTTTATGAGTTTTGTAATTTATAATGAATTCGTTCGCTTCAAAAAACTTTTTCCTTCCAAGCGAGGGAAGAAGCGAAAAATAAATCTCATCCTTTCACTTTTTGGATTTATTGCATCATCCATCATTCTAGCCGTAAAACGTCCACTACTGAACAGAGGCCTCTCTCAGACCCATGATGGGTAGTTGCCATAGTCACCACGCTTGGCAAGCGGGTTGGCGAGTGCAGTACGGGGATGTTGATACACGGAGAGACGTCCTTCCCATCTTCCGGAGGTATCCCTCAGCAGGCTCTTACTGTTAATTCTTACCGTAATTTTCTTTTCGTCTCTTGGCAAAGAAAAAAATTGTCAATTTTTAATTAGATCTTTGACTTTGGCATCCATCCACTGCACAATAGTTACGCGCTTTCGACATCTAAATGAACGCATTTAACGTGCGTGCGCTCAAGCGGGCGTGTGGCAGCCTACTGCCTTGCAACACCGGTGTTGCGAAAAGCGGTAGGCATTTAAACGCGTGGCCTTGAGCGAGTGACGGACGCCTGCTATTATCGCGTAGGTATTTTCGCTTTTGTATTGGAGTGATGTATCTGTTAGTTTCTGTAATCTGTGCTACCACGACAAAAGTATTTTAACTTTTCGGGTTAACATATAGTCCATGACACGCACAAATAATGTGGCTTTCTATTAGTAAAAGAAATTTCAAAACCGCTTCAGTAGATCAGAGATTACCTCTTACAACCTCACAAACTTTACCTCTTTATAATATCAGTATAAATGTTGATTACTAATAGTGAACCAACCTTTCTGCTGAAGTGGTCGAGCGGCGTGGAGCAAGTACACTCGGTGACATTTTTGAGGCTCCTCCAGTCGAGAGCCACCGACTGAACCTCGCTCTCTAGAAGCGACATGCTGCCAGGCACGCTGTCTGATATCTTCTGGATTAAAAGCGATAAGATAAAATACTACTTCCTACTAATATTATAAAAGTGAAACTAAGAATGTATGTATGTATATATGTATGTTCCCTTTTCACGTCAAAACCGCTGAACCGATTTGGATGAATTTTAGTATAGGTACATGTTGGCCGAGTGGTGTTTACCCCCGACTTTCGATCCGAAGATCATGGGTTCGACACCGGCCGTGCACCAATGGATTTTTCTTTCTTGAAAAATGTATGTGCACACTTAACACGTCCTTTAACGGTGAAGGAAACATCGTGAGGAAACCCGCGGCTTAGTTAGCTTCAGACGTATTAAAGCTGAGAGGATAGGTGCTGGGCAAGCCTAATCCATCTAACAATGTCCAAGGCAATGCAGCGTTCCGTACAGCATGATTACCAGTTGCTGACGCTGTATAAATCATCCATAATAGATGGAAAAGGCCTTACTAACTTTAAAACAGACATAATGACAGAACTTTATAAGTAAATAAAAATAAAATAAATAGAACTAAAGTTCGTCACTTCTATTTTTAAAGGAATGTTCTCGAAATCTTTTGTGTGAAACTAGATGCTTCCGCTTTTCGAATTTTCAAATAAGTGCGATATAAACTTGGGCGTGTTTGCAGAGCGGACAGTCTTTATTTGGCTACGAAAGTGAACAGTGCGTGTAACAAAGTCAATACAAGTGTTATCAGTGATTTGTGAACAAGTGATATACATAGTGGTAATCTGTACTCTGAAAGACGTGTTCTCGTGTGAATCTGCTGTGAGATTGTTATTGGTGTGATTGCCATTATTAATGTGTTATCATCATTTTTTTTTCATCATCATTTCAGCCGTAGGACGTCCACTGCTGGACAAAGGCCTCCCTCATTGATCTCCAAGTACTGCGGTTGGAAGCCGTCTGCATCCACCGCCGACCAGCAGTTCTCACCAAGTCGTCTGCCCATCTTGTAGGTGGACGTCCTACGCTGCGCTTGCCGGTCCGTGGCCTCCATTCGAGAACTTTGCGGCCCCATCGGCCATCTGTTCTGCGCGCTATATGGCCTGCCCATTGCCACTTCAACGTGCTAATCCGTTTGGTTATGTCGGTGACCCGAGTTCTTCTACGTATCTCCTCATTTCTGATGTGTTAATTTTGGTGTAATTGGGGTACATTACCTCAGTGATGAGCGGGATCTCCCCCGGCGCGGCGTGCTGCAGCGGGTGGCTGTCGTCGGCGCACTCCAGCTCGGAAGCCGACCCCTCGTATATCAACCTGGAACAGCACTGGTGGTTGCTAGTGTTCTCTATGTATTTATGTACAGATCCCGCCGCTCGACCTCCTGGCGGAGAGGGACGCACGAGTGCACGTTCGTCTCCGGCAGGAGGGCGGGGCGGGGCGGGGCTGCGCCAGCTGGAGTGCGGCATGAGGAGCGACGTGCGCTCGGGAAGTGGCGCGAGCGGCCCGAGGAGCCGAGGAGCTCGCGCCAACGCGCCGTCGTACAGATTCAGTTTCAGATTGATTTCATTCATCATCATTTCAGCCATAAAACGTCCACTGATGAACACAGGCCTCCCTCATGGATCTCCATGAGGGGTAGTTGCCATACTCACCACGCTTGGCAGGCGGGTTGGTGAGCGCAGTATGGGATGTTGATACACGGATAGACGCTGCTGCCCATCTTCCGGAGGTATCCCTTAGCAGGCTCTTACTGCATCCATGGGCATGAGAGGAGGGGTATCATTCTACTGCCGGCACCCCACGGCAGATTGATTTATTGCATAAATATACATTATTACATAGTTTTAGCTTAGGTGGTAGTTAGCTTAGAGGTAAGTACATGTAATTCACGATTGGTCTAATGAATAAGCTCAGAGTCGCTCAACGAGCTATGGAGAGTGCTATGCTCGGGGTTTCTTTACGCGATCGAATCAGAAATGAGGAGATACGTAGAAGAACTCGGGTCACCGAAATAGCCAAACGACATAGCCAACGGATGGGCAGGCCATGTAGCTCGCAGAACAGATGGCCGCCAACAAGATGGGCTGACGACCTGGTGAGACCGCAGGTCGACGGTGGATGCAGATCGTTTCCAACCGCAATAACTGGATATCCATGAGGGAGGCCTATGTCCAGCAGTGGACGTCCTACGGCTGAAATGAAGTACATGTACCCAGTAAGGGCGTAGCAATTGGTCTAACGAATATTATTATAATAGGTAGATATATATTTATTCTTACAAACAAAGGTCGAAAATTAGATGGCAATGACAGTTACAAGAATCAAAAATAATTGTGATGATAACTTTGTGGATATGTATGTCATACTTTTTTCACTCAGCCGGCCAAATAGTAAAAAAATAGATTTTTCTTTTAAAAATTCGTCAACGGTGTAGTAACATTTAAACCTAGGTATTCTTTGAGTTTATTAAGAAAAACCGAAATCTAAAACCGAATCTTTTTTAAGATCTTTTACGGAACTCTGTATTTTGTTATAAATATTTACTAATCGTGAGTAAGGACGTGTGCTAAATTGTGTAGGTATTTAAGTATTCTATCAATTATCTAGTCGCCATATTCCAAGGTTTGCTTAGTTTGGGACTAGATGGTGCCGTATGCAACAAGGCAGTAGATCATGATCGAACTATTCATCATCATTCCACCGTAAAACGTCCACTACTAAACACAGGTCTGCCTCATGGATCTCCATGAGGGGTAGTTGCCGTACTCACCACGCTTGGCAGGCGGGTTGGCGAGCGCAGTACGGATGTTGATAAGTATCCCTTAGCAGGCTCTCGCTGGATCCACGGGCATGAGAGGAGGGGTAACATGTAACACAGCCCCTATTACTAACCTCCTCAGATCCTCGGACCTGGCATAGATCTAGACGAGCCGAGGAAAGCACATATTCGAACGGGGACGAGGGGGGGGGCACAGAGGTACCGAGCTGGAGGGGAGCAGCCCAGCAATGAAGTCCATTCTGTGACGAGCATGCCCCAGAAGGGGGAGAGTGCCGGGACACGCGTGCGTAGGTTTTTGTAGAGTCTTGAGCCACCCGAGTGGATCATAACTCACAGATTCGGTCCGTATAACCGCAAGGTTGGTAGGACCATGGGAAGGTGGAGGGAGCCCCTATTACTAACAATAACTCACTTGTTATCAAGCTGGAGGTTGTCCATTTTGGTGTCGATGTCGACGGAGCGCGCCCCCCGCTGGTAGTTGACCGCCGCGCCGCGCGCCGGCCGCCGCCCGGAGAGGAGGCCCTTGAACGTAGTTATCCGCTGCAAGCACACATGGCACCTTGATCATTCAGTGACCTGCCCGGTACACCACGCAGACGACGGAAAATCGTGAAAAGTTGAGAAGGGATTGGAGGCCTTTGCCCAAAAATGGGATGCTACAGGCTAACAGTAACTAACCCTAACTTATTCACCATTTCAGCCGTATAACGTCCACTACTGAACACTGGCCTCCCTCAACGACCCCCATGAGGGGTTGTTGCCATACTCACCACTCTTGGCAGGCGGGTTGCCGAGCGCAGTACGGGATGATGGTACGCGGAAAGACGCTGCTGCCTATCTTCCGGAAGAATCTCTTAGCAGGCTCTTACTACATACACGGGCATGAGAGGACGGGTAACATTCTCTGCCGGTTTGAGACGTCCATAAAATACGTCACACGTTAGGGGGAGAAAGGGGGTCTACGAAATGTGATATTGTGTGACAAGGGGTAAAGGGGTACAAGTTTAAAAATCATGACGTCACATTTCAAAAAATAGTTGAAATGGAATGTAACTAATTTAGGATTGCTGTTTCAATTTCATAATCTAGAAGTGAAATTGCAAATGTGATCAGGTGTGACAAAGAGCCCGGAAAGGGGAGTCAGTTAATGCGCGTGACCTGATTTATGGATGAGAAAAAGTCGATGGCGGGACGAATGCGATACTCTTCCATGGCTGGACCAACGTAGCGCTCTCGTGTTTTTCTCCTCCTCGTGGCGGCAGTACATGCCTCGCTAGCAGCTACCTTGGAGACCAGTCACCTTGGAGAGGTAGTTGAGGTGGTGCTGCAGCGCGGAGCAGTGCTCGACGCAGGCGGGCAGCATGTCAGCGAGCGGCTCGCGCGGGTGCACGCCGCTCTCGTGCCGGCAGTACATGCCTCGCTAGCAGCTACCTTGGAGACCAGTCACCTTGGAGAGGTAGTTGAGGTGGTGCTGCAGCGCGGAGCAGTGCTCGACGCAGGCGGGCAGCATGTCAGCGAGCGGCTCGCGCGGGTGCACGCCGCTCTCGTGCCGGCAGTACATGCCTCGCTAGCAGCTACCTTGGAGACCAGTCACCTTGGAGAGGTAGTTGAGGTGGTGCTGCAGCGCGGAGCAGTGCTCGACGCAGGCGGGCAGCATGTCAGCGAGCGGCTCGCGCGGGTGCACGCCGCTCTCGTGCCGGCAGTACATGCCTCGCTAGCAGCTACCTTGGAGACCAGTCACCTTGGAGAGGTAGTTGAGGTGGTGCTGCAGCGCGGAGCAGTGCTCGACGCAGGCGGGCAGCATGTCAGCGAGCGGCTCGCGCGGGTGCACGCCGCTCTCGTGGCGGCAGTACATGCCTCGCTAGCAGCTACCTTGGAGACCAGTCACCTTGGAGAGGTAGTTGAGGTGGTGCTGCAGCGCGGAGCAGTGCTCGACGCAGGCGGGCAGCATGTCAGCGAGCGGCTCGCGCGGGTGCACGCCGCTCTCGTGCCGGCAGTACATGCCTCGCTAGCAGCTACCTTGGAGACCAGTCACCTTGGAGAGGTAGTTGAGGTGGTGCTGCAGCGCGGAGCAGTGCTCGACGCAGGCGGGCAGCATGTCAGCGAGCGGCTCGCGCGGGTGCACGCCGCTCTCGTGCCGGCAGTACATGCCTCGCTAGCAGCTACCTTGGAGACCAGTCACCTTGGAGAGGTAGTTGAGGTGGTGCTGCAGCGCGGAGCAGTGCTCGACGCAGGCGGGCAGCATGTCAGCGAGCGGCTCGCGCGGGTGCACGCCGCTCTCGTGCCGGCAGTACATGCCTCGCTAGCAGCTACCTTGGAGACCAGTCACCTTGGAGAGGTAGTTGAGGTGGTGCTGCAGCGCGGAGCAGTGCTCGACGCAGGCGGGCAGCATGTCAGCGAGCGGCTCGCGCGGGTGCACGCCGCTCTCGTGCCGGCAGTACATGCCTCGCTAGCAGCTACCTTGGAGACCAGTCACCTTGGAGAGGTAGTTGAGGTGGTGCTGCAGCGCGGAGCAGTGCTCGACGCAGGCGGGCAGCATGTCAGCGAGCGGCTCGCGCGGGTGCACGCCGCTCTCGTGCCGGCAGTACATGCCTCGCCAGAACCTGACACACGTCACAAAACCTTTACATTTCATAACACTATTAATTATTATCAGTTCATACATTTGAACAATACATAAACATGTAAAGGTTTGCACCCAAATTCTTCCATTCGTCCCTATTAGAAGCAATGTCCGACAAGGTGTCTAGATCGTACCGCCAAAGTGACCGACCGCGACCTCGCCTTTCTTGTGGTCCCCAAATCGTGATTGAGCTGGCTCCTGGCATGGTAAATTACGCCTTCAACTGAACAATCTAGCATGTTTGTACTCTGATTGAAAATACTATAGTTCAAACAATTTATATGCATGACTTATTTGAAATCTGTTTTAGGTGTCCAATTGTATTTAAAAGAGAGGTGTGACAAACAACGCGTTGTAGATTTATGTGGAGATCCACGCACATTACGACTTGACCATTGGGAGACTTTGTGTTTAAGCTTTTTATCTTTTTTGTATCATGGTAACGAATCACTAGTGCGCGTTCTGTCTAAAACCACTAAATGTTACCTTATGTTCTGCGCACTAAGGTCCGGCCGGAGTAGGTCGGGATGCGCCTTGGGGTCGTAGAGAGGATTTTTGTATTCGTGGAGATGGCTCGCCATGTAGCCCCATAGAGAGAATGTGCGCTCTGACAGCCTGGAAGATATAAATATATTAGTGTGCCGCAATATAACTGCGACCTTACCGGTTATCTGAAGACAAAGCGATGGTGGTTGTGCAACTACCATCGCTTCTTGATAGACGATTTATTTATTTTATTTCGGAAAGCCATCAGCTATTTAAAAAAGTATTATTATTTAATTCTTTATTGCACACAATTTACAAAAAAAAGTATACAAATGGTGGGCATAATGCCGAAGGCATTATCTACCTGCCAACCAAAAAGGTCGAAGACAGAAAGACAGGCGTGCTAACATACACAAAATAAAAAAAATTATAAAACTTATTCAACTAAAAACACACTTTTAATAATAACTATATACCATAATAAATATAAATAAATACATAAAAGCTAGTAAATATATAGATAAGTATAATATTATAATGTCATAAATAGATTAAGGTAGGAACTACATCATTAATTGCTAGATAAAAGAAAAAGTTTATAGAGATTTAAAAAAGTGCCGGTGAGTGAGCTTTTTAAAACAGTCCTTGGAGTCAACTTTCCTTATATAATACGGTAGGGAATTCCAGAGTCTAACAGCTGCGATTGAAAAAGACCTATCACAGAAAGATGTTCTGTGAGCCGGGATTTCAAGAACAAGATTGCTGGTTGATCTGAGTGACCTGTCGTGCGAGTCAGTCAAGAATTTAAAGCGATTTTTTAGATAGACAGGGGCGGAAGGATCTTTCAAGATAGAAAATAGGAGACAAAGAGCTCTACGGTTCCTACGCTCACGAATGGGCAGCCACTCAAGCTTGGCTCGGTATTCGCTTATGTGGTCGTATTTGCGAAGGCAGAAAATGAAGCGAATGCTAGTGTTAAGCAGACGGTCCAGCTTGTTTAGCAAGTCCTGATTGAGGTCGATAAAAACTACATCCGCATAGTCAATGATTGGCAAAAGGAGAGCATTGACAAGAGTGATTTTAATAGAGGTTGGAAGAACATTTTTTAGGCGTATAATCGAGTGGAGGGTAGCATAGAATTTTCGAGAAATTTCCTTTACATGTGGTATCCAACTTAGTGTGGAGTCGATAATAATACCAAGATTTTTGACTGTAGGAGAGAATGGGATTATACATATGTCTGTTGTAATAAAGTTGGGGGAGCACATCGAAGGAATCGATTTTAGCGAGCTGTCGAGAACTACCGATTATAATAGCCTGACATTTATCTGGATTAACCGTAATACCAAACATACTGGACCAGGCCTGCAACCGGGAAAGATCATTGTTAACAGAAAGAATAGCGTTATTTAAGTCATTGTAAGAAGCAGGGAAATATAATTGAAGGTCATCAGCATACATATGATATTGGCAGAGGAGGTGTGGCGAGAGTAAATTAATAAAAAGGGAAAACAAAAGAGGTGATAAAATTCCCCCCTGCGGGACTCCAGTTGCGATGTCTGTCCACTCTGAGAACTCTTGACCATGTCGAGTTCTTTGACTACGTCCTGTAAGATATGAGGTAAACCAGTCCACAACAGACTGAGAAAGACCAAGCCTAGGAAGAGTTGCGAGTAAAAGGTCAAGATCGACTGCGTTAAACGCGTTACTAAAGTCTATAAGAACTAGCACTGTTAAGTAACCATTTTCCATGTTAGTACGCAAATCTTCTGTCACATTCAAAAGAGCAAGTAAATAACAATTGAAACATAAAGCTAATAAAAAGCATTCACTGTTAGACATTAAGTAGTAAACAATTAATATAACAACATTAAGTGGGAATACGAGGAACTTCTTGCTGCCCACGCTTTTCTTTTCTTCCTTGCTTCACTTCGGTGAAATCTTCACTCTTAAACCCAGTTCTGATGGTGGGATCCATGATAAGTCGAGCGAAATACTCAAATGTGATAAGCATACATACATATAGCGGTTTGGGTATTTCAGCAACATTTTACATTTCATTACTGAAGTCGGTTTTTTTTTGTTGTAAAATGAAAGAATTCCACGGTTATGTAACACTGTAGTAACGTCGGGAATATTCAAACATACTGCGCGAAAAATTCCAGTGTTGTGAAAACCACACAGCCACAGTAAAAATTATATCAGCTTGTCTAAGCACCCACTACCAGAACAAGCATTTGTGCCGGCACGGGAACGTGCTCGCACATTCGCCAAAGCGCCGTGAAAGCCGTCAAAATACGTAATAATGAAAACAATTCTCGTAAAATAGAATAAGATGACGTAATATTAGTGACAAACCACCAGTGTGTTGTGGGAATTCGAAAGACCTTATTTCCTTCCTATTAGGCAAGAACTCAATAGAATTTTCGTTAGTCGCCTTGAACTTTCGCGATTACCTACGAGATATTATTAACACATATTTAACCCATCGTGGTCCCGGGAAGGTGGGTGCGATCCTGTCGATACGTCGGGCAATAATAAAGGTTAATAACGCGGTAAATACCCGGTTAAATATGTGTTAATTATATGTGCTCAATGTATTATTGTTTAAAAATAAATGTAATATAACAGATACATAATCTAAATCATTACATATGTCATATTTACAACATTAAAATTCAGGTTAGTGTTGCATATTTCACGACAAGGAACACAGTCATTAAACTCTTACACTAATTTAAAAAGTCATGCAAAACCTACATGTTACCTATACTTTATTTTAACAAAAAAAACCGACTTCAAACAGGTTACAAATTTGTAGTTTTTGTTCCCCTCGATTTCTCTGAGATACCATCATCATATTCCTCATAATGGGACCATCCTCAGGATATCTCATTTCCAACAAAAAAAAACATTGAAATCGTTTCATAAACGACAAAGTTATCCGCGAACACATAAAAAATTATACACATATATACGGTCGAATTGAGAAACCACCTCCTTTTTTTGAAGTCGGTTAAAAATGAAACGTAAACAAAACAATTATAACAAAAGTCCGGAAGATCAGAAGAAGGGAAGCAGCGTCTTTCCGTGTATCAAAATCCCGTACCGCGCTCGCCAACCAGCCTGCCAAGCGTGGCGAGTATAGCAACTACCCCTCATGGGATCCATGAAGGAGGCCTGTGTTCAGTAGTGGACGTTTTACGTCTGAAATGATGATGAGGAACAAAGAGTTGAAGAGTCTCATTCTGAAATGCTGATCATTTAAAAATGATGTCAAGTTACCTGTTACCATTAAAAAATGCCGTGGGGTGCCGGCAGTAGAATGATACCCCTCCTCTCATGCCTATGGATGCAGTTAGAGCCTGCTAAGGGATACCTCCGGAAGATGGGCAGCAGCGTCTATCCGTGTATCAACATTCCATACTGCGCTCACCAACCCGCCTGCCAAGCGTGGTGAGTATGGCAACTACCCCTCATGGAGATCCATGAGGGAGGCCTGTGTTCATCAGTGGACGTTTTACGGCTGAAATGATGATGAGGAACAAAGAGTTGAAGAGTCTCATTCGGAAATGCCGATCATTTAAGGTTATATTAGGTTATCCGTTATCACTTGTTTTTTTGTAGTTTTTAAATTTTACTCCCAGAAAACTGAACATAGGCCTGTAGTGGAAGTTTTACGGCTGAAGTGATGATAGATAGATAGAAAATACTTTATTGCACACCTTAAAACTAAACATAACAACAAAAGAAACTCGAGAACATACTGACAATTGGCGGGCTTATCGCTAAAGAGCGATCTCTACCAGGCAACCTTGGGATGGATTGCATTGTAAAAATACGACAAGGGGTTATTATGGTGCACGTTGAGTTAAAAGTAATTACAAAATATACCATACATACATACATAAACAGCAAAAGTTGAGCCCACCTGAGGTCCCTCCGGTCCTTCTGGCAGTTGGCCACGAACGTGCCGTACTGGCAGGCGTGCGCGTGGTCGTGCAGCGTCAGCAGGAAGCGCTCGTTGAACTAACCTGAGGTCCCTCCGGTCCTTCTGGCAGTTGGCCACGAACGTGCCGTACTGGCAGGCGTGCGCGTGGTCGTGCAGCGTCAGCAGGAAGCGCTCGTTGAACTAACCTGAGGTCCCTCCGGTCCTTCTGGCAGTTGGCCACGAACGTGCCGTACTGGCAGGCGTGCGCGTGGTCGTGCAGCGTCAGCAGGAAGCGCTCGTTGAACTAACCTGAGGTCCCTCCGGTCCTTCTGGCAGTTGGCCACGAACGTGCCGTACTGGCAGGCGTGCGCGTGGTCGTGCAGCGTCAGCAGGAAGCGCTCGTTGAACTAACCTGAGGTCCCTCCGGTCCTTCTGGCAGTTGGCCACGAACGTGCCGTACTGGCAGGCGTGCGCGTGGTCGTGCAGCGTCAGCAGGAAGCGCTCGTTGAACTAACCTGAGGTCCCTCCGGTCCTTCTGGCAGTTGGCCACGAACGTGCCGTACTGGCAGGCGTGCGCGTGGTCGTGCAGCGTCAGCAGGAAGCGCTCGTTGAACTGGAACGCCTGTCGCGGACATTAAGAAACAAATTTTGATTTTTAGCTTGGATAGAAACCTAGATATAGTGCACAAGATACCTATTAGATCGAAAGTTTCATAGAAAGATCTATTACGACGCCACACCCACGTACGAGCGGTTGTATGAAAGGTAAGTTGGATTGGCCCCTCTTAACGCCTTTTAGCGGCCGTCTCCACGAGCGAGGGAATCGCGGCGATGTCATCGTCGTGCCACGTATTACTTATACACTCTCTTAGAGGCCGTCTCCACGAGCGAGGGAATCGCGGCGATGTCATCGTCGTGCCACGTATTACTTATACACTCTCTTAGAGGCCGTCTCCACGAGCGAGGGAATCGCGGCGATGTCATCGTCGTGCCACGTATTACTTATACACTCTCTTAGAGGCCGTCTCCACGAGCGAGGGAATCGCGGCGATGTCATCGTCGTGCCACGTATTACTTATACACTCTCTTAGAGGCCGTCTCCACGAGCGAGGGAATCGCGGCGATGTCATCGTCGTGCCACGTATTACTTATACACTCTCTTAGAGGCCGTCTCCACGAGCGAGGGAATCGCGGCGATGTCATCGTCGTGCCACGTATTACTTATACACTCTCTTAGAGGCCGTCTCCACGAGCGAGAATCGCGACGAGTTAGCGCTACAGAAATACGTGGCACGACGATAACATCGCCGCGAAACCATCGCTCGTGGAGACGACCCCTTCCTTTAGTCCGTTTTCATAATTACTGGTTCGTAATAGGCTACTAAAGAAGAATTATTTTTCGCTGTTTCATAGCTTAACATTGTTCGATGAAGAGGTGGAGTCTAGCTTACGCGAAAAGGTATAATACTACAGGCAAAATTGATATGCAGTGTGTCTACCATGAGTTGTCACTGTTAGATCTCCTGCCGTTACTACAGTAGTAATAGTACGTTACTATGACATCTGTCAGATTTGTAACTCATGGCACCAAATTCTAAGCAAGTGAAGCCCAAACAACAGTCGCTGTAGTATAGTTTACTGCGTATTTTAGTACCAAACTATTCGCTAGAGGCGCAGTACAAGTTTTCATACATTTGTTTAAGTATAGATTGTGAAAACTCATGGTAGACCTATTGAAGTTAAACAAACTGTAGTACCTACTTAGCCTAAAAATAACCGTCTTATTGTTGACTTAAAAATAACATTTTTTTCACTATGGATTCTCGAGTACTGCCAAAGATATAAACTGTAGTCAATTCCGTCAAAAATTCTAACTTTCGATGTAGAATATTTGTAAATAAATCCTGTCAGACTTAAATTTGAATTGCAACCTAAGGGTTGGTTTTTTGACTGAGTTAATAGTAATTTAATTAAATTAAAAATAATATAATATAAAATTATATGTAATATAAATACCTATATAAACATAATAAAAATATATAACAAATGTAAATAATATAATAATAGTACCGCCCGCAGGCGGGAGGGCGGTGCATATGCATCTCAGTATTAGCGGAATTAAAACTAGATATTTTTCATTGCATTTTAATGTCTTATGTATTTCCGCAAAGTAACGCCTGATTCTATTAATTATAATAATAGTAATTTAATGTATTAAAATATTAAAAAAAAATTGAAAGGAGTGGTCACAAATTGCTAATAATTGAGAAATATATACACAAACAAACAGAAAGAAAGTTACTTTAAGTACTGACAGTTTGTTGACAAACATTCTACATCGTAAGTGGCTGGAGTATAGTTTGTCTTACGTATAAAATATGTTAATTCGCCCTTTCTCGTCCGTAACTCTCGAACTGTATCGAATTCGAATGGCGTTAGGTACAGGCTAATAAGGGTGCCGCCAGTAGAATGTTGTCCCTCCTCTCTTGCCCGTGGATGCAGCAAGAATCTGCCAAGGGATATCTCCGGAAGATGGGCAGCAGCGTCTTTCCGTGTATCAACATGCTGTACTGCGCTCGCCAACCCGCCCGCCAAGCGCGGTGAGTACGGCAACAACCCCTCATGGTCAGTTACTTAGCCTTGTCCAGCAGTGGACGTCCTACGGCCGGAGAGGAGGCGGTGTGCTGCGTGCGGATGAGGAGGATACCTCCGGATGCATCCTCAGCAGCTGCCACGTGCAGTCGAGCAGCTGCGTGAAGACGGGCGCGCGCTCGCGGCCGCCGCACGCGACGTGCCCGCAGCGCGCCGCGAACTTGTGCCCGAACGACAGCCAGTCCTTCTCTATCAACGCCTGGAACAGACACGTACAGTTAGCCAGGTGTACACATAGATCAGGGGTCTCCACACTACGGCCCGCCACTGCCATCAATCGAATCGCAATACACAATCAATAGTAATTGAAATGCAATAAAAGCCTATGTTTGCTTAGGTGGGCAGAAAAACTTAAATTGTTATGGCCCTTGCAACATACCGAAAAAAATATTATGGCCCCAAGGCTTAAAAGTTTGGAGACCTCTGACATAGATCATTACGGCAGCATTTATCTTAGAACTGCTTTATTTGTACTAATAAAAGTATAAGGTTTATTTTTTACAGACAAGAACGAGGTTTTCGAGTGTTTTTTGAGATCTATCTGGTATTCATTGATGGTCTGATAGTGCGCGGCGAGCGAGCAGGCCTGCGCCGTGCGGTCCCAGCCGTCGCTGCAGTGCACGCACACGCTGACGTACCTGGTAGCCGTTGATGGTCCGGTAGTGCGGCTCGAGCGCCAGCGCGGCGAGCGAGCAGGCCTGCGCCGTGCGGTCCCAGCCGTCGCTGCAGTGCACGCACACGCTGACGTACCTGGTAGCCGTTGATGGTCCGGTAGTGCGGCTCGAGCGCCAGCGCGGCGAGCGAGCAGGCCTGCGCCGTGCGGTCCCAGCCGTCGCTGCAGTGCACGCACACGCTGACGTACCTGGTAGCCGTTGATGGTCCGGTAGTGCGGCTCGAGCGCCAGCGCGGCGAGCGAGCAGGCCTGCGCCGTGCGGTCCCAGCCGTCGCTGCAGTGCACGCACACGCTGACGCCGTGCGCGATCGCGTTGGCGATCCACCAGGACGTGTCCATTATGGATCTGGGATACGATAATGGCGTTTATGTGTTATGTGCTCTTCGCTGCTTTTGGCCGTGTAAGAGCCGTGAGGTGCCGGCATTAGATTTATTTATTTAACACATAACAATTGTGTAAGGAGGACTTAATGCTAAAGCATTCTCTGCCAGTCATCCTGGGCGTGCAGACATATGGTGTGGCGTGTTTTATTATTACAATTTAAAAGGTTCTTTACTAATACATAAAAATTACAGTTTATCATATAAGATAGATCGATAGATTTACGCCTGTCGCAAACCTGTCGCGAGATACGTAATCAGCCTGCGGGTAGCCTAGGCTCTTGAGGACATCATGTGTCTGTGTAGTTTATGAAGGAAGTGGTTTAGACCTCAACCACAACGCTGGTCCGATGTTGGTGGGTGGATGCGCCATGGATACTATTAATGCTTACTTGATGTGTTTGAGCCACCCGGAAGACTCCAACCCACTCAGGAAGGAAGTCATGGTGGGCGTGTTCTGCTCGCACGCTGAAACGAAACGAATATACATTACGTGCCACGAAATCATCGGCGCCCCACGGCTTATGTTATGTATGACCAAATAAATAAATGACCCAACAATGGGTCTCGCAGCCTCGCAACAGATACAGCGAGCACGCACTTTCCACCAGCCTCTGCAGGCTCTTCCTCATGACGTGGATGTTGCCGATGCCGCTGAACTGGAACTTGATGTTCTCGTAGAACGCCTCGTTCTCGTAGCCCTTGCCGGCGGCGCGGTTCACCAGCGCGTTTATCTGGAACGAGACGAAACACTCTCATTGCTCAATACACCTCGCAATTCTATAGCAACTTGATTAAGGCACACAATACACGATAGAAGATTAACAACATAAGTAATAAAAAATAATGTTTAGACCTAGATTGTAGCATAACTTTTGTGCGCACTGCAAAAACAGCATGGCAGCGTCAAAAAAGTGGTCATAATATGCTAAATAGTTCAAGAACATAAATAGTTTAATTCATTTAATGTACAAGCTGAGCGATTATGGAATGGACTCCCTTTCTCTATTAGATCATCAAAATCTCTGGCTATTTTTAAACCTAAGGTACACTGTCATTACTTATCCTTGTCGTAAAACTGTTTTTTTTTTTCAAATATTAGGTACTTGTATAATTAATTTATGTTTTCATCTTTAGGACGTAACACTTATATCGTTACCTATTTATGATTGTAGTATTTATATATTTATGTAGTGATAAGTATGTTTATCATATAAGTATTTAGGTCGTTATGTATGTAGGTATATTTTTATCTATCTATTTTTGCGTATGTATTATTCGTACACCGCCGTTTTTTATTATCATACATATATCCTGTCCATCCAAAGGTTGTCTGGAAGAAATCGCTTTTAGCGATAAGACCGCCCATTGTATGTTATATTTGTCTGTGTTTCTCTTTGTGAAATTTATGTTATATGGTGAATGTACAATAAAGAGTTTATCTATCTATCTATTTATTCATGTAAGTAATCGTAATGGTGTCATAACATAATTGTTTGTGAGTAGTCTTTTTTAAACTTTCGCGATCACGACACATTATTAACACATATTTGACCGGGTATTTATCGCGTTATTTACCTTTATTATTGCCCGACGTTTCGACAGGATTGCACCCATCGTGGTCCCGGGAAGACTCTCATGGGTGCAATCCTGTCGAAACGTCGGGCAATAATAAAGGTAAATAACGCGATAAATACCCGGTTAAATATGTGTTAATAATGTTTGTGAGTAATTGTAATTTTAAACTTTTCTTCCTCATTGTGTAAGAATGTCGGCCCTCCTCTCATACCGGAAGATGGGCGGCAGCGTCTTTTCGTGTATCAACATCCCATACTGCGCTCGCCAACCCGCCTGCCAAGCGTGGTGAGTATGACAACTACCCCTTATGGAAATCCTAGAGGGAGGCCTGTGTTCAGAATGAAGAAGAAAAGTTTGAATTTACAATTCATCATCATCATTTCAGCCCTAAAACGTCCAGTACTAAACACAGGCCTCCCTCATGGATCACCAGAGCGGTAGTTGCCATACTCACCACGCTTGGCAGGCGGGTTGGCGAGCGCAGCTCGGGATGTTGCCGCCATCTTCCGGGGTTATCCCTTAGCAGGCTCTTACTGCATCCACGGGCATGAGAGGAGGGGTGACATTCTACTGCCGGCACCCCACAGCATTATCACTTTTGTCAATGAAATAAAGTCACTTTTAGACAAAGTGTACTTACCCTTGGCCGTGTGTCGACGACATACATGTATCCGCAGTTAGGATTCGCCCGCCTTATCAAATCCAGCATTTGCTCGTCTTCCATACACCTGAAACAACATGTGCTGTTACTAAAATTGTTAAACTGAAATCTTTTGTTATTTCTCGGATTTGTTGTGGAGTACCGAAGGTAGAATGTTACGCCTCCTTTCATGCTTATGATACCTTCGAAAGATGGGCAGCAGCGTCTTTGCATGTATCAACATCCCGTACTGCGCTCGCCAACCCGCCTGCCAAGTATGGCAACTACATCGTGGATCTCCAAGGAGCTGAAATTATGAATGGTTAACTCTGTCAAGCTGGAGTTTCGGCGGAGTGGCATAACACGCTCTGACTGGCCCGCGAGTAGTATTGGTATTGTTTGAGTGAGTTCGCTCTCCGTTCGGTGGTCGATGCGTGTGGTGTTGGCAACACCAAAACCTATATAGCACCGCCTGCCCGCTCGGTCTGCTTAGTTATCGTCTTTTATGGTATCGACAATGGTGTCACTCGTTGTAAAAAATTCTTTTTTCGTTGTTCTTCGTTCTCATTGTTATCGTTGTTTCTAGCCGCTAGCCCGCGTACGTTGTGACCGAGTCGGAACCGCCGCACGCGGTAAAAATGGCGGCAAGCGCTCGCACCAGAAAATATTTTATTGTGGATTTGTTGTTAATTTGTGTACGTTAAAATTTCACACACACACACATAGGTAGATATCCATGTTATTACGCTACAATTCATGCTAATGCATCCAAGTAAAACAACTTAAGATAATTAATACAACATCGCATCATCAATCAATTCATTGATTTCTCGGGTCTTTTCTCCTTATTTATCTTTTTAATTTAATTCTTCTAACGATCCGCCCCAGATACTACTTTTAAATGAAATCATACATTTCTGGCTTTCTATTGGTATAATTATTGTTTTAATATAAAAAATATCTTAACAATGTAAATAGAGGTATATTAACCTAGTCCGGATGTGTCAAAATTACCACCGCATTGAGGTCGCAACGAATTCTGGTCGAGCTTACTCTCGCCGATTCTCATTTGGCTGTTTTTTTTATATCAAAAAGAGCATAGGTATGTTTACTAGGTTCTTGTCAAATAAGACTCGACCATATTTGCAGTAAGAATAATGTTGAAAATAGCATAAAACTAACAGGAAATGTTAGTGGAACTTTTAGTTACCAGTCGCGCACACGGGCGAGCGTGTACTTCGTTGATTTGTTCTGAAGGTGCCTTAAAACGCTCATTATGTATAGGTTTACGGATTTGTTACTAAATATTTGTTGTTCATTTAGATAATTATAATGGATTTCCGCAAAATCACGCTTGAATCAATTAATTTCTTAAGTATATGTATAAGTCATCTAGCAACCATGACACGAGTTCTGCTTAGCTTGGGGCTAGATGATGCTGTGTGAATTGTCCAGCATTATTTATGTTTATTTATTTACACCAGCGGTAGACAAACGTGGGTTGATGATGACATCTAGATCCTGCGTCCGATCCGGCAGACCGTCCCCCCATCTGCGACTGGTTCGTTGGTACTGGCAGTGGAACTGTTATTACCTCGCCGAGAACCCGCTGAGCGGCTGGGCGCACCGCGTGATGGCGGCCTTGTTGTGGTGCAGGTAGGCCAGCGCCGGGAGCCGGCCGCGCGACCGGAAGGAGGCGCTACCGAGTAACACCGCGGTCGACGCCCGCGCCGGCACGTAAATCTCACTGGGGTATGTGTCACATAGCTGTAATTCAAACATTATAATTAAATAAAACCTAAAAAAAATAGAGAGAATAAAGAGAAATGGACTAGTTTAATATCAGAATGGTATCCACGAGGCGGTAAAAGGAGCAGAGGTAGACAGACAGGACAAAGTGGAAATCTTTGGAGGAGGCCTTTGTCGGAAGACAAGCTGTTTTCAAAGACGAACCGTTTGCTGATTTATGTGTTTATTTATGAAAATTATAATATTGTGCCCGCCGTGGGGTGCCGGCAGTAGAATGATACCCCTCCTCTCATGCCCATGGATGCAGTAAGAGCCTGCTAAGGGATACCTTCGGAAGATGCAGCGTCTATCCATGTATCAACATCCCATACTGCGCTCACCAACCCGCCTGCCAAGCGTGGTGAGAATGGCAACTACCCCTCATGGAGATCCATGATGGCCTGTGTTCATCAGTGGACGTTTTATGGCTGAAATGATGATGATGATATATATTGTAACTTAAGTTTTAGGCATATATGAAAACCAACATTAAGAAACAGTAATAAAGACTTTTTTATTTTTATTTTATTATTTATAATTAAATAAAACCATTAGGTAATTCACACATCACATTAATCCTATCCTACTAATATATAAAAGTGAAAGTAAGAATGTATGTGTGTTCCCTTTTCACGTCAAAACCGCTGAATCGATTTGGATTAATTTTAATATAGAAGATTAGACCATGGAGACGGACAGTCTACTTATAATATAATAACATAAACACGGGAATTTATCGCGTAATACCTTTGATTATTCCCTACGTTTCGACTGTGTTACAACAATCGTGGTAGACTGATATTATATTATAAGGAATTGTGATCGTGAAAGTTTACGAAAAACCATAGGCTTGTTTTCGTTGCGTAAATTAAATCAAAAGGGGTTAAAGTTTGTACGGAAATTTCGTTATTTTTCACTATAAAAACTTAATAACAAAAATAGTTAATACCAAAATTATTAAACAGATGTTTCAGCGTTATACAAAAACCACCCCCTGAGCGGCAAATTAGGGGATGAAAATTTGTAAGGTTGGAAAATCTTAGTTTTTTACTTGACTTACAAAAAAAATTGCATAAATATTGGGACATAAAAATAATCAAACGGTTTTCAGAATATTTATAAAATCAGCCCTTCTCTTTGGTAAAAATATAAGGGATGAAACTTTTTATAGGAAACATATTTTTTACTTGAGATCCTTGAAAATTGGTTCTAACATGGTCAAATAGAAACATTAAACGTGTGTTTCATCATTTTTCTTAAATAATCCCCTGTCGTGTTGTGCTGGCAGTAGAATGTTGCCTCTCCTCTCTTGTCCGTGGATGCAGAAAGATTCTGCTAGCTAAAGGATATAGGATAGAGGATGGGCAGCAGCGTCTTTTCGTATATTAACATCCCGGTCTGCGCTCGCCAACCCGCCTGCCAAGCGTAGCGAGTATGGCAAACTCCAACTCATGATCTTAGAGATACATGAGGGAGGGAGGCCTGTGCCTAGCGGTGGACGTAAACAGCAGTCCTACGACTGAGATGATGTGTACGAACGTTGGAAAACCAAATTAAATACGTGCAGCATATTTCAAAAGCTTAAGTTGAAATATATTTAGCGAATCTATTGGCAATTTCTTTATCAAAATACGGTAACCGTTAAATAAACCTACATACACAGACTGCTACAATCATGATCCTTCTCAATTAACGTTGTCTTAATGCGGGTGAAACCGCGCGGTTCAGCTAGTCCTATATAATTACTAAAACGTTGAGAGCTCTGTACCTAATTATTAAAATCTTAAATAAATTCCTATTTTAACAGCTTTAGTAGTTTAAAAAACTATTTCACTTTCAAAATTAACGTGAGATATACTATTCATTTTGTAAAAACGGAAATAACTCACGTAGTATTATCGACGTTACATTACTACGTGAGTAATTCCCGTTTTTAGGGTTCCGGACCAAAATGGTAAAAAGGAACCCTTATAGAATCACTCTGTCTGTCTGTCTGTCTGTCTGTCTGTCTGTCACAGATGGATATCTCGAGAACCACTGATGCTATCGACTTGCAATTTAAAATGGTAAAAGACAACACTTTTTTACTTATATAGCATATATAAAAATGTTAAAAAATATTCTTATTTTGATTGCAGGGGGGCGGATAGGGGATCTCAAAAATTTTAAGTGAAGTTACTAGGCCGTGTAGGGTAACATATGAAAGATATTCATTTGTACATTAATAAACAGTTTTTAGTTTTCCTTTAAACCGTATCGTTTTTGAGTTATTTACAAAAATGTTGAAAAAATGACCGTTCCCCCCCCCTTATCTCCGAAGTTTGCCGAGATAAACCCATGATACTTTTATAGCTAATAGAAGTGTATGTAAACTTTATAGGAAAATTATAGCGAACTCTCTAGTTTGCATAGTTTTTTCGACAAGGGGGGTGGAAGGGGGGTTTTCAAAAATTTTGTGAAGTTAATAGGTGATGTGGGGTATCATATGAAAGGTATTCATTTGCACATTAATAAACAGTTTTTAGTTTTCCTTTAAGCCGTATTGTTTTTGAATTATTTACAAAAATGTCGAAAAAACGACCGTTCCCCCCCCCTTATCTCCGAAGTTTGCAGAGATAAACCCGTGATACTTTTATAGCTCATAGAAGTGTATGTAAACTTAATAGGAAAATTGTAGCATACTCTCTAATTTGCATAGTTTTTTAGACAAGGGGGGTTGAAGGGAGGTTTTCAAAAATTTTGTAAAGTAAATAGGTGATGTGGGGTATCATATGAAAGGTATTTATTAGCAAATTAATAAACAGTTTTTAGTTTTCCTTTAAGCCGTATTGTTTTTGAGTTATTTACAAAAATGTTGAAAAATCGACCGTTCCCCCCCCCTTATCTCCGAAGTTTGCAGAGATAAACCCGTAATACTTTTATAGCTAATAGAAGTGTTTGTAAATTTTATAGGAAAATTATAGCGAACTCTCTAATTTGCATAGTTTTTTAGACAATGGGGGTGGAAGGGGTGTTTTCAAAATTTTTAGAAAGTTACTAGGCCGTGTGGGGTATCATATGAAAGGTATTCTTTTGCACATTAATAAACAGTTTTTAGTTTTCCTTTAAGTCGTATAGTTTTTGAGTTATTTACAAAAATGTTGAAAAAAATAGCGTTCCCCCCCCCTTATCTCCGAAGTTTGCGGAGATAAACCTTTGAAACTTTTATTACTATTAGAAGTGTATGTAAAGATTAGAGGAAATTTATTACAATCTCTCTACATAGCATACTTTTTTAGAAATCATCGAAAGTGTAAAAAATCTACATAAGTTCTGCTATCAGACAAGAGATGGCGCTGTCAAGGTTCTCCAACAAATATAAAACCGCCTTTGTCATAAATTATATTGTATGATGGCACGGAACCCTCGGTGCGCGAGTCCGACTCGCTCTTGCCCGGTTTTATTACAAAATGAATAGTTTAAAAAACTACTCAAATTACGTTAATTGAAGGTGTTAACAAATTAAATAATTAATAAATAAATCATTTATTTATTTATTATTTACAGCGTTAATTTCACTCAACTTTTTATTATTAACCTATGTACATAATATCCATAAATATTTTATCAGAAATCGAAAGTTTTTAAACAAAACTTACGCTACGTCATCACATCATACATTTTATGTATCTGCAATTTTTTTAATTATTAACAACTACATTACATTATCAAAATGCATATCATCCAAAAAAGATTGCCAAAATACTAATCTACAATACATACTAAACTGAATGGGAATTTCGATTAACTGGCAAGTTATTTCGACACATCGCTCATCGACTCCGTGGCGCAACGGTAGCGCGTCTGACTCCAGATCAGAAGGTTGCGTGTTCAAATCACGTCGGGGTCAAAACTTTTTACTTTTTTCTCTGCGAAATACGATATTTTTTTAAAATATACGTATTCTTGTAAAAACAGTTACGGCCATAGGACTCCGATAAGATTATATTTAGCTTGATAATTGTGTTCCTAATTACTCAGATTGTGTTGTTCACAAGGAAAATATGTATCTATTAAATAATATTACTTAAAATTACTTACTCCGTGCTTTTTAAAATATCAATAAACAGGGATGATCTTACTTGCAGAGAGAAAAATCAGGTATAAAAATAAAATAATTAAATCGAATCGCAGTAGGTACCTCATATCATAATCCTTATGATGGCGGGACGAACTTTATGCGCATTGTACAAATTGGCGGACAGAAAGTGGAAAAGAAGCGATCCGATCCAGCTGGCTGTTTAGACATAGATTTAGGTTAGCAGTCACCTCATAATCCTTGTTAGCGGTGCAAAGGACCCACTGGTCGTTAGGCACGTTCATCCGCTGGTACTCCGTCTGGATGTCGAAGAAGTTCCAACCGGCAGACTTGGGCAGGTCGTCAGGTGTCGCCTTGTAGTGGAAGCAGTATAGCTCGTCTATGTGCACTGTAAGGACATAGATGTGCTTGATAGAAACGTACAATTTTGATTGCGTAAAGTAGGAAGGAAGGAAGAAAGTAGGAAGGTTCGAAACTAGCCGTGCACCAATAGATATATGTATACTAATATTATAAAGAGGAAAGGTACATAGTATGTTTGTAACGAATAAACTCAAAAACCACTAGACCGATCAGAATTCTTTCACCATTAGAATGCTTAAGCTCCGAGGCTTCACCCGCGTTGTTCTCGTTCCCGTGGGAAAACAAGGATAAAATATAGCTTATGTTACTTAGGGATAATGTAGCAATCTAATGGTGAAAGAATTGTGAAAATCGGTCCATTAGTTTTTGAGTTTATCCTTTACAAACATACAAATCTTTTCTCTTTAACATATTGAGAGATTTAAAATATTTTTAGACAAAGCTGTAACATAAGTTTTGTGAGCACTGCGAAAACAGCATGGCAGTGTCTAGATAAGTGGACATAATAAAGGATGTCTCAGTAAGAGTGCACTTTTTAAATTTAGAATCATTTTTTTTTTTGTGCAAGTGGCAACTGTGAAATTTGACAGCTGTCACCTATGTTTATTTCGATTATTAAAAATGGAGCGCTTTTCGAAAGAACAACTCGTTATAATTGTGAAAACCCATTACAAAAATGGGGAAAGTTACGCAGAAACCGCTCGCAAACTGCGGCAAATCAGTCGAGAAAGTGCACCTAATGTGTCAACCATGCGAGGAGTGGTCACAAAATTTCAAGAAACTAGGTAGATTATGGATATTAAGAATCCTTTGTCTACGTACCGGTCACAGTCTCTTGAAAACATTGGTGCTATAAACGAGTGTGGCCGAAAACATCAATTCGTCATAGTATTCAACAACTTCAAATTTTACGAAGCACTACGCAGCGAATTATGACAAAAGACCTCGACCTTCATGCGTACAAGATTCAGCTAACTCAGGAGCTCAAACCAGCAGACCATGGAAAGCGCCGGCAATTCGTTCAATGGGTAATGGAGCAAATTGAAGTCGATGCCAATTTTTTTAAAAAAGTCATCTTCTCCATGGAAGCTCATTTCCATCTGAATGGCTATGTACATATATATACAAAAATGTCAAATTCGGGGCTCACAAAATCCTCATGCAATCCACGAGAAACAAATGCATCCGCAACGAGAACTGTCTGGTGCGGATTTTGGTCAGGCGAAGTGATTGGGCCTTACTTTTTTTAAGATGAGGCCGAAATTGTAGTGACTGTGAACGGCATTCGTTACAGGAATATAATAATGGAGTTCTTGTGGCCTCACTGGACGACATGGATCTGGGCAATTTGCGGTTTCAGGAGGACGGCGCCACCTGCCTCACCGCGCATGAAACAATCGACTTATTGCAGCAACGTTTTTCAGAACACATTATCTCACGAAATTTTGATGTCAACGGGCCACCAAGATCGAGCGATTTAATGCCGTGCGATTTTTTCTTTGGGGTTTAGTAAAATCTCGAGTTTATGCGAATAAACCAAAAACAATTCCTGAGCTCAAATCAGAGATCCAAATCGTCATGAGATACAGCCTCATCTCTGTGTAAAAGTCATGGAAAATTTAATGAAAAGAGAAAACCTGTCATAAGAGCCGTGTCGGGGCCATTTGATGGATATTTTATTCCATACTTAATTGGAACATGTCTTCTTTATAATCCAATAAAAATATCACAACTCTCTCAAAAAATAAGTGTTTTTATTTTAAAATGAAAAAGTGCACTTTTACTGGGACATCATTTTACATTATACTAAATAATTCAAGAACATATAACATATCATCATCATTCCAGCCGTAGACGTCTACTACTGAACACAGGCCTCCCCCATGGACCTCCATGAGGGGTAGTTGCCAAACTCACCACGCTTGGCAGGCGGGTTGGCGAGCGCAGTATGTATGATTATAAATAGTAATTATAAACAAATAAGAGCATGTATAGTATACAATTATTAAAAAAATAGAAGTAAACTAAAGAATAAACCTACCAAATCGATTGGCACAGAGGCAATTCAATTAATCCATCTAACAATGTCCCAGGTACTGCAGCGTCCTGTACAGCATGAATACCACTTTCTGACGTTACGTAATTCATCTATAATAAGATGATAGAGTACTTTAATTTTGTTTCTACGAGTACCTATATTTATGTATATTTCTGAGTATTATCAGTTGAAATAGAAGTCACGGCGTCTAACGGAAGCCGTTGGGTGCCGGCAGTAGAATGTTACCTCCTCTCTCTTGTCCGTGGACGCAGTAAGAATCTGCCAAGGGATACCCCCGGAAGATAGGCAGCAGCGTCTTTTCGTGTATCATCAACCCGTACTGCGCTCGCCAACCCATCTTTAGTTGTTGCCATACTCACTCGCCTGCCAAGCGTGGTGAGTATGGCAACAACCAAATCATGTCTTTTTTAAACTTTCGCGATCACAACACATTATTAACCGGGTATTTATCGCGTAAATTACCTTTATTATTTCCTGACCGCTTGGATTGCACCAAGCATGGTCCCGGGAAGACTCTTCTCTTCTCTTTCTCTTCTTCTTCTTCTTCTTGTCTTCCCGGGACCATGCTTGGTGCAATCCAAGCGAAACGTCGGGAAATAATAAAGGTAATTTACGCGGTAAATATCCGGTTATATGTATGTTAATAACCAAATCATGATCTTTAAGATGCATGAGGGAGGCCAATGTCAAGTTGTGGACATGGACAACAGTACGACTGAGATGATTATTATTAGTTGTCTTGGAGAACTCCACCTTACCAGGCTGGCTAAGACGCAGCAAAGTCTGATGCATCTCGTGACAATCCCTCTCGCGTGGGATCACGAAGTACACCGACTGGAAGGTCTTGGTCCTCACGAGGAGCGGCGACCCGGTCGTCGTGATTGGAAGACGGTCCACTGATGATATGTGAGTGAGGAGTATCTGTTGATGTATAAAGGGTTTGGACTATTGAACAGAACCCCTTGCCGTGGCGTGCCAGGAGCAGAATGTTGTCGCTGCTCTTTTGCCCGTGGATGCAGTAGGAATCTGTCAGGGGATACCTTTGGAAGATGGCCAGCAGCGTGTATCAACATCCCGTACTGCGCTAGCCAACCCGCCCGCCAAGCGTGGCGAGTATGGGAACAACCACCTCATGATGTTGGAGATCCATGAGGGAGGCCTGTGTCCAGCTGTGGACTTGGATAGCAGTTCTACGCCTAAGATGATGATGATAACAGAGAGCCGGGATTAGGGGTTTTTATTATAATTAGGGTTCAAAGAGAAAGCGTCAGAACCACGTTTGTCGACGACGATGATGCGTGGAATATGCCGACGTTTAGCACAAAGCCAACTAAGCGGAGGTAGCTATTTTAATTCCTTTGTAGTTATTTCAACCAATTTCGATATAAAAACGTGGACCCTACAGAAATATACTCAGTCGCAATGTTCTGGGGGTAAAATTTAAAAACTAAGCCTCAGAAACCCTGAGTGACGCAAGTGATAACAGGTAACCTAACATCACTTTTAAATGATCGGCATTTCCGAATGACTCTTCAAACTCTGTTCATTATCATCATTCCAGTTGTAAAACTTCCACTACTGAAAACAAGCCCTCATGGATCTCCATGAGGGGGTAGTTGCCATACCCACGCTTGGCAGGCGGGTTGACGAGCGCAGAACGGGATGTTGATACACGGGAAGACGCTGCTGCCCATCTTTCAGAGGTATCCCTTAGCAGGCTCTTACTGCATCCACGGGCATGAGAGGAGGGGCAACATGGCACCCCACGGCAACTCTCTGTTGCTGGCTAGTTATTCTAACAGGACGTCAGCAGACTCACCCATGTCTCCTTCCGCATCTCATGGTCCACGAATATGAGATGCGTGGTGGCGAAATAGAGCGTGCCCTTCGAAGGATTCCGAAGGTTGTACTTGTCGAGGAGCTGTACATTTTCCAGCTGAAAAAAAAGGAAAACAGAATCAGTAATGCAAATTATTAGAAGTATCACTTCCAATGATGCTCATAAGTTATTAATGGTTAGGCAGAAACACTCTAGTAGTTTTCTGGACAAATGGCTTCAGTTAAATCATAATTTGTAAAATATATTTACTGTGAAATATTTACAGAGAGTTGAGATAGTTGTGTACAAAAGCACACCAGTTAGGTTTTTATTAGAAAGCGCGACAAGTTGATAGAGACCCGAGAACCAGCTGACATCCGGTACTGTTACGTCAACGGGGTACAAACAAGTTCAAAGTGAAAAAATGAAACAAAAAGAAAACAGAATGAGTAATGTTAATCATTACAAGTATCACTTCCAATGATGGAAAAGCACCAAGCTAAGGGACACCTCCGGAAAATGGGCAGCAACGAATTTCCTTTTTTATTTTCACCGGCCCCCTTACTCTTCAAACCGATTTGCACAGGAATGCAGACGTTACTGCTTGGCGGCAGAAATAGGTATGGTGGTAGTACTTCCCCGGATGAACTCTTCACAAAAAGTTCTACAACTGCAATAACTTGGTAATTTAACATCACATTGACGAGCTCTGTGGCGCAGCGGGCGAAGGTCCGCCTGCTATGCAAGGGGTTGCGGGTTCGATTCCCGCCTCGGAACAAATGTCTGTACGATCTGCAGATATTTGTTCAGGGTGTTCTGGGTGTTTTTCTATATATAATAAAAATATTTATCTATGTAGTATAATGTATTAAGTATATCAGTCATCTAGTACCCATAACACAAGCTCTGCTTAGCTTGGGGCTAGATGATGCTGTGTGATTTGTCCAGCTTATTATATTATTATTATTATATTATGGATTGTATAAACCTCCAAGTTATTTTATAAAGTTCTGAATGAACTGAACATATCATACATTATTTAGGTGCGCATCTTTTCCAGCTAAGTAATAACATCTCATGTTTATTACAAAAGTTTCGGTTGCGGTTCTCGTTGAAATATTAACATTGTTTAGCCCCGGGCTCGGGGTATAATTTACCCTTCTAGGAAGGGTAATGTTGGCTTACAAATCTACAGTACGTGGTCTGAATCCTGTGCTTTTATACCACGTCAACCAGACAACTTCGAAAGTTTTATTGAGTGCGCACTTAGGTCTTAATATCGGGTTTTTAATCTGTTTCTGTTTTATAAAGGCCCATTTAATTATAAAATAAATAAATAACGCTGGATAATTCACACAGCATCATCCAGCCCCAAGCTAAGCAGAGCTTGTGTTATGGTGTACTAGATGACATTTATACCTAATACATTATACTACTTAAATATATTTTTTTGTTTTACATAGAAAAAACATCAAGAACACCCTGAACATATCTGCAGATCGTACAAACATTTGTCCCTAGGCGGGAATCAAACCCGCAACCTCTTGCGTCGCAGGCTTCTGATTTTGATTTGGAGAGCAATAAACTCCACACAACACATTTTGAAAATTATAATGTCAAATCTAGCACGTAATAATTTTCAAAGTCGGTCAGGGGTTCCAAACATGTTTATTGTTTCATGTGTTACATATCTATACTTCTACTAATATTATAACTAGGTAAAGTTTGTGATTTGTGAGTTTGTGAGGGGATCTCTGGACCTACTGAACTGATTTTAAAAATTATTTTACTAACAGTCACAGTATTTGTGAGGGAGGCTATAAATTTACCCGAAAAATTAAGACTTTCGTGGTAGTTGGATTTGCAAAGTCAGAGAAAAAACGGTTGAACGAAAACGTTTCCTACGAACGCTGCCTTGATGATGAGAGGTATATGATTGAGTTCTAGATAAAAGTTTAAGAACTTGATACTGCCTACAAAAAAGTCAACGACAGCCTAAGTCTAACTTTCATATTTAAGTTACAAGTAAAAATGCTTAGCGCCCGACAAAGTGGACACCGGGTCAGCTAGTAAACAATAAACATGTTTTGAAGGTTAAGATTATACGCGGCTTCGCAAACATTCAATCCAGCCAGATATCATTTCAAAGCGTTTTGACTTTTACTTAAAATAAACATTTGAACATTCTCGGTGTCTATGTTTATGTTGATTGATACGTCTTATGAAAATGAGTATTGTGAAGGTTGATAGTATTAGCTAGCTTCTAATAATTTAAAAATTCTAAAAACTAGTCACTGTCGTAATATGCAAAACGTACTCTTAAGTTATTAATGGTTAGGCATAACCACTCTAGTAATTTTCTGGGCAAATGGCGACAGTTAAATCATAATTTGTAAAATATATTTACTGTGATTAATAATATTTCCAGAGGGTTGAGATAGTTGTGTACAAAAGCACACCAGTTTTTTATTAGAAAGCGCGACAAGTTGATAAAGACCCGAGCACCAGCTGACATCCGGTACTGTTACGTCAACAAGCTCAAAGTGCCCTCATAAGACTGGGTACACAAGTCAACCGAAAAGGTATTAAACCAAAACCCTCAAGGGATATGTCATCATTAACCGAATACAGTCGCCATAGCCGAAATCGGTTAGTTTTCATGATTGTGTATCAGCAAATAAATAAATAAATAATAAATAATGCTGGACAAATCACACAGCATCATCTAGCCCCAAGCTAAGCAGAGCTTGTGTTATGGGTACTAGATGACTGATATACTTAATACATTATATTTTTATTATATACTAGCTGTTGCCTGCGACTTCGTCCGCGTTTCCGTCGTTTTTCGTAAAGTAGCCTAGGTATGTCCTTCCTCACGGTTCATTGGTTTTGATGTAACAGACAGATTAACTTTTGTATTTTATTCGGGAAATATAATATGTCAATCTACAATACTGTTGAAAAATATCGCAATACGGAACCGCACAATATTATTGTTAATAGCTGTGCCCTCGACTCCGTCAGCGTGTAACACCTTGTGTGTTAACTAACTATTAATGTATTAGTAATATTGTTTAGATCACGTTCACATGAGGCTTAAGTACCTATAGAACGAAAATACTTCAGCGCAAAGCTTCCGGGTAAACTATGTTGAAAGTTGACCCGTCCGGCACGTGAACATAAAGATTTCTAGAACTGCTAACCCGAGAAAGAGCGACGTACAACTGACCATTCGAGAAACAACTGACCTAACCAACCTCTCAGTGAGGGTTTCGGACTCACGGGATAGTACATGCCGTTCGCGATCACCTGTGAGACGTTATTCCCTCTCAGTGTAGGTTTCGGACTCGCGAGATAATGTATGCCGTTCGCGGTCAGCTGTGAGCCCCAATTCTCGTTATGAAGCAGTTTCAGCTTCTCGGGATAACACATGTTGTTCTCGGTCAATGGTAAGACTTAGCTCTCGTTGAGAAGAGCTTTGAGACGCCCGTGATGTAGCTCGTCTCGCTCTGTCAACTGCTAATCGCATCTCTCTCTCGGGAGAGCTTTCATTGGCTCGAGAAGTTGAGGTACTAACTCTCATAGAGTTTAACCGATGTGCTCTTTCCTCTGTCGATTCTTGAGAACGCCTATTTCTCATTCTCTTAGCTTCTCTCGAATTTCGAGATAAAGATAATCGTTTTTTAGGTGGCATTGATGCAGGCAAATAAAACGTAAATGAAAATAAAACTAATATAAAAAAGTGAACGTAAATTAGCCAAAACTTACCTATCGGTATCTAAAAATCTATGCGTACCTACAACTACTTGACCTAAAAAGAAATAAAATGTAAACTATTAATAATATGTAATTTGAACGAATATTTAAACACTACCAAAATAACTAATACCTATTTTATAAAATAACAACAAAAGGAATCTAAAAATAAATTTTCAAAGACTAAAAGTCGCGCTGATAAGCACGGTTTGTTAATATCAATTAATTATTTTCTTTCAATAAGGTCGAACGCTCTGAACGTCTATTCGCATCAACAGGCAAAAATTGTATGAAATAAAGCTCGCGCTCGGACGCCCCGCCTTTTTATACCTTCGGCCGCGAGACGCGTCGAGCGTGATTCAGTATTCACGCGCGATGGCTTATTATTAGCGTATTTCATGTATAACTTTGGTGTTTCTATACCGATTTCTATGATTCTTTTTAATGGAATAGTTAATAATGTTAACTTTTTTAATAGGGATGACTGAGAGTGTTATAAACGTAAGAGTAGACAAATATAATCAGAAAGCTTTGAACTGCTAAGCTATCGGGAGTTACACGTGTTATTGTGAGTCAACCATAAAAGATAGACATATGCTGTCGTGGGATATTAGGGTTCCGGACCAAAATGGTAAAAAGGAACCCTTATAGAATCACTCTGTCTGTCTGTCTGTCTGTCTGTCTGTCACACATGAATATCTCGAGAACTACTGATGCTATCGACTTGAAATTTAAAATGGTAAAAGACAACACTTTTTTACTAATATAGCATATTTAAAAATGTTAAAAAATATTCATAATTTGATTGCAGGGGGGCGGATAGGGGATCTCAAAAATTTTAAGTGAAGTTACTAGGTCGTGTGGGGTATCATATGAAAGGTATTTATTTGCACATTATTAAACAGTTTTTAATTTTTCTTTAAAACGTATCGTTTTTGAGTTATTTACAAAAATGTTGAAAAAACGACCGTTCCCCCCCCCTTATCTCCGAAGTTTGCAGAGATAACCCCGTGATACTTTTAAAGCTAATAGAAGTGTATGTAAACTTTATAGGAAAATTATAGCGAACTCTCTAATTTGCATAGTTTTTTGGACAAGGGGGGTGGAAGGGGGGTTTTCAAAATTTTTGTAAAGTAAATAGTTAATGTGGGGTATCATATGAAAGGTATTCATTTGCACATTAATAAACAGTTTTTAGTTTTTCTATAAGCCGTATTGTTTTTGAGTTATTTACAAAAATGTTGAAAAATTGACCGTTCCCCCCCCCTTATCTCCGAAGTTTGCAAAGATAAACCCGTGATACTTTTATAGCTCATAGAAGTGTATGTAAACTTTATAGGAAAATTATAGCGAACACTCTAATTTGCATAGTTTTTTAGACAATGGGGGTGGAAGGGGCGTTTTCAAAATTTTTGGAAAGTTACTAGGTAATGTGGGGTATCATATGAAAGGTATTTATTTGCACATTAATAAACAGTTTTTAGTTTTCCTTTAAATTGTATAGTTTTTGAGTTATTTACAAAAATGTTGAAAAAATAGCGTTCCCCCCCCTTATCTCCGAAGTTTGCGAAGATAAACCTCTGAAACTATTATTGCTATTAGAAATATATGTAAAGATTAGAGGAAATTTATTACAATCTCTCTACATAGCATACTTTTTTAGAAATCATCGAAAGTGTAAAAAATCTACATAAGTTCCGCTATCAGACAAGAGATGGCGCTGTCAAGGTTCTCCTACAAATATAAAACCGCCTTTGTCATATATTATATTGTATGCTCCTCTCCTGCCCGTAGATGCAGTAAGAATCTGCTAAGGGATATCTCCGGAAGATGGGCAGCAGCGTCTTTCCGTGCAAGAACATCCCGAACTTCGCTCACCAACCCGCCTGCCAAGCGTGGTGAGTATGGCAACAACCCCTCATGCACTTGGATCTCTAAGTCAATGAGGGAGGCCTATGTCCAGCAGTGGATATCTTACGGCTGTAATGATGATATTGTATGATGGCACGGAACCCTCGGTGCGCGAGTCCGACTCGCTCTTGCCCGGTTTTATTTTTTATATAATTTTAAAGAGAACATTTCCGTCATTTCCGTCATACATGATTTCTGTGTAGCTTTAACCATTAAGGTTGCACACGCGACGGAAGCTTAAAAAATGGAGTAACTTCTCCCGTTTTTCCAACATTTCCCTTCACTGCTCTGCTCCTATTAATTGTAGCGTGATGAAAAGTATACTATAACCAGCTCAGGAGTATGAAAAATAATTGTACCAAGTTTCGTTAAAATCCGTCGAGTAGTTTTTGTTTCTATAACGGTTATACATACAGACAGACAGACAGACAGACAGACAAAAATTTTACTGATTGCATTTTTGGCATCAGTATCGATCCCTAATCACCCCCTGATAGTTATTTTGGAAATATATTTCATGTACAGAATTGACCTCTCTACAGATTTATTATAAGTATAGATAGAAAAACACCCAGAACACCCTGAACAAATGTCTGCAGATCGTACAGACATTTGTCCCGAGGCGGGAATCGAACCCGCAACCCCTTGCGTCGCAGGCGGACCTTCGCCCGCTGCGCCACAGAGCTCGTCAAAGAAGCGATAGTTCGCTGATACACAATCATGATGGCTATCGTAAGAATACAATCATAAGAATATGTAATGTGAGGGATCGTATGATCTGCGTACAATGGGCGCGTGTGATGCCCGGACAATAGGTCTGTATGAAACTCAATACTGACACGGCCCTTTGACCGCTGAAAGGGATGGAAACACAAAGGATATTTTCCCCATGAAGGCGAAATATTTTTCTACTTGTGAAATGAGCGGTCACAAATAGTCTCCATAAAATATAAGGGTGGTTGTTGTACTGTACACTGTAGGTAATTTGTTTTACTGTATGTACACTGTGGATGATATGATAACATTTGGGTAGGTCTATATCCAGCAGTGGACTAAATCTGTCGGTGATGCTTATATTATGTTGGTAATAATACTTCGAACTATAGTGACCAACAGATACAATTTGGAACAATTAGATGAAAAGTTAGGTGAGTTTAGTATAACAAATGTAAATATGACTATTATGTACCAACTCCTCCCTAAACTACCAATTAAAACGAGGTTTATTTATACAATTAAACTATATAAACTTTCCAAGCAATGTTAGGATAGCAGGAATGTAAGAGCGGGTCGTGTTACCGTTTCACATTGTTATGAGTTTAAAACAAGGTGCGGTGCGGTTGGAAACAATTTTAATATGAAGCTAGCAAAGTTCGGAGCTAAGGGAGAGGTTGATAATGATAAAACTTTGGGACGAAACTGACATACACCTGATGTTAAGTTAATGAATTTAACATACACGCAACAACATACTGAGAAGTTATTTTATACTTTTCTCAAGGATCCGTTAATCAGAATTGAGTTTTGTAGCAAGCAAATCGTATTAAGTGAAACAAAATCACAACTGCGGTTTTAAACTAAGAGCTAGTAGCTAAGCCTTGAGGCACTCCAGCCATACAATGCCAGTGATACAATAATTTCCTCATCGATCCCACCACCAAAAACATGTTTTGAAAGAAATGGGACTAATCTGGAAAGTCTTCTATTTTATCCGAACCAAACCAGAATTTTCCCAATCGGTTCATAATCGACGCAGTACTGAGTTAACAAAGATAAAAATAAAAATAATAGCTACTTGAGAACCTCCTTCCTTTTTTGAAGTCGGTTAAAATGTATGAGTAAATAATCTTATACAGTATAATCTCTCACTAGTTCACCTAAATCTTTTAAACCTTTCTAAATCCAGTCTCCACCAATCCTTCCAATGGAACGGAATTATTGCCTCACAAAAATGTTTATCGACACCATTTACAGACAATTTGGTTCTCATGCCAGGGACGAACCGAATTATACGTCGTAAAATAAGAGCTTCACGGAATTATCTCTAGGCAGGTGTAATGTAAGACGGGCGTTTTACATAATGGATGCCGCGTCCCCGAATTACTGTTTAGCAAGCGAAACAATTGCAATTTCGTATTTATATTAGATGTAGAAGTAGTAGCAAATATGTTGTGTATTTTGTGCATATTGTTAACACTATTATAAAACGCCTGTCCGACCGAATTGTGTTAACAAACATTGGTAAACGTTGGGTGGAACTAGCCACCTAGATATTATTATATTAGTAAGTCTAAGTTTTAAAGCCATACCTAAAGCAGGTACTTAATTTAATTTAATTTATTTTATTTGATTTGTATTGTTATTAGTATTTAAAAGGACTGTGTACTATATGGATGTTGATATCTGAAATAAACGATTATTATTATTTTTGTATATAATTTATCCGGGGAAGTACTACCATACCAAATTCAGATATGAAAATTAAAATAAATTAAAATATATAGTAAGTCTAAGTTTTAAAGCCATACCTAAAGCAGGTACTTAATTTAATTTAATTTATTTTATTTGATTTGTATTGTAATTAGTATTAGTATTTAAAAGGACTGTGTACTATATGGATGTTGATATCTGAAATAAACGATTATTATTATTTTTGTATACAATTTATCCGGGGAAGTACTACCATACCAAATTCAGATATGAAAATTAAAATATATATGGGGTATATTTGGACACATTCGATTATTCATCCCCTCTTTAACCCCTCCCCACATATCTTGTAAACTTGTTATCAGATTTTGTTAAAACATGTTTAAGAAACACCGCCAGATAACCTGCATTTAAATAAAATAAACTGCAGTACGGTGCCACAGACAGACACACACATAGCGGTCTAACTTATAACATCCCTCTTTTTTCCGGGGGTTAAAAAAGGGATGGTGTATTTGATTTATAACGACACTGACAACAAGTAACCTGATACGTGACAAAGTGCATTGGACGTCATGGCGGGTACGGCTTCTGGAACGATGGATGTATCAAAGTGAAAAGTTACCACTATTATTGTTTACACAGATATTTTCTGGTCGGTTCCTAAAAACGGTAGTGACAGAGAGGATACGGGCCTAAGTCAAGTGCACTTCCATATATCGGACTACATTAAATTGATCTCTATAGACTCAATTGAATATTCATAACCGCGTGCAATACAAGTTTATAAAATTTAAAATTTTAAGTAACCCGACACTACCTAGTCTCAGAGGTTACCGAAATGTTTTTTTTGTAATTTGTTCCCTCAGTTTTGCATTTTACACGTCATTTTCTTTAATTTGATACCAAACTCGGGTATATTTGGAAACATTCGATTATTGATCCCCTCTTTCACCCCCATATCCTTAAGAACCACCGCCGGAAAACCAGCTTCAAATAAAAAAAAACTGCATGTAAATCGATCCACTCGTTTAAGATCTACGGTGCCACAGACAGACACACATACATAGCGGTCTAACTTATAACACCCCTCTTTATTGTCGGTGGTTAAAAAATCAACCCAATCCTCGTATTTTCCGAAGAAAACGGACCTTTGATACGATTGCGCATTTAATATTTAATGAATACTGGCCGAAAATAAACCTCTTACTGCGACCTTATGTCTAATACAAACTTAACTTTTTATAAAATCTCACTAATATTATAAAGCCGAACGTTTGTTTGTATGGAGGTTTGTTACCTCTTCACGCAAAAACTAGCGTACGTCGAGGTGAAATTTTGCAAACGTCGATGTTGACTAGGATTAACACATAGGCTACTTTTTATCCGGATACAACGCATTCGAAATTCGACGTACGCATGCGAAGCGGCGGCTAGCCATAAAGAATCTTCATTCGAAATAAAGCCATAAAAACAAACTGCAAAGGAAGCAAATTGGACGTAGCCAGCTTATTTGATTTCCCTGTTGACGATTCCTTGTCCCTAGGGGTATTAAACACTGCAGATCCGGTACTGACCGACACTGCGGTGTCGGTCGGAATACGTGTCTTAATCTTTCTAAAATTTATCGCTTGGGACTTCGACCTGAGGATTCAGAAGTAATTTTCTTTTTGGTGCATCCCCAGGGTCTACTCAACGATTTTTTCTCCATAGTTAAAATCTAACATTTGTCGTGGAGTGCCGGCAGTAGAATGTTACCCCTCCTATCATGCCCGTGGATGCAGTAAGAGCCTGCTGAGGGATACCTCCGGAAGATGGGCAGCAGCGTTTTTACGTGTATCAACATCCTAAACTGCGCTCGCCAACTCGCCTGCCAACCGTGGTTAGTATGGCAACTACCCCTCATGGAGATCCGTGAGGGAGGCCTGTGTCCAGTAGTGGACGTATTACGGCTGAAATTATGATGAAAATCTAACCTCAAAATATCAGTCGCCTTGTACAATTTCGATACCCTTCTGTGAGTTGAGTAGCTTCAGATTCTGATAACGGCCGCCATTTTAGATTTCCTTGGCACTGTAGGTAGGCGTTCGTGGTACGGTTCACTGGGGTTGGAATCCGAGACTCGGATTGCAATACGAGATATTCGATACCAATTAATTGAATGTGCCTGTCGTGTCGGGTATTTGCAGTTCAAGTTTGCTCATGTAATACTTACTAGCTTTACTTGCAGATATTTTGACGACCTCAGTGGCGCAGCGGGCGAAGGTCCGCCTGCGACGCAAGAGGTTGCGGGTTCTAATCCCGCCTCGGGATTATAGAATATAGTATAAAAAATATCTATCTACGTAGTATAATGTATTAAGTATATCAGTCATCTAGTACCCATAACACAAGATCTGCTTAATAATTTAATTATATTTACCACATTAAATTAATATTTACCACAAAAAAAAGATACAGTTTAGGAACATCACAATTAAGTGCTTAGCTTGGGGCTAGATAATGGTGTGTGAATTGTCCGGCATTATTTATTATACAGGATGTATTTATATATAACATGTGTACTAACCCGAAGGAAAAAAAATCGGTATGTCGTATTTTTTTATTATTTTTATTTACAATTTTACTAGTTGGTATTATTTGAAAATAATCCTTAGGTCAAAATGGTTTTTTTTTGTTTTTTTTTTTAATAAAAAAACCTCTGTATTTTTGTTTGTATTGTAAGGCAACTCCCAGCGGAGTTAAAAAAAAAATCACTGAATCCTGAAAAGTCGTAGAACAAAAGTTGTTCCTTGCGATGGTCACAATCACCCCTTTTCGTACGCATGTTATATACCCTGGATGTATATTTAGCTTGACATGGCAAAGACAACAAAATGTTGTAGCTGTTGGTCTTCCAAAAAAAATAATAAATAATATACATACTACTAGTAGACGATTCACGGGCCCTTTTATAATATGAATAGAATAGATCGAATTACTATAGTAGTAACTATTGACTAGGTAACTTCTGTAATCATTTCAGTGGATGTATGGCACTGCCTATTCCACTGAAATTATATATTATTCATTTATTAATAATATATGTATATAGCCGTGGGGTGCCGGCTGTAGAATGTTACCCCTCCTCTCATACCCATAGATGCAGTACGAACCTGCTAAGGGATACCTCCGGAAGATAGGCAGCAGGGTCTTTCCGTGTATCAACATCACGTACTGCGCTCGCCAACCCGCCTGCCAAGCGTGGTATGGCAACTACCCCTTATGGAGGTCCATGAGAGAGGCCTGTGTTCAGTAGTTGACGTTTTAGTTTTACGGCTGAAATCATGATGATGATGAATAATATATGTATATATAGGTGGTGGACGAATATATAATATCTTGGTTATTGTTTATCCTTTGGTCTAGCTGCACAGCTAAAAGAGCTCTCAAGACGTCAGCTAGGGCCGCCTTTAATAAGTTGGAGGATGTCTTCAAATCAAAAATCCCGCAATGCCTGAAGACCAAGGTGTTCAACCAATGTGTCTTGTCCTTGTGTCTTGCCCATGCTCACATATGCTTCAGAGACATGGCCGCTCACAAAGGAATACATACATAAAATCTGGGTAACTCAAAGGGCAATAGAGCGTGCCATGCTCGGAGTTTCTCTGCTAGACCACGTACCCAATGTCGAAATTAGTCGTCGCACAAAAGTTGTGGACGTGGGTACGAGGATAGCCAGGCTGAAATGGAGACGGGCGGATATATTCCCAAGCACCCCATTAACCTCCCTATCAATGGGGTGGTTGGGAAAAAAATCCCATCCACCCCATTACCCAAGTCAATGGGCTGGATGGTAATTTTCGCCTCATTGCACATAATTGAGTACTTATTAGTAATTGAGTATTATTAAATATCTTCATAAAAAATAAGTAATATCTATCAACATATTTTTTATTATTTATAAAATAACTATATGAAAATGATTGTAAAATATGGTATGATTATTGACACCATATTTTACAATATTTTTTCTAAAAAATAATATCTAAGTGAAATATGTTGTGCATATCACATTTTTACGGGCCTCTTAAGTTACAAGAGCTTCAAAAAATATATATATCACAGTAATCACTTATTTTTACAATAATCTTTGAAATAAAAACTAAAAAATCAACTAAATTTACAATCAAAGTTGGCTTTTTATTTCCGACTGTTCTTACTAATACTCAATTATGTGAATAATCCTATAAATAGAGTGATTGTATTATTAAAAAGTCAGCGGGATGGTTCACTCAAGCCAATGGGGTGAAAATTCCCATCCACCCCATTGACTTGAGTAATGGGGCGGATGGGATATTCTTTTCCCAACCATCCCATTGATAGGTTAATGGGGTGGTTGGGGAATATATCTTAGGGAATATACCATCGGGCGGGGCACTTGGCTCGAAGGGATGATGAAGAGGCAGACCACCCACCCGCCCGATGGTCAAATGACATCGTTAGTTCCGTTGGAAACCGGTGGACACAAATCGCAAGGGACCGGAAATAATGAATGAATGAATTAAAGAGGAGGCCTATACCCAGCAGTGGGTGCAAACGGGCTGAAATGATGATGATGATGAACTCTATACTAATATTATAAAGAGGTAAAGTTTGTGAGGTTGTAGGGGGTAATCTCTGGATCTACTGAACCGATTTTCAAAATTCTGTGACTTTCTACTAATAGTAGAA
This sequence comes from Pasiphila rectangulata, assembly GCA_963082625.1. Classification (NCBI taxonomy): domain Eukaryota; kingdom Metazoa; phylum Arthropoda; class Insecta; order Lepidoptera; family Geometridae; genus Pasiphila; species Pasiphila rectangulata. The sequence continues at coordinate 14,478,126 of OY720253.1, read as the reverse complement.
AGTCACAGTATTTGTGAGTGTCTAGGCTATAAATTACCGCCCAACGAATTGGGCACCGGGTCAGCTAGTTATTAATAAGTGCTCAAGTAAATTTCAGTGATTGTACAATGAGCATATATTATACGATGGTTAACTATCAGTCTAATATTACTCTTAGGAGGCATTTAATTGACTACGAGGAGCCTTACTCTTTGTAGTAGTAGCTGACTCGCTAGAAGGACGATTGATAACAAAGCACCTGAATGGAAAGCATAGTGTTTTCGCAAGATAAAGTATAAAACAAATATTAATTTTAAAAATTCAAGGCTTATTTCACGTCACGTAAAACTGGCAGAACGACGGCGGAAATTAAAGGCCTTTGTAAATATTTTACGCTTTTATTTAATGAAGGCTTGCAAAACATTTGCAGAAATTGTAAGGCAAATAAGTGTGACAGTTTACTTTTTTCGAGGACGCGGTGGTGAAGACTTTTGTGGTTTATTTTTTTTATCATTACCGATTTTCTTACCTCCTTCTTTCTCCTCACCTACAATATGTTGTAGAGGCAACAATAGTTGGTCAGCTTGAATTATAAGTTGGCGTTTTCGCGAGTCCACAGCTTCCATGATTCGGGTAGCGGAACTCTCAAGAATATCTGCTCCCTTCACTAAAGAACCACATAGTCTCATAGCTTCTTGAGCAGAATACCGGCCGCCTTCATGGTTTAACCTTATCATAGAAAGAAAACTTGCATTAGAAACCCTTACACTTTGAATACGGTTCTGGAGTTGGTATTTATAAGCTTCAAAAGCTGTATCCAAACTTTTCTCATAAAGTTCGCGGTGCTTGGTCAATCTGGATGCATAACTCTTCATTTTCAGACGCTTAAATTCTGGATCAAGTGGATCTCGCTGCAAAAGTTCCTCCATGTCAGCCTGAATGTTTGCAATCCATTTGGGCAGCGGATACAAAAAAGGTGAACCTAAGGATCCAAAATCTGCTACTTCTAACGCTACAATGTCCGTTATTTCGTAACTAGCTCGCAAGTGTGCTTCTATTCTATCCTCATGGTTTTGTAGTTCAGCTAGGCGAGCTGCTTGCGCAGCTTTGACCCTCTCCACTCTAATGCTATGCGATACCATCTTTAAGGAATAACGCATTTGCAATGTACCGCTCCTTTCTTCGATCCATGTTCTAGCATGACCTTGCAACTCTTCGGGAACTAACATGCAATTGTTAGCAAAGGATTCTAAGAAACCATTTCTCCAATTATTTAATGCTACAGCTTGGAGTTCTGTTTGAAGAATAGCCCGAGGAAAACATTTAGCGATACTATTACCATTATTATTAGTTCTTGATGAGGCAAATCCACGTGAGTTAGAATCGGTCCATAGATGCTGTTTTGAAAAATTATTGCTGCGCGGGTGCTTTTCAAGAAAGCAATGAAATTCCGAAAGTAGCGTTTTTGCTAAAGGTGTTTGTAAATTCATATATTCTTCTAAATGACTAAGTTCGGCTTCACTGTGGACGCGGTACATTTCGGACATTTGATCAAGGAGTCCTACGACAGCATTATATTGACTATCTAGCTTATCTATGTCTGATGAACCTCTTAATTGCTCTATAGCAATATTAAATATGATTTCGTTGGCCATCTCACTAACATCATTGTTAGTAAGCAAATCTTCTACAGCAGCAATTGTCAGTTTCTGAGATAGGGCTTGGCGCAAGAAATGTCTGTCCCAAATATGACCCGCATCATATAATGTCTTGAGAGTATTTAGAAGGCATTGGCCCAAAACGCCCAAAGTTTTGCGAATGGTTACCAAATGATTGCTCGTCACTTCTATCATATCGCAAGTAGCCAACTGTTTCTTATGAATGGTGCTCATTAAATCATTTAACGTTTTAGCTTGAGTTTCTTCAAAATCCTCTTGATAATTGTAAGAGTATTTCCTATCACTGGTCAACATTAAATTATAGCCAAGATTGTTTTGCAGGTCAGTAAGTTTTCGAGATAAATCTGTAAACAGTTTTAACACAGCTTCTTTGTACGCATCAACCAAACGTGAAACACATTCATCTAATTCTTCTAAACTTTGATAATTTGAAGTGTCAGTTGTGCGACGCCTGGAGTCTCCGAGAGCACTGTACGAACGTCGCTTTAGTGATTGTTCTTTATGCGCCCAAGGGAGAGCACTGCGGCCGCGTTGTGATATGCCGACTCCTAAGCATAGTTGGTTGATCGCAGATCGTATACGAATAACGTTCTCATCGGCCTGAACTCGCAACCGAGCTTCCAACTCTGTATAAGCTCTGCAGTTACTTAAAAGCTGCTGATTCACCTCATAAGCCCGTTCATCGAACTCGTGAAGTAGATGTTTGGGAGTACAATGACCAATTTTGATTAGCACCTGAAACTGATCACGGAGCAAGATTTTTAAACCATTAGCTCGTTCTCTTTCCAATACCAATGCCTCGCGCTTGAATCTGACCATATCATCAATACTTATGGAATTCAGTTCGTATATTTTCTTGAGCGCCTCATCACGGGATTCCTTGGATAGCGGTAAAGTACCAATATTATTATCTCCCACCAGACATTCCATGTCTTTTGTTGTTTGCTGTATATGACTTAAAAGGTTCTGTGATAATATTCGTATTTTACCGTCGATGACTGAGTTGACGGCTTTGGCTCCAGTAGTGATGTCATGTAGGGCATTTACATGGTTCTTTTCGCGTTCTTCCAGATAGTTGGTAAGTGTTGCGCCTCCGTGCCTAGGTACCCACTCGTCTGGTAGAGATGCGACGGCAGCGTCGTCTTCGGCACATCCAGACGATGCTACAAGGTACTCATTAGTTCTCCTTTTACACTTCCACTTCCTCGAACTAAACATGCCTATTTATTTTTATTTTTCGTAAACGATGATCAAAATTGCAAAATGTCCATATGTCAAATAAATGACAGTGACGATAAATACAATAAAAACTTTTTGCCATACTCTATTAATAATTGCTTTGAATAAGGCACAAAAATCGCTTGAGTTAGGAATGAATAAATTCGTATGGTTTTTTCGTTTACACTTATTTAAGCGTCAATTTCTCCGCAACTAAAAAAACTAGCGTAAACATTAAAGTTTTCCTAGAAAGTTAGGTTTAAAGAACTTTATTCTCATAAGAACACAAATGTTTCACTTAAAATGAGATACATGAAATTACTTAATCTAAGTTTTAAAACTATTCCTTACAAAACCTCTGGTGCCTGGTGTTATTTATAATAAGTTCATGGTTTAAACTACTATAGCTTTTATTTAGCTTGCCCTAAACATGTGGTATGTATGTATGTACATATGTATGTAACCATGTTTGTTCGCGGAATCTTGCAACTCAATTTTGAAGCAGATATCTTTAACCAATTAAGCTGAAATTTTGTATACGTGTTTACTTTGGATGACAATGCATGGTCAGCTATGTGACGTCACTCTAAATCCAACATGGCGGAACACCTAAGATGGCGGACTACATAATTTTAATGTACCCCTATAATATGGGTATCAAATAAAAGGGCTTGCTGAGAATAACTCAAAAAATGAAATGACGTCACTCTGAATCTAACATGGCGAAACAACATGAAAGGCCTTGCTGAGAGTTACTTGAAAAATTATAGTATCACTCTAAATCCAACATGGCGGGCATAACATGAACAGACAAGAAACTAGCTGTCCGGTAATAAGTAAAAAGTAAATTTAAAGTAAAAAAAAAACTTTTTAACAAACAAGCTTTTATTTAAACGGTACGGTACCTTCCAAAAATAATAAAATAAACATTTTCCATTAAAGTTTAATGTCTCAAGCTTGTTTGTTAAAAAGTTTTTTTTTACTTTAAATTTATTATTTCAGAATTGTAAGGCTATTTGCGCTATGAAATTGTATTGTGACGAAGCTTAAACTCAAGCTGTTTATATTTTTAGCTTAACGTAACGAGGTAGTAGTAGAAGTACAGTACCCAGTTAGCAGTAGTATGTAGTAGTAGAGTAGTTGTAGTGTAGTCGTTGTGCAGTAGTTGTAGTGTGGTTGTACGGTAGTTATTAGTTGCAGTAGAAGTAAGTAGGTTCTAAGGCGGAACAAAGTGCGCCGGGACAGCTTAATAAAGAAAATAAAACCGGAGAACTAACATATTTACAAATCAACTAGAACAAGATTCATACATAAAACAACGTTAAGATGTATTCTGATGGCCTTTGCATCTATTATAGATGATTTATACAGCGTCAGCAACTGGTAATCATGCTGTAAGGAACGCTGCAGTGCCAGGGACATTGTTTGATGTACTAGGCTTGCCCAGCACCATCCTCTCAGCTTACTTAGTCAACTATTTAAACATCGGAACAGGTCAATACGTCTGAAGCTAACTAAGCCGCGGGTTTCCTCACGATGTTTCCTTCACCGTTAAAGCACGTGTTAAGTGTGCACATACATTTTGTCAAAAAAGAAAAATCCATTGGTGCACGGCCGGTATCGAACCCACGATCTTCGCATTGAAAGTCGGGGGTACCTACCACTCGGCCAACACGGCTTAAACGATAAATACAATAAAAACTTTTTGCCATACTCTATTAATAATTGCTTTGAATAAGGCACAAAAATCACTTGAGTTAGGAATGATTAAATTCGTATGGTTTTTTCGTTTACACTTATTTGAGCGTCAATTTCTCCGCAACTAAAAAAACTAGCGTAAACATTAAAGTTTTCCTAGAAAGTTCATGGTTTAAACTACATTTTACAAGCTTTTATTTAGCTTGCCCTAAACGTGTGGTATGTATGTACATATGTATGTATGTATGTAACCATGTTTGTTCGCGGAATCTTGCAACTCAATTTTGAAGCAGATATCTTTAATCAATTAAGCTGAAATTTTGTATACGTGTTTACTTTGGATGACAATGCATGGTCAGCTATGTGACGTCACTTAGAGTGAATCCCTATGGCGGAACACCCAAGATGGTGGACTACATAATTTTAATGTACCCCTATAATATGGGTATCAAATAAAAGGGCTTGCTGAGAATAACTCAAAAAATGAAATGACGTCACTCTGAATCTAACATGGCGGAACATTCAAGATGGCGGACTAGTTATTCTTAATGCACTCCTATAATATAGGTATCAATTAGGGAATGGACACCGGTATTCGGTATTACCGAAAAACCCGGTAATACCGAGTTATTTAAGGCACTTCGGAATACCGGTATTGAAATTGCAAATACCGGTAAATCGGTAATCGGTCTAGATTACACAAATAACAAACAACTTATTTTAAATTTATAATTATTGTAAAATTGATGGACAGTCTACGTTTTCGCTTCGCCATGTCTTCACGTGGTCACAAACCGACTTCAAAATAAATAAACGAACAAATGCCCGTAAGATAGTGTAAGACTGTTTTTTGATTTAAATCTTTACTTTTACGAAAGTTTTAAAATATCTATAAATACATATTTTTAAACTGCAAATTAGTCAATGTATACGAGCAAGCAGATAGACGGACGCGGGTGGCTTTGAGCAAGCCACCTAGTAGCGAGCATAGCGTCAGGGACATTATTTCTGCCTGCGTAAAGCTCAAAGCTGATTGGCGAAATTAACGACGAATGCACGTGCGAGTGCAAAACAAGTATTGTTCCTGTAATTTCATGGGAAAAACCGTCGGACCCGTGCGGTGCCTCTTTCTTTGTCACGCACATTTGCAATTGCAATTGCGCTCTCGCTTGGTAGGCCAGTTTTCTATCAATTGTTATTGTTACTACGCACGAACCAAAAATCCCAATTAAAGTTCGAGTGGATTTTAAAGTAGGTATTGCTTTTTTTAAGAACCCTTTTTTTATTTCAATTTAGATATACTTATTCAGTCTAAAACAATAAAACACGCAGAAGAAAATATTTTTTTCAACTATTTTAATATTTATAGTTAACTAGAACAAGATTCATGCATAAAACAACGTTAAGATGTATTCTAATGGCCTTTGCATCTATTATAGATGATTTATACAGCGTCAGCAACTGGTAATCATGCTGTAAGGAACGCTGCAGTGCCTGGGACATTGTTTGATGTACTAGGCTTGCCCAGCACCATCCTCTCAGCTTACTTAGTCAACTATTTAAACATCGGAACAGGTCAATACGTCTGAAGCTAACTAAGCCGCGGGTTTCCTCACGATGTTTCCTTCACCGTTAAAGCACGTGTTAAGTGTGCACATACATTTTGTCAAAAAAGAAAAATCCATTGGTGCACGGCCGGTATCGAACCCACGATCTTCGCATTGAAAGTCGGGGGTACCTACCACTCGGCCAACACGGCTTATAAGTTGTATTAGTGTTGTGGTAAAGCCTCTAAAGTCTGTTTTTAAATGAAACCAGCCCCCAGCTACGCTTTTTCATTCGCCTGTTTGTTCGTAACCAGAATAATTAATTGAGTTGGACAGACAAATCCGCCCATTAGATTTACGGGCATTTTTCCGTTTCGGTAACTTTTAAACACAAATTCGGATATAATCAATCACCCACGGTCGTCAACATCGGAAGATGGAGAAGAGGTGAATGAAAGGGAGACTGATATATACCTAGCTGTAATTGGTACAAAATACAATGCGCATTCAGTTCGTCCGGCCATCTCTGCCTGGGCCGACCACGAGACCTTTTTGCGCTTTGTGGAACCCACTGTGTGGTAATTTTGGCCCACAGTTCATTTCGCATGCGGCACACGTGTCCAGCCCAGTCCCATTTAAATTTGGAATATTTGTGAAATATAATTTTAAGATGGATAAAATTCCGTTCCAGACGTCCACACTCGGGAAGCACTTGATTCCAAAGGTCCATTTCATCAGTTCAGTCACGTACGAGTACTGCCACAAATTCGTTCCCGGGATTCAAATAAGAGAGCTTTTGGGCAATAAAATCGTCGACTTTATCGTGGTAAAAAAAAACAATATGGCGTAAGTTTATTCCGACACGTTTTGATTTTTCAAGAAAATCATCATGGGATTGACTGCCCGTCCGACACGTGTACATGACACGTGACATGTGTGGAAAAATAGAAATGTGTCGGAATAAATTTGACGTTGGTACTACGTGAGTAACCCCGTGTGTACAAAATGAATAAAAAAAGTCTCGTAAAAACATTACGAGATCCCGTTATTGCGCCTAATGGAATAAGTTAGTGTTCAAAGACTTTTGTTAACAGCCAAAGAAAGTAGATACATTACATAAAATAATGTGTAAAAATGTTTATGAATAATAATAATAATGCTAGATGCTACACACAGTACTGTCTAGTCCCAAACTAAGCAAAGCTTGAACTATGGAAACCAGATAATTGATAGAAAGAATACTTAAAATATTTTTTTTAATACTTAAATACCTAATTTTTGTATGGAGAAGAGAGATTCCCGAGAAACAAACATCTGCAGATAAAGCAAACATTTTTCCACCGCTGGGGATCGAGCCCGAAGTGTCTATTTGTATCTCAGTTCTTAGCTTTATTAATCTTATAACTCGAGAACGACTGATCCTATTTCAATGATCCCGGACAAAAATATAGGCTATTTAAACATCGTTAACATTTACAGAAACAATAATAATTATAACGTTAACTAATTTTCTCGTCATAATAAACGGATGATGTGGTGCCATTTTTGGTTGTCAAATATTGAAAGGTGGCGTTCAGAAAATGTATTTTGTGACTAAACATGTCTCAAGCTGTTTATATTTTTGGCAGTAGGAGTAATTATAATAGTAGTTGTAGAGTAGTTGTCGTAGTAGTAGAGAATTTGTAGTGTAGAATTTGAAGATTAGTTGTAGAGTAGTTGGAAAGTAGTAGTGTAGTGGTAGTTTAGTTGTGAAGTAGTTAGTTGTATAAAAACACGTACAAATTGGCATGATGATTATTATGTATGATTCAAGAGCTCCTTAAGAAGCAGTCACTTTGAATTGGTCCTTCCTGAATTGACCTATATTAAATAAATCTGGCAAACAGGCTGTCATGCTTGAATTTCACTACCTACGCATTTTCTAAGGGCCGATAAGGGTGCGTTTTCACTTTGGCGGAGTGACCTATAACGACGCACGTTTGATCGAGCCTTGTGACCTTCGAGCGTTCATCTCAGCTGTAGGAGCTCCACTGCTGGATAAAGGCCTGCCTCATAGATCTCCAAGTACCGAACATGAGGGGTTTGTGTGCCATACTCACCACGCTTGGCAGGCGGGTTGGCGAGCGCGGTGCAGGGTGTTAAGACACAAAAAACAAGGGTGGAAAGACGCTACTTCCCATTTTCCCGAGTTATCCCTTGGCAGATGTATACTTCATCCACGGACAGGAGATGAGGGACAACAATCTGTTGCCGGCACTCCACAGCACACCGAGCGTTGTGATTGGTCAATAAAGCCCCGCTCTGCCACAGTAGACTTGCATCCTTAGTCTCGTAATTAGCGTAATAAAACAAGGACTACCTAAGGCCGACTTTCTCCAATAATCTTACCTACAGCACCAGTAAATAAATGCCATGAAATATAGAGGTAGTAGGTATGTGAATTCAGTCACGTTGTCATAATGCCAAGGCACCATCTACCATCTCAGCCCTAGGACTGCTGTCCACGTCCACTGCTGGAGATAGGCCTCCCTCGTGGATCTTCAAGATCATGAAGGGTATCATGGTATGTCCGCTGACTTTCGATCGTTGAAGAAAATCGTTCTTGAAAATTTCAGTGCACATTTAACGCGAGCTTTAATAGATAGCTATATAGTATAATCATCATTTCAGCCATAAAACGTCCACTGATGAACACAGGCCTCCCTCATGGATCTCCATGAGGAGTAGTTGCCATACTCACCACGCTTGGCAGGCGGGTTGGTGATCGCAGTATGGGATGTTGATACACGGATAGACGCTGCTGCCCATCTTCCGGAGGTATCCCTTAGCAGGCTCTTACTGCATCCATGGGCATGAGAAGAGGGGTATCATTCTACTGCCGGCACCCCACGGCAATATAGTATAATGTATTAAGTATATCAGTCATCTAGTACCCATAACACAAGCTCTGCTTAGCTTGGGGCTAGATGATGCTGTGTGATTTGTCCAGCATTATTTATTATTATTATTTATTATAGCTAATAACACTTCATTGTAACAAAAAATTATACTGAGGTATAACAACAAACAGAAACAGAAACACAATTACATAATTTTGGGCAATACAACAGGCGGCCTTATCGCTGAAAGCAAACATATTTTTTTATTTTTTTTGTATAATTTTTTCATTATTTTATCATAACATCATGAGGAAGCCCGTGGCTCTCTCCTATCACAGTTCGAATACCCGTTCGAATGTATCTATACGTTCACTAAACGTGTATAATAATATTAATAACTAGTCTCACTCCACGGTTTCACCCGCGTAGTTTCCGTTTCCGTGGGAACACGGTGATAAAACATAGCCTATCACAAATAATGTAGGATTCTAATGGTTAAATAATGATGATTTTCAAATCGATCCAGTAGTTTCGGGAGCTTATTCAATGCTTATAATATCTTAGTACCTACTCACTAACTCTAGTTTCTTTTTATTTTATTCTACCTTACGTAGAACGTAGATATTTGTTTTGTTTAAAAATTCTTAAATATAATTGTTACCTATGTTTAAAAATTCTAATTCATAATATGTTAACTTTTGCTATGGCAACTTAATTTGTAACCTAGATGTAGCTGCCTGTAATTGGGAGAACATTAGCTCATGATTTTTATTGTTTTTACTTTTGTAATTTTTCTTTGTGTATCTTCTGTTGGTGGCTCAAATAAATAAATAAATGCATCCAAACAAACAAACAATCAAATCTTTCCTCTTTATTATTAGTGTAGATGTGTCCCACAATACTGTTCTGTGGGTCAAATGTTTCTCAAACCGCCCCAAAGTAAAACAATGTTGTACACAATTACTTCGTAAATCCATTTGGGGCAACTCAATTGGAAACCGGAAATGGAGTAGTAAATTTCGCTCTCTTTGAGTCGGAAAGTGGTATATTTACAAGCTTTACTAAATGCCAATGGTCTCAAGGGTAGGTCAACGAGCACATATCCAATAGAGGGGACTTAAGGTCATAAGAATGCCGAAACACATTATTGCTTTGCACTAATGCAATGTCAACTGTCTCTCGCCTTTGACAGCAGAGCGCGAGCGCCAACAGCCGACCTGTGTACATTTCCGTACAATTATGAAATATTTTTAGCGGAATGAGCCGTTTTCAGTAACAAAACAAAAAGAGTTTTCTACTAAACCTAACAGATGGAGCTGGCAAGCGGAGTAAGCAAGTTTGTGATTAATCCTGTCATTGTCAAATTGTGCCTACCAGTAAAAGAAAATTTACGCCATCTATATGGTTCGAGGTAACTATTTTTGAAGTTTTTACTTTTTAATGAAAACGCCTCATTGTTGTTTATACAAAATAAATGACATTTCTCTCTATTGGGTATGTCCTCGATGGGGTAGGTACGATAAATTCAACCGTTATGCAATTGAGGCGTTATCATTAACAATTAGTAATAACTTCAAAAATAGTGCCCTCGAACCTTGTAGATGGCTTTAGTTTTCTATTAGTTACTGGTAGAAAACACAATTTGACAATGACAGCAAATGTGATAATCACAAACTTGCTTTCTCCGCCAGTCGGCTCCATCTGTTAGGTTTAGTATAAAACACTTTTTTAGGATTCCGTGTCTCAAAAGGAAAAAAACGGAACCCTTATAGGATCACTTTGTTGTCCGTCTGTCTGTCTGTCTGTCGAGGCCCTTTATCTCGAGATCGTGTAGACGTATCGAGTTTAATTAACCATATACTCAAATCTACAGCCTCTTTAAGCTGTGAAAAAATCATTATTCTAAGTTAACCGGATAAAGATACGCTACCTCCTGCGTATCAGTCGGTTATAAGACCAATTGTGCCACAGACGCAGTAAAATAACCGAATAGATAACCGACACTGTAGGTATTCGGTCGGCGAGATCCATTGCATTCATCTTTTATTGTTCGCATTTAACAATTGCTATAATTAGGCTTTTGTTCCGACAAATCGTGCTTTACGTTTTCAATGTGTCCCGGCTCCATTTTAATTAAAGATGAAAGATATTTCCATCAAATGGAATTGAATATTTGCCTAGCAGCTTACTCGTAATTGAGAGCTCTTATACATAATCAGGCGTTACTTTGCGGAAATCCATGACAATAAAATGCAATGAAAATATTTAGTTTTAATTCCGCTTATGCTGAGATGCATGAGCACCGCCGCCCTCCCGCCCGCTAATTATGCACATGCAGGGAGAACGAATTCGTTCCAGCCGCCAACCAGTCAACACCTCGGCGTCTCACCTGATGATGCCTCGCGGAGAGGCGAAACACGTGTCGTCGTATAGGTTTGGGTATGCATGCTGCACTGATAACCTAGTTCTCCCTGCATGTGCATAATTAGCGGGCGGGAGGGCAGTGCTCATGCATCTCAGCACAAGCGGAATTAAAACTAAATATTTTCATTGCATTTTATTAGCTCTTATACAGTTTCTTATTTCTTATACAAAGCTCTAGGATTTTTCTGTGTCTGCACAGAAAAATCCTATAGCTTTGTATAAGAATTCAATTGGAAATATCATCGTGGTCCTAGTACCTACCTAGTATATAGTACCTTTATCAAGCTTTAAATGCAACACATCATCATCATCATCATCCACAGCCCGACTTCACCTACTGCTGGGTATAGGCCTCCCTTAGTTTTATGCCATCCGCCAGTCCGATACAACGTTTACCCGCGACTTAATCGATGAAGAAGTAAGAAGAAAGACATTTATTAGACACACAAAACAAAACATAAAAACAACCATAAAAATAATATAAATTATAAAAATAAAATACATAAATAATAAGACATTGAAAACAAGACGTATACAAAAGGGAGGAATAGCAATTTTATTAATTTAGGCAAACCGCTATAACAAAGTAGCAAAATGTCATAATTGTCATATTATGACGTTTGGCAACGGGCACAAGTGACCTTACAACTCTATGTCTGAAGGGGTCGGGCGCAATGCAATGCAGCGTTGGTCACGCGCTTAGTGAACGTGATCACCGCGTATTGCAGTTTTTATAGGTAGATGTTACCGCTTAACATAAGGCGGGCCTGCGGTTTGTCTCGTCATTTAGTCGTATAAAACCAATTCTGGGCTATAAAACAGAAAATATTTCTTAAAAACTATTCTCCTGGGTCTTTTATTGTCCAGAATGATAATGTTTGGTTGATGACTGCGAGAAAGACGCCTGACTACAGAAAGTTAAATATGGCAAAGTCGAGGGATACCAAACAAATTGTAAAAGAAGATATAATAAGCAAGAAAACTGTGAGCGATGAGGTGGCGACTGAGAGAGGAGAGTAGGTCAAAGTCAATAAGTGTTTATTAAATAGAGCAAAACGCTACTTAGAATAGTAAGTTTACAAATTAGGAACAAAACTCACGCTTCGGAAAACTTTTTTCCAAGTGAGGGAAAGAAGCGAACAAGAAACCTCACTCCGGTGTTGTGCCGACACCGCATAACGTGGAATAAAAGAAGGGAGATGATAATGATGATGACAAAAGGAGCAGTACCAAAGTAACCAGTGCTTAAAACATCGCGAACAAATCTCTCTCTTACAGCCGTAGGACTTCCACTGCTGGACAAAGGCCTCGCTCATTGAGCACTAAGATCATGAGGGGTTGTTGCCAACTCGCCACGCGTGGCAGGTTGGCGACCGCAGTACAGGATGTTGATACTCTCACTCCACGGCATTCTCGACAAATCAATAGCACAGAATAGTATACACTGTGTCAATAGTAACAAAATTATATTTACCTACGCAATTTATTATTAAATATATCCTAAAAGATTTAGCTTAGAATGCAAAGAAAATAATTTTGTAAAGTTTTATTATACGAGTAAGTATTTGATAATAGATATTTCAATGAAATGGCTTATCACAGAAAGCATTTCAAGAATCTCTTTTATTAAAAACTAGTTCCCCGCGACTTCGTACGCGTTATATGCCCTGTTCCTATACTATTTTGTCGTTGAGTTATACAGGGTGTATTATAATGTGTTGGCGAGCGCAGTAGAGGCTGTCGATACTGTTGATGGATTCTTGGCAGATTCTTACTGCATCCAAGAGCAAGTAAGGAGAGGCAACATTCTCTTCCGGCACTCATTTCATTTCTCAATCATTTCAGCCGTAAAACGTCCACAGTAGTTCAGTAGAACACAACCCTCCCTCATGGATCTCCATGAGGATTAGTTGCAATACTCACCACGCTTGGCAGGCGGGTTGGCGAGCGCAGTAAGGGATGTTGATACACGGAATGACGCTGCTGCCCATCTTCTGGAGGTATCGTATAAAAGGAGGCATAGTATTTATAATGTAGTCAATTAAATACACGTTTTTTTTCAATTACCTTCACGAATGAAAAGGCTCTCGAATATACCTACTGTGTGCTATGTTGTTTACCTTAGTACGACGAACATAATTAGATTACCGGGGTCGTCCACAGCGCTAAGAGCACTCTACATTTGGGATGGCAAAAACAATTGAGTTCCGAGTTAAATAAATAACCAGAGACCCTGACAAGAGTTTCATTACCTCTGTATTTCTACCTTCCGCCTCTAAATATGCCTTATATGGATTTTGCATGGAATCTTGAAGCCTAGCTTTTGTTATTAATTAAAATGTGCTTCCACTTGTTGATTAATACAGAGTGTATAATATGTAAGTATACAAACCTGAAAGGAAGTTATTGTGACCAGCCCAAAAACAACTTTAGTTTTACGACTTTCTAGGATTCGGTGATTTTCACATTGTCATTGACCTCCGTGAAAGAGTTACCGTGCCTATAGTTACAAATAATATTACCTAATTCCACAAAATTGTTTTTTTATTATATGCAAAAAAACTATAATAATTTTGGAGGGAAAATGGTTGGGAAATAATTCGCCTTTATCATATTAGTGACATTTTAGCATTATTTTTCGTGTGAAATTCATCTCTTTTATAAGTTTAGAGTCTGGTATGCATTCTTTTAAAACCTAAATGGTCTGAGACATTAAACGCAATGTTGTATTCAGCGAAAAAAGCAGCTAACTTAATTTCCGCAATTCTAGCTAATTTTGTTGTGAACCTAGTTCCTGAGTCGAAGAAGTTGCGTGCCTCGTACAACAGACAAATATTTTAAATGTTTCTGACCTTCACGATGTTTTGTGATTATGTGTTTCTGCAACCATTGAAATGTCACAAACTTTGCACCTCGCTTTATCATTATTTTTAGGGTTCTGAGTGAACCACTTACTGAACTTAGGTCCCTTTTTCCAGCTCTTTTTACGGCTTATACTTTTGAAGACGATGTTTCTGTTTTTGTACCATATCGCCTCTACTCTGATTAGATTTTTTCTTTGGGGTGGATACTCCCGGTCTATCGTCATTTTCATGATCATTACTGCCACTTTCCGTAGTTAAAATACTTAAAAAGTGTTATTTAAATCAAAAACTCGCAATTGTTGTCATCGTTTATATTTATATTATTCATACGAGATGAAACTACGCAATCAAGAGCAAACTTTAAATTATAGTATTTTAGCGTATTATCCTCAGATGTGGGTAGTATATAGTACAAAGGGCGAAATTATAGTATAAATACTATAATTTTATAGCATAAAATCCAACCCTGGAGTAGAGAGAATGGTTATAGGCAAGCCTATAACATCTGACAATGTCCTAGGCACTGCAGCGTCCCATATAGCCTGAATACCAGTTGCTGACGATGTATAAATCATCTATAATGGATGTAGAGGACTCATACCATTAGCTTTGATTCACCCTCTACTAATTAAATTAAAATTAAATAAATTAATAATGCTCGACAAATCACACAGCATCTTCTAGCCCCAAGCTAAGCAGAGCTTGTGTTATGTTGTGCTTGTTAATATAGGTACCTAAATAATAATTCTCTCTATAATTTACCATTATGTAACCTCATTGTTTAAAGTGGTTGTGACGTGTTTTGTACGTTAAATAAATAAATAAAATCGATCCCACAGATAATTTTAGTAAATAGGCAAAAGTGTATCCTTAACTCGTTTTTAGAATAAAACAACAAAGATGTTTGATTAAACTGGTAGCTGACGTTGGATTATGATGATCAATTTCCCCCCGGAGAGGACGGATAACTTGTAAGATAGTTAAGAGAGAGATGAGAGGAAATGAGCGACGAGATTTGTACCAGGCTCGGGGATTATACATTTTTTTTTATTATTTAGTATAATGTTAACAAAAGTAAACCTATACTAAAATATATTACAATCTAGCCAGATTGGCCAATGAGTAACTTAATGCTAACTTAGTTTTATAAGAATGTAAACTGTAAGATAGTGTCCATCAGCACTTTTCTTATTGTCTCTAATTAAGGGGAAGACACTTTGTTATTGTGTTCTTTGTTAAGAAAGAAGATGGAAGATTATAATTGTGCTTAAATACTCTTAGATTCCAATTATTACGAGTCTAAAAGATATAATATAGAATAAGCACCACTACAAAAATAGTGCGTATAAAATCACTATTTTTGTAGTGGTGCTTATTCTATATTATATCTTTTAGACTCGTAATAATTGAAATCTAATAGTATTTAAGCACAATTATAATCTTCCAGAAGATGTGTATTCAAGTAACGAGTGAAGCAGCGGGCTTGCTCGCTGGTATTCGAATAAAATAGAGCTCATAAAACCATGCGAATTCGTTTTCACCTACAAAACATTTTGTTATTTTGGCGCCCAACGCGGTACAGACTGAAACGGCCCGAGGCAATGTGAGTAATGAAAGCAAGCTCTCCGAAAACTTCGTTGGCTTAGTCTGGTATAAAAACAAATAGAACTAGAGAGGAACTGCAGTTGTTATTGTTGGTTTATTTAATGAATTGAAATACACTTGAAAATACAATTGAATACTACATGTATAATCCCCGAGCCTGGTACATGCCCGTGGAAGCAGTAAGAGCCTGCTAAGGGATACCTCCGGAAGATAGGCAGCAGCGTCTTGCCGTGTATCAACATCCCGTACTGCGCTCGCCAACCCGCCTGCCAAGCGTGGTGAGTATGGCAACTACCCCTCATGGAGATCCATGAGGGAGGCCTGTGTTAAGTAGTGGACGTCTTACGGCTGATATGATGATGATGATGATGATATTTATTCTAACCTCAATAAAAACTTTCTTTTAGCAAATAGAGTTGAGATTTATTCTAAGCGATGCGGAAAGTACCACCTACATCGATTTCTTTGCGAGGATTGCTATATAACTTACTCTCTCGAGACTAACTTTAACAGAAGTTATAATTTTATTATTTATTTATTTATTTATATCAGTTGCCTGCTGCACTTACAGCCGACGCCAACGCGTGCAGCAGGTTATTGTAAGTACACATTACATACACTTAATACTTAACTAAAAAAACGAATACACTTATCTAAAAACATATTAGGTTTACAGTTGAAAATATCTATTTCCTGGTCCTGAGTTAGCAGGGCATTGAGCAAATTGAGGGCCTGAGTCGTGGGAGCATACTGCGCGGTTTGTGTGCGCACCGGCGGGGTAGCGAATAGGCGCGGCGAGCGCAGCCGTCGCCGCCTGTCTGGCACGAACAAGGAGCAGCGAGACAACGCACTCGGGTTATCTATTTTGTTGTGGAATAGCATGTAGTAGTGTAGGAGTAATGCACATTTGCGTCTCAACTGTAAGGTGTTCATACCTACCATTCCAGCAACAAATAGCGATGGATACAGGTAGGGATAGTATCCATGCATTTTCTTAAATAAGTAGCGAGAGAATTTTTTTTGTACTCGTTCTATCATGACGTTGTATTTGTCTTCGTGCGGGTCCCATACAAGAGAACTAAATTCTAATTTGCTTCTAACGTACGCATAATAAAGTAAAATGATGGCATTCCTATCATTAAATCGAGATGTTTGTCTCATGACAAACCCCAACGACTTCATAGCTTTGGCACAAATATCTTGGATATGTGGGTTGAATGTTAATTCTTGGTCTAACATTAGTCCTAGGTCTCTTATTTTTGTGACACGTTCAAGAGGGACCCCCGATATATTGTAAGTGTACTGGAGATGCGTTCGAGATCTAGTAAAGGAGATAGTTTTGCACTTGGAACTATTAAATTCGAGGTAATTGCAATTTCCCCAGCACACCACATTATCTATGTCCCTTTGAAGCGCTTCACAGTCTTCAGGGCCAGCTACCCCTAGAAAAAGCTTCAGGTCATCGGCAAATAGGAGGCATTCAGCAGAACTGATGACCTGCGGTAGGTCATTTATCATAATGAGAAACTGAGTCGGTCCTAATGTACTACCTTGGCTCACTCCAGAGCAAGTCACATACTGCTCAGATCGGTACCCGTTGAGCTGGACGTACTGCACTCGGTTCAGGAAGTAGCTAGCAAATAACTGAAGTAATTTAGGTGTGAAGCCGACGGCTGCAAATTTTTTCAATAGGACATCGTTGTGGACACGGTCGAATGCCTTTTTAAAATCAAAATAGGCAGCATCGACTTGCCTAAAATTATCCATCTCTTTGACTGCAAAGTCCACAAAGTTTATGTGATTAGTAGTTGTGGACTTTCCTGTTCTGAAACCATGTTGTCTATCTGATAGCTGGCTTTTTACTTGTCTGGTGATACTATGGTTTAATATAGACTCAAATACTTTGCCGAAGGCCGACAGAACTGCTATTGGCCGATAGTTTTCCACCTTTGACCTGGATCCACCTTTAGATATGGGAGTAACACGAGAGACTTTCCAATCATCTGGATATACAGCTGTTGATATTGCCAAGTTGTAAAGAAAAAGTAGCGGTTTTCCAAGAATAGCTCGACAATCTTTCACAATGAACGGTGGAATACCATCAGGTCCGCTGGAAGAAAGAGCCTTAAGGCGGCGAATAGCTATAGTAAGGTCCGTAGGACTGATGAAATCTATCACAATTCTTGAGGAACTTAAAGGGTCTGATACTTCGCGTTCTGCGTCGACTGCAGATAGAACAGGGTCATGGGGTAGAAACACTGAGCTGAAATAAGATGCAAAAGCATTTGCAGCGCTCCGACCCGTCACAGTCTTACCGTCAAATTCAAATTCAGTACACATAGTCCTAGTAGCCTGTTGGTCTTTGACAAATTGCCAAAAACTTTTAGGATCTGCTTTTATGTTTGCCTCGGTTCGTTTTATAAAAAAGCTATATGATGAGTCAATAAGTTCCTTAGCCTGCTGTCGATAAAACTTAAACATTTCGTGGTTAAAATCTAAGTTTAGTTGTTTAATTTTTTTTAAATGAAAGTGTTTATTTTTTAAAGTTTTTATTATTTCTGGTGTAAACCATATTGGGTAATCATATTTTGAGTTATTGAATTTATTCGCTCGTTTAACTGGTACATGTAAGTCAAAACAAATATTTAGTTTATTATAAAAAAGAGAAACTGCCTCATTAACATCTGTACAAAGAAATAGGTCATTCCATGAAACAGTGCATAGTTCACTGTATAGTGATTGAAAGTCAGCCTTCCAGAAATTATGTAGCCGAGGCAAGTCTGCTGTATCAGCAGCACAGCCAGGCGACGACGGCGGCTCACTCACGCGAGACAGTCGGCTTCGCAGCCTCGCCGGGCGCGGACTAAGAATGCTCACCGTGAGCGGCGGATGGTATGCATCCATGGGAACCAAAGGGGTTGCGTTTCTTTTGACCTCAATGTGCTCACTACCCAGATTGCTCAGGACTAAGTCTAACATAGTGCCGTGTTCGTTAAGGATTGAACAGTGCTGTTTTAAATCACAATAAGATAATAAACAAGTGTAATGCATGAGTGAATTTTGAGTTGCAGAATTTAAATTAAAATCGCCTATTATTATTACATCGAATTTGCTATACTTGGCTTTGAGATTTTCGATAACACAGAATGAATCTATATAATTGGAATCTTTGGAATTAGGAGGTATGTATACGACACATATTATAACTCGTTTATGTTTTAGTGAAACAATACCCATTACTATCTCAACACTATCGCTCAAACAACCGTCTATATCATTTATCTGTTGGATTTTATACTGGTCGCGAACGGCTAGCAGTACCCCGCCATAGCCGGTGTCGCCAGCGCGATCCTTGCGCAGCACCGTGTAACCCTGGGGGATCACTTCGGCGTCATACAAACTGCTGATTAGGAATGTTTCCGTAAGAGCAAAGAAATCAGCTGATTCAACTAACATAGCCTTTTTACAGGCGTCTAGTTTAGTGCGAAGGCCTCTAACGTTTTGATAATAAAGCGAATAGTGTTTGTTATGAACTTTTCTACGAATATTAGTCCGTCTGCTGCCGTGGCTTGCGAAATCCACTACGCCACGGTTTAATGTGCACATCTTCAGCCCAGTGTTCGGGTTTCAGGTATTTATCAATATTTTTGGATGGGACTGATATCTTGAACGATGCGTAGTCGCCTCGCGGCTTCAGCTGCTCAGCCGAGCAGTTGTCGTCTGGGCAAATATTACGAAGGTGGGCAATAACTTGCTCTGACGTTGATCCTAATTGTAGATAGTACAAATGAAGATAAGTTTTCCGTTCTGACGCGGATAATCCTGATCCAGGGGCAGCAGTGCCACGGGTCACATTAGTAGGTGCGCGGCGGGGTCGACGCTGGGTGACATTGGTCCATTCTCCACCATTGTTGATATCGCTGTTTGCTTCATTCAGTTGAGTTTATTACTTGAGTATACCACCTTCTGTGTGATACCAGAGTTGAGTTCATTACATCAAAGTAACATAATAACCGTCATAACAAGGCCGTTTCACTCAAAGTCTAAAATAATCTGGGTGTTCCGTACTATGCTTGATTTACACTATCTTTTTTAACTGCTTCGCCTGTTTTTTGGTCCCGTTCTCTTTGTTCTCTATTTTTTTGAGTGCCTTCTTCTTCATTCTACTGTGTAGCTTGTGACCAAAAATAAATGTAGGTATTTTCATTTTCGTCACTCTTAT
Organism: Pasiphila rectangulata; assembly: GCA_963082625.1. NCBI lineage: Eukaryota > Metazoa > Arthropoda > Insecta > Lepidoptera > Geometridae > Pasiphila > Pasiphila rectangulata. The sequence goes on along the minus strand of OY720253.1, from coordinate 14,458,011 downwards.
CCCGTTTGTGGACATCACAGAGGTCTTCTGATATATGGGTAAGGACCAAATTCTTTGCATCGTTGGACAACAGAAATCACACTGGAATGTGTCACACAGGAAAAAAAAGTCGCACAATAAAATTGTAAAGGCACGTGTACAAGGTTTGAAGATAAGTAAAAAATAAAAATAATTTTAAATCATGTGTTTTTTTAATATCAAGCATGATAAAACCAAAACCTTCAAAACATCTCTCAAAATCTGCTACAATACATATAAAAATGCCTCTAAGTCATTATCAGTTTTTTTCACATTTATCACATTTACATCTGCTTCATAATTTTCCTTTGGTTTTCCTATGTCATTTATTAAATACATACTTTTTTCTTAATTCAACTTCACTAGACACAGTCCGTCAATCCTCATCACTTTTTTCTTTTAAATTTGATTCATTCTGTGTCTCTTCAAACTCAGGCTTCCTTCCATTGTTGTATCATATCTTTTTTTTCATCTTCGTTCTTATCAGATATTTTTTTTTCTTCGATTTAGTTCTCTCCGCATTCTTTCGTTGCTTTTGTTTAAATTTTCAGGATTTGTTTTTTTTTTAATTTTTGCGATATTTCCGACATCTTTCTGCCGAGGCTAATGGCATCTAAAAAACAAAACAATGTTTAACTTTACAATTCCAGCATAATACATTGATTTAAACTTGCACGATTTTCACACATTATTATAGCAAAAGGAGACTTAATCGCGTTCAAAAAGGCGTTTATTTCATTATCTCGACGTTTCGAACGTGATGTTACGTCCATGGTCTCAGGGAATCCCTTCGAGACCATGGACGTAACAACGTAACGAGCTTAAATGGGTCATTGTACGTATCAAAACAATCAACTTTACATAGAAATAATATATATGTTTCATTAAAAGTATCCAGTAGGTATCCAGAGGTATGAGTATGCCACGGTTTCAAGTAAATCTGACCATAAAATAAACTCACAATCAGTTTTTTTCTCTTTATTTGTTAGACTAGATAGAGAATAAAATTATTAAAATGATGTGTACGCACCTTTACGAATTTCCGTTGTGACACGTAGCACACTTTCGTGTCACTTGTCGCACAATGGAGCCAAAATACTTCACGACCTACCCTAAAATGTTTCACACTCAACAAACTAAACGAGTAACACTAGTAAATTTTGGTGTATTTCAGCAATGTACTATTATAGTTCGCACTTAATTACTCGCAAGCAGAGAAATCTTGATAGAAAGCAATAAAATTACATAGCAAAGTCACACAATTTTAACGCTACGCGGAGCTTCCACCGACACGATGCTCGATTGTCAGTAAAAAAAGATAGTGGCACTATCGGAGTTTTGCTTGAGAGTTCGGAGTCAGTGATGCCATTAAAATAATTTAAGAATCTACTGGCTTAGCTTTGTAAATTCCGTGTTATGTCGTCGCACAACTGGAGGTTGCACAATGGAAGGATATTTAGGACATACAATAAATACCCGCTAAATTTTAAATTATGAAGGATATCCTTATGAAACTATAACTGCTTCTTAGCAAAACCTAAGACTATACATACAAATAAACTGTATAAGTCAAGACGTTCGTATTTTTAAAACAAAATCAATATATTATCGACAAAGCAGCGTTGGGACATATTAATTTTCTATGGGATCATTAATAAAGATGAAAAATAATATTTATTAATAAAATGTTTATTAATTATTTTGAAAATCAATTAGTTTATAAAGATTAGGTTTAATAAGAACTGTTATTTGGCGTGTTTTTTTACTCAAAAAGTAACAATAAATATTTTATTTTTAATTAGAGAAGAGGTGGACGCTAAAGTGTGACAGCATTTGCAAAGAATTTGGTCCTTACCCATATGTCTGTGGTGGATATGATGTAAGCATAAGGTACGCAGGATGCAAGCACATTACGACGTGACAATCTGGAAACTGCGTGTGACAATGAGGGTTTTTTGATATAAAACATATTTTGGGAGGATTAAACCGATCGGAGGAGGTGACGCGTGACGCTTGGAGATACATATGCGTCTTAGTACAAGGGCGACTGCCCTAATAACTAGTTACTAGGACGGCTCTCGACGACGGCTCTTCGTCTATCGTGCCCATAGTGTTGACTGTGGCGACTAAGACAATTGTGGCGGCTGGGGCTACTGTGGCGACTGTAGCAACTGTGGTGACTATGGCAAATGGGTCAACTGTAGTGACTATAGCGACAGTAGCCACTATGGTGACTGTATTGAAAATGTTTTAGATTTGCCAGGCGTCCCGTGGCACATCATGCCCTTTTATTTGATACCAAACTTGGGTATATTAGGAAACATTCCATTATTTATCCCTCTTTCACACCTCCTTGAAAATGAAATGTGAATGAAATTAAATGAAAAGTTGCAAAAATCTTAATGTTAGTCGAGCAAAAAGCCTCGACTTAATACGTCTCAGTGATTCTTACGGAGCTCGACTTTTGTTTACTCTGTTGTAAGGTAATAAATAGATTGCTAAGACTTCAGCAACAAGTCCTTGCTCACAATACAAACCTCTGTTAATGTTAGTCGAGCAAAAAGCCTCGACTTAATACGTCTCAGTGAATCCTACTGTTGAAATGTCATCGTCTAGTTGATCTGTTAAACATGTCAAAATCAATGTTGAAGTTGAATTGGCATTCGACTGAGGTTAAAGAAATTGGCATTCGAAGTGAGGGTAGTTAGACTGATGGTAATAAAATAGTGGAGAAACAGAAAATTACTAAAAAAAGATATGATTAATCAGTGCAAGCGAGATGTAGTGAGTACCTACATATATTAGTAACTACTTTTATGAAGCTTGAAATAATAAAGGAGCTATCTTTATATGAATACATGGGTTATCATTGTATAAGCCCTCTGAAAACGAAAATCTTATACTACGGAGCTTGGATTTGGTTTAATGCAGAGTAAGATACCTAATGTATCACCCCTGAAGGTAGCGTGGGTGTGTATCATATCAGTCAATGTCTATTTGTATGCATAATCTAGGCTAATGCTTGTACTGTGTAAATCTCTCATCGCAATATTGCTTAATTATTTAGGTAAGGCCTTTACCTAGAATTGGAATTCAATAGGCTGATAAAATTAGAATTGACCTTTTACGTTTCTGGGTAGGTATAGACGATTTTGCAGCATTTTTAATAGGCCTATGCCCAGCAGTGGGAGATCCTACGCTTGAAACGATGATGATGATGATTGTTAATAACTCAAAATATAGTTTCAAATATAAAAATATATGTATGTTTTAAAATATGCCTAGTAAATCCCTTTAATATGTGAGCCCTTTCATCCCTCTTTGTATTGCAAAGGGAGCTAAAAGGGCCTTTAGTGTAATTAGTATTATCTAATACCATTGCAAATTCCAATTCGATAGCACTTCTGAGCCCAATATATCCAACTGTGACAAACAGACAGACGAAGGCACACCATAAGGGTTTCCTTTTACCATTTTAGTCCGAAACCCTAAAAAGAAAAGGACAAACCTTTATATCTTTGTAAATGAGATTTTTAAAAAGCGGCAATCAAGGGCTGTTTTGCATTTATATGAACCCTTTCAGGCCTGTTGAGACATAGTCATTAAACCGGGACTTTTTGTTTTTTAATTAAATCTGTTCCGGGATTACTTATGCTGACAACACAATTTTCGCCTAAAATTATAGACCAATAAATTAAGCCAGGTGTGTTTCGGACCACGCGCTATGTACAGCCGTAGGCGCCCGTAAACCAGTTGTTAGACTCATATTAAATAGCGGGAATGTTCACGTACTTGTTATTGATGGTGGAGGCACCAACTGTTTCGACCCTTATCGAGGGCCTTCGTCAGGGTGAACTCGGCTCGCGACCCGCCACCTCCGCGACCCGTCGTGCGTCGTGCACCCGTAGTGCGACGGGTGCACGACGCACGACGGGACCAACGATAACAAGTACGTGAACATTCCCGCTATTTAATATGAATGTAATAAGTCACGAACGTTACTACAGTTGTTAGACGTTGGTGTGTGTTTTTTTACGTTGACCAAAACATATTAACAAGTATTCATTGATTTTTCGGTTAAAAATATTCCTGTATGTGTACGCATCCCTTATATGAGCGACATTTTATCCGAAACTAAAAAATGCTAGCTTATCCGTTATAGTTTTCTTAAAAAGTTGGTGGTTAAAACTACATGAATGATTTTTAGATTTGTATAGCTAGCAGTTTTGATTATAGAGGGGGCGATGCCCGTTTACAAGTTTAAAACTTTAATATTTTGCAAACGGGACCCTAAATCGAAAAGTGGTCTTCGCAACCCCTAACTGGTTTTAAAATACCTATTCAGCGATACCCCACACGACAGGAAAATCAATAAAAAAAAGTTCCCCCCCCCCTTTAGCCCCCCTTACGTGTTTGGGAGGTACCCAGTGTTTTCAGTGTTTCTCTTGTTAATGTTTAGTTTTAAGGTGTGCAATAAAGAGTTTTCTATCTATCTATCTACCCCAAATTTATAATTTTCATTTCAGCATTTTCTCCGGAGCGTTATCTCAGCGTCATTCTTTTAAATTACCATGAAAAACTACAGCTTTCGAGGTCTAATAGTCTCTTCCCAAAGCCGCAGACAGACGGACAGACAGACAGACAAAGCGAAACTATAGGGTACCCTAAAAAAAGGGTTAAATTAATTGCCAAGAATACTTATGTTTATGGTTTTGCATCGATGTAATAAAAATCAAAAAACCGTTTATTTCTGCCAACATAAAAATACGACAATGTATTGAATAAAATTAGGATGAATCTCTGCTTGTGTTAACTGCTACCATCTTTCTACTGCTTAAGAAGTGACCTCTATAAATCAAACGTTTAGCTGATAAGGTCTAATCTATTTCTTTAATTAATCACATTTATGTTTAAGATAACATAGGAAAGTTTATAAAATTATATCGTCTAATAATATCCCTCGTCTCACATCAATTACTTTCTTTCATTTGAAACACTCCTAGAAAACCTAGTTGCTTCGTATGATCATTCAATAATAATGGGTGATTTTAATACGTGCTTGCTTAAGCAGGATAATCGTTCTTCTTCACTTGAAACTCTGGTAAAGAGTTGTAACTTACACATCCTCCCTCTATCTGCTACACATTTCTATCCTCATTCAACTCCTTCTCTTTTAGACCTCATGATAGTGTCATCTCCTGCTCATGTTGCTCAACATGGTCAATGTGCTGCCGGAGCTTTTTCCTATCATGATCTTCTCTTCCTTTCTTACAAAATTCGTCCTCCAAAATCTAAGCCCAAAATTATCCTGCAGCGGAACTTTAGTGGCATGGACGTGGAAGATCTGAGACATGATGCAGAGTGTTATGATTGGTCTGCGCTTTTCGAAAATGGTGATGTTGACTGCAAAGTTGACATTTTCAATAAAATGATAACCGATCTGTACAACAAACACGCTCCTTTTAGATCGATTACACTTAAGCATTTGCCAGCTCCATGGATAACACCAGACCTTAAAGCTGTGATGCATGAAAAGGTTTTAGCGAAACATAAATTTAAACACCGACCATCTGCTTCAAACAGGGAAAAATATATAGCTTGCCGGAATCGCTGCAATAGAGCGTGTCGTGACGCGCAACGCCGTTACATCCATACATCAGTAGAGGACTCCGACCCAGCTAAGGTCTGGAAGTTCCTACGGTCATTGGGAATCGGAAAATCTAAGCAACAAGACAAGATACCTCCGCACATCAATTTAAATTCACTTAATAATCATTTCTCTTCCTCTTCCGATCTTGATGGTCAAACTAAATTACGAACATTACATCACCTTTCTTCTATTCCGATTCCTGACTATCCACCATTTGTCTTTAATCAGTTTACTGTCTGTGATGTTAAGAAGAGCATTACATCCATTTCATCTAATGCTATTGGTAGCGATAGTATCAGCCGCAATATGATAGTCCCCATCCTTGACCAAATCGCTCCTATAATCACACACATCCTCAATTTTTCAATATCCACTACCTCATTCCCTACTCTTTGGAAAGAAGCGCAGGTTATTCCTATACCAAAAAAATCCAATCCGGCTTCTTTATCTGAATTCCGTCCTATATCCATCCTTCCTTTCCTATCTAAAGTCCTGGAACGCCTAATCCATCGGCAACTTAGTATTTTCCTATCCAGCCAAAATCTCCTCAATCCTCTCCAATCCGGTTTCCGTCCAGGTCACAGCACAGTGTCCGCATTGGTTAAAATTACCGATGACATACGCTGTGGCATGGACAAGGGACAAGTCACTGTGTTGTGTTTATTAGACTTTAGCAACGCTTTTAACAACGTTGACTATGAGCTACTCCTTGGTATCCTCCGCTCTCTTAACATATCGCCGGCAGTGGCTGATTGGTTTCGCAGTTATCTGCATGGGCGACGCCAGCGTGTACGCATTGATGATGTATATTTATCGTGGTGCGATATATCTGCAGGCGTTCCCCAGGGCGGCGTTTTATCACCTCTCCTTTTCGCTATATTTATAAATTCAATATCCCACAAATTAACTTCATCGTACCACCTCTATGCAGACGATCTCCAAATTTACACACAGGCCTCTGTAGAACATTTACCCAATGCTATCGAGACCATCAATAACGACCTGAAGCGAATACTGGACTGGAGCAAAGCATACGGTCTTAGGGTTAATCCTATTAAAACGCAGGTATTAGTAGTTGGGGGCTCACGGATGATATCCCGGATAAATTGGGGTGGTCTTCCTACTGTGATATTTGATGGCACGCATATCATGCAGAGTGAAACGGCGAAAAATTTAGGTGTCCTCATTGATAGAAATCTGTCATGGGGACCGCAACTTTCTGAAATCAGCCGTAAAGCTTTCGCTACTGTGGGATCTCTACGAAGACTGCGAAACTTCCTTCCCATTGCCACTAAAGTTTCTCTTGCTCAATCCCTTCTTCTCCCTATCCTAGACTATGCCGATGCGTCCTTCCTCGATCTGACGGAGCAACAATTGGACAAGCTAGAACGCCTGCAAAACCTCGGAATAAGGTTCATATTTGGCTTACGCAAGTATGACCATGTTTCGGAGTTTCGCAGGAAGTTAAAGTGGCTACCAATACGGCTTCGTCGGAATTCCCATCTCTTATTTCTACTTTACAACATACTTTTTACCCCATCCACTCCTCCTTATCTCAAGGAACGATTTAATTTTCTTCACCTTTCTCACTCTCGATCTCTTCGGTCTTCTGAGACATTTCAACTTATGACACCTGTGCATAGCTCGTCTTACTACCACAAATCTTTTACTGTCCAGGCTGTTACCCTGTGGAACGCATTGCCTGTATCCATCAGGCGTGCTCCATCTCTTCCTATTTTCAAGTCTATGGTTAAGGAACACTATTTGTCCTGTTGTCGCTAACTGCTTGAATCGTTGACACCATTGTATATATTTATATGTATTTTAGTATATAATATAACAGTTGTCTTTATATTTATGTATGTTTATCAAGTACCTATGTATGTATATAATTATGTATGGTATAATATTTTCAAATTTATTACTATTACCGTATGTACATCTTACATCGATAGAACCCCATGTTGCATATAATAATCCAATCCATCCCAAGGTTGTCTGGTAGAGATCGCTCTTTAGCGATAAGACCGCCGATTGTCACATGATCAGTGTTTCTTTAGTTTTTTTTTTTATTTTGTACTTGTATGTTTTAAGGTGTGCAATAAAGCATTTTCTATCTTCTATCTATCTAATAAAGGAAGCATAGCGTTGTTATCGAATAATAATAAACTAGATTTCACCGCTAGCGTGGGGTGCCGACAGTAGAATGTCGCCCCGCCTCTCTTTCCCATGGATGTAGTAAGAATCTGCCAAGGGATACCTCCGGAAGATGGGCCGCAGCATCTTTCCGTGTATCAACATGCCGCATTGCATTCGCCAACCCGCCAAGTGCCAACTGTGTTGAGTATGGCAACTACCCCTCATGGAGACCCATGAAGGAGGCCTGTGTTCAGTAGTGGACGTTTTACCGCTAAATTGATGATTTTTAAACTGTATACCGGGACGTTATCGCGTAATTACCATGTGTTATTATTTCCCGACGCTTCGAGTGCGCTGCTACCCTCGTGGTTACGATAAAGTCCTGTTATACAGTTTGAAATTATGTCTATTGATCGCGAAAGTTTACAAAGTACTGTAATCATAATGATGATGATATAGCTGCGCTTCCTCATTTAGTAAACATACTACATCTCCGTCGATCTAGCTATCTGTATGCGGAGTTCCGGATTAAGGTGGGATGATAGCGGACAGCGGATGAAAGGACGCGCGTGCGAGGAATTCTAACCCCGGGATCACTTGGATGCTACTGCTCAATCGAGCATTGGAAATAGCGCACATTATTCCACTTTTGAAAGGGTTATAGCTTTTGAAACTACTGTGGTTGTTAACACTATATGCAATATCTACGAGATATTTAGCATGATTTGGTAACTTAAAATACTCAAATCATGGTAAATATCCCGTAAATACTGCATAGGTACTTATAGGGTTTATAGCTGTTCACCGTGCCGTGGGGTACCGCCAGGAGAATTGTGCCCCTCCTCTCTTGCCCATGGATGTAGTAAGAATCTGCCAATAGATACCTCCGGAAAATGAGCAGCAGCGTCTTTCCGTATATCAGCATCTCCTACTGCGCTCGCCAACCCGCCTGCCAAGCGTGGTGAGCATGGCAAAACCCTTCATGATCAGTTCTTGAAGATCCATAATGTCTATGACCAGCAGTGGGCGTCCTACGGCTGTGACGATGATGATGATGAACGCTGTTTACAAACTACTGCAAGAGCTTTAAAGTCTGTGGTAGTAAGGGGTATCGCCAGGGGTACCGTAGTGATTATTATAAATCCGAAAGTTTATATGGATGCATGATTAGTTCAAGAGAGAAAAATGCATGTTAATAATTGACGATCGACGAGCTCTGTGGCGCAGCGGGCGAAGGTCCGCCTGCGACGCAAGGGGTTGCGGGTTCGATTCCCGCCTCGGAACAAATGTCTGTACGATCTGCAGATATTTGTTCAGGGTGTTCTGGGTGTTTTTCTATATATAATAAAAATATCTATCTATGTAGTATAATGTATTAAGTATATCAGTCATCTAGTACCCATAACACAAGCTCTGCTTAGCTTGGGGCTATGCTGTGTGATTCGTCCAGCATTATTTACATATTTATTTTAATAATTAGGAAGTTAACGTTTTATGCTATGTGCGACATAGACTAAAGGGCAACGTAGGTCAATTAAGTTTAAGGCAAGCGGAGAACAAAGGTTTGTTATCTCTTCACGCAAAAACTAAAACAGATAAAGCTGAAACTTTGTTAATATAGATGTGGACGCATAGGCTACTTTTATCCGGGTACTACACATTTTTCAACAGAAACAACCGACTTCAATGACTCTGATGATGGGCATGATGATGATGAGTGCGGTGCGACGACAAATGGATTGGTACACATCATAGCTATCTTTCGATATCGCCACACGTGATTTTTTAACATTGAAGCGTTTCGATGCCCATCTGTGGTCTTCATCATTAGTTTCTGTATGTATGCCTATAACACGTGAAGGAGTTTATTTATTTGAGCAGATACCTCGATTCCTGATAGACCCGATCTACGAATTATTTATTATTTCATCATCATCATCATCATTTCAGCCGTAAAACGTCCACTACTGAACTAAGGCCTCCCTCATGGAACTCCATGAGGGGTAGTTGCCATACTCACCACGCTTGGCAGGCGGGTTGGTGAGAGCAGTACGGGATGTTGATATACATACGTAAAGACGCTGCTGCCCATCTTCCGGAGGTATTTATTATTTATAAAAATATCATCATTATCATTTCAGCCGTAAAACGTCCACTACTGAACTAAGGCCTCCCTCATGGAACTCCATGAGGGGTAGTTGCCATACTCACCACGCTTGGCAGGCGGGTTGGTGAGAGCAGTACGGGATGTTGATATATGTACGTAAAGACGCTGCTGCCCATCTTCCGGAGGTATTTATTATTTATAAAGAAAAAAATGATTTTGGAAGTGCACTTCCGGCTTTAGGAATCGTCATAGCTCACGTGGAAAAATAAGCGTTATCACAAACAGCCCTTTCTTTTACCCCAAGGCTTAGGCTACCCCTTGGCATTACTAGTAGAGTGAAAGGAAATTTTACTTTCCTGTGACACTACTATTCTTATTGGCTGATTAAATGCATATAATAAAATATCCCATGAATTACCTCATTACCAATGGCACAACTAATACTAAGTATATCAAAGCCAGCGGGATATCATGAAACATTGAAAAATTATCGAACATGAAGAGGCCTTCGAGGCAGTTCACCTGCCAATCAATAAACGATTTGATCAACAACACCCCAACTCAACAACAACTCCTACGAGAAATAACACGATAGCTCAGCTAATACCTTTGTTACACAATTAACAATAGTGGGGAATGTGTACTCTGTTTGTTATGGTATAAAATGATAGTGTTCTTAGGAGAGGTACGTACAGTACCTAAATTCTAAAATCATAAGTTCACACAGAATTGTCTTCTGATATTAGATGATTCATACAGCGTCAACGTCCCGCTGTAGTGCCTGGGACTTTGTTAAATGGATAGGGCTTGCCCAGCACCTACCATCCTCTCAGCAAAGTCGGATATACATGATGTATTATAAGACGTGTAATAACCCGAAAGGGGGGATTCTGACCACCCCAAGGAACAACTTTAGTTTTACGACTTTCCAAGATTCGGTGATCTTCATTTAGGAAAAGACCACGAAACGTTAACAGCTGTTTATGTGATAGTGACAACCCTAACGCCAGCTGATACATGGCAAAGTCCGCGAGGAGTTGCCCTAGAGGTACAAATAAAAATACCTGAAACCTCAGGGAGTTTTTTTTTTCAAAATGTAATAAAATAATTAAATAACTCAATTTTTAATTCAGGATAATGTTTGCACCACATCAACTAGTAAAATGTCAATAGAAAATAAACCGGACTAGATGGTGCTGTGCAAATGGTGCTGTGTAAAAATGCGTAGCGTTTGACTAACGGATGAGGGTACAAGCCGTTACAGAGTGGTGGCCAAGAGACACGTTCGGCCAATAGGCAGATCACCCGCTGGTCAAATGAACATGGTGGAAACAAATCACAAGGTACCGGAAAGAATGGCGTATCAAAAAGCTAACTTAGCTGTAGTTTGTAGTGTGTGTTTGTAGGTGGCCTTTGGGTCCAAATAAGTAAACACTTTTTGACTTTGACTACTGCAAGAGAATGTTCTCGACCTTCAACTATTCCTTGTTCAAGTAATCTAGATCGTCTCCCTGAAGGATTTCATCAACATTATCAAAGGCCCGCACAGATTTATCAGGCTTGCCTTTGATCGCAGTGAAAAGCGAAGCGGTGACTGTAACCAGCTTAATTAAAACCTTGTATTCATTTGAGAGGAGTCCTTTTGCGAAATGAGGGTAGACAGAATCGCATAAATGTTGGTAACAAGTCTGCATTTCAAAGAAGATTTATACATAAGCTGGCATTCTCAGTAAACAGTGTCAATTAAACAAAGCCTTGTTAAAAGGATCCACTGAGGCTTCTTTAACACAGCCTGCTTGCCTCAAAAATTATCATGAGTTTTAAGTTATCAAGCTACATTTGGTAAGATTTAAAAGAGCGAATATTCCTAACACTTTCCTAACAAATATATCCCATAATTCATCTTTTATTAGGTACTGAACTGCACCTTTTTAGGGTTCCGTACCTCGAGAGGAAAAAAACGGAATTCTTATAGGATCACTTTGTTGTCCGTCCGTCTGTCTGTCAAGACCCTTTTTCTAAGGAACGCGTGGAGGTATCAAGCTGGAATTTATATCAAATATTCAGCTCTACTGTCCCTTGGAGCTGTAAAAAAATCTAAGCCAACGCAAACAAAAGATACAGCCGTTTATGCCGTAAATTTTCGACACTCGCAAAGGAATCAAAACCTACAGGATACTTCCCGTGAACTCAGATCTTGAAATTTGATAAGAAGCAACGTCTTATAGTACAGATAAAGCAAAAATTGCGAATACCGTTTACTTACATCATATAATAAAAATATTATTAATAATTTTAAACTTACTACCCCTTTCCTCATGAACGCGTAGAGGTATTAAATTGAAATTCATATCAAGTACTCAGGTCTTATATACCCACAGGTTTTGTACGGAACCTTCGGTACGCGAGTCCGACTCGCAATTGGCCGGTTTTTTTTAATGTGACACAGCTTTTACTCCGCAAACCGATTGCACGAGTTACGGCGCGAGAAAATTACGTGTGAATTAGTAGTCACCGGACTTCTGCAGCTTAACTTAAAACCTACCTGAATCTTTATACGGTTTTCGGCAATAGACAGTGGTTCAAGGAGAAGATCGCATGTACGTTTTATTAAAGTTTTGTAAAAATGGGTTGAAATATGACGATAATTCTTGAATTAGCTGGATAAAATCAAGCTAACTGTAAATTACTATCGAATACGCTGCTTAACTCTTTTGAAATAAAACAAAACAATGAAGAGTAGAATTATTCTTCTTTTACAGGTCTAAAGAAAAGTCAATTATGGCATATGTTTACGGCTAGTTTACTAGAACAATTAAATATGTACATACATACATACATACATACATATAATCACGCCTTTTTCCCGTAGGGGTAGGCAGAGACCACTTCTTTCCACTTGCTACGATCCTTACATACTTGTTTCGCTTCGTCCACTTTCATTATTCCCTTCATACATGCTCTTCGGTTTAGGGTACTCTTGACCTGGCCTTTTTTCAAGACGTCCCTGATTTGGTCTTGGAACGTCCGCCTAGGTCTACCCCTTCCAACACTTTCATTCACACTCGCCTTATACACTTTCTTCGTCAATCGTTCTTCATTCATTCTCTCGACATGTCCAAACCATCTCAGCATACCTTTCTCAATTTTCGTCACTACATCTTCTTTCAGACCACAACGTTTCCTTATCTCACTATTTCTTATTCTGTCACTCAGTTTAACTCCTATCATACTTCTTAACGCTCTCATCTCAACTGCATTTATTCTGCTTTCATGTTTCTTCTGCCATGCCCAACTTTCACTTCCGTACATGAGTGTCGGAACCAACACTCCCTCATGCACAGCCAAACGAGCCTTGTTAGACACCTTCCGACTGTTCATAAAGGAGTGCAAAGCTCCATTAACCATGTTTCCTGCATTCACTCTTCTTTCAATATCACTCTCACACTTTCCATCTCTTGTAAACTTTGAACCCAGATACACAAACTCATTCACCTGTTCAATTTGTTCACCTCCAATCACGATATTGCAGTCTGTCACTGCCTCATCTCTTTCAAACACCATCACTTTCGTCTTCTTTACATTCATCTTCATTCCTTTTCTAACGAAAGCTCCACTCATAGCAGTTACCATCTCCTGCAACTCCTCGGCCGAAGACGCAAGTAATACTTGGTCATCAGCATAGAGAAAACATTTGACGAGTAACTCATTCATTCTCAAACCACTTTCATTCTCTTTTAAATCTGTCAAGCAATTGTTCATGAACAGATTAAACAGCCACGGTGACGCTACACATCCCTGTCTAACACCTTTTTCGATATTAAACCATTCAGTGAATGCCCCGTTTATCCTTACACAAGCACTAGAATCCCTATAAAGGGATTGCAATGCTCGTATAAGGACACTGCTCACACCGTTCACGGACAATGCTGACCACAATTCATTTCTCACCACTCTATCATAGGCCTTTTCTAGATCCACGAACGCGCAATAGACCTTCTTGTTTTTAGCCAAACACTTTTCGGCTATGCACCGCAAGGAAAATACCTGATCCGTACATCCCATTCCCTTTCTAAATCCCGCTTGTGCATCCCATACTTTTTCGTCTGTTTCATTCACTTTTAATATATATTGTTATTAAATATGTATGACGCCCAATTATAGCCCATGACATAATCCAATAAATAAATCAATTAGAAGTTATTGCAAAATTAAAACAAACGCGCGACAAAATAAACGGGCGTGTTGTCCGAATCGTATGTATCACCGACTTTCGATCGGAAAGTCGTATGTATGTGTCTAATGGTGAAGGAAAACATAGTGAGGGAACCCACAGCTTTGTCACCTTTAGATGTATATTTAACTGTTCTTTCCTTTTAGTAACAGGCGAATAAGCATTTATACTAGCTTTCTATACAGATAGCTTTAATGTTTCACATCTGCGAGGCGTCCCGCGACGGCTCGATTTTTCTACCTGTATGCTCTAACCGTTCAATACAAAGGATTTAGGACCAAAGGACCTTCAGATCAGGTTAGGAATTAATATACCCCATAGGTGTAGGGTAAAATTAATTTATTGTTTCACCTTCATCACTTCGTTAAAATTATGTAGATAGATCAATATTATACCACACCGAAACAATTTTGTCACGATGATACTATTATCCTCGTCGCTTTATTCAGGAGATAATCAGATTTACCTTCAATCTCCGAGAGAATTTTGCTCCCGCGGGCAATGCTGGCTGGCTTTATGGAATGTTTAATACATTCAACCGCAGCATTAAATGAATTATTATTATTATTTAGCCTCCACTGTCCCACTGCAGGGCAAAAACCTTTCTTGCCCTTCTTCCACTCTTCGCGACTCAACGCAGTGACAGGGCATGTGCTCAGGTGAGTGTCCAGTTCGTCCCGCCATCTCTTGGGTCGTCCGCGCGGCCGACATGCGTTTGGGGTCCACTCTGTCTTCGCCCAAAAGTTGTCGGGCAAGCGGCAAACGTGTCCGGGTGTTTTGAATTAAAAATTAAATTATTGTTATATATACATCATACAATACACTTCAATGCTTCCAAAGAAGACCCGTTTCACAGAGCGAAGTGGAAAGAAAAGACCAAAAAGGCAGGCCCTCCCCCAGCATCAGATGGGTCACTTCGCTTACAATTAATAATAAACCTGTATAGTTAAGCTTATTAAGGTTTATAAATACTAGTTGTACATTAACTCGTATTAATTTATATAAGTAGAGAGAATGCTCAAAACTAACAATATCAAAGATTCCCACACTAGGTTGTGCCGTCGTGGGAACCAAATTCAGACCGCTGAACCTATTCCTTTCCCTTCGGCCGAGAAAAATTACCGTTACAACACCATTAAAATATACGAGATAAAAGCTGTATTACGCTACACGGTATTCAGGGCCCGGTAGTTAGGGCGATTAGGGAGCAAGGCTTGCCGCGGTCGCGCTAGTTACGGTCCCTTACGCTCTAACTCTTAGAATATTTTGAGTACGTGTAGCCAATGGGCTTAGGCACCAGGCAGGAACGGAAAGACGCTGCTGCCCATATTCCGGAGGTATCCCTTGGCAGATTATTATTGCATCCACGGGCATGATGACTGGCGACATTTTACTGCCGGCACCCCACGGCTTAGGTGCCTACAAAGTAGTTATTTCAAGTTGAGAAGTTTCAGTTTTATGAGATAATGAGGTAACACTTAGCTTTTAGGCTACCTTCGTACCAGAGGGAGTAAGCGTGAGCAATGAAAATGAAAGGATCCTTGGTAGCTTTATCACAATATCTAATAACAAAACAGCCTCAGGCTTCTAAAGCTTACGGTGAGGTTAGTGACGCAATGTGCTTAAGTAGAAGTGGACGTTAAAACTTCGTAAGTCATTCAAGTTTTTGCCGAGGGGTACCGGCAGTAGAACGTTGCCCACTGAAAATGGACACCAGCGTCATTCGGTGTATCAAGATCCCGTAATGCACTCGCCAACCCGCCAAGCGTGGTGAGTATGGCAACAACCCCTCATTATCTACTTGGAGATTCATTAAGGAGCCTACGTCCAACGGTGAACGTCCTAGGGCTGAGATGATGATGATGATAAAGTCATTAAAGTTTTATAAAATATACTGCCTTCACTTATACTTAACTTCTTCATAATTCAGAAAACTAAAAAAGTTTTCAAAGGTTCAATTATCAAAATAAAGTCTTTACATTTCGATGAAAAAACGCTACAAGTGAGCTTACTCGCGTGTATTCCGGAAACAAATCAGATAACGACCGATAAAAAAGTAACAGCCAAAGGAAATATGAGGTTACCGAAACGTCGACCTTTTCCGCGAATACGAGAGCTTCATAAAATCGTAGGTAAATATTATTCCCGTCATATATTTACATAAAAGCTGAAAGCAAATGATGCGTAATAAAAATAAATCAGGACACAGCTGCCCATCTTCCAGAGGTATCCCTTAGCAATCTCTTACTGCATCCACGGCCATGAGAGGAGGGGTAACATTCTACTGCCGGCACCCCACAGCAAAATTTTCCTGTTACGGCAAGGTAGGTCAAAGTTTTGTCTGCTTTATCGATTGTTTCTGATGGGTTTGCATAATAGCTGGCGCAACTCATGCCTAAACCATTGATATATGTAAATCGTTAGATGAGCCCTCACACCAAAAACTCTGGCATTGCGTTTACAATACTGCCGAAGCATGCGCAACACGCCACGCGTACTGAAAAAATAGTGTCACTACTTTCTCTTTCTTGCATGAGTGAGCTCACTCATATCGTTTGGAAACACAACGGCGCGGTCTCAGTATGGTGAGAGCGTATCTAACGATTTATATATTGATATAAATCGTTAGATACGCTCTCACCATACTGAGACCGCGCGGCCATTGGGCCTAAACAACATTTATAGCATGTCTGCTTAACTTTATAACTTTTAGTAGTCGTGGTGGCTTCTATATAGTTTACTTAGTTTGCATGTTTCACAAGAACCGATAAAAGTTAAAAAGCGTATTCCGCGGAAATACATCTTTGTTTTGTTTTCTTCACTTTCATTATTCACTTTGAGAGCCTAGAGCAAGACGGCAAAATTATTAGGGCGAGGCAAAATTGGTTGAATGTTTTTGAGTACGTGTATTGTGTAGTCCCTTTGTGAATACTACAAGAGAAGGTATATGTAATACCAAATATAAGTAGTATAGTATCAGTAAAGTACCCAAAGAAAGTGAGCTTTGGATAATGAAAAGTTAGGTTGGAAATATCTGAAGCTATGCTGCGCCGGATAGTAAAAAGGGCGAATTTCACATTTTTGCCAATTTGAGTTACATTATATTGCCGGAATTAGGGGTAAATGGCGCACCTGCAAGATTATGTAACTCAAATCTAGAAAAAAAAGTGAGATATGCCCTGTTTACTATCGGGGGCAGAATTATTGTATCCCTATGACCACGTCGATTAAATCGAATAATAAGCGACCGAGCTTCCAAGCGTCAGTGGATGATCTGGGAAGGGCCGCTGGCAGATGATGGAGGCTTGGGAGAGGTCGTGAGAGCTGTACGAGCGTTTTAATGATGATGAAGAAACGTAATAATTATGCTTTTATAATGATACAGAGCTTAATACAGAAACTAATAAAACATCAACCCGTTTGCTAAGTAGGTTATAAGTGGAGCATTCAAGCGGAATAAATATCTTGTGACAATCCTGACACGGCAAGTAGACTGGAAATACTTAACATAATGAATGAGCGACTTAAAGCTATCCACAATATTACACGAGCCATCGTTAATACCTTTACGTTATATGAAGTGGAAACTATAATAAGAAATCGCTATAAGTAATATACTGAGTCACAAAGGGTCAAAGAATGTTGAATACTTTCGTGGGTAAGGATATTGTGTCGTAAAAGAACAATGTTTAGAAATAACGGACGCGTAATTTACACACGTTCTTCGCGATATAGAAGGTTCTATCGGAATCCATATAAATAAAATAGGCCAGGCACGTGTCGGGCCATGCGCTTTGAAGTGTTCCGTAGTTAACAGTAAACTTGTTGTTCGAAGTTGGTGTATGTTGTTTTACGTTTCATCATTTATCATTTCAGCCGTAAAACGTCCACTACTGAACTAAGGCCTCCCTCATCGATCTCCGTGAGGGGTAGTTGCCATACTCACCACGCTTAGCAGGCGGGTTGGTGAGCGCACTATGGGATGTTGATATACGGAAAGACGCTGCTGCCCATCTTCCGGAGGTGATGGTGGTTTTACGTTTACCAAAAGATATTAACAGTAATTACCTTCTGCCGGCACCCCACGGCAAACGTCCCCTACGTTTGCCGTGGGGTGCCGGCAGAAGAATGTTACCCCTCCTCTCATGCTCATGGATGCAGTAAGAGCCTGCTAAGAGATACCTCCAGAAGATGGGCAGCAGCGTCATTCCGTGTATCAACATCCCGTACTGCGCTCGCCAACCCGCCTGCCAAGCGTGGTGAGTATGG
Source organism: Pasiphila rectangulata (assembly GCA_963082625.1). Taxonomy (NCBI): domain Eukaryota; kingdom Metazoa; phylum Arthropoda; class Insecta; order Lepidoptera; family Geometridae; genus Pasiphila; species Pasiphila rectangulata. Next base: position 14,439,594 of record OY720253.1, on the reverse strand, counting down.
CAACTACCCCTCATGGAGATCTATGGGGGAGGCCTGTGTTCAGTAGTGGACGTTTAACGGCTGACATGATAAAGGGGACGTTAAAAAAAAGTTTAAATCTTTAATATTTCGCAAACGGAACCATATATCGAAAAATTGTCTTCGCAACCCTTAAACGGTTTTAATAATGGCCTAAATATCACTAAACACGACCAACATATCAAGAAAAAAAAGTTCATCCCCACCTGAAGTGTATTGTACCATTAATCTTGAGGTTCGGAACCCTGAAAATAAGAAATCAAAGTCGTTCTACGAAGTTACCTATATACCTTCGTAGAACGATTTTGATTATGCCCTATATACTAGTACTTAACTCTCCTTTATCCATATTCCAGGTTCTCCGAGAGTAAAGTATACACCGTGTAACCAGACTACTAGCGAAAACTGGGGGGGGGGTTGCAATCAGACCATGTGAAGTAGTGTACTTTTCAAATTACTAGAGGATAAAAAGTACCAAAGAAAAAATAGATAATACCATGAATGTAAGATTAAATAGAAACGGAATTACTTCTGTCGCTGACAAAGTAGAATGAAATAAAAAAATTGTCATGGCGACGACAAAAGGACAAGGGAAAGATTATGTCTCGTTTTGCTCAAAGGGCCAACGATAAATAACGTCACACGTTAAGGGGGATGGAGGGGGTCGATAAGTGTGACATTGTGTGATATAAGCGGTGGTAGAGATCCTAAAATTCGTGACGTCACATTTAAAAATATTATTGAAATGGAATATAACTAGTTTTTTGGGAAGTGCTCTTTTAAATTGATAATTTCGAGACGTGAAATAGCAAAATATGTGACTTCACATATGGAGGGAGAGTCTCACTAATGTGACCAATTGTGACAAGGCGGGAGGAGGAGGAAACATGAGATGATTAAGAAAAGTCGCAAATCTCAATCATAGAAACAGAATCTCTCGAACCCAAAACTTGATCCAAGTCTGATCCACAACAAATTGGAACGCTCACGGCGACTACAAGTTTAATTTGATCCATCACAAGTTGTTTTTCTTTTACGTTTACTCACTTATATTATTCGTTAAGTAGTACTGAAATGGAGAGAGGGAAGGGAGGCCTTTGCCCAGCAGTGGGATCCTACAGGCTGATTAGATTATTTTTTAGATTTAGTACTGAAATATTAAATTAACATTTTTAAATCAAGCTTATTAAAAAAGACCTTTCGTATAACCATATTATCCTAATTATAGGACAATGGCAAGTATTGAGTATTGTATTGACTAGTGGCAGATTTGCCCAAATAGGTTAGATTTTAGGGGCGGCAATCGTAAAAAAAATAGTTACTGATGATAACAAGAAATAACTTGCGTAGTAAAGGCTTCCACATTATGGCAAGTCGCACTGCGCCGCTTCGCTCAACAATAATCTTCCTACATCACTTTAATCGAACGAAGTCGAGCAAGGGGCGGCTGGTGCCTTGGGGCCTAGGGAGGCCATCACTCTTAATCCGCCACTGGTATTGACACCAGAACTATAGGTACGAGTATGTCAAAATTTAAGCTCAATCGGATGTCAGGAAGTGTATTGTATATACAGCTTACAAAATTTGACCCGGACATACACAACTAACATTGCAAATTAAAAGTTTGTTACCCCACTCGTATCCCAGGGCTCAATCTTGGGTAAACTCAAGTACCTTTTATACAAATTGTCATGAAGAGTCGTCAAAGGAATAAGGCTTTGATAAACGGCTACAAAATATCTGATTATACAGACGACACTAAAATACATCACCTAACATCTACGGAAAACCAAACGTAAGAGTCGCGGGAGGACTGGTGTACTGGGAGCTACCGCCGCGAATTGATGGCAGGATCCACGACTACCCTCAATTCCTCTTCAGATTTAGAAAAGTCCATGTTCACATTTATGAAACGGAACGCTAAAGTGTGTTCGAAACGTCGGGAAAATAATAAAAAAGGTACGCGTTAAAATCCTGTAATTTTGAAACTAAATGATATGTTAATATATCGCGTAAGTTTAACAAGTTATACCTACATACGTAAGAGGGAGTAAAAGATCTACACAAGACAATAGGGCATGGCTTTGAGAGCAAAGAAGTGGCAATTGGCTAAACATACTAAATCGTGTGCCGATAAACTTTCTAGACCTTCATCAGTTGCCTCAGTGGTAAATTCATTATAATGTATAAATTAATTATAATATTTATAATGTATAAATGCATGTACATTATTAGTCTGGAACTGTGCTTATATTTTATGAAGCGGAGGAGGGCAATGGTATCTGCGACACAGCTTTTGCTAATGCAGGTACCATGGTTTCCTTGTTTATATTGTACCTAAGTTAAGTTCCGAAAATAAGGATTTTTATTATTCATAGTCGTACTAAATTTTCATTATTCACGTCACTCCACTACGTAAGCGGTCAAAACATCGCATGTGCATCTAAAGAAATTCAGCTATAGCAAATATGGAGCAGCATGCACTTTATTAAATTCCAAAGCTTGACAAAATTCGTCCCAGATGCTTACACATCCGTTATGGGTACTAGAGTTGGGGCGCATATACATACATAGAGAGGGATAGAACTTAAAAATTATATCTTAGATCCATCTATATAATATGGTTCTAAAATGGCGTGTTCAAGTGACAATGATGGCGCAAAATAATTTAACCAACGCAACGTCCGTTTCTTTTACATGTGTAGTAGCAAAATCGAACATAACTATTATTAAAAATTTAAGTAATAGGAAGATCCAAGAGGGAGGCCTATGTCCAGCAGTGAACATCCTACGGCTAAGAGATGAAGTTTTACCATTTTATATGCTGTTTAATACACTTTGTATATTATACCATACTAGCTGACCAGGTGCCCACTACGTTGAAAAGAAAGAAAGAAAGAAAGGCGGTAATTTATAGCCTATGACACTCACAAATACTGTGGCTTTCTATTAGTAAAAGAATTTTGAAAATCGGTTCTGTAGATCCAGAGATTACCCCCTACAACACAACCTCTCAAACTCACAAACTTTACCTTATATACTACTTTAAAATATATTATATTACTTTAAATATACTTTACTTTATAATATTAGTATAGATGTAAGCGATGTCCACGGTGAATAAGTCTTTCTAGTCTAGGAATTAAGAGACGTACCTAGGTTTTGACTCCGCTATTATAGCTTTCGACGCAACATTATCAGCATTGATTGTATCCTTGTCAAGGCCTTGGGAGTAGGGTAGCAAACCTTTTAAACAATGACTAAGGTTCATATTCCCTTGAGGGAAAACCAAATTTAAAGTTGTGGTTGGTAATGGGGGCATATACCCAACAGTGGATGAATTTGGGTTGACAGATATAGATTCTTGAAAAGGTTTGTGCGTTAATCAATATCAGGGTCTTGAATGTATATTACCTATAATATGTATTGCTTAGATAGACCTAATGCAAACCTGCACGTGTACAAATACAAATCGGGAAAGACCAATGTTTTGTAATGTTGTGTATTTTATACTTGTTCTGTGTGTTTTCTTTTTGCCTTTCTGTATGTGCGTGTGTGTTAAGTAAATAAATCTTTATCTTTATCTTTAAATCAGTGCCAAAATGCCCCTAGCTCCTACATATTATTCAACTAAGCTTCAGCGGCATGGCATTGAGATAAACAAACTAGACGAACTAACTTGCAGTTTACTTGCGAATGGAGAGGATCTCTCCGTTTGCAAGTAAACTGCAAACATGTCGGAAGTCTGCTATTTCGCCTTTGAGGTAAAGGAAATAATAAGGTAAAGATTAAGATAAACATAGAGATATGTATATGTTTTTTTGTCACAGAAACCGAGAAATTTGGCTCCCTTGTAATGGTTTTGGCTCCTCAAAGCGAACAGTCGAGCAAGAATGTCTTTGTAAAGCATAACATAACTGACATCAACTGGAGTGACAAACGCAGTTACGGTGATACTACGGTCGTGGAAAAGTAATATACTGTGAACATACTGTGAATAGTATAGCGGAAAGCAATTTAAATTCCATACAAATCGTACTTTACTTTGTCTTGGTCGAGATAGCTTCAAAAAACTGCAAATGCCACACAGTTTAGGGCGAAATTACGGGCTCATGAGACCTTACAACTCTATGTCTCAGGGTGACGGGCGCAATGCAATGCAGCGTAAGTCACGTGGTTCGTGAAGGTGATCACGGTATTGCAGTTATTATAGGTAGAGGTTACCGCTTTACATCAGGTGGGCCTTCGGCTTGTCTCGTCATTTAGTCTTATAAAAAAACAGTTAATTTTAGTTTGTATGCGACAGACAGAAGATTTCACACAATGCGGAATACAGTATTGAGCGAGCCGTGTTCAGCGCTTCAAAACTGCGCTTAGATGAATATCCTTTTGTGTTGAAGAGCCCCTTTTTTGAGTTTCGGTTGCATCCTTTTTTCCGTCCCACACATTGTGTGCTTATGTCTACGTAAATTGGCCTTTCATCTACGAGGGCGGTTTGATAAGTCACTGTCTTTTGAATAAAGTAAATTTTTGTAGGCAATAAAGCGTTTCATTTCTCAACATAATCTCCTTGTAACTTGATACACTTAGTCTAGCGTTTTACAAATTGTTTTATTCCTTCCAAAAAATTGTTTTTCTCAAAGCTAAAAAATAGGCGTTTGTATTAATGATGACCTCCTCATGGTACCCAAATCTCTTACCACCCAGCCATTTCTTCAGGTTTGCAAACAAGAAATAGTCGCAGGGGGCGAAATCTGGAGAACATGCTGGATGAGGTAGCGGTTCGTAGCTTAATTTATGAATTTTGGCCATGGTGACTACACACATGTGCATTGTCTTGATGTAACAACACGTTTCTCTTCGCCAAACGCGGTCGCTTTTGCTTCAAATCAATATCAATTCAGTTGAAAAGCTCTGGGTAAAACGATCACCGACGAATATTATTATATTCGCCGGTGATCGTTTTCAAGGTAAAAAAAATAGTCCCAAAAAACCGTACCCATTACTTTGTTGGCCGACAAACACAATTATGGCCTACATTGTTGCACGTCCTCCCGGAGAAACACATGTTTTGAATATTCCTTGGTCTCTGTATTGTGATGTATCCATGTTTAGTCAACAGTCACGAAACTAAGCAAAAACTCGTTCAGATTAAGGCTGAACATCCCTAAATTCTTTGAGTGGTAAGTGATCGGTCACACGGTTGCGCTTATGGTCGAGTTGTGAGCAATCGCGGCGCCCATCGCATATCGCATTCATATCCAAATAATTGATATATTTTTTTTTTTGTAAATAACACATCCATAGAAAACACCGAGCCCGAGACACAACTGCAAATAAAGCAAATATTTTGTCCCCTGGCATGGGATCGAACTATCGAACCCGCAACCTTCTGCGTCCCAGTCGGCTATTAAACCAACTGCGCCACGACAAGTGACAAGACAACTGACAGACTAGACGCAAACAAACGTTCTAATATTCAACAAGCTATCTACATATTCACGTACAAATCCGATTTACATTATATTGATCTGAATAATTTCCTCGACAAACAGAGCTACTATTGGTTCAGCTAGTCAAAGGAAACGCGATCTAGGTAGAAGATCATAATGCTATGCCGGGACCAATTTCTTGCCGTCATTATCAGCTCAACCTTAGGCCGCAGACTACTGGACAAATGCCTCTTTCAAGAATCTATAGATCATGAAGGGTTGTTGGTAAACTCACCTAGCTTGGCAAGCGGGTTGGCGAGCGCAGTATAGGATGTTGATACAGGACTCTTCTGCCTAGCATCCGGAGGTATCCCTTAGCGGCACGGTCAAGAGAGGGGGGGTAACATTCTACTGCCGGCACCCCACGGCAACTATCCATCCATATGCCATCCTGCAGGCAGTTAGATCGCGGACCTTTCCTCCGTCGACCGAGACACGTTCTCGGCTTGCCCGTTGACGAGCTCACCGCCGCTAACCCGGAGGTGACGTCAACCCGTCCCACACTAGCTGTTAGACACATTTTCAAAAACCGGTCCCGCCGGCGGGGCCGAAGAATACATTCTTCCGTCTAAAGGTGCAGTTTTGCACCTAGACGCTATCCTTCAGTAGATTCAAAAATTCTGGCAACAGTCCAAGCCGTGGTTCGAACCTAAGTGGTGCCCTTGAGCTCGTTGCCCCAACCTAACTTTTGCGGCTGGGCGCCTTCTGCGCTCGCCATAGTCCGGTAACGTTGTCATGGCCATCTGCGGTCAACAACATATATTGTCATTTCGAAAAAAAAAAAAAATTAGATCGCGGACAAGCGATGGATCGGACGGGCGCCGGATCGTACCGGATCATACCTGATGATAACACAAACTAAGTGAGGCCTATACCCAGCAGTACTGCGGAAGATTGAGCAAGCGTACTTACCTACCCGTAGTCTCGGAGACTTCACTTTTTTGGAAACATGGTGGTTAGGTTTAGTCGGTAAAAGTCCGGCATATTCGTCCTTTCTCCCCTTAGAAAGGTGATATCCATAAAGGATTCCCCCTCCAAAAAAAAGCCTATATCGAGCAGTGCGTGAAGTCAGGCTGTGGATTACTAGAGTGGAATATATAAAACTAGCTTCTGACCGCCGCTTCGCATGCGTTGTACCCGAATAAAAAGTAGCCTATGTATTAATCCTGGTCAACATCAATACGTGTGCAAAGTTTCAGCTCCATGCGTAGCCTAGTTTTGCGTGAAGAGGTAACAAACCTCCATCCAAACAAACTTTCGGCTTTATAATATTAGTGGGATGGTAGTGGAAAATAATCCATCGCTGTAATGGATAAAAGTGAAACAAAAAGTAGAAACAGATCCACTTGTGGATATGTTCAGTGGATCAGAGTGGAAAAGAGCGAATTTTCATGACGCATGTGATCGCGTTGTTTTATCAGCGGGGAAATTGGTTATAATTTCCAAAGCCGACTGGCGATTTGGGGGGGAGGGGGGGGAGGGGGGGAAGTGGGGGAGGGGGATACCCCCCTGTACCATCCCCCCCCCCCCAAGCAAACCCATGGTTATGGAGATAACCATGGTCAAAGTTTTTAGGTTAGAATAACGATTTCCATTATGGATTTAAGGATGGGGAGGGGGCGGAGACGGGGAAGGGGGGAGGGGCTACCCCCTGTAACATCCCCACCCCGCGGAGTTATAAAAAAAACCTAATAACCTACTGTTTCTCCATATCGGTTCTGCCGCAGCAGTGTTTTTGGGTGGTTATAAAAAAAAACCTAATAACCTACTGTTTCTCCATCTCGGTTCTGCCGCAGCAGTGTTTTTGGGTGGTTATAAAAAAAAACCTAATAACCTACTGTTTCTCCATATCGGTTCTGCCGCAGCAGTGTTTTTGGGTGGTTATAAAAAAAAACCTAATAACCTACTGTTTCTCCATATCGGTTCTGCCGCAGCAGTGTTTTTGGGTGGTTATAAAAAAAAAACCTAATAACCTACTGTTTCTCCATCTCGGTTCTGCCGCAGCAGTGTTTTTGGGTGGTTATAAAAAAAAAACCTAATAACCTACTGTTTCGCCATCTCGGTTCTGCCACAGCAGTGTTTTTGGGTGGTTATAAAAAAAAACCTAATAACCTACTGTTTCTCCATCTCGGTTCTGCCACAGCAGTGTTTTTGGGTGGTTATAAAAAAAACCTAATAACCTACTGTTTCTCTATCTCGGTTCTGCCCACAGATAACCCCCAATAGATGCCGCATGACAGACGACGACCGCGCGCCAAATGTCAATGTAAATGCACTGAGTTATGTCGCCATTTCAAAACACGGCCTCACAAGCGAGCGAGTGTCAGACCTGTGAGCTTCTTTACGTAAAACTATTCTTACGCTGGGTAAAATAGATTTTGTGTTCGGAATTAGGGCTAAAATGTCTACGTGTGCCGTGAAATGGTGTGGAAAATCGTCTAGAAACTCAAACAACCAAAAGGACGGAATAACATTTCATCGGTAAGTAGAATTACTACAATTTTGCTAAATAGAGAAGAGGTCAGCTTATAGTGGTTGCTAGTACGCAAAGACAGTCAATTGTTTCTTTTCCTCATTGCAGTTATTGCATTCGTTGTCCCTTTTTGGCGGAAGCACTTGTAACGCTAGTGTTGTGAGTTTCAACTTCTTTCTAGTTGATATCGATATAAGAGTTGGATGACGTAATCAAGTGGGGAAAACATTGCAATAAATAGAAATAAATTAATGTTATCTATACTAATATGTACGCCGTGGGGTGCCGGCAGTAGAATGTTACCCCTCCTCTCATGCCCGTGGATGCAGTAAAAGCCTGCTAAGGGATACATATGCACATCTCAGGAAGATGGGCAGCAGCGTCTTTCCGTGTATCAACATCGCAAACTGCGCTCGCCAACCCACCTGCCAATCGTGGTTAGTATGGCAACTACCCCTCATGGAGATCCATGAGGGAGGCCTGTGTTCAGTAGTGGACGTTTCAGGGCTGGAATGATGATACTAATATATAAAGCTGTAGAGTTTGTTTGGTTGAACGCGCTAATCTCAGGAACTACTGGACCGATTTAAAAAAATATTTTAGTGTTAGATATCCTATTTATTGATCATTGACCATTACTCATCATCATCATCGCGATTTTGATGTACGCAGGTATCACCGCGAGGCGGAAAGCTAGTTAAGTAGATGGTTACAGTTATTAAGGAGCTTTTTTACTGTTTTAACCCTGTAACTTATTTTGTTTAAGGTTTCCTTCTAGCCCGCAAAGAAAAAAAAATGGATCGAAGCAACCAAACGCGACGGATGGTTCCCTAGCAAACACACCGTAATTTGCTCAAGGCATTTTACGGAAAGTAGTTTTTATATAATGAAAAATGGTCATCGTCGGGTCATGAAAACTGCAGTGCCAACATTATACTTACCGGTTTTGGTATGTTTGCAAATTTTGCAATTGAGGTTTTTTTTGTACAATAAAAAATAGTTATTTATGAATTGTATTATAATTTCAGGCACCTATTTCAATAACTACTAAACAAAAAGATGATGAAAATTTCGTCAAAATAACGAAAACTCCAATTACCTAGTTCATCATGTACGGAAATGGTATGTTTTTTAAAATTATACATATATTTTTTGAGTATTTATCTAAAAAATAAATGCTACTTATTTCTACTGCAAACATGCACCTAAATTGTTGTTTTGTGATTCCAGATTCCTATAAGTCTCCCTTTACAAGAAACAGAGAAGCCGTCAACATCCGAAAACACACTAAATAACACGCCAGTGAGAAGAGGTAAACGATATCGTTCTCCAATAGCTGACACACCTTCCGCATATGATACCCCGGTGAAAAAACGTCTATGTAGGCGAATAATTGAATTAGATAACATTGTCAAGACAAAAAACAAAACCTTAAAAAAAGTCCGCGACTGTAACAGAAGATTAAAAAGAAAATTAGTTTCAGTAAAGTCATTATTGGCAGAGCTGGAAAAGAAAAATTTGATTTTGGCAGAAAACAAGCATGTACTAGATTCGGTAGAGGTAAAATGCCGTGAACTTATTCAGCGACAAATGCTGCGTGGAAAATCTGGCACAATTGTGAAGAAAAAATATTCTCAGCAGTTAAGAGCATTCGCTCTGACTCTGAATTTTTATAAATCTGAATATTTAAAATATATTATTAAATGTTATTTAATTACATCTTCCTACCTATACGTTGTCTACAATAATTTTATAAAGAGGAAAGATTTGTATCTTTGTGTGTATGTTTGTAATGAATAAACCCAAAAACTACTGTGCCGATTTCAGAAATTCTTTACCCATTGGAAAGCTACATTCACCCTGAGTAACATAGGCTATATTTAATCATCATCATTATCGCCATTTTGTTTGTACGCGGGTACCACGGCGATGCGGAAAGCTAGTAATACATAAAATTGACTGAAAGGGCGTTAATTTTTTTTCTTTTTCAATTTATTTTAATACGGTGTTTACTTACTCGTCGTTTAAAATTTAGTTCATTTTTAACATGGTTGTTAAAAATCATCTAATATTTATATGGAAACTATCGACAATTTTGTTTTGTTGTTCGACTTTCCCATCCCTAGCGTGAGCCCATTTTTAGTGTGACCTTGAAATAGCCAATCAGAGCACCCGTGTTTCAGTCCCCGCAACCCGCGCCTTCCACCAATTTTGGTGCGCTTGGATCTAAGCTAAAGTCTCGTTGTGCGGCATCTATTGGGGGTTATCTGTGGTTCTGCCACAGCAGTGTTTTTGGGTGGTTATAAAAAAAAAACCTAATAACCTACTGTTTCGCCATCTCGGTTCTGCCGCAGCAGTGTTTTTGGGTGGTTTTAAAAAAAAAACCTAATAACCTACTGTTTCTCCATCTCGGTTCTGCCACAGCAGTGTTTTTGGGTGGTTATAAAAAAAAACCTAATAACCTACTGTCTCTCCATCTCGGTTCTGCCAAAGCAGTGTTTTTGGATAGTTATAAAAAAAAAACCTAATAACCTACTGTCTTTCCATCTCGGTTCTGTCACAGGCAGTGTTTTTATTTTATACATTTCCTAAATAGCTTCGGAGTTGTATTTAGGAAGAACTAGTTTAGCCTTGGCAAAACTAGTTTGTCTCAAGCCAAAAAAGAAGAAGAAGAAACATAATGGCGTCGCTTCGCATTCCGTTCAGAGCAGTGTAAAGCGTAATATTGCGTATTTATTATACACCAATGATAATTGTGTAAATTTAAAAATATTTAAGTAAAAGAACATGACTTAAAATGGAATAAAATACAACTCGACTGTGTTAACGAAACGTAAAGTGTCGACTTTCTTGTCTGACATGACAATTAGTTGTCAAATTGAAGTGGTGATTGTGTGTTATTTCCCAGTTTGTATGAAAACTAAAAATAAATATATCTCGTGAACCGTAAATTTGCTTAACCTGAGACTTTGCAAAACGCTTTCTTTTGGTGAGTACTATCTACAAAAAAAATATGGACTTTCAACTCGCCAGTCGGCCTTGGAAAGTATATCCAAAAGCGTTCTTATTTTAACGGAACCAGTTCTGTAGAGGATTTGAGTCTCACCTTTTCAGTCACGGCCAGGCCTCCAATCTCCTCAGCGGAGACGCAGTCTCCCTTCAGCCAGTTCGCAAGCTTTCCAAGCTCGCCGAGCATGTTCGACGGCGTGAGAGAACTCAGCGCCATTACCAACTCTATTCCAACGATTGAGGAACCAAAATCTTTTATCGCTTTTGCTAAAGTTTTCAATGTTTATGTTTCAAGAGAGAGCTCTGATTCGCTTATCACATTTTTTAAAGTCAATGTCGAATGGCGTCTAATTGAAACCAGCAGTAAATGTTATTGATCAAGACTTTGATATTTTAAACTTTTTTATAGAAGCTTTTCCTCCGTCTGGCCGTTATTTTCACGCGCGTATGTAAAGTACGTTTTACCTCTCCGACGGCGTGAGAACGACTGACAGTGACGTACAATAACAGTCGGAAGTCACAGCTTTATCCTTCAATTTTCACAGTTTTCTTAGGACAAGGACCGTGTTCCGTAAGCTTAGAACGCATAATCGAATGACGCGAATTACGTCACGGCTCATAGAAGAGCATGCGCGCGGGAAAGGGAAGTTGATATAAGGGTTGGTAAGTTGAAAGGGGATGGCGTAATTTCCGCAGTTTATTTTCTATTTCCCTGTTTGAAGCACATAGGGGAGGGGGTGAAATGTGGGGGGTGCTGCAATAAGTTGCACTTTGGGGCTTATTTATACAACCTACCTATCTAGGTTATAGTACTTGTATTTTGAGTTGAGAGCCATGTTGTAGATTGATTTAGAACATAGCAAATGACTTAGTTATGGTAATGTCAGGACCTTGGCACATTGTAGAGGTATAGAGACAAACTTACATAAAACACTGTTTATATTTGTGCATTGCTTATGAAACAACTATTTAAATTCATTCATTCATGTTCAAGCAACATCAGTCTTTACAACAAAGAAGTTTGTTTGGATGTTTGTTGCAACTTCAATCAAAAACCACAAAACTGTTCAAGTTGAAACATAACACATGCATAGATGTATACCAGGTTTAACATATAGGCTACTTTTTGTTTGGGTACAATGCTAATGAAGCCGCAGGCAGAAGCTAGTAATTGAAGAAATTAGTCTTACAAGGCTAGGTTACTAACACTGCTTTGTTCTAATAATTTGTGTTTTTTTTTATTTTGTATATATATATCTATATACATTGTCGCATCATAAAGGTCCTTTTGCACTGACTAAAGTAATTTTTTAATTTGAGTTTGTTATACTACTTACAGTGACTACTACTACAGAGTACTACTTACAGTGAGTACTTGTAGTACCAAGTAACATAGATTTAATAATTAGAATAAGTTTGATAAAATTGATATAAAATAAGAAAAAAAAATTACAAAAAGGTTTCTCAACAACACGAAAATAAAATTAGGAGCAGCTGTTTACAAATAGAAGCATCCCAATCAGAATAGAAACAAGACAGAACAAAATAAGTGTTCTTGTGTGTCCACTTTACTGGTGGGACTGAATAGGGGAAATCTATTGAAAAAAATAAGATGTAATTTAGCTCTATGGTATTCCTACTCCCTTCTGCTATTTATTATCCATCAAACTGTTTTTTTATTGACTTTATTACTACTTAGGGAGTTTTTAGGGTATTTTTGTAGGTGTAAAAAACAATACAGTGACAAGGCCTTTTGATCTCACTGTATTGTTTTTTCTGGTAAGATGGTGGAATAATAAGTATAAATTTACAAAATAAAAACAAGACACATTTAAATTGAATAAAGTACATAATTGAATTCCTATAGGTTTATAGGTTTGTAGGAATTCAATTATGTACTTTAATCAATTTAAATGTGTCTTGTTTTTATTTTGTAAATTTACACTTATTATTTGAATTAACACTTATTGACTTTGGTATGGCTATCTGTTAATGTAGCATAATTCAGGACTCCTATACACATAAATAGGTTTGTAGGTACTACAGATTCTCTAAGTTGTGATAATTTGCTGTGACATCCTGTAATTACGGGAGCACCAGGCTATTAACATTTAGTACTTAGTATTATGTATATTATGTGTAACCCTGTGTTGGATGTCCTATTAAATAAATAAATAAATAAATTTGCACAAAATGATCTAGTACCTATAATGAGCAGATAAGAAATTGTTCGATGAATTGGGGGAGGTAACATTCAACGTAATAATAATATTTATTTCTAGATGACATTGCTTTGTTTACAACGTGATAAGAAACGGGATACAACAACACTTGTCATGGGAATGACTCAATCTAAATAAATTGAAAATGTATCAATAAACTACGTTAAATGTATCATCTGCTCTTCTGGGTTTGATAGGGAAAACATCTGCAAGCACTTACCTTCGGTGTTTTGATGATATCCATGGCAATTGCTGGCAAAAATCGATAAAATAACCAAATCACTAAGCACCAACATACGGGTCGGAAATGTCTTTGATACCACTAAAGTCAATGTGAACATATAGTCGAGGGCAGCATACGTAAACGAATACGAAATAAGACCAAATTCAAGATCTACGTGTAAACATAGAAAAAATTCAAAGAAAATTTACAAAAATTGAATCTCCGCTGACTTGCTTAACTTTTTTTCTTCTTCTTCTTTATTTATGGTTTGGACTACCTTCTTCTTCTTATGGCTTCTGTTTGGTTTTAAACATAGTAAAAGCACAGATTACAGAAACGTAAAGCACTGATTTGGTAAACAGGTTTTAAAGAATAGTAATAAAATTGTAAATAAATATTCACTGAACAATTCAGAACTTACAACAGTTGACCAGATCAGGAACTTAGGCTTTATTTTATAATCTCATCTTAAATTCGATAATCATGTTATTTCTGTTAGAATTATATTATATTATATTGTCATACAACCAAAAGCTTCAAAATACTAGGATTTGTCAATAGAAATAGTAAGGAACCTGTATAGCGTCACTGAATAAAGTATTTTTTGAATTTGAATTGAATTTGAATTTGTATTCCTTACTATTTCTAATGACAAATCATTATCTCTTTCATCCACAAAATTAAAATTGTTTTACACACTTGTTAGACCAATTCTAGAATACTGCAGTATAATCTGGAACCCACATTACGACATTCATTCTAAAAGGGTGGAAAGCGTGCAGAGACGATTTTTATACCATGTGTCTTACGGCGCATAATATGGCCAAAAAATTACAAAATTATAACGAGAGACAAAAATACTACCTCTACAAAATAAACGAACTTTCTAGCCGTAGATCATTCCTTGACCTCGTCTTCCTTCACAAACTGTTTAATGGGAACATAGACTGCCCTGAAATGATCGACAAAATAACAATTCATGCACCAACTCAGTTGCCAAGGAGTCCTATAATCTCTTCACTACTCATCATTGCAAAACTAACCTCGGTAAGCACTGTTCGTTGCCTAGATTGACTCTCTATGCTCTATAACACTCTCTCTAAAAATAAAGATCTTGTTATAACCGACCCTCTTCCCAAATTTATGAGATGCCTTCCTTTGATTTTGCTTCCTAGAGCAGTTGTTAGTTCTAAAGTTTAGTTACGTTTTATCTCATACTTCTTCTTACAACTTAAAGTTATGTATATAACTTATTTTATGTTTTATTTTTAGTTTCTTTGTAATTATGTATTAGTGTGATAACTTATTATAAATACTTTACTTACTAAAAAGTAGGTAGATGGGTATTTTTCTTGCCTTCCTACTAAATTAATGAATATGACTATGACTACATATGAAATGTTATTTTTGTAAACTAGCTTTAGTCGAGAAAACCGTGTGCAAGCTGTGACACCCTGTAATTGGGATAGCACAAGTATCAAAATATTTTAGTTTGATAATATGAGAATTATGTGTGTTCATTCTGTTGGGCGTCTTTTATTAATAAATAAATAAGTTAGGTACTTAATCTGAGGGTTTCATCTTTTTCTTCTTTTTATTTTTTCGGCTTCTATGACCAGCGGTCACAATGAGGCGATTCATTAACGAGTAAAAAACTTCAAAAATAGTTCCCTCGAAGCGTATTGCGATTAAACTAAAACTCAAGCTGTTTAAAATGTTGGCAAAGTTGAGTATTTATTAGTATTAGTACTTAGTAGTACAAGACGAATCAAAAGAGCCCAAACTCGATAGGGATAAGACGTTTAATTACTGAGTTCCTATGGCCCTCTCCCAGCTCCATTATCAGACCCTGGTTACCATCTAGCACCAAAGTACTCGTCAAGACGAATCAAACGAGCCCAAACTCAATGGGGTTGTATCGTTTACTTACCGAGCCTATGGTCACCTTTCGGTTCCATCATCATATCAGCTCCATGCCATAATAATTTTGCATTGTCATTCGTTAAAATGCATGCATGCAAAATTTCAGCTCAATCGGTACCTAACCAGGAAGTGGATCAAATTTACCTTGCAAGATTTGATTACAGACAGACATCGGGACAGGTGAAACTAAATAAAAGCTTGTACAAAATTTCAGCTCAATCGGTAACTGGAAAGTAAATCAAATTGAACTTGCAAGATTTGATTACAGACAGACATCGGGACAGGTGAAACTAAATAAAAGCTGCTTATAAAAAAAAAGAACATTATGTGACTTCATCAAACTATCACTGTCAATGTCAATCAATCTGTCTGTCGTTTATCAAGTCAAGGAACTGTCAAAACAGAAGTCAATCGCCCACCCAACTACGAAACTCAACTCACTTGCTGATTGCTTCATTCGTTTCGGCCGAAAAATATTTACATTGTGTTTACCTTTACCGCTATAAATTCGCGAATAAAGTGTAAATAAGTTATTTGTTTCCTTAAAATGGCAACTACTATTCCCGCCGATAGAAACGAGGAGCGCCGTCGCAGGGTAAGAAAGTTATCAAATAAATTAATCCGCACAATGATTCATACTGTTTTTGCGTTTATCTTGCAACAATTATTATGCAAATTTACACATATTTACATAGAAATCATAAACAAGTTGCCTATTAAACCAGTATTCGCTCACAAAAATCATACTAGTCACGCAATAAATTCATTGCGTTCAAGACGCAAAAACAGAGGAATGTTCCAGTTATTTTGTTTATTACTTAAACGAAGAAAAGGCTAATGACTTATAAGAAAATGATACTGTGGTGTAGTAGTAAAACATCTATGCCCTAAGATTAGATAGAATAAACCTACATGAAAACAGACAACTTGATAAAATACTATCATTTAAAGGTCTTTGACCCTATTATAATATTTAGTATTGTTAAAAGTATGTAAAATCAGCTGGCTATAATTTTTTTAACATTACACCATAATTCAGTACTTATTAATTAATAAATAAATAATTAATTAATAGACTCATCATCATTTCCCTACCCTTATCCTACTTTTATGTGGAGTTGGCACAACAGGTTTTCCTCTTCCACTCCGCTCTATCAGCCGTCATCTCAACAGTCACTCCTTTCTTACCCATATCATCCTGCACACAGTCCATCCATATTTTCTTTGGTCTGCCTCTTCTGCTACATCCCTCCACATTAAAACCTATCATTCTTCTTGGCACATGACCCTCTTCCCTCCTCATAACATGCCCATACCACAACAACCTATTATTCCTCAACTTATCCATCACTGGCGCAAAATGGCATCATTATTAATAGACTAACTGACCAAAATCCCTTGAAGGCTATTAACTATTTAATTGGTTTAATGGATGTGTATGGATTCTCCACTGCCTTCTTAATCTATCTATAGAGTGCAAATTATTTATACCTACCCACAAACAATTTAAAGTGACTGCGTCACAGTTTATAACTATTGCAGTCATCATCGTTTATCAAATTGTTTATTGTAACTATTATGTTTATTGTTCCAAAATAAATAAATTTAGGATCTTAGTAACATATTATTTTATAATATGATGGTTAGTCAATATTGATTGATACTGGCTTTGCACCAATGGATTTTTCTTTCTTAACAAATTATGTGCACATTTGACATGTGCCTTAATGGTGAAGGAAAACATTGTGACTGAAGCTGGTGCTTAGTCTGTTTCAGGCATATGTTATATATCAAATGTGAAATAAATAAATATTGACCAGTACTTTCCTCTGACTAAAGCTGGCTAAGCTGAGAAGATGGTATAGGTGCTGGGCAAGCCTAATCCATCTAACAATAACCTAGGCACTGCAGCATGCTATACAGCATGAATATCAGTTGCTGATGCTGCGTAAATCATCTTCTAGTAAAACAAGAAACCCTTAGGGGCCGTCTCCACTAGCGAGGGAATCGCGGCGATATTATCGTCGTGCCACGTATTTCTATAGCGCGGACTCGTCGCGATTCTCTCGCTCGTGGAGATGGCCTGTAAGAGAGTGTATAGAAATATGTGGCACAACGATAACATCGCCACGATTCCCTCGCTCGTGGAGACAGCCCCTTATAGTTTCGCTTTGTCTGTCTGTCTGTCCTCCCATAGAGGATAAACCTTTTTTTTCTTGATTTTCCCATTGTGGGATGTATTGTTGAATAGCTATTTTAAAACCATTTGGGGGTTGTACAGACACTTTTTCGATTTAGGGTTCAGTTTTCAAAATATTAAAGTTTTAAACTTCTTTTCGAGTGTCCCTCGCCTCTAAAATCTAAACTGCTAGCTATACAAATCTGAAAAAAATCATGAATGTAGTTTTAACCATGAACTTTCTAGGAAAACTGTAAGGGTACACCAAAATCTTAATTAAATGCTGTGAATATGTTTTGGTAAACATAAAAAAACATACACTAACAACAGGTCCATGGTTGACTACAGAACCCTACATAGTGCATGGCCTGACAAGCACCTAGCCTTATTTATTTGTTTATGTCTTTTGTATTCACTTACTTGATGTATCTGGATTAAAAATTAGTGATAGGTCCAATCTCTTTTTAGTTGTTCTTACGTTTTTGTCTCTCATAAATATTTGTCTAAATTCTCTTGGTAGCTGTTCTGTTGTTGCACTAACTAACTAAAACTAATTAAATTGATGTAAAACTTACTAAATAATGTATACCTATAAAATGCAATGAAAATATTTAGTTTTAATTCCGATTATGCTGAGATGCGGAATTAAAACTAAATATTTTCATTGCATTTTATTGTCATAGATTTCCGCAAAGTAACGCCTGATTCCATTAATTATAATGTATACCTATTCGGTAAATGCTATTCTAAAATTAAAATGGAAGAAATAAACCCAATTTTATGCTAACAGCTCTAAATTTAGAAACATCATATCTCTCATTATAATTAGCTTTAGAAAGTGTATACCAGAATCGAACCCACGTCCGAATATGGACGTGGGTTTGAATTCCATCAGAATCGTTAAAAAAAATTGATAAGGTTATTAATTTCTTTGAAACGTTCTACCTAAAGTGTGGCTAAACACTATAAAAATTAAAAACCATAAATTTCAAGTGATCTAAAAAATGTGAATCAAATCTATGTAGTTTTTCTTGCTGAACAAGTTTCAAACATGCCTAAAACACTTAACTCAGTTAGAATTATTACCAAGACTTAAGGTATTATTTTTTATTTGTTTATTCATAGTCTCAGCCGTAGGACATCTGCTACTGGACATTGGCCTCCCTCAGGGATCTCCAAGTGATCATGAAGGGGTTGTTGCCATACTCACCACTCTTGGCAGGCCGGTTGGCGAGCGCAGTATGGGATGCAGTATGGGTACGCGGAAAGGCGCTGCTGCCCGCATTAATCAGAGGTGCCCCTTGGAAGATTATTACTGCATCCACGGGCAAGGTAGTGAGGATTACCCTATCTTACCTGTGGATGTTCAAGATGTCAAAATATCGGGGAACTTAAAGACTGAAATCACTGTGTATATGTATATATGTATATAAATATATGTATATATACACAGTGATTTATATACAGTATATACGATACTGTATGAAGTAAGAATCAACCGAGGGATACCTCCGGAAGATGGGCAGCAGCGTCTTTACATACTGTACTCGCCAACCCGCCTGCCAAGCGAGGCGAGTACAGCAACCCCCTCATGATCTGGAGATCCATGAGGTAGGCCGGTGTACAGCATTGGACGTGGACGAGATGATATGATAATATAACTATAAACTTAATTAACCGATTCAACTTAAAAATATAAATAAATAATGCTGGACAATTCACACAGCATCATCTAGCCCCAAGGTAAGCAGAGCTTGTGTTATGGGTACTAGATGACTGATATACTTAATACATTATACTACATAGATAGATATTTTTATTATATATAGAAAAACACCCAGAACACCCTGAACAAATATCTGCAGATCGTACAGACATTTGTCCCGAGGCGGGAATCGAACCCGCAAACCCTTGCGTCGCAGGCGGACCTTCGCCACAGAGCTCGTCAAATAACTATCAATAATATATCAATAACTTTTCTTTTCCTTTCTGAAAGTAGACATGAACCTTAAATTAAACAATGTTTCTTACCAGGTCCTTCTAGGACCCCTGCCAGCCGGCTTCCTCCGCGCAGATGGAGAACAGGACAGTGCAGCATCAGACGACGCTGACTACCAGGCCGCTCTGGCACTGCAGCAGCAACTGTGCGGTGCTACCGTGAGTATTTTATTTTATTAATTTTAAGAAAACTTACAGCTTTTTATAACTAATTTATAAACTACTTATAAGCAAAATGCTTCAAGTATCTGAGGGCCAATTACAAGTTTCCACTTTTAGTGTAAAAAAAAATTAAAGTTATCGTGGACAACATAACATCATTACCTCTATTACAAAAGAAACAAAAAAACACAAACTCAAATTAAAAACAAAAAAGATAATAATAATATTTAACTAAGTATGTAGCAAAGGATCGGGATGGTTGGAAGACTTTAGGGGAGACCTTTGCCCAGCAGTGGGACAACATAGGTTAAATAAAAAATAAAAAAAAAAAAACTAAGTATGTAATTAGGAGATAAAAAAAATTATTATGATTAAAAACCTAAACTAACCTAAAGAAATTGCTTGCCAGTAAACATTTAGGCTTGCCAGCTCAAGTATTGAATAGGTCAATATCCAAATTAGATGAGTTAAACACGATTATTATTATTAGAAAGGTTCCCAGCGTGTAACACTAAGAATTTGTAACAGTGACTTGCTGGGAATACAAAAATGATCTATCAATAAGTTACACTGTGACATGTTAGGAGTCCAGTCTGCAAACACATAATACTAGCTTCCGCCCGCATGCGTTGTACCCCAAAATGTAGCAGTATGTAGTTAGATTATTGAGATTGAGATGAGATTATTGACATTAAAGGGTAGAGGCCTGTGAAATTACGGACACATGAGACCTTCCAACTCTATGTCTCTAGGCGACCGGCGCTTTATAATTTATTTATTTATATATTTATTTAACTAGAACGGATTAAACAATTACACTAATTAATATACTAAATAATATATTAATCACCGCGATATTGCAATTTTAATAGGTAGAGGTGACCGCTTAACATCAGGTGGGCCTTTGGCTAGTCTCGTCAAAAAAAAAAACAACTTATTTATTAGCCATAAAGACTGATGCACCAATAATTATTTATTGATATATTTAACTAAAAAGCATGCAGGCTATTCATAGCATATCCCACTATAGGTATTAGTTCAAAATGTCCTTTGTCTTGTTTAAAACTTTGTTGTTTTAGCTAAATATGCTATAAACTATGCCATTTTAATGGAAGCGTTTATTTCGAAATATTCACATTTTATTGCAGTTCTAATTATTTTACGAAATGTCACGTGTTCTTTGGTATGTAGCCTACTTAAAACCGTAAAATGGAGGTACTATAGGCTACACAAGTGCGTTCTTAGTTTAAAAACAAGTAAATTAAACAAGTTTAATCGTTGCGAAAGTTCTAGATTGCAGTGTTCGGTAAAAAAAAAACGAAATACTGAAAAAAAAATTATTATAAAAGAAGTTTTAACAAAGCGGACTATTGAGGCCGTGGTGGCCAATTCGAAGTTTATGTAAAATTACTAATGCATTGAATAATGATTGTTTAACAAATATCCTTAACATTATATTATCTGTGCTTTAACTCAACTTGTAACAATGAATAGAAGTGAAAGTGTGAGGTTTCTTGTTCGCTTCTTTCCCTCACTTGGAAAAAAAGCTATCTTAAGCGAACGAATTCAATTATGTGCTTTATTCAATTTAAATGTGTCTTGTTCTTTTTTTGTAAATTGACTATTCTAGAGGTAAGTAGAGTTTTGCTTTATTGAATAAACACGTATTGACTTTGAACCCTCTACTCATGCATTTGTGTTTCGAAAACCATAATTCATTTGTTTTTCCTCTTTTGTATTTTTTCTTTGCGTCACTCGCAAAAGAAATCACAGTGCGTTTTTGGTTCCAACGTTTTGTAGTGAAAAGTGGATCCTATACGATAATCGGAAGCGCTCATCGCAGTGGCTGAACCCTGGAGAACCAGCCAAATCATGCCCCAAGCCCAAGCCCCAATTCAACTCCGATGGGCAGTCCAAACCGCCTTCAAAGATTTTATTGATTCCCGTCCGAATGGTTTTTTTAGTAAAGGGATCAATGAACTACCTATGAGATGGCAAAAATGCATAGATAGCAATGGTACATACTTTGATTAATTAAATATTTTATAATAAAAAAAAATCGACATTATGTTCCTCTCATACAAAACGCCAATTTCATAATATGTAACGACCTATTATATTGTTGGCTCAATTCATCATCATCATTTCAGTTCGTTTGCACATACTGTTGTGACATGACACCACATGTCACATGACACACACAGTTTGCTTACTTTGGGACTAGATGGGGATGTGCTCTGTGTCCAGCATTATTATGTTCATGCTATGCTTTGACTGCGATTTGCAGGCAACTGTACCTACCTATAAATATTTCTGTAGAGGTGTTTTTATGAGTGTTATGAATGACTCATATGACATTGAATAAAAACACAACAAGTATTTTATTTACTTATTTTAATTTAAGAACTATGGATGGCATTGAGCACTACCTTGTCGTAAAGCAGTATATTTACAAAAACGGAAGGAATGATCCACTCAAACATTGCAAGCCTAAACCTATCACTAGTCTGTAGATACATAATGTCTAAATAACCATTTCATTTATGTGTGTAATTAATAAGCTTCTACTTAGACTTGGGAATATTTTTTTGTAAGGCTTGATATTTCTGAAATATTGTTTATTTTTAAACCTGTATATGAATAAAAATATACATGCCCAAAGGAAGAATCTCAATTTCACTGCGGCAAATAAATAAAAACGGTCAACAGCGGGTCGGACTCGCACATAAAGGATTCCGTGCCGTCATACAGTATAATGTGAGTTGACAGCACCGTCTCTTACCTGATAGCTGAATATTCATTTTTTTTTTTTTAGTCTTTACATACATACATCATGTACAGGGTGTATAACATGTGTACTAAGCTGAAAGGGGGTGATTGTGAGCATCCCAAGGAACAACTTTTGTTCTACGACTTTTTAGGATTCAGTGATTTTTATTCAAGAAAAGACCACAATAATTTTATCTTCAACAGCTGATTATACGATAATGACAAACGAAAAGCCAGCTGATTCTAAAAATAAATATTTCCTTCTAAAACTACTTGGTTTCATGGGCTGAAACCCCCCTTTCGGGTAAGTACACATGTTATAATACACCCTGTACATTATAGTTTAATAACTATGGCAGATAGTCAACGTCACTCCACAACGGTTCCATTTTGGTTGGAAACCCTAAAAACTAGTTATTCTACCCCGTTTTCACAAACTATTAACTCTAATTAGAGAGAAATGAAAGGAAACATTACGTGGTACAAAAAATGTTATTCATAGAACTATTACTTTGTTTGAAAACCTGTACAGAGCGCCTCTAGTGAGTATTTTGAGTAACTGCATTACTTGGGTTGAATGTTTCGAAGTTATTTAGTCGTTTCGGAACCTTCGTGGACTAAGCACTTTATTCTGTAATATTATAAGGCTGAAGAGTCTTGTTTGTTTGGTTGAACGCGTTTATCTCAGTAACTGCCGATTCGAATCGAAAAATATTTTAGTGTTGTATAGTCCATAGGTCAAAGCCTCGGGCAGTAGTAGCTAGTTTAAAAAAAAAACTCGTAACCTGGTATTTGGCGCGTTTTTTCCCAGGCAACCATTCCTAAATTGTCCCAATCGTGCTCACGGGAAGTCCGAGGTTTTTTTCATTTAGGTAGAGCATAGTTCTTTTAAATAATAATAGTTTAAAAACTAAAAAACACGCCGCATTGTTGTCACCGCTCCTTGATATAACCATAAAGTTTCAATAAAATATGTTGTCTTATAGTGAATTAAAACAACGTTCTAAGACTCCGTTTCAGTTACATAGATACACGAGTGAAACGAATAAAAGTTTGTTAAACAATTACTTGTGAATGTGACAATGAAACATTTAAGTATTAACAAAACATGTACGTTTACCTACCTTATTTTCTAACCAAATCTAATTTAAGTCTACCGGATTGCTGAAAAAAAATTAAGTATAAGTATGGGATTAATCCTAAGTATTTTTCAAAACCTTACACCGGTCTCTTGCTAAACAAGATTTTAAATGATTCTACATTTGAAGACCCTGATAAAATAATAATTATTCTATTACACATTAAGTTAGAGTACACAAATAGAACATGTTATTTATCTGTTTACGTTCAGTTATCAATAAACACTCGGACATGTGACACGGCTTTATAGATTTCTCTCATTATTATAATATACTGACTGTGGAAGTAAACAAAACATCTTATGAATTCGCAATGTTCACGTACTTGTTAGTGGAGGCACCAACTGTTAGTTTTAAACCCATATCGAGGGCCTTTTTCAGGGTGGAAACTTCGCGACACGCTCTTTCCGCGTCGCAGTGTGTCGCTTATCGTCCACCCTGAAGAAGCCCCTCAAAAAGTAACAGTATACAAAAGTTTTCAAAATTTACTTTATCTACAGTAAGTACCTTGGTTGAAATCCTGTGATTGGCCCGCTTAACCTTAGCATCACTTGACTGTTAATATTCGTATGAACAACAATTTTCGAAACCAACTTCATCTGCAGTGCTTTAATTGAAATTCCGCGGTTTAAGAACGCTCTAATTATCGTTTATATAACGTATATTTTACGTGCCGCCACCTAAGTGTAACGTCAGTAGTATGTCCTGTTCTTGTTGTAAATCATGCAAAATGCAGCAGGTTGGTGATTTTTGAATACTAGCGTGTTCGTGAGTACGATGTTTTAAGCTATACTCAAGCCACTTTCGATGTGGAATGTTTGTCAACAAACTGTCAATACTTAAAAAAAATACCTTTCTATATTTTTGGCCTTCATTATAAATTACAATTAATTTGGTCAATAAACCGACCCTTGGGAAGCAATTCAATTTTATTTATTTATTTATTAAGACACTCCTACGACATCTTCACATTACATTCACAAAGTAAATTAACAATACTGGTCCCGTGTGAGACACCTTTACCTTTTTTTTTAAGATTCACAGTTTGTTTAAAGACATTCTTCATCGAATGTGGCTGGAGTATAAACTATAATCTATTTACTTTATCCATTGCAGGTCCCCACTGCTGGCCCCCCACTAACAGCAAGACTCAGCATCACTATAGCTCAGGCGAAACTCGTCAAAAACTATGGTAAGCTATAAATGCGTTCTTGTATAACTTTTAACTGAATTACAGGAATAACTTTTGTCCAGCCTCTGCCTAGCTTTACTAAGAAGAGTAGAACTTTGTGTGAAGAGTCTATCTGGAGAAGTACTGCTACCATACCTATTACTGCTGCCAAGCAGTTATGTCTGCATTGCTGTGTTCCGGCTTGAAGAGTAGGGGGCCAGTGACATTACGCGCACATGAAACCTTACAACTCTATGTCTCAGGGTGACGGGCCCAATGCAATGCAGCGTTCACGTCCGTAGTAAACACAACGTACGGGGGTACCAGAAAAGGGGGCGAAGGCCTCAAAAGGTCACCAAAGGTCAAAAATGGCATTTTTGGGTTTTTGAACGTTTTCGGCCATTTGAAGACTTATTTTTTGGTGACCTTTTGAGGTCACAATAACTCCGGTCCTCCACCAAAATCAATCAGTACCCTTCTCTTATTAAGACGGTGCTAACAAAATAGTTTTCATGTAAATCGGTCAACGCATCATCATCATCCTCAGCCCGTGTCAGTCCACTGCTGGACATAGGCCTCTCCCATAGCAAGCCACTGAGCTCGATCTTCAGCTTTTCTTTTCCAATCCCTGCCCGCTGTCTTACGAATATCATGCATTTAGTCGTACAAAAAAAACTAGAAAGGTAAATGTGTTTACTGTGAGAGGTTCTTTGTTTGGGCACACAATACCCATTTATCCAAAACGGATTGACCGATTCAGTAGCCGTGTTCGCTAAAGGGTGTTTCACACCACTTACTCCCCCCTAGGGGGGAGCTGTCGTAAGTTTTTTCACAATGTTTAATTTTGTATTATTCAAAATAAGTCTTAAGTCCATGCGTCAGTAGAAAGGTGCAAACGTTGCACAGCAGTGGAATTAAATAGTATAGTCTTCCCGGGACCATGCTTGGTGCAATCCAAGCGAAACGTCGGGAAATAATAAAGGTAATTTACGCGATAAATACCCGGTTATATGTAAGTTAATAAGGAATTAAATAGGTTTAAAAAAGGCAGTCCATCTCTCATATCCAAATTAATTCGCCTTATTTCCATAGTTTGTAATTACAAAACATAGACACGTCCGCTTACATTATAAAAAAGAGATATTTATTGGCTTCTGAAGATATAAATCGTTAGATGAGCCCTGACACCAAAAACTGGTATTGTCTTTATAATGTCTGTTAACAATAATGCCGACGCACGCACACTAATGAGTAGTTAAAAATAGTGGTTTTAACTAACTGTTATTGTTAACATTTATTTTGCAATCATTGATCGAAGGTTACAACACGTCCGGCTTACGCTGTGTTTTGATGTACACTCATTCCAAATGAGCGAGCTATCATTGCGGTTAGGGCGTATGAAACTATTTAAATGTTTGGATATGATGTGTTTCTTTGTTGCAGGTCTGACCCGTATGGACCCTTACGTCCGCTTGCGCGTGGGCCACTGCATCTACGAGACCCACACGGACCCCAGCGGTGGGAAGACTCCTAGATGGAACAAGGTTATTCACTGGTTAGTATCTGTTTCTACCCTATTCGTTTCAATTGTATTCGTTTCAATGAACTCATTACGTAAACTAATATTAAAATTCGTGAGTATATATTTTCCCACGATATGAAGATGCTATGAATTTTATTACTAAATTAAAATCAAAAACGAGGAGACTTATACATCAGCCAAATTGTGGTGCCGGCATTAGAATGGCTTCTCTTTTGGGTAGCAGTAAGAATCTCCCAAGGGATACCTCCGAGGCTTGGTCTAATAATCCCCTTAATGAAGTTCCCCTTAAGAGGATAATTAGACAAAAAGTCTAATTATCCCCTTAGCATCTCATTTCAGTGGTGTAAGGGGATTATTAGACTTTTTGTCTAATTATCCCCTTAACCATGTAATAAAATTTAACTTAGCCATAACTAGCCTATAATTTAACATGTCATCCGACCCACACGGTAGCGCTCACTTGTGAAATGCCCACTCACAGTCTTCAATCCAATAACTAGCCTATAATTTAACATGTCATCCGACCCACACGGTAGCGCTCACTTGTGAAATGCCCACTCACAGTCTTCAATCCAAGGCCTGGCCGGGCCGAACTTTGCTTAACATTGCTGATCGCGCAGACACACCTAAGCCAGCTGTGCTATGAGTGCTACAAATCAAATAAAAACAACTAAATAATCACAAAATCTTTATTTATTTTACATACCTGGCAAACCAATAACCAAATCTTCATACAGCTTTCATACAACCATCAATTCTCATAATAATTAATTAGTCGTTTGAGACTTAACTATTAATATACTGAACTAATAATATGTGGTTAAAAAACTAATTTATAAAAATAAAAAAATCGTTAAAATTAGTTTTTTAACCACATATTATTAGTTCAGTATATTAATAGTTAAGTATTTTTATACATACTTACCCAATCAATAACCATGTGCTCGTACAATTTTCATTACAAATACATAAGCTCTCTTCTATCTAATTCGATACCATTCAAAATTAATATTATTCAGTTTGGGAAGTTATTGTTACTGTAAAAATTTTGATTTTCTGTGATATTTTGATTACTTAGTTATAACTGTTCAATATTATCTAAGATTACAGAACTTATTTCTAGGCCAATTACTGAAAAATGTTGTTTTTCTGTGATATGTTGAATAAGCTCATTAGATACTGTAAAAAAAAACTTGATTTTGTGTGATATTTGGATTACTTAGTTATAACTGTTCAATATTATTTAAAATTACAGAACTTATTTCCCGGCAAATTACAGTAAAAATCTTGATTTTATGTGATATTTTCATTACAGTAATTTGCCCAGATATAAGTTATGTAATCTTAAATAGGTATTGAACAGTTATAAGTATTATCTGTGATATTTTGATTATAACTATTGAAAACTATCGTAACAATAAACAGAACCTTTGTAAAACTACTATAAAAATCAGTGAATTTTAATTGCACAATTTGGCATTTTTACGAAATTCTCTGTTTCCTACATCATTCGTATTCATTTGAGGTGTTTAATTTTGAGAGGTAGTAAGACAGAAGTAGGTACACAATTTTTCTTTATACATATTTTATTGTTATACCACTAACGTAAATTACAAAGGTAGGTATAGTTATTAAATATTTCTGAACTAATCATCTATGATTAAAAAACTAATTTATAAAAATAAAAAAAAACGTGTGAGACTTAATAATTATTATACCATAAAAATTATTATGAGAATTGATGAGAGGTTTTATGAAAATTGTACGAAGATTTTGTTATTGGTTTGCCAGGTATGTAAAATAAATAAAGATTCTGTGATTATTTAGTTGTTTTTATTTGATTTGTAGCACTCATAGCACAGCTGGCTTAGGTGTGTCTGCGCGATCAGCAATGTTAAGCAAAGTTCGGCCCGGCCAGGCCTTGGATTGAAGACTGTGAGTGGGCATTTCACAAGTGAGCGCTACCGTGTGGGTCGGATGACATGTTAAATTATAGGCTAGTTATGGCTAAGTTAAATTTTATTACATGGTTAAGGGGATAATTAGACAAAAAAGTCTAATAATCCCCTTACACTACTGAAATGAGATGCTAAGGGGATAATTAGACTTTTTTGTCTAATTATCCCCTTAAGGGGCAATCATTAAGGGGATAATTAGACCAAGCCACCTCCGAAAGTTGGGCAGCAGTGTCTTACCGTGTATCAACATCCCGTACTGCGCTCGCCAATCCGCCTGCCAAGCGTGGTGAGTATAGCAACTACCCCTCATGGAGATCCATGAGGGAGGCTTGTGTTCAGTAGTGGACGTTTTACGGCTGAAATGATGATGATGATGATAGTAAACATGTGATTATTGTTTCCAGTCTGCTGCCCCCTGGTGTGAACTCAGTCTACCTGGAGATATTCGACGAGTGTTCCTTCACGATGGACGAGCTGATCGCGTGGACGAACATCACCATACCTCAGGCGGTTCTGAACGTGAGTCACACCTCCGTATGTTTAGTTAGGATATTGTGTCCGTAGCTTTAGAACACGATACTATTACTAAGCCCTGAGGCGAGTGTTCCGTCACGATGGACGAGCTGATCGCGTGGACGAACATCACCATATCTCAGGTGGTTCGGTTCTGATGAGCGTCGCGAGGAGCTCGACAGGAAGCGCGATGAGCTGAAGGCCCGTGCACCAGCTGACATCCGGTACAATTTTATCAACGGGGTATTAACGTGCCCAAAGTGCTCTCGTATTCTCTTATAAGATTGGGTACACAAGCCACCTTAGAGCACATGAAAGGGTAGAAAACCAGAACCCTCCTATGAGACTTCTTATCTGAATACTCAGTCGCCATGGCCGAAATCGGCTAGGAAACATCATCATCATCATGTCTACCATGAGTTGTCGCTGTTAAATTGCCTGCCGTTACTACAGTAGTAATAGTACGGTACTATGACATCTGTCAGATTTGTAACTCATGTTACCAAATTCTAAGCAAGTGAAGCCCAAACTACAGTAGATCTAGTATAGTTTAGTAAGTATTTTAGTACCAAAATATCCGCTAGAGGAGCTGTACAAGATTTCACACACTTTTTTAATTGCAGTCGCTAGACGTACTGAATGTGTGTCACACCTTCGTATGTTTAGATAGGATATTGTGCCCGTAGCTTTACAACACTAAACTATTACTAAGCTTTGATGATATAGTTGAGTTTGACTGAACGATTCGTCCCCAGGGTGAGACTCATGAAGACTGGTACCCTCTGAACGGGAAGCAAGGCGACGGCGTCGAAGGGATGATCAACCTAGTACTCAGCTACTCTGTAAGTCAATTTCTGTATGATCTCTTGCCAATTTTAAGCTCTACGCTACATCTAAATAACTAATATCTACGTTTACAATGTTTACTTTTCGTTGAGATGGTAATACAGGACATTCCTAATTGTATAAAGAATAGAAACGAAATTGAAATTTATATATGTATTTTTGATTTTATTTCAAACTTGCGGCTTTGCCGGCGTTTTTAGTGGTTTCTATTCGCGGAACATTTGTTATATTTTAGGGGGCGAAGCCCCCTAATATGTATAGCGCTGTCTGTCTGTGTATGAGACGATTACAACCGAGCGCGTTGATCGATTTACATGAAACCTTTTTTGTGAGCACCGGCTTAATGAGAGAAGGGTACTGATTGATTTTGGTGACCCTAGGGTCACAGGGACCGGAGTTATTGTGACCTCAAAAGGTCACCAAAAAAATAAGTCTTCAAATGGCCGAAAACGTCCAAAAACCCAAAAATGCCATTTTTGACCTACCTTCTGAGGCCTTCGCCCCCTTTTCTGGTACCCCCGTACCAATTCTTGTCTAGAATGTAGCCTAAGTTACGCCTTGTGAATTCAGCTATCGGCCAGTGAAAGTCCCATCAAAATCGGTCCTTTTCCAGACATTAGCTGAAACAAATGGACAAAATGAAATGTACCTCGTGTGTTCATAAGTCTTGAGACACAGTAAAAGTAAAATATTTTTGGAGCTAAGTTGAGTATTCATTTATTGGATATTAAAATTAAAACTACTGACATCTAGATCTGTATTTAAAAATAAATCATTCAAAATGCATTCAATGCAGGCCTTCAAACGCGTGCGCCATTCATCTATGGCGGCACGAATCTTTTCAATGGGAATCCGTTTCGATTCTTTAATAAGGGCTCGCTTGAGAGAATCCAGGTTTGGGTGAGACTTTCTGCATGCCCTCAGCTCCAATTCCGTCCATAAAGAATAATCCAAAAGATTCAAGTCAGGGCTTGACGAGGGCCAATCTTCGCTCCGAATGAAGCCTGGCAAATTGGCCTCCAGCCAACGTTGGGTAGTCTTAGCTTTATGGGAGGGAGCAGAGTCCTGTTGGAAAACCCAGTATTTTCCAGCGAATAGCGTATCATTTAATGGTTTAACCACCGCTTCCAATATGTCGGTTTGGTAATTTTGTGCCCTCACCTTGACGCCTTGCTGGCAAAAATGAAGCGAAGTGACCCCCTCGTAGGAAACACCCCACCAAACCATCACACTTGCTGGATGATGAGTGCGCTGGACATTGCGTACAGATGGCTGGACGTCCTTTGAACTTTTGGCGTAAACCTTATTGTTCTGCCGGTTAAACTTTTCTTCCACCGTGAAGATCTTTTCATCGGTAAACAGGATATTTTTTGGATCGTGTCTCTTCAATAGGTTCCGACATCGTTCCAGTCGCAATTTACGAAGACGCTCGTTTAAATAATGCACTTTCCTTCGACCGTAGGCCTTTAGTTTAAGATCATATTTAAGTATCCTGTTCACCGATATTCGCAAAATGTTGGTCTGCAGAGCTAATTTCTTTTGAGTCCGGCAAGGGTTGCGACGAATTCGCTCTCTGATTACTTTGATGTTGGCGGGCGTCCTTACAGACCGCGGGCGGCCACATCTTCCACGGTCTTCTAAAGAGCCGGTCTCCTTGTACCTCTTTATGGTATAATACACAAAGTTCCGACTACATCCCAAACTTTGGATTTCACTAAAAACTTGCATTGGTTTTTTTCCTGCTTGAAACAGTGAAATTACAGTCACACGCAAATCTTTTGTTGGCGCCATTTTTACGGAGAATGAAACAAATATTCAAATGTATATTCTTTCTGATTCAAAACATTCGAAATTTAAATTTTAAAAGTTTAAAAAAGGTTGCATGAATTACTTTCTTTTTAAATTAATTAAATAAGTTCGTCTCAAAACTTATGAACACACGAGGTATTTTGTTTATATAGTATTTGTATCACAGAGGAATATAATATTCCTTTGATAATTATCTGTGTCGACATACATATAAATAGACATTTCAATTTTATTTATTTGTACAGATATTTAAGAAGCTTTTGTATCAGGAAAGTATGTATATTACTCCTTGTATCTTTTGTGCACCTTTCACCTAGTCCACATCACACACAGGTTAGCTGGAAGACTACTTAGCATTAAGTTCGCCTATGTCTTTTAAGTTTGTGCAACAAAGACTGCCCAAACTTAAAAGTACTGTATGAACTTGTAAGAATGCTATCTATCTATCAGGTGGGCCCAGCGCCAATGTCTCCGTATCCGCCGATGATGATGATTCCCAGCACCGGCATGGGGTACGCAGCGATGCCGATGTATGCCGCCCAGCCGCACCAGCTCCCGCCGCAGCCGCCGGTACAGCCCGAGCCGTTGACGGCTGAACAACTCACTCAGGTATACTTAATAATACTATAGAATGGACACGCTTCACATTGGAATTTGGAATGGTGTTCCCCCGGTTGATGGGGGATCGGCGGCAAACCATTCCAATTTCTTGACGCGTTCTTATAAGCAAGGGGCGCGCGATCGGCGATATTCCAAGGCGTCAATGCAAAAGGAGATAAGGTATCTTATATTTGACTTTATAAGAGCATCGGACAGAGAATATCTAGTAGGTACTGCGTATTTATATACAGATAAGGCTGCATACACGTATGATGATAAAGCTAATGAGGCAGTCGACTTCCGTCGCTGGCATATCACACAAGGCAGACATCTAAGGCATCAAGGGTGAGGGCAGTATCACGGGGCACAAAGCACAATACACTAAGGCTCAGCGCAGACAGAACGGAGCGCAGTGGAGAGGATTTTATTTACGCACTAGAAAATAAACTTTAAAATTATTACAATAAAGTGCATAAATGCTTGAACCTGACAAAAAATGCTCGCGCGTCCTCGAAGATACGCGGGAATCCCCGCGCGGCGTTTTGCACTTTATTTTTATAATGTTAAAGTTTATTTTCAAGTGCGTCAATAAAATCCGTTCCGTCTGCGCTGACCCTAACGCTAGACATCAGTGTAGATCTGGTATCTCCCACCCGAATTAGCATAAGTAGAGAGTCTTCACGAGATGCGCCCATCACCCTGGGAAGGCGACGCGGCATACGTATACGCAGATGGCGCGACGAGCTTGGTGCTTCTCTGATGGACTGGAACAAGGATCAGGATCAAGACGTCAGGAGGAAATGGGCCGAAAGACTCGACAGCATTTGTATAAGTTGCAACAAACTTAAGTCTTAAGATCTGGTCATAAATTAATTAACCTGTTAAGGGGGAGGGCGGGGGTCGACGAAGTGTGACAAGAGGTGTGAGAAGTTCTAAAATTTGTGACCTGATGCTGAGACAAAGAGGGAAGGTGGGGTACAAAATAAATTTATTATTTTATTTATTTATTCCATGTTTATATGTAAGTTTATCTTAAAATATTGTCTGCCAAATTGTCAAACTGTGCAACAGTTTGTCGGCAGCAGCTCTCGTGAACATGCTAAACTAATTATTAATGTACCTACCTACTTTATAGTTTTATAAATGTATTTTAAAATAATTAAATTTAAGATAATAAAGAGTGAGGCCTCCTATACAGGTATTAATACTTAAAAGGAGGCTTCGATTACTGCTTTGATCAATGTACTTTGTTTTTTGGTGAATAATAATAAAAAAATTGATTAATTGAATAACTATGATATGCCGTGCCTGTGCGTGTGAATGATTGCCGTGGGGTGCCGGCAGTAGAATGTTACCCCTCCTCTCCTACCCGTGGATGCAGTAAGAGCCTGCTAAGGGACACCTTCGGAAGATGGGCAGCAGCGTCTTTCCGTATATCAACATCCCGAACTGCGCTCACCAACCCGCCTGCCAAGCGTGGTGAGTATGGCAACTACCCCTCCTGGAGATCCATGAGGGAGGCTTTTGTTCAGTAGTGGACGTTTTACGGCTGAAATGATGATGGTGATGAATGATATGCCGTTGTAGATTCGCTGTAAACACACCAAACCTTGCTGGGTTCTTCTAGCTCAATTCTCTTATTTATATTCGTCCCTCAATTTCAGATCGAAGAAATGTTCCCGAGTATAGACAAGGAGGTGATCAAGTCAGTCCTGGAAGCGAACCGCGGCAACAAAGACGCAACCATCAACTCGCTGCTGCAAATGTCAGAGTAATGTGATCCTGAGTCGTTCCAGGGGACTTATTCTCGTGAAGATGATAATATATCAGTATATCACTATAGATAAATATCGTAATAACTGTCAAAATAACGTTGGATTCAATACCAGACAGTTGGTATTAGGGTGTAATAAAATATGGGTACTTTTTTAAATGACGAGACAAGCTGAAGGCCCGTGAAGTGAAACGGAAACATGTGCCTATTACAACTGCAATACCGCGGATATCACGTTCACGAAGCATGTGACCAACGCTGCATTGATTTGAGCTCGTCACCCTGAATATAGTAAGGTCTCATGTGCCTGAATTTCACCGACACCCTTGTTCTTCAAACCGGAAAACAGCAATGTAGAGATTACTGCTTGGCCGCAGAAATAGGGGATACTAACCCGAGTGGGTTAGTATAATATTATACTAACCGGAGTGGGTTAGTATAATATCCCACTCTTTCGACTTTCCAGGATTCGGTGATTTTCAAGAAAAGACCACGAAAGTTTGACCTTCAACGGCTGATTATACGATAATGGCAACCTAAACTCCAGTAATTCTAGACTAAGTCATTGACCTCCGCGAAGAGTAACCACAGAGAGTATATTTTTTTAATGTAATCAATATATTAGAAAATTCAATTACGAACTCAGGACCCTGTTCTCACTACATCAACTAGTAGAATATAAACAAGAGTAAATTAAAAAATACGCATTCCCTATTTTTGCCCATACGACTAGTTTTCATGAGCTCGAACCCTGCGTTTTGGGTTAGTACACGTATTATAATACACCCTGTTTTGTGTTACTGTTATGGTGATATTTTATCATTTTCTCAAGAATTAGGCCCCTGTATTGTGCGCGGATGGTTTTGCCTAGTTCTTGACATCTGTTTCTGCTGTTTCGGCAATTTAAACAAATACTTACATTTTCAAAACTAACGTGATATAAAACTGTTTATTTTAAAATAGACACTAATTTTAAGTGTTCAGTAGTGGACGTTTTACGGATGAAAAAAATATAAAATTATTCACCTATGTTATTAGAATTCTCACAATTTGCCGGGAAGACCATCCGTTAATGAGTACCCACAGGACCTGGACATGCTTTTGTGTTATACATACATATATTATACTAACGATTTAAGGAAGGGCCTATCCTTCCTTTATCATGGTTTATTACGCCTACGCATACAGTTTCAAAAGCTATTTTGTAACAATCCTATTGAATATTCTGTAAGTTATTTGTTTAATTCAGATATTTATTATGTAAGTAATTAATATTAAGAAACCCCCTTACTTATGAACCTTATTCAAACTAATTAGCACCTAATTGACTGATTTTTGATTGTTTTCTTACAGTTTTTGTATTAAAATAATGTTAAAAAACCGCGGATTAACTGTTGATTGGTTTAATCACTGTTTTATAAGTAAGGGGGTAAATATAGTTTATATATAGGTGAACTACTATGGCACGGGATATATAACTTCACAGAGAATATCGTAATTGTATGCAGTTGACTTTATTTTGGCGTATTTTGTTTAAATTTAATTTAATGTAATATAATTTATATTTAATATAATTTATCAATGTTGTTGACGAAAGTTCTCATAATAACCTAACCTTTTTTATATAAATTGGTAACCTCTACCTATTACAATTGCAATGCCGCGGTGATCACGTTCACTAAGCACGTGACCAACGCTGTATTACATTGTCCCCGTCACCCACATAGAGTTGTAAGGTCCCATATGCCCGTAATTTCACCGGCACCCTTACCCTTCAAACCGTAACACAGCGATGCAGTAAAATAAGAAAAAAAATCAAACGGCTGTACATATTTTATTTATCATCTCAGTCGTAGGACGTCCACTGCTGGACAAAGGCCATCATGTTCTTTAAGTACGGCGTTTGGAAGCTGCCTTTATCTTTATAGGTACACCACCTGCAGCCTTAACTAAGTCTTTTGCCTGTCATGTTGGTAGACGTCCTACGCTGCGCTTCGGTGCGAGGCCTCCATCGAACTTGGATTTTTTTTAATCATTAGTAAAAACTCGATTCAGGCCTTTTAAATGTTTAATCGAAATCGATCGAGCTGTTTGGGAACTACGATGCCACAGTACACACATTCCTACAACACCCCTTTTTTGCGTTGGGGGTTTAAACATATAATTTTGACCCATCATAGTATTAGAATACTAAATAAGCAATCTACATAATGCTCTGAATTTATCTCTCTTTATAACTTACTAGACGCACTCCGCGGTAACACCCGCGTAGTTCCCGTTCCCGTGGGAATACGGGGATAAAATATAGGCTATTTTACTCGGGGATAATAAAGCATTCTAAGCGTGAAAGAAAATAGTTCTAGTAGTTTTTCAGTTTATTCGTTACATACGTACATACAAAATACAACATACAGATCTTTCCTCTTTATAATAGAGATGTAAATCGAAAACCAATAACAGTAGTCAATATACAAGAATGGGACCCGAAAGCAAGAGATCTTTTGTGATTGTGATATAGTCAAGTAATTCAACTGCACCAAGATACACCAATTAAACGTTAATTATTGTCCTAACCACATAGTCTATATCTAGAACATATGTAGCAGTAGATTCTAGAAACTTACAATATTGACAAAAGGTGCTTATAAATATAAGTACTGAACATTCATAAATACTTCTTAAAATTATTTTGTTTTTGCTCAATTTTAAGGCAACAAAATTACAGAGCTGTTGTCCGTTTTATTCAGATTTATTATTAGCATTTTAAATAAGTTAATTTGTATTGGATCGACACATTGGTGTCTGTAGTTGCACTAACTTAAGCTTATTAGCTATTAGAGATATGATGTTTCTAAATTTAAAACTTGTAACGTAAAATTTTATCAAAGTTTACTAATTGGTCCGACTTAGTTTTAGAACGGCATCAGCGGAGTAGCTTCTTAGTCTATTTTACGCAACTTTAGTGCGCTTTAGTTAGGGAAGTGTGCCAACAGAATTGAGACCATTGTTTAAATGCTTAGATCTTGTCAATGAGGGCTCGATTTTACCCATTGCTTTGTAACGACATTGACACTCAGTAACTTGTTAATGCGCGTATCGGGACGTACGATTCGCGTTTTGTTTTGCTTCTGGACAATAGTGACGATTCTGTTGTTGCATTAACTAGCTAAAACTAATTAAATTGACATAAAACGGAGTAAAATAACATTAAAGCTATTCGGTTATTACCATTCTAAAATGTAAACTGAACAAATACTTGGACAAATTGCGTCTATGCGTTCCGCTGACAGATCTCAATTTAGAAACGTGATATCTCTATTTATAATTAGTTTTAGGAAGTGGAAAACAGAGTCGCCGCAGATATCTTAGTCCATGTTATTTATAATTATTGAAGTTACATCCGTATGTATAGCAGTACCTACATTCGTTAAAAATAACAAGATGTATGACAATTAGGCTGCACAGTTGCAGAACATAAACCACTGTGTATTCCAACCTCTAGTAATAGGTACCAGATAAACTACGCCAATGTAGAAAATGCAAGAGCCTATAACATCACCATGCTAGTAATTTATGAAACAATCATGTCTATAAGATTTAATATTTGGTCTAATGCACATAATTTACGTGGCAAGTCTTCTCAGCTTCGTTTCAAGTAAGCTAAGATACAGTATCAAGAATCATAAAGCATTATAATTTATTAAAACTAGATTGGATTATCGTGTATTTACTTTTATTTGGGTCTAGGTGTTTCTCTATGTATGATAAGACTAGCTGTCCCGGCTTCGTATCGCACCTACTACAACCACTGCTTACAACTACCCTATAGCCTTCCTCGATAAATGGGCTATCTAACACTGAAATAATTTTGAAATCGGACCAGTAGTTCCTGAGATTAGCGCGTTCAAGCAAACAAACAAACTCTTCAGCTTTATAATATTAGTATAGATAAAAATAATGTATTTATAGTTTTCTATCAATCATCTGGTTTACATAGTACAAGTTTTGCTTAGTTTGGGACTAGATGGTGTTGTTCGTTAGTGTCCAGCATTATTTTATTTTTATCCTAAGATTTAAATCGTTAGGTGTGCCCTGACACTAAAAACAGTGGCATTGTCTTTGTGTGTTAACAGTTATGCCGTCGCACGCGCACTGGTTTTGCCAATAAACCAACCAAACTGTTATTGTGCAAAATATTGCACGAACTTTCGTGAAAAAAATAACACACACCCGTTTAGAGATTACAAATAAGCGAGCTATGTCATATCATTTCGTGTGAAAACAAAACGGCGCGATCTCAGTACGGTAAGATAGTTTTTTTTTTTCCCGATGTTTTGATTAGACCGCACCTATCGTGGTCGCAGACTGATAATCCAATTTAGTTATACATATATAGCATAGTAATTTTATTATTTGTAAGATTTATAATAAATACATATTGCTTTCAAATTTATTAAACTTAAGTTGAAACACATCCCTCTGGTAGGTATGGCAACATTCATATCGAATGATTTGTGTTCTTATTTTAAGACAAAGTTTTGACTACCATTCTTAACTTGGTATCTTGTATTGTTTGTAATTTTTAAGTGTTTTAACCACACTTACGTAGTACATTTCAAGGAAATGAAATTCTTAACAAAATTGTGCGATTTTAGCGGATAAAGCACCGACAGAGAAAGTATCGATTTGATCAACGCGGCTTCGAACCTCGTCGGAATTGAACATTTTTGATGAGGTTTTCATTTCCTTGGTATCTGTATGTATACCTTACCTTACACCAGAATGGGTGTTGCCAGTCATCTTCATCCTTCGCTTTTATGTTTTTGTCAGACATTTCTGGAAGATTCAGTGTAGTTGCCAATCGAATAAAAACATTTTGAAGTCGTGTAAATAAAAAAAAAATGTTGTATAAATTAATTGAACACTTTTGAAAAACAGCTTGTTTTGGCTAGTGATCGTGCCAAATGGTTTGCCATCGCAACTTGCTTGTTGTTATATTATATTTTTAATTATACAATGTATCAAATAAATTATTATAATTACACACTTCGAGTTTTATTTTCAAGGAAACTTATGACAGCAAATATAGTTATATTAATGCATTTGTCCCTAAAATAGAAGATCTATCAACAAAACAAGATAACCCCCTTAAAAACTAGGTTAGGTTATGTTTTGTTGCAGCAACGTACGAGCCGAGCGAGCGCGGCGCGGCAGCGGCCGTCGAAGTGCCCGCTCCTATTTCTACTTGGTGGTTCAATTTCGGTGACAGATCTACTATTTTAGGAACAAATATATTTACCTATTAGGTGGTTCATAGAATCATACCTTCTTGGTAATCTTCATGCATAATAAATAAAGACAGAAAAGCTGCTAGCAATGCTTATACAGCAGGTTCTTAACCGTTTTGTCACAAACAACTTTATTTTTTTTCATTCTGATTATATAAAAATAACTAAAAAACACGCTTCTATATAAAAAATAGCTACACCTTGTTGTTTGTGCCTACTACGATTCTATCTGTACTTTATATTTTAAAACTTCCCGTTCCATGCGAGAAGTTTATACTTATACATCATGAATGGCTTGCCCGAATTCTATACTCGAAGATCATGAGGGATCTTGGAGAAAGGCCTGTTGTTGCCATACTTGCCACGCTTGGCAGGCGGGTTGTCGAGCGCAGTACGGGATGTTGATACACAGAAAGACGCTGCTGCCCATCTGCCGTTGGTATCCCTTGCCAGACTTACTGCATCCACGGGCAAGAAGAGAACATCCTACTGCCGGCACCCTCCGGCTAAAGTTCGCTTGATGTGTGTTAATTAATAGTAAAGAATGAACATGCAGGAGTTCCCCAATAAAACACCAAATACAAAACTAACAATTTATTTACTTAACTACTTTCTTTTTCTTCTCCACTCCTTTTTTCTTGTCCACTTTCCCCTCTCTAACCTTAGCGTGTTCCGCTTTGCGTTTTATCGTCGTAATCTTGCCAATGAAGTTCTTAAACCGATCATCCTTCTTCATAAGACTCCTGTTAACTTTCTTCAAGCCTTCTTTGATGGACGCATCAATATCCTTGTCGGGTAAAAGCCGGTCTTGGGGTACTGTCTTGATTTGATCTTGTATCTCCTTGATTTTCGCTAGTTTGGCTTTCTTTGCGGCTTTGACTCGTTTTCGACGGACTTCTTCAAGACTAGAAAATAAATAAAACAATTTAATTTTGGTACATTTATGGTATTCCATGGATATGCCGTCTCTTAAAAAGCTCCTAGAAATTTTATGCCATTTTTAAAATCATACATAGAAATCACCAAGACCAGTGTGTCTACCATGAGTTGTCACTGTTAGATCGCCTGCCGTTACTGCAGTGGTACGTTACTATGACATCTGTCAGATTTGTAACTCATGGTACCAAATTCTTAGCAAATGAAGCCCAAACTAGTCGCTTTAGTATAGTTTACTGCGTATTTTAGTACCAAACTATCCGCTAGAGGCGCTGTAGGTACAAGTTTTCATACATTTTTTAACTACAGTCCAGAGTTACAGTCAGACCTACTGGGACAAATCGTATTCAAAGTGGTTATATCATCTCAGAGTCCACTCCAGCCAGCAGTCACTGCTTGTGTCTGTAGTTCTCCTTGCATGGAACTTTTCATTCCTCTTTAAATACTAGATGGCTATTCAATACTGACCCTTCCTCCATCTCCAGCTACTTGCCGTAGGTTGCCGGCAGTAGAACGTTGCCTCTCCTCTCTTGCCCGTGGATGATGTGGAAGGGATACCTCCGGAAGATGGTCAGCGCTTTCCATATCAACATCCCGTACTGCGCTCGCCTACCAAGCGCGGTGAGTATGGCAGTAACCTCAAGATGATCAGTAGTTGGAGATTCATGCGGGAGGCCTATGTCCAGCGGTGACCGTCCCACGGCTGTGATGCTGTTCAATACTGACCCTTCCTCCATCATCTGAGGGTCCACTCCGGCCTGCAGCCACCGCTTGTGTCTGTAGTTCTTTTTCCGCTGGTCGAACTCTTCGTTGTCGAGCTGGGCCTCCTGCTCTCGCCTGGTCACGCTCACTGTGGTGAAGACTTTCACTGCTTCGTCGTCTGGAAAAGGAGCGTAAAAATAAGTAAGATGTCAGAGAAGTTTACGGTATATAACGGTATGCAACTAATCTTTGGTCGGTTATTCCTGTACGTTCCGGCACGTTGTCACCACTGGCGACAACTGCGAATTATTTCAAAAATAAGTGCTATTTGTGTGGTGACGCCGCCAGTAGCGACAACTAGAATATACGCTTATTAGGTTCTTTTAAGTTTGACCCTCAAAACTGTTATGTTACTATATTCTAGACAGATTTGCCTTTTATATGTACGTATTTTGTATTTGAGGAACGTCTTTGTGAACGTGATATCTTATCACAGTTTTACAGCGCGTGCGAAATTTAAATAAATCAATTTTGTTCTCCTTGAACTTTGTGGATAAAACAAAGAGAAATTCAGCTCCTTTTCAATTGTATGTTAAGTGCCTGCGACCCACTTTCTGTCACTAGTGACGCAGACGAAGTTGCGCGGGACAGCTAGCATTAAGATTACTTGATGCGCTCTTTCTAAGTCTCTGCGACTATCCCCACAAGGCCACAAGTGATATCTCCCCCAGGGGCTCCAACAGACGAGACAACAGACCTACATCCGAGTTAGTTTTGTACGCAACTCCATCACGGCACATCAACTTACCGTCAACCTTGAACTCCGTGAGCTTGGTCCCTATCTTGTCTTCGATCTCTCCAAGGCGAAGGATGTCGTACGGCGTGATGAGGGAGATCGCTAAGCCGCTCCGGCCGGCGCGCGCGGTTCTGCCTACCCTGGAATATCAGCAGATATCAAATATCGCAAAAACTTTTATCAGTAAATAATAAATAAAGGATCTCAAGGATCATCGCAAATCGTCTCGATCGCAGGTTTGATGACTTCCAGCGTCCCGAACAAGCCGGGTTTCGAAAAGGCTACAGTACCATAGACCACATTCATACGCTGCGGCAAGTGATACAGAAGACCGAAGAGTATAACTTGCCGCTATGTCTCGCGTTTGTGGACTATGAGAAAGCCTTCGATTCGATCGAAACATGGGCGGTGCTCGAGTCTCTCCAACGATGCCGAATTGACTATCGGTATATCGAAGTGTTGAAGTCTTTGTATAGAAACGCCACTATGTCAGTCCGAGTACAGGAACAGAGTTCGAAGGATATTCCCTTAAAAAGAGGCGTAAGACAGGGAGACGTTATTTCTCCGAAACTGTTTACGACCGCTTTGGAAGATGCCTTCAAGCTCTTGGAATGGAAAGGACTAGGCATCAACATTAACGGCGAA
Organism: Pasiphila rectangulata; assembly: GCA_963082625.1. Classification (NCBI taxonomy): domain Eukaryota; kingdom Metazoa; phylum Arthropoda; class Insecta; order Lepidoptera; family Geometridae; genus Pasiphila; species Pasiphila rectangulata. The sequence continues at coordinate 14,397,406 of OY720253.1, read as the reverse complement.
TACATGACTCACCTTCGGTTTGCCGACGATATTGTGGTCATGGCAAAGTCGATGGAGGAACTCGGCACGATGCTCGAAGGCCTCAATCGAGTCTCTCAACGGGTAGGCCTTAAAATGAACATGGACAAGACGAAGGTTATGTCGAATGTCCATGTGGTGCCTGCCCCAGTTATGGTTGAAAACTCGGCTCTCGAAGTTGTCGACGCGTATGTATACCTAGGACAAACTGTCCAGTTAGGTAGGTCCAACTTTGAGAAAGAGGTCAATCGACGAATCCAACTCGGATGGGCAGCGTTTGGGAAACTACGCAACGTTTTTTCGTCCAAAATTCCTCAGTACCTTAAGACGAAAGTCTACGATCAATGTGTGTTACCAGTGATGACATATGGAACCGAGACGTGGTCACTCACGATTGGCCTCATGAATAAGCTCAGAGTCGCTCAACGAGCTATGGAGAGGGCTATGCTCGGGGTTTCTTTACGCGATCGAATCAGAAATGAGGAGATACGTAGAAGAACTCGGGTCACCGACATAGCCAAACGGATTAGCACGTTGAAGTGGCAATGGGCAGGCCATGTAGCTCGCAGAACAGATGGCCGATGGGGCCGAAAAGTTCTCGAGTGGAGGCCACGGACCGGCAAGCGCAGCGTAGGACGTCCACCAACAAGATGGGATGATGACCTGGTGAAGACCGCAGGTCGACGGTGGATGCAGATCGCTTCCAACCGCAACAACTGGAAATCCATGAGGGAGGCCTATGTCCAGCAGTGGACGTCCTACGGCTGAAATGATGATGATGATGATGATGAATAAATAAATAATATTGATAAACTTCTTCGACGTGGAGGGCCGGAGGAGGGGAGCCTCCGGGAGGTGGGCAGCAGCGTATTTCCGTGTATCAACATCCCGCACTGCGCTCGCCAACCCGCCTGCCAAGCGTGGTGAGTGTGGCCACAACCCCCTCATGATCACTGCTTGTAGATCCGTGAGGGAGGCTTATGTCCAGTAGTCAGAGCATCATCTCAGCCGATCTAAACTAATCAGAAAACGGCGCCGAGTGAGCCGATACAACCAGATAAAATTGAAGGTTTGTTAAAACATTTTGTGAAGTTATCTGTTATATATAAGTTATTACCTCTGATATGTAGAAAACCACCCAGAGCCGCATAATGTCTGCAGATCATGTAAACATTTGTATCGCGGCAGAAATCGAACCTTGGATGTCAATAAGAAACTATAAGTCCGCGCGCGCAGACTAGATACTTCTAGAGTTATGCAAGACGCAAGAGGTTACTAAGGTTTTAAAGGCACTTTGATTAACAAGAGACCATAGCCACACTAAAGGTTATGAATGACAGAACATAGAATAACTTTTTTGAGGTTAGAACTAAACCAAGGAAAACCTACCTGGAGCTTACATCGAAAATAAAGACGTAATTCGTACCTATGAATATATTCCTTAGGCTCCAAAGGCAGCTTGTGATTGACCACCAAGTCCACAGTGGGTATGTCCAACCCCCTCGCCGCCACGTCGGTGGCCACCAGCGTACATTTGAGGTTAGACCGGAACTGCGCGAGCGCCGCCGCGCGCTCCCTCTGTCGCATGTATCCGTGGAGGCAGACGTTGTCCATTGATATCGCGTTTAACATCATTGAGAGGACTTGGCATTCTCTGAAATAACATGTAACATTCTATAGGCGTTACTTAAGGGATTGGAAGAAATCAAGATCTTACCTCGTCAAAAATCACAGACTCGTTAAAGATGAAAATATAATGCTGGGTCCTTAGCAACATGTGCGGTATGTCGGCAAAGAGACACGACGATAATTAAATGAATGAAGTGAGAAGAAGTAGGTATAAGAAATAAGTGATAGCCGGTATACGGGGTCATAAGGTACCTACTTGTTTGAAAGTGCTACCTAGGTACTTTGACAGAGTAATTTTTGACATTTACTGTCATTTTTGACATTTTTCTTTTTTAAAACTTATGGATAAGTCTTGGTTGGGGCCATATGAGAATACAAAAGAATAACTAATCATTTTGGTAAAGCGGATTTGTGGAAAACAGTTTTACCGCGCGTGCAAAATTTAAATTTTGCACGCGCGATTTTTCCCAGAAATCCCCTTTGTGTCCCCTTTGAGAACCGGAAGGGAATTTATGGACAAAAAGTACAATAATCCCCTTCGCAGGGGATTTTTTGGAATAAGCCCTTCTTAGTATCCGTGAAGACTATAAATCTGAGTTCAGTTTGGTTTCTATACTTCGTCTTCGTCTATACTTCCGTAAGGCCTGCACTAGATACACATCTCTCGCGTAGGCGGGGCACACTGCTTAGCGCTGGTCCAACATAGACACTGTTAGCTGTGGGGCTGATTCCATTTAAAACTAATGGAGTTTGTAAAGTCCTTGTTTGAAAGTGACTTACTTTTTAGTATCCGTGAAGACTATAATATGTGAGCTCGGCTTGGTCTCTCTGTACTTCCGTAGCGCTTGTACTAAGTACACGTCTCTCGCGTAGGCGGGGCACACTGCATAGCGCTGGTCCAACGTCGACACTGTCAGCTGGGGGTCTGATTCCGTCCAGATTTCAAGGTTCTGAATGGAAATCATTATTATGTATACAGCATTATTATTGATACAGCTTGATCGCTGCGACAATATATGCCAATAATGGACACGAATAGGGCTGGGAAGATGTTGAAAATATGACGGTAATGTTCGTTACGATGACTCATCGGCATCCCACAACACTATTCTTGCAGTAATTTATCATCATCATTACTTCAGCCCGGTATCACCCACGGCTGGGTGTATATAGGCCACTATAAGCCTCTTTTTGCTTTTATTAGACTGGTTTTTTTGTGCTTCTCGCTTCCAAGAGCTACTTTCACTATGTCGTAATGGTAATTACTACAGCGACTTTGACTATGTCGTAATGGTAGGTAATTTATACCGATACAAAAGTCAGAACTTGATAGGCGCGATTTTGATGACATCTGTCGCAGCGATCAAGCTGTGTTTTACGGACTTTAGATAGATAGATAGAAAATGCTTTATTGCACACCTTAAATATAAAAATAACAACAGAAAGATAAACACTAAACACAAAGTGACAATTGGCGGTCTTATCGCTAAAGAGCGATCTAATATCTTTAAGTGGGTCCATGTCTTCTTCTTCTTCTTCTTTTGTGGCTTTTGTGTTTGGTTTTACACAATTCTGCCAGTGTCAAGTATATATCTTTAGAAAGTCGAATTAAAGGTTACAGATAACAAATGAAGAATAAATTTAGAAATTAGAACTTTTGAATTGACCAATGGATTAGTAGGGTTAATTTTATCTGTTACAACACAAGTTAGTAAGAGTTATCTATTTAAATATATGTATATACACAAATTAATATATAAAACAGAAAAATTATAAAATTACAATATTTACAACTTTATGTCTGTAATGTATATCTTTTGACTTTGACATTCTAGCAGCGTGCAAGGTCTATTGATAACGGTAGAATACTCACTTCTTTGTTCAAATGAATAAGCTTGGATTCTCTGACTTCATCAGTGATTGTGGCAGAGAAGAGCAAGTTCTGCCTCTTTGCTGGTAATGCATTGAAAATTGTCTCCAAGTCGTCTTGGAATGATTCACTGAACAATCTGGAAGATGATAAATTTGATGAAAACTTTTTTTTTAACCTGTGTGGTCCCAGTGCCTGGCAAAGGTCTCCCCCAAATCTCTCCAATCACCCCTCTCCCTAGAGGTTTTCCACCAATCTCCGTCAAATGTGACAAGGTCGTCCCGCCATCGCTTTCTCGGTCCGCCCCCATGACGCCTACCATCTTCAAGCTGCCATTCAGTAGTTGCCATTCTAGTAGCATCTGCCGGATAGGCAGATATTTTACATCAGCTCATTGTGTCATGCTATTTTAAAAGAAGGGCATCAGCTCATGCGCGTCTTCTACAAGTACAGTTTAGGTCATTGGCTCTGATGCTCTTCTTATACAAGTAGGTACAGTTACTTATAGCACAGATTACAGTAAGATTACATAATTAGAATATTTTAAAAGGGTTTAGAGCTTTTAAATATGCTGTGGGGTACCGGCAGTAAAATGTTGCCTTTCCTATCTTTCAGCGGATGCAGTAAGAATCTACCAAGTGACATCTCTAGAAGATGGGCAACAACGTCTTCCTGAGCATCAACATCCCATACTGCGCTCGCCAACCCGCCCGCCGAGCGTGGCGAGTATAGCAAAAACTCCTCATTATCTTGGAGATCAATGAGGGTGGCCCATGTCCAGCAGTGGATGTGGCAGCAGTCCTACAGCTGCGATGATGATACAATAAGATAAGAAAATTCTTGATGAATCAATTAGAATAATCATTAGGAGGAGGATCCAGCAATAAGCCAGTCATTTCAGCTGTAAAACATCCACTACTGAACTCATGGATCTTCGTGAGGGGTAGTTGCCAAGTGGGTTGGCGAGCGCAGTGCGGAATGTTGATACATGGAAAGACGCTGCTGCCCATCTTCCGGAAGTATCCCTTCGCAGGTTCTTACTGCCACGGGCATGATAGGAGGGGTAACATTCTACTACCAGCACCCCAGGATAAACTAGTATTCAACTTAACTTACCTATCCGCCTCATCCAGCACCACATATTTCACCTTCTTCAGCGTGAAGGTGTCACATCCGGTGATGTGGTCAGCCAAGCGGCCAGGCATGGCCACAACAATGTGAGGCCTCTTGGCAAGCTTCAGTGATTCCTCCAACTGGTCCGAGCCTCCTGTGACAATGCACACTCGCAGCTTCAGCGGCTGACCAAGGATGCTGAACTGATCTGCTATCTGGAATAATATTGATATAAAAGTAAGAAGCTTTATTGTATTTGATAAATTTCAAGCAAGAGGTCATGAGACAGACTGTCCTTGAACTGCCTAAGGCCGCTATCCCACTGGCGTTTTACGAGCGTCGGCGTCTCTCGAACGTCTGCGCAGCGTCAACGTTGCGCAGACGCGGCGTTGCCGTCGCGTCGTCGCGTGACAAGCATTAACGTCCGCTGAACGCGACGTCAACTTCGCGTCTGCGCAACGTTAACGTCGCGTTTGTTGGCAACAGGTACAATCACGCTGTCATGCTATGTCCGTGTGGGTACGGGCGGGGGCTACGGCCGGCGGCCATTTGCAGTTGCTGCTTTAGCTAGCGTACGTAGGTACTGGTACGATTCGGAATGCAGTCACTATCAGAAAACGATTTCGATATTGAACTATTGATAAATGAAATTCAAAATCGTCCTGTGTTATGGGATATGTCAAAACGAAAATACAGTGATCGTGTGGCTAAAAAAAAGGCATGGGAGGAGATATGTAGGTACTCTATTTATTCCAGACTTTGAATTGAAGACAGCAAAGCGTACAGTGCGAAATATTCACTTTCTTGTGATCGATTGGACCATAAAGGGTTTTCCCAAAATTGACGACGAGATTTTCTTTTTCTTTTACGTAATTTTCGTCGAAGTAGTAAAGCCAACAGTAGTGCTTCCTCGTCGGAATCCATTATGTTTCTGATTGTACGCCTCAAATAGTATCATGTGCGCGACGCTGACGTCGCGTTCAGCGTACGTTAATGCTTGTCACGCGCAGACACGACGTCAACGCTCGTAAAACGCCAGTGGGATAGCAGCCTAAGACATCACCTCTTTCCGCCAACAAAATAATTTAATATACTAACACATAAACAACAGCCCAATTCAATGTAGAACATTTATAAACAAACTGTGAGTATGTAACCCAAATATAATTTTATTTGTGTTTGTTTGATATATATTTTTATTATTGGGGATTTTTATTTATTTATATTAGATTTGCCATGAAATTCCGGCAGTAGAATGTTGCCCCTCCTCTCTTGCCACTGGATGCAGTAAGAATATGCCGAGGGATACCTCTGGAAGATGGGCAGCAGCATCTTTCCATGTATCAACATCCCGTACAGCACTCGCCTACCCACCTGCCAAGTGTGGCGAGTATGGCAACATCCCCCTCATTATCTTGAAGATCCATAAGGGAGGCCTATGACCAGCAGTGGATGTGGACAGTAGTCCTACAGCTGAGATGATGATAGTAGTTTTGGTGGCAATAATGACGCACCTAGTAAGCCAACTTGTGCGTAGGTGTGAGCACCAGGACAAATATACCATAAGGATCCTTGGAGACTCACCTGGTAAGCCAACTCGTGCGTAGGTGTGAGCACCAGGGCAAATATGCCATAAGGATCCTCGGAGACTCACCTGGTAAGCCAACTCGTGCGTAGGTGTGAGCACCAGGGCAAATATGCCATAAGGATCCTCGGAGACTCACCTGGTAAGCCAACTCATGCGTAGGTGTGAGCACCAGGGCAAATATGCCATAAGGAACCTCAGAGACTCACCTGGTAAGCCAACTCGTGCGTAGGTGTGAGCACCAGGGCAAATATGCCATAAGGAACCTCAGAGACTCACCTGGTAAGCCAACTCGTGCGTAGGTGTGAGCACCAGGGCAAATATGCCATAGGGATCCTCAGCCAAGTGCTGCAGTATTGGCAGGGCAAATGCAAATGTTTTCCCCGAGCCAGTCTTTGCAGCACCTATGCAGTCTCCGCCGGCTAGTACACTGGGTATGCATCCTTTTTGGATAGGTGTGGGACTTCTTATACCTGAGAATAATTTGTTTTTATTGTATATTGTATGTAAATAACGAATTGAATGTGGCTAAGATTAGTTTTTGATACGAACGAGATAAAATAGCTATATAATCGTTTTCAATTTTTAAAACAGTTATTGAACACAAAATCTTGTCTTACCAAGAGTAAACAATTGTTTGATGAGCCAAGACTTGACGCCCAACGCTTTAAATTCTTTTCCATCATTTTCGTCCATGATTTCAAAATGCACATCAAATATCTGTACAATTTTAAATAACTTTTTATTATTTTCTATTTAACTTAGAAACAAATAACCTGTAAAATTACATGCAAGGCATGTTTGTTTTGATTTTGCATCTGATCGCTTTGACGTTGACGTTGGATAATTCGTTCTAAATCTTATTTTGGAAAGCTACAGTTTGTCTTTTGTCTTCTTTTGTTGAACTACAAGATATACCTCTTGTCTAAGTTGTTAAAATAGGCATTTTTTTATATTTTATTAAAAATATATACACATTTGACAATGACAGCAATTATTGTGATTGATTAATCACAAACTTGCTTTCTCCGCTTGCCAACTCTGATAAGTAGGTATAGTAAAAATCACTTTTTTTCTATTTTATATTAGTTTATTATAGCTGTTGGTTGTCCTAATAAATAAAATTAATAGAATCAGGCGTTACTTTGCGGAAATCCATATTATTATGATAAACAAAGAAAAATATCTAGTTTTAATTCCGCTAATATTATTAGCGGAATTAAAACTAGATATTTTTCTTTGTTTATCATACTAATAAATAAATAAATAAATAAATAAATATTATGCAGTACTGTGCAGTTTCACACACAGAGGAAACATTCTAGTTTTCTCTCCTGTGGCTGCAGTAAGAATCTGCCAAGGGATACCTCCGGAAGAGGAGCAGCAGCGTCCTTCAGTGTATCATCATAAGAAACAGGTTTCTCTGTTCTGTGGGGTGGGGAGGCTGTGTTCAGTTGGGCTGGTGGATGTGGGTGGACAGCCAGTCATACGGCTGAGTTAGGGTGTGTTCAATTCTATGAGCCAATAAATAAATTACCTATAAAGTTGTTGGTTTGACTGGGGTTGCATTAAAATAGGGTCGCACGAATCCAATATTTTTTTAATACATGGTGTGTAAATAAGTTCCAAAATCGAAACCAACAACTTTACCTAAGTACAACTTAATAAAATGGCGGATTTTTTCTCGTAATTTCTTAACACGTGTACTTGTCTAGGAAACTAAACAGTGTTTTTGGATATCCTTAGTTTCCCCTTTATTATTATTTATTTATTCAAATTGCTGTATGGGCTTACAGATTAATCCAAGGCGCCCAGACACTATACTAACATAAATATACAATAGAAAAAAATACATAGCAAACCTTATTGAAAACGAATTAACAATAAATATTACATTGATGTCAAAAATTGTCAAGATACAAGAACAAAAAGATAGTAATTACAGCAGATACACAAATGTCTAATTAGATAATAATAGTTTACTGCAAACGAAATTATATCTCACTTAAGCCTCACTTGATATTAAATTCATATACCTAGTAAGCGACCATATTCTAATGCCGACCTATCTATCAATCAAGTTTTCGAACGAAGGCTTATACGTTAACGTCACTCACACCACGCACACTACCGTAGGTACGTAACGTCTGACCAGACAACAGACACAGTGTTGGATTTTGTAGTATAATTATACTATTTGTACCATTATTTCATTATGTGTAGTATGTAGTATCTTTAAGCCAGAATACTACGCGAAAATACCATAATTTTACCTTCAAGCCGATTGACAACTTTTATTGGTTGAATCATTTTGCTTTTTATTATTTATCCTACAATTTCGGGAAGTTCTGTATGTATGGTAATATCGAATCAGCCAGCGATTAGTGGTGGCTAAAAGAACAAAGTATCCAAAGCCGAAAATAAGTGATAGCGACAAGGTTCGGAGAATCCCCGCGTAGTGTTGTACTTTATCGGTCGTTCTAACAGATGGGTGTGATGGTCGGTGCTGAGATAAACATCTACTTGCCTCAATTTGATTGATTTGTACATTATCAATTACTAAATAAAGAAAATTTCACTTACATTAATGCATTTTAATATTGAAATCCACGAAAAACTAAACGTAGTATAATTTTCGACAAGTAGTATATTTTTAATTTCCAAAGACAATAATTTTTTGAGGGTCTGAATCCAACCCTGAACAGACAAGGCACACACGCACACAGTGCACACAGTTACGATAACGAAATCACGCAGCCTGCGCGTGTTTTCTTTCTTTCCGTTTTTATTTAGTTGATTATTTGCTGTCTCGGTTCGTTCATTCTAAATACATTAGCTAAGTAATCAGCGTGAGTGGGTTCGGTGTAAAATTATTCAACCGCGTTGAGGAACAGATAGAGAGGCACCCGGTAAGTTTCAATCGCAAAATAGTTTAAACTGCAGTTTCATTTTATGTATGCGAATAGTCCGCTAAATGCATGCATGCACCGGTTTCTCAGCCGTGAAGACAATAAATATAGGTCAACGTCTCGCTTCTGTCTGATATTACTATGCTAATATAAACTAACTTTTATTATACTGCTTTCGAACCAATAATTATTATTATCACAACAAAGCCTCCGTCTTAACTATACAAGCATCGCACCTACCCGCTATAAGATTTTCTATAAACAAATAAAATTAACAATCGAATGGGGCAGAAGAGCCAGCAAGGATGATAAATGATAACATGCTAGATAGGTAATGGTGGTAGGTATCATTCTAAATTTAAACTAGTAGATTCTAGTTGGCACTGTAAAGTGTAGGTAGGTACCATACATTCTATTGTTAAACCATGTTTGGAATTCTTTCTAGCTATTTTGTTGCAAATCAAACTCTCCATGTTAGTTGCTATGAAAACTAAATCATATCTACCTATTTCAATAGCCAATCAATATCATCAACTTAAAATATTTTTTAAGCAATTTAATTATAATATAGAACTCGACGCATACTTGGAAGACTGGACCACAGTAGCTCAAGACAGAGAAAGGTAGAAGGAAGGAAGGGAGGCCTTTACCCTGCAGTGGGACAGTACAGGCTCTTAATAATAATAATAATTTAATTATGTATTGTTCTTGTTCCCATAACAAAAGCTCTCTTACTTTTGTGCTATGAAGCAGTTTGGTTTGTATGGAGGTTTGTTACCTCTTCATGCAAAAACTAGCATACATATCAAGCTGAAACTTTGCAAACATATAGATGTTGACACATAGGCTACTTTTTATCCGGGTACATTTATTGCAAAGCGGCGGGCACAAGCTAGTATTTTAATTACAATTATACATTTATTATACATAGTACATGGCTGTGGGGTGTCCAGTAGAAATACAAAGTAGAAATACTCAACACCTGACCTGATAGAATACAGGATCCAGCTGGTTTCCATAACTAAGATCTTGCTTTTAGCGATAAGACTGCCCATTGTATGTTAATATTTTATTTTTGTCTCTTTGTGTTATTTCTGTTTATGGCGTAAATAGAATAGAGAGATAATCTATCTATCTATCTTCATACTTTAGGGCTTGAAACCACTAAAATGTTCATAATATTTTTAATACACTATTCCTATTGAAAATTTACCAGACTTGGTACAAACACCTACAGTTTATACAAACATAATATAGTGTCCATTACACTTTATGTTGTGCAAGCTGTCATCTTGTATCATTCATCATCATCCACAGGCCCACTTCACCCACTGCTGGGTATAGGCCTCCCTATGTGTGTGCCATAACTCATGTTCCTGTGCCAATATGGTCCAGGTCACCCCTACGACGCTTGTGATATTGTCCGCCTATATAACACGCCAAGATCAGGGTCGTTGGGTTTGGGCAGCTAGGCGACTTCCAGCGATTTTTAGCACCCTCCGTCCCACTGGAACCATTGCCACTGCCCGAGCCAGGAATAGCATTATCTTGTAATTTGAAGAAAACTAAGTCTTAGATAGATAGCCTATTGTTTAATAATCATCTCTGAATAATTTAGTTGCCTATAGTATTAAATTCTTATATTTGGTTTCCTTAAGTATGGCTCCTCTTAATTTTAATGTTGAATATGTTTATATATATTATTATACATAGTGTTGCCATTCATTTTATAAACAAAATAGGGACCCACACACAGATTCGCACAGGTGCAATGCTGTTACTAATTGTTATGTACGCAACCTGCAGGTACTTGTCTGCCTTCTTGCAATAATAAGGTTGGCTAAGTGAGGGTAGTTTGACATACTTTGGTGATTATTAGTCTGTATCTTGCTACCTAGCGCAATACACGTATTTACCTAAATATGATGTTTTATTGGACATAACACTAATACTACAGAACTACTACAGAATATACCATCGCGGACTTTTCTGTAGATCTTTTTAAGGTGTACAATACTGTAGTACATTATTTTGATCTATCTCATAGGGTTCAGCCAGAGCGTTCGCAAAGTGAGCGCAAAAAAATGTTAAAAAAAAGAAACCTCCAAAATGATCAGTGTTTCTCTACACCTATATAAACCTTCCTCTTGAATCACTCTATCCATTCAAGAAAAACACATCAAAATCGGTTGCGTAGTTTTAAAGATCTAAGCAAATATAGGACAGACAGACAGCGGGAAGCGACTTTGTTTTATACTATGTATTGGCAAATATTTTTTATGTAAAATATTGGTATATACATAGGTGCTGGGCAAGCATCAACATTGAGCCATGCATGTCCCAGGTACTGCATTGTCTCGTAATGCATGGTGTATGTAAAGATTATGTTTGTAATAAATATATGAATACTTACCAGTTTCTTTCAAGGTATAAATCATCTATCGGTAGGCCAATTTGCATTGCATTATTTAATGTTTCTCTATTGTATTGGGTTCATTCCGTCAGGCGTAAAATAATGTAGCTTCTATAGGGTGTAAAATATTGTAGCTATAATGTATTTGTAGTTCTGATAAGATCAGAGTTCACCGTATCATGTTTTATTAAAGCAATGTAAACTATGTTAATTCCCAAACAATGACTTAGAAATTAAAATAAAGAGTGACTGTGCGGTGAATAAACTGTTAACATAAAATATTTTTAGGATCGAAAAACACTTTTAAATTATTGATTCTAGATTGTTCTTGAAATTCCCTTATCTCTGTAATATTTATATTCAGCAAAGGCAAAATAACTACTCATTTTACACACTGAAACTGGACTTTAAAAACTCGCGATAAATTCCCATTTTTGTTAAATTGTGAGAGAACATTGCAATCAACATAAAATTAGTTTTATATGATTTAGCTCAGCTCTTACTTTGACGATACACACACAGGCGTGACACACAGTATTCACAGCCAAGCGGAACAATTCCCTCCAAATGGACCTAGAGATGAAATCTTAGCTTGATGGTGTCATTTTAATCATATTTCAAAAATTCTATTTTGCTCCAGGTGACTCTTCAAAATGGGCGTCTTCAGAACAGCTATGTCCCTGGCCAACCAGGGCAAAGCCAGATTCAGCCCCAGTGGAAAATCTGTAAGTACCTACTGTAGTGAATGATCTCATTATTGTACCTCTAGTGTCCATAAGGGTCTAATCGTCTTAGCCGTAGGAAGTCCACAGCTGGAAAAATACCTCCCACATGGATCTCCAAGTACCCACCCAAGAGGGAGGTATTTGGGTTTTATAAGAACTATTTATGGAAACAACAAACATATTGAGTAAAACACAGGAAAATAAAGACAATGCATTAAGTAATATTCATTAAGTGTAGGCATGGTGGTAGTAAACGTACATACGTTGCAGTTTGACCTTTCTGACCCTATTTTACTATTGAGTAAAGTAGGATAGAGAAGTCGTAGACATAGCCATGCGGATCGAGGGCATAAAGCGGAGATGGCCAGGGCGGCAACTGTAGAAAACGATTTGGATATTCAAAGTCAAAGTCAATAAGTGTCTATTCAATAGAGCAAAACGCTACATAGAATAGTCAATTTACAAAAGAAGAACAAGTCGCATTTAAATTGAATAAAGCACATAATTGAATTCGTTGGCTTCAGATAACTTTTTTTCCAAGTGAGGGAAAGAATAATCGTCAATCTTGACCTAATGGCCATAAGAGTTTGGCTTGATTACGATTTCGATTCATCGCAATTTGCTTTCAAGTGTAGGCCCTCAGGACAGGTTGATAGGCGGGTCTACGGCCAATAGACCATGTCGCCGATGGAAGTGAGAGTCGGCTTCGAGGCAGACCACCTGCCAGCCAGGTGGAAGATAGTCAGGGTTGCCGGACGACTGTGGTAGAGGCTGGCACAGGACCGTTTAAGTTGGCGTGTTAAATAATAATGACAGATCAACGGGCTGATATGATGATGATGATGTGTAGGTACTTTGTTGTTCTCAAAGGCACCTCCAGACTTACAGCCACTCGTACATAGAAAACGCACAGGCCAAGAATAAATATCTGTAGTTTAAACATTTGTTCTGCGGCGGGAATCAAACTCGCAACCTCCTGCATCTCAAGGCTACACCCTCAAAATAACAAAATATATATATTTATTACAGAACATACGGGTAACAGTACCGCGATTAAAATAGATTGTTATTAGAAACTGAATGCCAAAACTATGTACATATTAAATTATACTTCGCAATCCTATTTATAGAAAACTAGCTTGTGCCCGCCGCGTCGCATGCGCTGTACCCGGATAAAAAGTAGCCTGTGTGTCAGTCCTAGTTCACATCTATACGTGTGCAAAATTTCAGCTCAATCCGTTGGGTAGTTTTTGCGTGAAAAGGTAACAAACCGCCAAACAAACTTTCGGCTTTATAATATTATTGGGATAGCCTCATGTACCTACGTACATTACGTGAGTACATGGCCTATACTGTACCCAATTATGTTCTATTTCCGCTCGAGCGAAATGCAGAATTAGGTATATTAAAATGATCTAGATTATTATAGTGTCATTATTATTTCTGACTTCAGTAAATGAGACAAAATAATTGGTACACAATGTTTAAACGCTCTAGGTTTATTAAAAGTTAGGTACAAGGAAATTAAAAATCTTATAAAAAATTTACAATTCCGGTGGGATTCGAACCCACGTCCGTCAAATCGATCCTTGACGCTTCGTAATGCCGACAGCGCTTTAACCACTAAGATACAGATCTCGCGTTGGGTTACGTCGAAATTCTTGAAATGTTCTACCTACCTAAGTGTTGTCTAACACTTTTTTTTTACACATTTTAACATTTTTTTTTATCAAGCTGTATAGTCCCACTGCTGGGCAAAAGTTTCCCCCAAATCTCTCCAGTCATCCCTTTCCCTAGAGATCTTTCACCAATCTCCGTCAAATGTGTCGAGATCGTCCCGACATTGCTTCCACTAAAATACAAATTATTTAAAGTTATTCAAAGCAATGCCGTGGGGTAGCGGTATAATAGAATTTTGTCCTTCCTCTTTTGCCCATGGATGCAGTAAGAATCTGCCAGGGGATACATCCGGAAGATGGGCACCAGCGTCTCTTCGCGTATCGACATCCCGTTACTGCGCTCGCCAATCCGCATGCCAAGCGTGTAGAGTATGGCAACAACCCTCCATGATCTTAATGGTCCATCAGGGAGGCCTATGTCTAGCTGTGGATTTGGACGGTAGCCCTACGGCTAAGATGAGATGATGATGATGATTCAAAGTAAACTACGTAAATAATGTTACAATAAAAATATTTTTCATTCAATTTTAAGGAGGTCTAGGAAGCTGCCCTAGAGAGTAATAAATGGAAAGGGTTGCATCAGTTGGACCGACACGATCAAAACCCGTAAATATAAAACCGAATAATTGATTAAAAATAAACGACATCAAATGATAAAATACTTGACTTGTTGCAGAAACACCCAAACATATATATGTACGCCATTTAAATTTAAGTATTTCGATTTATCATGGATCCCATCATCAGAACTGGGTGTAAAAAACAAGTAAACATTATAAAGTAAAACAAAATAACCGTTTCATAGTTAAAAAAAATATGGTACCTAAATTTTACCTTGCGGTAATGGTAAATTTAGGGCATGAAACTATTTTAATTCCTCATGGATCCTATCATAAGAATCAAGTATTAAACACATCTGTAACATGACCTACCTTATAAAAAAATAATCATAAAGATCCATTCATAATTGGTGGAGTAATCGCGTAACAAACTTTAAAAAAAACACAGTTGCATTGAGAACCTCCTATCTTTGAAATCGGTTAAAAGTAATCTTATCTACGTAAAGTTGCGTTTGAATATCCCAGTCACACGTACATATACACAATCTAATTTATTTGTTTACGGAAACAATTAAGTAGTTACTAGTAAACAAAAGTCTTGCAACCTCTTGCAACTATGCGATTACCTCCATTGTATTCGCCGGCTAAACCAGTTATAACCGCATCATGAAGCGTATAAATGTCCAGCCTATTCGCAGCCAATAATATGTGTAGGTAGGTGGTTATTAAAGAACTGTCTGTGCGTGATACCAACTGTTACTGATGTCCTGCATGTCACAGTGCAGGAACATTCAGTAGGGTAGAAACTTTACTTGTGTACATTATTTGTACCTAAGGTACAGTCTATTTCACAAAGGAAGGGTTCCGCGGCAGCAGAATAGACCAGGATAGTTATTAGAAGAGTTTAGAAGTACAACCAAGCGGTTGTCTCTGTTAGTTCATTGATTTTAAAAAAAAACCTTGCTGTCGCCGCACTGCGTGAAAAATAGTATAGGTATTAAAGAAACACCTGTGCGTGATATGATACCAACTGACTGTTACAGTTATCGTTCATTTCACAGTGCAGCAAAATGCAGTAGGGTAGGATCTTTATCTGTAAGTACCTACTTATCACTTTCAAAAAATTCGTGAGCTGCACTAACTTTTTAACCAATAATTTGTTAGGTTAGGTGGTTATTGAAGAACCATCTGTGTGTCCAACTATTACTGATGCATCTCACAGTTTAGGAACATTCAGTAGGATAGGAACTTTAACTGTAGATTCAGAAATTAATAGCAGTTACTTAGTATTTTATTTTATTTTTGTACCATTAAAAAGGGACTGCGTTAGTGCTCGTGAAGCCACCCTGTGTATTGTCTTATGTCAATGTCTTATCTCATTTAAATTTATTTTTCTATGTCAAAATATACTCAAAAATATGTATAAGTTTAAACAAAGTTTACGAGTATGTGTCAAGTGCGCTGTGTGCGCTACACAACGGCACCACAGAATACCAGCGTAGTCATAGTTTCCTGAACTATTACTGCTTATGCTGAGTGGTGAACGATTTGTGCCATTTTTTGTTAAGTATTATTAATTTTTATTAATACATTATTGTAATTTTATGCTGGCACAAATAAACGTTTTTTATCTTTATCTATTTTTCATTCCTTTTGTGTAAAGTTTTTATGGTGGTTTTGTATAAGTACGTACTGTGTTTTGTCTGTGCAGTTTTGTTGCCAAATAAATGTTTATCTTTCTATCCACATTATCTGTCACCGAACTCATCCTACTTGAAAAATAGTATAGGTGGTACATTATGTGGTAAACAACCATATGTGCGTGATACCAACTGTTACAGTTATCGTGCATCTCACAGCGCAGGAACATGCAGTAGGGTAAGGCACCTTATCTGTACTTGTCACTTCCAATATTTTCGCGAGTTGCACTAACTAGACATCCTATATGTATGTCGAGAGCAATACACGAAACTACTCATTCTATTTTAAAAACATGTTTTACTAATATATTGTAAATATTTGGGATTTTTTTATAAATAACCGTTTCATAGTTAAAAAAAATATTCCGTACCTAAATTTAACCTTGCGGTAATGGTAAATATAGGGCATAAAACTATTTTAATTCCTCTTGGATCCTATCATAAGAATCAAGTACTGAACACCTCTGAAACATGGCCTACCTTATAAAAAAATAATTCATAATTAAAAAAATATTTTATTCAGTGCGGCCGCATGGACCTTATTGAATTGGTGGAGTAATCGCGTAACAAACTTTAAAAAAAACACAGTTGCATTGAGAACCTCCTTATCTTTGTAATCAAGCGATTACCGATTATTACTTTTAACCAAAAGTAATCTTATCTACGTAAAGTTGCGTTTGAATATCCCAGTCACACATATACACAATCTAATTTATTTGTTAACGGAAACAAGTAAGTAGTTAATAGTAAACAAAAGTCTTGCAACCTCTTGCAACTATGCGATTCATCCTAACATTGTTTTAACGCGTTATTCTTTGCAAAGCTGAGCTACTGTTATGGGTGCACTGTGACTCCGTTGCACTTGG
This sequence comes from Pasiphila rectangulata, assembly GCA_963082625.1. Classification (NCBI taxonomy): domain Eukaryota; kingdom Metazoa; phylum Arthropoda; class Insecta; order Lepidoptera; family Geometridae; genus Pasiphila; species Pasiphila rectangulata. The sequence continues at coordinate 14,380,339 of OY720253.1, read as the reverse complement.
CAACGGTTCGCTTGACGTCACCTAGCGCCGTAATGAGGATGTCTTGCATGTTTGTATGAGTGAAACAACTGCACTATAAAATTAGCACCTAATTTACTAAAACATGAACAAAGGAAAAAGTCTCTTCTCTAAAGCCTATTTATATCAGACAAAAACGCCTTTGTGTAAAAAGAAATAAGAAGGAAAGAAAAGTATTTTTTTTAGACACAGGCTAGGTTTGTGACTAATTTAGTAACTGGCATTTGTATTCAAAACGTAAAATGAATCTTCCAAACCTTCCAGAAATAGTTTTGATTTCTTTCGCTGCTAATCAATGCGTATCAAAAAATAATTCTTTATAGAATCGTTTATCGATGAATCGGTTGGTGCGACGATGAATGGATAGGTATACATTATCATAGCTATCTTTCGATATCGTCAATCGTGATTTTTTTAACATCGAAGAGCTTCATTGACCATATACCAGAAGACCACGTTCACAAGCATAGTTTGTGACTGGATGATGATATGTGTTAGTACAATTTTCAGCATTATTTATTTATTTAGGAAGTAATCCTATTTTTAACTATGTTATAAGTTTGACCGCTATGTCTGTGTATCTGTCTGTGTGTCACTGTAGCTCTTAAACGAGTGGACCGATTTGCATTTGCATGCTGTTTTTATTATTTTAAAGCAGATTTTTCGGTGATGGTCTTAAACATGTTTTATCAAAATCGGTTGAGAAGTTTACAAGATATGGGAGGAGAAAGAGGCTATGAATAATCGGATGTTCCCAAATATACCCAAATATACAATATACGGAGTTTGGTATCAAATGAAAGGGCATGATGTGTAGATTGTAAAACTGGGGGAACACATTACAAAAAGAAATAGGTAACCTACGAGACTAAGTGTCGGGGGGTTACTTAAAATGTTTAAGTTTATAAACTTATCACTGATTCATACTGATATTAATATCCGAATGGAAAGCGATACCGCGGACCGCTACGCAGTGTAGAATGTTGTTCGGTCAGCTATACTAAGGCTATCTTTATGGCTATGGTCACGAGATATACTGTTGCAACAAGGAACCAAGGACGATACTAGACGATTGATAATTATTCAACCGACCTGCCCTGGTGCATAACTAGTTTTGTTATGCCTATGCGTCTACATCAGACTATTTATACAGTGTCATTTTGGGTCGCCGTGGGGTGCCGGGCAGTAGAATGTTACCCCTCCTCTCATACCCATGGACGCAGTAAGAGCCTGCTAAGGGATACCTCCGGAAGATGGGCAGCCGCGTCTTTCCGTGTATCAACGTCCCGTACTGCGCTCGCCAACCCGCCTGCCAAGCGTGGTGAGTATGGCAACTACCCGTCATGGGATCAGGCCTGTGTTCAGTAGTGGACGTTTCACGGCTGAAATGATGATGATTTTGGGAAAAACGCATTTTTAATCGCCAATACGGGAGGCAGCACGTCCATAATTAGTACAGTTGAGCAATCTGGTGATTGGATCTGATAACAATCAATTTAAATTATTTATTAAAAACCTTAACCTACTAATTACATGGGTATATTGTACACAGTAAACCAGCAATTGAGGGATTGGTTCAAAGCCTCGTCTTACAAATATCATTAACACATTTGTTTTCATGAAAGTTACTACAGATTTAAAAGCCGTGTTGAGGAAACCCGCAGCTTTGTTAGCTTCAGATGTATTGACCTGTTATTTCCTCTGACTAATAGTTGACTAAGCTGAGAGGATGCTATAGGTGCTGGGCAAGCCTAATCCATCTAACAATGTCCTAGGCACTGCAGCGTCCTTTACAGAATGATTACCAGTTGCTGACGCTGTATTAAATCATCTAAAATAAATGCAAACGCCTTGCTTTTTACTACGTATTTAACGCTATTATCAAGATTTGTCCTCCCATGCTAGTTAAAAAAACTGTGTGGGACTAGCGGGTTAAATTTTCAGTTTTTTTATTGTGAACATGTTATTAGGTAATAAATATCTAATCTAATCAGCCTGTAGGATCCCACTGCTGGGCAAAGGCCTCCCTTCCCTCTCTCCATACTTCCCGGTCCAAGGCGTTGGTCGACCAGTCAGCACAGTACATGTCCAGCTCATCCCGCCATCTGCGCCTGGGCCGACCGCGCGGTCGTTGTACCGCATGTGGGATCCACTCGGTGGCTATCTTTGCCCACATTTCTTCCGACATGCGACACACATATTAAGTAATAAAGTTGAAAAAATAAAAGTATAGAGTTTAAACAATTACACAATATATCTAGTGTACATTTGAGTCCTAGTTTTTGCAGCCCGGGTTGGTTACATGTTATTTTACAAGCATGAAGGCGCAGTACTGAGCCAATGACATTGAGAGTTTCGTTCGTTGTATGAAGAGTTTAAGTTTTACCCTTGCGCACGGTCGTTTTTGCATTAATAATTAATGATAAATTCAAAGATATATTTCTTTTTTATTTTATGGGCAGTTTGGTTATACTTAAATTCTATACCCGGTGGTGTAAAAATAAAAAAAAAATACCCAAACTTTAGAAAAAGATGGTTTTGTGGTTTTTTTGAGGTTCCTTTGAGAATTTATACTGTAAATACGACGTTTAAGCAAAATTTTAAACGGTGACTTTAAACATAAAATGTCGAATATTTTTTTTGACCTTTCAGTTTTTTCCACTACCTACCTGCATATAAAGAGAGCATCTGAAGAATAGCAATTTTCCGCGATCAGCTCGCTAACGCGCATCATTTGGGGTATACGTAAGGTGGAGATGAACTTTTTTTCTTGATTTTACCACCGTGTGGGGTATCGTTGAATAGGTATCATTTTGGGGTTGCGATTTAGGATTCCGTTTGCAAAATATTAAAGTTTAAAACTTATTCGAGCTTTCCCCTCCCCTCTTAAATTTAACAAACTGTACAAATCTGAAAAAAATCATGAATGTAGTTTTAACCATAAAAATACTAGAAAAATTACAGTTAACTTAGTTAGGTGAAAGGGTTAAGCTAGCTTGTTTAGTTTCAAAAAAATAGTCGCTCAAATAATTTATAAGTGACGCGGTTTCCCAAACGTTTGATATCTTCGCCGACAATATTTATAAGGTCAAATCGTTATTTATTTGAGACATAATCAAATCTTTAATCTGAATTCAATTTGTAATATTTAATTTATTATGATTTTAATTTAACTTATTTAGATATAATTTAAATATTTTTGTATTATTTACATTAATTTTAATATCATTTATCGAGATAATATTTAAATTTGTTTTTTAAACTTGTTTTGATTACTGTCTTAATTTTAATGTATTTGCAAATAATTATCATTTTAACTATTATGTAATTTTAATTATTTAATCATCAGTTTCTATATTGTAATAATTTCTGTCTATTCTATTATGTTGCTGTAATTTTGCTGTTTACTTGCTTTCCATTTTTAATGTAACAGTGTACTCTGTGTTAGTGAACTGATTAATAAATAAATAAACATACCGGAATTCAATTCTCAATTAAGTCGCAATTTTAAGTTAAGAGCAATTCTTAATTAATCTCAGACAAAAAAATCACTATATCAAAATCCTGACCCGCCCTGCCAAGCGTGGCGATTATGGCAACAACCCCTCATGATCAGTACTTAGTAATCAATGAGGGAGGCCTTTGCCCAGCAGTGGACGTCCTACGGTACGGCTGGAAGAGAAACTGTAGATTTGATTCCTTTTCGTTGATGATCTGATTGTGAGAAAACTTAAAAGGTTGATGGACAATTTGGGTGGTCTCTACGGTACTGACGAAGTGAATGCCTATTTTTTTAAGATAGGATACCAACACAGCTAGGTTTTAAAACTTCGTTTAATCTTTGTCTTATTTTTTTTTTATATTTCGTGCGGTCCTGCTTTTAATTTCATTATTTAATGCCAGTTATTCCAAAAACCGCAAGTCACTAGAGTCAGAGCTGTTCTAACATCAGTTTGTCTACCAGAAAGTAATCATATGCCCGAACTTTTTTTAACCTCAGAAAAACGTTTAAATTAGCACAAAAACTATCAGACTGCCAGCTAATATGGGTGGTCTGCTTGAGTGGTTGTTGAACTATCACGCCACTCTCGAAGGTCACGTGAAGACGTTTTATGTTGCTGCGTTTTAATAACAAGCTGAAAATGTCCTTCACTCGTAATTCAGCTTTAGTTATACAACAAAAGAACGATATACATATGTATACTTAGATAAATATTAAATTATTTGTAATTTTACTAGCAGTAGTAGAACTTTTCGTGAAGAATTCATACGGGGAAGTACTATCACCTATTTCTGCCGCCAAGCGGTAATGTCTGCATTGCTGTTCCAGTTCAAGGGTAAGGGGGCCGGGGAAATTACGGGCACATGAGACCTTATAACTCTATGTCTCTGGGTGACCGGCGCAATGCAGCGTTGGTCACGTGCTTAGTGAACGTGGTCACCGTGGTATTGCAGTTGTCATAGGTAGAGGTTACCGCCTAAAATCACCTTCGGCTTGTCTCGTCATTTAGTAGTATAAAAAAACAAGCAAAAAAATTTTTAAGCGAACCTACACATTTACGTAGTCCAATTCATTTTCATTCGCGCGTTTTGTATCTAAATAATAAAATTATCTTTCTTTCATCCCAGGTTAGAATCAGCTGTCGTTAAAGTGTCATTATCGTGTTATAAGCAGATAAAGTTTGAACGTGACCTTTTCATAGTTAAAGCACCACATCCTGTAAAACCTGTAACTTTAAAACGAAAATCGCGAAAGTTTTACTAGTAGTTTAATGGAAAGTCGTATAACTAACGTTGTTCCTTGGGGAGGTTAGAATAACCTCTTTCCGGTTTGTACTCCTATTATAATACAACCCGCATTTCCTGTAATTTAATAATCAACTTGAGCGGTAAATATCCCGTCTTCACATCCTTACAATTTCGCCTTCTAATTTACTAGCAGCGCTCCGCGGTTTTTCACACGCGTAGTTCCCGTTCCCGCGGGAATACGGATATAAAATATAACCTTTGTTACTCGCTGTTAATGCAGCTTTCCAGTGAAAGAATTTTAAAACCGGTTTTGTTGTTTGAGCGTGAAAGCGACAAACAAACTGACATTTGCTATTTTATATGCGTTAGGATACTCGCAGTTAGGATTTGAAGGCCATTCCATTATTCATAGGCTCTTCACTACAGGATATCTTCACAACGCCTTGTGTACGTTTGCGCCTTCTAGGTAGTCCAAAGTATTTTCCTCAAGATAAGTTTAAAATAGATAATGCTAGCCGTTACACACAGCAACATCCGGCCCAACGGTGACATGATCATTATTGAAAAAACCCTTAAAATAGAAGAATTAAAATAGAGAATAAAAAAAATCGGCCAAGTGCGAGTCGGACTTGCGCACGAAGGGTTCCGTATCATTATTTGGCAAAACAACTTGTTAATATCACGTTTGTTCTATGGGAGCCCCCTCAAATATATATGTATGTATTTTGTTTTGTTTTTATTTAATTATTTATTTTTAAAGTGAATACACAACCTGTTACTACCTGCTCACGTTATAAATATCGAGCAAAAACCGGCAAAAAATCACGTCAGTTGTATGGGACGACAAATATTTGAGTGGGGCCTCTTAAATATTTGTTGTATTCTGTTTTTAGTATTTGTTGATAAAGCGGCAACAGAATCTGTGAACATATTGAAGACTCCACCATTATATCTATGAAATATTGAAGACTCCACGAACGCTTCATTTCATTTTTAAATTTATCATCACCATTATCTCAGCCGTTGGACGTCTCATGCAGCACTAATCATGAAGGGGTTGTTGCCGTCATCATTCACCTTTATAAGAATCTGCCGAGGACCTCCGGAAGATGGGCGGCAGCGTTTTTTCGTGTATCGACATCCCGCAGGGTGATTGTGTATCTCGCGACAGGTCTTGCAACAGGCAATTGACAGCAATATTGCTGCCAAATGTCAATTCCTTGCTGTTCTTTAATACGAAATTGACATTTGACAGCAATATTGCTGTCAATTGCCTGTTGCAAAACCTGTCGCGAGATACGTAATCACCCTGCCGTACTGCGCTAGCCAACCCGCGAGGCAAGCGCGGCAACAAACCCACATGATTTAGTTAGAAGATCCGCGAGGGAGGCCTATGTCTAACAGTGAATGTGGACAAGCAGTCCTACGGCTGAGATAGTAATGATGATGATGAGCCAAGAGCCTGCAACAAATGCTATTTATTTATAACTAGCTTCACCCCGCCGCTTCGCAAGCGTTGTACCCGGATAAAAAGTACGTGTTAATCCTGGTCAACATTTATACGTGTGGCAAATTTCAGCTCATTCCGTAGGCTATTTGATGATGTTGATGATGTTTCCTAGCCGATTTCGGTCATGGCGACTGAGTATTCAAATAAGAAGTCTCATAGGAGGGTTCTGGTTTTCTACCCTTTCATGTGCTCTAAGGTGGCTTGTGTACCCAATCTTATAAGAGAAGGTACGAGAGCACTTTGGGCACGTTAATACCCCGTTGTTAAAATTGTACCGGATGTCAGCTGGAGCACGGGCCTTCAGCTCATCGGGCTTCCTATCGAGCTCCTCGCGACGCTCATCTTCAAAGGTATCAACATTATTTCATCCATACATTTACAAATATAATATACCATACAAAATATACAAACAAAATTTTGCGTTTGTATTATTAGTGTGATTTATACGATACAGATTTATCTAGTGTCCACAGGATAGTGAGCCACAGGCAATCTCAAGATTTTTGGGCGCAGTAACATAAAAACTATGTAATTAATAACTAATTAATGCTTAAATTATGTTTAAAATATGCGTAACATTACTGTAATTGAAATTGTTATTGCCTTTATCTGATGTTATGATTTTTTTATGATAAAAAAAATTACTGCAATTTGGCATTGTTACAGTCGTTCCGTCCGCTGCTGTCATGCGCGCCCGTGGCCATGGTGGGGTTCGACCGGAATGCGCACACGCAGGACATCACCAAGAACATCCAGTACATCAGCAACGATAAGGTCAAACTGACCGCTGATCCGAAGACTATGAAGTGAGTTAACTTTTTGAACTATCATGCTTGTGAACACTATGCAATCACCATTCATCATTTCAGCTGTAAAACGTCCACTACTGAACACAGGCCTCCCTCATGGATCTCCATGAGGGGTAGTTGCCATACTCACCACGCTTGGCAGGCGGGTTGGCGAGCGCAGTACGGGATGTTGATGCACGGAATGACGCTGCTGCCCATCTTCCGGAGGTATCCCTTAGCAGGTTCTTACTGCATCCACGGGCATGAGTGCAGGGGTAACATTCTAGTGTCGGCACCCCAATATAATATAATATAATATTTATATAATATAATATTTACGGGCTATTTACTATGATTTGATTATTTTTGAGTTTCCCGATATTTCGACGCAGTTTCACACGTCATGATCACGTATCAACTGAAGTCTTTTGCGAGTGTTTAGTCATTGGCAGACAAAACGATCTACCCACTTTCTAAGTCTCTGACTGCGAATGATGGCCCTACTACCGAAATATCGGGAAACTCAAGAAGAATCAAATCATGGTAAATATTGTATATAGTGTATGAAGTGAGAATTCAGCAAGCTGAAATATCCCCCATGTTAGCCGTGGGACGTCCAGTGTTGGACATAAGCCTCCCTCGTACCAGTATTTGGCAAAACAACTTGTTCAAAACAAATATACAACTTAATATTCTGTGAAAATTTAAGCCGTTATTAATATCGAGTAAAGAACGACAAAAAAATAGTTACGTCTGTTGTATGCGAGCCCCTCTTAAATATTTGAATTACATCATTACATTACATTAGAAATACATCATCTGTAAAAAAATCAACTGTCAAGCTATCACGGTTCATGAGATACAGCCTAGTGACAGACAGACGGACAGCGGAGTCTTAGTAAAACGGTCCCGTTTTTACCCTTTGGGTACCGAACCCTAAACAGAAGTATAACAACATAACAAACTTACGATTACGCCACTGTCTATGTTATTCTATAATTCCTGTCCGTTCCAGGGTTGCCTGGAAGAGATCGCTCATAGCGATTGAACGCCTTTGATTTTCCTCTGTTATAATTTTATTCTTCCTTATTATGTTTGTATTATTTCAATGTGTGTTATACAAAAAAGAGTTATCCAAATAAATAGATTGCATAAACTCGTATTTAAGGTCAGACAAGCCACTACTCTGAGTCGTAATTTTGTAATATACGTATTGTAATGTACGCCCACTCTCATCTATGCGGGATGCTCACGTGACCTTGCATGCTATTGCTTATTTAGTGAAACCCTAGGTATCCCAATTGCAGTACAATTGTACTTCGCTGGTACGATCATTGTAGACGACTAAAATGCTCCCAGTACAATAGCCGTGGAGTGCCGGCAGTAGAATGTACCTCTCTATACCCGTGGATGCTGTAAGGGCCTCCTAAGGGATACCACCGGAAGATGGCCAGCAGCGCCTTTCCGTGTTATCAACATTACGTACTGCGCTCGCAAAACCCGCCTGCCAAGCGTGGTGAGTATGGCAACTACCCCTTATAATAATAGGCCTTTTCATCTATGTCAGATGTTTTAAGCAGCAAGACGGAGGCACTTGCGTTCGTGGCTATAGAGTCCAATTCGAGAGAGGGATCCCTCGGCCACACTTGCGACAAGTGTATGCGTATGCTCTCCCTGGTGGTCGGGTTTGGAGGCCTGCTCGTGGCGCCTCATGCGTTTTTCTTTTAATAAATTAATCCAGGCATCGTCGTGTATTGTTTGGCCTTCATGGATGAGGCGGCGCCATTTGTCTCTGTCCTCGGCTAGTTCCTGCCATTGGTCGCTAGGGATGGTAAAAGCAACCATATCACGCTTAGCGCTATCTTTGTAGCGGAGTATTGGTCTCCCGACGGACCGTTTTGCGTCTGCAACTTCTCCTAACAGGATTTGGCGTGGCAATCGAGTCTGTTCCATGCGGTACACGTGTCCTAGCCACCTCAACCTCCTCTTTTTAAGAACGGCCGTGATGCTAGGGAGCTGTGCTTCGCCTAGAACAGACTCGTTTGTCACGCGGTCTTTCCATGTAATGCCCAGTATGCTTCGAAGGCAACGCATATGAAATGTGTTCAATCTGCGTTCTTGCTTTGCGTACGTAGTCCAGTATTCTGCCCCGTACAGAAGTGTGCTTAGGACGCATGCTTTCCATAAAAGAGGCCTGTGTTCACTAGTGGACGTTTTGCGGGCGAAATGATGATAGATTAGATAGATAGAGATTAACTCTTTTTGTACGCACGCCATACATATTTCTTTAAAGGTTAACGTAATTTAGTGTAAGTATAATTAACTGCAGATTATAAACGCCAATAGCAACTACCATTCTTATGATATTCATGAAGGACAACTTATGTGAAACTTCCTTATCCATTGTTATCCGGTAGAGCCTATAATTGGCTTTATATTATATTATTTATTGTTACTAGTTAACCATATATATTTAATGTATGTATAGCTGTTGGTCTTCCTATAAGTAAATAACTCCCTCTAGTCTCCCTCCCCATACATAATAATACACAAAGAGCGCTTCGAATTTCTTTCTGATTTCCATTGCGCTCCTCCGAGACCCTCATTCAATGTATGAGAAGTCATTTACAGTTCAGTCATGTACATTTACAGTCATTTACAAGCCATTCGTTTATGGAATGCACTGCCCCTGGATATCAGACGTGCTAAATCACTCGCTATCTTTAAAAAACTGCTCAGTATCAATATTATCTATTATTGTAATTAGCTATTTGATAAATTGTGGTATTTTAAATTTATGTTTGTTTGTTTAATTTTAAAATTTACGACACTGTATATCATTCTACAGGGTATTTCATTAAGCGCTTCCTATCTTTAAATTTAAATTAAACAAAAAGTGTGTGAGATATCATCAAAATTTTTTATTCGTTTGAAAGACCTATCGATGCCATTATGTATGGAATACAACATCATTAAAATGTCCGCCAAGGCTTCTCTGGGTGGAGCGCATCCGAAATGTCCATTTTTCCATGACTCTGGCGCATAAATCAGGCTGAATTTGACCGATGGCATGGGTAATGTTGGCTATGAGGACCGCTGTGGTTTGTGGCTTATTCGCATAGACCTGAGACTTAAGAAAACCCCACAAAAAAAAGACTAACGGGGTCAAATGTGGTCAAGTTGTGGTCTGCGAAAGGCCGAGTTCTTGTGAGCGACGCAAATTGACTGCCTCGGATTCTCCTGCACACTCTCACGGTTAGCAGCGATGTTTTCGGCAGATCTTGCGTTTCGTCAACGTACGGGTGTTGGTCGATCGTTTACTGAACCAGTGGACTCAAATTTATCCACGACACTGCGAATAGTCCTCTCGAAAGGACGACTATGGCGACCGTAAAATGGGCGAAGCGCGCGGTACGTTGCCCGAACAGAACACCCATTTTGATAAAACAATTTTATTATTTGCACGTGTTGTTGAATGCTGGATCCGTCCATCCATTGTGATTTGGCATAATAGACTCAATAAATGACAACTATATTTGACAGGTGTAGCTTCAACAAGATGGCCGCTATCAACTGTCAAAGTTCGGAAGTCCTAACTGGAAGACCCTTTATATTCCTGTCCATCCCAAGGTTGCCTGCAAGTCATCTGTCATAGCGATAAGGCCCTTTGATCTCCGGTGTTTTTATTCCGCTTCATATGTCTGTATTCTTTTAATGTGTGGGCACTATACAAAGTTATCTATCTAAATAAATAATTTGCACATATTCGTATTCAAGGTTGGACAAGCCCGTAGACCGTCCCCTCTGCGTGATGATAAACTGGCTGCTGGCGCGGCAGAAGCACGTGATGAAATACGCTACACTGTACCTGGAGCAGGGCTTCGACGTCGTCAGCGTGTCCTGCACGCCCTGGCAGCTGATGTGGCCCATGAAGGGAACTCAGGTGGGTTTTTAAAGATGGAAGTAGACCTTATAAGTAAGACAAGTAATTTATTTCTCCGTGGCAGATAATGTGGAAAGTTAAGGGAACTTGAGGGTATTTAAAGATCCAGCAAGATATAGAACCAGCAAGACATTTTCCAGGTAAAGTTTTCATAGCAAGAAAATGGAACAGAAAAAGGGATTTTTAGATAGAAATAAGGAAGAGGAGACACTCAGATTTCCAAGAAGATTTATCGAAAACGACGGTTAACAGGGGGAAACAGGGTCTGAATCTTCGATGAGGTTAAGCGGGAATACCTGTGCTTGATAAAATCTCACGAACGCAGATGAAAGAAGATGATGTAGAATGAAAGTAACTCAGGCACCATGTCCTATCATTCAGTTGCAATATCAAATGGTTTAGTCTACCAGTGGTCTTCTAGTGGACAGGCCCGTAGCGTGATGATAAACTGGCTGCTGGCGCGGCAGAAGCACGTGATGAGATACGCTACACTGTACCTGGAGTAAGGCTTCGGCGTCGTCAGCGTGTCCTGCACGCCCTGGCAGCTGATGTGGCCTATGTAGGGAACTCAGGTGGGTCTTGAAAGAAAGAAAGTAGACCTTACTCGTATAAGTAAGAAAAGTTATTTATTTCTCCGTAGCAGCTAATAAAAAAGTTAAGGGAACTGAGGTAGGTAGGTATTTCAAGATAGAACCAGCCAGATATTATACGGAAAGTTGGAAAAAAATGGGGCTCAGGAAGTGCTCCGAGATAGGTATAAGAGAGAGGAGACACTCAGATTTCTTTAAAATAATTATCGAAAACAACGGTCAACAGAGTTGGACCTACAAGTTCAGAGACCAGCCCAAGACTTTGACTTTGAAAGAAAATTCACCCCATACTTTCCCCTGTATTTTCCAGCTAGTGACACTGGACCTGCTGAAGTTCATGCAGCAGAATGAAAACGATCATCCAATGGTGGTGCACGGTTTCTCCGTCGGCGGCTACATGTGGGGCGAGCTCTGCAACCACGTGATGACCAATAAGGAGCTGTGAGTACCACCTCTTGTCTACTCTTGTCTACAGTGTGTATTCTAATATGTGTACTAGCCCGAATGGGGGTGATTCATACCACCCCAATGAACAACTTTAGTTTTACAACGTTCCAGCATTCGCTGTTTTTAATTCAATAAAAGACCACGAAAGTTTCGACTTCAGCAGCTGATTATACGATGATGACAGGCTAAACGCCAGCTGATTCTTGACAGGGTCCTTGACCGGCGCGAAGACTTGCCGTAAATAAATTAAAAAAATCATTTTTGACCCAGGATCATGCATCTTTTGTATTACATAAGTACAATGTAAATAAGTTGAGAATAGAGAACGACGAAAAATAAAAATCCGAGTACTTACTTTACATACTCGCTGTCCCTCTGAAAGTACTCATCCAGGTCGTAAGAACCATTTGCGAAAAGCCATCTTCCCTAGTTTATTTTTAAACATAGGACCCTCGAGAAGTTTTAAATCTAATGGCAAGCTGTTGTATATTTTGATTGCAGTTACATTAGTGCTTTTACTGTACATGGTGTTATTAACTTGTGGAATATTGATGTTGTATTTATATTGGTTTCTTAGTGCAGTAGTACGGTTGGACTTTACATTAAAGGTAGTGAAAATTATTCTTAACAAAGGGACAAATTCCAAAAATGTAAATACATGTAAGGGTTAATAATTTTACTTCTGCAAAAAATCATTCGAAGCGAATCTGTTTCTTTCATATTATAATATTGAACGCAGACATCTTTTCTGCATGATAAAAGTTGATTTTACGTTGACAGAGTTGCCCCAAAGGATGATTCCATAGCTTAGCTGAGGATATACAAAACCATAGTATGACTGTTTGGCGATATTTTTTGATGAGATAGAGCTAAGGACTGAAAGAGCATATCAGTATTTTGAAATTTTATTATTGATTTTACTTATATGGGCTTTCCAATTTAAATGAGAATCCAGTGTTATGCCCAAAAAGTTTGTATCGTCTACCATTTCTACATAATTGTCTTTGTTAACTATTTTTAAACTAATTGATGGGGTTTTGTAATTTTGTAAGCGCAAGAATTTAATTTAACCTGTAAATTTATAGATTTAAGCCAATTTACAATGGATTCCAGCATGTTATTTATTTTTATTTCCAACTCCGATGATGTTATTTAGTGGGATAAAAATTTTTGCGTCATCGGCGAATATGACACACAGGTGTTTAGTAATTTTGGGAAGGTTATTAATGTACAAAAGATAAAGTAAAGGTCCAAGTATACTACCTTGAGGAACACCGAATTTAATATAATCAAAGGCGGATTGAACATTTACAATTGTTTTTGTTTCTTTTTTATAGCTTTCTATGACAATAGATTGGCTGCGATGGTTTAAATATGAAGTTAAAAGAGTTAATGCTGTCCCTCTAATGCCCACGTTTTCTAATTGACTTAACAGCAGTTCGTGGCTAACACAGTCGAAAGCCTTAGACATATCAAGAAAGAGAGCCACTCTAAACTTGTACCTTGTAACTTATGTACCTCATCCCAGACTTGTTTAAGCAATCTAAAGATAGCTAAAGTAGTGTTTTTTGTTTAATTGATTTATATCTATAATATTATTAATGAATATAACCTCGTAAAAGCCGTAATATATTAGGGGGGCGAGCCCTCTATTATGCATAGCGCTGTCTGTCTGTCTGTCTGTAAGTTGTTCGTTAATTACAGATATCAGCCCGTGATGGACCGTATCGCCGCCCAGACGTGGGACAGCGCCGCCGACATCACCGAGATCACGATCGGCGTCCCGGCCGCCATCTTCCCCAAGAACGCCATTATGCAGAAGACGCTACGCGCTTATATGGAGTGAGTACACTAGCATGTAAATCGGTGGTTCTTAACCTATTATAATAATAATAAAATCATTTATTACAGGCAGCATTAGTCAAGTTAAAATACTTAAAACTACTTAAAACTACAGCCCATATAAAATATATACCTTACAATCTAACATACATATAAAATAACCTTATCTACTAGCACGTAATGTCTGTGACGTGTGCCACGGTATGTGCTGAGACCGGCAGTCGTCCGCGAAAACGCCGGAACAGCACATTCTTCGGCCAGAATTCTTCCTTTGTGAAGGTCGAAAGAATATCTGTTGGAACACGCACTACAATTATTAACATACAAGTAAATGGGGAACCAGTTGAATGTGTAGCAGAAGCAAAAAATTTGGGCATGATCATGGATAGACATTTACACTTTGAACCCCATATTGCTGAAATGGTGCGGCAATCTCTTTTTCGCCTCAGGACTCTATACAAAATCCGCCCATATTTGAGTGAAGACATTAGAATCCTACTTTGCGAGTCATTAATACTTTCGAGGCTAAACTATTGTGACACGGTATATGGCCCCTGTCTTCTCAGTAGAACAGTGAAGCTCATACAGAGAGTGCAAAACGCCTGTAGCCGTTTCTGTTTTAACATACCTCCGAGAACACATGTTTCTCCCTTCATAAACTCTGCAAACATGTTGAATATGAAGGCACGTAGGCAATTGCACCTGGCATCACTTTTATTTGGCATCACTAAGTATAAGACACCACCATACTTGTACAATAAATTAAACTGGGCTGGTGATACCGGAAGGTTCCCTAAAAGATCATGCACCAACCTTATTTTGTTGACTCCAAGGCACAGATCCGTAGCGTTCCGTGGGTCCTTTCGATTTGCTGCTACTCACTGCTGGAACTCCCTTCTCCCGCCGATTCGTAATCTTAAAACCATTGGAACGTTTAGAACCCATCTCAAGAAGGAACTATTGCGCAGGCAAAAATCTGAGTAGCACGATGTATTTTAATAAACTTACCCGCTTTCCGCAACAGCAAATCTTTTTTCTTGTTTTGTTTTTTTCTTCCCCGGCTTTCAAATTTTCCATAAACTCTTATTGCACATTTATTCCCAGAAATAATATTTAAATTGTTGTCTAGTTGTAATGCATGTTTCTAAATAATAACCTAACATGCCATCATGCATTACAGCTTTTAGTTTGGTTAGAGTTAGGGTTTGGTTAGGTTACTTACATACACATGGTTGGTTAGGGCTATTTGCACACACGATTTGACAGCGCTATTATACCGTAACGAGTTTCGACTGTATGCCAGTTTGGGTACAACACACAACGAAATTGCTACTTTAATGGTAAATAGGAGCAGACTGAAAACCAGCGTTGCTCCATTCCTATTCCAGGAGCGGAGCAACACAAGCTGAGGCTGCCTCCTTTTTAGTGCACATTATCAGCGCAGACCAGCCAGTAGTACCCTTAGTTAGTGTATATTAAAATATTGTTTAGTTAGTAGTATTGTTTAGTTTAATAGTATTGTTTCAACAATTTAATTAATAAGTTTTCTATAATCTGTCTTTTTTCTTAATTTGATTCATGTTTTTTGTTTTATTTTTTTGCTGTTTTAGTTTTTACCAACTCTTTTATTTTATTACTCTTTTATGTTCCTACCTCCTGTTATAAACTAAGATAAATGTGTTATGTAATGTCTTATGTCTGTGCTGTTTTTGTGAACTAAATAAATGTCTATTCTATTCTATTCTATTCTATTCTACAAAAGATTTAAAATCCTTGTGACGCGACTCCAACAGCTCGACCCGCACCAAGTAGTTGCTCTTCATCTTCACATATTCCACGATCTCCTCCAGCTTCGTGGTATAGTGAAGCCTGGACACGTACAGCAGCGTCGTAGGCACGGCCGCGCGCAACAAGTAGTTTGGTCCGGTCGGCGCGGGGCCGCACTTGTTTCGGCTGCAAGAAGCCTTGCAGCCTGCAAGCCTTCTGCGCACCACCTCAGTAAATCCTTCAGCATCACATGGCTTTCTCTGACGAGCAGCCTGTACGGGTTCAGTGTAGCGAACAGGTGCGCAGCGCTGTTTCTTTGTCCCCTTCTTAGATTGAGCTGTCGTTGCCGGTGGCGCGGGGGCAGCGGGCTGGCAGCTTTTGGCGACAGCGGTAGCGTAAGCGCGCGCGGGGAAGTAGGCGCTGGCGCAATTGTCACAATAGTTTGGTCCCACGAGCGGAGAGGCGGGGGACGGGCGGGGAGGGCACGGTGTACTGACGGTGTCGGTGTCAGCTTCCAATAACGCTGACTCGAACGATGTCGCCGATGCGTTTAATTGTCCTCGTCCTTGTTTGATATGAGTCGCTTTGTCAGGCCCAGGTCAACTTTGAATGCTCAAGAACTGTTCTTTTTTATACGACAAAATAACAAGCCGAAGGCCCATCTGATGTTAAGCGATGACCTCTACTTATTGCAATTGCAATACCGCGGTAATAACGCTCACGAAACACGTGACCAACGCTGCATTACATTGCGCCCGTCACCCGTTGTCACTCTCTGACAGAGATATGTAAGGTTTCATGTGCCAGTGATTTCACCGGCCCCCTTACACTTCAAACCGGAACACAGCAATGGAGATAGAATACAGGAATAGTAGTGTAGAGTATATCCCTGGATAAACTCTTCCCATAAAGTTCTACTACTACTACGTTCTTTCTAAACTTCACTTATAAAACTTGTATTTGTCCACTGATATAATATGAATATTTGTTAGTATATTTTTAACTTTATCTTCTTCCCTAGATACCACATGAAAACTTTCCACACCGCCGCAACGATCCACTACATCCGTTCCTCTCAGCTGTTCCACACTAACCTCTGCCACGCGCCGGCTCTGTTCCTGCTCTCCAAGAGCGACCCCGTGGGCGCCGAGAGGAGCAACAAGAGCGTACACGACAGCTGGGTGCAGATGGGAGTCCAGGTAACGTGACCAGATAGGTTCTCTCAGCGGAAGGCTTCTGTCTTCATTCCTCTCAGCTGCTCCACCTCAACTTTCTCTCCAAGAGCGACCCCGTGGGCGCCGAGAGGAGCAACAAGAGAGTACACGACAGCTGGATGCAGATGGGAGTCCAGGTAACATGACCAGATAGGTTCTCTCAGCGGAAGGCTTCTGTCTTCATTCTTCTCAGCTGCTCCACTCCAACTTTCTCTCCAAGAGCGACCCCGTGGGCGCCGAGAGGAGCAACAAGAGCGTACACGACAGCTGGATGCAGATGGGAGTCCAGGTAACGTGACCAGATAGGTTCTCTCAGCGGAAGGCTTCTGTCTTCATTCCTCTCAGCTGCTCCACCTCAACTTTCTCTCCAAGAGCGACCCCGTGGGCGCCGAGAGGAGCTACAAGAGCGTACACGACAGCTGGATGCAGATGGGAGTCCAGGTAACGTGACCAGATAGGTTCTCTCAGCGGAAGGCTTCTGTCTTCATTCCTCTCAGCTGCTCCACCTCAACTTTCTCTCCAAGAGCGACCCCGTGGGCGCCGAGAGGAGCAACAAGAGCGTACACGACAGCTGGATGCAGATGGGAGTCCAGGTAACATGACCAGATAGGTTCTCTCAGCGGAAGGCTTGTTTTCCTTCCTCTCAGCTACTCCACATCAACTTTCTCTTCAAGAGCGACCCAGTGGGCGCTGAGAGGAGCCACTAGAGACTACACGACAGCTGGGTGCAGATGGGAGTCCAGGTAACATGATCAAAATCGTCTGTTACTCCATTACTCCTAGCTGGGAAGCGTTTATGATCAGAACTATAGTCATAATGTCATGCGATACTCGCGCGGAAACGGACATATTTCGCTCGACCACGATTTTCGCGCACTACGGTAAATAGAAGCTGTGCAAGCTTGTCCCACATAATTACATCAAACACCAACAAAGAAAATGAATCGTCTTTCTTGAGCGTTTGCGATTACTACATACATTTTGAGCAATACAGTTTTAATATCAATAGTTGTTCTATCTAACACAACAAGTCGGGAGTAATCAAAGCTATGATCAAACTAAATTAAGATAAAATTGCAGGCAGAAAATCAATATCAAATCGTGTAGGGTTATTTCATAATTCATAATGTTTATTTCAAAAACAAGCATGCATAAATCAAATAATATTATAAATACAAAACTTTCTAGGTCTAGTAGGTTTAAGATAATGATTTGTGAATGAATTTTGGTGGTGTGCAGTGCCCGCACTAAGTGTTGCAGCATTTAATTAGTATGTATGTAATAAGTCACAAGAGCGACTATACTAAAAAAATCATTACACATAATCACAACACAGAACAAAAATAAAATGTTTAAGCCTAACAGTAAAAATCCAATACAAAAAGCTCCAAAATGGTCCCAACTCAGCTGACCTATTATCATGTATATAATTTTGTTATTGTGTTTATAGATTATTTATTCTCAAAAGAAAAATACATTTCACTTAAATGAGAAAGAAACTTAAAATACGTAACTTAATATAACTTCGAGCAGCTGAACAATTACAGATTATAAGTTGATTATGTTCGATTACTAACATTAAAAAGTTTTATAAAACTAAAAAAAACAAAAACACATGTCCAATGTGTTTTCTTTGTCATCGGACCATATCAAAAGGAAATATATCGTTATTCTGATATTATCATGTATTTAATTTTGTTATTCTGATATTATCATGTATTTAGTTTTGTTATTCTGATTCCAGTGCACCTGGCGCATCTGGGACAAGTCCCCGCACGTGCAGCACTATATCAAGCATCCCAAGGAGTACCTGGCCGCCCTCTACGCGCACCTGGACGCGCACGGGCTCGTCTCCCAGCCCGACAAGATGAGGATGCGACTCTAATGCAACGGGATACGGCTGAGAATCGCTTGCATTAACATTAGGAAACATATTACATAGTTACACGTACAGTCGCGATCACAAGTTAATATTCCAGGATTCGAACCATTTATATATAGAGAGTCGTGTCACGGCACCGAGAAGTTACTTCGAACGCCGAAATGGAGATTAACTTGTTTAGCTAGTTAAACAAGGTTGCAAAGATACGTGTATAACATATCTTTGCGTCCTTTTCTAACTACCGAACGACTTAAAATTTTTACACATAAGGTTGAAAGTCGTATACAACTAAGGTTTTAGTAGTTGTACAGAAAATACGTTTCAAAATTAGCGGATTAAGCTCAGATTAGTTTCCAGAGACATTTTCCACTGGACGCGTTACTCGGCCGATCACGCCCTATACCCCGCTGTCACTCAGTCAGCCTTTTAGCCTAACTGACCGAAATTGTCTTGTCAGTGCGTCGTTGGTTCTCGAGGACAAGCATTCGGTATTGTTTTGTAAAAATTATAGTGACCGATCCGCCAATATTTATTTTCATAGGTAAGTACAATTTTGTCCCATAAAAGCAGCTTAGCTTTTTCGTAAAATTTTATAAATTTGATGTAATTATTTCATTAATACCGCCATTTTAAAAAGTACTCAAATTTTTATGCAATTTAACTAAACTTGTGACCTACCGAAACAAGTCGGATTATACCGTTCATTATCCATTTGTTCATTACAAAGATGTTCAATAGGGCTTGATACTATCGATGGAAAATATCTATATGAATGAAAGAACGAATCCCAACACTTTCAGATTTCCAATTGATCCACTAAGAAAGAGTGGGTAAAAGTAGTTCGCCGAGAAATGGCTTGGATTTCCAAAAAACACAGCAGTGTATGTGGTATACATTTTAACCAGAGTGCTACTATGATAAATCAAAAAAAGTTTCAAAACTACGCAAAGATGCTGTTCCTACCTTAAATCTGCCAGAATTTGTAAGTAGATTTTGAAATGTCATTATAAAATTCTCAGAATTTATTCTTCAAATATTTGTTCTGGGTAGACTTTAATAAGTACCTATTTCATGTTCAGTCACATGAAAGTACTAAATGCTTAAAGTATATCACAAAATACAGAAATAGCGGAAAATGACGAAAAAATAGCAGCTCATAAACCAAGTACTCCAGTAAACGTAAGTTTGTTTCTTGAATTTAAATGACAGGACCGACCAATTTGATGCGGCGGGCGATGGTCCCCCTGCGACGCAGGAGGTTGCGGGCTCGATTCCCGCAACCTCTATATTATATATTATTATTTAGTTGCTTCTGTCAGCTGCATAACATGCGTTTTTCCATGATATGGTAAGACATATTGATTTAATTTGATGTTTTTTTTTACCAAACAGCAAATAAGAGAGTGCTCAATTAGTGACTACGGCCCATCATTTTATTTATTTATTATTTGTACCTCTGGAGGACAACAAACGAACCCACTCCTGCTCCTATACTGGCGTGCAAACATTGTACCTTCTCTAAATTGGTTTCTGTGTAGCAATGTGTCGTACGTAATGCCGGGGCTGCACCTCAGCGTAATCTTATTAATTAGTGTTCTATTTGTCGGAATTTATAAAGCAAATCTGTAATTTTGAGCGCTAATTAAAGGCACTAGGTGCACGCATTTGAAGCCTCGGCATTAGGGTGAACTGAACAGTGAAATCACTATTAAAATATTTTTTTCACGAAGTACAGGCAAACTATCGTATTTAGGTACTATAATTTGAAGTCGAAATGTAAGTAACCAAACTACATTTTGCGTCATTCATTTATTTTTATCGATATAATTTCATCGACTGCGTCAATCACTATAGAACATCTTCTAGAATTGTGAAACAGTGACAACGCTATATGCGTAACTAAGACAGTAAAAAATCACTCCCACCGTACCCCGCAAAAATTGGTTGAACGTGATTGCATTCATTTTGCAAGCATAACGTGTCCCGTGGAAAACGTCTTTGATAGTTTCAGACAACTGCAATACGGCGGTGATCACGTTCACTAAGCACGTGACCAACGCTGCATTGCATTGCGCCCGTCACCGTGAGACACAGATGTAAGGTCTCATGTGCCTGTAAATTCACCAATGCAGTTTAGCATATAAGTCTATTATTGTCGTCTATAATATAGTAACAATGAATTTGTAATATATTCGCACTGAAGTTTGGTATATTACTGCAATTTTTTTTAAAGACTTTATAATTAGTTAAATAAATTAAAGAGGCGATTTTAAGATCATAATTAGCTACTAAAGATGTACTTTTAAAATCTAAATTTTTTGATGATTTTTGTCATAACATTAAATAAGTTTTGTTATTTCAAAGATGTTCAAAATACTCTTATTATATCTAGGTTTAAGCATTTTCTCATTATCATTATACTGTGTAAGGAATCAAAAGTAGATGTGATTTTAAAACTATTGGCATTGTATGTAAGTACATATAAACATTTTGTATTAATTGTATTTTTTTATTTATTATCTAACAGAACAAATCACTAAAATAAATAAACTATGATGAATATAATATGGCTTTCACCACGTACCTAACTTATTATCATTTTGCTGACGTTTCGTAGACCATTTGGAGACTTCTTCATGAGCTCCGTCCGTGGCCGCCTCCGAGGGCCGCGTGAAAAGATTTGATGATAATAAGATATGTGGTGGAAGTATTATATTTATTAAATGAGGTCAAGCGACGGTAATTTCGATTCAGAACTTATACTTTCAATCCGAAGGTCGTGGTTCCATACCGGTAGGGGCCTGGACGAGCGTATCCATCTAACAATGCCTGGGACATTGTTCACTTTATTTAAACGTATCTCACAGTAAATACGTAGAGCGTCGATTATCCGAACTAATTGGGGGACTAGCGTGTTCGGAAAACCGGTATTTTCGGATAATCGAACTACCTATAATGTATATTGATTCAGCCATACATATTTACGTACTGGTAAATGAAAACCATATTTACATTTATATCCTTATTGACAAATAGTAATCAACGACTAGCGGATACTTAGCGCGAGAGGCGGGAAAGAAGCACGCGCGTATCGGGCGGGCGCGTACCTAGTAGTTCGGTTAAGCGGTCGTTCGGGTAATCGACGCTCCACTGTATGTATATTTTTACGTTTTGTTATAGTTTAGGTAAAAGCAAACTTTGTAGTTATAAATAAAAAAGTTTTGGTACCTATACGTGTTTTTATTTTTTACTGACTTTAATAAAATGAGGATTTTTAATCAATCAAACAAGCATTGGTACGGGGGTACTAGAAAAGGGGGCGAAGGTTTCCGAAAAATGCCATTAGCTTTTATTTATCTTGCCCTGTATGAATGTATGTAACTATATTTGTTCGAGTGGAATCTTGCAACTCAATTTTGAAACAGATATCTTCAACCAATTGAGCTGAAATTTTGTGTACATGTTTTCTTTGGATGACAATGCATGGTCAGCTATGTGACGTCACTCTGAATCGAACATGGCGGGACACCCAAGATGGCGGACTAGTTATTCTTAAGGCGAAATACAATCGTGTTGTGTAGGCATTCGACGAGCGATCGCCGCGAGGGGTCCGCCCCACTCCCCGCGCGCTCTTGGCTATCTACTCACTAAAAACACAGAATAGTATTCTGTGCTAAAAAGGTAGGTAGGCAGGTAGGTATATAAAGTACACGTACGATTTGATAGGGTATGTTCTTAGATTAGATTAGGGGCATTACTCCCCCAATGATTTTATATTATATTTATTTTGTAGGTATTTATTTATAAAAAAATATATATTGTATAGGTATTCGTTTTATCACCTAGAAAACCCGCATCCATTTTGATCAGGTCTCTAGCTCTATTCAAAGATTACCTGGACGAAAACGCTTTTAGTAATAAGTTAGCCAGTAGATAATTAGTTATGGTACATACACTTCTTGTAAGTCGTAAACTTTTGCTTTTTGTCTTCTCTAGATATCTATAAGGTACCTGGCCCTAAGATGGCCCACTTTCAGAAAAAACTTATTTGCAAGAATTTTGTTTCATGTAGTGGTTATTTGTATAACAAAATATAAATAAATGCAAGGGTAAACATAAAGATTCAGTCAAGATTCGGTTGAATTGAAGAAAACAGGTAGGTATTTTAGATGTGATTATTTTTATTACTATCTACGTATTTATGCATTCTAATAATTCTCTAACCAGCCCAACTCCTTGAAGTACCAGAGTAGTACTTTGGTGATTGACAGCTTCGTTGCAGCTTTTCTATGGTTGTGGATGGGGTTGATGCGTCAATGAGAGTTCATTCCCGTCATGTGTCATTCATTCTCCTCGGTGGCCATGCAGTATACCACAACGTGTTCCACAGTTTCTTCCTGGAAGTAGCCAAGACACAAGCTGCTGTCTGTGGCTCAAGTCTTGAAAAGATGATGGTTCAGTTTGAAGTGTGTTATAATACCCACCGTTCTTAGGTTCTCGCTTATCCTTAGCATTGTGTTTGTTGTTTGATTATTATTGACACAAGTTCTGTAAAAATATAGGCAATTAAACATAATGTAAGTACCCAGCTTTTTCCCAGGTAGATTATTATATTTACCCAGGGTAGGTAAATTAGATACCTAAAGTGGCCCATCTTAGGAATAAAATTACAATAGGTAGGTATTTTTAGAAACATATATTATGGGCTACCTTAGGAACCTTATCCAAGGTCATAACATGGTACACTACATTGCAGGCGTGTTTACACATTCCCGCGAAATTATAATCTTTTATGGACATACGTTTTTTGAAAATGGGCCATCATAGGCACTGGGCCCATCTTTGGGTCAGGTTCCTTACTCGGAACAGACAAACAGCCATTTTTGACGATTGGGTAGGTAGATACATATTTTATTTTCACCGATGGCTAGGTAGATATACTTACATAGGTACCTATATATTTTATTGGTTAGCTAATCAACAAACAACTTACCTGTTCAAGTTCATCAATTTTAGTTTCTTTAGCTTCAATCGTGATTTTCGTTTTATTTTGTTAAACTTATTCACCATTTTGGCTGCAAAATTTCGCGTATTTGTTTGCGTAGGTGACAGCGGGACGAGCGCAAGAAAGTAGTACACGGATGCTCTCGACGAGGCGCTGCGGCCGACTGATGTAAGGCAGGAGCCGCGTAATGGCCGGCCCGTGCGCAATTTTACTAGTCATTATTTATAAATATATTTTTTGCTACAAAATAATATTTTTTTGCAAAAAAGTAAAGCCATAATCGTCTAAAGTATATATTAGGGAACATTTAGACGAAATTTCATTGAATTATGTTTAATAACTAGCAAATGAAACTGGTTTTCCGTAGACAGGATATCTGTAAAAATGAAGATTTAGAGGAAACTTTGCGATTTTTTTCTATCGAGTCAAGTTAAGTTAATCGTGTTTCAGCTCCCATAACTTACTAGCTATAATCCTTAACTTTTGATGTTCATCAAAAAATATATAAAAAATCAGTGTTTTCTTGCCTTAAAATTGGTTTTCCGTACAGTCAAAACGTGAGTTTTGGAACATATTTCACCTTAAGGCACTCCTATAATATGGATCAAATGAAAGGCCTTTAATTTGATAGTAACGCTTGTCATCGCGAGATTTAATCAGGTACTCGTATTTACGATGTTTGGGAAAAAAAACAAGTTACAGGTACACAAGTTAATCTCGCGACAAGCTTTTTATCACATAAATTGTGTAAAGACGTTTTAAGTTGAT
The DNA here is from genome assembly GCA_963082625.1 of Pasiphila rectangulata. Lineage (NCBI taxonomy): Eukaryota > Metazoa > Arthropoda > Insecta > Lepidoptera > Geometridae > Pasiphila > Pasiphila rectangulata. The sequence goes on along the minus strand of OY720253.1, from coordinate 14,355,816 downwards.
TTTATTATTTTTAGTACGAAAAGCTTGTTCGTTAAATAGTTTTTTTACTTTTTTTTACCTTTGGTGACCTTTTGATGTCTCAATAACTCCGGTCCCTGTGACCCTCTAGCTAGGGTCACCAAAATCAATCAGTACTTACCCTTCTCTCATTAAGACAGTGCTAACAAAAAAGGTTTCACATGTAAATCGGTCAACGCGTTCGGTTGTAATCGTGTCGTGCACAGACAGGCAGCGCCATGTATATAAAGGGGGCTTGGCCCCCTAATTATGACATCAATCTCTTTAAATATGGATGGCTCTATATAAAAATACAAAAAAATAATAACTACATAATATAAATATATATTTCTATAGCATTTTTTTACCGTTATCTCGGCGTGATTATTTTATATGTCCAGCCAAAAAGCTTCAGAACTAATAACGGTGCTGAATGGTATTTTGTCAGCATTTTTGAAAATAAGTTGAAAACTATAAGACTTAAAGGAAAACCAAAAAACCGGGCAAGAGCGAGTCGGACTCGCGCACCGAGGGTTCCGTGCCATCATACAATATAATATATGACAAAGGCGGTTTTATATTTGTTGGAGAACCTTGACAGCGCCATCTCTTGTCTGATAGCGGAACTTATGTAGATTTTTACACTTTCGATGATTTCTAAAAAAGTATGCTAAGTAGAGAGTTTGTAATAAATTTCCTATAAAGTTTACATACACTTCTTTTAGGTATAAAAGTATCACGAGTTTATCTCTGTAAACTTCGGAGATAAGGGGGGGGGGAACGGTCGTTTTTTCAACATTTTTGTAAATATCTCAAAAACAATACGGCTTAAAGGAAAAATAAATACTGTTTATTAATGTGCAAGTAAATACCTTTCATATGATACCCCACATCACCTAGTTTTTAACTTCACAATTTTTTTGAAAACCCCCTTTCCAACCCCCTTGTCTAAAAAAACTATGCAAATTAGAGAGTTTGCTATAATTTTCCTATAAAGTTACACACACATACACTTACACATACATATATACACTTACACATATATACATACACTTCTATTAGCAATAAAAATATCACGGGTTTATCTTTGCAAACTTCGGAGATAAGGGAGGGGGGGGGACGGTCGTTTTTTGTAAATTACTCAAATACGATACGGCTTAAAGAATAAATAAAAACTGTTTATTAATGTGCAAATGAATACCTTTCATTAATATGATACCCTACACGGCCTAGTAACTTCACTTAAAAATTTTGAGATCCTCTTTCCGCCCCCCTAAAAATAAGAATATTTTTTAACATTTTTATATATGCTTTATTAATAAAAAAGTGTTGTCTTTTACCATTTCAAATTTCAAGTCGATAGCATTAGTATAGTTCTCGAGATATCCAATTGTGACAGACAGACAGAGTGATTCTATAAGGGTTCCTTTTTACCATTTTGGTCCGGAACCCTAAAAACTATATATTAATGTGCAAATGAAGCCCTTTCATATGATAGCACACATGAACATAGTAACTCAACTTAATTTTTTTGAGAACCCCCTTGCCGCTCCCTTTGCAATCGTCAATCATAATGAGAAAAAGTGTTATCTAAAACCATTTCAAACAAGTCGATAGCATCAGTAGTTGCCAAGATATTCATCTCTGACAGACAGACAGTCATACCATAAGTACCATTTTGGTCCGGAACCCTAAAACTCTATTCGTGTAATAAGTTTAGGTCTGGATAGGTATCATGCCGACAAGCTTAGATTTTCTTTCTACATAGGGTGATGGAACCAGTATTCGACAAGCGCCAGTGATTGACACTTTTTTTTTTGTTTGTCTAGAGTAAGCCTTAGAAATTAATTTTACCACATGGATACAATAAATCATAGACAACTCACTCCCGACGGTCATTTTTTTAATACGTCAGGAGAATCTGACATTTCGTTACAATATTATGGAGAAGTGAACGTGCCGCCCCGGGCCGTCAAAAATAATTGCATATTTTTTTATCCGAATCGATAAGAAAGTGAGTACACGTTTTTGCTTCCAGTTTCGTTATTAATAAATATTAATGTATTTTGTTTGATTTTTTCTAAAGTTTAATGAATTTAGATATAATTTTATAATCAGTCTTGCATCGGGGCACTATTTTGTTTATTTTAGACAGAATGTTCATTACTGGTACTGCGAAAGTGAGTTACTCCAATAACCGACAGCTGTTCATACTTATGCATTTGCCGACTTTTTTGGTTGCTAAGCAAACTTAGCTCTAATTATTTTGCTAGTTAAATATATAGTTGAAATACACCGATTGAAACACGAATACCAGTAAAGAACAATGTGTCGATCATTGGGTAAAAAAAGTGTCATCAACTGGTTTTCACTGATTTTGTTCTAGATGGCACCTAATGAATATAGAAGTATTATTCCAGGAAGTTACGTTATAGTGAAGTATGAAGCATTTTCCAGTAAAAGTAGAAAATGTAGAAGGACACCAATATGAAGTGAGCACGATGGTGTTTTCTGCAGGAAGATATTTTAAATGGCCTGATACTACTGATAAAATATGGTATAGGACTGAAAATGAGATTGAAAAGATAAACGAGCCTATTTGTATTAAAAGAGGCTTCTTCAAAGTACAAGAAATTGATAAATATTGACCCTTTATTTAAAAATAATAAAATATGCACTGAGTTTTGAATTGTTATAGTAAGTGTAGACGTTTTTACGATGCTTTGAGCACTAATTGTTATATTGTGATTTAAGATTTTGATACTCATTCGTTATTTCTTTTTAAATAGGTAGGTACCTACTTTATACTCATAGTAATAGCTACTAAATCTCGAGACTGATAGATATCAGAAAATATTTCTGACTGAAGATTGAGACTGGATTTATTATTAAGTTGTTTTAGATTGTTTTGTTTATTACATTGTTTTTTATTTTTTAAAAGGCTACTACAGGCTTGGCATTACGCAGGTACACATAAATGTGTACCAGCGATCAATAAAACAGTGTTTTTATTAATTATATTATGTCTTACTTTTTTCGTATATTTTTATTTATTTCTATATTATCCTTAACTACCATGATACGATATACACAGGTAAGGGCTTATAATTCTGTAATTGGCAAACCTAAATCAGGATTTGTGTCAATTACTAGGTGTTCATTACTGGGTAAGTATCAAATACTGGATGTTCATAATTGGGGAGTGTCATTTAATGGGGGTTCATTAATAGATTTTTGGTGTTCATCATTGGAGATTTTGAGTAATTTTGGTTTTTACCTTGTAATGTCCCTCATGTAGCTTTTCTTAGTAACTTACGACAGCCATACCTTTCTCAATAATAATATCTGCAGTATAAACTAAAAACTGTTTTAATATCTTTGTTTTAGAAAAAGTTATTTGAAATCAAATTACACATATGCCTTAAAGTGTCACTTACTGGTTCCATCACCCTATGTACTTGTTAGAAAAGTTCTTATACCTTTTAGTCTATGTTTTTATGTAGTCATAGTAACTAAAATAAAAAAGAGAAGTCAGGTGCCTAAAAACGATTTATGCCATATTCGTCCCACGGAAGTTCGGCCCACATCAAAAAATCTGCTTTCGTCCCACATTGTATGCCGCATTCGGCCCATAATATATTTTATTTAAAAAAATCTTATTTCGTCCCGCTTTTCACCTCCACATTCGGCCCAAGTTTTTTGTATAGGCAAATTATAATCACTTTAGTACAGTTGAAGCAATAAGTCTTCACTTGACTTTTATATTTTTATGATTATGAACAAGGCCAGGTAGGTAAACTCAATTTAAAGCGCACGTTTCTCGGTAGTCGATGCAAAAGACAGCTGCGGCAAATCATACGCTATTGATACCTATTCATTTCAACAACAACAATGCGTAGGTACTGATAACGCACTAAACAAAGGTGCGCGTGGGTTCTAAAATTAAAGTAGCCTGTTAAACATGAAATAGCTCAATTGTTCACTGAATTCTTAGAAAAAATGTCTGCAAATGGCGGAATTGTCAGGTAGCGAAAAAAACGAGTTGCACTGGCGACCAATGTGCACGACCGACGTGCAGATCCAAACCATCGAGGACTTCGTGATCCACACGGCGCGTCGCATGTTCGACCGCGCCGACAACGGACCGCACGCCCACCTCAACGGCCTCGCCCCGCTGCATACCAGACCCCCGGACCACAAAGGACAGTGGCTCCAACAGCCACGGAACCTCCGTCGTCGTCGCTGTCATCAGTACCCCTGTTGGGGTCACTGGGTGGGGCCTCGAGGTTTGTCCTCTTTACCCCGGCTTCAACTCCAGGGGTTACAACCCCTAGGTCATTCGATAATTGCCTTGAGGGCTGGAATCTTGAATGAAATCTTGAATAAATGGTGGTGATCTTCAACGCTCCCTATTGAAGAAGGTTCCGTGGCTGTGATAGCCACTGGCCTTTATGGTCTGGAGGTCGGGTGTGTAGCGGTGCAAGGCCGATCAGGTGGGTATGTGGCCCGTTGTCCGCGCGGTCAAACATTTGACGCGCTGTGTGGACCACAAAGTCTTCTATGGATTTTATTTGCACGTCGCGGGCGATGACGTCATTCCTGACATAGCGGCCCGCGCCCGTGCAAACTCGCAGAGTTATATTCTGTTGGGCTTGCAGTCTTGACTTGTTGGTAGCGGAGATCAGAGCGTACCATGCTGGTGCGGCATACGTCAGGCGTGACCGGATGTACATCTTGTACATCCGCAGCTTGGTCCTGAGTGGGAGATGGGAGTCCAGGACAGGTCGGAGGAGCGCCCGGGCAGCGCGAGCTTGTCCAAGCGCGCAGTCTACCTGGGGCTGCATACTCAACGACCTGTCTATCTCCACTCCAAGGTACCTTGCATGCGGAACCCATGCGACATCTTGGCCACGGAGCTGTAGAGGAGGTAGGGTGCATCTGCGTCGGGTGATGAGTAGTGCCGCCGTCTTACCCACGTTGACGGCGATGCGCCACTTGTCCATCCAGAGCGGGAGGAGGTTGAGGAGCTGCTGCATCCTCTTGGCTGCAAAAGTGGGGCTGGTGGACGACGCGAAGTACGCGCTGTCGTCAGCGAACAATCCGAGCGTGACGTCGGTTCCCCTGCCCGGCTGGATGATCTCTGCCAGGGTGGGGATGTCGTCGGTGTAGAGGGCGTACAGCGCGGGCGAAAGGCAACTGCCCTGCGGTACACCGGCTTGGATGCAGCGAGTCGAAGATGTGGCGTCCTCAACCGCGACTGAAAACCGTCGATTGGCGAGGAAAGAGGCCACAATCTTGATGAGGGCTGGCGGTGTGCTGGTCTGTAGTAGTTTGAACACCACGCCCGGGTGCCACACACGGTCAAAGGCCTTCTCGATGTCAAGAAAGACCCCAACCGTGGAGCGCCGGGCGTTATGTTCCTCCGCCAGGTGATGGAGCACACGCGTCAGTTGTAACGTCGTAGAGTGTCCGCTTCGAAAACCGAATTGTTCGGGGCGGGGCTGGATGGTAGGGTGCAGGCGGCGGAGAAGGAGACGCTCGAACAGCTTGGCTACCGTCGACAGCAGGGTAATTGGACGGTAGCTAGCTGGATACCTTTTGTCCTTTCCGGGTTTTGGCAGTACAATGACTCGCCCGTTCTTCCACAGGTCCGGAAAATGGCCCGTCCGGAGAATCCCGTTGAAGAGCCGGGCAAGTGTAGTTATTCCTCGTCGTGGGAGGTGGGCGAGGGCCGCGTTCGGGATTCCGTCGAAGCCCGGCGCCTTCCGCTTGTGAAGGCGGAGGATAGCCTTCCGCACTTCGGCGGGGGAGATGAAGTAGTCCCCACCGAGCGGCGGCACCGGGTCAAGAAGGAACTCCTTGGCAGCCTTCTCGACGGCAGCATGGTGATGAAGGGCTTCAGTGGAGGCGTCTACTGGGACGGCGTGGGGCGTGAATTGGCCCTCCAGATGGGCCGCCAGAATCTCGGCCCTATCTGCGGGCGCGAATCGCCTTACTCCTTCAGCGTCCAGTAAGGGGTAGGCTGGTGGTTTCTGCCTGGTAAGCGCTCGGTTGAGGGCGTACAGGTTGGTGTCGCGTTCAGAGGCCCGGTCGATGGTAGACTCCCAGGTCTCACCGCGCCAAGCCTGTACAGCGGCCGAGAGCTCGGCAGTCACCTTGTTGAGGCGGGTCTTGATCGTAGGGCATCGGGAGCGTGCCCATTCGCGGCGCAGCTCGCGCTTCAGTTTGAGGTCCCGCTGTAAGTGCCGCGGGAGCTCGTCACGCCTACGTGGTCGATTGGGGATGGGCGTGGTAACTGACTTCTTGGCCTCCACGATCTTGGAAGCCAGGACTGCGGCCTCCATCTCCACATCGTTCGGCGTCAGTAGGGGGCCGATGTCGATCGACTCCATGGCTTTAGTGAACGCTACCCAGTTGGTCTTCATGCCCAGGGGCCGCGGCGCAGTGAAGTCCGCGGCCAGGTCGAGCGTTATGAGTATAGGGAGGTGCTGAGTGTCCATGTCGTACAGCACCTCAACCTGGATCGGGCAGCGTAGGTGATGGTGGAGAACGATGTCTAGGACATCGGCGGCGTGTTGAGGGTTTGTAGGTATGTGAGTGGGTGAGTCAGGGCCCAGGACCGTAAATCCCTGGTTCTCACTGTCTTGTTGTAGTTTGCTACCCGCTGTGTTGGTGACTCTGGAGCCCCACCCTGGATGCTTGGCGTTGATGTCACCCGCAAGCAGGGTAGGGGTGCGGGTAGCGAAGATGGTGGCTGTGTCGGTAGGGCAGTAGCGGGGCGACGGCGGGCGGTAGCCTGCGTAGATCTTCATCTCCTCGCCCGCCGCGTTGATCAAGACTCCTGTTGAGCGAAGTAATCTTCTACACTAATCGTCTACGCGCCGCCGCGACTACACGTGTGCCGTCCTGCGTTCCGCGAATCCAACTCGTATCCTCATCCCGTTCGTAGCCCCTCGGAACTCCGACTGTTCGGCCGTCCGTTCAGTTGTTGAGGTCCGTAGGTGTGGCTCGCAGGTTCGAGTCCCGTGTTGCGTAATTCCAACGTTTATTGTGATAGACACTTGTGTTGTTCTGTGTGTGTGTGTGTGCGTACCTCAAGACGCCATCTTGTTGTTTACCTCGGTAAACCTCATAGGGCGTCTCACACACGTAAAATACTAACGTATCTTTTTATGTGTAGTGGTTACTGCCTGGAGTTTTATTGAAAATTACCAGTGCAGTGACACATATTTCTTTGCCCTTGCCGTCGCTGGTACAGGTAGGAACAACAAGCGTCGCTGTGTTTCCTAAGCTGGGCCTTCCCTTTGGGATCTCACCCGGCTTGGTCTCCCGCCCTGTTGTAAATACCTGTCCTGGCCCAAGGTGCTTCTCTTCTCTTCTTCTTCTTCTTTAACCGCACTTCCGCTTAGCCCCCTGAAGACAATATGTCGGATGGAGGCAAAAAGCAAAAACCCCCGGACTACCAACCACGGTATCGACCGATTCGGTTACCCGCGTCCATGGACGCCCCCCTGCCCCCCGAAGACTCAGCTAGGGATTTGGGCGCAGACGGAACTGAGATTCCGTCCCGCCCTCCCGCAAGAGAAACGGGACAAAGGGCCGCTACGCGTCGCCGCGAAGATGTCGACGACACCCAGAGCGAGGAAGGCCAGGAGGACAAGAGGCAGCGTCTGCTGACCTCCTCTTCCTCGTCCGCCGCCTCGTCCTCACCGCCCATCCAGGGGACGCCGGTTCCTCGACCTAGGCGTTCCCTCACCACAGCGACCTCACCCTCACCGCCACGCGGTACCGCGACGTACGACGCAGCGATTATGCTGCCCGACTCGGACGAGTCCTCGTATGCCGCGCTGCCCCTGCCGCCACCACCAGTGATGATTGCTGCACCACCACAATCGCAACTGCCCACCTCATACGCGAGGGCGGTTGCGTCACCACCGCCGCCACCAGCTGCACCGAGATCTCCAATACCCAAGTTCCGCATAGCGGTCTCGGGCACCGGCCATGCCATTCTCCCGGCGGGCTGCGCTCCCGACTTATCAAGTGCGGGCCACGTTGCCGCCCCGCCATCGATAAGCTACCAAATCCCGCCGCCAGCCGTGGGCCGCTTAGCCCACTCGCTCAGCGAGGGATACACCCTGCCACCTACCATAGCCGCCCCTGCCAGCCTGCCTGGCGTGGGCCGCACAGCCCAGCTGCCCTGGACGAGCCCAGCCGCCCAAGAGCTCAACTTCCCGCCCGCGGGCCCGTCATCCTTAGCGGGCCCCCCAACCGCAGACATCACTGCCAGCCAGCCCGGGGAGAGCCTTGTCGAGCCCCCGCCTAGCGCTGCGCAAGCCGCACCCGAAACCCTTAGCCCCCAAGTGGACCCAAAAACCCCGAAGACCACCACCACCACCAAAGCTTACCCTCCTATCGTGGTGGAATGTCTGCCCAACTGGGTAGGGCACTTCGCCGCCCTCAAGGAGAAGCTAGGACATGCGCCCAACGCCCGCCCTCTAGCCAAGGGGGTACGTTTCACCCCGCGATCCCCGGAAGAATACCGGACCATTCAGCGCCACCTGGTTGAGGCGTCGGCGGAAAATCCCGCTATTAGCTGGTTTAGCTATAGCGTATCCGCCGAGCTTCCCACAAAGGTGGCCATTAGAGGCCTCCCCGGGGACACGGCCCCCGAGGACATCGCAGCAGCCTTAACCGACCGGGGTTTCCCGGTAAGGTTTGTAAAAAACATCCGCCCCAAACAGGGCCGCGCCGGCTGCCTTTTCCATGCCCAGCTCGACCGCCTGCCAGAGGAGGACCTGTTACGCCTCTACAGCGTAACGGAGCTCCTATTCATGCCAGGCGTCACAATTGAGCACTGGCATGGAGCGGCAAATCGCGTGGCGCAGTGCCACCGCTGCCAGGCATTCGGGCATGCCTCAGCACACTGCCACCGCCCTCTACGATGTGTGCGATGCGGTGGCCAACACGCGGCCTCCGACTGCCCGCGCCCTACAACTGAGAAGCCTACTTGCGCCAACTGTGGAAAGGACCATACTGCTAACAACCGGAGGTGCCCCGTCCTCAGGAGAGAGGCCAGGAAAAGGGGGGTGGTGATCCCTCCGCCCCTTCCAAGACAGCAAGAAGACAGGGACGTATCGCCGCCCCCACGCCAGAGAGGCAGGCCAGCAGCGCCGCAGAGACGCCCAATCTCCTCAGCTCCTAGCAGCCGACCGGTGGTTATCCGCCCCCGCAATGTATTCCCACAGGCCGGTCCCTCCACTCAGAGTGGGAACCAGGCCGTAGGAAACCACTACCTCGAGGACCCACGCACGGTGGCAAACGGTCCCACCCAGAGGGGCGAAGCTCTCCCCTCACGTAAAAGGCGGAGGGCCCGCAGGGGAAGGGGTAAGAGGCCGGTGGCCTCGTCTACTCCCCACGTGCCGGAACCCCCACAAGTCGCAGCACTACCAAGAGAGACTCGCCTGGCCCCCCCGGTGTACATTCTACCGGAACAACTGGACCAGCGCCCAAGGCAGCAGCAGGCTCCAACAAGTGCCGCTGCGCCCACTCTTCGCGGGGCCCCTTGCCCTGCGCCCACAGAAGACTTCCCTACTGCTGGTGCACCGACTGTGCCCGCGGCTGGGATGACACAGGCCGGGTCGGCTGGGAACCCCATGATTGCCTTCATGGGTATCCTGACCGAACTCCTGGTTGCCATCGTCGCGGGTGCGGACATCCGGGAGGCGGCGATGCGGGGATTATCCGCCATCCAGAACCTCCACTATGGATAGGCCCCCCGCATTGCGTCTCCTCTACTGGAATCCAGGGGGGGTTCGGAGTCATATCCAACCCCTCCGTCTACTCGCCCAGTCCCAGGACATCCATATTATCCTGCTGGGCGAGACGAAGCTCAAACCGAAGGATTCGCTCGAGGTACCAAACTACCACACGTATAGACGGGACGAGATGTCGCCCACGGGGACGGCCTACCGAGGCACGGCTGTCCTTGTCAGGCGCGACGTTATCCATGAAGAACTAGAATATCCCGCTTTTAAGGAACGGAACCTCCTCACACAGGGATAAGAATAATAAAAAAAAATGCAATCAGCCTGAAAGGCTGATTATCGATTGACCCAGGGGTAGTAGCCCCTGGAGTAGAAGCCGGGGTAAGGAGGTCTAACCTCGAGGCCTTATAAACTTTATGAGGCCACTTGAATGATGGTTTAAAGAGGTTCTAGAATGTGTCTAAAGAGGTCTCATTTAATCATCTTATTAACAGGGTGTTTTAACGTAGCAAATTTGTTTCCTAGTTTTCTCCAAAAAAACATAACAAAACCTATCATGTTTCATACTTAAATGTACTCCGAGAACCGAGTACTATCAGCTGTAAAAATATCCGTGATTAATTTGTTAGCACCTTATTGAACCTTGTTAGAACTTTAATAAATATTTCTCGCCGCATTTGTTTCTTTTAATTACTTATTACATAAATCTTTGCAGATTTAGGTACTTAGTGAGAGCTTTGAATTTGATAATTACGTAGAGTTAGAATTAGTTAGTAATAATGCTAGTAATGACCATCACTATTGGGGGTGGTAAGTGCTTAGAGGTAGATAACATACTTCTAAGTGTTCTTCCTATAATGATTGATAACCACAGTTTTAGAGTTGTGGTGATAAATTAAACTTTTGACGTTAACTGTACTTACAACAATTTTGGTATGCGGGACGAATATGGACAAATATTATCACGCGGGACGAACAAAGACTTTTTAATGACGTGGGCCGAACATTAGGGACGAATGTGGCATAAATCCTAAAAACGTTTTCTATTTTTTCCTCGGATATTTAAATCCTTGTAACATGGTAGCAGAGCGTGGTTATGGGTAAAAATAAAATAACGAGAAGTTGATTGAGTAAGTGGTCAAGTAGTCATGGCATCCAAACCAGAGATTACGCGATTTAAAATCGGAAACTTGGATGGCATAAAGTATAAGATATCTATGTTGTTGAAGGGAATCCCCAAAGCCCTAGCAATAATAGAAGGTAGATTTGATATTCCAGTAATGAAACCCACCGGTGGCGATAATAGTGCTATGAAGGAATTTCAAGAACTTGATAGTACGATTTTAATTATACTCACACAAGCAACATGACAGACGAAATTGTCCAAAGAATTATGCGTTTTGAGTCTTTTAGAGAAGTGTGGGATGAACTCAAACGGTTGTTCGACGGAGATGGAGATGACTTAGTCTACGAAAATTGCCTTAAGTTCTTCGAGTACAAGAAGAAGCTGGATGATAATATGGCGATACATTTGTCAAAGCTTAAAAACATCTGGTTTAATTTGAACAAAGAGATCACAAAGCTTGAAGGAAATCGTGATTTGCCAGAGGTAGTTTTGATATGCAAGATCTTACACACTGCCTGAAGAATACCTCACATTCAAATGAGCCGTTTTCAGTAAAAAAAGAAAAAGAGTTTTCTACTAAACCTAACAGATGGAGCTGGTAAGCGGAGTAAGTAAGTTTGTGATTAATCCTGTCATTGTCGAATTGTGCCTACCAGTAAAAGAAAACTAACGCCATCTATATGGTTCGAGGTAAATATTTTTGAAGTTTTTACTTCTTAATGAAAACGCCTCATTCAGTTGGCTGTTGATGTCTAAAAAAGAAAGGACAATAGACAGACTAACCTCACAACTCTGTGTATTTGAACGCAACATTGAGGCAAAACCTATATCATCCACAAGCGAGAGTACTCAAGCTCTAGCAATAAAAACTTCTTACAAGAAAGGAAACGATAAGAACAACAGTAAAAAAATAAAGTGCAATATAATGTTCATAATGTTTGAAAGATTTGGCAAAGCACATACAGTAACAACAGCTAATGGTGAAAAAGTTGAGGCCACTGGTAAAGGTGACATAAAGCTGGAAGCCAAAGTTGGAAACAATAAAGGCATCATAACCTTATGCGATGTATGGTGTTTATTTTATTTTATTAATACAGTTCACAAAGCAGATTACAATCAGATATAAGCTTACAACGACAAAAAACAATGAACTTAAAATCTAGATTCGTAATCTATTGCGAACATAACAAATATAGTGTTGCTTGATTATAAAATTACCCTACGACTGGAGATAGGTGACACATTTATTTAACAAAATTTAATAATAAAGTTTTAAATACATCTCGTTTAAATCTGCCAATGTTGGGATCAAAAACATCTAGATTATTGGAAGTTGCTAATTCATTGAACAAGCGGCTCATGCGGGAAACGGGATTGTAAAAGGATATATTATTTTTACATATGTTAATTGTACCATCACGGTACGGTGTGTACCATCACTACAGAAGAATCTGTTCTCGTTATTGGCAGCACAAGACAGATTGCCGAATAGCATCTTCGAGTCTAAGCCAGAGTTCTGCACACTCAAAGCGAATGGCATAGTTAAGGTTACAGGTGAACGAAATAAAAGGGGAGGCTTATTCAGATTAAATGTGAACAATGTAATGCCGCCAATACCCTTAGAAATCATGATCTTGGTGACTATGTTATGCTGTCTGTAGACAATGGGACAGAAATGGATGAGCCTACAACTTACCATGAAGCATTTAAAAGTCAAAACAAGGAGCAATGGATGAAAGCTATGAAAGATGAGTTAATTCGTCTTTGGACGAAAATAAAACTTGGACTCTAGTCGATCTACCCAAGGATCGCAAAGCTATATCGTGCAAATGGATCTTCAAAGTTAAAACGAACGCTGATGGTACGATCGACAAATACAAAGCAAGACTAGTTGCTCGAGGTTTTTCGCAACAACAAGGAATGGACTATGATGAGACGTTTAGCCCGGTTGCAAAGATGACGACGATAAGATCAGTCATAAGCATTGCAACAAACGAAGGTTTAACACTCACGCAATTCGATGTGTCAACTGCGTTTCTATATGGATATCTGAAAGGAGAGATATACATGAAACAACCAGAAGGTATCAATGACGGCACTAATCGAGTGTGCAAGTTGAAGCGTAGCCTATACGGGTTAAAACAATCACCAAGATGCTGGAACAAATGCATTGTTGATTATTTGAAGTCGATAGGATTTCAACAAAGCCAGGCAGATCCTTGCATGTTTGTAAGAAAACGTGCACAAAACAAAATCATCTTGGTATTATACGTAGATGATGGATTGGTAGCTGCAACAAACCAAAATGATGCAGATAAGTTTATGGCTGAGCTAAAGCGAAGGTTTAAGATAACCACAAAGTCAGCCGACTACTATCTGGGTTTGCAACTACAATACAAAGATGATGGCTCAATTACTATAACACAGAAACACTACACCGAGAAAGTGTTAGCTAGATATGGTATGAGCAGCTACAAGACAGATGATAGACGAGAAGTCATATCCATATAGACAAGCTGTTGGTGCCCTTAGTTATCTAATGGTTGGAACGCGCCCAGATATTGCCTACGCTGTTGGTGTTGTATCAAGAACCTTGGAGAACCCTTCCAAAGAGGATATATTAAAGGTTAAATGTATAATGCGTTACCTACAAGGGACGTCAGGTTATGGTATCACATACAAGAAAGATTACAAGACGGGAATACTGGACTGCTTCAGCGATTCGAACCGTGGAGGAAACCTTAAAGATGGTCGCTCCACAAGTGGCATACTGTGCTTATATGCTGATGGAGCAATTGCTTGGGCAAGTAGAAAGCAATCATCAGTAGCTATCTCTAGAACAGAAGCTGAAATTGTCGCAGCAAGCGAAACAGCACGAGAGATAGTGTGGCTATAGAGGCTGTACAATGAAATTTCTGCCCTAAAGCAAATACCTATCTTGCAAGTAGATAATGACGCCGCAGTAAAACTGGCGCAAAATCCTGAATTGCATAGAAGAACAAAACACATAGCCATAAGACATTTCTATGTGAGAGAATTGGTTGCCGATGGAATAATCCAAGTCAAGCACATAGGGGCAAACCTACAGAGTGCTGATTTCCTGACCAAGGCACTCAGTCAGCCATCAATAGATGCCATAGCTGACCGGATTGGTTTGGGAGATTGAAGTTTTTTTTTATTACACCGACTGCACAAAAAAGGAGGATGTTAAAAAAGGTCTTATACCTACCTTTTAAAAGTCTATGTTTTTATGTAGTCATAGTAACTAAAATAAAAAAGAGAAGTCAGTTGCCTAAAAACGTTTTCTATTTTTTCCTCGGATATTTAAATCCTTGTAATAGTACTTACCTACGTTTTTAAGTTTAAACTTATTATAAAATCTTCGCACACACCGCTCAAGGTATTATCGTAATAGTTAGAAATAATACGCTAACCCTTGCACCTGAAATATTCTTGCATTGTTCAAATGTAAGTTTTTATGAAGGTCGTAGTATTGTTGCTGCAAAAAATGTCCTTCCTTTGCGGTTTAAAATCGACAAACAATGGTCATACCACTGTATATTATACACATATATTACCGTGGTCATACTAAGTACAAGTATCTTTGTAACATGTACCTGCACCTATTGTTTGGAAACCAACATCACAATTTAGCTATTATTTCTTATTTTTTTGAAGTCGGTTATGTACTTTAAAAAGGAGGTTCTCAATTCAAGTGACTTTTTTGATGTTCTGCGATTGCTTCGCCAGTTATGAATGGATTTTGATGATTATTTTTGTATAAGGTGGTATTTATTTTTTTATATCAAAGAGGAATTAAATAATTGTAATATAGTACGTACGGTATCTTCACATTACATTCACAAAGTAAAACATTATTATAATCTAATGCTGGCACCTCACGGCTATTACAATTATATTACAATTTATTTATTTATTAAGACTGCCTTAATAAATAAATAATTAATTAATTGTAATATAATTCTAATGCCGGCAGGCATTAGAATGTTACCTCTCCTCTCTTGCCCGTGGATGAAGTGAGACTGCTAAGGATCTGCTCTGCTCCGGAAGATGGGAGCAGCGTCATTCGGTGTATCAACATCCCATACTGCGCTCGCCAACGCGCCTGCCAAGCGTGGCGAGTATGGCAACAATCCCCTCAATCTTGGAGATGAATGGGAGGCCTATATCCAGCAGTGGACGGGGACAGCAGTCCCATGGCTGTAATGATGAATAGTATAGTAGACACTCGTGGATGGTGGGCGAAAGTGCGGCAGACCAAAGAAGATGGAGAGCTACTTTTTATCCGGGTACAACGCATGCGAAGCGGCGGGCACAAGCTAGTTTAATTATAATAGGTTTAGATAATTAGGTAACTATTTATTTTTTATTTTGTTCTTTAATGTCAAGCCAGCTATGTTTGCGTGTGGGTCTGTCCGTGATTTCACTTACTGGCTCTTAACGGAAGACCAGCGCTGGCATTCAGAGTTAGGGCCCTTCTGTAACAACCTTATCTTACTATCTCTATTATTATACTCTGTATTGTGTTGTTGCAAATAAATATACATATACTTACTTTACATTCAACCAAAGGTGTGGTGCGGATTGGATGGGACAGGCGAGGGAGGGAAAGGGAGACACGGAAGGATTTAATGGAGGCCTACGCCGTGGAGACGACTATTGCATAAGAATTAGATTAGACAGTGAACAGTGCAAAAAATAATAAGTAAAACTTAAATCTAATTATAAGAATAGATAACCCATTAGGTCATACAGGAAGGCAGTAGAAATAGATAGATAGATAGAAAATACTTTATTGCACACCTTAAAACTAAACATAATAACAAGAAACACTTAAAAACAAAGTGACAATTGGCGGCCTTATCGCTAAAGAGCGATCACTACCAGGCAACCTTGGGATGGATTGGATTGTAATATATGACAAGGGGTTATAATGGTGTACATGTAGATAAACTAATTACATACATATATACCATACATAATCTACATTATAAGTACATAACATATTATACATACAAAATACATAACATGAGTATCACAGATAACGTATAGAGAAATAAAGGCTTTTTTATTTTTAAAGTAGACACTGGTGTTCCTCAAGGTATAGTTTCGTACCCTAAATTTAACCTTGCGGTTGTGGTTTTTGTTTCACTTTATAATGTTTGCTTGGTTTTGTACCTAGACCCAGTGCTGATGATCCATAAATATAATAGGCGTACGTACATATAGCGGTTTGGATGTTATCAGCGTCATGTCAAGGATTTTATCACGTATATTTCGGTCGGTAAATTTTCATTATTATTATTAGATATCTATCAGCCATTGGTGTCGCACTGCTGGGCAAAGGCCTCCTCCATTCCTCCAAGATGTCTCGATCCAGAGCTACGTTGGTCCAGTCGCGAAGAAAGGTATCGAGCTCGTCCTGCTATCTACGACTTGGTCTGCCGCGTCATCTGGGTGCCAATCAGTGGCGTTAATATTTGTATTTATGTACATCCGATAACATAGATCCGATTATTTAGTTATTATGAATAGATAAGTGTTTGGTTTTCTTTGTGAATGACCACATACGAGTTGTGGTTGCATCAGCGGAGAGGTGGTATGTACGACTTTTAATCCCAAGGTCCTGGGTTTGATACCTACCAGCCGTGCACCAATGGATTTTTCCTTCATGAAAAATGAATGTGCATTTCAACACGTGCTTTAACTGTGAAGGGAAACATCGTGAGGAAATCCGCGGCTTAAGTCACCGCTGAAGAGAAAAGCAGTAGTTCTAGGAGTTCAGAGGTGAAATAGAGTAGTAGCTCTTAGATTAGCAGCGGTGGCATCTCGTATCTATCATGTTTTAACGGAAAATCCAGACCTGGGATTATTTATTAGGAAAACCAGCAGCTCATAAATACAGAAAAGTAAACATACGAAACATAAGGCTAATGAAATGTTTTCCCTGTTACACTAAGTATATTTATTAGAGATGCTTAGCTACACTACCACAGATAACTGTGGTGTAACACCCTGCATACGAGTGTAACATTTGATCACACAATAAGCAAGGCGATTCTCCCGGCGCGGCGGCTCGAAGCGCGTCGCATAGAAATAAATGAGGTAGTTTTGTAAATATGCTCGATACAGTTCCTCACCCGATATTGTTTCACAGTAGTATTGACTCTTCGTGTATTATATTTGTATATTGCTGTATGTACCTACTTTTAGTCTTATTTTTTAGTGATCTACCTACTATAATGTCTTTGATGTTAGACGTACCTACGTATAGATTTAAGATATGAGGGCCCGATACGCTTAGGACAAGCCCAAAAGGGCTTTTTGAGTGTATTTTAGTTTAAGAACTATTGTAATTTAAAAAAAAAAAAACAAAGGTACTCAGCAGATTCTTACTGCATACACGGGCAAGAGAGGAGAGGTAACATTCTACAGCCGGCACGCTTAGCTTTTACTCGACATTGATTATGGTACCTAGTTGTACAAACAGGACTGAGATGTAGCCACTGGAGAGAGATGCCACGTTATTAGAAGTCATAGGTTTAATAATACTTAATACAACAGGGATACCTAAACATCTCTTTCAGTCACTCGCCCAACTACTTAGGCCTACCTCAGTGGCGTAACAATAGGGTGGCAGGGCTGGCAAAATGCCACGGGCCCCCGACCCAAGAGGGCCCCGGCCCAAGAAGCCGCGAGCTCAAAAATATTTTTAAGTATATTTTTATAAGTCCTGCTTAAAATCCAAAGTGAGACAATATATAAGTATAACTTAATCGTTAAGCATTTCAACCAACCTAAACAAAAAGATGTTGATTCATTTTTAGAGATGTACACGTTACCCGCGACGAGTAATTTTACGTAGGTACTTATGACCGTCAAAAAACCGTCAATCAAAATACCGGCAATTGCACATCTCTATACATTTTAGAACGCATCCATTGGTTTCTACATTGCTTTGTATCTTTGATTTCTCGAATTCGTTCTTTTATTGAATATGAAAAGGGTGGCAAAGTAAAGTTGATTGTGAAAGTTAGATATTAAAATGTCTAGTTCCAAAAAATATTTAAGTGAGAGCGAAAAACGAAAGAGAAAGAGGGAGACTGAAGAAAAAATAAAAGGCTACCTAAAATTTGTCAGTACTTGAAAAATGATGACTTAAATAATGAAAAGTCGAGTGAACAGTGCTCCAAAAGTGATGAATTGGACCTTAATAAAAGTATACCAGAATTATCAGATGCAGCACCCAACACCAGTGACAATCCAGATTCAGAACAACCACAACCAAGTATAAGCAAAAATCAAAGATAATTATATTTTAGCATGAACAATATAGTATCTTCGCCATATGTTACTGATAAGGGTAATTTTAAAGAGCTAACTGATCAAGTGAAGAGGTTCGTGATTGAAAACGGACATTGTAAACCTAAGGGCCCTTTCTTAAAAGATAAATCTAATCTAATTCTTAATCTATAGTGACAATAGATCTTTTCTAGAAAAACATTACTATATTGTTTCCAAGTCTGGCGCTAAACTTGAACGTACATGGCTATCCTATTCTTTAATACTTCAGAAGGCGTATTGTGAACCGTGTTGGTTATTCGAAAATCGGGCATCTAAGAAAATACAAAATGTTTGGATTGAGGGCTATGACGACTGGAAACATATTGTAGATGCCATACAAAGACACGCGACGTCAAAAATTCATCTGGATTCCTGTCTTACGTATCAACAGTGGCGGCTACATGGAACACTCGATGAAGAGTAAGAGTCTGTGATCAAAAAAGAAAAATATTTTTGGCGCCAAGTACTTTCTAGGCTCCTTGATGTTACTCTGACACTTTCAACGTGTAATTTAGTCTTTCGTGGCCACAGAGAAAACGCAGATAGCAGTGATCCAAGCTCCAAAGGAAACTTTTTGAGTATTGTTGAGTTATTAGGAAAATACGACCCGATTTTACAAGATTTGTTAAGTAAACCTAAGGGCCAGATAAAATATTTAAGTCCAAAAATACAAAATGAGCTAATTTCTGTCCTGGTTCTAAAAGTAGAAAATGCACTCATAAAAGAAATAAATGCCGCTCCATTCTAACTCAAGATATTTCAAAAATTGATCAAATGTGTGAACTTTACCGTTATTATATGATCGAAAAAGATGGTAATGGGATCCCAAAGGCACTTGTCATTAAAGAAACATTTTTAGGATTTAATGAAGTTAAGGATCAAACTGCCTTAGCAGTGTCCAAGCAAATTATTAAATCCATAAATGACAAAAATATTCCGCTAAATAAGTGTCGAGGACAAGGATATGATGGTGCTCACACAATGAAAGGGACTTATTGTGGAGTTCAAAAACTCATAAAAGATGTCGAGCCAAATGCCGTTTATGTTCACTGTGCTGCTCATAATTTAAATCTAGTACTCAATGATGCAGTTAGAGAGGTTATTGATATGCAAATTTTTTTTGAAACAGTTCATCTAATTTATAATTTTTTTGAAGGCGAGAGGGAATGGTTTGTAGTCCCTATGACCATTAGTCGGACATAATATACAACGTGTAATTGAGTACGCTGAAAATCTCGAAGTTTATTAAAATTAAACTGAGTACAACGTGACGATTTTTACTTATAGGGCCCCATCAAAAGAATTTGCCACGGGCCCCAGGTGGTATAGTTACGCCACTGCCTACCATATCACACATTTGCCCTTTTGCAGAAAGCTGTTCTAGCGTGTCTACCATGGTAGATTGGTATTTATTCGCTGTTAGATCACCTATCAGAACCTAAACCATCCCCCCAGCTTAGTCGGCTATTTGTCAGAGGAAGGAACAGGTCAATACGTCAGAAGCTAACTAAGCCGCGGGTTTCCTCACGATGTTTCCTTCACCGTTAAAGCACGTGTTCAGTGTGCACATACATACATTTTTCAAGAAATAAAAATTGGTGCACGGCCGGTATCGAACCCACGACCTTCGGATAACCTGAAACAACACAGGTGGAAATAATGTATTCGGTTCCTAGGACCTAATGAGCGTCGCTTAGTCCGACTAATTAACGGAGAGCTGACAGACGTGTTTGTGTTTCACTTAAAAATATGGGAAACTAATTACTTACTAAATAAATAATTAATTCTTCAATTTACTCGCAGAATACAGTGATGATGCTATGTATGTCAATTCTTTAGTCAGGATATTAACAAATGCATTTTTTTCCTGAAGAAACAAGATAGGTATTAAATCTCATTAATATTTTTTATTTCGGACTCGAAGATGATCTTAAGCAAAAGTGTTTGTGCGGCACGTATCCTGTTCTTTAGCAGTGGTGGTGTAAGTAAATTCGTTTTTTATAATTATATACATCATCATCATCTCAGCGCTAAGACGCAGCGGTGGCTGCACATAGGTAGGCCTCCCACTCCTCTCCAATGGGTCTGCTAGCCAGATCATGAGGGATTAGGCTCATATGGCCATAAGAGTTAATTCGGCTTGATTTCGATTTATCGCAATTTGCATTCAAGAGGCCTTTGTGACCAAAGGTTTAAATATAGAGGTATATTATATATACATATAAATTGGAATTGGGGGAGGCCTTTGCCCAGCAGTGGGACCCAAATGGCTCATAATAATAATACATATGTATATATGAATCCCTATTTCCCTTGGTCACGGCATCACGCGTGAACTGTTGGACCGATTTCGCTAATTCTTTTTTTGTTGTGTTTGTTATTGTCGTGTAGTGTAGTAGTTGTTGATTAGTTGTAGCGTAGTAGCAGAGCAGAAGTAGGGTAAAAGTAGAGTAGCAGTAGAGTAGTAAAAGAGTAGAAGTAAGGTAGAAGTAGAGTAGTTGTAAGGTAGAAGTAGAGTAGTAGTAGAGTAGAAGTAAGGTAGAAGTAAGGTAGAAGTAGGGTAGAAGAAGAGTAGTAGTATAAGTAGAGTAGTAGTAGAGTAGAAGTAAGGTATAATAAGAGTAGTAGTAGAAGTAGAGTAGTGGTTAGAAGATGTGGTAGTAGGTAGTTGATTCTGGGCGGTACAAAGTTCGCCGGGCCAGCTAATAAAAATAATGTGTTTATTAATTGTAGCCTCCACGGAAATCCATGCCTGCTATCTGCGCCCGCTGGGTGCACTGGCAGCCCATTACGCAGAACCTTCAGTACATCAGCAATGAAGAGCTGCCACTCAAGTTTGATAAGAAGACTCTAAGGTAAATAAATAAATAATAAATAAATAATGCTGGACATATCACACAGCATCATCTAGGCCAAGCTAAGCAGAGCTTGTGTTATGGGTACTAGATGACTGATATACTTAATACATTATACTACAGAGATATATATTTTTATTATATATAGAAAAACACCCAGAACACCCTGAACAAATATCTGCAGATCGTACAGACATTTGTCCCGAGGCGGGAATCGAACCCGCAACCCCTTGCGTCGCAGGCGGACCTTCGCCCGCTGCGCCACAGAGCTCGTCGAATACCGATAACGAAGGCTCTTGCATCTATAGATGATTTATTACAGCGTCAGCAACTGGTATTCATGATTTATAGAACGCTGCAGTGCCTGGGACATTATAAGATGGATTAGGCTTACCCGCCACCCTCTCAGCTTAGTCAGCTATTAGTCAGAGGAAATAATATGTCAATGCGTCTGAAGCTACCTAAGCCGCGGGTTTCCTCACGATGTTTTCCTTCACTGTTAAAGCACGGTATGTGTTAAATGTTCATACATTTCATCAAAGAAAAATCCATTGGTCACGGTCGGTATCGAGCCCACGACCTTACGATTGAATGACGGTGGTAATACCACTCGGCCAACATGGATTTTTAAGTATCGTTAATAAGTTTAGGCTTTAAGTAATAGTTATTAATAGTTTTCATGCCGTGGGGTGCCGGCAGTAGAATGTTGCCCCTCCTCTCTAGCCCGTGGATGCAGTAAGAGCCTGCTAAGAGCTACCTCCGGAAGATGGGCAGCAGCGTCATTCCGTGTATCAGCATCCCATACTGCGCTCGCCAACCCGCCTGCCAAGCGTGGTAAGTATGGCAACTGCCCCTTATTGAGAACCATGAGGGAGGCCTGTGTTCAGTAGTGGACGTTTTACGGCTGAAATGATGATGATGATGATGCATGAAGACCTCGCTGGTTCAGTTGGTCTGATCTGAGACGCAGGAGGTTGCGGGTTCGATTCTCCGCCGCGGGGCAAATGTTTTTTAGTTTACTTCAGATATTTGGTAAGTATGGGTATTTTTATGTATGATATAAATAATAAGTAGTAATAGTTTTTAAAAAAAAGTACCTATGTATTTACAAAAAAATATTGTATGAAATACAAACACGTAAACAATACCTATTCTATAAACCATCTGGTACACCTATAACACAATCTCTGCCTTCCTTTGGACTAGATGCTCTAAGAAATGTCCAGATTTTTTTTTTATAAATTAAAAACTATGATACGTCTTCAGACACTTTGAAGGTTACCCCAGTACCATAACTCCTATAATATTATTTAATAAAAACTAGAACTTCTAGCTGCCCCTGCGAACTTCGTATCGCACCTACTACAACCACCTTACAACTTACCCTACAACTACCTAGGTACCCTACAACTACGCTACAACTAACGCTGAAACATGTGTTTATGTGTTTAATAATGTTGGTAGTTATCTAACTATTTATGTGAAATTTCACGTAAATTAAGTGAAAAAAAATATTCCCCAACAAATTTTCATCTCCTATATTTTACTTAGGCGATAATTTTTGAGGAATTCTGGTTACACAGTTTCATTAAGTTTTAAATTCTAATATTATATGCAAAGATTTAAGTTTTTCATGTGAAAAATAACGATTTTTCCATACAAACTTTAATCCCCTATTTTAAACTCTTCTAATTTAATTTACGCAATGAAAAGTAGCCTATGTCCGTCTCCTGGTTCTATGCTACCTCCCCACCAATTTTCAGCCAAATCGGTCCAGCCGTTCTTGAGTTATAAATAGTGTAACTAACACGACTTTCTTTTATACGATTAAGTTGAGTGCTTTAAAGCACTTCCTAACTCAATCGTGATGAGTTAGTTACCTAGTGTTCATGTTTTTAAATATCTGTGAAACTTTAAAAAGAGCTACGAGGCTGAATGATTGCTTTAATTTATTTCTTTACACAGAATATAACCTTACAACCTATGCCAAAAACATCTTAGACATTTCTGACATTGTAACACAGTGACACAACAAAAAATTAAGGAAAACATGAGTTACAAAATAAACAACACTATGAACACAAAGTCTGTACAAAGTTCAAAACCACAGATGATATAATACAGTATTCAACACACAACAGGGTTTACTAATGATTCCTTGCAAACTTTAAAACAATAGGTACTTTTCTAAAATGGTCTACAAACGGAAATTATCGCTTTAATAAGTGATGCGGTTTACTAAACATACCGGAGATACCTCTTAAAAAACATACACCAACACCTAACAACATTTCTACGGTTAACCTCTTAATCCTTCTTATTAACTACAGTATAAAAAAAAAAATACATACCCTACCCAACGCGTAACCCGACACGCACCTTGCCTAATTTATTTGTAATAAAAACTGCGGAATATATGGTCTGATCCACGTACTGCGCTCGCCAACCCGTTTGCCAAGCGTGGTGAGTATGGCAACTACCCCCATGGAGATCCATGAGGGAGGCCTGTGTTCAGTAGTGGACGTTTTACGGCTGAAGTGATTATATTGATATTCCCAGCCCGACATATTTCATAGAGCTCCATATTCGCAACGACTCAGTCATTTTAAAATAACATATCTTAGGAATTGGTTAACTTTTAGTAATGTATTAATTATGTAATTCTAAGGTCAGAGACTCCTTTAGACCGTCCACTCTGCGTGATGCTGACCTGGCTTACTTGTAAACGGAAGCACCTGTTGAAGTATGCCGATATCTACTTGGAGATGGGGTTTGACGTGACGGCTGTGGCCACCAGCCCGCTGCAGGTCATGTTCCCCAGCACTGGATCACAGGTTTGTCATACAAAGACATTTTGCAAAACTGCTATTAGGAACGCTATACATACGCTATATTATACAGATGTATGAGTAGCCGCACTGCGCAGTTCCCGTTCCCGTGGGAATACTGGGATAAAATAAGTAAAAAGTAAGGCCTTTGCATCTATTATAGATGATTTATACAGCGTCAGCAACTGGTAATCATGCTGTACGGGACGTTGCAGTGCCTGGGACATTGTTAGATGGATTAGGCTTGCCCAGCACCTATACCATCCTCTCAGCTTAGTCAGCTATTATTCAGAGGAAAGAACAGGTCAATACGTCTGAAGCTAACTAAGCCGCGGGTTTCCTCACGATGTTTCCCTCACCGTTAAAGCTCGTGTTAAGTGTGCACATACATTTTTCAAGAAAGAAAAATCCATTGGTGCACGGCCGGTATCGAACCCACGACCTTCGGATTGAAAGTCGGAAGTACATACCACTCGGCCAACACGGCTTTTTAAAATAAGTATAGCCACAGAGGTATAGCCTATGTTACTCGGGGATAATGTAGCATTTTAATGGTAAAAAATCGTTCCAGTAGTTTTTTAATTTATTCGTTACAAGCATACAAAATACAAGTCTTTCCTATTTATAATATTAGTTTAGATTATATATTTACGATACTCTAAAATGTAATCATCATTTCAGCCATAAAACGTCCACTGATGAACACAAGCCTCCCTCATGGATCTCCATGAGGGGTAGTTGCCATTCTCACCACGCTTGGCAGGCGGGTTGGTGAGCGCAGTATGGGATGTTGATACACGGATAGACGCTGCTGCCCATCTTCCGGAGGTGTCCTTTAGCAGGCTCTTACTGCATCCACGGGTAGGAGAGGAGGGGTAACATTCTACTGCCGGCACCCCACGGCAAAAAATAATATCTAACAAAATATAAATTATTTTAAGTCAAAAAATATATGCTTGAAGGTGTTAGCGTTGAAACTGATGACGTTCCTGGAATCGAACCAGCATCGGCCAGTGGTGGTGCACGGGTTCTCAGTAGGTGCTTACATTTGGGCGGAGATGTTGGTCCACGCACTTAAGGATTTGGATCGGTAAGGACTTAAATAATAGAAAATGCTTGTATAATGTTTGATTAAGACAATTTAGCTTTGAAAGCCTAGCTGTCAGACCATGATATATTTAGCTGAGACGCAAGTGGTTGTGGGGGTTTTGATTCCTAAAAAAGTCAGTCCACTTACTCTTTCCATGCATCACGGTATATGTGATCGTCAGGATGGCTGGACCAAATGAGATTTACCTAGGCATGAGAACGTGTGCACTTTTTACTACCTATTTGCTACATTTGTGCTACCTCTGCGTTAAGAAATATATCAAAGAAATAAAGCAGGCTGCTATTTTGACGTCATTACATAATATATAGCGGCTATTAGATAAGTAAAAAATATTAAAACGCCTAAATTATTTATGCCGCAATTCAACTCCTCGGGATAATTGCTAACATTGTTATCGCAGGCGGGACGTAGGCATTTCGGGACATTTATGATAAAGTTTGGTCTAGTCATCCTGACGATCAAATCGCTCGGTCGATTGCTACTTCCGGCCACGTTGTTTCAAATTAGTGTTATTTTATTATTCCCAGCTACCAGCCAGTGCTGGACCGAGTGACTGCTCAGGTCTGGGACTCGCCGGCGGATGTGGAGGAAATTCCTGTGGGATTGTCATCCACACTCTTCCCCAATAACAAATTTATGCGGAATTTAGTTTTGGAATACTCCAAGTAAGTGTTAAATTTAGGATTTCAGCTCCTCTCAGCCGTGGGATGTCCACTGCCTAGACTTAGGTAGGCATCTCTCATGGATCTCCAAGTGATGAGGGGGTTGTTGCTTAAAGCGCCACGCTTGGCAGGCGGGTTGAAGAGCGCGGGATTTTGAAACATGGAAAGACGATGCTGCCCCATCTTCCGGAGGTATCCCTTCGCAGATTATTTCTGCATCCACAGAGACAAGAGAAGAGGGACAACACTCTACCTACTGATGCCACTTACTCATCTTATACATACACATGTAACCTGCCAAGCGTAGTGAGTAGGTATGGCAACTTCCGCTCATGGAGATCCACGAGGGATCTGTGTTCAATAGTGGACGTTTTGCGGCTGAAATGATGATGATGAAATTACCTTTACATTTCCCGACACGTTTCGACTGGTTTGCACCAGCTATGGTCCCGGTGTCTAGGTATCAACATAAGTTATATCAAGACGTTGTACACATAAAGCTTCCCATAAACAGAATGCACATGAAAGTCCTCCACGATATGGCGACGAAGCACTATCTACGAGCGACACAGGTGTACCGTGAACCGCCGTGTCGAGCGCCATCTCTGTTCCTGGTTTCGGAGGCGGATCCCATCAGCCCAGCGGAGAGGGCCAGGCAAGCGAGCTCGAAGATGACTGCTATAGGCATTAAGGTTTGTTTTATTATATACCTACTTATATAATATAAGTGACCTCTCTATTGTCCCACAGATAGGCAACTTTAAGGGACATTTGTGGATCGCAAATTGTTCCAGAGACCTGTCGACATTATATCCACCACTCCATACACATAATAAGCACATCAATTTTGTCGCGTCGCGAGCGCTCGACGCTTTGTGTCAGGCAGGGGGTCGATAAACTTCCTAAACACCTACCTTTCGGCCAAAATGCAGCGTCCATGAATGTCGAGAGCCGTTTCGTAGGCCCTTACCATAAATGAATTATAAATTCAGAAGCCAGTCTTCTGCTTCATGTACTCTACCACACCCTCTGCTGTCACGGCGTAGTGGACGCGCAAAATGTAGAGTTCTGTGGTAGGTACCTCGCCACGCAGTTAGGTTCGGGTTCGGTTTTAGCACTTCTTAATTCTTCTAACAACTATCCTACTCTATTCTGCTGTCACTGAACTCACCCTACGTGTAATGGACTAGTTATACTTACTAGTATATATTTCACAGTAGGTATATTTTGTTTATGCCATGAAAGTAATGTTCCAATAACTCTTTATATATTCTCTGTCCTATGTTTGCAGTGTAACTGGCAGTGCTGGGACGGCTCGCCTCACGTCTCGCATTTCTTCCATCACCGCGAAGAATACCTGGCGGCCCTGTACTCTCATTTAGAAGAATGTGGCCTGTTGACGAGAAATATGAAACACGGAGGCATCAACCCTTAAAATAAAATTATACCTGCAGTAATTTACCATTGATAGAAATCATTTAAAGTAAAAAGAACACATCAACAATCGGTCACTACTCAGAATTTGCTGTGACAGTTTGTAATGCTGTAACAGCGCTCTGGATTTCATACGTGAGATGAGATAGAACAATTTCCTCTTTTAATTAGTCCGAGTGCGAAAAACTGTCTTACATTGTTTTTTTCTATAATTCTAATGTACCCATAATTAAACTTTTGTCTATCTATCAATGTGTACTCTAATTATGTAATATCCTTTACTTTTACAGAAGATAAAATATTTCTATTTAATTCTCGTCCAATCATCAATTAGTGTTTCGCTGCAGTTTCATCATCTCAGCCGTGGGACTGCTGTCCACGTCCACTGCTGGGCATAGGCCTCCCTCATGGATCTCCAAGGTTGTTGCCCTCATGGATCTCCAAGGTTGTTACATACCACGCTTGGCAGCCAAGTTGGCAAGCGCAGTACGGGATGTTGATACACGGAGACGCTGCTGCCAATATCCCTTTGCAGATTCTTAGGCTCAGCGCAGACAGAACGGAGCGCAGCGGAGAGGATTTTATTAACGCACTTGAAAATAAACTTTAACATTATTAAAATAAAGTGCATAAATGCTTGAACCTGACAAACCCCGCTCGGCGTTTTGCACTTGATTTTAATAAAATTAAAGTTTATTTTCAAGTGCGTCAATAAAATCCTCTCCGTTGCGCTCCGTTCTGTCTGCGCTGACCCTTACTGCATCCACGGACAAGAGAAGAGAGGTAACATGCTACTGCCGGCGCCCCACGGCATTGTAACCCGCTGCATTTTAATTTCAGAAATAAACCCCGTACTGAAAGCAGCAAATTAGACCACTTAGATAAAACAACTCTGTCTGTATACCTTAAACCAGAAAATAAGCAAAATAAAGAGAACTTAAATAATGTGTTATATATAATATTTCTCACTAAAGTTTGATCTTTAACGTTAGACTTTACAAACTCTACCGTTTATTTTTGTATTTGTAAGTGGTGGATGTATGGCAAAATTATTAAAACTACATTTTGCATAATATAAATACATTTATTGTAACAACTACAATTATTTCCTAAACTTCTTCTTATTCCTTCTAGACGGCGCGCTTCTATCCTTATTAATCTTCTGCTTCGGTTGCTTCACTCGTTCCTTCGCCGCCATTTTAAGTCCCCACGACCTTCCGCTATTCTTCTTTTCGTTCTTCACCTGTTGTTTATGGAGGTCAGCCTGGGCCCTTAGCTTCTGGTTACTCCTCATCTTATGCTGCGATCCTTCTTTAGCTGTCAAACCTGCATAATCATCATATTCCTGTTCCTTCTGATTTTTGAATCTAGAATCATTTTTATTGAAATTCTTATTGCCAGTGCGGTTTTTATTAAAGTTTCTATTATCGTTCTTATTGTTGAAGTTCCTATTTTGATTTTCGTTCTTATTTTGATTATCTTGAGGTTTGTTTTTATCGAATTTCTGTTTCTTGACGTAGCTCTCGTCTGGGGCGGCAGTGTGCTTCCGTTTCCTGTTTCTCTTGCCTTTGTTGTCTGTAGATTGGTTCTGTTGCGCCATAGGATTGTTCGCGATGGACTTCTCTAGACGTTTCTTACGCGCGTTGAGAGCTGTTCTGTCTTCAATAGAGAATGATACGATGGGCCTCTGTGGACAAGATATAAATATAGTAAATATACCTAGACATTTCACGCAACACCATATTAAATGAATCTGTTTTTGTATGTAGATACTTCACACATAGAAAACACTCAGACGAGAATATAAGACCTAAGCATTTAAGTCTCTAAATTATGCGCTTAATAATAATAATATAAACTTTATCTTTATTTCAGGCAGCTATACTTAAGTAACAAGATGTACTGTGACTGTTATTGTTAGCCCGAATCATCCCATTGTTGGGCAAAGGCCTCCCTCCACTTATTCCAGTCGCTTCGATCCCCAGCTAATTCTTCCCATGTGTTATGGAACTGGTTGAGTTCAGCGCGCCACCGTCTACGGGGCCCGCCACGCTGCCTTCTTGTTGTGTCCGGGCGCCTTTTGGTGGTTATTTTAGCCCACAGCTGGTCCGGCATGCGGCTAACGTGGCCGGCAAAATCCCATTTCAGTGTAGCAGCCTTGATACCCACGTCGGCCATCTTAGTTTTGAAACGCAGCGTGGTGTTCTTTATGCGGTCAGTTAGTTAATTCAGGTCAGTTAGGAACGCAGCATTCTTGATGCTGCGTTCCATCGCCCGTTGGCAACAAGATGTACTTATACTGAAATCTAAGGCCCATATAACAAGTCATCATCATCATCATATCAGCCGTAGGACGTCCACTGCTGGACAAAAGCCTCCCTCATTGATCTCCAGGAACTGCGGTTGGAAGCGGCCTGCATCCAACGCCGACCTGCGGTTCTTACCAAGTCGTCTGCCCATCTTGTAGGTGGACGTCCTACGCTGCGCTTGCCGGTCCGTGGCCTCCATTCGAGAACTTTACGGCCCCATCGGCCATCTGTTCTGCGCGCTATATGGCCCATATAACATGTACCTTACAGGAAATACATAATAATTATAATATCCTAATTACTAAATACACGTTTGTCCGGCGACGACGCGCGACGCATTCGTGGTACCAGCACAATGATTCAGGGTCACCCTAGTGCCGGCATGAAATAAATACATCTCTCGCCTACTCAGTTAAAAAGGGGTGACTGCTTATGTGATACATACATTGTTCTTGTCGAATACGTCGGGGTTGTTGTTCAGTTTGCGCAGACAGTGCAGCGCGTCCTCGTGTCGCGTGAACATCACGAAGCCGTAGCCTTTGGAACTGGAACAAACATTTACTTTATTTCATTCTGTAGCAGTAGAACTTTTTATGAAAGGTTCATCCGGGGAAGTACTACCACCATACCTATTTCTGCCGCCAAGCAGTAATGTCTCCATTGCTGTGTTCCGGTTTGAAGGGCAAGGGGGCCGGGGAAATTACGGGCACATGAGACCTTACAACTCTGTCTCAGGGTGACGGGCGCAATGCAATGCAGCGTTGGTCACGTGCTTAGTGAACGTGATCACCGCGGCATTGCAAATTGTTATAGGTAGAGGTTACCACTTATTATTTTAGCCTTATATAAACTCGTAAAACTTAAAAGGTTTCGTATTGGCGGTGGAATATTATTCCAGCATTTGATGCATATCTAAATATCCTACCTAATCTTGCAGCATACTTAATATTATTCTCATGTCTATAGTCTGTCTGTCTAAAGTTCTGGGGGCCAATTCTCATAAATCGTGATTTTGCGTGATACTTCATCTATCTCACTTCTCTGTGTCTACTTCGAACTTGTCACATCACTCTTAAAGTCTACTATCATCTCGAAATAGACATTTTCGTTTATCGTGGGATTACGAGAACGCAGAAAGTTCTTTTCAAGCGTGATTTTGACAGTATGCGAAATTCGTCGTTTTTGAGCGTTTATCACTTGGATTACGATGCATGAGAATTGGCCCCTGGTCCATGTTTCTAGTATATATCTCGAGTACACCTAAATCAACGCATCCTACCTGCAATGCCTAATAGGGAGCCGAAACCTGGCCTCTCTCCTTGACTTTGCAGCTTCCGTCTGTCTTATGTCTTCTATTTTTATGTCTCTTGTGGCGGATGGCACAAACTAAGGTAGTGTGTTAAATCGGACAGTGGAAGATGATGACGATGTACTCACGGGTACTTCCCGTCCGGGCCGGGCGCCTCGGCGCGCAGGTCGCGCATGATCCGCGCCTCGGTGATGGCGACGCTGCGCCCTGTGGACGCGCCGAAGCAGAGCTTGCGCAGCTGAGCGTCGTCGCACAGCGGAGGCAGGTTGGAGACCACTAGGCGGTAGCGGGATACGAATCTGTTGAGAACACAAGTGTTATGTTAATCATCATCATCAGCCGAAAAACGTCCACTACTGAACACAGGCCTCTCCATGAGGGGTAGTTGCCATACTCACCACGCTTGGCAGGCGGGTTGGCGAGCGCAGTTCGGGATGTTGATACACGGAAAGACGCTGCTGCCCATTTCCTGGAGGTATCCCTTAGCAAGCTCTTACTGCATTCACGAGACTGCGAGAAGGGATAACATGCTAATGCCGGCGCCCCACGGCATAATGTTATGGTTATATTAATAAAAAATGCTGGCCACAACACAGTTATTTTTAACTAGTACGGAGGGTAGATATCACCGTTTGTAGCTACATCGTTGTTAACGTATCTTACTTGGCCTTTATTGTATGCAATAATCTTTGTATTATGTTAAGTGCAGCTAGTTAATTAAAGGAAATACATACATTAAGTCTTATTCTAAGACTTAATGTATGTCTAACATGTCTAACATTGTTATTTAGGCAAATCATTTTTGTATTATTGTTTTATTAATTAGTAACACCATCTATTCCAGACTACGCAAAGCTTACTATGGAAACGAGATGATCGATTGAATACTTTTTTTTTGTAAACACATACTTATTATACATAGAAAATATCCAGACCCAATAATAGATGAAGCATATGCAATGTATATACCATGTTGGCGGACATTACACATAGCATGCATAGCGCTCTGTCAGTGTATGGGACGATTACAACCAAACGCGTTGACCGATTTACATGAAACCTTTTTTGTTAGCACCGTCTAATTTAGAGAAGGGTACTGATTGATTTTGGTGACCCTAGGGTCACAGAGACCGGAGTTATTGTGACCTCAAAAGGTCACCAAAAAATGAAAGTCTTCAAATGGCTGAAAAAGTCCATAAACCCAAAAATTACATTTTTGACCTTTGGTAACCTTTTGAGGCCTTCGCCCCCTTTTCTGGCACGCTTTTCAAAATATAAGAAACATGTAGTTCTGCTTACTTTGAAACAAGCATTGGTACGGCAATGCTTGTTTCAAAGTAAGCAGAACTACGTGTTTCTTATATTTTAAAACAATACTTTTACTATTCAATAGACAATTCTGTGGTTACTCATTTCTTTGTTCCATGTTCCCAATCTTTTAAATCTCTAGTGAAATAAGGACAACATATGCGAGTGTAATCTACCAACGAAATGCAGATAGTGTTCCAGTTTTGGGTGTGAGGTTGTTTTTGGTGCACTTAGTTTTTATACTCATGTCTTACCTGTTCAAATTCTTCAACATCTGCGTCTTACTCCGCTCCAGAGCCAATCTCTTGGCCATGTCAGATGAAGAGAGCCCCTCCGCAGCCCTAGTGCCCGCGACCACCACTGCAGGCAACAATAACAAATAATGCTTAACAATCATTACAATGCCAAGCGCGGTGAGTATGGCAACTGCCCCTTATGGAGATCCATGAGGGAGGCCTGTGTTCAGTAGTGCACGTTTTTACGGCTGAAATGAATCATACACACCACGTAATAAAAAGACCGACTATGGAAACTAGGTGCCTGATAAACATCATAATCTCAGCCGTATTAGGATTTCTGTCTACATACGCAGCTCAAAGTCAATAACGTTCAAACAATAGCGCAAAAAGCTACATAGAATAGTCAACTTACGAAAAACACGTTAAAAATTGAATTAGTTCGCTTCAGAAAACTTTTTTTCCAAGTGAGGGAAAGAAGCGCAGATGAAAAGATTAGAGCATTCAGGCATAGGCCTCCATGATCATGAGGGAATTGTTGCCATACTCGCCACGCTTGGCAGGCGAGTTGACGAGCGCAGTAATGTTGATACACGGAAAGACGCTGCCGCCCATCTTCCAGAGGTATCCCTTTGCAGATTCTTACTGCATCCACGGGCAAGAGAAGAGAAGTAACATTCTACATCATAGCTATCTTTTGATATCGCCACCCGTGATTTTTTACATTCATGAGTTTCGATGTGCGCAAAACAAGCCTTAGCGTAATACAAAGAGTACAAAAGGCAATCCTTCGTACTATATCAAATGTCCTATGGTTTGTGAGGCTCTGCAAATGGACACAGTTATAGCAGAAATTAGAAAAACTGCCGAAAACTACCAACTACGGCTGGCCCAGCACTCTAACGAACTTGCCACGCAATTAACAAATCACAGCTATCTCAATCGCCTCAACAGAAATGACGTCCTAAAACTGCAACAAAGGATGTAAAAAAAGAAGTAGCGTACTCAATGGCGCATGCACTTAACCTGCGAAACGTATAACCAAGAAATTTGCTCATAGTCAAAAGACTGATCGCGAATAAACCAAGAAAAAAAAAGAGTCGATGCCAATCAGAGGTCTTCTTCATCAGTTACTTCATCAAATTATACTTTTTGAATGCTCTGATCATTTCTGATTTTTGGATTCCTGGCAATTATACCAATTTCACCAGATCCTGGGAAGATCAGGGATACCTATTACTCGCCTACCACGGTTAGGAAAGATCCAAAAAAAGAACATCAAAACCACTAGGAATCTGGAACAACATACCTCCTTCCTTTACCAGGTACAGGTTCCTATTATCCTTGGCCTCCTTTTTCTTGCCGCCCGAAAGGTTTTCCTGCTTGAGGGCCGGCTTTACCTGCATCACCTGACCTTCCAGCTTCAACTCCTGGGGCGGAAGCGAGAGGAACTTGTCTGCGTCTTCTTTCACCTGGGAACGGCATTGGAACTTGTTAATTTTTAATTCAGAGAGCAGAGAGAGCGGAGTGAAGTCATTATTCCTAACATAGCGCATAGGATTAGCAAGCTGAAGTGTCAGTGGGCTAGCCATATCTGACGCCCGACCGGCTAATGATAATGTGAGGTATGACCGTGATACTGCCGTGGGATATGATTGAGGACTAGCCCGTGAGGTACCTCTGATCTCTATAGATAATATGGCAGGGCATTCGAAGGAAATGTAAAAGGTCGAACTCGATCGTTGGATCTCCACCTCTAATTACTGCCCTAAGAATATCGTCGCCCACACTAATTTTGTTTTGCCTCGCAGTATCCTCTCAAGAAACCAGCCCAACGGTCATCGGTTTTGCGACATATGTGAACTTCATATTGCTAATTCTCTGAATCTCGCCGGTAACCTTGTTTCACTGACAGAAAGCTTCGATTCAATCCCAAGAGAAACGCCGACTATAGCCCTATCCATAGACAGATGCGCGGATTTTAATTAGAGAGAAAGCCGCACAATAGTCTTTCACGTTTCGCTCCCTATGTCATTACAGGTAGGATGCATTGGTTTGTGTGTGTTTACTCACATCAAACTTGACGAAGCCGGATCCCTTGGAGTGCTCCGTCATCTTGTCCATGCAGATGAGAGCGTACCGCACGGGGCCAGTCTTCTCAGCGAACTCTTTGAGCTGCTCGTTGTCTACTCCAAAAGCCACGTTAGTAAGAAAGACTGTGCAGCCGT
This sequence comes from Pasiphila rectangulata, assembly GCA_963082625.1. Classification (NCBI taxonomy): domain Eukaryota; kingdom Metazoa; phylum Arthropoda; class Insecta; order Lepidoptera; family Geometridae; genus Pasiphila; species Pasiphila rectangulata. The sequence goes on along the minus strand of OY720253.1, from coordinate 14,321,284 downwards.
CTTCAGCGTCGTTAAGTTTTACCCTGGATTTCAGTAATTTGTTATTACTCTGTCAACAGTTGAGACTCTATGTTCAGGAGAGATTAAATTAGTTTTTCGGTACTGAAGGCTGAGTTCCCACACTTTTTGACCACTGATCAGTAGATATGTCTTGTGACTTGTCTTGAAGAGACAGAAGAGCACGTGCTACTGCACTGTGGTGCCACAAAGGAGGCTTTATTAAAAACTGGACTACAGGAGCTCACGGAGTCATGCCCTTCTTCTACAACATCTGCATACCCTACGGGGGTGCTCATGGAGTGCTGCCGGTGGCCCCGAGTCCTTCTCCGGTATTTCAAGGAGTTGTGTTGGTTAGGTTAGAGTAGGGGCAGTATCTCTTTGAGGGAAGGATGGGCCCCATGATTTCTGGGGTCGAGCATATCCCCTGTTGCATGGGTTGGGCACCCAATGGATTAGGAGTTTGTAAATATGTCTTATATGTATTTTGTGTATATTATATAAGAGAAGCGGTAGGACCTCTGGGTCCGTGGGCAGTCTGCAGTTAGGGCTCCAGCTGTCTGTCCGTTAACGGACCCAGGGAGGACGATGGCGCAAATGGCCGTGCGCCATCGAGAACCGTGAGCAGTGGGGGGCGGTTATTCAAATCGTCCCTGGGATGGGCCTTAGCGGCAAGATGTGAGAGGGGCACCGGACAGTTCTATAAGAGGAAACGGAGGCCCTCGACATACATCGGGGATGGTTTTAATGGGTAGTCGCATGACAACCCCACATAACCGTGCTGCATTTCGACTCAATGTAGGTTATTTTTGTATTACGTTTAAAAGAAAAAATATGTGTCCAATTGTTTTTGTTAATCTACATGACTGACCAAAAATGAAAATTTTGCGAACTAGTCTATTGTTCAGAAAGCATATTTGCAGTGTTAAGAATAACATTTACAGACCTTTTTCTTTCCTTGATATCAGCCTGACTTTCTGTCTCCATACCCTTATCATCATCATCATCGTCGTCGTCGTCATCATCATCTTCGTCGTCTTCATCATCATCCTCATCATCACTAGATTTAACCTCATCATCACTAGATTTGGCCTCATCATCACTCTCTGATTTGACATCAGAATCATCGTCATCACCTTCCGAGTCACTCTCTTTGTCTGAATCATCTGATTCACCTGTAGAAGTTTAAGGATTTTAAATAACTATCTCTCATCTAGGGGTTTTCAAGAAATTTCTTAGCATTCTACTTTCAACATTATTTGTGTATATTGAAGCAAATATTTGATAATTTTGGAGATAATTGCAGTGTGAATTTTTATAGTATTTTTAAGTATTGTATTTAATTTATGAGTATAATGCCAATGCATATTTTTTATTAAAGTGTACAATATCCCGTCATAGGCGAATCTGCGAGTGTGCGAAACATGTCAACTGGCAAGGAGCCTATGTGTATGGTCATATGCTTATGTAGTATAATACCTTCGTGAAATCATTTTAAAATCTTCTAACCCATTGAATGGTATCTATTACTTGTTTATAAAATTAGCAATTAGCTACTTGAACTTAAAGATTGAGTAAACATATTAAGTTGAATTAAAGTTGTACGCCAGCGTACGAAAGTCGTAGACGTAGGTATGCGGATCGCAAGCTTAAAATGGAGATGGGCAGGGCATGTTGCCAGGCGAGACGACAGCCGATGGACCAAGGCGGTAACAGAGTGGTTTCCGATGGAAGCGAGACGGCCCCGAGGCAGACCACCTGCCAGATGGGCGGACGATCTGGCCAGGGTTGCCGGACGACAGTGGATGAGACTTGCGCAGGACCGTTTACGTTGGCGTGCTGAAGAGGAGGCCTATACCCAGCAGTGGGTGTCAACGGGCTGATATGATGATGAAAGTTGTACTTACTTTTAATCTCATCCTTCAGAGCATCACTACTGATGTTGATGGGTTTCTCATCATCATCACTGTCGGAATCCTCCTTCTTAACATCATCCTGCATTTCAAGCTCACGGTTCACAATGTGCTGCATGTATTTGTCTTTAGCAACTGCCCAATCCACAGATATCGGTCGTCCTGGAGAGCAGAATAATAAATTAATACATATATTTTCGATCGCTATTTGAATGAAGCCCCGTTTGAAAATCACTGTAGCTCTAAGCGTTTTGCTAAGAGTTACATAATATAGAAATAGGTACCTTTTTACCCATATTCTCTAGACCAAAATAGTTATTATTTTTGTCTCATATTAATTAGCGGGAATGTTCACGTACCTACTTGTTAATGTTGGTCGATAAGGGTCGAAACAGTTGGTGCCTCCACCAATAATAACAAATACGTGAACATCCCCGCTAACTAATATGAGTGTAATAAATAAGTCACGAAAGTTACTATATTATTTTTTGTTTTATTATGATACTTTTCATTAAATCGGCAATTCTATTTCATCTTACTTCCATATTGTAGCTGTGTACACTGTTTAGGAAGCAACCTGTTTTTTTATATTAATATTATTGTGTTAATACGACTTGAGGATCAAGGGCGGAACCATCATACGAAGGGCCTTTAATAACATTTGTCCCCTTCCAGAATGGTCTTGTTGAACGTCCTAACCAACACTTCAACCCGGGGAGTATGTCGGAGACAAATCACCGCCTTGCGTCGCCACGCGAATTCGCTGCACGGCTGCACAATGCACATCACTACGAGGATGCGGCCGACGCGCGGGGGAGCGGGGCCGGGGGCGAGCCGTCGACCTGCGACCGCCACTCCACGCTTGGGACCCTAACAACACACACGCGACCGAAGACGCACGCATTTTCTAGTCCTGAATAAACCAGCTTCGAAAATATATACAGTCCACTCTTTAATTTCCATCTGAGACTCCAACATATGGTCACGCTTACGTCGCGGGCCCGCTCCCGCTTTGCGGGCGGGAGGGCGGTGCATATGCATCTCAGCATTAGCGGAATTAAAACTAGCTATTTTTCATTGCATTTTATTTAATTTTAAGTCTAATTCTGACGAAAAATATGTGGTAAATATGAATGAAACTAAAAAATATTTGCTATTACTTTTATTGATGTGACCAAGTTTGTGATTGCAGACAACGGAAATATACTGAATGTATAGACTATTTCGGAAGTTCACAGTTATTAACTAGTTCGGGAGCCTATGGATTCATTAATAATTGTAACACCCTATTTATGTCAATAAAACATTTTTTACTTTTTTTACTTTACTTTTATTGAATATAACAGATTTTGTTATGTAAATTTGTTTTGGATCAGTTGTTTTAATAGGCTGACGACATGCAGAAGATTGCAGGTTTGATTCCTGTTGTGAAACAAATGTTTGTGATTTTTCTGCAGATATTTGTCCCATTTCTGCATATTTCTCCATGAGACAAGTATGTATTTAGAAAACTAATTCATATCATTCTACCAAATATCTGGTACACCGGCACTGCATACTTTGAAGCTAGACGGCGCTGTGTACAGTAATGCTTTTTTTTACAAAATAAAAAAATATTTGCGGAAATAACAACGTTAGCTATTCTAAGCCTTAGTTAAAGGTATTTTCTTAAACTATCAACAATTTCTATTTTAAAAAACTGTGTTACGGCAGATTAGTTCATAGCTTGGAGTGACCTGGGTAAATGAATACTTATCACACTTAGAAAACAGACCTGAGCCAAATATCTTGTCCTCACAAACATTTGGTTCCCCAGTGGGGAGCGAATCTGCAACCCTTCCATCATAGCCAGCTATTGAACCAACTGCGCCATAGAAGTCGTCAATGTAGTAAAGTTACTTACCTAAGTAAGGCTTCATGTTTGTGTTCAACAGAGCCTTCTTAGCCATGGGGACATTCTTGAAATGCACAAAGGCACATCCAACCAGTTTACCATCGGGTTTCTTCAGCAGTTTCACCTCTAACACATTGCCGTAAGGTTCAAAATGCTCTTTGAGGGACTCCTCGGTGGCTTTGAATGACACATTACGTATGATGAGACGGGCATTGCGATTGACCCTTTCTTGCTTCTTGACATTCTTTTTGTTTACTGAAAACATTAACAAAAACATTAAAGAGTTGTTCACTGAACTTGACTTGGAGGTTTGAGTGAGTCCAATAGTATTGGTAACAACCAAATGTGTCACATAATTCCAATCATCATCATCATCATCATCATCTCAGCTGTAGGACTGCTGTCCACATCCACCGCCGGAAACATGGATTTACAAGATCATGAGAGGGTTGTTGCTGCATCTGCCACGCATGAGGCGGGTTGGTTGGCGAGCGCAAGACGCTGCTGCCCATCTTTCGAAGGGATATCTTTTGACTTTAAAAATCGATTTAGTTTTTATTTCATTATTAAGTTCAGCGAAATAAATGTAACTTTTTACATAAAAACATTTTTATGATAACTGAGCAAGATTATTATTACTTGAGTGATTGGTTTAATCTAAGTTTTGAGTGTCTATGTTTAATCTCATTGACTAACAACAAAGATTTAACTAATTATCTGAATTTAAGGAGAAATTAGTGACTTTGGGGCAAACTTCAGAGGTGGGAAAGAGATGGGTCAGTTAACCTAAAGAGAATTGAATTGAAAAAAATAATAGAAGACCATGGCATGTGCTGGCAGTAGAATGTTTCTCTTTCTCTTTTGCCCATGGATGCACATCCAGTTATATTCTGCCAAGGGATACCTACAAAAGGCAATTCACCTGTCAAGCTTAGCGAGCATGGCAAATACTCGCTAATGATAAGCACTTGGATCTCCAAGTCCATGAGGGAGACCTATATCCAGCTGTGGACAGTTATATACTAGAAATTGAGTAGAAGGAAGACTAGAAACATACTCTTAGTTTCATCTACTTCATCGAAGAGGCAATCATCAGTTGGGTGTTCATCTCTTTTGGGCTCTTGAGGTGTTTTTCCCCCCTTCTGATCCAACTGTTCTGAGTATTTGTGTTTTGGTATTGCCCATGACACACTGATGGGCCGCTCTGGAATTAAAATAGTTAAAGTTTATTAGGAAGATATATACAAACTTTCTTCCCGTATTTCAGTCACTTTTAGTTTAATTTTTGTAGCAAAAAGTAGCCTATGTCCATCTCCAAGGCCTAATCTATTCCTACTTTTTTAAGAAAATTCGTCAAAATCAATTAAGCCGTTTCATACACAATTTCGCTTTTATATATTGTTAGGGTTAAATGGGACTGAGCCAGCCACATCTGCCACATGGGCCAAAATAACCATAATGTTGACAGTAGGACGGAGTCGCGGTAGACCATGCAGACAATGGCGAGATGAGCTGGATGCTGCCAAGAAGGACTGGCAAAGAGTGGAGCAAAATTGTGAAGAGTGTAGGGAATGAGGGGAGGCCTTTGTCCAAAAATGGGATGATACAGGCTAACAGTAACAGTATATTATAAGGGAAGTAGGGATTGGAGCTTCTTCAATAATAATTTAAAGAATATTTTTGATGCTCTTCAATATAATCAATAAAGGATGAAATTTAAGAGCATGGATACACAACACAGGATCCTGCACACTGTACCTACTACAATATAATGGCTTGGCTAATGCTGTTAAGCATCATTTAGGTCAGGGATTATGGTTGATCCTGACCAAAAGTAGACTGTTATGAACTATTGACAATGGGTCATACTAACAGCACAACTCAGTCTTCCTGCCACCACAACTGGTGCAACCAATTGCGTTAAAACATAGATTTGTTATATGTTTAATTCAAATGGTAAATAATGCCACAACAAATACTTCCAAATACTTTAAATACAATTCTACAAGCTGTATACACTACATGGTATTCAGGGCCCGGTAGTTAGGGGCATTAGGGAGCAAGGCTTGCCGCGGTCGCGCTAGTTAGGGTCCCTTACGCTCTAACTCTTATTACACCACTCTTAGTTAGGGCAAGGGTCCCTGAATACCGTGTAATGTAATACAGGCTTTACATAGGATTATGATAAATTAAGTTGATAACTTACGAAGGAATGGTTTTTTGTTAGTGGCCTTTATAGCACTGTTAGCCATATCCACATGAGTGAAGTGCACAAACCCACATCCAACCAATCTCCCATCAGGTTTCCTTAGCAGTTTCACTTCTTCAACCGTTCCATGTTTGGCGAAGTGCTCTCTCAGCTCATCCTCTGTCGCCTTGAATGATATGTTCCTGATCATCAGCCTGGCGTTCTGGTTTACCCCATCTCGGTACCTCGTGTTATCTTCTTCTAATTGAGTCATTTTGTTTGAAAAACTGAGGTTTTCACGTGGTAGTACACAACATAACCTTACTTTCTCGTGCGATTAAAACTTTAAAGACAAGCGTTGTACAGTGCAATTACTGTCTAAGCGCCTTAGAGTGACTTCTTTAAATACGATAATAAGTAAAATAACTTAAAAACCGCTAAAATTCATGCACAGTGCACCACCTGTAATGTTTTGGTTTGTGTGTTTGACATTGACATGCATGAGTATTACAATTACATAGTCTTTTGTTGACATTTCATGAATGAACGAAACTCTATTAACTTGAATGATAGAATGAACCTTACAATGATAAGGCCCTTATTAAACGGTAATTATTGCTATTTTCTTATGGATTTTCAAGGTCAAAAAAAAAAAATAGACAGACAGCTGTCTTAAAACTGACAATCAGCTGTTTTGATTTGTTGTTAATTTACGGCCCGGGAGGTTAGAATTTAGGAAAATATCCTGAAAAACTCTAAAAATGAACTCAAGTTTAATATTTCGAATGTGCAATAAACGGCTCCTAGCTCCGGTGATCTCAAGAAGCTACGGCTACAAAATGGTACAACGGCCTGACCCTAAAACACTGAAGATGCCTGCACCGGGAACGGCACCGAGTCTAATGGAAATTATAAAAGAGAAAATCCGGCTGAACGGACCTCTAACTGTTGCTGAATACATGCACATAATAATAACTAATCCTACCGAAGGTTATTACATGAAAAAGGAAGTCATAGGTGAAGCTGGAGACTTCATAACGTCACCGGAAATAAGTCAGTTGTTTGGAGAGATGATCGCGGTCTGGTTTTACTCGGAAACACAAAAGATGGGCAGTGGAAAGCCGCTGCATATTGTAGAGCTTGGTCCGGGAAAGGGAACATTGATTTTGGACATGTTACGGGTGAGTTAATTTGATAGTGACTGTCGTGGAATGCCGGCAGTAGAATGTTACCCCTCCTCTCATGCCCTTGGATGCAGGAAGAGCATGCCAAGGGATGCCTCCAGAAGAGGAGCAGCAGCATCTTTCCATGCATCAATATCCCATACTGCGCTTTCTAACCTGCCTGCCAAGCTTGGTGAGTATGGCAACTACCCATCATGGAGATTCATGAGGGAGGTCTGTGTTCAATATTGAACATATTACAGCTGAAATGATGAAAGCCTGACAATCATCACTACGTTATGGACAAAGGAGAGGCTGAAGGTTACTTAGGTAGTAAGAGGAAAAAGTGCAGTTTGTACAAAATAATAATCTTGTTAGAATATACAAGATTATTTGTACAAACTGCACTTTGGCACATGGCACAATTTCCTTTAAGACAATTGATTATTTAAAGATCTTCTAGCCAAATATGCCTTAAACATTTAACTATATAATCATTTATCCTATTTTCAGGTATTAAACCGTTTAGGATATATGAACAAGGATGTCAGCTTGCACCTAGTAGAGATCTCCTCGACGATGCAGAGTGTTCAGGCCAACAGACTTTGTATTACTCACAGACCCGTGGAATTAGATATGCCACATAACCATGAGGTATGTTGACATTGCTTTATATTGGATAAATATCTTAGAGGTGGGTACATTAAGATATTTGCGAGGTGTTTCTATTTCATCATGTGCCCACAATAACTTAGAAATTAAAATAAAAAAATTTAAAAAACTAAATAACTATAAAATTATAATAGTTACCTTGTTGCCTCCCCCCCGGAAGATGGGCAGCGCCTCTTAACGTCCACATCCCGTACTGCACTCGCCAACCCTCCTGCCTTGCGTGGCGAGTATGGCAACAACGCAATGATCTTGGAGATTTATCGGGAAGGCCTATGTCCAGCAGTGGATGTGGACTGCAGCAGTCCTACAACTTAGATGATGAATTGGTCTCCTTCCCTTTATGACGACCTCTGTGGCGCAGCGGGCGAAGGTCCGCCTGGGACGCAAGAGGTTGCGGGTTCGATTCCCGCCTCGGAACAAATGTCTGTATGATTTGCAGATATTTGTTCAGGGTGTTCTGGGTGTTTTTCCATATATATAATAAAAAAATATCTATCTATGTAGTATAATGTATTAAGTATGTCAGTCATCTAGTACCCATAACACAAGCTCTGCTTAGCTTGGGGCTAGATGATGCTGTGTGAATTGTCCAGCATTATTTATTATTTATTTATTTATTTTCTTATAGTCAGCTAGAATATTGTCAAATTGGCATAGCCAGTTAAAGTAAAAAAAGTAAAGTAAAAAAATGTTTCATTGACATAAGTAGGGTGTTACAATTATTAATGAATCCAAAGGCTCCCGAACTAGTTAATAACTGTGTTTCAGGAGCCAGTGGCTTCTCCAACAATCTGTGATAATAATTATGTCTAACATAGGTAAATCTAAACAAAAAGCTTTAAAAAAATATAAATTGCTAAAAAAACAATTGCATTCTAATACATTATAATATCCGTTTAAAACACTCCATTGTCATATTCATTTCAGGGTGAAACAGTGAGCGGTATCAAAGTGTACTGGTACAATGATTTGAAAAAGGTTCCTAAGAATTTCTCCTGGTACATTGCCCATGAATTCTTTGATGTGCTGCCTATACATAAGTTTGAAGTAAGTAATTGTGGCGTCATGCTACATTTCGACGTGATTTATCGCCGTTATTTTTGGATTACGTTAAAAAAGAAAAAATACTTGTCCAATAGTTTTTGAATAATCTAATAAGCAGACTAAAAACTAAAATTTCAAATTTAAGTACCTAGCCTACTAATCGAAGGTTACATATCATTTAATCATCGAAGATCGAAACGTAGTTACCGCGGCTCAAAGCACTATTCCGATACATGAATTTTTAAACCTCCGGCTCTGACTCCCCGATTCCGATCATCATATCACCACATTATTGTGACATTACTGCCTTTTATCCCGTGAGCACCCTAGAAAATAAATTAAATTTTATATTATGTCCGTCCATACCTTGCTAGGTCGCGAATTACCAATCAATGATAGTTACAGAGTATCTGACTAAAAAAGCGGTGAAAATGTACAACTTCGCCCCCTAAATATACATACTTAGCGCTGTCTGTCTGCCTGTCTGTGTATTTGACGATTACAATCAGAACGCGTTGACCGATTTACATTAAACCTTTTTTGTTAGCACCGTCTTAATGAGAGATGGGGACTGAGCTGGAGACTTTGGTGACCTTTTGAGGTCTTCGCCCTCTTTTCAGTAATTAAGATTTAGTAAGTAAGATCTATTTTTATGTATGTTAGTCTATAAGGTATATATTTATATGGGCCGTAGTTTAAGTATTATAACATCTTGTACTAAACTAAGTTTGTTGCCTGAAATAAAGTTTTATTATTATTATTATTTTCTAGTACCCCCGTACCAATGCTTGTTTATTTTATTTGTCGTTCGGCAGTCAATAGTGTTCTGTTGGCATTATGGATTTGACTTTAAAATGGACTTGTCTTTTGACACTCACTGAACCTGCTGGATCACTTGAACAACAAAAGCTTAGCAAACTTCCCAATTCCAGAAAACACCAGATGGTTGGCGCGAAATACTCATAGACCTGGACGAAGCAGGCAAACTGCGCTACCGGATAGCAACCAGCGAGACCAATTCTGCCAGAGTCCTCATCAGGCCACCGTTAGACACTGGAGACAGGACCGAGTTGGAGATCAGTGCAAGGAGTTTGGGTATTGCGAGACAGCTGGCCGAGAGAGTGGATGAACATGGCGGTATCGCGTTGGTGGCGGATTATGGACATGAAGGGGAGAAGGGGGATACTTTCAGGGTAAGTGAAGTTCTTCTTCAACAGATCTTTCTGTTTGGCGGTCGGAGAGGCATCAATCCAGGGAACAGTAATGTTGTTCGTTACAGGGCTATCTCTGAGTTTTTGTTGTTTGTAGTGTGTGTATTCCGTGATGATTTTATTTCCGTAACCGACTTTTAATGAGGATACAAAATACAAATACTTACAGAATTAGTTTGTTTCCAAAATAATAGACGTTTTGGTACTTGGACGTGTGTAGGTAAATAGCTATCATAAATTTAATTTGTACTACAAATTAGTATAAATCCTGTACCCAAATAAGGATTGTTCGTAGAGAGGCAAAAGCCGTGTCAATTACTTTTTTGTGTTTTTAAGCACTCGTTAGATATAGATTTTTGTGAAGTTTTTAGTTTTAGAAGTTTAAGAGAAGAGAACCTTTTTTGCCGACCTGTTATGTAGGATGCGGAAAATGATAAATCTATATCTGAAGCTAAAAGTAACCCTGCATGTACCATCTCTTAATAGAACAATTGTTTTGACACAGGCCTTCCACAAGCACAAAATAGTAGACCCACTGGAGAAGCCAGGGGAATGCGATCTCACCGCTGACGTGGACTTCTCACAGTTGAGGATAGCTGCCTCCAAGTCGCCCGCTGATGAGAACTACGCTCTAGTCCTCGGGCCGGTGAAGCAGAAAGACTTCCTGGAACGTTCTCAGGCAGAAGTTAGATTACAGGTCAGTTTTTAGAAGCGTTCAGTCTCGGCATTCAGACTTCAGTAGCGATGACACTGCCATTCGCGCTACGTGATATTGCACACTGCCGCAATGTGCATGTGGCACGCAGAACAGATGGCCGAAGGGGCCGCGAATGACGGCCACGGCCTGGCCGCCATTCGCCTATGACGCCGATGGGGCCGCTTCCAACCGCAGTGCTCCTTCCACAGTAGGCCTTCCTCATGGATTGAAGATCCATCAGGGAGGCCTATGTCCATGAGTAGATTTGACATGATGTGATAGGTACCTACCGGCTTTGGATGCGGCTCGGAATTATACTTGTGCGTTTTTAACGTACCTACGACCTGACTCTATGGATCTAAGGTCGTCCGTTTGCTTGGACCCGTGCTCTGTTTTATCCCATTTATAACTCGATTGTAAAGACATTTAATTCGAACATGATTCGTTTGGTACGGTACCTATGTAGGTATCTATGATGATTTGATGAACTCCGTGGCACGAAACAAAATTAAAAATTCAAAAAATATTTTATTCAGTGCGGCCGCATGGACCTTATTGACGCGTCACGACTTACAAAATAAAACAACACAAATAAATAGAATAAAGCCATTGAAGTATTACTGTTAACAACTCACTGAATAAAGCACATAATTGAACCTGTTCACTTTGGTCTAATAACCGGCTGAGACGCGGGAGGTTGCGGGTTCGATTCCAATCTGCAGTTTATTAGTGCAATCACGTAACCAAAGAACGTAACGCATTTAAATCCTGGCCATATCGATTACTTTCCTGCCTATATTTATAGGCTAAGATGCAGATGACGTGAGGTGCTGGCATAATAAGGTTGCCTCTCCTCTCTTGCCCGTGGTTGCAGTAAGAACCTGCTAAGGGTATGTTCTGCTCTGGAATATAGGCAGCAGCGTCTCCGTGTATCAACATCCCATACAGCGCTCGCCAACCCGCCTGCCAAGCGTTCAAAGTTTGGCAAAAATCCCCTCATGATCTTGGAGATATACATCTCCAAGATCATGAGGGGATTTGAGGGAGGCCTATGTCCAGCTGTGGACGTGGACGGCAGTGTTACGACTGTAATGCTATTTAATAATGTATGTAAATATTGTAATACGATAGTATTCATTTAATTATACAATAGCCCTTGTTTTCCCACTGCAAGTCTGCAGGACAAAGGCCTTTCTCCCCTTTTACCAGTGTCTATCAATGTGTTATCTAAACCCTTGAATAAAAGGCTTCATGAGAATTAAAATTATCCTCCCATACAAAAAACGTGATTTTTTCGTTTGAAATATTCACAGAGTATTTAGGAGTTCGCGCAAAACTTCTTGAGCTCTAGCTTCTATATTAATTTCAAAAATACCTCAAAGTACCTGCAAGTCTTTGCCAATAATGGTACTAACGGAACGCTTTGTGCGCTAGTAGAGAGTTCTACTACTCGCTCGTTCACTCATTCGTTCATTCATAATGTTTACTTTCAGGTTCTAATGGAGAATGCTAAAAGTGATGAGCAAAAGGAGAAGATTCAGGCAGCGTACGATATGCTCGTGAATCCCAAGAAAATGGGCGAAAGATTCAAATTCATGGCATTCTATCCCTCGGGCGCGGCGGACATTTTGGAAAAATATCCGCCATTGGGATTTTCCACTCCAGAATGATTTAATGAATAAATACACCTTATTTTGTTTTAAGTAATTAGAGTAATAACTATTATTTAATCATAAAGATAAAAAAAAATATCTTCATCTTTAAAACCTATTAATAAAATAACAAACAAACACACCTTAAATTTTATTTTATTTGTAATTATGGAACCCTACAGAAACTAGACAGGAAAAAAAAACAATACGCATTGGATGGCATTGGTGCCATATACTAGTACGTATATATATTTTTTTTTTATACCCATGCGCAGCTATCCCTTCCACGTATCGTCCAGCGCTAGACTTAAGGTCGTAGCACACGTATCAACTCGGAAAGGGTCGTAACCGTATCGCCTTTCGCGTCGCCGTCAAACAGTCGTCAACCTAACGTAAGCACGAAACTAAAGCGGATCAGAAGTTCCGATACGTCGACTCGGCTACGGCTAGGCGACGCCGCGCTTACGGCTCGCCAACCGCTGGTTGACGGCTAGTTCAAGTTCAATCATTTTGAATCCGAACGTTAAGTGTGGACGAAGAGACGTAAGCTATGGTACGGAGAGCCGTAAGCTAGGGTACGGAGAACCGTAAGCGCGGGAACGACTTGCCGTTCCCGCGCTTACGGACCACGCACCGCACCGCGGTTCGTGAGTTTGTCCCGAGGCGAGGCGATTACGTTACGATTCCGATTAGTGTGCGATGCAGTAGGGAGTTTCATATAACTAATACTGAACGGCTCGAGTTGATACGGTAACGATCCCTTTCCGAGTTGATACGTGTGCTACGACCTTTACGTGCCGCTACTTATAGGTATGTTCGGTGGGATCCACAGACTACTAGATGCTATATGGTGGGATCATTAGGTATTAAAAAGCAGTGGTGGCAAGCGTGAGACCAGTCGGTTTTTTTCAACAAAAATACCACCAACAATGATAAAATCCTTGATTTGTTACTAAAAATACCTGCTATAATTTATGCGTACTACTTAGGTGATATAAAAAAATCAAGTTAAAATATTGAGAAAGTATGCCGAACTTATGCGGCATTATGAGAATCAAGAATCAAAAAATACTTTATTCAGTGCGGCCGCATGGACCTTATTGACGCGTCACAAATTACAAAATAAAACAACACAAATAAATAGAATAAAGCACATAATTGAATCTGTTCACTTCAGATGACACGCGAGTTAGGAAAAGAAGTGAACAGAAGAACCTAACTCGGTCGTTATAGTCATCATTTAACAATTTTATTTTGTCTTATGTTACGTTTGACGGAGTTGGAGCAGATTCCGTCCCAAGTGGTTTTGTCCTCTAGGTAATCTGATATTTTATAATAAGCTTTATTGCACAGATTGCGTTTAATAATGTTTTTGAATTTATTCAATGATAACTTCTGCAACTCACTTGGGAGTTTGTTGTAGAAGCGTATACATTGCCCTTTAAAAGATATTTTCACCTTATGGAGCCTAGTAGTGGGCACAGCGAGTTTATTCTTATTTCTTGTATTTACATTGTGATTGTCGCTGTTTTTCTTAAACGAAGCAATATTTTTATGGGTGTACAACAGGTTCTCATAAATATATTGACAAGCTACTGTCATTATATTTATTTCTTTAAATTTAGTGCGAAGTGATTCTCTGGGACCCATATTGTAGATAGAACGAATAGCCCTCTTCTGCAGCACAAATACGGTGCTTTGAGGTACTCCAGTGGACACTTTTACAATTATTTAACTCGTCATGAAAATGTCGGGTAAAAATAAAACCTATTCACACTTAATTATTTGTTGTACCCGGATAAAAAGTAGCTTATGTGTTAATCCTAGTCAACATCTATACGTTTGCACTTTGCAGAATATCAGCTCGATACGTACGCTAGTTTTTGCGTGAAGAGGTAGATAACAAACCTCCATACAAACAAACTTTCGGCTCTTTAATATTAGTGAGATTTTCATTTCACGTGAATGTCATCTACAGACAGATGACGGTCACATTTACTGTCATTGTCTTAACTAATCGTTCATTCAATTACAATCACTCAAATCTGTGTCAAAAAATTATAACTAAGTCGGAATTTATAGTAAATTTATATAAAATTATTATTAATAAAGGATTCTAACTTCGCTCGCATTTTTAATAAAAAAATATAACTGTTGGAATATATTTGATAGTTAAAAGTTGTGATAATTTAATCTCTGAGACAGCACAATGCAATTACGTTTCATTGTGCTGCCTCGGTCTGCTATGATGAAATGTCAAAATTTTCGTGGATTCGTGCCAATAATCAAAGATTTTTTCAGAGTGAAAAGTTTTGTGATGAATACGCAATAATATTCTTTCGAGTAGTGTTTTGATTTAGTGATCGGTGCTGGAACAATAAGTGCAAAACGATTGAGTCGGGTGTATGAGGTTGACATATTGCACGGAAGCTAAGGTAGGATTTTCTTTTGTTGTTGGTTTGCTTCGTTAGTTATTTTCTTAGCGCGTGGTAATCTTACGTAGATTAGATACCTACTAGCACTGGTTTTACTGTTTTTGTTTTATGATTAGCTCTAATAATTATATTAAATATGCCATTTTGTTTGTCTGGGAACAAAATAAATGGTTTTGCTTTTCATGCTCAAAGCAGCTAGTAAAGAATTTTGAGATAAATTTCACACTTGAGGACAATAGATTGTTATTATAAATTAGATTCTGTATCTACATAGATCACAGGTTATATATAAACACATACTATGTTTGCATTTCTGCAGGCATAGGTCTATGTATACATGAGTGTGTGATATGTAATCCTATCAATCATCTGATTTTCATAGCACATGCTTTGCAGAGTTTAAGACTAGATGGTACTAGAAGATTATTTCTAACTAAAGCTGAAAGTTTGTACATATTTTTTACTACTTCATGAAAAACTACCTTATGAATTGAGCTGAACTTTGCAAACTTATAGATGTTAGCCAGGATCAACACATGGCTTCTCTTTTTCTTTTTATCTGGGTACAATGCATGCAAATCTGCGGGCTGAAGCTAGTATTCTATGTATATATTTTGGCTTGTTGTGACTTGTGATTGTTGTGTATAACTCCTGCTTTTTGCTATTCATATCTCATCTCGGGCATATTTGTAAAACAAATACTATAAGTTGGTAATAATAATACTCTGTCTCAGATCACCTACAAATTCACTATAGTCTATTTCACATAGGATGAGTGACATAGATGATTATTTGAATGATTATGGGCCGAGTGTAGTAAGAGTAGTGAAAGTAAGAGAGGTTTAAATGCTCTCTAATTTGATGTACAATATGTGTGGTTTGTTGTATGTGGCATCAAGCACTGCCATTTTGAAATCAGATGTTCAGTACGTCCAAATGCATGTTGTTTGTGTTATCAAAAATAAAAGTATTCGCAGCAGATCATATTGCATATAAGATTAAAACTAGATACATAGGTTTTTGGACATTATATTCAAGATTTCAATAGGGCCTAATTTTCCTAAATTGTCTTAAGTATATTCCTAAAAATATTAAGTTTCCATCCCAGTCTTATTTTTTTTTATTTAAAATAGAAATCGGAAGTGTAATAAGGCAATAAATCATATCAAATTTAAGTTGAAATTTAGAACTGTATTATCATAGAATAGTTTACTTTTTATTTCAAGTAAAAATTCCTGTTAGTTTCAGTATTATTGTCATTCTTGTAAAAGTCTGCAAATATCAGGTGGCGCCGCCATGACAGTGCGCGAGTTTACAGGTGTAAGGCATGATAGGTGACAATCGAGCATAAGGGTTAAGGGAAAATTGTAAAAAATAATAGAAGTAAAAGAGTGAGGTTTCTTCTTCGCTTCTTTCCCTTGCTTGGAAAATTCTTAAAAAAACTTGTCTTTATTCAATATAATCTTATGTTAACAGGAAATAAGGCACATGAATGAATCTGTTCGCTTTCCCGTTTTAAGCACTGTGATAAGAAGTGATGAGATGACACAGTTCTTTTATTTTAATCTTTATTGTGAAGATTATGAACATTTTATTATTTTTTAAATTTATTTATAGAAGATTGCTCCATTTCTGTAGGATATTAATTGTAGAAGCGTGTACACTGCCCTCTCACTATTGGGCTATTTAAGGTCAATGTATCTTTCGATACATTGACCTTAAATAGCCCAATAGTGGGCAACCCGAGTTTATTTCTAGTATTTATATTGGCATCTATCCTTATTTCTAGTATTTACATTGGTGCAAATCACTTTTCTTAGAAGAACTATTAATATTTTATGCTGTATACCCATACAGCAGAATTTCGTAAATACATTGACAGGGAACTGTCATTATATTAATTTCTTTAAATTAATCACATACCGTTTCTCTGGGGCCCATATTGTAGATTGCACGAACAGCCCTTTTCTGCAGGACAAATACAGTGTTTATATGTTTAGCTCTAGCGCACCCCCACAACACTATGCCATAAGACATAATACTATGGAAATAGCTAAAGTAAACAAGTCTAGATGTAGCTAACTAAGAAAACCTAAGTGAAATAGACTAATCTCTAATATTATAAAGAGGAAAGATTTGATTGTTTGCTTGTATGCATTGAATAGGCCCCGAAACTACTGGACCGACTTTCAAAATTCTTTCACCATTAGAATGCTACATTATCCTTGAGTAACATAGGCTATATTTTATCCTCGTGTATGGGAACGGGAACTACGCGGATGAAACTGCAGCATGCGGCTAGCTTATGTATTATAAACTAATTAATAATGTAGAGAATGTTTGAGGTATTGTGAGAGTATTGATAGTGCAAAAAATAGTACAATTTGTTATTTTGTTGTTGCTTTTATGTGTACATGCGCATTGGTGTCATACAGTAATGCTGTATTAAATGTTTAAATAAATGAATAACAACCTAATAATAATAGGAAATCTGAAGTAAATGCTGGAAATATCATGTTCCTATGCAATTATTGTTCAGTTTTATAGTTATTCAAACAATATTCAAGGTAAAGGCATAAAAGCAACCTTCATAAAAAAATATTTATTGAATAAAGAACAGAAATGTATTATCAATAACACAATAAATCATAAAACAACATAGAACAGTATAAATGGAAGGCTAGGTCACTAATCCAGTGCATGTCTAAACAAAGTACTATTTAGTCTTTTTTTAACTTTCGCGATCACAACACGTCATTACTATATTGGATTATCGGGTACTTATCGCGTAATTACCTTTATTTTACTCCCGACGTCTCGACAGGATTGCACCTGATCGAGGTCGCGGGGAAACTGGAGTGCTTCGTGCGTCTTTTCAGACTACCCTCACTTGGTCTTCATAATTAGAAATTTGATATTTAAAGCCGGTTCACACTGGGACAGCACACTACACTTACTGTATCAGCACACTTTGGTTTATTCACACGCGAGTACACTTGGCGAACTGACGGAATTATTTAGACTGTCGGCTATGTGCTCGAGAATAATAGTAATTACGCGATACATAACCGATAATCCAACATGCTATTTATCCCAAATATTTTTTTTTAAGTACACTCGCATGGGATTTTCTCCACATTCCTCCATATATAACACACAGTATGTGGAAGTACTCCGAGAACCCATACGGCCACAATGTAAGCCAAGCCGCACGAATTGACCGACCCTGTTGCACTAATGGTTGTATGGTTATTGAGCAAGTTACTGAGTACACATACCTCGGACTAGTGATAGATAATAGGTTTAACTGGTCTAAACATATAGATAAGGTTTGTAATAAGCTTAGAGCTATCATGGCAAAACTTTACATCATTAAATGCAAAGTACCCTTCTATGTTTTAATCACTATTTACAAATCTCTTGTAGATAGCATAGTAAACTACGGGCTTAGTAGCTATGGTCGCACGTATAAAACGTACCTAGATCAAATATATAGTATTCAATTAAGGTTATTAAAATTAATAATTCCCAAAAACATAAAAAATAAATACTTAGACGATCCTATGGGCTTGTTTAGGTACTGCGGGGTTTTACCAATTCATAGAAGAGTAGAACTGAACTTACTTCTTGAGCAATACTTTCGCACCGATATCCAAGTCCCAAACAGTAATACTGGTAGTGTAGTCACTAGAAGTATCACTTCTAAAAGACTATGCAAACCTAAGTTCAATAACGAGTATGGTAAAAGAACATCGCAGTATTTAATTCCTCATCTAATAAATAATTTACCAGCAGAAGTCAAAAACAAAATTACAAAAAATAATATAAAATCCATATTAAAAAAATATTTTCTCTGAATTCGTTTACATACATATTTCAATAACATAAAAACGCATAAAATGGAACATCCTATGGAACATCAGTGCGCGCACACAGGTATAATGAGGGCTGTGCGTAGACGCAGCGCGCCGGCCAGCTTATTGTTATCGCTCGTACGCCTTGCACTCACACCAAGTGACAAATCAACTTAAGTATATATTGCTTAGTTCTAGAACAGTGGCGGAATTGTTGTTTCTGTGTGTGCGCGCTGTAGGTACGCAAATGAGCATAAGTTGTATGAGTTAAATCCTTCGAAGTAATTAGAATTCCTTAGAGTAATAATCCGTAACCTTCTGTTTATACTTTAAGTTGTTATTAAGTTGTGTTTCTTTTCTTCTTTGTGTATCTTTTATTATAATCTTGTAAGTCAACCGAGAACCTAGTGTCCTGGACAAACCTAATATAGGTTTTTTGGACACTAAAACCAAATAAAAATGTACCATTTATCCAATAATAAATAAATAAAATAAATAAATAAATAAATATTCACATCAAACGGGGGTGCGACAGGGGTCTACCTGTCGGTGTCTTCCGTGGTGTCTACCATATCACCCAAGCTTTTTACTGCAGTCCTAGAAGACGTGGTAAAAATGCTTGCATGGAACAGAAGTGGTATTAACATCAACGGTGCCTACCTCTCGCACCACAGGTTCGCTGGTTCGCGGAAAATGTTGAGGATCTCCAAGTTATGCTTAAAGATCTATTATGTTTCCTTGCGCGTCGGCCTCAAGATGAACATGTCCAAGACGAAGGTTATGCTGAATACTAATGGCTTGTCGTTTCCAACTGATAAAATTGGGAACGACAAGTTAGAGGCAGTTAATCGGTACGTTTATCTTGGACATGTTTTAACATTTGACTCAGAACACCCGGACAAGGAGATCCTCAGACGGATCCAACTAGGATGGGCGGCTTTTGGCAAGTTGGAGGACATCTTACGGTCGAGAAAAGTCCCACAGTGCCTGAAGACCCGTCTCTTTAACCAGTATGTGCTGCCAACTATGAATTACGGTTCCGAAACATGGGCGCTCACAAAGGAAACTGTGCACCGGATACGAATTGCACAAACGGCCATCGAGCGTTCCATGCTCGGAATCAAGCTCTTAGATCGAGTTTGAAACATTGAGATCCGACGTCGTACATAAGTGTACGATGTCTGAGACAAGAGTTATAAATCTTAAATGGAGTTGGGCAGGACACCTGGCCAGACGTGGTGATGGCCGCTGGACTAAGGCTGTAACGGAGTGGTCGCCAAGATCCGGCCAGAGAGGTCGTGGTCGTCCAAAAGCGCGATGGGTCGACGACATTATCGCAGTCGCTGGGCACACCTGGATGCGAAATGCACAGGACAGAGGAGGCTGGAAAAAACTAGGCCTCCCTAAGTTTTTGCCAGCCTCCTGCAGCCCGGAATCACCCACTGCTGGCTATACCCAGCAGAGGGTGATTCCGGGCTGAGAAGAATGAGAAGAAGCCCTTAGCACCCCTCGATGAATGCGCTATCTAATAAATTAAAAGTAAAAAAAACAAACAAGCTTTTATTTAAACGTACTAAAAATAATGAAATAAACATTTTCCATTAAAGTTTAATGTCAACTTAAAACGTCTTTACACAATTTATGTGATAAAAAAGCTTGTCGCGATATTAACCTGTGTACCTTTATCTTGATCTAATTGATTTAATTTTTTTTTAAACAATGTAAATACGAATACCTGCTGAAATCTCGCGACAAGCTTTTTTATCACATAAATGGTGTAAAGAAGTTTTAAGTTGACATTAAACTTTAATGGAAAATGATTATTCTATTATTTTTAGTACGTTTAAATAAAAGCTTGTTTGTTAAAAAGTTTTTTTTTTACTTTTAATTTATTTCTTACGATTTAGTTATCACTGGACAGTTGGTTTCTTGTCTGTTCATCTCATGCCCGCCATGTTGCGACGCAAGAGGACAAATGTCTGTATGATCTGCAGATATTTGTTCTGGGTGTTTTTCTATCTATGTAGTATAATGTATTAAGTACCTATATCAGTCTTCTAGTATCCATAACACAAGCTCTGCTCAGCTTGGGGCTGGATTATGCTGTGTTAATTGTCCAGCATTAATTATTTATTTATTGGTTTGGGTGGGTTCACTCTGTCTGTTACGTAACAAATTTACACGATTCCAGGGTGGTGACCGGAGATGAGCTCTCCACCATCCGTGCAACTGGAGGTGGAGGTGGCTGATGAGCCCATGGAAGAGGATACCACGGAGATGAAGCCGTCTGACAGGTAAATGTCATAGATTTATCAATAATAATCAATATACATACATACATAGTATAAAACAAAGTCGCTTCCCGCTGTCTGTCTGTCCCTATATGTGCTTAGATCTTTAAGACCACGCAACGGAATTTGATGCGTCCTTTTTCAATAGATGATGTGATTCAAGAGGAAGGTTTATATGTATAACACATGCATAATATAGTAGAGAAACACTGATCATTTTGGAAGTTTCTAATGTGAGGTCGTAAATAAACAGATTTTTTTTGCGCTCACATTGCAAACGCTGGCTGAACCCTGCGTACGGGACCGTCTCCACGAGCGAGGGAATCGCGGCGATTCTATAGCGCGGACTCGTCGCGTTTCTCTCGTTCGTGGAGACGGCCTCTAAGAGAGTATAGAAATATGTACGTGGCACGGACGATAACATGGCCGCGATAGCCGCCC
This sequence comes from Pasiphila rectangulata, assembly GCA_963082625.1. NCBI lineage: Eukaryota > Metazoa > Arthropoda > Insecta > Lepidoptera > Geometridae > Pasiphila > Pasiphila rectangulata. The sequence continues at coordinate 14,299,832 of OY720253.1, read as the reverse complement.
CAGAGATAGATCAAAATAATGTACTACATTATTGTAGTATTGAACACCTTAAAAAGGACTACAAAAAAGTCCGCGATGGTATATTCTGTAGTATATTTAGTATCAGCATTGCACCCGTGCGAAGCCGGGGCGGGTCGCTAGTAATAAATAATAATAAAATCGTTTATTTGGAACAAAATTACAAATGGCTCTTTATAACTAATGTAAACGAAGACAGCTGCAATTGCTCTATACTAATATTATAAATAGGAGGAGTTAGACGTACGCCCGCACCACTGTAATTATTTTGTCGCGCGAGAGTAAACACGAGAAACTCCTTAGGTATTTTAGGTAAGATCGGTGTGCCTTATACACCATTCTGAGGGAGTTCCAAATTCCACAAAAACTCGTAGATATAACAGCCGTTAACACTAGCGAGAGTAAGATAAGAGTTAAAATTGAAGGTGAACTCATTGACGACATTTCGGTGATCAGTAGTCTAAAGCAGGGCGATGCTCTATCACCAATGCTTTTCAACTTGGTTCTGGAATATGTACTCAGAAAAGTGCTTGCACTGGAGACATGCCTAACCTTAACGGAAAGCATAAAGTCATAGGGGGTACGCCAACGACTTAGCTCTGCTTGGGGAAAGTTGCGAAGAAGTCGCAGAAGCCACTCGGGTTTTAAAAGAGGAGGCAAAAAAGGTTGGCATTGTGATCAACCACGACAAGACAGAGTATCTCCATATGAAACGCCCTAAGAACACACGGATCCAACGTCAAAATCTATTCGTTGGAGATTCCACGTTTAAAGGAGTCGCCTAATTGAAGTACTTAGGATGAGTGCACCCTAAGTACTATCACAGACTCGAACACTCGTGAAGAAGAAGTTGAAATTCGTATCCAGAATTTCTTACGATGCAGTGCTGCTCTACACAAGGTCCTAGCATCCAGGCTTCTCTGTAGGAAAACCAAAATGCGCATCTACAAAACCGTGATAAGGCCCATTCTGATTTATAGTTCTGAAGCCTGGACGAGAACTAACACTTAAGGAGGAGAACCAGCTTTTAGTAGCAGAAAGGAAAGTTCTCCGTAAAATCCTAGGTCCAGTAAAGCGTGAAGATGGCAGCTGGAGAGTCATAAAAAACGTGGAGATTGAAGACCTGAGCCTAACATAATAGGAGAATACAAATCACACAGACTCCGTTGGCTTGGCCATCTACTGCGGATGGGTGAAGATCGAATCGTTAAAAGGGCATACCTGGGTCGACCGATCGTCGGTCTACCCAAGTATCGCTGGAGTGATAGGATGGAAGCTGGTCTGCGCGAGCTTGGAGTCGATAACTGGCAAGAGACAGCGATGGACAGAAGAAAGTGGCGAGTTCTCGTATCGAAGGCCAGGACTCACTTTGGGTCCCTAAGTCAATGGAGTAAGTAGACTGATAGTAGATAGCAGTAGCCGGTATTTATTAGGCAGATCGAAGAGAATAAGCCTTACAATTATTTTATCAATTGTGTCAAAACAAAAACCGCTTATCATAGAATAATAACTGTAATCTTTATCATACTTGTGGCCTACTAGGAGGTAATGGTTGAAACAATCTTTTAGCACAGATCAGCATTGCTCAGTAGCTGTAATTTGACTCTTGGACAAATATTATTGTAGGGAGAAGTAGTAATGGCAACAAGGTACTGGTATTTTTTAACATTCGTGATTTTGTATTACAATTTAGTTTGATGTCTGGAAATCACGTATCAATAAATAATGTAATCAGTATAAAATAAATACACTTATAATAATGTACCAAAACTTTATCAAGGTAATTTATAATTACGTTATAAAGTTTAAAATTGGTCATCGTCCTAGATGATTCTATCTAATCAACCGATAGTTGGGTCTTTGGCATCGCAATGTTATCTGGATTTCATCGCATGGGTTCAAGCACCTATGCGATGTAATCCATGACACATGCACTTATTGCAAAATAACATTATGTGTAAGGATGGAACAGATGCTGGGCAAGCCTAAACCATCTAACGATGTCCCAGACATTACGGTGTCCCGTAACGTATGAATGCAATTCTACCCGTCTGTTATAAAATCATCTATATAATAGATGTGAAATTCAAATTTATTGAATGCTAGGTAGTGACAATTTATTATGGAACATGCAAAAATGAAAGTGTTAGGATTGGGATAGATTTTTCCGTATGAAATCAATGAAAGGAATGATTTTAATAGAATCAAGATTATTATTAGGTAATATCTACCCGTCTGTTATAAAATCATCTATATAATAGATGTGAAATTCAAATTTATTGAATCCTAGGTAGTGACAATTTATTATGGAACATGCAAAAATGAAAGTGTTAGGATTGGGATAGATTTTTCCGTATGAAATCAATGAAAGGAATGATTTTAATAGAATCAAGATTATTATTAGGATTATTAATTAATCAAGATTATTATTAGATTTATTATTATTAATAATATAAAAGAAACTCAATAAGCGGAACGGTGTGACAAACATTATCATTAAATATATAATTCTAAAACTATTAATCTGGATAACGCTTATCTGTAACGTGATTATTTTTTTTATAAGTTTTCATGTTTTAGTTTACAAATAACTTTGAAGACATCACTTAGTGTCTATTTTACAATAACTTGTGTAACTTTTGAGTGCGTTTCGAAATTGATTTGAGTGATAAAAGCGGTTTATGATTGCAGTAAGTAAGTGTTGAAGGTACGACTATTGTTATAAGGAACGCTGAAGAAATAAACGTAATGTGAACAAATAAACATAATATAATTTTTTTTATTTATTAACTTTCGATAAACACAAATACAAATGTCCTCATTTTATTGGACTACATAATATAAAAGACATAAATGAATTAAGCGTAAAGTGACTGAGCTTAAATTTAATGTGTTCAAACAGTGAAGTTAAAACTCTGTTAATGTGACCTAAAAAACTAAACATTTGGCGGACTGACAGTGATTTTTTTTATATCGAACGATGTTGATTAAGGATATTTTAAGAACTTTTTGTTGCCATGATCGTTATAGCGAGTCAGTTTTAGAAGATTCTGTAAAAATATGTGAGCTAAAACGTTATTGTGGGTAAGTACATTGCAACTTATTATTTTATAATCATTCACTGTTTCACTGCTGGGCAAATGCCTTCCCCGTTTCTCTCCACTTGTCTCTGTCCAGTGCGAAACTTACACAGCTCAGAAATAACCTAATTAGACTTAAATATCTAAACTTAAAGCAAATAGCATAATATAATATATTTTTAGACCTCACGTCTAAACACAAGCGAAAGCTTAGTTAGAGCGAGGAGTCACTATGACTTTGAAAGGTTTTAAATACAAGTACAAGAAATAGAATAATGTTGCCTAATCAAACTCAACTGAAAATGTTATGTACCTTGTAAACCTACTTTTTGTGAATAAATGTATTTTTATTTTTTATTTATTATAATAAATAGTTAATTTTCTAAAAGCAAATTAAGTTGACTAGATATTCAAAATTTACACAAATTACATTGTTTTTGTTTTTTTCTCCATAGCTGCGTAAGTAATTTGGTCTTTCGCATCTATCAAGATGATTTATACAGCGTCGGCAACTGTTGCCTAATGCTCTAGTGCCTGGTATTAAGATATAACATAGTTTACGACTGTCCAGCATCTCACCATCCTTTTAGCTTGCTTAGATCTTCTTCTCGCCTTCTATAAACGCTGTGTTAAGAAAGATAAATTATATACATTTTGTTGTTATGTACATACACTGCCAGCCAAAAGTTTGAGACCACTTGTAAAAATCTTTGTAACCACCAAAATATTTCAAAAGTACACATGATAAAGAGCTAATTTGAACACCTGCGTATTCTATTGTTATCAAAGAATTTCTGAGTCATTTTTATTGTATATTTTTAAGTTATCATCCTTTAAAGGTCTATTGTTTCAAAACATAAATGAGTACCGCGCGCTTACCAGGTGATAGAGTCATTGTTATATTTTTTATGGCCTGCTCATTTCTAATTATTTTGGTTTTGTTTTGCGGTAACCGTACTTCCGGATTATTTTAGCTTCCTTAAACATATTTTTTACCTGAGTTTTGATGGAGTAAATTTTTCATTATCTTAACTAGTCTGAGCTCGTCGTTGTTACAGTGAAGACATCTTAAAATGGGAAAAGTGCGCGAAATTAGCACTGAAACTCGTTCTGCCATAGTTGTTTTACACGGCAAAGGCAAATCTGAACGTGCGATTGCCTCTCAACTTAAGTTGTCGAAGACTTGTGTTCATAACGCAATAACCCGATACAAGGAGACTGGCAGTAATCAAGATCGTTCGCGATCGGGGAGACCGAGAGCTACCACTTCTAGCGAGGATAATTTCATCGTCGTTACCAGCAAGCGGAATAGACGCCTAACCGCACCAGAAATCCGCGCAGAAGTGAACAAATCCCGATCAGAACCTGTGTCATTGACTACAGTAAAAAGACGATTGAGAGATGCTAAGTTATTTGGTCGCGTCGCCGTTCGAAAACCACTACTAAGGCCACAAAACAAAAAGAAACGGATGCAGTGGGCCCTTACCCATCGAGACTGGACTGAAGAAGACTTTAAAGAAGTTCTTTGGACAGATGAATCCAAGTTTGAAATATTTGGTTCAAAACGACGAATTTTTGTTCGACGTACCGCCGAGGAAAAGATGATGCCAGATTGTGTGGTGCCAACAGTTAAGCATGGTGGTGGTTCCATTATGGTCTGGGGATGCTTCTCGGGCCATGGAACCGGAGATTTGGTACGAGTCGAAGGAATCATGAAAAAGGAGCATTATAAACGAATACTACAGCAAAATGCCGTTCCGTCTGGTTTAAGATTAATTGGAAATGGATTTTTTTTCCAACAAGATAATGATCCTAAACATAGTTCAAAATTATGCAGGGGTTATTTAGAACATAAAGAAACAGAAAGGGTGTTAAAAAACATGGTGTGGCCCCCTCAGAGTCCGGATCTCAACCCCATTGAGCTATTGTGGGAAGAGCTTGACAGAAATGTGCGCAGTTGTTGTCCCTCCTCACAAGAAGACATGTGGAAGGCTTTACAAGAAAGCTGGAACAATATCTCACAAGATACAATTGATAAATTGATTGCTCGTATGCCGAGACTAGTGAAAAAAGTTATAAAATGCAAGGGAGGCTTTTTTGACGAAAAATCCGTTTAATGATTTTATTAAATATGAACGTCATTTTTAACGTAAATGGTTGATATTTCTTGATTTTTTTTTCTTCTTGATGAATGTGTATTAGTAAATAAGCATTTTAATTAATATCTAAACCTCTTGATTTATATTTTGAGTTTTATTTCATTTTGCTATTTAGATGTAGGTGGTCTCAAACTTTTGGCCGGCAGTGTACATATTGTGGATAAAGCATTGAAAACTACTTGTGACAAACTGCCTTCACATTGCAAGCCATACACAGTATGCGTAATATATTTGATACGAACTCGTTTCTTGATATATCAATTAATTGCAAATTATAGTAATTGTTCTGTTAATAAATGTAATTCGGCTTACACTACGTACCTAATTAATAATTAAGTAATTAAATTACAAATTATTAATTACGTGGTGTAAGCCGTATTACATTTATTATATGATGTCAAGCTACGATAATTTCAATTCAATTATTCTGTTACCGCTAATAAAAAAAAAATCTTACACTGAACGTGTATTTTCTTCATCGGATGAGCATGATGACAGGGGTCTTAATTATTTGGTCATGTATATCTCTCATCTCTCAATAATAAAAAGAGGAAAGATTTGTATGTTGTATTTTGTATGTTTGTAACTAATAAACTCGAAAACTACTGGACCGATTTTCAAAATTCTTTCACCATTAGAATGCTACATTATCCCTGAGTAACATAGGTTATATTTTATCTCCGTATTCCCACGGGAACGGGAACTACGCGGGTGAAACCGCTGTGTGCGGCTAGTTATTTATAATGCGTACACGCAACACGTATATTTTACTCCATGTAAAGCAGTTTTTTTTATTCATCATCATCTCAGTCGTTGGACGTCCACTGCTAGACATAGGCCTCCTATAGGCGATCTCCAAGTACTGATCATGAGGGGTTGTTCCCATACATATCCCGCTTGGCAGGTGGGTTGCCGAGCGCAGTACTGGATGTTGAGACACGGAAAGACGCTGCTCGAAAAGATGGGCATCTTCCGGAGATATCCCTTGGCAGACTCTTACTGCATCCACAGGCAAGAGAGGAGGGGCAACATTCTACTGCCGGCACCGCACGGCGACATAACTATTCATTTTAATAATCTACGAATAATTAAATTGAGACTACTAGCCTATTTTGCAGACAAGCATTATCTCAATTATTATTAAGACACTGCCTCATTTCAAGACAAAGATCTCCTTTCGTTCTCCTTCATCCCAAAGTTGTTGTGGACCAGTCATTCAATAGTGCGTCAATTTCGTCTCTCCGACGTACTATTGTGGACCAGTCATTCAATAGTGCGTTAAGTTCGTCTCTCCGACGTACTATTGTGGACCAGTCATTCAATTGTGCGTCAAGTTCGTCTCTCCGTCGTACTATTGTGGACCAGTCGTTCAATAGTGCGTCGAGTTCGTCTCTCCGATGTACTATTTGTGGACCAGACATCCAATAGTGCGCCGAGTTCGTCTCTCCGACGTACTTTTGTGGACCAGTCATTCAATAGTGCGTCGAGTTCGTCTCTCCGACGTACTTTTGTGGACCAGTCATTCAATAGTGCGTCGAGTTCGTCTCTCCGACGTACTATTGTGGACCAGACATTCAATAGTGCGTCGAGTTCGTCTCTCCGACTTACTATTGTGAACCAGCCATTCAATAGTGCGTCGAGTTCGTCTCTCCGACGTAATTTGTCTGCCGCGAGGTCCTTTCCTGTTTTGTGACATTGTTATAAACAGGTGGATTGGTGATTGCTTGAATCTAAATATTAATATTATAGCTAATGGCTGTTCCGGTACCAGTATAGGTGGTTTTTAAGATGCACTTACTTTTAGCTATAAAACACGCTCTTTATGTATTTTTCTGTTATTGTCCCGTGAGATTACGTAGACGTGACTGATTAAACGTTTATATTATCAGTAATTAATAACTTGTACAGTGGTGAAAGGTATCTTTGGTATAACGATTTCCGTATCATTCAGGAAATAACAGGGCAGTAGTATGTTTATTTTTTCTTGTCTGATTTTGTGTATTACAAGTAATACTAGATGGTCCGCTACGTTCCCCCGTAAGTCTGATACGCTTAATTTTATTTATGTATATTTTTTTTTCATATTCAAAATTTTTTTTTCTTTTTTACTACTTACAGTAACTTGTGACTTATTACATTCATAATAAATAGCGGGAATGGAATGTTCAAGTACGTGAACATTCCCAAATAATTTTTCGTTTCGAGCTAGTAGTTTCTTCTATAAGCGCGTTCAACCAAAGAAACAAACTCTTCAGCGTTGTATAATAGTATAGATGATAAGAAATCACTGGTTCCAGTAAATAAATAAGTATTTATTTTTATTTTGTCTCTAAAGCTCATTATCATCATTCATCATCATTTCAGCCGTAAAACGTCTACTACTGAACATCTCCGTCATGGATCTCCATGAGGGGTATTTGCCATACTCACCACGCTTGGCAGGCGGGTTGGCGAGCGCAGTACGAGATGTTGATACACGGAAAGACGATGCTGCCCATCTTCCGGAGGTATCCCTTATCAGGCTCTTACTGCATCCACGGGCATGAGAGGAGGGGTAACATTCTACTGCCGGCACCTCACGGCAAAATCTCATTATACGACTCACTATCTCTACCCAAATACTAAATTTTGAAATGTTCCGCGTCTGTTGTAGAGTTGCAGCATTCGACTTGTAACCTTGTTAGTGTTCTAAGGTTTTTCTTTGTTATCAACTCTAAAATCTTTACCTACCTACATATATTCAGGCAAGACTGCGTGCACCCAGATGATTCTAGGCTCTAGAATTAATATTAGGTGTTAATCTGTTGATTTATTTAGATTCTAGATAGCTATTAATCCGTTGATTTATCTGGATTCTACATGAATATTCAAATATTAAACCTGAACAAAGTCGGGACGGGCCGCTAGTATATAAATAATTTGCAAAGTTTTCACCACCGTACACCATGGGAGTTCAAATACATGAATACGCTTTCACCATCCACTCTATAGCAGTACGTAAGCCAAGGTCGACAAGGTCATAAGCGACACGTGTTCGATATGTGATCCCGACGGGCAATTAAAATCAAACAATGTTATAGTTTAACACGTGCCGGGTTTCAGCATAAAAAATATCGAAACAGCGAGTTTCGATTTACAACTACTGGTTTATATTATACTGCCGTTTATGTATGCTAGGTGTTTTGTCCGATCGATTTGTTGTTTACATTTCACTAGCATTATTATACTAGCAATTTATTTTACTAGCAATGTTTGTATGCTTGTCCGGGGCGAATCTTTTTTTTTATTATTTTTTTAATTGATAGGTCCACAAAACTGGTTGTAACACACTAAAAACTTAAATAAATGTACAATATAGCGTATAACACGTGTACAGCCTACTTGAAGTGGACACAACATGCTTTTAAAAGTATCTTATCTCTCGAGAATAACTAAGAAAATAAAGAACAATAAGTTACAAATTAACACATATTAAAAAAAATATATATGTATATTATATGAATTACCTACAATCTTGTAAACTGAGTTAGAGCCGCGTTCTGACATCCGATTGGGCTGAAATTTCGCATACACTATTAGCTGCGCAGTAATGGCCGCCACAAGATGGCGAATGATGTATCATTTGTCAACTACTATCATCATCATCACAGCCGTAAGACATCCACTGCTGGACATAGGCCATATGGACTTAGAGATCGTACTCACCACGCTTGCCAGGCGGGTTGGCGAGCGCTGTACGGGATGTTATTACACGGATAGAAGCTGCTTCCCATCTTCCGGAGACATCCCTTAGCAGCTTCTTACTGCATCCATGCGCAAGAGAGGAGTGGTGACATTCTACTGCCGGCATCCCACGGCGCAACTCCTATAATCATCATCATTATCATCTCAGCCGTAGGACTGCTGTCTACCACTTTCGTGGAACTCCAAGATCACGAGAGGGTTGTTGCCATAGTCGCCACGCTTGGTACTGCGCTCTCCGCCTGGGGTTGGAGTTCCCTCACGACCAGTACTTGGAGATCCGTGAGTGAGGGCTATGTTCAACAGTGGACGTCCTCGGCTGAGATAAAGGATAATTTTCTATCATGGAAGGAAACTGACTGGATGCGGTGTACAATGCGTAACACCAGCTTGCACGTCAGCATCCAGTTGATAATGAACACAGTCACACCCTCCACACAGGTGCTTTAACGGTGAAGGAAAATATCGCGAGGAAACCCGCGGCTTAGTTAGCTATGGACGTATTGAGTTCTCTCTGAATATAGGCGAAGGAACTTGAGAGGAGAATGCAGGTCAGCAGTGCCTGGGTTTGTCGATGGTCAGCATTCGGCAGGCTGAGTAAGTGATCAGTGAGCGTATCTCGCGACAGGTTTGCAAAAGGCGTGAATCTCGCAACCCTCGCTGTCAAACGTCAATTCGTGAATTAACTTGTGACGAATGTACAACAACCCCTGTTAACTCAATTACAATTGACGTTTGACAGCGATGATCACGAGGTGTACGCCTGTTGCAAACCTGTCGCGAGATACGTAATCAGCCTGCCGTTCAGCATAAATACTAATTGCGGACGCTGTATAAACTATCATCTATGATAGATGTGAAAACGGTGATTTACCATCATGGAAGGAAACCCGGAACTTAAGGAAACTGACTGGATGCAGTGATGTCCATAACGCCAGCTCACAAGTGGATAATACACGATCCGGTTGATAATGAACACAGTGTCATCTCCGACACCGCTCCAATGTCGAGTCCAAGGGCGCTGCATACAGGTAGCACTTACATGTCTGGACGTATGCCAGTTGCCGACAAAGGAGTGATGCATAACTAGGGATATGTAGAACAGAAGATGTGTAATTAAGCTGTTTGCATTGAAAATGAGGGAATAAATTATTAGCTTATGCCCATTATTACTATATTGGATTATCGGGTATTTATCGCGTAATTACCTTTCTTTTAATCCCGACGTTTCGACCGGATTGCACCTGGTCGTGGTCGCGGGAAGATTGGCATGCTTAAAATTAGGATATTTCTTAATTTCCATCGCTTCCTGAACCATTCTCTTGTAGTCGTGCCTCTCGTTGGAAATAATCTTTGGATTGTTGAGTTCGATCCAGTGATTGGGTCCTGTCCTGAATCCACTACATGCTCCGCTATATAGCTGAGTTGTTTACTTGTCGATTTTTGACCGCTGCGATATGTTAAAGATCATTTATTTGCATAAACATGTTATTGTGTAAGCTAGGATGACAAAATAAGTAATTTGTAACAACATGTTTTACCTTCGCAGGCGTACAAAATTAAAGTGTGGCATGCTGCAATACAAAACGAGTCCATAATAATAAAAATATTAATTAACTGCAATATGATGTCACTGCATCATGGCATTTAAATTTTTAGTTTTTTTTTAGTTCCTCAACACGTTCGGCGACTGTGCGCTTCGCTTTAAATACCCGATAATCCAATATAGTAATAATGTGTTGTGATCGCGAAAGTTTAAAAAAGACTATAGCTTATTCCCGCCGCTTTGCATGCGTTGTACCCAGATAAAATGTAGCCTAAGGGGCCGTCTCCACGAGCGAGGGAATCGCGGCGATGTTATCGTCATGTCACGAGTCCGCGCTATAGGAATACGTGGCACGACGATAACATCGCCGCGATTCCCTCGCTCGTGGAGACGGCCCCTATGTGTTAATCCTGGACAACATCTATATGTGTGCAAAATTTTAACAAAAAGTTAAGTATAAAGTTTATTATACATAGTTTCACTTTCAAAATTAAAGTGAGGTGAACTATTATTTTTGTAAAATACGGGTATTACTCACGTAGTATTATAACGTCGAAGCATTATCCGACAAGTTTCGATTTTTCAAGAAAATCATAGAGGTTTGAATGAGCAGCCCCTACCGCGCGAAGGGATGCCGCAGCACTTTACTTCGCAGCCTTATACATAGTGCCAAAGATGTAAATCGTTGCAATGGTACCACTGGAACTTGTCTAATACCTAGAATAAAAAAGCTACTGTAAATCCCTGTTATCCTTTAAACGTCCTTTAACGGTGAAAGAAAACATCGTAAGGAAACCCGCGGCTTAGTCAACTTTAGACGTATTGATCTGTTCTTTCCTCTGATTGACAGCTAAGCTGAGAGGATGGTATAGATGCTGGGCAAGCCTAATATGTACATCTAAATGTCCCAGGCACTACAGCGTTCCGTACAATGTGAATACCAGTTGCTGACGCTGTATAAATCATCTACAACATAAGTAAAGGCCTTACCTTTTCTCTGCTGTAAATCCGAGCACAGCGTTAGAAGTCGTGGGCAGCGTTTTAAATATTGACTATAACGAATTCGCAATTTTAGCGTTAAATAAATTAACGTTTTGTATTTCGTTAGATGTTGAGTACTTGTCTGCGGCCTCGTCGCGCGTTATTTACGTCGCTATATGGGTCACTGACATGGCGATTTTTATTTTTAATACTGCGACGAAGAGATGTGCCTACATTATACTCGTAATAAGAATAGGAAGAGATTTTGTATAATTTTCGTGTTCGGATATTCTGAATCCATGTAGATGATGAGGTCACAATTATAAGTAGTTTGGACTGTGTGGGAGGGACTCTTTAATATCTAATCATAGGTTTCATCTGGCTTAGACTAGCTCATTCATAACAGAAGTAAATAACATAAACAAAGAGAAGCCTACGCCCACGTGTGACTTGAGAAGGGATAATGATGATGATCTGCTGTTATTCACCCCACTACGGCACAGCCGGATCATTATTGCAACCTGTGAGATGAGTTGATGATTATGATGTTTTGTTTATATGACGTCACAGCCAGAGGAATGGGCTAGGATATTATAGCAACCTATGTTAGTATTTGGGTATAATATATTATGACGAGCTCTGTGGCGCAGCGGACGAAGGGTCCGCCTGCGACGCAAGGGGTTGCGGGTTCGATTCCCGCCTCGGGACAAATGTCTGTACGATCTTCAGATATTTGTTCAGGGTGTTCTGGGTGTTTTTCTATAATAATAAAAATATCTATCTATGTAGTAAAATGTATTGAGTATATCAGTCATCTAGTACCCATAACACAAGCTCTGCTTAGCTTGGGGCTAGATGATGCTGTGTGATTTGTCCAGCATTATTTATTTATTTTATTTTTTTGTAATTATGCTGGGCATTTCACCAGCACCATCTAGCCCAAAAGTAAGCAGAGCTTGTGTTATGGGTACGATAATGGTTGATAGAACAGGGTATGCACGTATGTTGCACAGTAGCGCTAAAACTAGTTATCTGTTTTTGTTAAAAAATGTTGTCCAACGATACTGTTATAATTATCCGACTAAGAAAGCTACATTTAAACCGAATTAAATTAAAATTAAAATGGTTTTCTAGTTATCTGTCAGGGCGTTTACAGTTTGTTAAGTTAAATAATGCTAATGGTTCCAGTTCTTATTCAACACCTTTACCAGTCACACGTGGAGTACCTCAGGGTTCTATTTTGGGGCCAATTATTTTTATACTTTATTGTGCAGATTTACACACGAATATTTTAAATTGTAAAAATCAAACATATGCTGATGATCTTCAATTATATATTTCATTTAAACCCGACGAAACTGATAAAGCTATCGCGAGCTTAAATGAAGATTTGGAACGCGTGACAAATTGGAGCAAATTAAACTGCCTTGTCTTAAACCCTGCCAAATCTATGTGTATGATACTCGGATCTAAACTTCAAATTGAAAACATTGTGAGGAAGAATCCGAAGGTACATATAGAAGGAATTTCTGTAGGCCGCGTCACGGAGGCTCGAAACCTTGGGCTTCTTATGGATGGTTCATTGCATTTTGAGAAATATGTGCAAACCGTAGTTAACAACTGTTTCTACAGATTATCTGTGCTGTATCGGATGCGTGAGTTTCTGAGCACTGATATTCGCATACAGCTATGCGACTCCCTTATACTATCCAAGCTTAGTTATGTAGACAACGTGTTTGGGGAGTGTTTACTTGCACGATCAAAGAAGTTGATACAGCGTCTCCAGAACTCATGTGTCCGTTTTTGTTTTCCTATACCGCGGCGAGCACATATTTCCCCTTATATTAATAATTATGGCCTAATCAACATGTCGTCACGACGTTATCTCCACTTTGCGGCTTTGCTTTTTGGTATTGTTAAATATAAAAAACCCCAATACCTGTACGAAAAACTTCAATTTTCAAACTGTCATATCCGTTTTGCCACTCGCTTGATTTGTCCTCGTCACAGAACGTCTGCTTTTCGTGGCAGCTTTCGTTATGCTGCCACGAAATGCTGGAATAATTTGCCTCCTCCGATTAGAAACTCTAAGTCAATTTATACCTTTAAAAAATCTCTTAAGAAACATCTTTTAATATCACAGAAATTACCAACAACAAGCAGACGTTCTGAGCCGATCCGTATTAATATTAATAATTGTTCTTAAATATTTTGTTAATTTTATTATATTTTAGCTTTTGTGTTATATTTTCAACATTTTATTTACTTTCTTTCTATTCACCTTGTAACTTGATTATAACATAATTTTCTTTTGTACTCGTATGTAATTTGTAACGTGTGTGAATGTCTTTACGTGTGTCGCACCGCTACCTCACACACTCTAGGTGTCGCAGAAAACCAGCGCACGTAGCGCCATTGCTATTGTGCACATGCTGAGCGATTTCCTTTTTTGTTTCCATGTCTGTATATTTTTAATTTTGTTGTATTATTTGTAATGTGTGAAACAAAATAAACGTTTTTTATCTTTATCTTTATCTAATTAAAAAAGTAGGAATCGAATTAACCTCGTGACTTCGATTATAACCTATTTGAAGAATACCCTCTTATTTGTTTATAATATGAATTTGTTTTTTTAATTTTTCTACTTGCTTGACGATAAGTCGAACAGTATATTCAATATTTAAAAAACGTAATGTAGACTGCGTAGATAGCGGTATTTATATATTTGATCATAGGCTTTAGAGAATAAATAGGTATTGGGAGTTCGTTGAACTGCGTTAGCGTTCTGCATTCATGATTAATCATAGTAATTAAGGATATCAGGTATTATCATTACTTGTGTAAAATATAGTACAATAGTACAGTGGACGTTTTACGCCTGAAATGATGATGATGATTCAATGTTTATTCTACAAAACACCATTATCATCACCATCATCCACAGCCTGATTTCACCCACTGCTGGGTATAGGCCTCCCTAAGTTTGTGCCATCCACCACGGTCCTGTGCCAGTCGCATCCATTGACGCCCTGCGATGTGTACCAGGTCGTCGACCCACCTCGCCACCGGTCGGTCGCCCGACACTTCTATGCCCCATAAAACATACGAAAATAAAAAAATAAAAATTGCTCAACATTTCCCAAATGAAACGCGAGAAGTGGAAGAAACAGACCTTTGCCCAGCTATGGGATAATGTAGGTGAAGTAAAAAAATACCACACAGCCATATTGTTGTTCTTGGTCTAGACTAAACTAAGCGAATCTTGACTTTAAAAACCAGATTACTAATAGAATACTTGTGTAAGTACTGTATACAAAGTATAAATAAATTCCTAATACGTGGTGTATTGACTACCGTATCCCTAAAAGGAAAACGTCTGGCATATCCGGTTATATTGCTGACCTTCTTATCGAAAGTCGATCGGTAAAAAAAAAATGGCCAAGCCTTAATTGACAGTACGGGTTCCGTAAGAGACTTTAAATTGATTCATCTGTGACAAATTATTCATTATTTCTCGCAACGGTGTTGTTGGGGCCTGGTGATCAGTAATACAGTCTATAAGCCCGTCATTGATCTCCAATAACCAGGGTAAAAATATATTACACTATGAATGTGCGAGTCGTGCCCTAAACTCGGCCGAAAAATCGTGTGCCAAATGGCCGAGTTGAGGAAACGTGATAACATTGTGACAACGTGATGACATTTAGATCGTTATCTCAACTGTAAAAACAACGCCTGTTTTATCTTCCAGTGTTTATCTATTATTTGCGCGAATCGATAACTGGCAAATTTATTTAAAGATACACGTGTTGCAAATAAATTAAACAGGTTTGCTTCCTGAGAAAGTAAAAACGATTTGGTTCAGCATGTGGAACGTAAAACAAGTCAATAATGTTTGTTGGAGTGCCCCAGTGAATGAATAGTACTTCTCGTGTGTCGTGCGACACAAGTTTTCTGTTTTCTTGAGACACTGCAGAAGAGCACCTTCGATATCCCGAAAACCGGGATCCCGGATCATTTTCAAGTTTGAAATCCATAAGGATTACGTTTGGAAAATGTCGGGGTTTTAATACACATATTTTTTTATACAAACGCACACTTTCCTGTCACTTATGGTTTTTGAACGAAACGCGCGCAGCCAGTGTCAATCTGCTGATATATCGTTGCTATTTCTGTTTTTGTTGTTGGCTTGTATCACGTGCCGTCCACCCAAAAATAAGTAGCAATCAATCGGGTCTTCTACACTTCCTCTTCTTCTTGAGTAATAAGCAGCAGCATCTTGTGTCGTTTATTTTTATTTTTTGATGACGACGGTGGCCCTCCTCAATGTTTGCATGAACTTTAGAGTTTGTTTCGGTAAATGTTACCTATCTATTAGAAATGTGTACTTAATACCAAACAAAAAATATAAGTAGGTAAGTTTTTATGCATTTCTGGTTTTCATAGTACCGACTAGTTAAGATCGGGGCTAGTTGTAGGGGCATGCTGTCTTTTTTTAAATGTTAACATGCGTATTTTAGACCGCGTTGATTCCTAGGCACGTTATGCTAGTAAAATCCAGTATCATCCAGACGGAACCCTAAAAAACTGAAACTTGTTGCAATCAACCCGAATCGTTTTGGCTTCGTCTGAACACAAGACAAAGAGCTGAGTTATCAGTACCATGGAACGTTGCCAACCGTCACGTCAGTCCAATGTTTACCTTTGCACGGCAAAGTCGTCTTTACCCTGAAAAAAAAAAGAACCAGCCTTGGTGTAGGCCAACACTAGTGGTTCTCACAGTTCCGCACTTATGGAACTTATTGTGAAGTGAAATGACAGAGGAAGAGTGAGTGAAAGCGGAAGTTTTGTTTCGATTTGGCAGTGACCGAGACTATCATAGTTTTTGTGACCTTGATGTTTCCATTCCATTCAGACATGTATGTGAATCATGAGTCATATGAGTATGGTTTGAGCATGTATTTATACACTGTGTGGGTTTGCACGTGTGCCTCACTTTATTATATTATGGTTTATGTTGCACTGGGAATGTCGCTGTTGTGATGGGTACTAAGTAAGTACAAAGAAATGTGTCAAGCTTTTGACATTATAAACAGAAACGTAAAATCTAGTTTTTATGCAGCGTCATGTTACTCTTGATCAAGAGAAGCTGGTGTCTGCGATTGGTTCTACAGTTTGGAAACCATAGTTTTATTCTAGTCGAATAGGCCTCTTCAATCTCCAATGTCTGAATGTATGATTCTCTCGGCAAAAAAGAGAAATGATAAATTACCCCATTGCGACAATTTGATGTTATTGACATAGAGTGAACTAACATTTAACATATTTCTTTGCATCTCTCAAGCATTGATTACTTACGACTAGCATTCCTAATTAATAATGTATGCTCTTACTTATTTGCTGTTTTTTAAATGCACTTTGATCTATTTAGCAGTTTTAACTGATTGAAAAATTTAGGTTTTGTAACGACTTATTTAATTTATGATACTAGAAATATTCTCGCTACATTTTTTCGATCGACTACATATTGAATTAAAAAGAATGGTGTCAACACGTATCTCTTTGTCCCTTCCCAGTTCTTCTTTAAGCCTGTATTACATTACACGATATTCAGGGACCCTTACCCTATCAGAGTGGTATAATAAGAGTTAGAGCGACCGGTCGGACCCGGCAAGCCTTGCTTGGTAGTTAGGGCGATTAGGGCGTTATTAACTACCGGGCCCTGAATATCGTGTAGTGTAATACAGCTTTTGACATTCGTCTTTTGAAACTTGCAAGTTATTAATTT
Organism: Pasiphila rectangulata; assembly: GCA_963082625.1. Classification (NCBI taxonomy): domain Eukaryota; kingdom Metazoa; phylum Arthropoda; class Insecta; order Lepidoptera; family Geometridae; genus Pasiphila; species Pasiphila rectangulata. The sequence continues at coordinate 14,282,519 of OY720253.1, read as the reverse complement.
AATAACCTGACAAATAACGCGATAAACACCCGGTTAAATATGTATCGGTATAACATTAAAAGCGTTCAAAAAGTTTTGAAACCTTTTAGCATCGAATATTTGATACGCACACGCCCGGGTGTAATGGTGTAATGCTGAATACAGGTTTTCGCGATCTTATTACGGATACGGTCTCACTTTCCGCCGTGGTCTTACGTATGGCCTATTTTATCTATATTGTCCAATTATTTTATATAAATAAGATAAAGAATACTCTGCTAACCCTTTGTTTCCATTTTCACATTCGCGTCGAGCTATGGGGAGGGCTATGCTCGGGGTTTTTCTATTGGATCGAATCAGAAATGAGGAGATAAGTAGAAGAACTTGGGGTCCACTATAAGGACGTTGCACGTTGAAGTGGCAATGGGGCCGAAAGGTTCTTGAATGGAGGCCACGGACCGGCAAGCGCAGTGTAGGACTTCCAAATACTAATTAGGCGGACGACCTGGTAAGGTCTACAGGTCGGCGGTGGATGTAGGTCGCTTCGAACCGCAATACCTGGACCTCCATGAGGGAGGCCTATGTCTAGCAGTGGACGACTTACGGCTAAAATTATGAAATGATGATTCGCGTCTTAAGAAACTTCGAAGTTAAAAGAAATAATGAAGGAAACATTAGCAGAAATTATATTAGGTACCCGCCGTGGGAGTGGCTGTAGAATAATACCCCTCCTCTCATGCCCATATGGATACAGTAAGAGCCTGCTAAGGGATACCTCCGGAAGATGGGCACTAGCGTCTATCCGTGTATCAACATCCCCTGCTGCGCTCACCAACCCGCCTGCCAAGCGTGGTGAGTATGGCAACTACCCCTCATGGAGATCCATGAGGGAGGCCTGTTCATCAGTGGACGTTTTATGGCTGAAATGATAATATTAGGTACTTTTAATCCTAAAATGTACCTGATATAATTTCTGGGAATATTTTCTTTTAAAGTGAAGCCGCGGAGAGAGTATTTATTTATATGTACATAAATAAAAATGACATGATATTCCTTGCCAAATTTTGTTTTCAAAGGTTCGTTAATGTAAAAACCTAAATATGAAAATCGTCGATTCTGGAAAAAGTAAAGGATTTTTAATTTACCACAACCAACGTATGTCGGGTTAGCTGGACTAGAAACAACTTGATCGATGCTAATGAACTTAAAAAAAAATGTTAATGTTCTAACCTTATTGTCGAAGTAAGCTATTGAACTGATCACTAACGATTTGTTTATTGTTTAATGCCCTCTTTTATCTTTAACAAATTATTAATTGAACTGTTTCGTATGAATTATTCACGCTGGATACAGGTAATCTGAGTCATTGCAGGTCGTTTGATGACTTTTAGGTATTTTCGAAAATGTTTTTGTGTACCTATGCTTAATTGCTTATCTATACTAATATTAGAAAGAGACAAGCTTTGTGTTTTTACTAGACCGATTTTTCTAGAAATACATTCAATTATTTACACTACATTATCAGGGAGTAACATGGCTATATTTTTGGACCCCTTAGTCGTTTGATGACTTTTAGGTATTTTCGAAAATGTTTTTGTGTACCTATGCTTAATTGCTTATCTATACTAATATTAGAAAGAGACAAGCTTTGTGTTTTTACTAGACCGATTTTTCTAGAAATACATTCAATTATTTACACTACATTATCAGGGAGTAACATGGCTATATTTTTGGACCCCTTAGATCGCCATCTGCAATAGGGTGCAGTGCGGTACGATGTTTGCCAAGTCAGCTAGTAAACAATAATTTAAAATAGGAAATCACCAAAAACTAATTATTGTTGTTTAGTTTAAAGGTAATATTTTTGCGGTGGTCTTAATGAATGAATCCCAATTCGTTCTTTTATGTCCATAGTTTGTCATTACTAAACATAGTGTCTATGTTTTGTCCACTTACAATATAAAAAAATATACATATTTAATCTTATTAAAGAAAAAAATTATATAATTATAAAACAATATTATGTCATTTTTGACTCTGCTTCCGTCCACTCGTAATGGCCTTTATGGTTTTGTAAAAAGATCTTCAACTTCAACAGTTTAATGTTCTTGTGTCTTTGATTTTCGTGACCGAACCTGTTTAAGAGTAATATCCAGCAGTAACTATACAGGTATCCTGCTCATCCCCCGCGATGTCTTATGACTTTCTTAATAATAAAGATGTCATTATCTATTCTAATACATATTATCAAGATAAAAGATTTGTATTTTTGGATGTGTGTAAGGAATAAACTCAAAAACTACTACACCGATTTTAAAATTCCTTTACTTATAAAATGCTACATTATATTATCAAGGAGTAACATACTTTTTTGTGGACCCAGTAGGTAGTTACTATATAACAATATATTATATTATTAAATACTATTCGGCCACTAATTGCAGTAATATTCTGTCACGAAACTATAAGATCTGTCACCAAAATCCATCTTTATACAGAACACTAATTGACCGACTACCGGTTTCGCGTCAATCAGTGCACATTATGCAGCCCGCTTACCGTTGCCAAATTAATTAAGGCAAAGGTCGATGCCATTTTTAATTATGCTAGCGCTCGACCACGACATTGTAAACTCTAGGTGAATGTTAATAAATAATGCTGTACACAGCGTCACCTAGTCCCAAACTAAGCAAAGCTTGTACTATGGAAAACAGATGATTGAAATACTTAAATACATTTTCTTTGCATACTTATTATCATACTAAATTGTGACACTTATTAACATACTTAATCATACATGAAAAGCACCGACACCTAAGACAATATCCGTCGAAAAGCAAACATTTGTCCCGCGGCGGGGATCGAACTCGCAACCTCTTGCGTATCATCTGGGAAGCAGACCAACTGAGCCGCGCCAAGGTCGTTGAAAAGTTAAGATTTTTAAAAGATGATACATGATCATGACTATTCTATATTTATTATACGATATTAATTAATATTATAAAGCTGAAGATTTTTTTATCTCAGGTACTACTGGCTCGAATCGAAAAAATATTTGAAAAACCGTGCTAGTTATGTAACGTGGAATATTTTCTTCTGAAAATTGTATAAAATAATCATTTTTATTATTATGCCTTAGTGTCTTACTGCAAGGCAGAGGTCTCCCTCCTTCTACTTTTCGCAGTTTTCTGGTACAAGGGCCCATTCGTTACTAAACAGTCGAGCTCTTCTCGCCATCTCCGTCTAGGCCTTCCACGCTGTCGTTATCTGGTCCCAGTCAGTTGCGATCTTCGCCCACAAAATGTAAAACAAACACTAAAATATGTTTTTTTACTATCGCAGGTACACGTTACCGGCCCGCGCCGACGAGGTGGTTGAACTATGGCGCAAGAAGATGAAAGAGGGAACACTGTCGCCCTCGCACTTTCAGGAGCACTGGCGCCTGGTGGTGCCCAGGATATACTCGCCGCAGCCGAACAGAACCTGTCTGGGTAAGGGAACCTTTCATCTTCATTGCATTTGTGACCCACAGTTGGACACGATATTTGTCAATACAGAAATACGATATGTTATCTCTACGACAGCCGACCGCTCTGATCAGGGTACAAAAGTCTCCGTGGAACGAACTCATCAATGAAAGCTTATCCTACAACGTAGAACCTATACTATTATAATAAGGTTAAAGATTGCAACGGGTGAGTAGTTTCGTAGATAACCTAGTACGAGTACTTATGTCCGTGACTAGTCATAAAATTACATAGTGGAATCAGGTTGGACGTAAAATTAAATGGACCTTCTACATTTACTTTAAAGATGATTCAAACAGCGTCAGCTACTGGTATGCATGATGTACGAGACGCTGCAATGCCTGGGATATTATTCGATTATGGATATGGATTAGGCTTGATGGACATAGACTGTATATTATCGTGTTTTTTTTGCGATATAAGGTTTATTGCTATACCGGAAATTTCATATAGTCATCATAATCCACAGCATGCCCTCACTAACTGCTGGGTTAGTTAGTTTGTCGGAATCCACCCACAATTTCATATCAGCTTCTTTTTATCCGCATACAGCGCTAGTTAAAAATAAGACCATGTTTCAGACTGGTCTTTCGACGAGCAGCTCGGCGCAAAGCTCCTCATCGAACCGTTGGAACAGTTCGTATGGGGCACCGCGTCGGGACAGCCGCCAGTGACGGCACGCCGCTCCCGGCTTTGCGGGCGCGTCTTCAAGCAAGGCGAGCCGGTCTACAGCTGCAGGGAATGTGGTGAGTACATCATGACAAACTCCTCATTGAAGCATTGGAACAGTTCGTATGGGGCACCACGTCAGGACAGCCGCCAGTCCGCGGCTCTGCGGGCGCATCTTTAAGCAGGGCGAGCCGGTCTACAGTTGCAGGGAATGTGGAGAGTACATCATGACATACTCCTCATTGAAGCTTTGTAATAAGACCTATGGGGCACCGCGTTGGGACAGCCGCCAGTCCGCGACTTGCGGGCGCGTCTTCAAGCAAGACGAGCCGGTCTACAGTTGCAGGGAATGTGGTGAGTATGTACATCATGACATACTCCTCATTGAAGCTTTGTAATAGGACCTAGGGGGCACCGCGTTGGGACAGCCGCCAGTCCGCGTTGCAGTTCAGTTGCAGTCCAGTTGCAGGGAATGTGGTGAGTACATCATAACAAGCTCCTCATTGAACCGTTGGAGCTGTTCGTAAGGGGCATTGCGTCGGGCGCACTACGCCCCGCTCTCTCGGCTATGCGTGATATACACGTATAAATATGGCGCGTCTTCAAGCAAGACGAACCAGTCTACAGCTGCAGCTAATGTGGTGAGAACAGGTGCGACTTAGTCAGACTGATGTCCCGGTAGCACGTTTTGTGGTTCCGTACAGTTGCTTAAAAACAGCTAAATACTCGTAAACGGGTAGGAGGATATTTAAAGCATTATTGATATAATAAGTAACGTCAACAACATCTGCATCTCCTTTAGGGATGCTCATGGAATGCTGCCATAGACCCAAAGTCCTTCTCCATTATTTTATGGAGCTGGGCTGGCTGGGGTCTGGTTATTATCGCGGGGGACAATGCACATTACACCGTGTCATCAGTGCAGGTCAGGTATCCCCCATCAGAATCAGAAGTGACGTGAACACTCGACTCTTTCTGAATGTTCTAAGTTATTTTTACTTAATTGCAAAATCTGTTAAAGTTACGTGTATTCAGAAACAATACATCGTTACTATTATATATTACAGGAATGGACAGCACTTGCGTGCTCTGCGTGGAATGCTTCAAGGTGTCCCCCCATCGCAACCACAAGTACAAGATGAGCCAGTCCGGCGGCGGCGGCTGCTGCGACTGTGGAGACACGGAGGCGTGGAAGCGGGATCCCTTCTGTGAGCTGCACGGAGTAAGTATTTACCCCGATCCCACATTGAATAGGGTCGGGACGTCATTGAAGAATGATGAACATGAAATGAGCAACATCTGCACGACCATGCAACAAAAACGCGACGTTATCGCCCCGTTTGAACAAGGTCTTGCGACTATTTAAATTGTTCCAAAGCTGAGACTGATCCTTTTTGGTTCACAGCATAGCAGCATATAATTTTTTGTCTGTGCTGTTTTGTGAGTCAAATTAATGTATATTCATTTATACATAATTAGTGCATCAGAACACAAAAATCTGCCTGGAATCATCATAGTTTCAGCGACTAAAATAACGTTTTTTTCTCCAGGCGTCGTCAGAAGACAACAGCGAGGCAGACATGAGCCCCGACGTGGTGCAGCGCATGCAGATCGTGGCCTCCGTGGCGCTGTCCTACTGCCTGCGGCTGCTCACGCACGACCACGCGCCCAGCCTGCCGCACGACCTCAGGTGAACAGACATGAGCCCAGACGTGGTGCAGCGCATGCAGATCGTGGCCTCCGTGGCGCTGTCCTACTGCCTGCGCCTGCTCACGCACGACCACGCGCCCAGCCTGCCGCACGACCTCAGGTGAACAGACATGAGCCCAGACGTGGTGCAGCGCATGCAGATCGTGGCCTCCGTGGCGCTGTCCTACTGCCTGCGGCTGCTCACGCACGACCACGCGCCCAGCCTGCCGCACGACCTCAGGTGAACAGACATGAGCCCAGACGTGGTGCAGCGCATGCAGATCGTGGCCTCCGTGGCGCTGTCCTACTGCCTGCGCCTGCTCACGCACGACCACGCGCCCAGCCTGCCGCACGACCTCAGGTGAACAGACATGAGCCCAGACGTGGTGCAGCGCATGCAGATCGTGGCCTCCGTGGCGCTGTCCTACTGCCTGCGCCTGCTCACGCACGACCACGCGCCCAGCCTGCCGCACGACCTCAGGTGAACAGACATGAGCCCAGACGTGGTGCAGCGCATGCAGATCGTGGCCTCCGTGGCGCTGTCCTACTGCCTGCGGCTGCTCACGCACGACCACGCGCCCAGCCTGCCGCACGACCTCAGGTGAACAGACATGAGCCCAGACGTGGTGCAGCGCATGCAGATCGTGGCCTCCGTGGCGCTGTCCTACTGCCTGCGGCTGCTCACGCACGACCACGCGCCCAGCCTGCCGCACGACCTCAGGTGAACAGACATGAGCCCAGACGTGGTGCAGCGCATGCAGATCGTGGCCTCCGTGGCGCTGTCCTACTGCCTGCGGCTGCTCACGCACGACCACGCGCCCAGCCTGCCGCACGACCTCAGGTGAACAGACATGAGCCCAGACGTGGTGCAGCGCATGCAGATCGTGGCCTCCGTGGCGCTGTCCTACTGCCTGCGCCTGCTCACGCACGACCACGCGCCCAGCCTGCCGCACGACCTCAGGTGAACAGACATGAGCCCAGACGTGGTGCAGCGCATGCAGATCGTGGCCTCCGTGGCGCTGTCCTACTGCCTGCGCCTGCTCACGCACGACCACGCGCCCAGCCTGCCGCACGACCTCAGGTGAACAGACATGAGCCCAGACGTGGTGCAGCGCATGCAGATCGTGGCCTCCGTGGCGCTGTCCTACTGCCTGCGCCTGCTCACGCACGACCACGCGCCCAGCCTGCCGCACGACCTCAGGTGAACAGACATGAGCCCAGACGTGGTGCAGCGCATGCAGATCGTGGCCTCCGTGGCGCTGTCCTACTGCCTGCGCCTGCTCACGCACGACCACGCGCCCAGCCTGCCGCACGACCTCAGGTGAACAGACATGAGCCCAGACGTGGTGCAGCGCATGCAGATCGTGGCCTCCGTGGCGCTGTCCTACTGTCTGCGCCTGCTCACGCACGACCACGCGCCCAGCCTGCCGCACGACCTCAGGTGAACGGACGACTCGCACGCATGTCGTGTGGTAGGCCATTGGGCGACTGAGTTACAGGAGGTTCTGTCTGCCGTGTGGTCTTAGATTGTAAACAAATAAAAATGAAGAATTATTTATTTACCTATGTCTCAAAGAAATGCAAATAGAATTAGACAGTTAAAATGAAAAAAAAATCAAAGGACATAAATCGGTCGCCAACTCAGCGTACGTTGTGTCAGAAACAGCACTGTTTTTCAGTGGTTTCAGATTGTAATACACATACGCATTCACCCACACAAAAAATTACGCATACGCACTTTCGAAACTCAAATTCACACACTCATACACACATTCACACACCCATACACACACACTCATATACACACACACACTCATACTCATACACACAAACACACACACACACACACACACACACTCGAACTCATACAGGCATCATCAGAAGACAACACGGCGTAGGCTAACACGGGCCGAGACGTGGTCCAGGGCATGCAGATGGTGGCCTGTAGGCGCGCTGTCCTTTTTTGTTTCCTTGAAATATTCCACCAAAGTGTGGTGTAACATTATAAAAGACAAACTTTAGCCTAAGTTGTCTAAAATAAATTTATGGAAATAAAAACCCCTATGTTTTACATCAAGTTTATTTTTCCCCCTGTTTCCAGACTGAAAGACGAGGAGAGAGACCTGCAACAGATTCTAGACCAGCCTGATTGTTACTGTACGGTTCTCTACAACGACGAGACGCACACTTTTGAGCAGGTAATATACTGTCTAACCTGCTTGTCACCATAATAAGTTCACGTAAACAGAACGGTGACTGAGGGTGGCGCAAAGATGTTTCGAGTGATCGGTTGCGTCATGTGTCGATATCTAAATGAACCACAAATATACATATAGTTACAACCCGCCTGCCAAGCGCGGCGAGTAAGACAATGACCTCTTCATGATCTTGGAGATCCAGCAGTGGACGTGGAAATCAGTCCAACGTCTGAGATGATGATGAATGTAAGACTATTATCATAAGATACCTGACGAGCTCTGTGGCGAAGGTCCGCCTGCGACGCAGGAGCGTTCGATTCTCGCCTCGGGACAAATGTCTGTATGATCTTCAGATATTTGTTTAGGGTGTTCTGGATGTTTTTCTATATTATAATAAAAATATCTATCTATGTAATGTATTAAGAACATCTATCATCTAGTACCCATAACTAAAGCTCTGGCTTAGCTTGGCGCTAGTTACCTTGAGCAAGTTTTTGACGCCCCGTTATTTCAGGTGATAGCCACGCTGACCCGCGTGATGAAGGCCAACCACCGCGACGCGGTAGAGCTGGTCAGTCTCATAGACCGCGAGGGGCGCGCGCTCGTCAAGTGCAACCACTTCGAGGTCTGCGAGACCCTAAAGACAGAGATTGAGTTGTAAGTGGAACATGGTTTGATATTCCCCAGTGATCCAACATTACGTCGGAAGATGGGCAGCAGCGTCTTTCCGTGTACCAACATCCCGTACTGCGCTCGCCAACCCGCCTGCCAAGCGTGGTGAGTATGGCAACTACCCCTCATGGAGATCCATGAACGAGGCCTGTGTTCAGTAGTGGACGTTTTACGGCTGAAACGAATGGTTATATATGCCTGTCCAGTAAAAATCAGTTGCTGTGGTCGAAATCGGCCAAGACAGATTATATTACGTCCTCCTTCCTACCTGTAGTCCTACCAAACTCAAAACTTAAGTTTTTACTAAGAAATAAATTTTACCGGCTAACTGCTCTAAAGACTCCTTTAAAGAATACTGGATTAATAGAGGCAGTTATATAAGTACTTTACTATTATTTTACTACTAGAGCAAGTTCCTCTCTTGTACGTGTATCCAGTAAGAATCTGCTAATAATATACTTGTACGTTAGAGAAATTCTTATACATGGTGAGAGTATTTTATCGCAGGATATATCTATACGGTAGTTTGCATGTGTGTTGTTGTAGTCAGTGCTACATTCAGTGCGGGTCGACCTTTGCCGTGCTGAAAGCCCTTTACTAGGCTTGCAGCATTATTACTAATATTTAATAATTATAATAATACGAGTAGTCGGTTGTGTAATGGTGATTGAATTATAATTAAATGAACTGACAATTATTGATATCTATCCTGTATTAAATATTCTTTAGAATTTGACATTATGCCGCGTTCGTGCGGTGATGGTGGCTATGTTTACATTTTTGGTATCGCTTCTCGAAACTAACAGAAATACTTGTACATTGTGAGGGCATTACATTTGTCGCAGCATCTCTATTTGTAGTGTGCATGTGTGTGCGGTGATGTTGTATAATGTTGTACTCAGTGCCACCGCAATGCTCGAAAGGTACACGTCGCGGCACGGGCCCAGCCTGAAGGTGCTCGTGATGCACGCGCACGTCATCGCGCACCAGATGTTCGCCATGAAGCTGCTGAACTGGTGAGTCGGGCTTGTGTTGTTACACGACTGGAGTCGAGCCTTATAGGTAGTGATGTGTGATTGTATGTTCCGCGATGACGGCTTTTATTACCGGCTCGAGTCTAGCCAAACTTCAGACAATGAACAGAAGAATTCCGGGATATTTACCATGATTTGAGTCTATTTCGACGCAGTTTCACGTGTCACGATCACGGATTAACTGAAGTCTTTTGCGAGTGGGTAGTCATTGGCAGACAAAACGATCTACCCTCTTTCTAAGTCTCTGACTGCGAATGATGGCCCTACTATCGGTATCATGATGAATATTGCATATAATGTTAACAACCATGATAGTTTCAAAAGTTAGAAGAATACCAGTAGTTATCTGTAGATGGTGCTAATCGGTGCACAGCCGATTGGAGCGTCATCACCTTGCAAGAATTTCGGCGTTACCCGACACGGGTTCCGAAGATTAGTAAAGCACTTCCGGCTTTAGGAAGCGTCAAGGATCGATTTGACGGATGTGGGTTCGTACCGGAATCGTAAATCTATACCTACTGATATTATAAAGAGGAAAGATTTGTGTTTTGTATGTTGTATTGGGTATGTTTGTAACGAATAAACTCAAAAACTGCTGGACCGGTTTTCAAAATTCTTTTAGAATGCTGCATCCCTGAATGAAATAGGCTATATTTTATCCCCGTATTCCCACGGGAAGGGGAACTACGCGAATGAAACTGCGGAGTGCGGCCAGTTGTTGATAAGGTTGACATGATCTCCTCAGGATCCAGAACTTCGTGGCGCAGGAGCCGTCGCTCCGCCTCGGCGTGGGCCGGGTGGCGCTCGGCCAGGAGACGGGCGGCGCGCAGGGCGCCCTCGGCGAGCTGGCGGATATCTGCAGCCTGGGCGGCGTGGTGGTCGCTGTCATGCAGGTCAGCCATCATTCCAGCTGCAAACGTCCACTACTGAACACAGGCCTCCCTCGTGGCTACCCTCCATTGCCATACTCCACATGGCAGCTATCGCCATACTCGCTTGTTGGCGAGCGCAGTACGGGATTTTGATACACGGAAAAACGCTGCTGGCCCATCTTACGGAGGTATCCCTTAGCAGGGTCTTACTGCATCCATGGGTGTGAGAGGGGGAGTCCAAAAACCGACATGACGCAAGAGAATATCGACGCCGTGCGGCAGCTAATCGTCGAAGATCGTCAGGTGACATACCGTGAAATAGAGGCAGCCGTGGGCATTTATGGACTACTATCCAAAAATCTGCCTTAAGATAAGAAAATTCTTTATTGCACAAAACATGTACTACTTACACTTTCTTCCAGCTAACCTTTGTGTAGTGCAGAGTTGTGGTGGTACAGGTTTGTGTATGTCAAAATTAAAGTCAAATTAAAAAAGATCGGAAGGCCTTCTAAGAAAATGTTTTTCGTCCCCTAAGAAACTCAAATGGAGCTGGGTCCCGCCCCGGCCACATGGCGAGGCGCGGTGATGGCAGGTGGAGTAAAGCTATAACTGAATGGTGGTCGAGACAAGGATACAGAAACGTTGGTCGTCCAGCAGCAAGATGGGCAGACGACATTGATAAAGTCGCGGGCAGACGAGGGATAGGACTGGCGCAGGATCGTGGCGGATGGCACAAACTAAGGGAGGCATATACCCAGCAGTGGGATGATGATTATGAAGGACTCCACATCGTGAGAGCTCGGAAAATAACTTTATTTTGTTTCAGAACGATTCCCGCATGTGGAAGGCGGCGCGCACGGCCTGGCACAGGCTGCTGATATCCACCACTCTCATGGACTGCAGCACCAAGCGAGCTATGGCCGTCATGTTCACTAAGAACTACGGTAAGTCTAGTCGCACAGGCTGCTGATATCCACCACTCTCATGGACTGCAGCACCAAGCGAGCTATGGCCGTCATGTTCACTAAGAACTACGGTAAGTCTAGTCGCACAGGCTGCTGATATCCACCACTCTCATGGACTGCAGCACCAAGCGAGCTATGGCCGTCATGTTCACTAAGAACTACGGTAAGTCTAGTCGCACAGGCTGCTGATATCCACCACTCTCATGGACTGCAGCACCAAGCGAGCTATGGCCGTCATGTTCACTAAGAACTAGGGTAAGTCTAGTCGGCGCTTATTTCATTCTTGTTCTGCATGTTTTGTGTTCATATTATTTCTGTTGCCTGCATCATTGGTAATAATGTTTTGGTTTGATATTAAAATGTGTACTAATGTAGCTTGTGGGTGTTTTTAGTTTTGTTCCATTGTTATATATGCTAAATGACTAAATTTAAATTTTTAGTGCTACATGTAGATTAACCTGTAGAATATAGGGCATTTTTTTGTATTTTAACGTTATCCAAAAATAATGGCGATACGTTTGTCGATATTTCGCGTGACGTCACGAGCTCCCACTGCTAAACTTCAATGAGCTTTATCTCATTAATTAAACAAGCATTGGTACGGGGGTACCAGAAAAAGGGGCGAAGGCCTCAAAAGGTCACCAAAGGTCAAAAATGGCATTTTTGGGTTATAGGACGCTTTCGGCCATTTGAAGACTTATTTTTGGTGACCTTTTGAGGTCACAATAACTCCGGTCCCTGTGACCCTAGGGTCACCAAAATCAATCAATCACCTTCTCTCATTAAGACGGTGCTAACAAAAAAGATTTCATGTAAATCGGTGAACGCGTTCGGTTGTAATTGTAATAGTGTCTACTATTTTTGTATTATCTAACTAACGGGTAACATTCTGATTTTTTATACCCTGTCAAATTTTGAGTATTAACAAGCTTTAACGAAACTCCCTTTGGAAATTCCGTTTAGATGCCAGTATGTAGTAGCTTGTTTGTGAAACAGTACGTTGTATTAGTGCTGCGGTAGTGATGCTTCGTTATTTAGTTTACACTTGTCTTCACCGTCAGAATTAAACAGCTAAGTAACCTTTCTTACAACATCATGATCAATTAATCAATGCTTGCTGATTTATTTCTCGATGAACACAAGCCCTAGGTCCTTAGTGGCGTACCTCAGGGTAAAACACATGGGCTTATTGTCTTACTGTGCTATGAGTGGTATTATAGATGCTTGTTAACATGTCCCAAGGAATACCCCAGAGTACGCTAAGGACGTAATACTATTTTTGTAAAATGCGTCAATACTAGCTGTCTGCAGCTTGGTCTTTAGTGGTGTGCCTCAGGGTAAACACTTGGCCCTATTGTGTTACTGTGTTATGAGTGGTATTGTAGATGCTTATTAACATGTCCCAAAGGCGTACTCCAGGGTACGCTGAGGACGTATTATGCGTCAATACTAGCTGTCCGCAGCGCAATGCAGCTGGTCAGATTCCAAAACGCTACAGTAAAACCCAAAGTCAATACAGTATTTCAGCGATCTTCGCTGTACACAAGAGACTTTCGGGACAACGCTGCATGCATCATTGAGTTGGTTGTTTATTCTAGCTGGTTGAAAAGCGAAACGAAGTATAAACGCATGTTAGAGTGCACTTGTTTTTAGGGGGCTTCGCCCCAAATTTGATGTACGTGTCACCTGTCGGATAGAGATTACAACGGCCGATATCCACTTCTTTGATGGACTGTAGAACCAAGCGAGCTTTGGTCAATATAACGGACTATGATAAGTCTAGTCGTTATGTCGAGTAGTCCAGGGGCTTAATTCACGCGAAGATGATAAAATATCACAATAATAAATAGTCCAACGTTATTTTCACCGTTATTTATGTGTGATATTTTATCATCTTCACGAGAATTAGGCCCGCGAACGGTTCCCAACATCTAATGGAGAGCAGATTTGCACTGACGTACCGCGTTGAGGTGGATTGTCTCCGTGACGCTACCCCAACCCTATAAGCCAGAATAAATTCGGAATAAACTGCGTTGTTGGCACCATTTGCATATTTGAGCATCCCCGTAGATGATGCAGATGATAATTAAGAAGGTCTGATCTCTCGAACTGAAATTATTGCATTCAATAAACATACTATGCTCGCCAGCCCGCCTGCCACGCGTGGCGAGTATGGCAACAACCTCTCATCGAGAATCACGGGGGAGGCATTCGTCTAGCAGTAGACTACGACTGAGATGATGAATGAATGAATCACTTTATTGTACACCAAAATCAAGAGAGTTACAGGAAAAGGAAGAGTTGTTAAAAATAATAAGTCATTGGCTCAACTTCTCGGATGCATTCGAGTAACATGGCCCTGCCTTATCCCACTCCAAGCGAGCTGTGCTGATCCCTCCTGCAGTGGCGGTCTTAGCGTGCAGGCAGACGTTTGTAACGCAATCAGGGACTCAAGTTAGCAATTGCAATGGCTTCAAAATGGTCGATCACTGACTCAATTGGTCCCTTACAACTCTACCTGCAGGTTTGACGCCGAGGATGCTTGTTCATCGCACTCTGGATCAGTACAGTAATTTAACTCTCTTCATTCCAGCATCGATCCTGAAGGACTTCATCCGCGACGACCACGACCACTCGTTCTCCATCTCGTCGCTGTCGGTGCAGCTGTACACGACGCCGACGCTGGCGCACCACCTGATAGCGAAGCACGACGCCATGTTCGTCGTCATGAACACCTTTGTGAGCGAGTGCAATCGCCGCTGTAACAATGTGAGCACGCTCATTTATTAATATCTGTCGGGTGTGTGTGTGTGGATCATTTTGTTAATCCCCTACAAACAAGAGGGGTGTTATACGTTTGACCGCTGTGTGTGTGTGTTTGTCTGCGGCCCCGTAGCTCTTAAGGTCCAACAAGTCGCGGAGGCAAAGTCGTCAGTGGGCGCAGCCTAAATGTATGCTATCTCACCTGACATAGTATGTGTACCTGCGCGCTAGAATGAAATGCACAGTGATTCATTCCTAAAACGACCGCGCAAAAATATGTGAATAGACTTTTACCGCAAGGGTTATTAGAGAAACACTTGAGTGCAATCTTTTCAAAATAACATTTATTTCAACTTTTGAATAATTAAACTATGTCGGAACGGCGTTTATTTTTAAGTTTTCTTTCTCCGTATATTATTTAGTTTCGTCCAAAGTTGGGCTAAAATCAGTGTTAGTTGCGATTCGCAGTAGCGATGGTTTAGAAGCTTGTATTTTTTAAACAAATACTTTTATTATGGTTTGGGGTGTATACAAACATAGATTATGACGAGATAAATTGATATAATCCTTAGTGTTGGATGATCAACGTCAAACAGTGGAGTAGTTACCCTTCCACGTTTGTATGGAAAGATGGGCGACTCGTTCATCCTTAAACGAGTGGACCGATTTGATTTATTTAAAAGTATGTTTTCTAGTGGTGGTTCTTAAACATGTTTTATCAAGATTGGTTGAGCCATTTATAAGATTAGGGGGTGAAAGTGGGGATGAACTATCGATTTTTTTCAAATATACCCAAGTGTGGTGTCAAATGAAAGGGCATTGCAATACTGAATTGATGAGAACATGAGAACTTACAAATTCAAGATTTAAAACTAAGTAAATATACAAGTTGCAGTACAGGGGCATATTTAGAATTATTACGAGTCAGGTACCCATTTGAAGTGTACAGTGTAAAGGGCGTTCGAATTCCCCCGAAATCGTACATTTTTGATAAGTACTCGTTAAACTTTCGCGATTTGTTAACATATTATTAGTTTTTAAAATGCAGGATTTTATCGCGTACCTTTTTTATTATTTTCCCGACGTTTCCACCGTATCTGGTCGTACCGTACCTGGTCATAGTCGCGGGAGGACGGGGAAAATAGGAACGCAATGATATCCTGTATTATAAAAAGGAATCATTTTTGATATGTTCTTTAATTTCCTTGATGAATCTTCTGCATAATTTGTGTGGGTAAACACTAAAAATTATAAACTATGTATTACCTTTACAGGGCCGATTGGAGTTCGACCGCAACCAAGTGGTCCAGGCGTTCAAACGCTCCCAGTACATACTGTACGATCTGAAGTACATCCTAGTGGCTGTACCCACGGCGTTCGACGAGGACCTTCGCAAGGGCTTCCTGCACGGACTGTCTCTGATGCTGAACTTGCTGGTGATGATGCAGGGAATGGACTCTGTGATCAGACAGGTAATACTTGAATTCGACCGCAACCCAAGTCGTGCAGGCGTTCAAACGCTCTCAGTATATTATACGATCTGAAGTATATCCCAGTGGCTGTACCGACGGCGTTCGACGAGGACCTTGCACGGACTTTCTCTGATGATGAGCCTGCAAGTGATGATGCAGGGAATGGACTCTGTTATTCGACAGGTAATATATAGTTGAATTTAACTGTTTTAAAAACAAAGACTGTTGAATTATGGAATTATGGCACAAGCATACCCATGATCCCGCCTCTGTGGCGCGGTTGGTTTAATAGCCGTCTGACACGGAGGGAAATGCGGGTTCATATGCCGCCGCCAGACTAATGTTTGTAATTTTCTTCAGATATATGTCCCGGGTATTTACATCTAATCTTATCTGAATAGCCCATCGGATCCCACTTCTGGGCAAAGGCCTCTTCCCTTTCTTCATTCGCCTCGGTCCGCCATTCTGGGCAATGGGCGTCTAGTTCATCCCGCCACTCGCGCCCGGGCCGACCGCGTGGTATTTGAATTTGTGGTCCACTCTACTAGGTCCCATTCTACTCGGTCCCATTCTACTATTTCTCATAAAGTATCTCACAATTATTATAAAGCCCAAAGTTTTTTTTATAGAGGTATGGATGTTTGTTACATGTTTACGCAAAAACTAGCCTACGCATTGAGCTGAAATTTTGCGAACGTATTGACGTTGATTAACACATAGGCTACTTTTTATTTGGGTACAACGCATGCGAAGCGGCGGGTACAAGCTAGTTTACATGTAAAAATGTATTTAAGTATTCTATCAACTATAGAAATGAAAAATGCAATCAAAATTTTGTCTTCGACGGAACTCGAACTCGCCATGTTTTAAACGCAGGCTGCCTTAACCATTTTGGCCACGAAATCGGTGCTACAAAACCGATAAAAGGCAATCAAGATTTTCGACGCGACGGCTAGTGTCTTCGTGGCCGAAATGGTTAAGGCAGCCTGCGTTTAAAACATTGCGGGACAAAATATTGATTGCATTTTTCATTTCTATAAATGATACCTTAGTGTGGGTTTACACTTAAAAAAAACAAAAATATCTTATTCTATCAATCATCTGGTTTGCATATTGCGTGCAAGCTTTGCTTGGTTTGGTACTTACTAGATAGTGATGTGTGTAATGTCCAGAATTAATTATTTTTACATCCCCCAGGTCGGTCAGCATATGGAGTACGAGCCGGAATGGGAGTCGGCGTTCAATCTGCACGTGAAGCTGGCGCACAGCATCACGCTGTCACTGGAGTGGTGCGCCGTGGAGAAGGCGGTCGCCGCCGCCGCCTACTGGATGGCGCTCAAGCGGCACAAGGAGATCTATGACAACAGCGCGAGGGTCGTCAGAGGTATGCTATCCGAGACTATTATAATATCAATCTGCACGTGAAGCTGGCGCACAGCATCACGCTGTCGCTGGAGTGGTGCGCCGTGGAGAAGGCGGTCGCCGCCGCCGCCTACTGGATGGCGCTCAAGCGGCACAAGGAGATCTATGACAACAGCGCGAGGGTCGTCAGAGGTATGCTATCCGAGACTATTATAATATCAATCTGCACGTGAAGCTGGCGCACAGCATCACGCTGTCGCTGGAGTGGTGCGCCGTGGAGAAGGCGGTCGCCGCCGCCGCCTACTGGATGGCGCTCAAGCGGCACAAGGAGATCTATGACAACAGCGCGAGGGTCGTCAGAGGTATGCTATCCGAGACTATTATAATATACGATTAATATACGAGATTAATATACGAGACTATTATAATAGGCGATTGATATTATATCAATCTATTGGTTTTACTGCCCCGGTTCTGTAGCGCGTCAGGGATGTTTGCTTGGTTACTGTACAGATGGCTTTCACGCCATCATTCGCAATGGAACAGTATCCCTCATGAGCAGAGTTTGGCGCGACCAAAACCGCATCCTAAAGACTATAACTGAAAATTGGACATCTCCGCTGTGGAAATGTCTCATACAAAGAGTGATTAGTGGGTGAGAGTATTTCCCACACTAATTATTTTTTTATCAATTAATAATTTAATTGATGAACTAATAGGTATAAATATTGACTTGTAGTTGTCTAAAATAAAATATTTGTATATTATTTAACGGTTATTTAGTGCGTAATTACTTTAATATAATAAAAGTCTATTACTTAATTTCTATCAGAAATAACAGTCGTATTTTTGCCACAATGTTGATAAAAAGCTGGGAAGGAGCTAAATCGTAGCGCATTGTGTATTAACAATAAACGAGGTATATTGAATGCAGGTGCGGTTTATATTACGGTATTTCAGAACGACGCTCAAGCGTTGATTCATACTTGGACATTAATTTTCAGTGATAATGTGCGATACAAATTATCCATTTCCTTCCAGAACTCGGCAACCACACGGCTTCGGTGATCCCTTACGACGTGTCGTCCCAGGAAGTGTCGATCCACCGGCCGCTGTCCCGGTTCATAGCGGGCTTGCATCTGCTGTTGCACAAACATGGACTCTCTTACCACAGCAAAGAGTTCAATCGAGAGAGCAAGCCGAAACCGACGCCTGAGGAGCTCATAGGTAACTGCACAAACAACAGTCATTCTAGGAGTCCGTCAGGAGAGAGAATTGTGTTACAATAGAGCTGCGTTTTTGACAAGGTTATAGGTTACTGATGAAACAGTATTGGATCTAGGAGTAAGTTGATATGCAGTCTAAATTGCCCTGAATGCTGTCGATCCACCGACCGCTGTCCCGGTTCAAAGCTGGCTTGCAACTGCAGTTGCACAAACATGGACTCTCTTTGCACACCAAAGAGTTTAATCGAGCGAACAAGCCGAATCCGATGCCTGGAAGCTTAATACTGTGTTTATGACCATTAACCTTAATTGATAGTCCAGTTTTACTTAGCAAAATTAATTTAAATGTTCCGTCTAAGCGTACACGTCACAGTGCACCCCTTTATGTCCCATTTGCTAATACCAATTATAGACAAAACTCCTTCATCTTAAGAGCGTGCAATGATTTCAACAAGCTGTGTTCTTATAACGTTGACATTGATCTTTACTGCATGAGCGTCAGCTCGGCGCGGCGACTGCTTAGCAGTAACTTCTTTACCAGTCCGTAATTGGTTACAGAATGATATATAATGGATGTTTCTATTATGTGTGTACATATTTTTTGTTTCATAGTTTGTGTTCTGTAACTTAAAAATAACTTGCAGGGTTAAATGAATGTATCAGCGTTTTCGTTTCATAACTTGTTTTTAGCCGTGAAGGCCATTTATTAGCTTCTCTGTTGCCTAGACATAAGTTCACTTTTATGTTGCTATTATAAAAGCTGTAGGCCTTCCTTAAGAAAATAAATAAAGTATCTAAAGGACACGATTGGAGCCACAGCTACACACAGAATAAAATTTATACAGGGAATGTCTTCTAGGGTTCGTTTGGTAGCGTATCGTATTAGCGGGTGAGACCACCATGGTAATTTAGTACTCTAAGTGCGAGCCACAGAAAGGCGGACAAGAGTAACTTTCGCATAGTTTTGAGTATCAATAAATGTCTTTCGAATACGAGTGTTAGTTGAGCGTCTTGTTGCAGAGCCGGTGCTGCAAACCATGGCGATGATAGCGCAGGTGAACGCCGGCATGTGGCGGCGCAACGGCTTCGCTCTGCTGAACCAGCTGTACTTCTACCACAATGTCAAGTGCCGCGCCGAGATGTTGGACAGAGACGTGCAGATGCTGCAGGTGAGGCTCTGTCTCCTTCTCTCCTTTCCATCTGTGCTCGTGGAATCCAGCGTAGCATCTGAGCCTGGCCAGGTGCTATGCACAATGCTGAGTTGGCGCCAATCTACCCGCGCCACATGCTTTCTTCCTGCCCGCAATGTGATGTTATTAATAAGAAATATTAATAACATCACATTGCGGACAGGAAGAAAAGCACCTGGCCAGGCTCAGATGCTACGCCGGTCTTCAGTTGATTCCACGACCACAGATAGAAACGAGAGAAGGAGCCGCCCCTTTTCAACCTTTTTTGTTTTTTATTCGTGGTTGTACTGTTATCAAAAATGGGTGTAATACCCTATTAAAGTTTAGTCATCTAGCATATCGATGCGAGAGCTTCGACGCTATCTGGCACAAAAAAACAGCAACTCTGTTGTGTACAATGCGCTCGAGCGGCAACAGTAGCCTGAAGGTCATCTCCAATAAATTTGATGTCCTCTGGAAGCGAAAGAATAGCGTGGAAGCTCACCCAGAGAGCGACATCTGTGTTAGTAATTAAGTATTAGTTTTAAGTCAATTTGTTAAACAACAACGGACCACAATTGTCTGAATAAATAAAATAGAAATTTAAACGTCACGGGATGTCTGGCAGGAGGGCTAGCATGGCCGGAGATATTTTATCCACGGGGGAGGACAAAATACTATTCCCCTCTGTCAATTTTGTCCACCCTCCGAGCATGGTGACATGGGTGAATAAACATGCTATAGCCGGGGGTTGAGTCGTTTATTGTCAAAAAGTGATATAATTCTCTTTCCCCCTGTTGCCGTGCTTTGGCAGGTGGATAAAATAATTTTATCCCTTGTCAGTGGAAATAACCGGTGGACAAAAGTTTTATCCCCAGCCCATGGTAGCCCTGCTGATGTAAAACATTTTCACCACAGTCGCCACAGTGCTTAAATAGACCCAGTCACCACAGTCCACACGATACCTAGTACTAACTCGCACATCTCCAAGCGTCACCTCGGCTTGCCTCCCGCAAAAGATGTTTTACAACAATAAATAATGATGATTCATTATTATCCACCTCAGATCGGCGCCTCCCTGATCGAAAGCAACGAGTTTATCATCCACGTCCTGAACAAGTTCAATCTGCTCGACTGGGCGTGCGGCGACTTCGAGGTCCGCGCCATCGAGGAGGACACGCTGCGCCACACCATCAGCATGCTGGAGGAGTTCCTCTCGCTCATGATATCAGGTTAGTCAAATGTTATAGGCGTCCGCCTGCGGCACTGACCTAGTGTCGGAAGTTGCCTGATTTTTTTACTGAGTCTGAAGTATGCTCAGTTTTGCAATCTAGACACCGTGCCCTCTCATTTGACACCACACTTCCGTATTGTAGGGGCTTGTTGCGGGGTAAATAAGAACGAAACCTGCGAGTGCTCGTTTCACACTGAAGATTTTATTAAGTTAAACGTATCTGTAAATGTAGTAATAAAGTACAACCTTATTGTATGTGTGCGTTAACAAAATGCTTAGCTGTTTGACCTAGTTCGTTGACATTACCCTATCGTGCGGTTCTCCGTACACGTACATATATTTCAAAACATACGTTAGTTCATCTTCACTTTCACCCCCCATATCTTGTAAACATCTTGAGCTAGAGTGCCTTGAGACAGACACACACACATTGCGGTCAAACTTATACACATTTTAGGTTTCCGTACCTTAAGGGTAAAAACGGGACCCTATTACTAAGACTCCGCTGTCCGTCTGTCTGTCTGTTGGTCACAGGGCTGTATCTCGTGAACCGTGATAGCTAGACAGTTGACATTTTCACGATGTATTTCTATTGCCGCTATAACAACAAATACTAAAAACAAAATAAAATAAATATTTAAGGGGGGCTCCCGTACAACAAACGTGATTTTCATTGAATACTGGTACGGAACCCTTTGACTCCGACCCGCCCTTGGGCGATTTATGTATTCATCTACCATCCGGGACCCATAACACAAGCTTGCTTACGTTGGGGACTAGATAATTGTAAATAAATAAATAATGCTGGACAATTCACACAGCATCATCTAGCCCCAAGATAAGCAGAGCTTGTGTTATGGGTACTAGATGACTGATATACTTAATACAATATACTACATAGATAGATATTTTTTGTTATATATAGAAAAACATCCAGAACACCCTGAACAAATATCTGCAGGTCGTACAGACATTTGTTCCGAGGCGGGATTCGAACCCGCAACCTCTTGCGTAGCAGGCGGACCTTCGCCCGCTGCGCCACAGAGGTCGTCGATTGTGTAAGGCTGCTAGGAGGTACAAGTGAAACACGCAAGATTCGTTATTATACTTTAATTAAATTTAAACTTGAATTACAATAATTCGCGACTTATAATTATGATGGTTTGACTCTGTCGATGTTGGAACAAGAAGTGAATTATTTTCATCACTTATGGAAATGAACAAAGCGACAAAGACAATACTATATATAAAATTATATAATGTGTGTGTCAAGTGCGCTCTATTCTACGGCGCCACAGAAAACCAGCGCAGTAATAGCTTGCTGAGCAATACTATTCCTGCTTATGCAGAGTGGTGACCAATTTGTGCCAATGTAAACTTAAGATAATTATAAGTTTATGTGTATAATATTGTTACTATGACTTTGGTGCAAATAAACGGTTTCTTTCTTTCTTTCTATATCTAAAACTCTGATCAGTACTTTTTGTCTGTCTGGGTGGTATAATGATGCATGAATTTCCTGGTAAGCGGTCTGCGGTAACTAAGTGTCGATATGATGTCGTAACTGCATAACAAGATGGAGCTGTGCGAAATGCAAATGTGTCTCACACGGGACCAGTATTATGTTAATCTACTTTGTGAATGTAATGTGAAGATGTCGTAGGAGTGTCTTAATAAATAAATAAAAATAAAATGGCCATTATTTATTTAGCGTGTGCTGTTTCTCCGCAGTTGTCGGGTCGCGCTACGTGCCCGGCGTCGGCGAGGTGTCCGCCGAGGACAGGACCAAGAAGGAGATCATACAGATGCTCAGCGTGAAGCCTATGCCGCACTCCGAGCTGAACAAGTAACTATGGCCTTTGCTTTGTCAGAATTAACTGTTACTATAGTCACCGCGTTACCAACTGAGTCGTGCGGCCATAAATCATTTCTCTATGTCTATCTCGCTCGCACTTGTCAGTCTTATGGAGCCGCATAGTAATGTGCGTAAGATGGTTACAGGCGCATATCGATAAGAATAAAATCAGATAGAAGCATAGTAGATAGATATATTATAGTATTGTGGCCCTGAAAAGGGCCGTTTGTAATGAATGTTAAATAAATAACGTTTATTCTTCCTCATCGGAATCTTCGTCCTCTGTATCGTCCTGTAGAGAGTATCGTCAGAAGCTAGCGATAATGAGGGTCATAATGACGCAATGCAGGTAGCGGATTATCGATAACATGTTAGGACGTGTTGCACATTCCTATCCCTATTGACGTTTATGGCCCTACGACTCAGTTGGTAACGCGGTGACTATAGGCGTATTTGCCGTGTAGTGAAGTAGAAGGTCCCCTCATGCCCGTGGATGCAGTAAGAGCCTGCTAATACCTCCTGAAGATGGGCAGCAGCGTCTTTCCGTGTATAAATATCCCGTACTGCGCTCAACTCGCTTGCCGAGCGTGGTGAGTATGGACGGAGCCCTGCGTTCAATAGAGAACGTTTTACGGCTGAATTGATGAGGCGTATTTAAGGTTTAATTTATTTTTATTTATTTATTTAAAATACCTACAGCCTAAATCTAAGGTTAACAAATAATACAGTTATATATAATAGTATTGCGTGAGATACGGCATTTAATAATATAAATTATATTAAGTCTTAAATTAAACATGTTTGGTTATGGTTATTAAGAAGCAATTAATTGAACGGTATTAAGTTACGTTATCTATCAATTACTCAAAGTTTCATGATCTAATATATCAACTTAGTACTTATTTAATGCTATCATTTCATCATTTAATCTCTAATTATAATTATTTTTAGGAAGTGTAAAATAGAATCGACCAGTGACAACCTAGACGCCAAGCGTATTATTGACAGGGAATATTATGCTTAATTTAACGCCTGCAATATAGAAACTCCTCAACCTTGCCAGATCCCTGCCCGAAGACCAGCTGCACGAGACGGGACTGGAAGCAGTCATCCGCGAGGTGGCGGACTTCTGCAAGCCGACGGGCAGCAACATTCGCGGCGTCTACAAGCTGAAGCCGCATTTGTACGACGAATACGACACGTTCTTCTATCACTACACGCGCGAGGAGCTGTCTAGGAGCGAAGAAGAACAGAGAAACAGGAGGAAGGCTGCTGGTATGTATGGTATCCTAACTGATCCGCGAGGTGGCGGACTTCTGCAAACCGACCAGTAGCAACAGGGACAACGGACAGTTTCTGGTCACTGCTGCGGGTAGTACTGGAAATCAGTGTTTGCTCTTAGAGTAAACTAACACTGAGTTACATTAAAAACCTTTTTGCCATGCTGCAACACACACATCCAGTATTTTTATTAGGAAATGTCTATAAATCACTTGTATCTTTCGTTTTCTTATATCAACTATTCTTATTTGTTTATGTAATTTGGTTTGTTATATTTTTATTTTTTTGATCTCTAAGTGAAGTATGGAGTATGTTCGATTTATTTTTTTGTAAAGATTGTTTGTGTGTGCTGAAGTTGCAAATAAACAATTTATATATCTATTTATCTAACATTCGCGGCGTCTACAAGCTGAAGCCGCATTTGTACGACGAATACGACACGTTCTTGGTCGTCTTACGTCTAGGAGCGAATAAGAACAGAGAAATAGGAGGTAGCTGCTAATGTGTTTGCAAGTGTGATCTTACATTCCTTCAGAAGATGATAAACATCCTCAATAACATCACAAATCTCACAGTTTCGAAATTTCATTAGATGGTTGAATTAAGAAAGTGACACGTGTTTTTAGAGTTGTAGAACTTTTTGTGAAGAGTTCATCCGGGGAAGTACTACCGCCATACCTATTTCTGCCGCCAAGCAGTAACGTCTGCATTGCTGTGTTCCGGTTTGAAGGGTAGGGGGGGCCGATGAAATTACGCGCACATGAGACGTCACCTCATTCTGTCTCAGGGTGATGGGCGCAATTCAATGCAGCGTTGGTCACGGGCTTCAAGTGATCATCGCGATATTGGAGTTGTAACAGGTAGAGGTAACTTAACACCAGATGGGCCTTCGACTTGTCTCGTCATAAAACGGTTCCGGACAGCTGTTATAAAGAGATCACTCATCTATACTAATATTATAAACAGGAAAGATTTGTATTTTGTTTGTAACGATTAATTCAAAAACTACTGAACCGATTTTCTAAATTCTTTCACCATTAGAATGCTGCATTATCCCTGAGTAGCATAAGCTATATTTTATCCCCGTATTCCCACGGGAACGGGAACTACGCGGTCAAACCGCGGAGTGCGGCTAGTGATTACTATTTTAAGTGAAACAGTTAAAACGGTGTCTCGCGGCCGCAGGTCAGCCAGAGTGCTGCCCGCCCCCGCCGCTGCCGAAGCTGTCGCCGCCGTTCCGGCTGCTCGCCAGCCTGCTGCAGTGCGACGCGGCGCTGCACGTGCTGCATCGCGTGCTGGAGCGCGCGCTGGACCTGCGCGCGCGCTCCTTCTCCGAGACGCAAGTGCACAAGGTAATCATTAGCTCGTTCCGGCTGCTCGCCAGCCTGCTGCAGTGCGACGCGGCGCTGCACGTGCTGCATCGCGTGCTGGAGCGCGCGCTGGACCTGCGCGCGCGCTCCTTCTCCGAGACGCAAGTGCACAAGGTAATCATTAGCTCGTTCCGGCTGCTCGCCAGCCTGCTGCAGTGCGACGCGGCGCTGCACGTGCTGCATCGCGTGCTGGAGCGCGCGCTGGACCTGCGCGCGCGCTCCTTCTCCGAGACGCAAGTGCACAAGGTAATCATTAGCTCGTTCCGGCTGCTCGCCAGCCTGCTGCAGTGCGACGCGGCGCTGCACGTGCTGCATCGCGTGCTGGAGCGCGCGCTGGACCTGCGCGCGCGCTCCTTCTCCGAGACGCAAGTGCACAAGGTAATCATTAGCTCGTTCCGGCTGCTCGCCAGCCTGCTGCAGTGCGACGCGGCGCTGCACGTGCTGCATCGCGTGCTGGAGCGCGCGCTGGACCTGCGCGCGCGCTCCTTCTCCGAGACGCAAGTGCACAAGGTAATCATTAGCTCGTTCCGGCTGCTCGCCAGCCTGCTGCAGTGCGACGCGGCGCTGCACGTGCTGCATCGCGTGCTGGAGCGCGCGCTGGACCTGCGCGCGCGCTCCTTCTCCGAGACGCAAGTGCACAAGGTAATCATTAGCTCGTTCCGGCTGCTCGCCAGCCTGCTGCAGTGCGACGCGGCGCTGCACGTGCTGCATCGCGTGCTGGAGCGCGCGCTGGACCTGCGCGCGCGCTCCTTCTCCGAGACGCAAGTGCACAAGGTAATCATTAGCTCGTTCCGGCTGCTCGCCAGCCTGCTGCAGTGTGACGCGGCGCTGCACGTGCTGCGCCGCGTGCTGGAGCTCTCGTTTTGTTCTAAGTTAAGAAACGTTTAATCTCTTATTATAATTAGCTTTATGTTGTGCCACAACAGAACCGACACTACTGACTCTAGACTCTAACGAAACTTATCATATACTTTGATAGATCACCCTAAAATCAATGAATTGCAATCAATAAAACAATATTTCCAGGCTCTGCACCTTATCGGCTACGGCCTCCGCGACGAAGAGAGCGGTCACTACGAGTTCCTTGCGTTTGCGGAGAGCGCGGAGCGAGCCGGCCTGCTGAGGCTGCTGCAGCAGCTAGCCGTCAGCCCGCGGATCGACGCGCATCGCTCCCTGGCGAAGTGGGTGCTGGATAAGATGAAGTAAGTAAGAAGAGAGCGGTCACTACGAGTTCCTTGCGTTTGCGGAGAGCGCGGAGCGAGCCGGCCTGCTGGAGCTGCTGCAGCAGCTAGCCGTCAGCCCGCGGATCGACGCGCATCGCTCCCTGGCGAAGTGGGTGCTGGATAAGATGAAGTAAGTAAGAAGAGAGCGGTCACTACGAGTTCCTTGCGTTTGCGGAGAGCGCGGAGCGAGCCGGCCTGCTGAGGCTGCTGCAGCAGCTAGCCGTCAGCCCGCGGATCGACGCGCATCGCTCCCTGGCGAAGTGGGTGCTGGATAAGATGAAGTAAGTAAGAAGAGAGCGGTCACTACGAGTTCCTTGCGTTTGCGGAGAGCGCGGAGCGAGCCGGCCTGCTGGAGCTGCTGCAGCAGCTAGCCGTCAGCCCGCGGATCGACGCGCATCGCTCCCTGGCGAAGTGGGTGCTGGATAAGATGAAGTAAGTAAGAAGAGAGCGGTCACTACGAGTTCCTTGCGTTTGCGGAGAGCGCGGAGCGAGCCGGCCTGCTGGAGCTGCTGCAGCAGCTAGCCGTCAGCCCGCGGATCGACGCGCATCGCTCCCTGGCGAAGTGGGTGCTGGATAAGATGAAGTAAGTAAGAAGAGAGCGGTCACTACGAGTTCCTTGCGTTTGCGGAGAGCGCGGAGCGAGCCGGCCTGCTGAGGCTGCTGCAGCAGCTAGCCGTCAGCCCGCGGATCGACGCGCATCGCTCCCTGGCGAAGTGGGTGCTGGATAAGATGAAGTAAGTAAGAAGAGAGCGGTCACTACGAGTTCCTTGCGTTTGCGGAGAGCGCGGAGCGAGCCGGCCTGCTGGAGCTGCTGCAGCAGCTAGCCGTCAGCCCGCGGATCGACGCGCATCGCTCCCTGGCGAAGTGGGTGCTGGATAAGATGAAGTAACTTTCAATTTTCCCTCTTATTATAGATGATTTTTACAGCGTCTGCAATATATGCTGTACGAAACGCTACAGTGCGTACCAGATGCCATCCCAGCAGCCTTGCCCAGCAACTATAACATCCTCTCCGCTTAATCGTCTATAGTCAGAGGAAAGAACAGGTCGGTGTAATTCAATGTTTAACACGACACTGACAGGCAGCTTGCTTGGCGCCTAGACACTAAAGACCAGCCAAACTCAAGATCTTAAGATTGGCTAGAGTTCAGTGTTATGAGCTGTCAGTGCTTAAGTTAACACTAACAGGTCATTAAGGTGATAACAGGGGTTAACATATAAATTTTCGCTTGGTGAGAGATTTGTTTCAAGAATCCTAGAACTCGCTAGGTAAATCGCTAGTCTCTAGGCCCCAAGCAAAAGCTGCCTGTCAAAGCGGACGTAGCTTATAAGACTTCATCTCTATCACTATCACACTTCAGTTATAAGACTGTTAAATATGACACGGAAAGACGCTGCTGCCCATCTTTGGAGGTATCCTTAGACGCTTACTGCATCCACAGGCAAGAGAGGAGGGAGATAATACCACTGCCCCCACGGCATAATGCAATATAATCATTATTTTACATTTGAATCATGAAGTAATAATATAAAAAATCATTTATTTCAAGGTATCATAAGACAATAACAAAGTAACTTAACTAGGGCCCATATGATAATACCTTAGCTTAGAGAATAACATACATGATTATTAAAAAATAATAACAATCGTGTCATTGGCACTGGGTCGACAACGCGCGCGCGTAGTCACGATCCTTCCGTAGAATTTCCTAAATATCCCTCGACGCGCCATCTGCACCGATGGGTCTCCATAAGGTTTGAACGCTCCGCGCGCTTAGTGTACCGACGGGTGTACGTAAGTTAAATCAGCTTTAATTATTTTATGTTTTGTAGAATACATAAACGTGTAGAAAATTTCAATACGAATCCAATGGTGTACGATTTATAACAGATTATTATGTGATGCTTCCGTAAAATTAATTTTTAGCACCAAAATCAAGCCCCAATAAAAATCTGACTCACCCGAGGGGGGCACCCTTCGGCGAAAATCCGCTATCCATAAACGTAATCAAAACCCTTGTCCGCTCAGGCAGCTGCTCGGCAAAGCGGACGAGCACGCCTGCGAGAGCATGGACACGGCGCAGCGGCGCGCGCAGCCCGCGCCCGACGCGGACGCGGCCGCGGCCAAGGCGCGGCGCGCGCGCCTCGCCGCCGAGCGCCGCGCCAACCTCATGGCGCAGATGAAGACGCAGATGAACAACTTCATATCCAACAACTCCACGCTCTTCGAGGAGACCAATACTGAGGTACGTTATCGTATGGGCAGGAAATCCTTCCTGCAAGGTAGGTATAGGTAACCTATCGCCCCAGTGCTAAACTAGTCTAGAGCCAAGGTATTACAAAAATGTTGTTTTCTGGTTATATTTTAATTGCTCCGACTTGATTTGCACGCGAGTGTATTTTAAAGACGACAAGCCTACCCCCGATAAAGCTGCCTTGACAAGGCTAGAACGAGGCATATGAACAACTTCATATCAAACAACTCTGTTCGAGGAGGCTAATACTGAGGTGTAGGGAGATAAATAACTTACTTGCAAGTTTACATAGTTTACAAGTATAAAATAAGAAAAATCGGACGCCATAAGCATTTACTGTGACAATACGAATGCTGTCACTCCGCCAGCGTAGTGACGGCATTCGCATGTGGTGGGGATGACGCATATAAAAAATTAAGCTGTTTGAGAAGACTTATATTGAGGTATGTTTATGAGCATAGACTTAAATATTTGCACGTAATAAGAAACAAAAGAAAAGGTAACAAGTACACCAAAAAACAGTATGAACAGGAAATCCCTACTTAAAAAGTAAGAAATAGGTATCAATAATATGGAGCACAATTATATACGCCACCAGAGCTACTATCTAGGATACACTTGACTGACAAGCCGAGAAAAAATCATTGCTTTGTAAATGTCTTTTCAAAGTACAAACATTTGGCTTGCTGGTTATTCATAATGGCACTATGTACGAGTTCTTCAGTCTTTTAAAGGCTCGAGCAGACCGGATGCGTATGCGTAGACGTAAGCGTAGACGTTCACGTACCACTGAGTTCTAATGTATGGAACTGCATACAGTTCCATACATTACAACTCAGTGGTACGTGCACGTTTATCTACGTTACGCAAGCGGTGTGTCCTGTCTCATAAGACAGGACACACCGCTTGCGTAACGTAGATAGACGTGCGCGTCGTCATACAGTTCCATACATTACAACTCAGTGGTACGTGCACGTCTACGCATGCGCATCCGGTCTGCTCGAGCCTTAAACCAGCTGCGCCACGTAGGTTCTTGCTTAACTGATTCATCAAAAAATAGTCCGATTGTAAAGAGCAATGTTTGTGTTGCAGGTGACGGCGGAGGAGGAAGACATTCGTCCGCTGTACTGCGGCGCCGCCCTGGGCGTGTGGGGCGGCGGCGTGCCGGAGCCGGCGATGATCTGCATCTTGTGCCAGGAGGAGGTAATTATATCCTGCGGGCCGTTGCCGTGGGCTGCTTCTCTCCTCTCGGAACCCGTCGAGGCAGTAAGAGTGCCAAGGGATACCCTCATGATCTTGGAGATACATGAGTGGACAGCTTGTCCTACGGCTGAGATGATGATATAGTCGTGGCTTTGCTCCATCTATCATCACCTCTAGCAGTGTGCCTAACTCCACTTGAGTCCTATTATCCTGGTTTCGGCACCTTGGACACGCATGAGAAAGACATACGTCCTAAATACCGCAGTGCTCCCTTGGGCGTGTGGGGGGTGTTCTTGCTGACGATAATTAGTATTAGGTACCCACTTCTGGGTGTAGTAAACGTCATAATAATCGGTTCTGCTCGTATAGTATAGATTAGATAAAGATTAACATGACAGCAATTCTGATCTCCTGCTTATTGTTTGAAGTTTCATTCAGTAGCTCTTGCTAAACATGATGTAGCTATAGCTTAAGCATAAGGTTTTGCATTTCCTTGACATGTTCTAGCAAGTGTGGTTTGCCACAATCATCATCATCTACAGCCCGTAGGTACTCACTGCTGGGCGTAGGCCTCCCCTCGCGTACGCCATATAAGCCGGTCCTGTGCTGTGTTATGCCAGGAAGTTCCCGCAACCTGGCAAATATCGTCGACATCTTACGCATTACAATTTAACATGTAACACCATATAAATTACAAATTGTAAACATTATTTTAAACTGAACCATTGTTTCCCAGGCTCGAGTAGAAATAAAAGGCGAGCCCCCGGTCTTAGTCGCGTATGCTCAGCGCTCCACCGTCATGGTCCGCCGCGGGCCCTCGGGCGCGCAGGTGGCGGCCCAAGCGGAGCCCGAGCGCGATGCCTTCCTGCCGCCCGGCGTGGGCGCCCAGGCCCACGTGTCCAGCTGTGGGCACGTGCTGCACGCGAGGTGCTGGAAGAACTACGTGGACAATGTCAATGATAGGGAGAACAAACGGTCAGTGTCCATTATCTCTATCTGGAAATTCCTTCTCGGAGTTGGGCCGGGAATTTGTATTATACTTTTCTCAAAGCAATTTACGGCACTTTCGATTAATTTCGATCCGTGTGTTGTTTAACGGGGGATTGACTCTTGGTCACTGCTAGATCAAGAAACTGTGAGTGGACATTACAGCTGACTTTTGGCGACGTGAATGAAAAGCAACGAGGTCTTTTCTATTTACTGTTTTTTTCTGTGTTGTTTTGTCGCCAAATAAATGTCTATCTAACGCGATCCCGTCGTGAGTTAGTTAGACTTGTGCCCTGACATTCGCCACAAAAGCTATCGCACTGATGACGACTAGTCTACTCGCCAGAAGAGGTCTAGATGAGAGGAAGCCTATAAGTCAAAGTCAATAAGTATTTAATCATTAGAGCAGAGAGAACAGCCGAAGGCCCATCTGATGTGCAGCGGTAACCGCTACCTATAACAACTGCAATACCGCGGTGATCACTTTCACTAAGCACGTGACCAACGCTGCTACATTGCGCCCGTCAACCTGAGACAGAGTTGTCAGGTCTCATATGTAGGTTGCCTGGAAGAAATTGCTTTGAGCAATAAGGCCACCAATTTGTACAATGACATATTTATCCAAATAATTTTATTTTTTGTATTTTAAGTGCAATAAAGTGTTCATTCATTCATTCATATGCCCGTAATTTCACCGGCGCTCTTACCCTTAAACCGGTACACAGCAACCCTGATACACAAATGAACTAACGAAAAAAGATGAACTCTTCACAAAAAGTTGTACTACTTGTTCAGTTGTTTCAATTAGCATTATCTTCCAGGCCGTACCGCGCGCGCCAGCCGGCCGCCTTCGACGTGGAGAAGAAGGAGTACCTGTGCCCGCTGTGCGAGCGGCTCTGCAACACGGCGCTGCCGCTGCTGCCGGCGCCCGCGCGGCCCGCCGGCGCGCCGCCGCCGCTGCACTACCGGGACTACGCGCAGGGCGTGCAGACCGTGCTGCGGATGAAACACCAGGTGCGTCCGTGACAGCTGTAGCTATAACTATTATATAACTTATTTATTTATTTGATCACCAACATAATGCACACTAACAACTACAAAATTTATAAAAAGTACTTAAAACTAATCTAGTGCCATTATAATTAGAGGTGAAGACGGCA
Source organism: Pasiphila rectangulata (assembly GCA_963082625.1). Lineage (NCBI taxonomy): Eukaryota > Metazoa > Arthropoda > Insecta > Lepidoptera > Geometridae > Pasiphila > Pasiphila rectangulata. Next base: position 14,250,354 of record OY720253.1, on the reverse strand, counting down.
TGCAAAAAAATTAGTTAAGGCTGCTAACAAAATAACTTAAATTATGTACAATTACTGGTAAAAATAGATGTAAAAATTAAATTAAATTAAAAATTAAACTTGTTGAGCTTTCGCGATTTGTTAACCTATTTTTTTTTAGTTTTAAAATTACAGGATTTTATCGCGTACGTTTTTTATTATTTTTGCGACCAAGAACGCTGAAATGTGTTCGAAACGTCGGGGAAATAATAAAAAATCTATATCTATTATATATGATTTCCAAGTACTGATCTTATTGGCGCGCGCAGTACAGGATGTTGTACACAGAAAGACTCTGTTGCTCATCTTAACAAGGTATCCCCCGGTTGCTTGTTACTACAACTTGGGACAAGAGGAAAGCGGCAGAACATCAGATCATCAGAACATCATCAGGTGTTATTTTCTGATGAAAGAACGAAAGTTGATTTACATAAATCCACTCCACAAATACTATAGGTATGCAATGTTTACGGGATATAATATAACAGAATTTGATTCTTTTTAAGTTTCCCTATATTTCGGCGCAGATTAGTTCGCCGAACTGCGCCGAAATAACGTAACAAGACTGTAACTCATCACAAGCGCTCTTTATATTTTTTCTATATTAGGTCCTAATCCTGTAACTTGAATTACAGGCTTAGAACCTAGGGTTCCGAAGAGTTATCTTATATCATCGTTGCCTATCATTTTATTTGGGTTTTATAGTAAAGTAATATTTATTTGCAACAACACAATACAGAGTATAGAGCCACTGCAAATCCTAGACAAGTGCTCTGCAGCTAACTAAGATATTCATGTAAGCGGGTAGTTATCGCGTAAATTACCTACATATATTATTTCCCGACATTTCGACCGGAATGCAGTTGCCATGGTCCCGGCAAGATTGACGTGTTGGAGGCTAAGATTGATATCGTTAGATACCTTACCGAATACGGTAAGGCTAACAAAACGGTGTTACCGGACAGTGTCAGTCGGACATGGTGCGTGTTTTTTTTTTTTTACGAAAGTTCGTGCAATACGGTCGCACATTAAGGTCCAACTAGTCGCGGAGGCAAAGTCGTCAGTGGGCGCGGCCTAAATGTATGCTATCTCACCTGACATTGTGTGTTTACCCGCGCGCTAGAATGAAATGCACAATGATTCATTCCTAAACCGACCGCACAAAAATATGTGAATAGACTTTTAGCACAAGGGTTATTAAAACAAAACTTGAGTGTAATCTTTTCGAAATAACATTTATTTCAACTTTTGAATAATTAAACTATGTCAGAACGTTTATTTTTGAGTTTTCTTTCTCGTTATATTATTTAGTTTCGTCCAAAATTGGGCTAAAATCAGGGTTGAAATACGAAAGTTTAGAAGCTTGTATTTTTGAAATAAATAGTTTTTTTACGGTTTGGGGTGTATACAAACATGGATTATGACGAGATAATTTGATATAATCCTTAGTGTTGGATGGTTAACGTCAAACAGTGGAGTAGTTACCCTTCCACGTTTGTATGGAAAGATGGGCGACTCGTTCATCCTTAAATGGTAACAATAACAGTTCGGTTTATTGGCAAAACCAATGTGCGTGCGTCGGCATTATTGTTAACACACGTATAAAGACAATGCCACAGTTTTGGTGTCGGGGCACAACTAACGGTTTAGTTGGAGAGGTAAGGAGGAGAGTCGAGGAAGTAAAATATATTTTACAACCAAAATTGACTTACTTGCCAGTAACATGGTTGTGTTTGTTTGTTACAGGTCAGTTCGGAGCCGTTACACGAATGTACAGAGATGTGTGAGGAGATGCACTGTCAGGTCTGTAGAATTGTTATTATTAATATTACCTTAGTGGTGGATGGTACTGGTTCGTAAAATACTAAGTAATAAAACTAATTGTCTTCTGCTTTAGATTAAATCAATGTAGAATTATTGTTTTATCTATTTAGAATTTGGCTGAAGTATAGATATTACCGTGGAGTGCCGGCATTAGAATGTTGCCTCTCCTATGTTGCCCGTGGATGCAGTAAGAATCTGCCAAGGGAAACCTCCGGGCAGTAGCGTCTTTCTGTGTATGAACATCCCGAAATGCGCTCGCTTACCAACCTGCCAAGCGTGGGGAGTATGGCAACAACACTCCAGACAATTAAAAAAAAATACTTAATCATCATCATCATTTCAGCCGTAAAACGTCCACTACTGAACACAGGCCTCCGTCATGGATCTGCATGAGGGATAGTTCCCATACTCACCACGCATGGTAGGCGAGTTGGCGAGCGCAGTACGGAATGTTGATACACGGAAAGACGCTGCTGCCCATTTTCCGGAGGTATCCCTTAGCAGGCTCTTACTGCATCCACGGGTATGAGAGGTGGGGCATTTTCTAGATTTTAAGTTTCTCATGTAAGTCACAATTGTACTGAATTTATGTTTGATCGCTGCAGGCGCGGGCTTGCAGCGTCGGCGCGGCCTCCTCGGACATGGAGGAGGAGCCGCCGCAGGAGACGGAGACGTACCTGGCGACGCACGCGGAGGCGCAGCTGCCCGCCGCCTTCCTGGCGCACTTCCAGGACGCGGCGCCGGCCTACCACGCGCAGGCCAGGACGCTGGTCGAGCAGTTCGCAGGGGTGAGTCTCGGACATGGAGGAGGAGCCGCCGCAGGAGACGGAGACGTACCTGGCGACGCACGCGGAGGCGCAGCTGCCCGCCGCCTTCCTGGCGCACTTCCAGGACGCGGCGCCGGCCTACCACGCGCAGGCCAGGACGCTGGTCGAGCAGTTCGCAGGGGTGAGTCTCGGACATGGAGGAGGAGCCGCCGCAGGAGACGGAGACGTACCTGGCGACGCACGCGGAGGCGCAGCTGCCCGCCGCCTTCCTGGCGCACTTCCAGGACGCGGCGCCGGCCTACCACGCGCAGGCCAGGACGCTGGTCGAGCAGTTCGCAGGGGTGAGTCTCGGACATGGAGGAGGAGCCGCCGCAGGAGACGGAGACGTACCTGGCGACGCACGCGGAGGCGCAGCTGCCCGCCGCCTTCCTGGCGCACTTCCAGGACGCGGCGCCGGCCTACCACGCGCAGGCCAGGACGCTGGTCGAGCAGTTCGCAGGGGTGAGTCTCGGACATGGAGGAGGAGCCGCCGCAGGAGACGGAGACGTACCTGGCGACGCACGCGGAGGCGCAGCTGCCCGCCGCCTTCCTGGCGCACTTCCAGGACGCGGCGCCGGCCTACCACGCGCAGGCCAGGACGCTGGTCGAGCAGTTCGCAGGGGTGAGTCTCGGACATGGAGGAGGAGCCGCCGCAGGAGACGGAGACGTACCTGGCGACGCACGCGGAGGCGCAGCTGCCCGCCGCCTTCCTGGCGCACTTCCAGGACGCGGCGCCGGCCTACCACGCGCAGGCCAGGACGCTGGTCGAGCAGTTCGCAGGGGTGAGTCTCGGACATGGAGGAGGAGCCGCCGCAGGAGACGGAGACGTACCTGGCGACGCACGCGGAGGCGCAGCTGCCCGCCGCCTTCCTGGCGCACTTCCAGGACGCGGCGCCGGCCTACCACGCGCAGGCCAGGACGCTGGTCGAGCAGTTCGCAGGGGTGAGTCTCGGACATGGAGGAGGAGCCGCCGCAGGAGACGGAGACGTACCTGGCGACGCACGCGGAGGCGCAGCTGCCCGCCGCCTTCCTGGCGCACTTCCAGGACGCGGCGCCGGCCTACCACGCGCAGGCCAGGACGCTGGTCGAGCAGTTCGCAGGGGTGAGTCTCGGACATGGAGGAGGAGCCGCCGCAGGAGACGGAGACGTACCTGGCGACGCACGCGGAGGCGCAGCTGCCCGCCGCCTTCCTGGCGCACTTCCAGGACGCGGCGCCGGCCTACCACGCGCAGGCCAGGACGCTGGTCGAGCAGTTCGCAGGGGTGAGTCTCGGACATGGAGGAGGAGCCGCCGCAGGAGACGGAGACGTACCTGGCGACGCACGCGGAGGCGCAGCTGCCCGCCGCCTTCCTGGCGCACTTCCAGGACGCGGCGCCGGCCTACCACGCGCAGGCCAGGACGCTGGTCGAGCAGTTCGCAGGGGTGAGTCTCGGACATGGAGGAGGAGCCGCCGCAGGAGACGGAGACGTACCTGGCGACGCACGCGGAGGCGCAGCTGCCCGCCGCCTTCCTGGCGCACTTCCAGGACGCGGCGCCGGCCTACCACGCGCAGGCCAGGACGCTGGTCGAGCAGTTCGCAGGGGTGAGTCACATACAATGCAAAAACTCTTTTCACTCCTCTTGCTCAAAAAGACCGTCATTGTGGCGTACCAGAGCGAAGAACAAATAGCATTTCTTCATCTAGGAGAAAAGTTTTTTATTTAATTTTCTGTCTGTCCAATGACTATGAGCCAACAAAAACGAAAAATTTAGTATTAAGTAGAATAATCATGAATAGACTTATTAGTGTTTCATAAAAAAATTGTACAAATTGTACATTTAATTTTTAATAAAATAAACTATTTCATATTGTATTGGATTATTTTATTTTCTCGCAATTGTTGTGAAAAGTAGAGTGTAGCACACGGCGCTAAAAACCCATTACACCCAATACACCCGCGCGGTGGTTTTACTGGTTTATTCCTCGTATATAATGGGTCATTTTAGCTCCTTGTATAACAATCTACTATTAATCTTTAAAAAAGTAATATAGGTAATAAAAAAAACAGATTAAAAGTTTAAATATTTGAATATGAGGTACAATTGGCGACCTTATTGCTAAAAGTGATCTCTACAAGGCATGTCCAACCTTAGGACGGATATAGTGTGTTGATGAGTCAGTTAGAAGTTTTTAGGTTTGCCAGGACTGCTCAAAACAAATAAATTGAGAGTCCGAACTCGAGGAAGTTTTTATTAATAGGCACTTCACTACCATGTATGCCATTTTTATTGAATATTTTAAGATTTTTTAAGTATATCCTCAGAAATCAAAATTACTTATTGTTATTTGTATCGCCATAAAATTCGCGCAACCGAGGTGAGATGGAAGGAGACAAAGAAAGGCGTTTGCCCAGCAGTGGGTCGATAGAGCTGATGGTGATGTTGGGGAAATCTCTGTTCCTTCCCTTATATATTCGTATTTTGAACAACGCGATACATTTCAAAGCGGTTATTAAATAATATCACCCAGAAAGCTACGTTTACGGGGTATCGATAAGCGCACTAACCGAAAAGGGGTTTCCACGCAATCGGAGGGTATGCTACTTAAACTAAAACAATCGCTCTCGTCCACAGATTGTCAACCTGTACGCGTCGTCCACAACGCGCACAGGCAGCGCCGCGCTGTACCGCTGCACCGCCTACACCGTGCTCACCGCCGAGGCCGTGCTGCGCGCCGAGGCCCGCGCGCTGCTCGGCGACGTGCCGGCGCGCATCCGCGACACGCTGCACGCGCTCGTGCGCCTCGCCGCCGCGCTGCCGGCCGTCTGGCCCGCGCCCAAGCACCTCGCCGACCACGCGCTGCGCGCGCTCAGCCGCCTGGAGGCCAGCTCGCCGCTCGCGCACGAGCCCTTCGGCACCATGCTGCCGCTCGTGCTCACGGCGCCCGCGCTGTTCTGCCGCGCCGCCGGGCCCGCGCGCCCGAACCACCTCGCCAGGATCGTGACGCTCCAGTGCCTCCGGGCTATGATCACCAGGCAGATGCTGATCAACGATTTCGACCAGTACCGGACGGAGAGCATCCAGGACGACGACGCGAAGACGGACGCGACGGATCTAGAGAACTGCCTGCAGATTCTGAGCGAGGTCCGCCGCGGGTACGACGTGCAAGGAATGAGCGCGGGCGCGGTCTGGGACCACATAAAGGCGCAGTGCCAGACTTTTCTCCGCTGCTGTTGCCTGTTCTACCATTTCCTGAGCGATATCAACCCGCCTCCGGAGCTCACGGTGCCCAAAGGCGATACCTGGGAGACGATGTGCGGCTACCTCGACCTACCGACTACCTTCAAGGAGTTAATAGACAATCCTCTAGCCAGAGAGAAGGTTTTGGAGTGGTCGGCGCTATCCGACGACTGGTTCAACGGAGCGATAGATGTTATTCTTGTGAAGGAACCGGCCGGCCCGCCTAAGTTGATACCGTTGCCGGATGACTTTTCGGAGCTGATGAACAAGGTTTCGGAGTTCTCGTGCCCGAATTCGGAGAGGGAGGATAGTAAGAATCCGACCATGTGTCTGCTTTGCGGACAGCTTATCTGCAGTCAGAGCTACTGCTGCCAGGCTGAGATACCAAAGGTGAGTTATAATAGTTGAATTGAAGTTATAGAGTTTGGTTTGTCACACACATTACACGTTTTCAAAATCAACAAACTAAATTTTTAAAACTATTTAGTATTTTTTTAATTTTATATAAAAAAAAAAACAATTTCAATGACCCTGATATTATGACGATGATCATCGTCATCATCATCATCAGGGAGAGAGCAAATGGTGGTATACATACATCATAGCTATCTCTCAACATCGCCACCCGCGAATATTAAACATTCAAGAGTTTCAATGCCCATCTGCGGCCTTTTTCATCAGTTTCAGCTCATACTTTCTGAATGGCTAATGCTTGACTCGTGCTGAAAATACCAAAAACGCTATTCGTATGCCTATAATATTTGAGGAATAAATATATTTGTTCCTAAGAGAAGATCTGTCATCTAAATTGAATCACCAAGTAGATTTTCTGGCAATTTGAAGGCTGCTGTAAACTAGACCAGAACCTAACCTAAAAACTAGTTTCTTCTGAGGGGATTATCTTCTTATGGTAATTATTAGGTGACAGGTTTACTATTAGGAACAAATATAATTATATAATAGGGTAGGTATTGCAGATTAGTGACAAATCTAAACTAATGGCGGAAAATATAGTTGTCTTTATTTATTTACGTATCCCAGATCGGCGGCGGCACGGAGCACGTGGGAGCGGGCATGGCGCACGCGACGCGCTGCGGCGGCGGCGCCGGCGTGCTGCTGCGCGTGCGCGACTGCGAGCTGCTGCTGCTGCACAGCCCGGCGCGCGGCGTCAAGCTGCCCGCGCCCTACCTCGACCGCTACGGGGAGACCGACCAGGTACACAACACTGCGCACAGCCCGGCGCGCGGCGTCAAGCTGCCCGCGCCCTACCTCGACCGCTACGGGGAGACCGACCAGGCACACAACACTCGTTTAGAAAACCATCTATGATAAAGACAAAAAACGTTTGTTCACCACATTACAATTAGTAGAACAGATATAAAAAATACAGACGTAACAAAAAGGTAATCGCATGCACACAATATTTTGTCTGGAATATCATGCCCCCGCATCAATCTGCCCTATGTTAACCGCTACGGGGAGACCGATCAGGGTATAGTTGTTTAATAGAGCATCTCTATATCTTTTAGAGATAGGGGACTTTGACATGAATAAATAACTGTAGAACGTCCACGGCAGTGGAGATTTTGCCATGAGCGCAGTACGGGATGCTTATAAGCTTCAGGTACTTTGGAAGCTTCTTCCTACATCCATGGGCATGGGGCATGTGTGGAGGGGCAACATTCCACTGCTGGAACCCCACGCCATTTATATGTTTGCTAATTATATTCCCCTGTGGTGCAGGGCCTCCGGCGCGGCAACCCGCTGAACCTGTGCTTCGCGCGCTACGAGACGCTCCGCATGGTGTGGCTGTCGCACAGCGTGCAGGAGCGCATCGCGCGCGCGGTGGACTCGCACCTGCTGGTCACCACGGCCTGGCAGAACCTGTGAGGGGGAGCACCGCAGGTACAGGTATACCGTGCAGGAGCGCATCGCGCGCGCGGTGGACTCGCACCTGCTGGTCACCACGGCCTGGCAGAACCTGTGAGGGGGAGCACCGCAGGTACAGGCATCCCGACCGGCGGATCGGGACGTAGGACGGCTGATTGCGTGTCTCGCGACAGGGTTGCAGCAGGCGTATATCGTCAGTGAAGTTCTAACAGTGCGGAAGTCATTTTTGACAGTCTTGACATTTTAATGCCATTGCATTCTGACTTCCGCATTGTCAGAACTTCACTGACGATATCTCGCGATCATCGCTGCAACAGGCGTAAATCTCGCGACCATCGTCGTCAATGGTCAATTTTGTCTCACAATATTATGAAGAGGAAAGATTTGTATTTTGTATGTTTGTCACGAATATACTCCCAAACTACTGGACCGATTTTCAAAATTCTTTCACCGTTAGAATGCTACAGTATCCCTGAGTAACATAGGCTACATTTTATCCCCGAATTCCCACAGGATCGGGAACTACGCGGGTGAAACCGCAAATTTAGGCTAGTAGCATATAGAAGCAACAAAATTTACGTTTGATAGCGATGATCGCGAGATATGCACTTGTTGCAAACCTGTCGCGAGATACGTAATCAGCCTGCGAGGCGAACTCGACCTGGGGACAAAATCTCGTGCATTGTGATCCAAGTGAGAGACGCTCAAAGTCGATAAACTCCTTTAAAACTGTCAAAATCTCTATTGAAAAGCACTTTCTGCATTCTCGCGATCTCACGATAGGCAACTGTCCATTGCGATCCTATGGTGATCCATGGACTGGTCAAGAGTATCGAGATGATAGTAGGCTTTCGGAGTGATGTGAAAAGTTTGGAGTAGTCACTGAGAAGTGAGATGAGACGAAGTGTCACGCAACGTCAACTGGAAGTCAAAGCCAAGTGTTTATTCATCTCGCTGTAGACGGTCCGCTGTACTTTTAAACTAATTCTAAAAAAAACCTTTTTCAGGTGTACTGCACAATCGTCCGTCATTAGTACGCGGACCTCTGAAGACGCTTCCATTGTTAACGCGGAAACACCTTACTGGTTACTTGGTCACTCATTCTCAAGGGGTTGAATGTCTTGTATAATGTTATAGCTACGTCGAAATTTAACTGTCGACGCCATTTTAAAGATTCTGGACTAGTTTAACTGATTATTATAAATACATTTGTGACCCGATATGGAACCATCCCTCTACGCCAACCTGGAATGTTTGATCACCCACGCGGTAGTACATAAAGTGGCCCGAGTCTAGGGAGATAGCGTCCTCGCTACGGACCTTACTCAGTCCTAGAACAGGCCACCTTATAATTTCCAGCTCCACGTCCAACTGTGCCAGAGATCTTGGTCAAGACTTTGACTGTCTGTCTTTGTACCGGAAAAACCAGTTTAACCAGTCAAAGCTAGTTTTAAATTCTAGCGGCATGACGCAATCGAAACGAATGAAGGCATAAAAGCTCTTATATTTATTTTAAGGCCTTGTATAACCACAGATTTTGCAGTAAATATTTGTAAATTGAAACAAAACATGTGTATTTATAATAAATCGAATAAATTTTATTCCAACGTTTAATTTCGAAGTCACAGAGTCATCGAAGGAAAATTCGTCTGATTCATCTGAATTATCTGATGGGAAACCAGCGGTAAAGGCGAAATGCGTAGAGGCCGTCGCTGTGCCAGCTAGGGGCAGCGAATGTGAAAATGTTTCAATTATTATATTAAAATCGCACTAGGTACACGATACCGCTTGTCCGATGTTGAAATAATGTCGGCGTAAAGATTTTCGCATTACGCTAACCGTTAAGGCGGAAATACACTGAAATGTCGGATTGTGTCGCGTCAAAAGCATTGTCGGCTTCGTACATCAAGTTTGTCGTTACATAAATATGTAACGCCTATGTGTAGACTGACAATTGCGAAACTGTCAAAAAATCTACACAAAGTACAATAATTAATTCAACGCTTGAGCATCGTCTTGAAATACGTCCCTCGGTTGGTTAGAAACACAGTAAAGTAGTGTGTTGCGTTATGATGAAATGTGTCGAAACGACATAGTAATGTACTTATTTCCTTTAATCAAAAATTGGTTGTCCAAAAGTACACAGTCAGTGTTTATTGGGTATTTTTGACAGCTGTCTGACATTTTAAGATGACATTTGAATGTTTAAATTGTATCCTTCGTTCCATCCATTAGACGTAGGTATCCAGGAGAGCTATGTCTAATGGATTTTTACGCAGCTTTGTCGTTTTGAATTACTTATGCTTAAACCGGGCTAGAAAAGATACTTCTTTAAAGGATGCACTTTTGATCAATTTTGATGAGGAATGTATCTACGGCAGAATGTAGTGAATTGAGCATATTGTTTGCCGTGAGGAATAAAAAACCTGCGGTGATCCTTAAACCTCTATTCTTTCGTAGAGCTACGTGTGATCTTGTGAAAGTTCCAAAATTATAAGTTACTATTTTAGTTATAGTGTGAACTACACCTACGCAGCATTATCATATTTGTCTGTAGAAATTATAATGTACATCATCAATTAGTTTTGTTTTGTTACATTTGTAATCGTCAGTTTTGCCGTGTTAAAATTAACTATGTTTTTTTTAATTGTTCATCTATAATAACAATGTTACAAATAACACTGTTACATGTTAATTAAGACTTAGAACCAAATGATAAATACTGATCTTTGTTCCAACTAGAGTGAGCTTCTTACTGAAATATGAAGTAACCATTGTTTTGGGATAAACCGTTCGTGATAATTTTCTTTGGAAAAACAGATTTGTTATTTTATATTGTAATCTATTATGTACATAAATATATTGTAATGTGCAATCTTTATTATAACTGCAGCCGTATTTATTTTCACGGCTTTATCGGGTTCTTCTGTTTCATTCGATTTGACGATTTGGATTTGAAGAATGGGCTGGAACTCTCTTAGAGGTTTTGGCTGATTATATTTTGTGTTACTGTTAATATCAAGTGATAATAAAAGATATCTCTGTGTCTGTTATCTTCTACCAGGTTAGCTGTAAGTTTACCAAACAAACATCATGGTGGTATCAAAATCAAAAGTATTGAGTAAAATAAATAAATAACAGAGTATATATTTGGCTCTGGCTCTATATCACTCTACGCACTATATTTGACAAACTCTACCTGATTATCAGGAGTCAGCTTCTTCCATTTGTGATCACTGTCTTAAACAGAATAAAGCTCAACCGTGAAACTAAATTCCAAATTCACATCTTGCCCGCGCGAATGTTTTATTAACAAGTTTTCCATTATAATCATAAACATTAAATTAAATAGTTTTGTACAGTAATAATCGCTAGTTTTCTTCGAATGTTTAACAATAACTGCGTTGGTGGTGCCGCTTTATCTCCCTGTTACAAGAATACCAGTTGCGGATATATACTTTTGAAGTATCTTAAATGCTTTGAAAATAAGGCGGGTAGTGAAATAGTGTTAGAACGAGCTTCGTTGTTTTGATTTCGGAATTATAAAGTAGGTTGTGTGAAATTATTTTATTAAGCTGGTTATATCAGTCAAAGGTTAACATTATTTAGTTTTAAAATTACATGATTTTATAGCACTAGGTACTAAATAATATGTTGATAAATCGCGAAATTTTACCAAGTTATAAAAGGATAACATTTTTTGAAAAGGGTGAACCTTTGCTTTATATAACTAGCTTAGTATGTTACGGATGATTGCCTACTCGGCTGTTACACTGTCTCTAAGTTATATAGATGTTAATGTTATTCAAAATCATCAAATACATTTGTAAGGTGATTAGCAACGTCTATGAAACAATATGTCAAATTAAGTGTTGCTATAATATCAGCATATACGATGGTGTAACTGGATAAAGGTTTGTGCAGACGTATTACTTACTACACTGCGAAAAAATTACGTATGGATGTCGTTATCGTGTCGTGCTGATAGGTCTGTGTATACCTTTAAAAATTAAGTTAGCGAGAAAACGCACGGCCAATGTACCTTTTTAAGTGTGATCGATATATTAGTAATTAAAGTTTTATTAGATTTGTCACTGTATGGTGATTTGTCAAGGCAGGTGCGGATTCCTGTTCGATTTAAAGTGATTATAAATTCATTAAAGAATATTAAAATTGTTTCCGAGTTTTATTTATAGTTATAGAATTATTAATAAATAATGCTGGGCAATTCACCTAGCCCCCACAAGCAGAGGTTGTGTTATGGGTACTAGATAATTGATATACTTAATACATTATACTACATAATACAGGTTGTATTATAATGTGTACTAAGCCACTTTTGTTCTACGACTTTTCAGGATTCAGTGATTTTCTGTAAAAAAAATAGAGAAATATGATAATTTTTACATCACACCAACTAAAATAAATTAAAATTGTCAATAGAAACAAAACACATTTTCGATTTCTTTTTCTCTTCCAAAACTACTTGTGTATTCATGGGCTGAAAACCCTCCTTTAAGCTTAGTACACATATTATAACACGCGCTGTATAAAAAAACTTCCAGAACAACCTGAACAAATATCTGGAGATCGTACAGACATCCCGTACAGTACAGTTGTCCCGAGGCGGGAATTGAACCCGCAAACCCTTGCGTCGCAGGTGGACCTTCGCCCACTGCGCCACAGAGGTCGGCAATTACATGGAACTATATAAGCGACTGACGGCCAGATCCTGAAAGTCAAATAAAACCTAGAACCCGATTGCAGGCCATCTACCGTATCCAGTAGTAAAACTAAACCATACCGGTATTCACACAAACCACAGAAAACAGAGTAGACTAGAAGCCGCAAGTGTAAATGAAATGAAATTGTTTATTTGCCAGAAGTATGGTACAAAGGTTTTAGGATAAGTAAGTCAGCTTCACATACTTCACTGATTGATCAGCGTGCAAAATAATGCATTTCGGTACATAAGAATAAACGGAGATTCTAATATTATTAATTGATATACATCCAATTCAAATTATCATATTTATGTAGGTACCTACTTGGTGTGGCGCAAGTACGCGGCCATCTACAATCATTTTACCTCCGTTTTGTTTTATAGGCACGCTCGGTTTTAGAACTTTATAAGCTTACTCTCTCTAGTTATTATACATCTCTGTGACCCAAACACATAATAAGTTCGGTTATGGTAAAATATTCTCCTAGGTTTTGTCTATATTGTACCTGGTTATTTCTAGTGCTATGTTAAGTTTCCTTTCATTCTAACATTTGTTTATCTTACAGGAGAGCCAAGATCCTGGTAGTCATTATTTATTATTATGAGCCATTTGGGTCCCACTGCTGGGCAAAGGCCTCCCCCAATTCCCTCCATACATTCCGATCCTGAGCTGCTTCCCTCCAGTCAACGATGTACTGATCGAGTTCGTCCCGCCATCTGCGCTTCGGTCTGCCGCGTCGCCTTCTCGCCGGGTCAGGCCGCCACTCCGTGACTTATCTTTGCCCACAGCTCACTCGGCATGCGGCAGATGTGGCCAGCCCAGTCCCACTTCAGCTTAGCAGCTTTCAGAGCTACTTCCGTGATCCCAGTCCTGGAGCGCAGTTCGGTGTTTCGGATCCTGTCCGTGCGCTTGACACCCAGGATGCTGCGCTCCATCGCTCGCTGACAAACTTGGAGCTTGGACTTTTGAATGTTGGTCAGAGACCAAGTCTGCGCACCATATGTTAGAGCGGGGAGGATGCATACGTCCATTAATTTTCGTTTTAGAGATAGAGGGAGTTCCCCTTTCATTATGTCTCCCATGGACCAAAACTCCTCCAGGCATTATCAGCTCGCCGTGCGATTTCTCTGCTCTGCCTGTCTTCGAAGGAGACTATTTGGCCCAGGTAAACATAATCTTGGACATATGCTAGATGTTCTCCATCCACCGTTACATTGGTCCTAGCGCGATTGGTCATGAGCTTGGTTTTCTCTCTGTTCATTCTAAGTCCAATCTCCAAGCTTGCGATACAAAGTTCTTGAAGCATCGTTTGTAGCTCTGAAGGCGATGAAGAAAAAAGGACGATGTCGTCGGCGAAACGAAGATTCGTTAACCTCCTTCCGCCGACGTCAACTCCCTTCTCACTCCAGCCAGCCGCCAGCTTTCGGAACACTTCTTTCAAGGGTGCTGGTGAAGAGTTTCGGAGAAAGCGGGTCTCCCTGTTTGACTCCTTTGGCTATTTTAAAAGCTGGTCCAGGTGATTGTAATTTTATTGAGGCTGTGCTATTGTCATATATATTTTTAATTAAGTTTATGTAGGTTTCTTCAATATTTTGATTTTTTAGGGCCTTGAATATAGCATCGTGCGATATACTATCGAACGCCTTCGTATAGTCAACGAAGGCGATGTAAAGAGGCATGTTAAATTCATTGAATTTTTCAATAACTTCATTTAGAGCTTGGAGATGATCTGTGGTGGATAGTCCGCGACGGAAACCTGCTTGTTCCGCCGGTTGTTCTAAGTCTAATTGATTGGAGATGCGGCTTTCTATAACTTTATTAAATAATTTATATAAATGGGACACAAGACTTATTGGGCGGTAATTGTTTATATTTGATTTATCTCCTTTTTTATGTAAAAGAATTATGTTTGAGTGGCAAAAGCGATCAGGGAAGCTACCAGTTTTTAAAATTGTGTTGAAGAGGTTTGTAACGTGTGGCAAGATTGATAGCTCTCCCACCTTCAGAGCCTCTATGGTTATACCATCTTCTCCCGGAGTCCTGTTGTATTTCATTCTTGTTAGTGCTGTGTGAACTTCCGATCCATTTATAGGTGCAATAGTATCGGAGCATGTGTAGGGACTAGAATTTGTAGAGCGATGTGGGTCCGAATAGAGTGTTTTGTAGAAGTTGGTACAAATATTCAAAATGTTGTCTCTATTCTGATGTTTAGTTCCGGTTTCATCTTTGAGGTTAGTTATCCAGGATTTGCCAACAGACGTGCCTTGTTTCGCTATTTTTAATGAACGGTTGTTTTCCAATGTGATTCCAAATAGTTTTGTGTTGTAGTTTCTTATGTCTCGTCTAATATTTCGTTTAACTTTTTTGTCTAATGTTCTGTACTCTAAACTATTTATTTTCATATTTGCGCGTTCCTCCAATAGTTTAATTGTGATTTCTGTAAGTTTTTTGTGTTTCTTCTTTCGTTCTTTTATTTTAGTGCTTGCTTTTCGTATACAGTTTTCTATAATATTAAATTCTTTCTGTGCGTCTTGCGTGTCTGTTTTTAAAAGTTCAAAATTATTCTTTAGCTCCAAATTAAAATCGTTCTTACATATAATAAGAGTTTCTTTTGATATATTTTTAATACTTTTTTTAACCATTTTTTGCCTATTTATCTTGTTATTGAATTTTAATGTAGCTCGAACCGGTCTGTGATCAGAACTGAACTTGATTTTATTCAGCGACTGGACATTTGTTATATTAGTCTGATTTGAGGAAAGTATAAAATCGATTTCGTTTTTATACTGTCCACCTGGAGACACCCATGTCCAACGTCGCTCGGGCTTTTTATAATAAAATGTGTTATTTATTCGTAAATTTTGTCCGAACGCGAATTGAATAAGACGATCTCCGCGTTCATTTCGGTTTCCCAGTCCGTGTGGGCCTAAAATGTAATCATTATCGAGGTCTTGCCTAGATCCAATTTTCGCGTTAAAATCTCCCATTACGACATTCCAGGTTCCTCGGTGTTCGCTACATGCCCTGTTAAGTAGGTCGTAAAATTATTCTACGTCTTCATCTAAGTGTGTTGACGTGGGAGCATAACATTGGATTATTGACAAAACTTTCTTATCGGATATTTTGAATTTTAATACAGCGACCCTGTCCGAATAGGCGATAAATTCTAAGATGTTATTTTGCCATTTTTTGGCCACTAGAAAGCCAACTCCGTACATACTTTCTTTGCCGAAATGGTAAAAGATGTTATCTTCACGTTCGATGGTATCTTCGCCTTTTCGACGTATTTCAGATAGTCCTATTATATCCCACTTTATTAGTCTGACTACAGTAGACTGGTAGTCATATTGATATGAAAAAATAACCACGCGGAAATTAATTGCATACCCAAGTTTTTTCTTGTTTCCTACGTCCCCCGTCCCCAGAGCAGATGAAAACAAGGTGGGGAACATTATAAACCTAGGTTGTTCCGAAACATACCTACTTTACTTCACTCTAGATTAGCTCGGCGCTTAGGCGCCGTGGGGTGCCGGCTGTAGACTGTTGTTCCTCCTCTCTTGCCCGTAGATGCAGTAAGAATAAGCCAAGGGATACCTTCGGAAGATGGGCAGCAGCATCTTTCCGTGTGTCGGCGGGCAGGCATCCCGTACTGCGCCCGCCTGCCAAGCGTGGTGACTATGGCAACAACCCCTTCACGATCAGAACTAGGAGACTCATGAGAGAGGCCTATGTCGTCTGTGGAATGCACTTCCTCTGGACATCAGACGAGCTAAATCACTCGCCATCTTTAAAAAACTGCTTCATCAATATTATCTATCACTGTAATTAACCATTATGCATAGATATGTACGTAAGTCTATTTTGGTTTTAGTTTTATGTATGTTTGTTTATTTCCCTAGTATAGTATGTATGTGATGTATGTATGTGATTTATGACTATATTTATTTGATACCCCTATTTTTAGGGTTCCGAACCAAAATGGTAAAAAAGGAACCCTTATAGAATCACTCTGTCTGTCTGTCTGTCACAGATGGATATCTCGAGAACTACTAATACTATCGACTTGAAATTTGAAATGGTAAAAGACCACACTTTTTTACTAATATAGCATATATGAAAATGTTAAAAAATATTCTTATTTTGATTGCAGGGGGGCGGATAGGGGATCTCAAAAATTTTAAGTAAAGTTACTAGGCCGTGTGGGGTATCATATAAAAGGTATTCATTTGCACATTGATAAACAGTTTTTATTTATTCTTTAAGCCGAATCGTTTTTGAGTTATTTACAAAAATGTTGAAAAAACGACCGTTCCCCCCCCTTATCTCCGAAGATTGCAGAGATAAACCCGTGATATTTTTAAAGCTACTAGAAGTGTATGTAAACTTTATAGGAAAATTATAGCGAACTCTCTAAATTGCATAGTTTTTTAGACAAGGGGGGTGGAAGGGGGGTTTCCAAAAATTTTGTGAAGTTAATAGGTGATGTGGGGTATCATATGAAAGGTATTTATTTGCACAATAATAAACAGTTTTTAGTTTTCCTTTAAGCCGTATTGTTTTTGAGTTATTTACAAAAATGTCGAAAAAACGACCGTTCTCCCCCCCCTTATCTCCGAAGTTTGCAGAGATAAACCCGTGATACTTTTATAGCTAATAGAAGTATATGTAAACTTTATAGGAAAATTATAGCGAACTTTCTAATTTGCATAGTTTTTTAGACAATGGGGGTGGAAGGGGCGTTTTCAAATTTTTTGGAAAGTTACTAGGTAATGTGGGGTATCATATAAAAGGTATTCTTTTGCACATTAATAAACAGTTTTTAGTTTTTCTTTAAGTCGTATAGTTTTTGAGTTATTTACAAAAATGTTGAAAAAAATAGCGTTCCCCCCCCCCCCCTTATCTCCGAAGTTTGCGGAGATAAACCTCTGAAACTTTTATTGCTATTAGAAGTGTATGTAAAGAAGAGAGGAAATTTATTACAATCTCTCTACATAGCATACTTTATTAGAAATCATCGAAAGTGTAAAAAATCTACATAAGTTCCGCTATCAGACGAGAGATGGCGCTGTCAAGGTTCTCCAACAAATATAAAACCGCCTTTATCATATATTATGTATTGTATGATGGCACGGAACCCTCGGTGCGCGAGTCCGACTCGCTCTTGCCCGGTTTTTTTTATATTTACGCCACTGTATAATATCATTTTATATTTCCTGTCCATCCCAAGATTGCCTGGAAGAGATCGTTCATAGCAATAAGGCCGCCCTTTGTACTCCTGTGTAGTTTTGTATATAAGGTTCTTTATTTGTTTGTATATTTTCAATGTGGTGTACGATAAGTTATCTATCAGTCAACGACCACTGTAGCGAGGTTGGCAATAACAACTAAGACACAGGAGGTTGCGGGTTTGATGCCTGCCGCGGGAATAATGTTGCGTTTCTTATTTAGATAAAGCTAAGGTTGGTTGGTATACATAAACGAAATACTTGTTGAACAATAAATATAATGTATTAATCTTACATAACTATAGCGGATCACAAACTTTTTAAATAACACTTATCTGTATAAATAATTACGACAAATTATATGTATATAGGTTGCCATGTATATGCTCTCTTATTAAGACATCATTTCATTTGCAGAGACAG
This sequence comes from Pasiphila rectangulata, assembly GCA_963082625.1. NCBI lineage: Eukaryota > Metazoa > Arthropoda > Insecta > Lepidoptera > Geometridae > Pasiphila > Pasiphila rectangulata. Next base: position 14,232,225 of record OY720253.1, on the reverse strand, counting down.
TATTTAGTACATTTTCTTAATCCTATGCTTATATAATAAAATCTTATATTTTGGTATTTTACAATTTATATCCAGCTGTTTCCGAGTTCCTCATAAAGAGCATAGTATCAAATATATTTGAACATTTTGGGATTAAAATGTAATTATTGGCTCAACTTATTATACACACCTATACTTTGGCACATTCAATACCGATTGATTACAATATTATTTTTACCAATACAATACAAAAATACATGGGCTACGATTATCGGTATGTGGGATATTGGAATACATAACATAACTCAATCACCTAGGGCACAGATTACAGAACCTACCCAGGGGTCAAGATCCATACCAACTGCCATACCCTAATTTCATCCTACTAATTTATACAATACAATAGATTATTCAAGAAAAGGTTTACAATTTTACATAATATACAAACAAGCAGTTTAACTGTGTGTATATGGACTCATTTGTTGTCTGAAATAAAAGATTTTTATTTTTTTATATAATTAACTTAAAGTCTTAACTAAAGAGAAATCTTTGCACCTTAAATAGATGTTGATTAACACGTAGGATATCTAACGGGTTTATCACACAAGGCGTGCGTCTCGTATCCAGTATTATTTATACATTTTAACTATGCTTATGAGCAGCTAAGCCGAAGGCCATAAATCATTAAGCTCAAAATCAATAACCAAACTGGTCACTAACCAATCATTTGACAACCTCGGTGGATCAGTTGCGCTGAGACGCAGGTGGCAGGTTCGATTCCCGCCGATGAATAAATGTGTAATGTCTTGTCGTGTGATAAGTATGTATTTATTAAAAACAATAACTTAGTTTAGCCATATATTATGTCAACAATGTGTGTGTGATCAAGTGGAACAATTTTTGAAGTTTCTTCTAATTAATAAAAACGCCTCTTTGGGTAATAGCGTCTCAAATTGACTTTTGAGCTTACTTACCGTAGTGTGACCACCGCCTGCCTATTATCAGGTTCTTGATTAGGAAATAATATACCTAATGTCACTGGAGTGTGTAGAGTAATCAAGTATGGCATAACGTTGATTGCATTCAAGTAACAACGTGTCTAATTGGTTACATAAAAGATCAAGAGCAGCAAAGTTGCCTGCAATAGCTGCCCATGTAGTAAGTAGTAACTTTAATTTCATTATCTATTAGTTCATAAGCTTGTTATTAATTTCCCAAACATTCTAAAAATAAAATAACACACCATCCTCTCAGCTTTGTTGGCCGCATATGCAGGAAGTACCTACTGATCAATTCGTCCAAAGCCGACTAATCCGTGGGTTTCCTCGCGATGTTTACCTTCACCGTTAAAGGCGGTTAAATGTACACATATGTATATCTGTAATATAAATGCTAAACTTCAGCCGAACTCAATGTAGAAAGTTTGTAAACAAACTGTCAATACTTAAAATATGAATAACTTGGTTGCCATTGGTTTTTATGTCTATTTCTCAATTATTGAGGATTTGTAACCACTTCCCTTCAATATAAATTACTATTAACACGGTAAAAAAACTAACCCTTAGGAAGCAATAAAGTTTTTAATGTGGCAGTTTGTTTACAAACATTCAACATAGAATTTGGCTGAAGTATACCTACAGCAGGCAATGTAATGTCTCCATTGCTGTGTTCCGGTTTGAAGTGCAAAGGGACCGGTCAAATTACGGGCACATGAAACCTTACAACTCTGTCTCAGGGTGACGGGCGCATTGCAGTGCAGCGTTGGTCACGTGCTTAGTGAACGTGATCACCGCGGCATTGAAATTGTTATACCTTGGTAGAGGTTACCGCTTAACATCAGGTGGGCCTCCGGCTTGTCTCGTCATTTAGTAGTATAAAAAAAGCAATTTTGAGTCAATACGAAGCTTAAAGGTATTTTGGCTTACAATGCTTCTTTAGGTAGGTATTCTAGCTGCAGCCACATTTATCGTTCGTAGCAGCCGGTTTTCGATGTCGCGGTAGAGTGACTATTCCATCGCCGTAAGAGTGATCGCCCTGTGGAAAAATGAGTTAGGTAAAGATACCGGCGTGATATAAAACGCTACTATGCGCTAGAGTTTTTTGTTAAACTTGGAAGTTTTACAAAGTGTTCGTTTTAATTTATATTAGTTTTAGAAGCGGTCCCAAAGGCTCAGCGCAGACAGAACGGAGCGCAGTGGAGAGGATTTTATTAACGCACTTGAAAATTATTACAATAAAGTGCATAAATGCTTGAACCTGACAAAAAATGCTCGCGCGTCCTCGAAGATACGCGGGAATCCCCGCGCGGCGTTTTGCACTTTATTATAATAATTTTAAAGTTTATTTTCAAGTGCGTCAATAAAATCCTCTCCGTTGCGCTCCGTTCTGTCTGCGCTGAGCCAAAGGCCTACACGGAAGACCAGTGCCGGTTATCCCGTAACCTGCATATGCTGAATTGGGACCATTTTGCAGCTTTTGGATTTGATATTTATTTTAAGGCTTTTAATCCTCTTTGTGTTTTAGTTCTAATGATCTCTTGTTTGTACTGCCTTCTAAAGTGTATTCTGCTATGTATGTGTTTCTATGTTTAAAATAAACGTATTTGATTTACAACTGCGTCGAAATATCGGAAAACTCAAAAAGACTCAAGAAATTACAGGCACATGAGACCTTACAACTTTGTCTCAGGGTGACGGGCGCATTGCAATGCAGCGTTGGTCACGTGCTTAGTGAAAGTGATCACCGCGGCATTGCAATTGTTACAGGTAGAGGTAACCTAACATCAGGTGGGCCTTCGGCTTGTCTCGTCATTTAGTAGTATTGAAAAAAAAAAAAACAAAAAAAAACTCAAATCATGGTAAATATCCCGTAAAAATGTTAACAACCATGATAGTTTCAAATACTTAGGCTGCGGTCACGGAGTCAGCGGCGCGGCAACGCAGGTCGCCCTCGCAGCCAGCGGGCAGATCGCGCGGCGGCAGAGCATCGTTATGTTGTGTTTATGAGAAACTAGTGTCTTTATTCACGAGCGAAATGTCTAAATATTTTAAAAAGTCGCGGCGTCTATCTTTAAAATAAAACAACACTACAAGTACGTCAATGCAGACGCGCTTTGGCCGTGGGGTACCGGCAGTAGAATGTTACCCCTCCTCTCATGCCCGTGGAAGCAGTAAGAGTCTGCTAAGGGATACCTCCGGAAGATGGGCAGCAGCGTCTTTCCGCGTATCAACATCCTGTACTGCGCTCGCCAACCCGCCTGCCAAGCGTGCTGAGTACGGCATCAAGCCACGATGTTGGAGATCCAAGAGGCCCAGTCGCTCGTACTCCGCCTACTCCGAGGCCAGTCCCATATAAATTGCGTATCCCGCATTGACGTTGATAACCGCTCCCCGCTCGCTGACTTCGTGTCCGCAGCCTTAAAATTCAAAAATTCAAAATTCAAAAAATTCTTTAATCAGTGCGGCCTTATTGGACCTTATTGACGCGTCACAACTTACAAAATAAAACAACAAAATAAATAGAATAAAGCACATAATTTAATCTGTTCACTTCAGATGACACGCGAGTTCGGAAAAGAAGCGAACAGAAGAACCTAACTCGGTCGTTATAGTCATCATTTAACAATTTGATTTTGTCATATGTTACTTTTGACGGAGTTGGAGCAGATTCTGTCCCAAGTGGTTTTGTCCTCTAGGTAATCTGATATTTTATAATAAGCTTTATTGCACAGATTGCATTTGATAAGTGCCAGAGTGTTGTCAAACCATTTGTTAAGACGGTTCGTTCGATGGCACACTAGACTTTTTTAAACTTTGCGATCACAACACTTTGACTACATTGGTTAATCATATTTATCGCGTAATTAACTTTATTCTTATCCCGACGTTTCCATTTTGCACTTGGTAGTTGGCCCCGATAATCCAACATGGAGACGACCTCTCTGGCTCGGCGGGCGTGTGCCCGGCTGCGACGCAGGAGGTTGCGGGTTCGAATCCCGCGGCGGGAGAAATGTTTGCGCGAACCGCAAACGTTTCTTTCGCGTTTGGATGTTTTTCTATGTATATTATGTATGTATTTACAAAAAAAAAGTATTTAAGTATTATATCAACTACCTGTTTCCCATAATACAAGGTTTGCTTAGTTTGGGGCTAGATAGTGCTGTGTGAAATGTCCAACATTATTTCATCATTTCAGCCGTTAAACGACCACTACTGAACACAGGCCTCCCTCATGGATCTCCATGAGGGGTAGTTGCCATACTCACCACGCTTGGCAGGCGGGTTGGTGAGCGCAGTACGGGATGTTGATACACAGAAAGACGCTGCTGCCCATCTTCCGGAGGTATCCCTTAGCAGGCTCTTACTGCATCCACGGTCAAGAGAGGAGGGGCAACATTCTACTGCCGGTGCCCCGGCATTACACGCAACATTATTTATTTATTTTTATTTATAGTAATAATCGACCGCTAGATGATGAAGTGACTTACCTCGACCGCAGCGACTCTCATCGGCTGCTTGTTGTACAGCTTGTGCGCCAGCGTCATGAAGATCGCCTCCACGTTATTGCATTCCGAGTCCAGCAGAGCTGACGTTTCAAACAACTGGAAAGACAGCGTGTTTTTTGAAAATGTAGGACCATCGCTTACATACGAGTCCACATCATCTCAACCGTGGGACGTCCACGAGTTCGCTGCAGCCCTCGTGGTCACGGTGCACTGATGTACTACAGTTGACTAGTAGTACAGGTCGCGCGATAGTTAAAGATCGCTCGGCAAAAGTAGAAGGAGTATGCGCAGTATTCAATTCTAAGGTATATTTGGTGATGTGCGGGGTGAGGGGGGCGGGTGTGCGCTGACGACGTCACGTCATTGGTAGATCAGTCGCTCTCAAGGTTTCAATGTCACCTCCCGCGTTGCGTTCACGCGTCTCGATTCGTGCGCGATTGGACACATGCGCCGATTGCCCCCACTAGATTCATCGAGCGATCTTAAACCACCGCGCGACCTATAGACTGATGTACAGCTACATTCGTGAGTCGAGAGTAAAATCCATCCGCGACTACCCTCAATTAAATAAATAAATAATGCTGGACAATTCTCTGCGCGGCGTGCGTGGCGCGCCGGGACTCCGCCGTGCCGCGGTCGCACTTGTTGCCGACCAGCACGCGCCAGCCCGTGGCTGTCCACCTCCTGCATCCACTCACCGCCATCCCGTACTTGTCGGCCAGCCTCTGCGCGGCGTGCGTGGCGCGCCGGGACTCCGCCGTGCCGCGGTCGCACTTGTTGCCGACCAGCACGCGCCAGCCCGTGGCTGTCCACCTCCTGCATCCACTCACCGCCATCCCGTACTTGTCGGCCAGCCTCTGCGCGGCGTGCGTGGCGCGCCGGGACTCCGCCGTGCCGCGGTCGCACTTGTTGCCGACCAGCACGCGCCAGCCCGTGGCTGTCCACCTCCTGCATCCACTCACCGCCATCCCGTACTTGTCGGCCAGCCTCTGCGCGGCGTGCGTGGCGCGCCGGGACTCCGCCGTGCCGCGGTCGCACTTGTTGCCGACCAGCACGCGCCAGCCCGTGGCTGTCCACCTCCTGCATCCACTCACCGCCATCCCGTACTTGTCGGCCAGCCTCTGCGCGGCGTGCGTGGCGCGCCGGGACTCCGCCGTGCCGCGGTCGCACTTGTTGCCGACCAGCACGCGCCAGCCCGTGGCTGTCCACCTCCTGCATCCACTCACCGCCATCCCGTACTTGTCGGCCAGCCTCTGCGCGGCGTGCGTGGCGCGCCGGGACTCCGCCGTGCCGCGGTCGCACTTGTTGCCGACCAGCACGCGCCAGCCCGTGGCTGTCCACCTCCTGCATCCACTCACCGCCATCCCGTACTTGTCGGCCAGCCTCTGCGCGGCGTGCGTGGCGCGCCGGGACTCCGCCGTGCCGCGGTCGCACTTGTTGCCGACCAGCACGCGCCAGCCCGTGGCTGTCCACCTCCTGCATCCACTCACCGCCATCCCGTACTTGTCGGCCAGCCTCTGCGCGGCGTGCGTGGCGCGCCGGGACTCCGCCGTGCCGCGGTCGCACTTGTTGCCGACCAGCACGCGCCAGCCCGTGGCTGTCCACCTCCTGCATCCACTCACCGCCATCCCGTACTTGTCGGCCAGCCTCTGCGCGGCGTGCGTGGCGCGCCGGGACTCCGCCGTGCCGCGGTCGCACTTGTTGCCGACCAGCACGCGCCAGCCCGTGGCTGTCCACCTCCTGCATCCACTCACCGCCATCCCGTACTTGTCGGCCAGCCTCTGCGCGGCGTGCGTGGCGCGCCGGGACTCCGCCGTGCCGCGGTCGCACTTGTTGCCGACCAGCACGCGCGGCGCACGCGCCAGCCCGTGGCTGTCCACCTCCTGCATCCAGCTCGATATCGACTGGGAACATAATGGGCAAAGTGAGCGAGACCACCACAACTGGCAAGAGGCAATGCAAATCAATCAATTACATATCTAACGCAATTATCAAGACCCTACCGCCCGTGCTAGATAATCTGTCTGTGATAAGACGACTTCTGTGGCACAGCGGGTGACGGTCCACCTGCGGCGCATGAGGTTGCGAGTTGGATTCCTGCCTCGAGACAAATGTCTGTACGATCTGCAGATATTTGTTCAGGGTGTTCTGGATGTCTATACATAATAAAAAAATAGTAAGCAAACAAACCAAACATGGTGAGCAGATCCATGATGAGGGAGGCCTGTGTTCAGTAGTGGACGTTTTACGGCGTAATGATGATGATAATGATTATTTCCTGCTACCCTCGTGGTCACGGGTCAGTCTACCCGTAATAAAATATGGTAATTACGCGATAAAGTCCCGTTAATCGCTTTTACAATTATGCATGCGTTGTACCCGGATAAAAAGTAGCCTATGTGTAAATCCTGGTCAACATCTATACGTTTGCAAAATTTCAACTCCATACGTACCTACGTTAGTTTTTGCGTGAAGAGGTAAAAATCTCCATGCAAACATTTATTTACACAATATTAGTGAAATATTTAGCAAGGACTTTAAACATTTATTTTACAATTATATACAGCTATGATTTTACTTAATTATACCTATTGTAAAATTGTACCTCATTATTAGTAATTAATTACATATATATTAGACATACTTACGTCTTATTATATTAATTAGGTTTAAACAATATTTTATCTATATCAGGCAGTTTATAGTTAGTAGGTACTTAATGTTAATTTTGTAACCACATTTAGCGTCGCAGCACATCGCTTTGAGCCCGCTTTGTTTCTCTTTGCAGTCCATCTAGGACGATGGCGACTACAAACTTTATTTATTTTTTGTCGCGGGTAGGTAGTAGCGCGCTCGTATCGCATGATATTATGTTACCTAGTTTATAAGTTCTCATTGTAAGTGAATTGTAAATTCTTAAGATGAGAATAAAGATTTCTTAAACCTGAATTATGTCTATAGATCGCTAAAGTTTACAAAGGGTACTAGAAACTGCTAGAACCTCCTCCTGTTTTTAGAAATATAAAATAAAACGAACTCTATATTTTGCATAGACTTTTAGAAATCATCGAAAGTATGTAGAACAGCTACAAAAGTTCAGCTATCAGATCTTGTCTGGATAGCTGAACTTATGTAGTAGATGTTGATGACGATGGCGCTGTCACAGTCCTGACACAAATATAAACCTCCTTGAACAGAAATTGTATCGTATGACCCTCGGTCACCTTGGTGCGCGAGTCTAACCAACTTGGGTAAAGTACAAATGGTCTAGGTCCTGTGTGTGTAGTTAACTTACAAGGAATGTCTCTGGTTTGGTGACGTCATACACGATGACGACGGCGTGCACGTTGCGGTAGTAATGCTGGACCATGGATTTGCGGAACCGCTCCTGGCCGGCCGTGTCCCAGAGCTGCAGCTGTAATCAAAAAATGTAATATACAAGTCTCCGTCCACGTCCACTGCTGGACATAGGCCTCCCTGAGGGATCCACGCTTGGCAGGCGGGTTGGCGAGCGCAGTACAGGATGTTGATACACGCGGAAAGACGCCGCTGCCCATCTTCCGGAGGCATCCCTCGGCAGATTCTTACTGCAATATTAGTATAGATAGATGAACAAAATTACTCTGTTAATAATTCAACAACAGGAATGGAATCAAAATAGAAGTCCGTTGGTATGATAGTAATAAAAAATACCGGAAATTGATTGATAAGAGTTAATAAAAACTTGGACTTGGCTTTCGTCCATTAGCGAAAAGTAGATGATAATGACAATATAACTAGCAGGGTCGGCGGGGTTAGGAGCAACGTATTCGTACCTCTATGTCCATAGGGCGACAGTACAAATTCATTAGGGGCCGTCTCCACGAGCGAGGGAATCGCGGCGATGTTATCGTCCGTGCCACGTATTTCATACACTCTAGAGGCCGTCTCCACGAACGAGGGAATCGCGGAGATTCTATAGCGCGGACTCGTCGCGATTCTCTCGCTCGTGGAGACGGCCCCTAATGAACTTGTACTGTCGCCCTATGGACATAGAGGTACGAATACGTTACTCCTTAGCGAGAGTGAAATGCCAATGGCGAATGCTACACGCTGGATATGTATATATTTGGATCGTGATCCTGGGTTACGATCGAAATATCGCGATACATATCGAGCGTGTAGCATTCGCCAATGAATAATGTTGAATATATTTTTTTATCTTTGTTTGTATCTAAATAACAACGCTAGTTAGGTAGGTACTCGTTTCGTAATTTCGATGCTGCCATTATCCGACTCCGTGGCGCAACGGTAGCGCGTCTGACTCCAGATCAGAAGGTTGCGTGTTCAAATCACGTCGGGGTCAAGTCATTTTTGGTTTTTCAATGATTTTTTAGATTTTTCATCATGATAAAATTTTCCATAAATCAGGTGAAATTAAGGTACTCTTTATAGGAATTTAAGTCTCCCTTATAAGTTATTATCTTCTAGTCTTCATTTTATGGATAACAACGTTTTTGTGTCTAATAGACATACCTACAATGTACCCATGCTATAACAATCAACATCATCATATTTTTTTTTATTTTTAACATGGGAGTTTTGGCAAATAGAGGCCGGCTGAACTGATTTCACCTGATTTATGTAAGAGAAGGGCACAGAAAAAGGGGTCGTCCACCATCCCGATGGGTTGACGATGTTCGGAAGACCGTGGGTTGCACCTGGCTTAGAATAGCTTATGACAGAGGCGAATGGCAAAATCAAAGGGAGGCCTATGCCCAGCAGTGGGTCGATAAAGGCTGATGATGATGTAAAACATCCACTGCTGAGCTGAACACAGGCCATCATGAGGGGTATTTGCCATATTCCCACTCTTGGCATGCGGGTTGGTGAGTGCAGTATGGGATGTTGATACCTGGAATGATGCTGCTGCCCATCTTCCGGAGGTAGCAATATACTGATTCCGGCACCCCAAACCAAAACTTTGGTCAAAGGTTATTTATTTGGCAGAAAACTTGTATCAGTGTAATCCTTGAAACAAGAAAACCGAAAGTGCGCCGTGGGGTGCCGGCAGTAGAATGTTACCCTTCCTCTCATGCCAGTGGATGCAGAAAGACCCTGCTAAGGGATGCAGTGGGTAGCATCTTTCCATATATCAACATCCCATACTGCGCTCACCAACCTGCCTGCCAAGCGTGGTGAGTATGGCAGCTACCCCTAATGGAGATCCATGAGGGAGGCCTGTGTTTATTAGTGGAAGTTTTACAGCTGAAATGATGATGTCTTCATCATCCATGTCCAAGAGATAATACCGTTTTCTCTTGAAAACGGTATTATCTCTTGGACAGATTATAGATAGGGCAGATTGTTGTGGAAAAAGATAATTCTTGACCTATTAGTTATCATTAAGGAAAATAAAAATACTTTCTGAATTTATATTAAAAACCATATTTTTAAAATGGGCTGTAATGACTTCACATATGGCTGATAAATGAAAATAAGCGAACCAAGATGATGTTACCTTTATAACTTCATTACCAATTTTGATATTTCTTTCTCTGAAGTCCACACCAATCGTGGCCTCAGATTTATCTAGGAACTGATTTTCGCAAAAACGGTAAGTAAGACAAGTCTTCCCAACACCGGAATCGCCCAATACGATAATTTTGAACACTTTTTTCTGGACTAATCCAGGTATTTCTTGATTTTGACTACTTTCAGACATTTCAGGCGGCGGAAAAAGACAGGAAATAGGAAAATTGCTTCCCTCAAAGAATTTCTGCAAAAACAACAACTTTGTCTTGTCTTTTGTTTGTTATGGCTTTTTGTGTTTGGTTTTACACAATTCCGCCAGTGTCAAGTTAATTTAAAAATTCTTATGATAATTGCATGGCCATGTTGGCGGCCATTTTTTTAAGCTCAACAACAAACTTGTCTTGTCTTTTTATATTATGGCTTTTTGTGATTGGTTTTACATTACACAATTCCGCCAGTGTCCAACAACAACTTTGTTTTGTTTGTTCGTGTTGTTTGTTATTTTTATAATGAGACCAAATAGAATAGCACCTGTCAGTCATATTGACATGACTACAGCAGAGCGCAACAGAATGAAACAAATTGGTGGGAAAAAGAGATAGAAGTATGTGGTTAATAGACTTCTTAATTTGCTACTCGAATACTTGGCAAATTGTTGACATTCAAATTACAAAGTTGCCTTTCTGAAAACAAACCTACTAAGAACGCGTTTTATTTATATCCCAGCTTTCCACATTAATCGAGTATGTACCAAGACGATATTTTTCGGTGATCTACAGTTAGGTCAGTAAATATTTTTTTCTATATTGCTTTCCCAACAGACTTATGTAGCGCTTATGAACAATTTATTATCTATTCTTATTCTATTCTTCTAGTTAAAAAGTAAAAGCTTCAAAAATTGTTGCCTCGAACCATAAAGATGGCGTTAGTTTTACTGCTTCATGAAACACAATTTGATTGTGATCAATCACAATTTTGCTTTCTCCCTCTGAGCTTTCTCCGCTTGCCAGGTTTAGTGTTTGATGTAAAACATTGCGGGGGGTGAAACCGATCGGACGAGTGGTGGCGTGACGTGACGCTTGGAGATGTGGGAGTTAGTACTAGGGCGACTGCCCTTCGTCCATCGTACCCATTTCTGTTGATTGTGGTGATTGTGGCGACTGTTATGACTGTGGCGACTGTGGCAATCGTAGTATTTGGCGACTAGGGTTACTGTAGTGACTGTGGCGACTGGAGTGACTGGGGCTACTGTGGCGACTGGGGCTACTGTGGCGATTTTGGCGACTGGGGTGACAGTGGCGACTGTGATGTTTATGGAGACTGTGGTAAATTAAGCGACTGTGGTGACTGGGAGGACTGTGTTGACTGGCGACTGGGGCGACAGTAGCGTTTATGGTGTTTATTGCGACTGCGGTAAATGATGCGATTGAGGCGACTAAGGCGACTGTGGCAAGGGGGGCCTATGGTGACTGGGTCGACTGTGGCGACTAGCAACAGGGGCGACAGCTTCGACTGTAGTGACTTTGGTGCCTGTGGCAAATGTGACTGTGGTGACTAATGCAACTGTGGTGACAGTGGCGTCTCTGGCGACTAGGTTGACTGTTGTGACTGGGGTACTAGGTAAAATTTACCTTTCACGTGTATTATAAAGATTTATACAGTATCTGAAACTGATCATGCTATACGGGATGTTGCAGTGCCTGAGACATTTTTAGGTGTATTATGCTTCTCTCGCAACCATGCCATCCTCTCAGATAGTCAATTCGTCTTAAGCTGACTGATCCTCGGGTTGCCTCATGATCTTTTTATTCAATATTAAAGCACCTGTTAAATGGGTCTTCATTTTCCAAGTAAGAAAAAACCATTGGTGCACTAGATACACCTATTTGTTCAACCTGATTTTATGTATTCAGGTACCTAATGAAGGTAAGTAAGTAACTTACCTACCAACCTATTCTACAAAGAACTGCGCTGTGCACCTACTAAAACAAACCATCATTTATATGTCCTCGTAAAATTGTAGGAGCCGAAAGAAAGAAAATATTTATTAGGTTGGACTTATTCTATGTCTTATTAAGTTATTAAGCATACACAACGTACCAATAATTTAGGAGTTTTAGCTATATTTTTTTTTGTTTTGGAGCGCAGTGTGATGTTGGGGATTTATTTAAACGTTACGCAACATTATTGTTATCCAAATCGTTATGCACGTGAAAATATGTTATATTTTCACAAAAAATAAAATACAAATAAACAATGACACCAACAAACTGGTGTAAAAGACAGGAAAACAATCAAAAATATGGGGACGGTGTTAATTTGTGCTAGGAATATTTTTTGATGCTGTTTCTGGTATTGTGTTCCCCAATCCCCAACACGTGATGCAATTATACCCCCACCATGCAATTCTTGCATGTGCTATGTTATGGCAACATTAAACGGTAGCTTTGATGACAGTTAGATTGTATAGTAGAAAATGGTAGAAATTTTACAAATGTCGGATGAGTGAGCTACCGTAAGGCTGCTGCGTTCGATCCGGGCGATATAATTATTTTTTTATGATCTAAATTGTACAATTTATCGTGTTTATTGCAGGATCGGTTAATTTAAGTTTCTAAAGATAGAACATCTTCTTTATTGGATGCATAATCCAACATACGAAATTTCCCTGTAGTTATAACCCCATATCACCAATCTTTATTCTCGTGAAGTTAAAATACCTCTGATCGCGATAGTTGAAAGTGTTGTTTACATTCCTAGGAGTTAGCTAGCGCGAATTGAGCTGTTTGCGTGACTATCATAGTGAATTTGTGACTGGTGCATGTGATACAAAATGTGTGAATTGGTGTTTCTCAGTGTAAAATGTGTGTGAATGCACATAATTTGATTAGAAATTGTTCCTGTGGTGTTTGCTGTCGAATGCGGTCCTAGGATTGCCATGTCCAGGCTTGTGGACTATTTCGTTATAGTGGGATTCGACCACGAAAAGGAAAGTGAGTACCTATTAAACTATTTTGAACTTGAATTATTTGTCACTAGGCTCAGTAGGTTCCGGTTGTATCTAGCTTATAAAACGGCAGTTTTAAAACCCTATAGATCTAAGATTTATTTATATGGGCCATCTCTGTCCCTTACTGAAGCACAAGACTGAAGCATATTACAAGTTATTCTTGTTCAACACTATTACACTGAGTAGATTTTATGAGCAATAAGTATACCCTCAAAAATAGCTACTTATAGTCAGCTGCAGTAATACTCATATATTTTGTTTGAATATCCAGCTGCAATCTATAACTTTCTTTGACACTGATACTAAAGGATTTTTATTCATATGTTTATGAAAATAGCTATGTGCTAGTAGATTCAGTACATCGCCCATATTTCCTTCCTGTATCCTAAGTTCCCAAATTGAATCCAAGGCCAATGACCCCATGTCCATTAGTCATTCAGGTACCTTCATAGCTGTTGCATATCTTGCATATTAATTTAGCTATGCTTGCTGATTATGAAGTAATTCTAGATATGCTCTATCAAGGACCGATTTGTATTGATAATCTTGTCTTACAAACAAAATATGATATCACTCTAAAGTATAACTAAATATTTTGAAACCTTAAAATTCCATACAACAGGAGACTGTCTGAGTATAGCCTACTGAGCTGAGAGGATTTTATAGGTGCTGGGCAAGCCTAATCCATCTAATAATATCCCAGGCTCTGCAGCATCCCCTATGGCTTGATAACTTGTGTCCTCTGATTATGGCCAAGTAAGCTGAGTGGATGGCATAGTTGCTTGGAAAGCCTGATCCATGTAATATATCCCAGGCACTGCAGCATCCCGTACAGCATGATAACCAGTTGCTAATGCTGTATAAATCTATAAACCCTAATAAACCCCTTTTTTATTTCTTCTGAACTAAATAACAGTTTAAATACCTCTTACTGTCCCATCTAATATTTTTTTTCTATTTATAATTCAAGTACCTTGGTGATAACACCTGGCTGGTGGGCTGCCATCTGCCAGATCATTCCATCTATAGTGCTGGACAATGAAGCGGGGTATTACTGTATTCATTATCAAAAAATCCTGGCACAGCACAGGACCAGCTCATGTGGCGCACACAATGGGAGGCCTACACCAAGCAGGTGTACCTACGGGCTGTGGATGATGATGATGATTATTCATTATCAGGAATGTTTACATACTTGTTAATGACGAGCCTTATTGATGGCCTTCTCAAGGGTGACAAGGGTTAGAACAGTTGGTGCTTCCACCAACTTAACAAGTAGGTACACAAACATCCCTGATTATAATGTGAATATGAAAAGTCATGATTATATCATCATTTCGGCCGTAATACGTCCACTTCTGAACACAGGCCTCCCTCATGGATCTCCATGAGGGGTAGTTGCCATACTCACCACGCTTGGCAGGCGGGTTGGCGAGTGCAGTACGGATGTTGATACACGGGAAGACGCTGCTGCCCATCTTCCGGAGGTATCCCTTAGCAGGCTCTTACTGCATCCACGGGCATGAAAGGAGGGGTAACATTCTACTGCCGGCACCCCACGGCATTATTATATAAAAGCCCTTTATTTCAATGTTTCCCATTTGTTTAACATATTGTTATTTTATTAGTCAAAATCAATAACATGTTTATTCAAAAGAGCAAAATACTACATAGAATAGTCAATTTACAAAAATAGAACAAGACACATTTAAATTGAATAAAGCACATACTTAATTGAATTAGTTTGCTTCGGAAAACTTTTTTTTCCAAGTGAGGGAAAGAAGCGAACAAGAAACCTCATTCTTTCACTTCTATTCATTGTTACAATATTTATCTTAATATTATGCTTAATTTAATGTCCGCAGGGATGTGGAATTAAAATGTTTCACTGGCCTTTGAATCCCTTTTGGTTAAAGGCCTCCACTGTCTGCTTCCACTTTTCTCTGTCCTAGGCAACTGCAGGCTAATCCTTCCCAGACTACTCTATAATATTGTCTGCCCATCTTTTCCGGGTGTATCTGGGTGTACCAGCTCTCGGCTTGCCTAATGGTTATGGTAGTCATTTTGGTAAAATTATATCATATTACTATTTACTGGTAAATATTGATGAAGTAAAGGCATCTAATAGCATTCGCTGAGCAAAACTACTTGAGAATTGAAGCTTATAAAATGGTAACAGGCCGGCTTCTTACTAAATTGGCAGTAAATTATAACAGCCTTGAGGCGATGAATGCTAAACTATGAGCTCGGCACTGATTCAATTTATGACCAGTGCGGTTCAATTTGAAGATGGCTAAATAATTGCCTTACAACATTATATGAGTATACTTGGTAGATATTCTTAGCTGTTACATTTAAACAGTGCATTACACACAGTAGTTGTTACACTTAAATAGTGCATCACACACAGTAGTTGTTAAATCTAATGTAATCTAAATCTGTTCCCCACTACTAGGCAAAGGTCTCCCTTCTACTTTTTCCATTTATCCAGTAGTTGTTAAGAACATTTAAAATGCAATATTAGTAATTAAATTAAAGTGCAGATACTTATTCTAGAAAATTTTACCCTAATAAATCCTGTCCGCCGTGGGGTGCCGGCAGTAGAATGATACCCCCCCTTTTATGCCCATGGATGCAGTAAGAGCCTGCTAAGCCTCTGGAAGATTGGCAGCAGCGTCTATCCGTGTATCAACATCCCATACTGCGCTCACCAACCCGCCTGCCAAGCATGGTGTGAATGGCAACTACCCCTCATGGAGATCCATGAGGGAGGCATCTGTTCATCAGTGGACGTTTTATGGCTGACATGATGAATAAATCCTGTAGGTGGTTTTTCCTTTTTTTTTCAAGATAGGTTCTTACCTACACTATACTAATTGGTTGCCACTAAGCATTTGCTGTGACAATGCTGTTGTTTTTAGGGTTCCGTAGTAAAACTAGGAATATTTTAGATCCATTTAGAGTTTGCAAAGACCATTTTATGAATTAGGGTTGCGTTTGCGAAATATTAAAGTTTTCAACTTTTGTTCGACCATCCCATTTCCCCCTCTAAAATCTAAACTGCTAGCTATAAAAATAAGAAAAAAGAAATGCATTTAGTTTTAACCATGAACTTTCTAGAAAATCTATAACGGTTAAGCTAGATTTCTTAGTTTCGGAGAAATTGGCGCCTAAATAAGTGATATGGTTTACCAAACATACTTACCGGAATACTTACTGAAACCGAAAACTCAATTAATTTCTGTTAATAATATGTTTTATTGCCGTGGGGTGCCGGCAGTAGAATGTTACCCCTCCTCTCATGCCCGTGGATGCAGTAAGAGCCTGCGGGATACCTGCGGAAGATGGGCAGCAGCGTCTTTCCGTGTTTCAACATCGCAAACTGCGCTCGCCAACCCGCTTGCCAAGCGTGGTGAGTATGGCAACTACCCCTCATGGAGGTCCATGAGGGAGGCCCGTGTTCAGTAGTGGACGTTTAAAGGCTGGAATGATGAATAATATGTTTTAGTAAACGTAAAAAACATAAACCAACTTCTTACAACAGGTTTAAAGTTAACTACAACCCTACATTGCGCGTGGCTCGTCACTCATACCACACTCATACATAAGGCCTAATTTATTTTGTAAATACATTTCATAACAAAATACCAAGACCCTAGACAAATCACTGCAGAAAAGCAAACATTTGACCTCTGTCGGGAATTTTCCGCCACTCCTTGCATCTCAGCCGGCCATTAGACCAACCGATAGGTAATTAAAATTATGTTAATGAATAAAGTTTAACACAAATCGTATTTTTTTTCCCGCGATGGAAGTGCTACCTATTTTTAATTAGAGTATAAAAGATCATGTTTAAACTGACTAAATGGGTACTAATGGGACCAAAATCACATTCCTCAGAGAGCTGAAATTTTGTAAACGTATAGATGTTAACTAGGACTTGACACTGCCACACTTGTAAAGCTTTGGTAGTGTCATGTCATAGTTTCGTTAGGATCTAAGTGCCTTCGTAACATGACTAAATCTTTTATCTTATATACCTACCTATTTATGGGATATTTACCATGATTTGAATCTTCTTGTGTTTACCGATATTTTGACGCTACACACGACCTGATCACGGATTAACTGAAGTGAGTTCGTGAAGATAAATTCAAATTTAATTATTCGTTGTCTAGCTAATTCGTTAGCTGGCTCCCTCGATACAGGCTCAGTTTAGTGAGGGAGTCACCAATAACACAGAACAATTAATTCCTTAGCAAAAAAGGAAACAATGTTTAAACAGTTAGATGTTAATTTTAAGTTTTAGCATAAGTTTCGCTGTATTTTATACTATTTTCTTTTTGCTGTAATAAATGCTTTTTCATTTCATTTTTTTTTTCAATTATACCATGAGTAATATCCCGTTATTGCCTATTATGTTCGCAACCATGATCGTTTCAAAATTTATACATAACCCGTCTAATGTTGCTCTGCTATTTCGCTGAATTTCAAATCAGGATGTTTGGAAAATAGGGGTGGCTCACCTTTGAAGCAAATAACCAGTCCAGTAAAAAACAACTTGCTTAATTTTGTTTACATACTGCGCTGACTAAAGCTCACCTCACTGAATATTGGTTATATGTTCTTGGCAACTAACAGCCTAGCTCTCTCGAGGCTGCGTTTCCATTGATCCTTATAGGCTTTTAAACGTTGTCAAGAGGTTATACCAGTACGGCTGAACTCGTATTATTTGTCTATGTGTATGTATATGATGTGTCCCACTGCTGGGCAGTCTCCCCTTCTCCTTCCACTGCTTACGGTCCCACCAGTGTTCCTAAAATGCCTTCACGCGTTCACTTCAGCGCCTTTTAGACCTGCCTTGTCATCGTCGCCCGTATTCAGATTGGAGGACAGATGCCCCCCGATCAGGGTGCATTCTCCTCACGTGGTACCCTACTATAAAGTACTAATGCGTCATAAATGGCTATGGTATGCATTGCACTAATGGGTGCGTATCAACTGACTGCTTATTATAAGTGCCCCAGTTTTAGACTCAAACCGAAAATGTTATAGCATTTTCATAAATTGGCGCCGGTGATTGGTGTATTGACCTATTTCGGGCGCGTGCCGATGTCGTTAGGCTCGCCCTAGCATCGAACCGAAATCGGAAACTCATTATGTGTTCTCAGCGATGGCGTCACAATGCTGACTCCTCGTGAAATATGGCTTAGTCGGAACTAGGTCGGTGTGCTCGACGCGGCTCGGCACGAAAACTAATCGAATTGCTTAATAACCAAATTAAAAAAAAGCGACGAATTTGAACCACTAACAAACTTATTACGACAAAGTTAATTATATGTTATGTTATTTATAATAATAAGTTGAACGAAATAGAACCTACACAGTAAATACGCGTTTTCTTCAAGTTGATTTGGTTCCTTTTACTCTTTCACTAGCCGGCAGGGTGATTACGTATCTCGCGACAGGTTTTGCAACAGGTAATCGTTGCTGTCAAACGTCAATTTTGTATTAGAGAACAGCAAGGAATTGACATTTGACAGCAAGATATACGTAATCACCCTGCCGGTCCAAGACTACTGTCTGCCATTTCATTTAATATGACGAGAACCTGCTTTGTGACCCATTATGCGTAATTTTTGGCCCACTGCTCATTGCAAATTCACAGTAGGCCTTAGGTACAGCCTATTTCAAATCCACCTAGACCTAGTCTTAGTGAATTTGAAATAAGCAGTGTAGAGTATCTACCTATAGTCTATGGTCTTGATAATTACGGTAAATATGCTATTTATTTATTTATTTTATACATTTGATTAGAACGGCTTACGCCACTTACATCAATAAATCAATATTAACAAAAAAAAAATAACATACAATAGTCAAGCAAAAACTTCCCTACAAACTAAAATCAATAACACAAAATAATATGTTGTTAAGGTTTTAATAAATACATGATTGATTGATTGATAGTATAAATAAAGTCCTAGAGATATGTATGTATACCTATATCATATGTATTACATAGGGGAAATTGTTCCCATGAACAATTTCCCGTTATCAAAAACTCGAGTGACAATTTTTCTTGATCCATGTAGCAGGTACCTAATGTCAACATACCTGCACCATAACAAACCACGTCGGCCATGTCCAGTTTGTTTATTACCTCACACCAAACATCACCTTGACAACTCGTAGTCATCTCAAAACGTGACTTTACACTTCCATGTTGTAAGAAAGTTACTATCTATGTTACTTATTTCAAATAAATACCTACCCCGCTCCGGTATCGTCCGTGATGTATTAATATACACTTTCAGGAAAGATAATTAACCTATTTACGTAGGTACACATTATAGTAATGTGTACCTACGTAATATCTAGTAACTAAGTATGTGCGACTCATGGTTGACCCTGTTAACTCACAGACGAAGATACGGCAAACTTTAACATGGATACCCACTGGGTCGATTCAGGCTGATTGGGACGGCTGATTATAAAAGCACAACCAAATCTTTTAACAGCACGTTCCAAGGTGAAATCTTCCGCATAATCCATTTCTCCAGTATTTGGAAAACTTAGACCACCTTACTAGGGACCTGACCGAAAAGATCACCCATCAGCAAGCAAGCTCGCATGGCGCAATTGCTCTACATCCATCAAACAGAACAACAAAACAGAAATGATTCATGTGAGAGGTCTAATCGACATTCGCGCATAGGTCAATGTTTTGTTAGTCATACATATCTAACCTCAAGATAATAACTATGACGTAACCATTCATGGAGCGACCTTTGGAATGTACAAAAAATGCTCCACAGCCGGAAGAATTACACAGTACTTGCTGCATGTTTTGTTAATGTGACGAATTAACATGCTCAATGTTGGGTGCCATGACTGAGGATTTATCATCATTTCAGCCATAAGACGTCCACTGATGAACACAGGCCTCCCTCATGGATCTCCATGAGGGGTAGTTGCCATTCTCACCACGCTTGGCAGGCGGGTTGGTGAGCGCAGTATGGGATGTTGATACACGGATAGACGCTGCTGCCCATCTTCCGGAGGTATCCCTTAGCAGGCTCTTACTGCATCCATGGGCATGAGAGGAGGGGTATCATTCTACTGCCGGCACCCCACGGCGGCTACTGCCGGCACCCCACGGCGGGTGAGGATTTATAATAATTATAAATTCTTTATTGATAAATTAATAAATAAAATAATGCTGAACAATACACACAACACCACCTAGTCCCAGCTTTTTTGTAAATACATAATTAATTACCTATCAAACATAAAAAATACCCAGACTCGGGACAAATATCTGGAGAACAACACTACAAACATTTGTCCCAATATGGTAAGGGACTCGAATCCGATACCTCCCGCGGCTTCAGTCGGCTATTATACCAACTGAGCCACGATGGCAGTCAGTACCTACATATAATAATTATATGTATTATAAAAAGAGAGGACACATCTGCAGGTTGATGCATGATGGATGGTGGATGGGCAAAGCGAGTAGGTAACTGAGTTGATCCCACGAGATGGAGGGCGAAAGCGGGGCAGACTAAAGAAAAGGTGGAGAGGCATAATTTAACCAAAGGTGTGGTTCGGATTGGTTGAGACAGGCGAGGGAAAGGGAGAAATGGAAGGATTTAGGGAAGGCCTACGCCGTGGAGGCGACTATTGCTGAATTATTAGATCAGACAGTGAATAAAGAGTGAAAAAATTAATTAGTAAAGCTTAAATCTAATGATAAAAAAATAGATAACATAATGTAAGTAATTGAGGAAGGCAGTAGAAATAAAGGCTTTTTTATTTTATAAAATAAGCGAAACAAATAATTAAAAACTTACTTACTACATAATAATAAAAACTGTATATTGTACATATTATGTTCATTGTATTTTTATATGTATTATTATTATATAGCTTTAGTGATTTGTGTTACCTTTGCTGGTTTCTTAGGGTCGGTAATTCATTAATAACCATTTTATTTATAGAGTAGAGCTGTATGCTATTGCAAATCGCAGATTAATTAATCGACTTTTGTAAGCATATTAGCATAGGAACCTCGTTAACATACTTTTAAATCTTATTAGGTAATATTTATAGTTACAGTAGTAATTCATGGTATTAATTTTAAGCTGGGCTAGCTGAAAGCTAATTAGGGTCTCGGCAGGTGTAAGGAGACCCCATAAAACAAAGCCAATCCGAGCTAACGCTTGCAGAAAACGATAGGCCCTAGGAAGTAACGTGATTCCAATCACAAGGCAAATAACAAGGCAACCCAGCTAAGTTCAACACAAAGAACAACGTGCGTCGCAGAACGGCCTTTAACTTGATACCTGCTCGGCGTCTTATGCAACTGAAACGTGATCTTTACTTGTTGATTTTGCACGCAACAGGGCGAATGTTATGAATCGTAAAATAGAAATCGAATCGGCTAACTATACTTAGTAGTTAGCTGAAAGGCCGCACGCTTTCTGGAAATGGTCTGTTGATATTTGTTAAAAGTAGCTTAGTAAAGTAAGGCCTTTGCATCTATTATAGATGATTTATACAGCGTCAGCAACTGGTAATCATGCTGTACGGGACGCTGCAGTGCCTGGGACATTGTTAGATGGATTAAGGCTTAAGCAAAGTAGCTTAAGGCATGCCGTAAAAAGTTCTGGCGTAATTGTCAAATCTCCCTTTCTTTTGCCCAGCCAGAGTTAACCATATTATTCATGTGAATGAATAAGATTGGAACCGCCTAATGCTGTGGGGTGCCGGCAGTAGAATGTTACTCCTCCTCTCATGCCCGTGGATGTAGTAAAAGCCTGCTAAGGGATACCTTCGAAAGATGGGCAGCAGCGTCTTTCCGTGTATCAACATCCCGTACTGCGCTCGCCAACCTGCCCGGCAAGCGTGGTGAGTATGGCAACTACCCCTCATGGAGATCCATGAGGGAGGCCTGTGTTCAGTGGTGGACGTTGTACGGCTGAAATGATGAACGCAAGTACTGAAAACCGAGACTGTAACAAAGTATTCTGTGGTAACAGTATTTGTAGTCTTTAAGCAGGTAAATCTGCGTGGTGCATATTTGTTTCCCGTTCTATTAGCTAAATGAACAACAAATAATAAAGCTACAAATCCGCTAACCTGTTTCTAATGTAATGAGCGCTTGAAAAACACTCGAAAATATTTCGACACTTGTTTCGCCTTTACAAGGCAACTTCAGGAGAAATCTTTCATCCCAAACATCACGGAATACACTAGAAACAACAAAGACGCAGTGAAGGTTTTAAGTGTGTCTAGTGCTTATTAGATATAGGTTAGAGGATTTATTGCTAATTTATTTTGTTGTACATTTAGATAGGTATTAAAATGGATTTCCGGAAAGTCACGCCTGAATCAATTCATTTCCTGTTCTATTTACAATGTTTGCATTTGTCGTTTGTGAAATTAACTTGCAGTATTCTAAAGTCTACGAAACACGCGAGTAGGTATATTATATTCTGCCTCTTGAGTTCAGTTTATTTTCAACCATTCGGAGACGGTGCTAACAAGATTAAAACATCGGATGTTAAGCCGCAACCTTCACCGTAAAACTCATCTTGACCGCTAAGATTACGTAAGGACGTGTGTTTGTTATCTTGAGACAAGCAGGTGCTAATTATAATATTTCATGTTTCGAGACATTTCCAAGTGTCAATAACTCTGTCAAAATAAAGAATGTAGGAACGCTTTAGCTGATCTCCGGAACGTAGATCTCTATTATTATCATCTCAGCCGTTGGACTTCTGTCCACGTCCACTGCTGGACATAGGCCTCCCTCATGGATCCAAAGATAATGAGGGGAATCTGTTGCCATACTAACCACGTTTGGCAAGCGGGTTGGCGAGCGCAGTAAAGGATCTTAACACAGATTACAGATACTAATACACGTAAAGACGCTGCTGCCCATCTTCCCGAGGTATCCCTTAGCAGGTTCTTACTGCATCCTCGGGCAAGAGCGGAGAGACAACATTCTAATTCGGCACCCCACGGTACATTATTATTTTAAGTTTATAATACTTAAGCTACCTACCTACTTCTAGAAATAAAATTTGGCTTTTTCGAAAATAAAGCAGCAGCAGCAGCTGGTAGTAAAATACATGTAATACTTATTTCAGAATCGATATATTCTTATTATTGCCAATATTCGTAAGCAAATTCCCTAAATTACAGTATCGAATTCCCTGCGGCGCGGCGCGGCCAATTATTGGAATTCCGTTGGCGAGACGTGCCCGGCAGTATGCATGCCCTCGTGCGCTCCTCAAAACCTGATGAATGCGTAATTAGAGGCATCGACCCATTTGCGGCTACTTGCAATACGCTGGACCGAGTTGTCGACAAGTTTCTTTTAAATCAAGTTTCATGTTTATTTGGCAACTTAGAAGGCGATATAAACAAGAGAGATCATTATTATTTAAACATTTGGGTCCCACTGCTGGAAAAATGCCTCCACTAAATCCCTCCATACATCCCGATCGAGTTCGTTCAGCCATCTGAGCTTTCGCCTTCTCGCCGGGTCAGGCTGCCACTCAGTGACTACCTTTGTCCACATAGAGAGATAAAAAAGAGATCATAAAAACTAAAAAAATAATTTAGGACCAATAGCAAAAATCCAATACAAAAGGCTGCAAAATGGTCCAAATGGAAATCTCTAAACATTTATGGTATGTACTTACCATTTGCCCACGTGATTCTGCCCAGACCCTAGTCATCCCAACTCCTCAAAACGGAGTAGGTGATGCAGATGTTGTGAACTGAACTCTTGTAGTCCCGTCATATCTGGTATTACTCATCAAAATATTACTAGGTCGGTGTCTATAGTCTACTATTGTCTGCCATCATGGCCTCCTCAAATCCCCGTCGTGGGGTGCCGGCAGTAGAATGATACCCCTCCTCTCATGCCCATGGATGCAGTAAGAGCCTGCTAAGGGATACCTCCGGAAGATGGGCAGCAGCGTCTATCCGTGTATCAACATCCCATACTGCGTTCACCAACCCGCCTGCCAAGTGGTGAGAATGGCAACTACCCCTCATGGAGATCCATGAGGGAGGCCTGTGTTCATCAGTGGACGTTTTATGGCTGAAATGATGATGGCCTCCTCAAAACCTGATGAATGTGTATTGAAAAGTGGTATGCCATCGAGCTTTGAGTTGCTCCTTAAATTCCTATTACTAAACTAAATATATCTGGTACCTTTGATAATCGACTTATTACCTTCATACAGTATAAAAAAGCATACCGTCACAGGCTCCTAAAAACCGTCTTGGCCGAGTGGTATGTACTCCTGACTGTCGGGCCTGATAGCGGCCGTGAACCAATGATTTTCTTTCTAGAAAAATGTATGTTCACATTCAACACGTGCTTTAACGGTGAAGGAAAACATTGTGAGGAAACCCGCGGCATAGTCAGCTTGAGACGTATTAATGCTAGGAGGATGGTATAGGTGCTGGGCAAGCCCATTCCATCTAACAATGTCCCAGGCATTGACCAGTTTTTGCGGCTACTGTGCAGTATACGAACCTTTGAGCATCAAATTCCTATCTCTGAACACTAGCTAAAGACTATAAGAACAAATTACTACGGCGTTGGCATTTCAAAGACACTGACATACACGATTTACAATGCTCTATCTACTTTTATCTTAACCATCGCGATCACCGTTATTTTTTTTAAACTAAACTTACTACATGTAGTGTGCGAGAGAGAGAGAGAATACTCGTATAACATCCACTGCTGAACGAAGGTCTCCCTCATTGATCAGTATCATTCATCATATACGAGTATATTCGTGTTTAGGGTTCCGTACCCAAAGGGTAATAACGAAACCCCATTACTAAGACCCCGCTGTCCGTCTGTCTGTCTGTCACCAGGCTGTATCTCAAGAACCGTGATAGCTAGACAATTGAAATTTTCAAATAATGTATTTTCGTTGCCGCTATAACAACAAATACTAAAAGGAGAATAAAATTAATATTTATGGGGGCTCCCATACAACAAACGTGATTTTGATTGAATAATGGTACGGAACCCTTCGTGCGCGTGTCTGACTCGCACTTGACCGATTTTTTTAGAGTTAAATCACGCACTGAATACCACAATACATGCCCTTCGGCGTAACGATTACTTCAACTTAGACACAAATCATGATGAAAGGATGTGAATAAAGACGTACCCTAACTAACTACACAACAAGTAGGCACTAAGGATACTTATTTCCGTCTTATATTCGGTGATATCTTGAGCTCTTCAAGAAGCGTCGAAGACATCATTCTGTGAACGCGATCTTCCCCAGCTCTCCTTAATTGCAATTAATCTGACTCCGGCCATGACCGAATGGGAATTACTAATTAGTTGAGTCATAATGAACTATTTTTAGGCTGAAGTGCGGCTATTCATAGTTTTCCTGTCCTATTGTCTAGGGATAATGGAAGGCCCCCGTGTTTGACTTTACCTGGTAAACTTCCGTCTACAGTTTTTACGCACGATAAGTTTTATGGTTAGCTATGCAGTATGACGTGGGGTGCTGGCAGTAGGATGTTGCCCTACAGTTTCCGTGTTTCAACATCGCGTACTGCGATCACCAACCCGCCTGCCAAGCGTGGTGAGTATGGCAACAACCCCTCATGATCAGATGTATCGAGCAGTGGACGACCTGCGGCTGCGATGTACATATACATATGTACTATCTAGCATAAAAGACACCCGGATTTACTTTACATTGCAATTCTGCTTTACTAAACATTATGTTGTTACGAGATTTAAAAAACCTTTCAATTACAAAAGCGGGATACTGATATTGATAATGTATGGTGCAAAAAACTGGGTTCATGTTTACAACTTTGTTTTTAATTGAAAATCTTTTCATTTCTAAAACGGTTGTGATAAATAAATTAACCTTGTGCAACGAAACAAGCATCTTTTTTATTGTATTTAGGTAGTTAGTTAGGTTACCGAGTTTCTTTGATATCACAATGTGTTCTACCTCGTGAAAACGAGTATCACTTTCAACAATCAACGCAGACGATATTCGTTTCACTAATTAAGGAATTTGGGACATTATCATAACAAAAGGTTTTGCCCCTTTCCACACAAGTTTCCTTCAGGAGGTCATTTACATACATAAATCAATAACAAGAACGGACCTCGAATTGACTCTTGTGGGACGCCTAATTAACATATTTGATATTACAATGTACACTGTAAATTCGGTTATCACAATGCGCTGACGATATTTGTTAAACTAATTAAGGAATTTGGGACGGAAATATATTCCCGGTCCTTTATGACAACTAAAGGTGTTGCTCCTTTTATCTCAAATATACACATCGCCCTTAATTCAAAGTGTTCTCAATGGGTTGGTATCACAATAGATGTTGACATCTACGGAACTTTTACTCTTCATTTGCATTGTATGTACAGGGCGGTCTACATTCATTGAAGTGGTGCCACGCGACTGGTTTAGGGTTGTTGAATTACCACTTGTCACTTTATTGAGTGGATGAAGCATTGGAGCAATCACGCCAGATGCTGCTATGATGAATGATGATAGTAGAATAATAGTTACGTTGTATGCGTGTGACTTTGTATGATTGGAAACTTTTCTTTCGTCATAATTTCAGCCGTAAAACGTCCACTACTGAACACAGGCCTGCCTTTTGGAGATCCGTGAGGGAGGCCTGTGTTCAGTAGGTAGTAAGACCGTTTTTTTATTAAGTGTAACTCTGTACTTTCAAATTTCATTGTTGTTTGTTTCCTAAATAAATAAATAGAAGATTTTGTAGACATGATCACCTAGTAGAAGACATTCTATCCTTGTTCTTTTATATTTAATAAAACGCTTTACAGTCTTTGTCATTTTCATTGTCTAGTTTTTTATAAAACTGGTAATAAACAATTATTATTTAATATATGCATTTGTTGAAACTGATTTTATAGTATAGTAAGTTATGTAAGTTACGTGCGTTTCAGCGCTGCGCCAACCCTAACAAAGGAGTTTGGCTACTTACGAAGTCATAAAGCAGTTATACAAACACAACTGCGAAAGCTCCATTGTACGAGTACTCTACATTCCGAAATAAAGCCACTACTCAAATAAATGTGGTATTTCCACAAACAGGTGCTTTGTGACTTGGACCGGGAATTTTGTTTACTCGCTCCAAACTAGGTCGTCGTGGCTCATTGTCATCATAGTAGTCATCATGACCTTTTAGCTGAACATAGGCCTCCCTCATCGAACTCCAGGTATTGCGGCTGGCACCCTGCATCCACCGCCGATCTGCCGACCTTACCAGGCCGTCCGCTCATCTAGTTGGTGGACGTCCTACGCTGCACTTGCCGGTCCGTGACTTCCATTCGAGAACCTTTCGGCCTAATCGGCCATCTGTTCTTCGAGCTACATAGCCTGGCCATTGCCACTTTAACGTGCTTATCCGTTTGGCTGTGTCGGTGACCCGAGTTCTTCTACGTATCTCCTCATTTCTGATCCGATCCCGTAGCGTAGAGAAACTCTGAGCATAGCCCTCTCCATAGCTCGTTGAGCGACTTTGAGCTTATTCATGAGGCCAGTAGTGAAGGACCACGTCTCGGTTCCGTAAGTCTTCACTCTTTAGTAATTTGACCTAAAACCTCACCTATTGGAAAAGGTGAGATTACGTATTTTTCGAACAAGGGCTCCATCAAGTTCGTGCAATTACATTATCTTGCCTGCCATTTCTGACTCAGAAAATCGCGGAATTGTATAACTTGGAGTGAACTGTTTTCGTCTACCACTCAACTTGCCGTCATCCAATCAATAATAATATAGCACTTTTCATTCTCTATCTTATCCAATTTAATTCATGTTTTCAAATTGTTGCTAATATTTAATTATTAATATAATTGTTGTTAATATAAAATTACTCATAAAAAGACATTGAGTAATTTTTAATAACTTTAAATATGTGTTGTGACAGTGACATTTAATTTTATTTTACTAATTCAGCTTTATTATGCTACTCTAGGTGTAAGCTTGTGTAATATAATGGAATTATGTGATCTGAAATAAATAAATGAATAATAATAATAATAGCTATCTCATACATTCAAATACAAATTTATGTTATTCCGTTCTATCATCCATATTAATCTTCGTAAGATTTTTGCTTTTTCATGTTGAATTATCCCTTTTACAAGGAAAATATTTTGTGTGTCTCATATAGGTCAATGTACTTAATAATAATTAAATTGTAACCATATTTTACCATGTTCTTCTGTGATCTGATCATACACGACTCTCAAGTATCTGTGAAAGAAAATCCTCTGTAGCCGAAAACGGCTATACTCCTTATCAGCCTGTTAAGTGTCAATAGCCGTCATTATTCCAAAAGTTATATTTTAAACTACTCACCGAAACTACAAACTGTGAACCTGCTGTCCACCAGGTCAAGGACTTCTCCATTCCCGCTAATCTGGAGCACGGAATTATTCGCAACATACCCATTGCTTATGCATATGCCTATATGCCCCAGCAATGCGTTAATTATTTTACCAGCTTTGACACAAAAACCAACCTTATCCACCAAATTTTAAGGCTCATAGCGCTCAATTCATTAGGTATCTAGTGGTTTGTAGATTTTTGGGAGTCGCTGAGCGTTTAATGTTTTATTGCGACATTTAATTTCCTAGCAAATTATGAAGTTTTGTTCCACCTTCACTAAAACTTTAATGTAATTGCTTAGTTTTATGGATAACTGCTTGTTATTATGGACTTAGAACACCTACAACAATTTTCTAAAGCTAAGTATGGCTCTGGCCAGTATTTATCGTCTTCTGAACAACCTTCTATAAATGTAGTTATCTCTTGATTTGCTTCGTTCTGATGAACGTATTTAATATTATTTAAGTCATGTTGTTCATGCTCACTTCTTACTTCATGGCTTCTGCCTAAGGCTTATATGTTAATCCGATTAATTACATACTTGTACAAAACCCAATAAATATTCCGAATAGTTAATCCCAAACAGCGCAGCGGTTCACTAATAGGTTTTATAAGATGCGATGATTTTGGCATTGTAATGCACATTGAAACAACTAAGTAATCACCATCATTAACAGCCCTTTTCAACACACTGCTGGGCATAGGTTTTCCTTTGCTTTTGCCAGTCGTCTCTGTTGTTTGCTATTCGTGGCCAGGTGGAAACCCACGGTATTCTGAATGGTGGACGACCCCTATTCATGTAACCTTCTCTGGGCCACCACTCAGTCAGCGCTTTCGTCCACCTGTCGCAGAGTGCCATGGGGCGCGCCATGCTCGGCTTCACACTTACAGATCGGGTCCCCAGCAACGAAATCCACAGGCGGACTAAAGTCCAGGATGTCAGCGAGCTAATAATGGAGTTAGGCAGGATACTTGGCCATACGAAGTGAAGTGGGAAAGAAATCGGAGATCCTCTTGTATTGTTTAAACTCAGTGTTGTTGTCATTTGTTTCAGGAGGCGGTCTAAACAGCGGCGTTGTTCTCCAGCGATTCCCAGAAGTTAACTGGGAGGATACACCATTCCACGAAGGTATAGGATGGGTAAGTGTCATAACACCTCTCCTCATTATCCATCATCTTACACAAACGTCAAAATAAATAGTAGATTGTTATACAAGGAGCTAAAATGACCCATTATATACGAGGTAGTTTTAGCGAGGGAGTAAATAGAAACCGAGATTTAATGGTTTTTAGCGCCGTGTGTTACACTCTACTTTTCACTACGATTGCGAGAAAATAAAATAATCCAATATACTATGATATTATAATAGTTTATTTTTTAAAAAATAAGTTTGTAGGTACAATGTTTTTTATGAAACAGTAATAAGTCGAGTATTCATGATTATTCTACTTATAACTGAAGACTTTTTCGTTTTTGTGGGTTCATTGTCATTGGACAGACAAAAATTAAAAAAAATAACTTTCCCCTAGGGGAAGAAATGCTATTTTTTCTTCGCTGTGGTACGCCACAATGACGGTCTGTTTGAGCAAGAGGAGTGAAAAAGATTTTTATTAATCTTTGCTTGTAAATGTTGAATTGATAAAGTCGGTGCTTAAAGACTGTGCTTCAGTAGTGAGGCTGGGAATAAAAAGCATGCGAACTGAATACAAAATCAAGTCAATTATTTATGAAAACCTTTACAACATATTACTAAAAGCTTCTATCTACAATCTTGCCGATGCTGAGATTTATAAGGTACTCCTGTAGCGTAATATTTCTCGATAAGAATAAACTATTACAGACATAGATGAGCCGTGAACCCAAAAATAAAACTTAATTAGTAGTTTCCTAATTACCAATTTAAATTATTCTTTAGTCTCATCATCATACAAGTGACTCAGGTTGCTATAGCCAAAACAGAGACCTGTCGCCGCAAATCCAAACAAGACATGTCTGTCTACCTCACGTCTACAACGTCTGTGAGCATGATAAGTTCGGAGCACTGTACCGGTTATCTTATCAGGTCAACGTCTCTGGACTTATTAGGTATTGTAAACAAATACGAGCTTGTCTGGCGACTGATACTGTGTTTTCTCTCTATTGTACCGTTAACTGACCACGGCTTATAAAATACGCACGCGTCTGATGCGAATCGCTGCACGATATATCGGTTATTTGATTCCAATTTAGGCGTGAGTTCTCTGCTCTAGAACTCGGTAATTATTCATACTCACGACATGGGGAAGCCTGTTGTTGGTTCAGGATTATGAATGTTTTATTCATGTTATATTGTAGGAAGGAATCGAGTAGAAAAATCACGGCTCTTTCTCAGAGGCTAGGCAAAGGCCTTGGCCTTATACAGACAAAAACATTAATAGAAACAATGGAACGTACAGGGGAATATGTGTAATGCGGGCTGCTGCTATTGTTTTACTGTCATGTTGTTTTCATGGAAGGTCACATTGTCTGTAGGCCAAACGATTGTCGAACGAAGTTTTAAGTGGCAACAAGGCGTTTCGGCTGAATTTGTGTTTGGGCCTTCATTCATATAAAATAAATTGTCAGATTCTAAATAATTTGGAGTATATTTATGAATTTAACTAATAAGTAAAAATTAAAACAAAGATTTACAATATCATTCACTACAAAAATAAAATTAAGAATAAAAATGTCAAACATGCCATATCAATACAATAATCCACAAATACTTAATTGTACTTATAAAATTAAAGTCACACTAAGTCAATTAAATTATGTCAAAATAAAATTACTTTTAGATGTCACTCTTATTGAATCCTCAAAACAATGATACATTGCACAAATTGAGAGATTGCAAAACAAATTTTACAAACATTTAAAATATAGATGTGCCATAAATAAGTTACCCTTATTATTAAGATTATTGTTCTGTGTGTTTTCCCAAATATACTTAAATAAATGAATATTGTAGGATTTTGACTCTTTGGGCTAGCACGGCAGGAAGGATTTGTCACAAAACCACCATGCTATCCGTGTGCGGGAATCCAAAATAAGGATATGGATTTTGGCTATTTTTAGCCCGTCTATAGTTAGTCTAACTAAACGTGGACCTATAAGTAGCGTATGCAGGGTCCATTATTAGGTGCGCCATAAAAATATAATGATGGATGGAGTATAATTTGTTTTGTGCCCTACTGGTTAGATTAATTTTACGCGGTAGATCACACACATTCCAGATCGCTACGTAAAGTCAGGTTCAAATGCAATGGGACCTCGTTAAAGGAGTCGCTCGCTCGTCCTATGTTCCTGGCGAACAACTAGTTATTCATAGATACGATTACCATGTAATACAGCTAGTCTAAACCAAAGCTTTAGATCTAGAACTTTTAGCCAGTGTCCTTGTAGATAAAAAACATCAATACAAACAAGCTGTATAACACAAATCTGTTATTAATTTATTGTATCATTTGACTATACAAAGTGCTGTTTTAATGAACACTTACATTGTTTTCCCTTACAGTTCTGCCAACCTCAAGGATGGGCGCTGTCGACGGAGCGTTCAGAGCCTCGTTTCTACGTGTCCGTCCTCACAGACGTAGATGCGAACAAGCACTACTGCGCCTGCCTCTGCTTCAACGAGACTGTTGCCATCACACCCACCAAGCCTGCAGACGAGGTATGTGAAAGTTAATATCTATAGGATCTTTAGGAGCCGGTCAGGTCCATGGTCAAAAATACATCTGCTTCATTATATAAAATTACCTTATTGCGGAGAAAGAGTCCTGTTTCAAAGCATTATTGCGTCCGCAGTTAACACAGGTCAAGAGATTATATATGCGTATGTTTATGTTATGTTGTTTATTTTGTTGGAAAACGAATAAAGTGATAGTAAAATTCGTTTTTCTAACAAAATCTACGAAATGTCTCCGAAAGTGTGTTATATTTTCGCATACAGATATACGATTGTGATAAGTGCGATTGGAAAACACTAATGTTCACGCAGTCTTTGTGATTGGTGTAGCATAGATTATCTTTTCGCGATCTTGTAGTACTTGCTAAACCTTTATTTCGTAATATACGCATGTTGACTTATTATGATTACGCGTTAGCACAGGACAGCTTAACAATCGTAGACTTTACCGATTTGGCTCTATATTAACATGCCCTTGGTGACATCAGTTCATTGGAGCTATCGTAACGGATGCTAGCAGCGTTGGCGTTGCCGGCCATTCTGTAATCTGAATTAGGCCAATGCGAGTCCAAGGCTGTCGAATTAGAACTTTTCTTATCAGTTGTAACCATTCCGATTTTCATAGTATCATCATTATCCACAACCTGATTTTGTCTTCTGCTAGAGGTTTCATCTGTATACTGGATATTGTCTTCTTTTCCATCTCCATGCTAAGCTAATTTGACCCTCTATCAAAGAGGATTAACTCGTTGTGGCATCGCTTCTAGGCTTCTTTAGGGCTTCACAAGGTAGCGATGTAGGCCCAAAGGTTTTAAGTTAAGTGGCAGATTTGATCAGCCCATCTCCCTTAAAGCTTCGCAACTTGCCAGATCTCGTGCACCGTGCTTGTTCAAACCTGATGAACACGCATTTGTACTATCTGCTATTAAACATTCAGACAACACCATTCGATCTAGCGGAAACCGACGCTCTGTCGGGATATTAAAAATCACGCATTATAAATAGCTCTCAAAAGAGTTTCGTTTTCTTGTACCTGTAGCTCCAACGGTTAACCTAACCGTCTTTTATGTGTTATCCAATTTTACTGCCGGAAACCAACAAGATCCGTAAAACTTTTAATTCGACAAACATCTGTTTCCAATTCAATGAAGCTTGCTCGTACTTCCAGAGAATTCATAAAGGGAGCACAATGGGGCTATAATTAATATTTGATGAAAGCAAGTCAAGTAGCACGACCTTCAGACGGTACAGCATTCAAAGAGAGCCCGCATACGGAGCCTGTGCGAGTGAACTCCACAACAATGTCTCATAAAACAGCTATCAGCACAAATCAGCCTCGTGGACGCAAGACAACGCATCTATCGTTCCGAAGCTTGGCTTACGAGCTTTACAAGTTTTGTTATACATTAATGACTTCTACTTGCAGCTTCGTGTAGACTTCATCATCACTGCCCGATAGCTATCCACTGATCCGTAGGCGTCATTTTCCACGTAAGTGGAGTTTCTGTGCTGAGTCATGCCAGGAATGGTTCTGTGTTAATTCAGGTACTAAATATTTGCCAAGTTTACCCTTAATCCGTTAAGTGATCACTGAATTGAAATTATCGTGACTTGACATCATTTTATAAAGTTTATAATTGTTGGCAAGTAGAAACATGAGTCCATCATTCTTTCGCGTATCTTATATATTTATTTTCTCCGTCTGCAAGTTGCATAAATAAGGATCATAGTTACATAGTGCTGATCCGAAATATGTGAGGTTCGACCCTGACGAGTGCATGTCCGGCTTTTTACGGCTCGCTTTCAATTAACTGTTTATAGTATGGTCTGTTCCGGCGTTTGTGTACATTTGTGGTCGTAATGAAGACTGCACTACCTGTTATAGATATTATTAACTGCTGTTAATGTTAGGGAAGAGTCTAAATTAACTGTTCAAAGTTCATTCGTCTTATATGTTGGCATTTGGGTGATGAATATATTTTATATTGGTTATTTATTATTACTCTGACTTACTAACAAGTAACGTATGAGTAAGCAAATCATTATTACCTCTCCTAAAAACACACATCGGACTAGGTACGACTTAAAATATTTTTAGGTAATTCATATGAAATCACTGCTATATTAGTGTGGTATATTATTTATTTCATCAACCATCATAATAAATACGCCATCACAGTTTAGATCACTTGCAGTGTCGGATGACATAACAGCCGCCTTTATTATACCTTTTATGGCGACGTTATGACAGTAACCATAAGCACACCATTACAGCTGAACGCCATTAACCAGTGTGCGGTAACGTACACCACATGAGGGTTCAGTAACCCAAGTACGAAGAAGGCATGTGATGTTTTAGAGTTTCTGTTTTTGTGGGCGAGGCCGTGACTCGGCGAGCGAGTGCACCACCCCAGCTAGATGGAGTGATGCGATCGGTCGCTAGCAGACGCCGGATCCGGCATGCCGAAGGCAGGGGAGGCTTACGTGCTCCAGCGGACTCAATAGGCCTGCAGGCTATTATATGTCTTGGAACAGGCGTAAATCTCGTGAACAACGCTGTCAAACGTCAATGAGGCGTTTTCATAAAAAAGTAAAAATTTCAGAAATAGTTCCCTCGAAACTTATAGATGGTGTTAGTTTTCTGTTACTGGTAGGAAACACAATTTGACAATGACGGCAATTTTGATTAACCACAAACTTGCTTTCTCCGCTTGCCAGCCCCATCTGTTAGGTTTAGTAGAAGACACTTTTTTATTTTATACTGAAAACGTCTCATTCTTTGCGATCTTTGAGATGTACACGTGTCGCGAGAAACGCCTTCGCTAATGATAATGCAACGTTTGACAGATGAAGAGCTGTCAAATATTAGAAGCTGTTGCACGCATTCGGCCAGGAAAAATGGAACTCTATTTATATAATTATTTTATTATGGCACACAAAACAGAATACAGTCGTTAGTAGACAAAACATAGAAATAACCAATATTATTAAGGCTAGACCACTCCAAAATATGTGTACACACCATTACTGCTATTAACAAGTAGTATCAAAGAGAAAAAAAGAACCTAAATAAGAAAAACAAAAAATCACTTACAATTGACAAATCACATCTTATACATATTCACTCTTTTAAAAGAGTGGCAAAGATTTATTTTGATTATTACCTACCTATGTATGTATCAACCATCTGGTACCTAAAATACAAGCTCCACTTCCTTTTGGGCTAGATTAGCCAGCATTATTTATTTATTTTTACACGAACACTTTTTTGCTGGTCCACTGTTTTGTTTTTACTTCCACGGATCCACGAGCAAGAGAGGACAGGCAACTTTTACTGCCGGCACCACACGGCATGCTAGAGAGTTAAAGGATACTTACTATCAAGTCCCTGACCAAGGTGTAACAAGGACCGCAGATAGTAAGGCATCTGAGACTTGTATTGCATTGCTAGAGTCAGATTACATGGATAGCGGTTCTGTATCTGAGGTTCTGGCCGTTACTATACTTAAATAACGGATTTTACATATTTAACTATGATAGATAACTATCGTGAATATTCATATTAAATATCGGGAGGCCCTCGATAAAGGTCGAAACAATTGGTGCCTCTACCAATTTTACAAGTACGGAAATAAATATGTTAATATGTTGATGCCTAGTCAGATTTTGACTTCATCCACGGGCAGAAGAGGAGAGGCTACATTTTACTGCCGGCACCACACGGCAATTAAAACAAAAGACATCTTGTAAGCTCACTTCTATCGGCCAGAGTAACAGTTTATTGCAATAATTTTCAACAAGATGATCGCAAAGCTCATTCCAGAAAAAGTCATCACAAAGCAATTTGAAACAAACGCGGACGTGTATTCCTAATTAGATTTCTCGCTGCCCGTGTCAAAATAGCCTTTATTACTTTTTGATAGAGTTTGTTATTGTTTTATGCTATGACTGCAAGACAGATTCCCATTATTACTTGAGCCGGCGCAGTCCTTGGCGAATGACGCCATGACTCATACATAGCCTATGACATGGTCTGGTCACCTTTATTTGCTGCTTCTGCTTTTCTCGGGTATTCTAATACTTTGTATGACAAGTATATACCTATACGAAAAATGTCCAGCATTTTTAATTTCTGTACCCTCGTTAGCAATGGCTACGGAGTCACCACAAGTCGGTAGTTGAGTTCCACAGGACGATCGTTTTAACTCGCAAAATACCGAGGTGAGTCAACGGGTCTCCGTGAAACAATTCACCCTCATGAATGAATTCACAATTTCGCTAATATTTATAGTACGTATTCCAATTTTAGATAATCCCCCGATGTTCCGCGGACCGCACACTCCGTCCGGTGGACACGTGGGATCGTAAAAAAATACTATAAATACGCCTGCGGATGCGATTTTATGGCAGGTATTCCTGTTGGTGTACATTCAGTTGAAATGTAGGGATTAAAGTGTTGTACAATCCCATTTCAATTAAGAGTCCTGTCCGTTGAAATAGTTTCTGATTTTAATAGAGTTTGCGATACTGGACGAGATTTAGCGATCTAGTATTGTCTAAATTAAATACATAGTCTAAGAGAAGCTACAAGTAAAAAACGCATCTCTAGTTGCCATTATCTGTATATTATAATCATTAAATCAAATAGTATTTACATTCCGATAATCGGGTCTCGGAAAAATATAATGGTGCAAGTCTCATCATCATCAGCCTATATTATGTCCACTGCTGGACATAGTCCTTCTCAAATCTTCGCCATTTCACCATGTCTTCGGCTTTCCGCATCTCCACTCAAGAACTCGTTTGACCCATCGCTTTTCGGTTCTTCGAAAGATATGGCAAGCTCACTGCCGCTTCAGCTTGCTAATCCTATGTGCTAGCTGCTTTGGTCCCCTATCGGATGACCTCGTTGCTGATTTTATCCTTCAGACAGCCTCCTAGCATAGTTCCATAGCTCGATGAGCGACTTAAAACTGGTGGACCAGCCGTACCGTGAGTGTCCTGTCATGTTTTGATAAGAAGACTATAATATGCCATATATTTTGTGCTTGAAAAACGACTTGCATGATATTGTGTGATGATGTCACTGAATTTTAATGACATCACTATTGTTTTGCAGGATATAGGATGTAAAAGGTAACCGGTTGGCCTCAGTCGATATTCATTTCTGTTTTGGGCGAGTGCATTTATCGCAATGCCAATTTAGGTTAGTCTTAGCCTGAATATCTTGTTTTTGGGTATTCGACTTTATGTTAAGTTGCTATATTCCAAGTATCTCAGGCCATATGTTCCTACTGTCATTGTCCTACTGAACGAACTACAACTTTTTTTTCCTAATGGTCCTTTTAATCGGATTCTCCTATTCATTTGAGTTTCGACTTATGTCAAGTTGCCATATAGATGGGATATGTTTCCATCAGGCTGCGGAGTACGGCAGGTTTAATTTTAGATTTTATGCAGAACAGATGTCATAACTTTACTATTCATAGGAAAAACGAACTGTTGTTTGGGTATTAAATCCCGACCTGTTGCTGCTGGGAAATGTTCTGAGAACTGGAGCAAATTTCAGCGTTCTTTCAGTAAAAACAGATTTGTATTTTACCTCATAATTTTGTCGTTTATCAACCGATTTACAACATCTTTTTGAGTTTAAATAGATACATATTCAGTTTCTCGTAGGTCCCATGTTTTTCGGTTTTTTTGTTGGAAAAATTCAAGACCATCCTACATGTTATACGATTTTTTTAACCTGTATATCGTCCCACTACTGGTCAAAGGTTTCCATTAAATCTTTCCGCTTGTACCTACCAAGAGCGATGTCCCACCAATCTCTTCAGAAGGTGTTAGATCGTACCCCTAACGCTCGTGGCCGGCCACGACTGATTACAGTTTTATGTAATTTGATAAATTATACAAATTGAATTAATTTATAGAACTTATAACTTTAACTTTTGTTAAATCGCAGGCACCAGTCTAACATTAATGCACAATAGTTATGTTACATTTTACTAGCTTGTTTATAATACTTGTATAATTCCTAAGTTGTTAAAGTTATTTTCCTCTATCTAAGTGTCTAGAAAATAAATGTTCCGCAGTAACATATACTGTCTATTCTTTATTAATTAAGTACATGTATTGGATTACGTGTATTTTACAACGAAATTAAACGACTTCAATGAACCAGATGTTGGAGCCAGTTTAAATATAGTAATCATACAAATTATTTATGTGCATTAATTGTAAACGTTAACGTCATAATACCACAGATTACTGAAACATAATACTAGGAATACACGTTTACAATTTTAATGCATTTCTTTAGACTCAATTTATCGTGAAAAATGTGCAATATCAATTACATTTGATTACGCCTACTTAAAAGACTTTCATCGATCAAATAAATGTCCACTCGGCGTTTCAAGCGAGATAAGATTTTTTGCAGAAAAAGCAAAATCAACTCGGTGTAATTTCCTTTCTCTTCTAAGTTTCTGCTTTCTGATGACAGCGATCACGATTACGAGTGCATTGCACAGTTATAAGTTATTTTCTTTACTGTCTAGTAAGAATTAATAAATAACGCTGGATACTACACAACACAATCCAGTCCCAAACTAAGCAAAGCTTGTATGTACTATGAAAACCAGATGATTGCTATACATAAGACATAACATAGATCGAAAAATACACAGACCCGGAACAAATATCTGCAGAACAATTACACACATTTGTCCCGTGGCGGGAATCGAACCCGCTACCTCCTGTCCTCGAGTCGGGTATTAGACCAACTGAGCCACGTAGGCAGTTAATTGCGACAAGGAAGACCGAGTTACGTAGAAGCTATTGAGATAAAGGTTGACGACCTCGGTAGCTTAGTTTGTCTAATGGTTGGTGGCTGAGACGCAGGAAGCTGCGGGTTCGATCCCTGCCAGTGGACAAATGTTTGCTTGCAGATATTTGTTCCGGGTCTGGATAGTAATCTATGTATGATAAGTATGCATTTACAAAATTAAATTATTGTATACCTTGCATATAATAACAACAGAAAATAAAGAAACCGTAGAAAATAATGTATTAGGTCGTTACATATGAAATTGGCGTTTTGTCGTACTGGCCACTTTGATCTCAAATAACTCATCTTTGGTTAGGTTAGGTTATTCCAAATTCAAATATACTCATTTGTGTTTCGAAAACCATAATTCATTTGTTTTTCCCCTCTTGTATTTTTTATTTGCGTCACTCAGTTTACAAAACAGAAAACTTGAAATATCGCGTTATTTAAGAGTACGAGTATCACCGTGGCACCAGTGCTGCAGAAACGTCTTGAAGGATTAATGATGTGTATGGCGGCGGTGTCGCAAAAGAAAACACAGTGCGTTTTTGGTTTCAACGTTTTTGTTCTGGAAATTTCGACCTGCAGGACAAGCCCCGTGGACGGCCGGATACCAAAGTTGATAATCAAGAATTGAAGGCTATTGTGGAAGCGGATCCATCGCAAACCACGTCCGAGTTAGCTGCAGGCTTCGGTGTTAGTGATAAAACTATTTTAATCCACTTGAAGCAAATTGGGAAGGTGAAAAAGCTTGAAAGGTGGGTACCTCACAAATTGAGTGAAGCAAATCGACAAACACACGCCGACTGCTGCGTTACATTACTCAACCGGCACAATAATGAAGGGATTTTAAATTAAATCATTACCTGTGATGAAAAGTGGATCCTATACGATAATCGGAAGCGCTCATCGCAATGGCTGAACCCTGGCGAACCAGCCAAATCATGCCCCAAGCGAAAACTGAATCAAAAAAGTTACTTGTGAGCGTTTGGTGGACCAGTGCCGGCAAACTGCAAACCATGATGGAAAAGCTAGCTGCTAAACAACCGAGGCTGGTCAATCGCTCTGGCCACTGCTGCTTCAGGACAACGCTGGACCACACATTGCTCAACAGACGGCTACCAAATTAGAGGAGCTTCAATTGGAATGTCTAAGACATCCACCGTACTCTCCGGACCTTGCTCCAACAGATTACCATTTTTTTCGAAATTTGGATAACTTCTTGAAAGGGAAAAAATTCAACTCCGATGGGACAGGCATTGATTCCCGTCTGAATGTTTTTTTTAGTAAAGGGATCAATGGCAAAAGTGCATAGATAGCAATGGTACATACTTTGATTAATTAAATATTTTATATAAAAAAAATTGACTTAATGTTCCTCTCATACAAAACGCCAATTTCATATGAACGACCTAATATTTAACTATTCTGCAGAAGATCTTGGCCTGTAAAAGCGTTAAATCGCGAAGAGAGGAAGAAGGAAAGGGAGGGAGGCTTCTGCCCTGCAATGTGACACAAATGGCTGAAAAATAAAAAAAATAATCTATCAATCAACTTGTACCCATAACACTGCTTACTTTGTGGCAAGATGGTGCTGTGGGAAATGCCCAGCTTATAATATTGTAAAGTTGTAACAATCTCATTGGCCCACTAAGGAGTCCAGGCATAAGGGCTAATAGCACAGAATCTAATAGTGTAGGTAGGTATGTAGATATCTTGAACGATCATCGGCGCAGGAGTGCTGCTTGTCGTTATATCTATGAGTATACTTTATCTTTATTTAGATTAGATCACTTAAAGCATTTTAAAATCACGATCAACTTATTTTATTTATTTATTTAATACTTTATTGCACAATTACAAAAGGTGGGCTTAATGCTAAAGCATTCTCTACCAGCCAAACCTGTAGTTTGGAGTGTGGTTGGCGTGCTATAATGGTACTTACTTAAAAACTAAACAAACAAAATTACATTTAATCAAATTACACTTCACAATAGAACAGTCGAGGGTTAAGCTAGGGGAGACGATGATGAACCTACGGGTATATTTTATCAAAAAAAGTGCTTGCGGGTAAGTCGCTTGAAACAGTCCTATGATTGTACCTTTTTGATGTCGAGGGGTAAATCATTCCAAAGTCGAACAGCCTCCACTGAAAAGGAGTCATCCCGAAAAGAAGTACTATGCTCTGGAATGTCCAGTAGTAAGTTTTCGGAAGATCTTAGCTGTCTGTTGTGAGTGTCAGTGCGAAAACGGAACCGTGTCTTGCTTGAGGTAGTCGGGAGTGAAAGGGTCTTTGAGAACAGAGAAGAGTAAACATAGGATTCTGAGATTTCTGCATTGTCGAATGGGACTTGATGATGGTTTGCAATAATTGGAGTGTAATATTGAATTGCATTGTAAATAAACAATGTAGATATTTTAAGGTACTTATTTTGAGTGTATTCATGCCGTGAAATTCGATAAAAGAAATAAGAAAATATAACTGCACGCAGTGTACCCAGCAAAAGAAATAAAAAAATATCACTTTGCACGCAGTGTACCCAGCTTGTACACTGAAACGTATCCGTTTTGTTGTAAGAATATTTGTAATCATGAAATTATTCTTTGAAAATAAATATGTACTCAAATTAAAACACATGATTCCCGTCCGTCGTCCAATGTAATGGTATTTTTATATGTGTGCGTGATTGGTGGATAGACTTTACCTTGCCGTAACACAGTTTTTAACTAGCACGGGAGGTGAGGGCTTGAAAATTGCGCTTAATATGTAATACTTTGTAAAGATTTTAATAAATAAATGATTGATTGATTGAATGTGTTTTTAGCGATGGACAGTAGGAAGTAGCTAGTTCTCGTATCGGAAACCAAGACTCAGTAGGTATGTATTCCCGTATCCTCATTCATCATCATCAGCTCTTTTCAACCCAATGCTAGGCCTATCTATGCTTTTTCCATTCGCCTCTGTCCTTTCTTGGTCAGGTGCTATTCTGATTAAAAAACAATTATTCTACAACATATTTATCAATAGCTTCGCTAGAATCCGAACACGTACCTGTGTTGATATTCCGTGAGTGATCTCGATCAAAGATCCCTTTTCGTTATTCAGTCGCAGTCATAATACACTGAACAACCCAAGCGTCCCTTAATGCAATGTGAGCTATGAGCTGTCACGCACCATGCTTCAGCTAGGGGAGGCGTAAGGTGCATTTTTAACTCGACCTGAAGGGAAAGGGCGGAAGGGAACTATCTGATCCAAGCAGGTGCGTCTATAGGAAAAAGTTTTTGGGGTTTTGGATGGTTTATAGGCTTGCGTTGTGCTTGCTTGCGTTGTGCTTGCTTGCGTGCGTAGATGCATAAAGAAATGTTTATTTTTTTAGGAGCTATTTGTAGGGGAATAAATATAAAAGTGCAGGTAATTAATGTGTGGCACTTATAGTGTACATTCTGTGATTTGTGAAGTGTATGGTTCTCGTAGAGTTGGGCTAGTCATGGGTAGAACCAGCACCCCTGTTTTTGTATCAATGTTTTGGTGATGTTGAGTGGTGGGGTAACCAGTAAAATCACGGACATATGCGTCGTGCATCCTTGTGAGGCAAGAGTAATTTTTAGGGTTCCGCACCCAAAGGGTAAAAACGGG
Organism: Pasiphila rectangulata; assembly: GCA_963082625.1. NCBI lineage: Eukaryota > Metazoa > Arthropoda > Insecta > Lepidoptera > Geometridae > Pasiphila > Pasiphila rectangulata. Next base: position 14,189,587 of record OY720253.1, on the reverse strand, counting down.
ACCCTATATTACTAAGACTCCGCTGTCCGTCTGTCTGTCCGTCTGTCTGTCTGTCATCAGGCTGTATCTCATGAATCGTGATAGCTAGACAGTTAAAATTTTTAGCAGATGATGTATTTCTGTTGCGCTATAATAACAACAAATACTAAAACAGAATAAAATAAATATTTAAGGGTGCTCCCATACAACAAACGTGATTATTTTTGCCCCTTTTTGCTCCATGTAACGGCAACAGGTAGACGCTTGAAATATTCACAGTTCCGTACCATTATTCGACTCGCACTTGGCCGATGTTTTTAAACTTTCGCCATTACAACACATCATTGTAAGACATCAGAACTTTTTAAGTAGTAGTAGAACTTTTCCTGAAGAGTTCACCCGGGGAAGTACTACCACCATACCTATTTCTGCCGCCAAGCCTGCATTGCTGTGTTCCGGTTTGAAGGGAAAGGGGTTCCCTTCAAACCGGGGAAATTACGGGCACATGAGACCTAACAACCCTGTCGGTGACGGGCGCAATGCAGCGTTGGTCTCGTGCTTAGTGAACGTTATCAACGCCGTATTGCAATCAGAGATGCCCTCGGCTTGTCTCGTCATTTAGTAGTATAAAAAAACAGATAAAATGCCTTTCACGATATCTACACTAGATATCTTACAAAACTATTTTCTGCCCCCCTGTGATACCTAGCGATAAAGATTACGTGACCCAGCGGTGAATAAGTATTCGTTCATTACACCTGATGTGTTTTAAGGGTCGTTGAGCTTGTCTTTTTTTATCTATTTTATGGGGTTATTTGGGTAGAAAACATCCCTATCTTTCCCTCGTTTCTCCAAAAAGGAAACATTGGAAAGTGATGATGGCGAAGTTTTTTGTTTTTATATCTATTCGGAATTTTTGTGATTGTGTAAGTTGCTGTATCTTCATCATCATCATTTCAGCCGTAAAACGTCCACTACTGAACTAAGGCCTCCCTCATGGATCTCCATGAGGGGTAGTTGCCATACTCACCACGCTTGGCAGGCGGGTTGGTAAGCGCAGTATGGGATGTTGATATACGGAAAAACGCTGCTGCCCATCTTCCGGAGGTGTCCCTTAGCAGGCTCTTACTGCATCCACGGGTAGGAGAGGAAGGGTAACATTCTACTGCCGGCACCCCATGGCCCAAGTAAGTTACTTGGACCGGAAACCAGGGTTAATGCTAGACAGGCGGACACATAGCCAAATCTTTCATCCTTAGAAGAAGAGGACAGTGTCGACCCCACGTAATGAGAAATAAGGTCAGGTTATGTGATGATGAATATTGTGTAAAAGGTCCAGCATTATTTATTTATTTGTAGATCTCTCAGGGTTTTTATGAACAATTTTTAAATGTAAATGACTAACGTAGCGGGATGGCGCATAATATTCTTGGATATTGAAAAACTCTTTGGGTATATCGGGATAAACGTCCTGGACATTTAGGGTCAGCGCAGACAGAACGGAACGCAACGGAGAGGATTTTATTGACGCACTTGAAAAAATATAGTGCAAAACGCCGCGCGGGGATTCCCGCGTATCTTCGAGGACGCGCGATCATTTTTTGTCAGGTTCAAGCATTTATGCACTTTATAGTAATAATTTTAAAGTTTACTTTCAAGTGCGTTAATAAAATCCTCTCCGCTGCGCTCCGTTCTGTCTGCGCTGAGCCTTACTGCCTTAAAATGAATAGATATCGCAATATTCTGCTAAACTCGATGCCGATTGCGATTCGACAAGGAAACATGCTTATAAAGAAAATTAAGTTGCACGAAGACAGGGGCCTATGTAAATGCCCTAAACATAGCTCGATTCGACCGGCGAGCAAGCGAACCGTGTCTCCGGAACTCGCCGGCGGGCACGGGTGTTGCATGCCGTTTTACTATTTATCATTAAGAGAGGATTTATGTAGGAAGCTAACCCTATTAACGAGGACTCCGATAATAATTAATTATGCTGGACATTCCCATACACCTAGTCCCGAAGAAGTCAAAGCTTGATACAGCGCTTGTGCCAGATGTCTGATAGAAGACGATTTAGGAAATACGTACAACCTGGATCAAGAATTGGGTGTTCAGTACTTTATGGAAACAATAACTGTAAAGAGTATATGTTTTTGGGTACTGTGTTAGGTTAGACCACTTAAACTTTTGAACATTACAACGTTTTCGACAAGTTTTATTCGTACAAAAGAAAACGACAGGTCGATCAGAACCTCAATGCAAGCTTTTGAAGGAGTGCTATTGTGCGATTCGTTAGTACTCCGTGGCATATAATACCTACATATAATGTGGTATTCTCTAGTGTACTACAATCTTGGAATACCAAGCATAACATGACGTCATCCGAAGACTGTACGCACAAATTATACGGGCCGTACGATACGAAGACTCATGTTTTTATAAAGTTTTTGTAAGCATTTCATTGTTGGAATGTTTTTCTGATGTTTTAATGATTCAAATGGCATCATGTTACTCAAATTGGATGTGATTTGTATTAACACGATCAATAGCGTGACGGAGTTGTACGAAAAGAGCTGGGGAATCACTGGGCATTGTCATATCTAGACGAAACCCGAGTAAATGTGTATAATAATTGAACTTTGGTTGAAATCGTTAGGTAATCTGTACGAATGTACAGATTTCAAGAAACATGCTATATCCCTACATGACATGTGGGGTCTTATCATCGAGTCTCCTCAAGTGGTGTTTGGTTCTTAGCGCAAAAAACTACATGAAAAAGAATTCCGCTACGATTCACTATTCTTTACTGTAATGCAATCTATATTTGCATGAGTGATTCACGTCGAACACGGAAACTGCGTTGAGTACTATCACGGTATCCTTCTGTTATTCCGATTCGAAGACTTTGTTCCACTTTCATGAATTTGGAATACTAATAAAGATGTTTCGTTCACGCTGTGGATAAGCAGCGAGCTGAGACGCATATTGGTTAAATATTCGCTTGTTAGTCATAGATTTCAATCGTTAGATGTGCCCTGACACCAAAAACTGTGGCATTATATGTGTGTTAACAATAAATAAATAAATAATAAATAATGCTGGACAAATCACATAGCATCATCTAGCCCCAAGCTAAGCAGAGCTTGTGTTATGGGTAGATAGATATTTTTATTATATATAGAAAAACACCCAGAACACCCTGAACAAATATCTGCAGATCGTACAGACATTTGTCCCGAGGCGGGAATCGAACCCGCAACCCCTTGCAGCGCAGGCGGACCTTCGCCCGCTGCGCCACAGAGCTCGTCAATAATGATGAATTGATGACACGCACACTGGTTTTGCCAATGAACCAAACTGTTATTGTTACCATTAATTGTGCAATCGTATTAATAATACTTTCTTGAAAAAAATAACACAGTTGACACCAGCTAACACTGTGTTTAGAGTTACACTGATTCTAATTGAGCGTACTTATTTCGTGTGGAAATAAAATGACGCGGTCACATCACGGTAAGGTACATCATATCTAACGATTTAAATCTTTGTTGCTAGTATACTTGATGTGACAGCACATCTCGCAGTTTCTGATATTCAGTAATTTAATTTATTCAAACTGTTCTACTGTTTCTGTTTCTACTGCTGGGCAAAGGCCTTCTCCCTTTCCATACTCAATAATTACAATTCAAGCGTGATAAATATCCTACTTTTAGTTAGTAGACCTTGTAGTCTTCGAGATATCGTGATAAGTGCGTTCCATGTCTCTTATACATGTCTCGACTATAGTATCATATTTCAGCTGCAATTTTAGATATCCGGTTCGCGTTCCCACGTGTCGATAGCAGATAGACGAGCCAGTAAATGTGTCCGCACTTGCCACATCTGCCTGTATGCTGTTTGCTCGGGGGTCGACGGCCTTGATTGCTTACGGAATTGATTGAGTGAAATGTGGGGTACGAGTTGGGAATGCGTGGAAGAGACAGTATACGCTCCGAGTGAATGAAGATATTATGATACCTGATTAATGCTTAATCAATTCTTTGCTCGCGGGTGGACGGCCTCGATGGCTTACGGAATTGATCGTGAGATGCGGGGTGCGAGCTGCGAATGTCTGGTACGGGTAGTTTGACAACTGCAATGGAGCCCAACTGAGTTTCGTAACCAGATGCCAAAAAGGGATAAAAACATCGTGCTGCGTAATTAGATGCAATACAAATATATGTTTTGTCATGGGTTTACTTTATATCTCCGCTTATATTCAAACAGGTAGTTAAACTTTAAAGATAATTAGGTATTAGAAACATACTTCTGCTATAAGTCGGCCAGTTCATGCGAGCTTTTTTTAGCTAGAATTGTTGTATTAGTCAGTAAACATTTTCCAGTAACTATTATCTCCACACAGTAAAGTGATTATCCTGTTTCACCAAAACTAATAGGTACTGCTTGAATATGTAGTGTTAAAAACATGCCACAAACTTGCCTTCTCCATTCTACGTGTACTTATAAACAGCGGCTCTGCGTCGGCAGTTTTTGTACATAGATTTAATTGAAACACTCACGGCGAGGCCCGGTTTGTTGGCCGAGTGTTAGGGCATTCGTTACTTCATAATTCATAATGCTGTTAATATTTATTTATTTATTATAAGGACGCCCAACATAAGAAGCACTTATCATAATCTTCTTAAATCTGATAACTATGTGCTCAGATTTAAGAGTAAGTGTTAAGTAACTTGTCTTTCATAGGTTTTTCTTTCCTAATTTTACGCCACGATATAGCGTCCTTTATTTTCCTGTCCATCCCAAGGTTGCCTGGACTGGCAGAGATAGCTCATAGCGATAAGGCCGCCCTTTGTACTCCTGTGTTATTTTACCTTATTTCTTAATTGTTTATGTTCTCTTAATGTGGTGTACTATAAAGGGTTTGCTATCCATCTATCTATCTAACAATTTTTGTTAGACATATTTTTTGCGTTTTCCACCACTCTCGCTCGACCCAGTTGACTTTTTTATTCTTCAAGGTATTGGGTTTACTAAAATAAATGTTTTTACGTGTTTGGGAGGCTGCTAGTGCTCCATCCACCCACGGAACCGCAGCTGACGTTCACGGGGCTTCATGAAACAACTCTCTTAACTAGTTTTCGTTCGGGAGGTAGTAGTAGTTAGATGATACACGACATAAGAGCAGATAATGCACATTTTAGTTGAATTTTAAATGAGCGACCAGATTTGTGCTCGGCTCAGGGACTATAATTGGAGCAATGCCGAAGTCTAACAATACTTACCGCTGAAAAAACAAAGCAAAGAGCTTCAATTGAGAAATAGTTGCAATTATTTTAAGCGCAAACAGGAAACGCTATTATCGTGTCGTTTTGCTACAATTGGGACGAGGTCACGCATTCTTTAGACAGTTTATCTCGGCATCTCTTTTCGCAGCGGGACATCGATTGATATTTTATACTTTTATCTAAAGTGGATCTGTTATCGTTGCAATAGATACCTACGGGTATATCCGTTTGTCGTTAAATAACTGCTACTGCTATTCTAGTTTTTGATGGATGTTAACCCTTTTTGTAATGGTTAGAACAATCGTATGATGCCCCTTTTCTCTTACACGTGAATGTAGTAAGAATCTGCCAAGGGATATCTGCAGATGATGGACAGCAGCGACATTCCGTGTATCAACATTCTGTACTGCGCTCGCCAACCCGCCTGCCAAGCGTTGGGAGTATGGCACAAAGATGATCAATAAGGGAGGCTTTGGTCCAGCAGTGGATGTCCTACGGCTGGAAAATAGCGTTTATCATAAATAATGCTGGAATTTTCACTTAGCGTCCTCTAACCCGAAAGTAATGGTTGAATTATGTGTACCAGATGACTAACAAATTACAAATATCTGCAGTTCATACAAACGTTTCTCTACCTGCGGGAATCAAACACAAGCTCCTTTGTCACAGCCACCTATTATACCAACAGAGCCGCGAAGGAGAGGATGGTATAGGCGCTAGGCAAGCCTTACCCATCAATGTTTCAAAGCACTGCACTGCGTCGCGTATAGCACGAACACCATTTGCTGACGCCATATAAAGCATCTATGGTAGATGTAAAAGGTCAACTTTTTTAACTAAACAAACTCTGATTTCACAGTTTTTTACATCAGCAAAACATGCAAGGACAGGTTTTGCAGCTTTCGAAAGATTACCTACGAGTTACCATTGGATACAATCTAGTCTAGCTAGCCTATCATTTTGAATTTAATAGCGACGTGAAACTTGTTCGTTTTAATATCATCCAGGATATCTATGACAGCAGTTGTGCCTTTATAACTAAGCTTCATAATTTAAAAAAATGTATGTGCACACTTAACACCTGTTTTAACAAACAACGTGAGGAAACCCACGGCTTAGTTAGCTTCAGACGTATTGACCTATTCTATCCTCTGACTAATAGCTGACTAAGCTGAAAGGGTGGTATAGGTGCTGGGCAAGCCAAATCAGGTTAGAAGCTTTATGGCGACATCTCGTCCTTCTAACAATGTCCCAGGCACTGCGCTGCAGTCCTTGATGATGATTACCAGTTGCTGACGCTGTATAAATCATCTACAATAGATGCAAAGGCCTTTTTTAATTTTAAAGCCTCCTAGTGCAGTAACTATAAAACTATTCATACAAATTCACGGCTATACGGGTCTACAGATCTTCATGAAATTTGGTAGGTATAAAATACTGACCAAGGCTATTTTTGATGTCGCAAAAAATGCAGACGAAGTCACGGGCACCAGCTTGAATCTATTGCAACAAACGGACGGCGACTGGAATACTTTTTCATTTTAAACTTTCAAAAAGCCCCTAGAAGTTTCTAAAACTTTAGATGATTTGTTGTACTGGTGCTCTAATTGGAAAAGGGTGTTCAGCCTAATGGGATCCATAAATTGCCTTAAACTCCACTCATATTTTGCCGTGCGATTGTTTATTTAACTTTTGATCTGAATCGGCATTTGATCGCGGGCTGGGTAATGAGCTTTTAAATTTTCTGTTTAATTTTAGGATCACCTTGTTCTTAATGTATGAAAGACTAAATGTATGAAAGTATCTTTACTTCGTCATAAGTCCGTGTTCTTAAATCTTTTAAATCTTCTATTTAATTTGAGGATTCAAACACCTTGTTCTTAATGTATGAAAGTCTAAATGTATGAAAGTATCTTTACTTCGTCATAAGTCCGTGTTTTTAAATCTTTTAAATATTCCATTTAATTTGAGGATTCAAACACCTTGTTCTTAATGTATGAAAGTCTAAATGTATGAAAGTATCTTGTGTACTTCGTCATTAGTCCGTGTCAGTCAACTGCTGGACGTAGGCCTTACTTGTGTACTTGGGTTTAACCAATATTATTTTTTAATATGCAACATGGTTCACTTATATAAATTACATAAGGCCTTACTTGTGTACTTGGGTTTAACCAATATTATTTTTTAATATGCAACATGGTTCACTTATATAAATTACATAAGGTAGGAACATACAACTTAAAACTCTAAAACTGATTTATATCTAGACAGACAGACGGACAGCGGAGTCTTAGTAATAGGGTCCCGTTTTTACCCTTTGGGTACGGAACCCTAAAAAGCATTTAAAGTAGGTGTTGTATAAGATTAATGAAGCATATTAGGAGAAGATCATCATCTTCTCCAAGCATATTAGGAGGAGAAAATTATCTTACAGAAAAAGCTGAAGATGTTTTCACAGTTAGTAGAACTTTCTGTGGAGAGTTCATCCGGGAAAGTACTACCACCATTCCTATTTCTGCCGCCAAGCAGTAATGTCTACACTGCTGTGTTCCTGTGCGAAGGGTATAGGGGCCTAAAATTACGTGCACATGAGAGCTTACAACTCTATATCTCAGGGTGACGAGCGCAAAACAGTGCAGCGTTTTGGTCACATGGTTAATGAACGTGATTGCCGCGATATTGCAGTTGTAATATGTAGAAAATTGCAAAAGGATGACTACCAACCTGAGTATAATATCCTGTTGAAGTGTTCATATTAGGTACAGTTTTAATTGACTGTCTTCAAGAGGATAATCAATTGTGTTAAATCTAGCGCGAAGGGACACGATCCGCATTGGCTTTCTTGAATGAAATGATAGAATGCTATAGTGTTACGTTCCTTGTTACGTTCGGCTTATCCCTCGATAACAACATTAACCTCTATAGGCGAATAAGCTTGCTTCTGTGTGCCTGCAGCTGGCCTTTTTATACGTCTTTAATCTTTTCGAATAGAGGTTTTAGTTTATTGCCACGACATGGTCCCGGACGGAGATGGCGGGATGCATTGCATTGCGCAGCTTTCTATTCTTTAGCTTCAAAACCCGTGATAAGTGGAAAAGAACAGAGGAGGCTATTAGACTCATTGGTAGGCAGTAGAGATTCTTCTGGTGTTGTCATCACAATGTAGTGAAAGAAATCAAAAGACATCACTTTAATTCCACCATAATTATTTACTTTTATAATTACAGGATTATGTCGCGTGCCTTTTTTATTCCTGCTTTTATCCTCCCACGACCAAGAACGCTTAAACGTGTTCAAGACGTCGGCAAAATAATAAAAAAGTGCGCGCCAAAATCCTGTTATTTTAAAACTAATATTAACACATCGCAAAAGTTTAACAAGCTATAGTGTTACCTAGCCTAGGCAAAGTAAAGCTTACTTTAGAGCTAGACGGTGCTGTGTGATTTATATTTTCAAGTCCTAAGCAGGCTCTAGCATTTTACTAGGCTCACTTCCGTAGGCAGTTTTTCGCCACTTCCCTTGCCTTCAATGTCTAATCCTACGTTGTTTGTTGTTGCATGTTTTTGTGCTATGTTGAATCGTTTAGCCGGCTGTGTTGCAACTAACTATTACCCAATTAGTAATGCACGTGCCATTGCATTATTAACGCTTGTTTGGCGTAGCGTAGGTCTATCACACACACCACACCACACAATACTAGAGAAATACCCCAGTATAATATAAGAGTACGCGTTGGTGGTTTAGAAAACATTTGTGCACTTATTTAGCTAGAAGGAACGCTTGTAGTACTGTTTGAAATACAAAGAGAACACCGCGGTATTTCTCTACGTTTCGAATGAGATGCTTATACAGAAACTAACTGAAAATACTACAAGCTTTCCAGGCAACCTGGTTATCCAAGGTCGTTTGGAAGAGATCGCTCATAGCGATGAGGCCGCCCTTTGTACTCCTGTGTTGTTTTACCTTATTACTTAATTATATATGTTCTCCTAGTGTGGTGTACAATAAAGAGTTTTCTATCCATCTAGATTGACAGATAATCTACAAGTTATTATCTAATCAACACAAATGCTCTTACTCTTTTGTAAATACTATATATAGCGCCACTTCCATCTTGCGAAAACACATTGCAGTTTAAAAACTCCGTTGCCTTACTACATCTCAGCAGTTACGTACGCCTAAAGCGCACGGCTTCCTTTTGAATGGGCGCCTCACAGATTAAGGAATACGTCCTTCTGAATAGGATCCCTTTGTCCCGGATCCAATGAACTCCCTGTCGGCTCCACGCGACCTTCTTCTTCCTGTTTTATATACATCAAATGGGAATTTTCTCTTCAACTGTGTGGTTTGGTCCTTTTGTACTCGTATAAGGCTTAGTTTCTGAATTAAATGGGGAGATTTAATCTAAAAAGAGAGTCTTTGTATGTAATTTCAAAGTTCGAGATTATTACTTAAATCGTATGAAAGTATATTATACAATAATAATTAACAAAAAACAATTTTTTAAAATGTTCTCTGTCCGTTTATTGTGGCTAATCTCCGAAACGGCTGGACCGATTTGGAAGGGACTTTCACTGGCAGACAGCTGATGTTATAAGGAGTAAGGCTAAAATGTTTTAAGATAGAAAAAAAGCAGCAGCTAGAGATAAAGTAAAAAAATGCGAGTAATTTCTGATGAAAGGGAGTTTTTACTGAGTTCTAGAACTAAGATAAGTCTTTTTAATCTTTCTTTAGATTGTAATTATAAATTATGGTCAGATACGACCAGCCACTATGAAATACACTGACAAATTAATTTACTTTCAATTGCACAAAACTTTCAATCAACGATATATTCTTCAAAGACGAATTACTTTTGTTTAGTATAACTACATACATAATTTGATGTGTATTCTAAGAACATCGAGTTACCTACTTTTGTTAAGCCGTGATTGCTACAGAAATCCATCAATCTTTATTCGTTACAATGTACCTTTATTTATAGCGTGACGTATGAAGTGAGATGAGATAGATTTAATATTCACGCCTCGTCACTTTTCTTTCTACCAATTTATTGGCGTTTTCATACATTTTAAAAACTTAAACTAGATGTCGAATAGTGCTCGTAATATGTAATTCAAGATATTGCTTACTGTCTGTGCTGTTTTTGTGAGTCAACTACGCTCAAATAAGTGTATATATTATAGAGGTAACGTTTGTCAGGTTGTAGGGGGTAATCTCTGGATCTACTGAACCGATTTTCAAAATTCTTTTACTAATACAAAGCCACAGTATTTTTGAGTGTCATAGGCTATAAATTACCGCCCAACGAAGTGGGCACCGGGTCAGCTAGTCTATAATATGATCTTGTTAGCTTGAAGCATGCGCTCAAACAAATACATTAGCAACGTCAACAAACCGTATGCCGTCTTTGTTTGTCTCGATGTTTGTGTAATTTATTCGTAATCTCAAGTGCACTTTGTTGATTCGTATATTCTTAAGTGCTTCCTGTGTCGAAAGTTCTATGAAATATTGTTTGTATTTGGAATGGCTATAGTATTTTGCTTTTAACTGCCAATGTTTTCGACCGAGTTTTTGAACATGACTCAAATGAGACTAAAACCGTGTGTCATACATAATCGTATACTACGAAAAAGGCAGAATGTTATGAATTGTGATACAATTCAGAACGCCTTGTAGATAATTAGGATACAAATACTAAATAATTTATTGTATCATCATAAAAGTACAAATAAGCTTAAGCTAAGTACACAATCACAAGGCTGTAACAAAGGTAGTAAAATTCAGCGTTAGCTGCATGCGGAAGTTACAGCGCTGGTATTCTATTTACCCGTCTCGTATTATGTTCGCCGAGATTACAACAAGTTGAGCGGGTAATATATTTCAGTAATTGAGGATATCATCTAGATCTAGAGTGCTAATTATCAAATCCATTTAGAATTATCACTTGTAGAGTAGAAGTAATTATTTAGGAGGCGGAGCCCTCTAATATGCATAGCGCTGTCTGTCTGTCTGTCTGTTTATAGGACGATTACAACCGAACACGTTGACTGATTTACATGAAACCCTTTTTTGTTAGCACCGTCTGATTGATTTTGGTGACACTAGGGTCACAGGGACCGGAGTTATTGTGACATCAAAAGGTCACCAAAAAAATAAAAGTCTTCAAATGGCCGAAAACGTCCAAAAACCCAAAAATGCCATTTTTCACCTTTAGTGACCTTTTGAGGCCTTCGCCCCCTTTTCTGGTACCCCCGTACCAATGCTTGTTACACATTACAAGTACAAGCGATATATCTCCCTTGTAATGTTAAACGGGCTGCACTGTGCAGCGCGAGCGCGGGAGAGGGAAAGAGAAGGTGCCGCGTAAGACTCCATTCCCTGATGAAAGTTCCCCTGGGAGGAACTGAACACGTTGGAAACCTATTTTCGACGTATAATTAACATGAATAGAAAGCCCGTTTATCATTAAAATTAATAGTGTAACTCACGAGTGATTCGAAAGTGAGATATCTCTCCCGTTAAGATACTTGATTATGATGATGTTTCCTACACGATTTCGGCTATGACGACTGTGCATTCGGTAATGGTCTAATAAGTGGGCTTTGGTTTTCTACCCATTTTCGTGAGCTCCAGTGACTTGTGCAGTCAATCCAATCTTATAAGAAAAGGTACGAGAGCCTTTTGGGTACGTTCTTTGTAGAATCACCGTGTATATAATAAACCGTGAAAGTCACACTTATGCGACCTAACAAAAGAGTTTCTTTGTAGAATCTCAATTTTTACATTGCTAGCCTGAAGCTGAATGATGATGTTAGCCTAGCCGATTTCGGCCACGGCGACTGTGTATTCGGTTCGAATAATTTCTATCTTATATGACTGTTTTGGATTAAATAAATAAATAATGCTGGACAATTCAGACAGCATCATCCAGTCCCAAGCTAAGCAAAGCTTGTGTTATGGTTACTAGATGACTAATATACTTAATGCATTATACTATATAGATAGATATTTTTTTTATTATATATAGATAAATATCGAGAACACTCTGAACAAATATCTGCAGATCGTACAAACATTTGTCCCAAGGCGCAAACCTTTTGCGTCGCAGGCGGATCTTCGCCCGCTGCCCGATAGAGGTCGTCAAATTTTTTAATTTTTAGATTTCCACACTTGTGTGCTTGAAGGTGAATTCTGTACCCACACTTATGTGGGAAGGTACGAGAGCATTTTGGGCACGGATGCTGGTGCACCCTGTAGCTCATCGCGCTTCATATCGTACGTGCTGGTAGAAGGGACGTCTTCACTCAGGCGCTGTACTGTTTTTGAATCGTTAAGGCGCTCCCTCACCGGGAGCATTCACGTGTAATGTAACATTATAGATTCGACTTTGAGCATTACATTACAATTCTACCTCCCTGACTGACGAGCGTTCGCGTTTAATGTAACATTTAGTAAGCAAAATTATAAACACTATTTGTCGCGTTGAAATTAGCTGCTTGATTCATTTTCAAAATACATATGTAATTTGTATTTTTATTCTATCTATCTATCACATTAGGCTCCTTGTGTACATGGAGTGAGCGACTTCTCTATCTTTAATTACAACGTAATAGAGTCTGACGAGCTCGGAGCTCATCGTTATTACGCTTGCCTGATTTCCTCGTCGCCGGCGGAAGCGGCCCCGGCGCCCGTTGCTCTTTAGCCATAATATATTACTGAACTGATTTAGCTGCTGTACTGCCTCATGGGATTGTAGGTTCTGTGCCATGGGAATTAATTACGTGAATCTTGTGTTTAATTCTCATGTGTAAGTAAGGCCTTTGCATCTGTTGTAGATTTATTTATTTATTTAATTCTTTATTTAGACAGAGCTCTGTGGTGCAGCGGGCGAAGGGCCGCCTGCGACGCAAGGGGTCGATTCCCGCCTCCTCGGTACAAATGTCTGTACGATCTGCAGATATTTGTTCAGGATGTTCTGGGTGTTTTTCTATATATAATAGAAATATATATCTATGTAGTATAATGTATTAAGTATATCAGTCATCTTGATCCCATAACACAAGCTGTGCTTAGCTTGGGGCTAGATGATGCTGTGTGATTTGTCCGGCATTATTTATTTTATTAAACAAAAAAATACACAAATGGAGGACTTAATGCACTAACCATTTTCTACCAGATCATTTTAACAGCACCAGCTACTGGTATTCATGCTGTACGGGACGCTGCAGTGCCTGTTAGGAAGGGACATTGTTAGATGGATTAAGCTTGTCCATGTATACTCCTCTCAGTTAAGTCAGTTATTAGCCAGAGAAAAGAACAGATCAATAATTATCGTATGTAGAGTACAAGTAATTCAAAAATTTTAAAATTCATTAATTTATTTCCATAGTTCGCAATTACAAAACATAGACAATTAGGAGTTGTTATCTCGCATATAATCCTACGTGTACAACCTACGAAAAGAGTTTCTTTGTGGTATCTCAACTTTTATAATCTCTAATCTTTAAGGCTCTTAGAAAAGAGTGATCTTCTTATCAACATAAACATATAATCCTTAAGGATCTTAGGAAAGAGTGATCATCTCATCAACATAATTATACATTTCAGCCCGTTGAGACTCAGTGCTGGGTATACCCATCTCAACGAGGGATATTGTTAGATGGATTAGGCTTGTCCAGCACAAAGAAGCGCAGAAATTACAAAATGGTGGTGAAAATCCGTGCCTGAACTATGATTAAACCTGTATTTCAGACTATTATTTATTGTAAATGGTGTTATTCGTTGCCTGATGGATCTTTAACCTGTGGATAGCAAAATGTTATATTCCTGGAGCACGACAAAAGTGTGCCTAAACTTTTATTGCGCTCGTAATTATTATTATTATTATTAAGAGCCTGTGTCGTCCCACTGCAGGGCAAAGGCCTCCCTCCCTTCCATCCATTCCTTGCGGTTCCCCGCAACGCAAGGAAACTCATAAACGCGTGAAAATTAAATTCCTGGCTTCGAGGTGTGGTTTGGGTAGCCGGAGAGAGATGCCTATTAAATATCTCATTTTCCACTTTAATATTCTGTAAATTTGTAGCTAAACGTCTGAAGTTTGATGCTATTTCGTTCGTCGATTATTGGATTTTAGTATGAAATTTTTTTTATCGCGAAGAATGGAAGAATTTATGGGAGGCCTTTGCCTAAAAGTGGGACAGTGGAGGCTTAAAAAAAATATTTTTTTTACATGGATATGTAAGGAGAGGAATGTCAATAACCATCTAAGCCGTAGGACAGCTGTTCACGTCCACTGCTGGACTGATAGGCCTCTCTCATGGATCTCTAAAATCATGAGAATATTGTTGCCATGCTTGTCACGCTCGGCGCTTGGGTCGGCGAGCGCAGTACTGGATGTTGACAGTTTGACGACTTTCGGGACGCAGTTGGTTTGATACCCGGCTGCGACGCAGGAGGTCGCGTGCGGGTTCGTTTCCCGCCGCGTGTGAAATGTCCAGCGCTATTTATTATTTATCATTATAATTTGGTGCATTAATGTAAAAAATCTGCTGATATGTCCCCCGCTGTATGCCGTTCGCTTCTGAATCCTAGACGCAAGTATCTAGCAGTCGTGATTTCTTAAGCGCCAGGGTGATTACGTATCTCGCGACAGGTTTGCAACAGGCGTATATCTCGCGATCATCGTTGTCAATGGTCAATTTTGTAGTCTATAAAAGTAAAAAAATTACGTTTGACGGTTCTTTTATTGATGGTAGTTTTCTGTTCGTTTCAGGACGAAGAGTCCCTCGAGGCCACGAGACCTGTTCCCAACATCACCCACCACAGCATAATGTACGCGCCAAAATGTTTGGTCATTGTCTCGAGGCAAGACTACATCGATACCTTCAGAGTAAGTTCCCCTATTCTAATTTTAGAGTATTTTTTAAAGTGTACGCGGTATATTTATTTGTGTGGTGAAGTCTTACCGGGAGATTAGTCTTATGTTACCTTCAGAGTAAGTTCCTTTATTTTGTGCATTCATATGTACTTACAGCGTTTGTAAACAATGTAAAAGGTATTCCATATAAAAAAGTAAGGCCTTTCACATCTATTATAGATTATTTACTTAGTAGTTATCTTGTCTAATCTTATTATTTTATGTCCTATATATACCTGCTTGACTGTAATTTGCCTGTTTTCTCTTTTATCGTGTGTGTGTGTCAAATAAACGTTATTTCATTTCATTTAGACAGCAACACTAGGCACTGCAGCGTTCCATATATCATTTATTGGTATTCATTCTGTACGGGACGCTACAGTGCCTGGGACTTTGTAAGATGGATTAGGCTTGGCCAGTACCTACATATTACAACTCCCGCGACTTAGTTGACTATTAGTCTGAGGAAATAACAGGTCAGTGCGTCTGAAGCTCACTAAGCCGCGAGTTTCCTCACGACGTTTTCCTTCATCTTATATTATAACACTATTGTATCGATCATGTGCACATGCATTTTAAAAATCCATTGGTGCAAGGCCAATATCGAAACCACGGGTTTCGGAGTGTAAGTCATGCGCATACCCCTCGGCTTTACATATGTACATATAAACATTCGTCACAATTCAAGTCCTCCGTTCCAGAACTGCCTAGGCATAATCTACACAGTATGGGTGGAGAACCTCGGCGTGCCTCTGGAGACGCTGGTGGGTAACCTTGTGGGCGGCGTGCTGGTGCCGGGGGCGGGCGGGCCTATGGTGCGCTTCAGCATCGGCGCCGGGGACCGCCAGGCGCTGCAGCCGCCGGCCGCGCCGCCAATGCCGCAGACGCACACCTCCGTGCATATGCTGCTGAGGTTGCTGGGTGAGTGGACTGTAGCTAGAATTCTTGATTCTAGGTGCGTTGAAGGCTGCGTTCAAGAAGTCAGCGACGTGGCGCGTTTTAATGCATACATTTATAAGGAACTGGTCTCGAAGGCAGCGGCGCGGGGAGCGGTGTACGAACGATGCGGGGCTGTCTAGCGATGCCTGCACGTCTGCATTGACATAGTGTTGCATTGTTTTATTATTTTGACCGACGCGACGCCGCGACTTTTGCAATACTCTTTTCAAGACACTATTTTTTCATAAACACAACACTACGCCGTTATAGCGACTGCGCGATCCGCCCGCTGGCTTCGAGACCGGATCTGCGTGGCCGCGTCGCTGCTTTCGTGACCGCAGCCTAAGAATTTAGCTGCAGTGCTGGGGGTCGAAACTGGGTGAATAAAACACATTATCTGTCAATCAAGCTACATACTACGAAGCTTGATTTTAAGCTTGTTAAAGTAATTGGTTCTTCAGATTTTGTTCAAAGGATCCATGGTACATGACGGATTGTTCATTATATCAATTCTTTACTTCTGCGAATAGCAGTCTGTTTGACGCCGATCTAAATGCAGTTTTAATTTAACAGGTATTCACAACTCAGTGACCTTGTGGTGCGCAGTGATGAGCGAGCACAAAGTGTTGCTGGTATCATTGGCGGCCGCGCGCCTGGCCGCCGCGTGTCGCGCGCTCGCGGCTCTGATGTTCCCGTTCAGATACGCGCACGTGTACATACCGCTGCTGCCGTCCGGGCTGGTGGAGGTGCTGGCGACGCCGACGCCGTTCCTCATCGGTGTACATTCCAGTTTGAAGGAGGAGGTGTCTGAGTTGGTGAGTTGTGATCTAGTGACTTCTAATTGAATGTTTGCGACGTAATGTGCCTGTTCAGGCTGATCGAGGTGCTAGTGACGCCGATACCCAACCAGTTTGGGAGGTTAATTAATGCCATAAAATGTTTTTTATAAGATTGGCTACGGGTTCACCAGCAAACTTGTCAATTTATATCGGTTTGTCTGACGTTTTGAGCGACGAGTTAACTTCTCGTAGAGGAAAACACGTTGTGCCGCTGTATGATTTGTGAAACGGTGAATTACTATGTATTTTTTGGCAGCAACACGTTTAGACTACACCGTAAATAAATAAATACTCCTGGCAACTGCACACATCACCATCCAAATTAAGCAACATCAATCACATAGAATTTGTATTTTCAGCTGGACGTGATAGTAGCAGACCTAGACGTGGGTTCCCTCCACATCCCCGCCGGCGTGAACATTCCCCGCCCCGAGGGCAAACTCCTCGCGTCCCTGCAAGAAGCCCTGGCGCTGGTCCTGCAGCCGGAGCTCCGGTCCGCGGACTCGGCGTTCGCCCCGCCGCCGCCGGCCGCGTCGCCGCCGCATATGGGGGATAAGGAGATCAGGGCTGTGTTCATGAGGACGCTCGCGAAACTGCTGCAGGGTTACAGGTAAGATTGATGGTGAACTTGTATCTGATTCACAACCAGATAAATCTAGCGCTCTCATGTCAGTCACGTCTCAAGTCTCGAAAAGCTGGTTATCGTTGGAATCGTCGAGGGAATGAGATCACGTGGGAGATCTCCTTGCCCCTGGCATAATAATGCTTGCTTTATTTGTGTCTTGTGTGATTTATTTATTTTAGATTACTAGGTAAACCACCGGCTAAATTGTCACACGATATCGTAAGTAGGTAGGGGAATACTAATGGGTGCAGTTGGCGAATGACCGAAAAGAAAGGCGTCTTAAAAAGGGATGCTTAAAACAAGCAGGGGGAACTGGGGCTGATAGAAGGCAAGATGTTTAAATGATGCGGTTACGAGACGAACAAAAATGTATTACATTTAATTAGATAGTTGAAGTCGCCTAACCGAGCGAACTTGTGTTCTTTCCAGACACTGCCTCACAATAATCCGCATCCACCCGGCCCCTGTGCTCACGTTCCACAAGCTTGGGTTTGTGGGTCTGCGCGGGCTGGCCGGCTGCCAGTTCACGGCGCGGCTGCTGGATTCTATGTTCTTCAACGGACTGGTGGCGGAGCGCGGGCCTCCGTGGCGCGCGACGGACATATGGGACGAGCTGCTGCAGTGAGTACAGCTATGGAAGGGCTATTTGCAAGTGTGCTGTTTTATGCAGGGCATTTGCAAAAATAACGGCATAAATACACTTCGATTTGTCGCGTGACGTCACGAGCCAGTTGTAGCTTGGAATTGTTTATGGCGTGTTATGACGTCACGAGCCCCCTTTTCTAAACTTTGATGCGCTTTATTATTATTTCATTAATATGAAAAACCCCTCTTCTCATGCCCGTGGATGTAGTAAGAGCCTGCTAAGGGATACCTCCGGAAGATGGGCAGGAGAGTCTTTCCGTGTATCAACATCCTATACTGCGCTCACCAACCCGCCTGCCAAGAGTGGTGAGTATGGCAACTACCCCTCATGGAGATCCATGAGGGAGGCCTGTGTTCAGTAGTGGACGTTTTACGGCTGAACTGATGAACTGATGATGATGAAAAAGCAAAGAATATGTGTCTATAATGTTTTTGTATTGACTACTGTACTGACTAACTATATAGAATTTAGATTTTTATACCCTGTGGTCATGCTTATTGTTTTTTTTCCAGAAACCTTCCCGAGCAATTGCGCCTGGAATCCCTGAACCCCGAGTTGGAATTAGGCCATATCCAAGAGTTGGCGATGCAGCTGCATCTGAACGAGAACCCCAATCCTCAGGTACTCATCACGCAGGTACTGTACACAGTTTATAGCGGTGTGTGTGCAATGCCTTCATTAATATTTTTAATACTGGTTATGAGACTGTATTTATTCCTACAAGCAACCAAATTCTTCATTAATCATGTAACTTATACTGGTTATGAGACTGTTGGTTTAGGGTCTCCCCACATTAGTCGACGCGGAATCGGCTTAAGCCGGTCAAAAAAGCCTTTATGTCTACGAAATAAGAGTGTTACTAACACCATTCGCATCGGCTCGGCGACGCGTCGCGACGCCGGCCGACGGCGAAACGAGCCGTTTGCGATTAGCTGATCACATCCGTTCGCATGCCTTCATCTCCGACGGCAGCCGAACGGCGCCGGAGACGGCCGAACGGCGTTGGACGGCAGTCGAATGATCCGATCGCATGCCTTCGTCTCCGACGGCATCCGAACGGCGCCGGAGACGGCCGAGTACCGATGGTGGGGCATAGGCGCTCGCGATTGCAGTCAGTTGAGTCAGTCAAGTGTCTGAATTGATCAGTCGTACGCTGCTGCCGTGCCATGATATTTTTATTAAACGAAGGAATCTGTCCTTCGTTTAACCTACCGTACTACGAAAATGTCAGAAGAAAAAATTAATAATATTAGTTAGCAAATATCCTTGTTTGTTTGATGTATCTAGAGTCGACTGCCGAACGGATGCGAACATCCGTCGCCACAGCCGTTCGGAGGAGTCGACCGCCGAACGTAAGTGAACAGCCGTCGTGACGGCCGTTCGGAGTAATCGACTGCCGATCGCATGTCGACAGCCGTCGCGACAGCTGAATGGCGTTAAGCCGAGTAGTGTGGTGATATATTAGCCGACTATCGACTAATGTGGGAAGACCCTTATTCCTACAGGCAACCGAATATTTTGGGCTTTTCTGTACACAGTTTATGGCGGTGTGTGTGCACTGCCTTCCTTAATCTGGTAACATTCGAACTGTTTATTACTCTATTGGTACGAGTGTTTACTCCAAGCAAAAGGAGTGAGAGTGGTCCTAGACATTTTAAGCCTTTCTATGCTCTCAACTGAAAACTAGAAGGCCGGGAGAGTGGTTCCCGTTCTCAAAATATGGAAACTTTAATGCCTTGTTTTTATCTGTGTTATCTTAATGTGATGATAATGGCGGCTCCCCCACTTTTGGCTTAGTACACTATGTAATACACATTGTATAGGAAACCTCAAAGGTTCCTGTTGTAAATGCTTATAGTTGAGACCTGGGGATTACTAAGTTTTCTTGTGGTAAAAATCCTTGCCCAGATCATAAAAGCAAGTCGGAATGTTTTTAAAACGGAATGTGCGTTGCGTTCTCTTTTTATAGGAGACTTTAACGACCGCGCCTCTAGCGTTTAATAGTAGCAACAAAAAGTCGCATATACAATTCTTCTCTCCCATTTGAAGTATAAAATCTGTAAGCACACTTGCCCTATGGAACTTGGTCTAAATAAAAAATGGTACTTGCATTGAGTTCCCCAATATGTTTCGTCTTATCTAGTAGAATTGAGAACATAACCTCTAGAATGACGCATGCCTAAATTGTAGATTTGATTGACTTAAAACTAGATTTTTTATGTTTGCTATATACATACCTAATTGTCTGTTTGTGTGGGTTTGAAGCCGACGCGGTGTGGAATGAGCTCTGAACTGTGTCCCGCGCTAACACGGCCCCAGCAAGCGATGCTTCTTGAACTTACTGATCAAGAATGGGTTTTGGTAACAATTTGCTTATAAAGTAGCTTTGAAATACGTAGTTATTAAATTACCTTATTTAGGTATTGGAAACTTGGCGCCCGCCGTAGGGTTTTAAGCTGGGTGTATCGTGCAAGGGGTATCTATTATGTATGACACTGTCTGTACAATAAATTAGTTTTCAAAATGAGTGATTATGTCAAGCTTTTTGAAAATCTTGTTAAAGATTTGTTACATTTAGATGGTAGATGATGGAAGGTAATTGACCGAGGTGATTAAAGATGAATTTCCAACGAGTCACGCCGATCGTGTCACTTAGTAAAACAGCTTAGGACTTCACAATAAGTTGCAATAAAACTCATTGTGAAATCCTAACGGGTTACTTAGGATTTCACAATAAGTGTGACTCAATGCCACAACGCCACTTTCTCGATCGCATCTTTTTGCGTGGCTTGAAATATAATGTCGGTATTGCTCCACAAATCTGCGCCATTTCGTGTTGTCTTTAGCGTGCATAATAGTTGTGCTTGTTCCCCAGCCGTTCCAGCAGCGGATTCTGCGTCCGCCAGAGGGCGCCTCGTCCCGCATCCACCAGCCGCCGCTGCCGCCGCTAGACGGCGCGCGCGTCGCCGACTTGCTCTCCGAACTGTCCGCCAGGAGCGCCAACAATCCCAAGTACGTACTATACACTATCATCATTCATTTTATAACGCTTATTATACCACCGCAGGGCAAAAGCGTCGCTCCCCTCTTTCCATTTCTCCCAGTTGCTAGTAACTCCTACAAGTGTCAGTAGTGTTAGTGCTGCTTAATCAACCCTCGGAACCGCAGCGGCGAACCGGGGAGTACTACCACCATACCTATTTCTGCCGCCGAGCAGTAATGACCACATTATTGTATTCCGGTTTGAAGGGTTAGGAAGGGGGCCGGTAAAATTACGGGCATATGAGACCTTACAACTCTATGTCTCTGGGTGACGGGCGCAATGCAACCCAGCGTTGGTCACGTGCTTAGTGAACTCTATCACCGCAGTATCGCAGTTGTTATAGGTAGAGGTTACCGCTTAAAATCAGGTGGGTCTTCAGCTTGTCTCGTCATTTAGTCTTATATTTATTTTATTCTGTTTTTAGTATTCGTTGTTTTAGGGGCAATAAAATAGAAATACATCATCTGTGTAAAATTCAAATGTCTAGCTATCACGGTTCATGAGATACAGCCTGGTGACAGACAGACACACGGACAGCGGAGTCTTAGTAATAGCGTCCCGTTTTTACCCTGTGGGTACGGTACCCTAAAAAGATAGAGATAAACTATTATAGTTCGTCAATGTGTGGCCAAGAATACCGTTAGCTTGAGTGGTACATTATGTTCCAGGCTGACGGCGCTGCGGCCGCCGCAGCCGCGGATCCTCCCGCCCGGCGCGCCGCCCGCCGGCGCCGCGGACCACGGACAGCTGCTGCTCTCCAACTCTGCGAGGAGGCTCGAGGTATGCCGTACGCTGTGAGATATGTGAGAGCCAACTGGTAATGCTGAGTTGAATGGACATTACTTATGGGAAGATTAACACCCATTCAAAAATAAAGTAAAGTAGTGCCTAGAAGCCGTGGGATGCCGGCTGTAGAATGTAAGCTCTCTTGCTAGCATCGTCTTGGGCAACAACGTCTTTCCGTGTATCAACATCCCGCAACAATCGCGATCTATGAGCGAGGCCTATGTCCAGCAGTGGACGAGGACCGTAGTCCGCTGAGATGATGACGAAGTGCCAAAAAATGTTATCAGTTAGCTGTGTTTAAGACTTATGTTCAAAGTTACCGACTCATTCACTACCCTGGGCGTCGACCGCAAAGTTGGCTGCCCCCATCCAGTCCAGAAACACTTGAAGTGAGCGAAGGTCTTTCTTCATTTCCGACTCTTAATCCATTACAACAAGGTCCCTATTCGCAGGTCCTCCGCGCGTGCATAGCGGCCATCTTCGAGTGCCGCTACGCGGACGCGCGCAAGTCGTTCCCGGCGGTGCTGCGAGCCCTGCGCGCGCCCGCGGCCCGGCTCGCGCTCGTGCGCGACCTGCAGCGCCGCCTGCCCACCAACAAGCACCTGCTGCACCATCACCAGTTCGAGCTGCTCGTCAGGTAAGCCTGCTGCAGCTGATGGTGACAGCACAGTTCGAGCTGCTCCTCAGGTAAGCCTGGTGCAGCTGATGGTGACAGCACAGTTCGAGCTGCTCCTCAGGTAAGCCTGGTGCAGCTGATGGTGACAGCACAGTTCGAGCTGCTCCTCAGGTAACCTGGTGCAGCTGATGGTGACAGCACAATTCGAGCTGCTCGTCAGGTAAGCCTGGTGCAGCTGATGGTGACAGCACAGTTCGAGCTGCTCCTCAGGTAACCTGGTGCAGCTGATGGTGACAGCACAATTCGAGCTGCTCGTCAGGTAAGCCTGGTGCAGCTGATGGTGACAGCACAGTTCGAGCTGCTCCTCAGGTAACCTGGTGCAGCTGATGGTGACAGCACAATTCGAGCTGCTCGTCAGGTAAGCCTGGTGCAGCTGATGGTGACAGCACAGTTCGAGCTGCTCCTCAGGTAACCTGGTGCAGCTGATGGTGACAGCACAATTCGAGCTGCTCCTCAGGTAAGCCTGGTGCAGCTGATGGTGACAGCACAGTTCGAGCTGCTCCTCAGGTAACCTGGTGCAGCTGATGGTGACAGCACAATTCGAGCTGCTCGTCGGTAATAGATGTAGAATATTTCCTAACAAACTATCGATAACCTATCCATCTCAGCCCTAGGTCTGCTGTCCACGTCCACTGCTGGTCATAGGCCTCCCTCATGGATCTCTTAGATTAAAGGGGTTTGTTGCCACACTCACCACACTTTGAGTGCAGATCGTGGTGTTGAGATACGGAAAGATGCTGCTTACAAACCATATACACTCGACTATGAAGGAATTTGTTGTAATGGAGACCGCGTCTTGACATGAGTAGTGTAGGACAGTAGACACTGCACTTATCAGTTAGTAAGTAAGTAAGAAACACATTTTCTAGCACACATGACATGACACACAGTTAAACAACAAAATCCAAAATTACAGGTAAATGAAACGGCAAGAAGAATCAAACCAATAATATAAAGAGTGGGTAAGGCCCGATGTGACGAGTGAGCCAAAAGGTGACGTCTCAGCATAATGCTGCGTACCGCTCGGAAGCGGTACGCAACGCTGGTTGTAAGATTAGTGTTGATTTGTGAACGGTCGCTGTGACTGAATAGTACGATAACGAAAATAAATTTAAGGGTGAATTACAACACAGAAATCATCAACTGGTATTTATTGTGGCACATTTTTCTTAACACACTCCTTAGATACTAATTATTGTTACTACACATTAATTTATTGGTTAAAACATAGAAGTGAACGATTCAGCGTCAGGTCACTCTGAAACTTCACTAAACCTTTGAATAACGGGTCCAGTTTTTTTTAATTATTGAATTATCGATCATCAGCTGCAGTTTAATCCACATATTAACAAGCCCTTATTAGCTTCACCCTATGTAACTTTAACGGAATCTGCGAACGGTTTTAAGCCACTTGAAGGCATCAGTTTTAATTGTAACTTTGCATTCATATCAAGGACCGATGTCAATACAATAATTCCAGCATGTTTCTATAGTTTTTAAATTATAGTTTTAAACTATTATATATAGAAATGAAAAATTCAATCAAAATTTTGTCTCCGTCGGGGCTAGAACCCGCAACGTTCAGACGAACACCTTTAAAGCAGGCTGCCTTTACCATTTCGGATACGAAGACACTAACCATCGGTTCGAAAATCTTGAATGCTTATATCTTGAATTTTATAGCACCGATATCTCACTAATATTATAAAGCCGAAAGTTTGTATAGATGTATGTATGTTTGTTACCTCTTCACGTAAAATCTACCCTACGGATTGAGCGGAAACTTTGCACACATATGTATAGATGTTGACCAGGATTAACACATCGGCTACTTTTTATCCGGGTACCAACGCCTGCGAAGTGGCAGCAGGAGGATATTAATATATTGCTTTTATTATACGGATAACTCTCAGGCAAAGTTTATTGTGGACCGATGTTTCGCATGAACCCGTTATTCAGACCCCACGGAATGAGCATCGTTCAGCAGTCGTCGTCATCATTACCATCCTCTGAGAAATCGAATTCGCACTCGATGCATCCGATGTTGGCGCTGCCGTCCAGCACGCATATCAGCGCCTCGTACCGTCCGTACGCAAAATCACCCGGCAGCGTGTGTGTGTCGTATATGAAGTTACGTAATTTGTAGGTTCCCTGCAAGCAGAATAGTGTGCTATTGTCTATCATTGACAGCTTGTATAATGCACTGCTGGGCATAAGCCTCCAAATAACAGTCGGGGAATGTTAGTTTTAGGTCATAAATAACGGAAAAAATATTAAAATTAAATTTTAAATCATCAGTTTTTTTACAGTAGTCGACATGTTATTACATCATACGAGACGTAAATAAAAAGCCATTTAAAAATGTCAACTTATTCCGAACTTTAATAATGGTGCATTTGTTTACACGCTGAGTGACGTCATGATCACAGAGCAATATGGCGTCGTCAACTGCGTCCAGCGTTTTCGTCAAATTCGGTTTAGAGACATAATAATGAGATACAAAAGTGTTTTTTTATATATTCGAAAATATGACGAGACAAGTCGAAGGACCACCTGTTAGGCGGTAACCTCTACTAACCTTTGCTTACTTAATTATGCTTAATACTTAAAACTATCTTTTTCACTCTGGAGCTGTTTATCATAGGTAGGTACAGGTACAATGAACATAGACTATTTTATCCTCGTCTTCCCATACGCGAACTACGCACGTGTAACCACGGAGTGCGGCTAGTTAATAAATAAAGGCGTTACTATAACGGGCTTTACAAAGACACTATTGAGCGTGAAACAGCGATCGTACGTTGAAGAGCGAGCGTGTAATAAAAATCAAGATTAAAGATCGCGCGGCGGCGGTGTGATTGCGCGCATTTGTCGTACGAGCAATCGCGTATGTGTGGTTATATTTGACATCCCATACTGCGCTCGACAGCCCGCCTGCCAAGCGTGGTCAGTATGGCAACAACCCCCTCTTGATCTTGAAGATCCATGGGGGAGGCCTAAGTCCAGCGTTAGAAGTGGACAGTAGTCCTACGGCTTAACATTCCGCGCAGGCTCGTATTGGCGTTAAAAATAAGTTACCTTTTTCATCGGCAGTTCCGCTGGTTCGATTTGTATAGCCTCGAAGCACTCTCTGATATTTTTTTCGGCGAATTTGTTCGCGAACGCGACGAACGAGTCGTCCGCTAGTACCTGGAACGGCTTGCAGCCGCCGTCTACTTGTTGGCAGATTTCAATTCTCACCTAGAAACATAGGATATAAATAAAACAAATTTAAACGAGGGAATACAGACCTCCGGCAGATGGCCAGCAGTGTCTTTCCGTGTAGAATATCCTGTACTGCGCTCGCCAAACTGCCTGCGAAACGTGAAAGTATGGCAACAACCCCCTCGTAGCCAGTACCTACTAGGAGATCCATGACCCCGCTGCTCTCTCATCCCTTAACTGCCGTCGAGATCTCTTCGCGTCGATAACTCCACTGTGCGCGTAGTGAATCCTGTTGAGCATGTTCTGTTTCAAATCTTTTTGTGTTGCTGTTATGTCCGTTCTTCTAGTAGCTTCCTAGAAGGTATACGGAGGGAATACTGAAGACCTCCGGAAGATGGGCGGCAGCGTCTGTCCGTGTATCACCCTGTACTGCGCTCGCCAAACCGCCAGCCAAGCGTGGTGAGTATAGCAACAACCCCCTCACGGCCAATACTTGAAGATCCTTGAGGGAGGCCTAGGTCCAGCAGTGAGCATCCTGCGCGGCTCTCTTACCCCCAAACTGTCGTCGATATCTCTTTTCGCGTCGATAATGCCGCTGTACGCGTAGTGAGTCCGGTTGAGCATGCTCTGTTCCAGGTCAATGATTACTTGGTCGTTGAGCCCCTGCAAGTATGAGATACGGTAGATCTTCCATTTGCCTGGACCCTGGAACAGAAGTTTAGTTAGATTTGTAGGTTTAATGTGCGGTTTTCAGTAATAAAGACAAAAGTGTTTTCTACTAAACCTAACAGATGGAGCTGGCAAGCGGAGAAAGCAAGTTAGTGATTAATCACAATTGCTGTCATTGTCAATTAGTAATATAGTAATCAATTAGTATAAGTAATATAGTTGTTCAATTTATACCTACAGAAGATAATTTACTATATCGCTCATATGCGACAAGAACGTGACAAGTTAGAAAACGTGATTTTTCAGAAAACGACTTTGAAGTTTTCAAGTCCCTATATCTTTGTTCCTATTGAGTTTTCTAAACTTTTTATTAAAGATGTATGTGCACCAACCATTTTATTATTGAAAAAACGATGCTGAACTTTTATCCTACCCATTTTAACAATAATACCATCTTTGTTTTAAATAATGGCAGCACTTGTTACGTTTTTCTAGTAAAATAACCTTTTTTTTATTAGATATACAGACGTATCTCGTTTTATATGCTAATATTTTTGTTAAACTAACGAAATATCAAAATGAAACACGTTATTGCAGTTAAAATTTATGTAATTATGAAAATAAATATTACTAAAACACCGTCACATAATGTTGAGCTACATAAGTAAGTTATACTTTTTGTACTATTTTAATCAGTCTCGACCTTAATTAAATTACATAAAATACTTTTTGTACTCATTCTATCAGTCTCGTCAATAATTATAAGTCTTATTTTACCATGGCACACTTCTTACCCGATACAAACAATGATATCTATCAAATTCTTAACGGTAGACAATCATCGTTTTGTTACGATTAAACAATCAAAACATTTTAGCAAAAACAATCACAGTTATTTTCTATAGTACTACTGTAAGATTAACAATGGCACTTAACATTTGCACTTATTATACTAAACATATTAGAGAAAGTAATAAATCAATATTTTCACAGCACAATGTTCTAAAAAAAGTAAAAATTATAATAAAAATACTAAAAAACATGCACATTTAACGAAACTCTATGTTGCATTCAACTGTTGCATTTATAGAGATTCGTAAAAAGTTTTATAATATCGGGGAATGAGGTTTTTATTAACCAGTTCCATGAGGTCCGCTTTTTTTTTCTCGGATATGGAAGGTTTTGTGTTGTACAGTTTTTTAACTTCCACATCTATCGCCGTTTTTTTCTTTATGGCAGTCGCCCTCTTAAAATTTTCTTCTGCATAAGAGTATTTGAAATAAATAGCCCGAGGCTCCTCTTTCGTGACTTTTATTACCTTCATCTCACTGATTCTTACAGGGATGTTTTCATCATCTTTGTATAGAGTAAAGCTCATTTGGCTGCATACACTTTTCCAGTCATAAAAGTCCTCATAACACATTTCCGCTACTCTAAATGGTTCACTTTTCTTACGAGCAGACTTAATCGCACTAATAAATGCATCCGGGGAATACATAGGGCCACTTCGTAACTCTCTTCTTACTTGCTTTTCAATCTGCGAATGGGCAGAGTCCCCCTCATTTTGGGTGTGCCCTCTTATCAGATATTTATGCGTAATAGATTTTATGTTTTCAAACTTTTGAACGGCAAACAGATACATTGCAATCATAAACTTGTTTTTCTGCTGCCCTGCACAATTATCAGAATAAAATACCACATCTACATTTTCGCCAGTATTAGCAGATCTTTCTAAATATCTGAACACGCACGTCGCAATTTCATTTACACCACGATTAGCATTTGCTTCGTCCCATACAAAGCAATCCACGGTGTTCTTTTGAATGTCATAGATGGTCAGGTTAAGTACGTTTAATTTTGATTTATAATAAAACACCGAAATGTCCCCCTTGGGACATTGGAATACAGCCTGTAGGTCATACACACATACTCTTAGGTTTTCGTCTTTTTTGTCTCTTTCTTTTTCTAAGCGTGATAGATGCTTCTCTCTATGATGTGCTTCATATTCTTCCTTTTTAGATTCTTTTTCTTCAGTTGTCATATTTTTATAGCCTTCGCAAAAGTCACACAGATCTTTTTTCGGCGTGAAAAATGAAATATTGAACTGTTGTGTAAAGATTCGGTAAAACATTGTATAGTTCACATAAGATATATGTTTTGACTTGCATTTTTCAACATAATCGTTATGTAGGTCTGCGATTGTTTTACTTCCGTCTATAAAAGTCCTCTTTGAATGGGCTCGTGTATAATGCGATTCAATTTTCGGAATTGAATCTATGAACCTTTTAGCCTCTTCTGTAGTGTTTTCGTCAATTTTCGGTTGATGCCCATGACGCCCACGGTTATCCATCATTGCTGAAATATTAGTCTCTTTATTTCTCTTGCTTAATGCTGTGGTTATTGGACGATTATTTATTGCTAGCGTGTTTTTAAAAAACATTTTGCATACTCTGTATTTTTTCCCACGAGAAACTAAATGGAAAGCATTAGTGCTGGTTCGCTTGGGTTGCATCGTATTTCCTTCCAAGTCTAGCTTTAAGGTTCGTTGTTTAGGGACTATTTCTTCAGCGCAGGAAGCAATAAAAGCCCATTGCTTCTCTATCTGCCCTAAGTTCCAGTAGTCAGTCAGTACTTCATGTCGCTGCTCCTCGGAAAAATGTTCACGACACTTAAATGAACAACTCTCTTTGCACAGTGGCCCCAGCTCTCGAGCTGGGATGTTTTTTTTTTTAGTTGATTCATACGACTTCCCACAGTTCCTTAGCTTTTTTGCAATATTTTTTTTCCAGTTATCTTGATTAATCGGCCTCTTTCGTCCTTTCTTAGTAGGGGTCGAATCAGTTTGCAAACATTTATGTGCAGATGTAGATGTAGTAAGTATATTTTCAGTACCCTGAGGTGGAGCTAATCTGTCTGTAGTTATAGTGTCTATTGTATCAACTTTTTCGTTGCCGAGTATTTCCTTATTTGTTGGAATATGAGCGTCAGCCGCAATTCCTTTCTCTAAATCAGGTATTTCTACAAATGTAGACATAGTAGGTATATTTTCAGTACCCTGAGGTGGATCGAATTTGTCTGTAGTTATAGTTTTCATTGCATCAATTATTTCCTCTCTTAGCTCATTTTCATCATCACTGGAACTGTCAATGGTATTTCTGCCTTTATTTAATTTAAAATCTGGGTCTTTTACAGAATCGTCCGTATCTATAACAAGAATTTTTAGTTTTAGCTGGTATTATTTCTATCTTTTTTAGTAATGCACCAGAGTTAAAGTAAAAAAAATATCTGGTACAACAATTATTATAATTTTTACCTTCATAAAAAGATGGTCCTGACGAAGAAGAGCTGCTGCTTGTAGAGCTTGATGAGCTTGAACTAGAATCGTGACGAGGCTTGGATCGAGGCAGATCAGGGGCTTTTTTTTCCGTGAAGCATTCTAATAAGTAAAGATTTAATAATTATATTTTCCGATTGTTATTTCTATTAAAATAAATATATATTTATATATTATTTTTAATGAAACCTTACCTATTTGGTCATTTCCTGTAGGTGTTGCAAGAAGACCCAAAATCTTTTTGGATCGCGATCGTGACTCCATCTGAAAAAATAACATGGGGGTTTAAAAATGTGTCATCATCTGTAATGCAACAACTTAAGCTATCACGACAAAATGTATACATACTTTACGTCAACAACGAAATACGTGGTAATAATCGATACAAACTTAACATTTTGAGATTTTATTCATCATCTAAAACGATACATAACTTTTTATTCCGAAAAAATATAGGTTTATTGCGAGAAAAACGTGACTAGGCAGCCCAAAATTTATAAAGAAAAATATTGTTTTACAGCTAGAGTGGTTCAAAATATGATATCACGCTTTAGTAACACGGGAATAACTCAAATAGTGCACTTACCTTTGCGTCAAAAACGTGACTCGCTGACTATGTCACGTTTTTGTTGCAATTGAGCAGCACCTCACTCGTCGCGCGCACGGAGTCCACTGATATGTAACGATGTTGAAATGAACTTCATCGTTGTAAAAGGAGGGAGCAAGAACGCATCATGACGTCTCTTCCCTTCATACCAAGGTCAATTTGGGCCCTAGAAATATCCCGTTTTTGTAGCAAGTAGAGCGCAAAAAGGCGGATTTTTATAAAGTGTTATTCCATAACGATACCTGAAGCTTATAACCCGTTCTTGTCGCAAATGAGCGATATGCTTGCAATTGATTGCAAAACTGGTCCATAGTGGCGACGTGTACCTATCTGCTAGGGTTTTCAGTATGGTATTGTGACTGCCTCGCACTCTGCGGGTCGGGGATGCGGTCTCTTTACGTAGTATCATGTCGAGACCATCCTTTTGATATTCAGCAAACAATTCCGACGCAGATAACTATTCAATTTAAATACCTTCAATAATTTTCAAACCGTTAGAAATATTTTTTGCTCGGAATTATTTCACCACTACAGTAGGCAAAAATTACGACCCAGTGGTGGCGTTCCTTCCCTCAAAGGGCAAAGAGGTCTCGTGGTCGGCCAATTCTGAGATGGCGGCACCAAATGGAAGCGCAATGCGCAGATTGGCCGACAGAACCTAAATGTTAGATGCCCTGGACCGGGACAAGTGGATAAGAAGAAAGGAGGCTTCTACCCAGCGGTAGAATCCAGCGGGCTGTTTAGATTTAAACACAAAAAAATGCAACTGTTTGCGAGCTATGATGACACATATTAAAACAGTTTATGCGTTGGAAGTTGAATATGGATTGAAGAGTCGTGTGTCAGCCAAGTTCGGTGTATGTCATAAGATAATCATGTTGATAGAAATATCAACATGATTATCTTCGATTAATAATATTAAATTCTTTCGGTCTAAGAAAAATCTATTCATTTTGCTTTGCAGTGATGGTTTACAAAAACAAATAAAAAGGCTGGTTTTAATGTTACCTCTTCGATAAATGAATTGAAATATTTGCAAACGTAACACGCTTCAGACGCGGTCGGTAAAATCCAGCAAAAAGTTGCGCGATTAAGTTTCCGTTGTAACCTATAATAAAACGTAATTTGAAGTACCTAAACTAGATGATTTTAGTTTCCATCACAAAAGATAACTCTTAACGCGACTCCCAAAACATATTCCATTACAAGTAAAAACCAAATCTATAGACGAGTTACCCCAAACTAACATTGTTTCCCAATACAAGCTCGCGCACTTATCAAATTCAGTTTAGCTTCATCCATGACTTTTTATAGTATAATACCAAACTTTATCCTTTTGCAAAGTTGCAAGGAAGTTGATTAATCTGAGCAGATTTTATAGTTATTTACTCTTAAATCTATTTTAACAGGTTTAACCTGATGCAATAAAGTAACATCAAGACAAGCTTACAATCATAGATTCAGTAGCCACAAACACGACGAACCATTGCAATGTTACCGCGAGAAATAAAAATTTTAACATGTTTAACACGTAAAGGATTCTACAATGATCTGACATTGCCCTCCGTTGTGCTTAAATAAGATCACGCTGAAGGATGTTTGCCGTGCGCCGTATAGATCGTATCCTGGCTGTTGTGCTTGTTAATGCGCTGTGAATAGAGATCACGCAACAATTATACAATAAAACATTGAATACCCCACATTATTACCAATCATACTTTGACCGTTATCATCGTGTAGTTGACATGCAATGCTTGGTACCTATATGGCTCTGTATATGCGTCCTTATTGGCACGTACGGGGCATATCTTGCTTCCCAAGCTGTAGACTTCTATCTAATCTGATATAACGAACCTCTGGATCCTGACGAAGACAGTTTACGCCATCTCTGTCTGGCACCGAGAGATCTCTTTCTACTTTATTATTCATATTCTTCTACCAATTTCTCTATATAGGTCTCTCCATATCTCTCCAGATTGCGCGGTCTCCAGTTTTGCGCATCCTTTCTTTCCCAGTACCAGGTCGTCGGTCCATCTCGCTGGCTGCCTTCCCACACTTCTGCGCCCAGTTCGTGGTTTCAACTCCAGCACTTTCCTAATACATCTTTCATCGGACTTGCGGCATATGTAGCCCGCCCACTTCCACTTCCTTCTGACTGTGGTTATTGGTATGGCGGTGAGTCGGGTTATTGTAAGGATCTCGGTCATCATCTCTGTCTTCCGGACCCCTTTGGGGGTCTCCGGGTGGGGCCTCGAGGTTAGACCTCCTTACCCCGGCTTCTACTCCAGGGGCTGGACCCCTGGGTCAATCGATAATCGCCTTTCAGGCTGATTGCATTTTTTATTTTTTTTTATTATTCATCTCCCTGTGTGAGGAGGTCCCGTGGCTGTTGGAGCCACTGACCTTTGTGGTCCGGGGGTCTGGCATGCAGCGGGGCGAGGCCGTTGAGGTGGGCGTGCGGTCCGTTGTCGGCGCGGTCGAACATGTGACGCGCCGTGTGGGTCACGAAGTCCTCGATGGTTTTGATGACGTCATTTCTGACGTAGCGGCCCGCGCCCGTGCAGATCCGCAGCGTGATGTTTTGCTGAGCCTGGATGCGCTTCCGGTTGGATCTCGGTAATCCGAATCTTATCACGTAAAGAAATTGGCATTTCTCTACTCTCTCTACATAGCTCTTTCCATAGCTCTTTGGGTCACTTGCGTACAGTGTACTTATGAGTTGCCTAGTGTGCGTCCAAGTTTCGGCTCCACATACCATCACTGGAAGGACACATTGTCCAAACATGCGGCGTTTGCTAAATTATTATTTTAGTCTTTTAAGCTATGTATATTCTTTTCAATAAATTTCAGAATTATCTACTTGCCACCCATGTCTAGACAAAGAGGGCACTTACGCCACGGCGTGACGTCATTCCGTGGTACTACATACGAATTCTGTAACTACTAACAGGGTTTGTTTTTTTATAGTGTTTAACCACACTTATGTAGGTTGAACATTTTCAAAAAATGAATACTAACAGGTTCTCAGAACTTTACCAGTCGTTCTTAACTTTTGCTGTTTGTCAATAATGCCGTTATTTGTAGTTTAGATATTCTACCCAAAAATAATTGTTTATCATTGTGTCGCCTTAACTGTTTTTTTTATACGACTAAATGACGAAACAAGGCAAATAACCTCTACCTATAACCACTGCAACACCGCAGTGATCACGTTCACGAAGAACGTTATCAACGCTGCATTGCATTGCGCTCGTCACCCTGAGGCATAGAGTTGTAAGGTCTCATGTGCCCGTAATCCCCCCGGCCCCTTACCCTTCAAATCTGAACACAATGCAGATCTTTAATGCTTGGCGGTAGAAATGTGGCAGTACTTCTCCGGATGAAGTCTTCACAAAAATATTCTACTGCTACTCAACTTACTTAGATTTAGAACACTGGTGGAATTGTTGACTGTGTGTGCCTGTGAGCGCTATACGTGTATGTGCATACAGGTCGCGCGATAGTTAAAAATCGCTCTGCAAAAGTAGAAGGGGTATGCGCAGTATTCAATTCTAAGGTCTATTTGGTAATGTGCGGAGAGAGGGGGGCGGGTGTGCGCTGACGACGTCATTGGTAGATCAGTCGCTCTCAAGGTCTCAAGGTCACCTCCCGCGTTGCGTTCACGCGTCTCGATTCGTGCGCGATTGGACATATGCGCCGATTGCCCCCACTAGATTCATCGAGCGATCTTAAACCACCGCGCGACCTATACTTAGTATGTCTAAGGTAAAGGTAACATTTTCTTTATACTTGTTATTGTGTTGTCATCTATATACTTATATGTCAGCCGAGAACCTAGTGTCCTGTGGGTCTACCATGAGTTTTTCACAATATATACTCGCTAGCGACTGAAGTTAAAAAAAAATATGAAAACTTGTGCAGCGCCTCTAGCGGATAATTTTGTACTAAAATTATGAAAACTTGTGCAGCGCCTCTAGCGGATAATTTTGTACTAAAATACGCAGTAAACTGTTGTATAACAGCGACTGTAGTTTTGGCTTCATTTGCTTGCTTTGGTACCATGAGTTACAAATCTGACAGATGTCATAGTAACGTACTAATACTACTGTAGTAACGGCAGGCGATCTAACAATGACAACTCATGGTGGACACACTGGACAAACCTAATGGTAATGCACCATTTATCCGATGATAAATAAATAAGTGATTGTTGCAGGCTGATGAACTGCGCGCTGCAGTCGGCCACGGCGATCGACGAGCACTCCGTCGCGGCGGCGATGCTGCCGCTCGCCACCGCCTACTGCCGGAAGCTGTGCACCGGGGTCATACAGTACGCGTACATGTGCATACAGGTTGGTATACTGTGGAGCCGTATTCAGTACGACGACGAGCACTCCGTCGCGGCGGCGATGCTGCCGCTCGCCACCGCCTACTGCCGGAAGCTGTGCACCGGGGTCATACAGTACGCGTACATGTGCATACAGGTTGGTATACTGTGGAGCCGTATTCAGTACGACGACGAGCACTCCGTCGCGGCGGCGATGCTGCCGCTCGCCACCGCCTACTGCCGGAAGCTGTGCACCGGGGTCATACAGTACGCGTACATGTGCATACAGGTTGGTATACTGTGGAGCCGTATTCAGTACGACGACGAGCACTCCGTCGCGGCGGCGATGCTGCCGCTCGCCACCGCCTACTGCCGGAAGCTGTGCACCGGGGTCATACAGTACGCGTACATGTGCATACAGGTTGGTATACTGTGGAGCCGTATTCAGTACGACGACGAGCACTCCGTCGCGGCGGCGATGCTGCCGCTCGCCACCGCCTACTGCCGGAAGCTGTGCACCGGGGTCATACAGTACGCGTACATGTGCATACAGGTTGGTATACTGTGGAGCCGTATTCAGTACGACGACGAGCACTCCGTCGCGGCGGCGATGCTGCCGCTCGCCACCGCCTACTGCCGGAAGCTGTGCACCGGGGTCATACAGTACGCGTACATGTGCATACAGGTTGGTATACTGTGGAGCCGTATTCAGTACGACGACGAGCACTCCGTCGCGGCGGCGATGCTGCCGCTCGCCACCGCCTACTGCCGGAAGCTGTGCACCGGGGTCATACAGTACGCGTACATGTGCATACAGGTTGGTATACTGTGGAGCCGTATTCAGTAAGAATAAAGGCTCGAGCAGACCGGATGCGTATGCGTAGACGTAAGCGTAGACGTGCACGTACCACTGAGTTGTAATGTATGGAACTGCATGAGACAGGACACACCGCTTGCGTAACGTAGACGTGTGCGTCATATGTCAGTTCCATACATTACAACTCAGTGGTACGTGCACGTCTATGCATACGCATCCGGTCTGATCGAGCCTTTAAAGAGTGTTTTCTACTGAACCTAAACTACAAAACAGATGGAACTGGCAAGCGGGGAAACCAAGTTTGTGATTAAACATTATTGCTGTCATTGTCAAATTGTGTTTCCTACCATCTATAAGGTTCGAGGGTCGTATTTTTGAAGTTTTTACTTTTTAATGAAAACGCCTCATTGGCGACCTGTGTGTATAAGTATATGATAAAGATACAGGGTGTGTTATAATTACTTATAATTATGTATACTAACCCGAAAGTGCATTCAGCCTATGAAAACAAGTAGAAGAAGTACACCCTGTATAAAGATAGTCATAATACTGTAAGAGCACTGCTTTGTTTCCGATACAGGAGCACCAAGTATGGACAAGCCAGCAGTTCTGGGAGGCGGCCTTCTATTCGGACGTGCAGAGGGACATCAAGGCGTTGTACCTTCCCTGCCACCAGCGGGTGCCTAGTCCTAGGTGAGCGTGCAACTTTAGTCTAGTCTTAATGGAACTATCATCTAACTTAACTATCATAACTGAACATAATAAACACGGTAACTGAATATAGATCAGCCTTCAAATCTTATAACGGATAGACTGTGTCTTTCCACATAGACTATATATCTGTTTGTCAACTCACATTATCCTGCTACTAGGTATTGGCCTCTTTTATCCCGCCCTTGTTCCTGCGCCAAATACATTGGCATAAATTAAATATATTTCAAAGAAAATATTTGAAAAGGCAAAAATATATTTCAAAGGAAATATTTGAAAAGGCAGTGGAAGTGATTACCCTTACTTCTCTGAACAATAAAAATAAATAAATAAATAAATAAAATAAACAATACATTGAAGCGATACAAAGCTGCTTTTAAATGCAACCATTATTCCTTTAGAAGTGCCCGCCGGGCTTTTACCAGTTGAATAAGGTTGTTCTAGTATCCCAAATAGAAATGCAGTACTTTATGATTGACTGGTACAGAGAAGTTTACAGCAGCTATATTATATTTACAAATTCAATTAATTAATTTGACGCAGCGGGTGAAGATCTGCCTGCGACGCAAGAGGTGGAGGGTTCGATTCCCGCCTTGGGAGAAATTCCTGTACCATCTGCAGATATTTGTTCAGGGTGTTCTGGATAATATATATTAAAAAATATATCTATCTATGTAGTATAATATATTAATTATAGATAGATAGATAGATAAACTCTTTATTGTGTAAATCATACAGAAAATAAAAACAAAAATAACTAAAATTAACTTAAACTACAAAAACCACAGAAATACACAATGGGCGGTTTTATCGCTTAGAGCGATTTCTTCCAGACAACCTTTGGATGGAGATAATTATATCAGTCATCAAGTACCCATAACACTTAGCTAGGGCTAGATGTTGTGTAAATTGTCCAGAATTATTTATTTATATTTTATTTATTTGTTTGATCATTGTTTTTACATACTTTATTTTTCTAGGGACGACGAGGAATACATATTATTGAAAGCCCAGGAGCCAAGTGCGTTAGAGATTGCAGCGGAACAGATGAGATTATGGCCTAGTTTACCTCAAGGTAAGGTTACTTATACAGTATCACAGTACATCACTATTATATTTTTTATGATTCAAATCAAAAGCTAACTAAAAGTAAATATAATTATCATAATGGCTCTTAAAAAAACGTAATTAAAGGCATGTTGTGCTACACAGAGGGCACTTACGCCACGGCGTGACGTCACTGCGTGGTACTTCATACTAATTTTGTACCTACCAACAGGGTCTCAGAGCAAAAATTAAAAACGGCTGGTACGTTTTTAATTTTTGCTGTTTGCCAATATTTACTTTGTAGTTAAGATATTCTATCAGCCTGCAGTCAGCATCTCTATTTTCATCATTATCATCATCCACCCACAGTCCGACTTCACGCCCTGCTGGGTATTCTCATCCCTTAGTTTGTGCCATCCGCCACGATCCTGCGCTAGTCCGATCCATAGTTCTCATATCTTTAACCGACGAAAAAAAGTAGGTTTCTCAATTCGACCGTATATAATTTAAGTGTTTACACTTGTCTTATTTCCAGATAAGCAGCGAGAGTTCATAGCTCGGGAGCAGTCGACCCTGTACAGCCAAGCCATCCACTACGCCAACCGAATGGTGTACCTCCTTTTGCCGCTGGACGGCGCGGGCCGGCGCGCCGAGGCGAGGGGCGACGACGCCGACCGAGCCAGCAACAGCATCACCAACAGGTACCAGGCTACATCTACATTCTGTTGCCGCTGGACGGCGCGGGCCGGCGCGCCGAGGCGAGGGGCGACGACGCCGACCGAGCCAGCAACAGCATCACCAACAGGTACCAGGCTACATCTACATTCTGTTGCCGCTGGACGGCGCGGGCCGGCGCGCCGAGGCGAGGGGCGACGACGCCGACCGAGCCAGCAACAGCATCACCAACAGGTACCAGGCTACATCTACATTCTGTTGCCGCTGGACGGCGCGGGCCGGCGCGCCGAGGCGAGGGGCGACGACGCCGACCGAGCCAGCAACAGCATCACCAACAGGTACCAGGCTACATCTACATTCTGTTGCCGCTGGACGGCGCGGGCCGGCGCGCCGAGGCGAGGGGCGACGACGCCGACCGAGCCAGCAATAGCATCACTAACAGGTACCAGGCTACATCTACATTCTCTACTAACTAGGCTACAAC
This sequence comes from Pasiphila rectangulata, assembly GCA_963082625.1. NCBI lineage: Eukaryota > Metazoa > Arthropoda > Insecta > Lepidoptera > Geometridae > Pasiphila > Pasiphila rectangulata. The sequence goes on along the minus strand of OY720253.1, from coordinate 14,150,975 downwards.
TAGATTCACTTGTAATGGCTAAAACTAGATATATATTTAATTTTATTTTTATTTCGGTACAATAAACAACCACGACGCCGACCGAGCCAGCAATAGCATCACTAACAGGTACCAGGCTACATCTAAATTCTGTACTAACTAGGCTACAACTAGATTAATTCAATTATAATTTTATTTATTTCGAAACAATAAACAACCACGAGAAAAAGGTAGGTATCAATAAGATTCACCACTAACTAGGCTAAAACTAAACTCACTGCTAACTAGATCAGAATTAAATTCACTATTAACTAGGCTGCAACTAGGTTTACTGACAGTTATACAGTCACAGTGTGTCCCAGTACAAAGGTCCATCCTGGTCGCAGATGGCGGGACTAACTCCATGACCAGACCGGTATAAGTAGATGTAGGAAGATGAAAAGGAAGGCCTATGTCCAGCTGTGGGATCCAGCAGACTGTTTAGATAAAATTTCATCAGTCACCCGGTACCCATAAACATGCTCTGCTTATTTCACTATCAAAATTGAATGAATGAATGAATAATTAATGAATATTTTTATTACCACAAACAATATAATTTTCACAGTGCCTTACTAGCTAATTAAACTTAGAGAAATAGAGAATAATCTGGATCAGCACCATGAGGTTTTGGACATACTTACCGTGCTAGTCTAAACTGTGTTACGGCGAAGTAGCTCTTTTTTCCCCATTAATACTTGATCAAGAATATTTTTCCTTCAATTATAGTATAATTTAAACCTAACTTAGAAGCTATTGTGACGTGAGATAACTTTTTACAAAATGAATATTTTGTAAAAATATCCTCGTTTTACCTACTTCGGCAGTAGTTCGAAGAACGTGTCGGATAAACTTCGACGTTATAATACTACGTGAGTAATCCTCGTATTTTCAAAATGAATGCTCTGCTAACCTTGGGCGCTTGTTTTATCGTCATCATCATCTGAACTGTAAGAAATCCACAGCTGGACATAGGCCTCCCTCCTCGCAACTCTTGGCAGGCGGGTTGGAGCGCAGTACGGGGTGATGGTACACGGAAATACGCTGCTGCCCATCTGCATCCATGGATAAGAGAGGAGTGGCAACATTCTACTGCCTGCACCCATCATCCGTCAATGTCCAGCATCAATTATTTATTATTTATTTGTGCATAGGAAAGGCCTGTTTAACAGGGTCACCTTCGCCACTTGTAGCGTTAGACTTTCACTACTTCAGGATAGGTTGTTCTCAGGGATGTTTGAATTGAAAAGAGCTCGTAGCACGATGTCAACAGTATAGTAATAAACAAAAGGAACAGGGTAACGAAACAAGGGATAGAAAACACAATCAATCAGTGAAACTACGAGAAAACAATAATGTCTCAGCGCTGCGCTCGAAATGTTTTGAATGTGTATTGTTTAACGTATTTGAAAGAGCTTATTCTTTCCAACAGTGTAGCAGAGTCGGACAGCGTCGACGCAGAGTCGGGCTTCGAAGAGGCGGATCCAGGCGAAGCAGGCAACAATGTCATCAAGATGGTCTCCAGATTCGTAGATAAGGTACGGCCTGTTATAAATAACTACCTGCACTCCGCGGTTTCACCCGCGTAGTTCTCGTTCCCGTGGAAATACTGAGATGAAATATATATATAGCCTGTGTTACATAGGGATAATGTAGCATTCTATTGGTGAAATTATTTTGAAAATTGGTCCGGTAGTTTTTGATTTTATTCTTTACAAACATACAAAACACAACATACAAATATTTTCGCTTTATAATATTGAGAGATTTAAACAGCATCTGCAACAGGTAACAGTGCTGTACGGGATGCTGCGCTGCCTGAAACATTAATCATCATGTCAGCCGTAAAACGTACACTACTGAACACAGGCCTCATGGATCCGCATGAGGAGTATGCATGTTGAGTCATGGATTAGGCTTGCCCTGCACCTATACCATCCTCATAGCTTAGTGAGCTATTAGTCAAAGGAATGAATAGGTCAGTACATCTGAAGCTGCCTAAGCCACTGGTTTCCTCACGATGACTAACTTCACCGTTATAGCACGTGTTAAGTTAGGCGCAAATAAATTTCTGATGTATTGACCTGTTCTTTCCTCTTAATAAGAAAGGATAGCATAGAAGCCAGTCAAGCCTAATCATCAATGTCCCAGGCACTGCAGCGTCCCGTACAGTATGAATACCAGTTGGTGACGCTGCATAAAAGGCCTTAATTTTAAACCGACTTCAAAAAAAGGAGGTTTCTTAATTAGACCGTATATATTTTTATACTTGTTTTATCAAAACATTCAATATTGTTACTTAGGTTTGTACAGAAGGCGGCGTGACTGCGGAACAAGTGAGGTGTCTGCATCAGATGATTCCGGGCTCAGTTCATATGCACCTAGAGACGTTGGACGCCGTCGCCAGAGAGAGCAGACGACTGCCGCCCGTGCAGAAGGTAGGAATAGAGCTTAGACTGGAGCGACCCAACGTCCAAAACCTAAATTCTATGCTTTCACGGTTTGCGTAGAAGGCGCCGTGACTGTGGAACAAGTAGGGAGTCTGGTCTGGTCTCGGGCTCAGTTCATATGGACCTAGAGACGTTGGAAGCCGTCGCGAGAGAGACTGCTAGAATACCGCCCGTATAGAAGGTAGGAATAGAGCTTAGATTGGAACGACCCAACGTCCAAAACCTACATATATTCTATGCTCCCATTGTTTGCAAAGGTGGCGTCACTGCGGAACAAGTAAGTTGTCTGGTCTGATCCCATCTCAGTTCATATGCACTTAGAGACGTTGGCTCAAGGATCGGTCGGATCAATGTAGGCTCGAGGCCCACCGGAATTGTTTTCTTTGTATTAGGTTTTCCATCCCTTGAAATGTTCTACCTGTGTGTCTTACATTACAAATAACAATTCAATCCTTCTCTTTTCTAGAAAATAATGTAATTTAAATTCCACAGCCTCGAATAGTCGCCCCAGCCCTAGTACCGGGCGAGGCGGTGTCGGCGCCGGCGCTGCGGGCCTACCTCGTGAGCGACGGCCGCGAGACGCCCTTGCTGCCGGCCGAGGGCGCGCTGTTCCTCACCAACTACCGGCTGGTGTTCAAGGGCACGCCCACCGATCCCTATGGTAAGTGTTACACAAGATAAGAGTATGGTTTCTAGCGAGATGGTATTAATTATATCTAGGGTTGTAAGATTTAATTACCACTGGCGGGCGTGTTTCGTCAGTGTGGTGTCGACAACTGCTATCTTTTCAATACTTTCTCATAAGTCGTAAACCCATTATAGGCGGGGGGATAAACCCTATAGTTAGACAATTGTCGCCAATTTGTACATATGTTTTCTCTTGTTTTTCTATTATTTGTGTTTCTTTTTGCATTAATAAAATGTTAATTAATTTATTCAATAGTTCCGACGCTAAAGTAGCGAGACGCCCTTGCTGCCGGCATAAATAGAGTACATGTAAATTTGATGAATTAATAAATAAACAAATATTTTAACACGAATGATCTGCTATATTGGCCTTATGAATAAGCTTAGAGTCGTTCAACTTGCTATGGAGAAGGCTATGCTCTACGGATTCAGAAATGAGGAGATACGCAGAAGAACTTACCGACATAGCCAGATGGATTAGCACGTTAGACGACTATTATACGATTAGACGTGGCAACGGGCAAGCCATATAGTGCGCAGAATGGATGGCCGATGGGGCCGCAAAGTTCTCAAATGGAGGCCACTGACCGGCAAGCGTAGCGTAGGACGTCAACCTACAAGATGGGCAGACGCCTTGGTAAGAACCGCAGGTTGGCGTTGGATGCAGGCCGCTTCCAACCGCAGTACGTGGAGATCACTGAGGGAGGCCTTTGTCTAGCAGTGGACGTCCTACGGCCGATATGATGATCTGCTAAACACTATGGTATTGGTTCCAGCGTGCGAGCAGACCGTGGTGCGCTCCTTCCCGCTGTGCTCGCTGACGCGCGAGAAGGCGGTGCGCGCGCACTACCTGCCGCACCTGGAGCAGTCGCCGCACGAGGGCCTGCAGCTGCGCTCCGCCACATTCCAACTGATCAAGGTAAGTGCGCGCGCACTACCTGCCGCACCTGGAGCAGTCGCCGCACGAGGGCCTGCAGCTGCGCTCCGCCACATTCCAACTGATCAAGGTAAGTGCGCGCGCACTACCTGCCGCACCTGGAGCAGTCGCCGCACGAGGGCCTGCAGCTGCGCTCCGCCACATTCCAACTGATCAAGGTAAGTGCGCGCGCACTACCTGCCGCACCTGGAGCAGTCGCCGCACGAGGGCCTGCAGCTGCGCTCCGCCACATTCCAACTGATCAAGGTAAGTGCGCGCGCACTACCTGCCGCACCTGGAGCAGTCGCCGCACGAGGGCCTGCAGCTGCGCTCCGCCACATTCCAACTGATCAAGGTAAGTGCGCGCGCACTACCTGCCGCACCTGGAGCAGTCGCCGCACGAGGGCCTGCAGCTGCGCTCCGCCACATTCCAACTGATCAAGGTAAGTGCGCGCGCACTACCTGCCGCACCTGGAGCAGTCGCCGCACGAGGGCCTGCAGCTGCGCTCCGCCACATTCCAACTGATCAAGGTAAGTGCGCGCGCACTACCTGCCGCACCTGGAGCAGTCGCCGCACGAGGGGCTGCAGCTGCGCTCCGCCACATTCCAACTGATCAAGGTAAGTGTAATGATGATATCATATATCTTTCATTGTTCTTGATTATAAATGTTAGTGTTGCTACGCCCTTGCAGGGTAAGATATATGTACCTATAGCATCCTAGTATTGTATAGTAATAAAGTATGTAACCCGCAGGTGGCCCTGGATGAGGAGGTGACCAGCGAGTGCGCGGAGTCGTTCCGCAAGCAGCTGGCGCGCATGCGCCACCCCGAGCAGCCCCTGCTGCACTTCGCGCTCACGCCGCGCGCGCCGCCGCCGCCGCCGCACGACAGCGGCAAGCACCACACGCTCAGGTGCGCACTCACACCGCGTCTCTCACCATAGTCGTTCCGCAAGCAGCTGGCGCGCATGCGCCACCCCGAGCAGCCCCTGCTGCACTTCGCGCTCACGCCGCGCGCGCCGCCGCCGCCGCCGCACGACAGCGGCAAGCACCACACGCTCAGGTGCGCACTCACACCGCGTCTCTCACCATAGTCGTTCCGCAAGCAGCTGGCGCGCATGCGCCACCCCGAGCAGCCCCTGCTGCACTTCGCGCTCACGCCGCGCGCGCCGCCGCCGCCGCCGCACGACAGCGGCAAGCACCACACGCTCAGGTGCGCACTCACACCGCGTCTCTCACCATAGTCGTTCCGCAAGCAGCTGGCGCGCATGCGCCACCCCGAGCAGCCCCTGCTGCACTTCGCGCTCACGCCGCGCGCGCCGCCGCCGCCGCCGCACGACAGCGGCAAGCACCACACGCTCAGGTGCGCACTCACACCGCGTCTCTCACCGTAGTTAGTTGTGCTCCAAGCAGTGATGTCTGCATCGCTATGCTCCGGCTTCAACGGTAAGGGGGCCGGTGGCACATGAGACCTTGCAATGTCCATGTCTCAGGGTGACGGGCGCAATGCAATGCAGCGTTGATCACGGTGCTTTGTGAACGCGATCACTGCGATATTGCAGTCCAAATATGTAGGTAGAGGTTACCGTTTAACATTAGATGGGCCTTCGGTTTGTCTAGTCATTTAGTCGTATAAAAACAATCTTAGCTGTAGGACGTCTACTCCTGGACATGGGCCTCCCTCGTGGATGTCCAAGTACTGACCATAGAGGGTCGTTGTTAGTCACCACGCTTGGCAGGTTGGACGGCGCAGTCCATGATGTTGATACACAGAAAGATGCTGCTGCCCATCTTGCGGAGGTATCCCTTACAGGATTCTTAATGCATCCACGGGCAAGAGAGGAAGAGCAACGTTCTAATGCCCGGACCCCACGGCAGGGATACCTATTTGATACTGCTGGTTGCTGGCAACAGTCTTTGACTTTGAGACTCCCCACCTTGCTTTGGTTTCGGCATTGCAGTCTCTGTGATGAGGCGCGCGCCGCCCGTAATGCCGTCACGAGTGGGTATTCTGGGGTGAAGCGATCATCAACTCTTTGGAAACTAACTTTATTTTGCAAACTTACTGTTTAGGCAAAAATCAGCAGACCGCTGAGGAGACCAGCGGGAATCGGCCAATAACTGTAACTGTTTAAGCATACGGAAATACAATTGATTGAAGACGGATTGTTGAAATTACTGGATATTTCGGATTTAAAGGGGGCTACCCTTTAAATCCGACAACAAGTTTAACACATTTATGCTTCAAGTTTACCAAAATATGTACGAATGTATGATTTTAGGTAAAAATTCTTATATTTTTCAGGGGATTCGCTAAGAAAACTCTGCTGAAGACCGCGAGAAAAGCGGGCCTGAAGCCGAAACCGCCCAAACGCCAGAAGTACGTGCTGCCGTCGGCCGACGCGAGGTCGCTGACCTCCCCGCCTCTCATGTCTTCCCTATCGGCTGATACCTTATCTCGTGAGTAGATTTTGACCTAGATATTAAGACGACGCATTGACAATGGTGATGTTGGCGGTTGGGTTCACGATTAGTTAACTATTTATTAAAACAGACAAAAGACAAAATCTGTTCTATAAAACTAAAAATTTTCACTTTACAGATAAACGAAACAGATTTATGCTTCTAAATTTACGCCCATTTGAAAATCGTGGTTGGATTTTACAAATTACCAATAGTTTTAATTTTTAACGAGACTTTTCATTTTAAGTTAGCTCTTTGCGTCAGTTGGTATGCAAGTTTAGATAAACCATTATTTGAATGTAATTGTTTGCGTTAAATGCAGACTGAGGGGGGCAGCTGCACAACAAACTGATGGGAAATAACTACTTGTTTTCATTCTCGTTTCTATTTTCGACAGTTTGTGAAACTAAGATCAGCATCGTCTCATAAACTAATACATTTGGTATCCTAATTATGAATAAACATTTATTTTATTATCATATAATGAGTGTCTGGTATGATGTTGCTAATTAAATATGTATTTATATTTTTTTTCGTAGTTGAAGAATTGGACCTTGGCGGTAACGACGTCACGGAGCCGCCCGCGGCGCGCACGCTGGAGCGCGTACGGGAACGCGCCTACGCGCGCGACTGGGCGCGCCTCGGCCTCGCCGCCTCCCCCTACCGCCTGGCGCACGCCAACGCCGTCTACACGCTGTGTCGCAGGTACACTCGCACACACACACTCACACCGACACTGCCTACGCGCGCGACTGGGCGCGCCTCGGCCTCGCCGCCTCCCCCTACCGCCTGGCGCACGCCAACGCCCTCTACACGCTGTGTCGCAGGTACACTCGCACACACACACTCACACCGACACTGCCTACGCGCGCGACTGGGCGCGCCTCGGCCTCGCCGCCTCCCCCTACCGCCTGGCGCACGCCAACGCCCTCTACACGCTGTGTCGCAGGTACACTCGCACACATACACTCACACCGACACTGCCTACGCGCGCGACTGGGCGCGCCTCGGCCTCGCCGCCTCCCCCTACCGCCTGGCGCACGCCAACGCCCTCTACACGCTGTGTCGCAGGTACACTCGCACACACACACTCACACCGACACTGCCTACGCGCGCGACTGGGCGCGCCTCGGCCTCGCCGCCTCCCCCTACCGCCTGGCGCACGCCAACGCCCTCTACACGCTGTGTCGCAGGTACACTCGCACACATACACTCACACCGACACTGCCTACGCGCGCGACTGGGCGCGCCTCGGCCTCGCCGCCTCCCCCTACCGCCTGGCGCACGCCAACGCCCTCTACACGCTGTGTCGCAGGTACACTCGCACACATACACTCACACCGACACTGCCTACGCGCGCGACTGGGCGCGCCTCGGCCTCGCCGCCTCCCCCTACCGCCTGGCGCACGCCAACGCCCTCTACACGCTGTGTCGCAGGTACACTCGCACACATACACTCACACCGACACTGCCTACGTATATAAAAAATAATAAATGATATTTGACTTACGCAATATTTGAAAATCTGTCCTTACTGTCTGTAAGTGATAAACAACATGCTAAGATCTAACACAAAGATAATTTGTTCCTTATTTGTCCCCAGCTACCCGGCAGTAATACCAGTACCTGAAAACATCGGCGATGAATCGCTGAGGCGGATAGCACGGTGCTACAGGCAGGTATGTTGGTCGCAACCTCATCGGGGTTTACTGACTGTTTATTGATTAACTTTATTGATTCATTGACTGCCTCCGTGATGCAGTTTTGTTTATTAAACCCGCCTGAGACGCAGAACGGGACAAATGATATTTTTCTGCAGATATTTCCCGCCTGCCAAGAGTGGTGAGTATGGCAACAACCCCTCATGATCAGTACTTGGATCTCATAGTCCATGAGGGAGGCCTATGTCCAGCAGTGGATGTTTTATGGCTGTGATAATGATGATGAGGATTAGTGGGTATTGTTCTAAGTTATGTTATTAAGAAGGTATTTACAAAAAATAAGTTCTCATTCAATCATCAGGTACCAGCTCTGTCCTTACTTTGGGGCTATACTGTGCTGTGTGCAATGTCCAGCATTATTTATACTTATATATTATACATATTTATTTTTACCACTAGAGCAGTTGGGCAGAGTGACGGTGTGTGAACGGCACGTAACGGATGCCACTGGACGAGAAATGAAATAATGTTTGCCTCAAGTATGGTTTTACAAAGATGTTTGTATACTTATAGTTAGACATCACACACTTGACCGGACTATTCAACATGCAAATGTTGAAATTAAGGTACTACGCAAATATTATAAAATCTTTAAACAGTATTGACTAAAATTATAAAAGAACAAAGTAAATATTATAATATTTTTTTATAATTAAATCAAAATGTCATGTTAGTACAATAAATATGTCAATTATTCTAATAATTCTGATATTGTGTAAAACTGTTTGTCATGCAACCAAAATTTTAACTCATGTTCGAAACGCCTAATTGGTAGGTCTTTAATATCTGTTGGAATTTTATTATAAATGCGTCCACACATTGCAAAACAGCTTTTTTTTTAAAGGGCAGTTTTGGGAATTCACGATCTCGTACACATTTAGTAAAGATGTCACCAGTTTTACTAAATTGGTCAAAATTTTCCATAACAAATTTAGCAGCTTCAAAAATGTACATGCTTGATGATGAGTGTTAAAAGCTTGAGCTTCTTAAAGATGGGCTTACATGACTCCCAGGGCGGTATACCGACTATAGCCCGAATGCATTTTTTTCTGTGCAATACGAGTACGTAAGTACGAGTCAAGTCGAAGACGATAAAATGGCCCAAATTGTGGGAGCCCTATGTCCAGCAGTAGACTAATATAATATAAACTTTATTTCAGACAACTATAGATAAGTAACAAGATGTAAAGTACTAAATCTAAGGTCCATATAATATATACCTTACAGACTAATACAGACTGGTGATGAAAACCCTTAATGATAAAAGATGACTACATTTTAATTGTTAGTCCGTCATGTAGATTAACAAAATCGATTGGACACGTATATTTTTTTATCGTATTCTAAAAATAACAAATCCTAATAGTATTATGACGTCACGAGCCCCCCCCCCCCCATTCCTAAACTTCAACTCGCTTTAATCCAAGTATTGTTTCATCGTGCCTATTGTTTGCTTGAGTATACCTATTGACGTCTTGTTCCAGGGGAGACTGCCGGTGGTTACGTGGCGGCATCCCAGAAACCACGCGCTTCTAGTCAGGTAAGAACAGCTTTCTGAATATCTCACGTTAATGCAAACAGGAGCATTTAGTTTTCTTTAATTTTACATTTTGAGTGAAATGTGAACGAGGTCGTAAAACCGTCATCGAAGCGGCTAAACGCTCATTCCCCGTCGCGTGTGAGGTTGTTCAACTGAATCTGTTTTGGTTAATACCTACCTAGGTGAGGTACCGTGGTTGTTCAATGATAAGGGAAAGTCAATAAGTGTTTATTCATTGAAGTAAAAACTTAGAATAGCCAATTTACAAAAATAAAGCACATCAGCGAATGTCGTTCTAAACAGAAAGGTTTAAATTCAAAAGATTTAGCTTGAGGACGTTCGCTGCTCTGCGTTTTCGCTAGCGCAATCTACACATTGTCTAAAATCAGCATCGCCATCTAGTTCTATGTTATGTAATGTACGAGCTTCGTATATTGACCTACATAATTATATCAACCTAGCTAAATGCTATGTAATTCGGCATCGTTTAGTTTTACTTGTAAAATCGTATTTTGTAATATGGGTCTTTGCCTGAAATAAAGTGATTTTATTTTATTTATTATTTATTTTATTTATTAAGCAATGGGTTCGCATTTCGCTATACAACCGAGCGCGTCTTATTAATATCATCAGTAGCAAAATTCTTAAACATATACAATTCAAATTTTTGTCGCGAACTACTTAACATTAGACAAAATCTATTATGTAATTAAGGTATATATGGTATCAACAGATATGCAGAAATATATATGCTATTTTAATGTAATTTATGTTTACCAGATCAGCGGCGCCGCATCACAAGGGCGTGATGGGAATGCTCAAGTCCACGCATCAGAACCCGGCGGCGCAGAGCGGGACGGAAACCACCTCTAGCTTAGAACAGGTAAGGTCCATTAGTAACATCTCTTGCAAAGACCAATGCCCGTGGATGCAGTAAGAGCGTGCTAAGGGATACCTCCGGAAGATGGGCTGTACCGTCTTTCCGTGTATGAACATCTGCGCTCGCCAACCCGCCTGCCAAGCGTGATAAGTATGGCAATTACCCCTCACTGAGATCCATGATGGAGGCCTGTGTTCAGTTGTCACTTACTGTGTGAATAGTATTTTATTGTAACGCTGTCTCCAGGAGCGACTGCTCGCCACTCTGGCGGCGTGCACGCCGGCGCGCGGCGGCGGCTCGCTCGAGGACTCCAGCCTCAGCCTGGACTCGCTGCTGCTGGGCGCCGCCGACGAGCATCACCACACGCCGCTGCTCGCCAAGGCGCACGGCACTCTGAGGTATGCACCCTCGACGCGGGAAGCCCAAACCATTGTGCGAGGGGCGTGTGCGCGCACGTCACCCGTCCCCTAAATGCTGACGCACCAGCTCGCCCTCCACTCAGCCCGCGCAATCGTCCATCACTTGCTACTGCTAACAAATACACTTCCGCATTCGTACATTGATAACTTTACATTGCAAATGCTGTTTTGGGCTGTTGAGGTTTTATCATTAGGTCCGTCAAAGATACACAGTATCGGGCTTGAACGTTTTGTATTCTGCAGAGGGGGGCGTGTTATAAAATGATGCGCTTCACCTTCTCTGAGGAGTCAGATGAACCTAGGAACTCGCAGGGGCGTGGTCTCCAGGAAGATTTGCTGTCCAGCGGCCGGTGGCTATTGTCGGCCTGGTCGTACATTCGCCGCTCCCCGCTCCTGTGCAGACTCGCAGGGCAATGTTCTGCTGGGCCTGCGTCTCTTGCGGCTCGTATGTCAGTCGTGAGCGGATGTAGGTTTTGTATAAATAAAAAAAAAAAAAAAAAAATCATTTATTGCGTAAAATCAAATTAACAGAGTGTGTTTGGCTCTGACTCCTAAACTAGGGTTACCTGTATGTCAGGAGTCAGGTCCTTCCAATAGTGATTACTGTCTTAAAAAAAATGTTTATCTTAACTAAATCCATACATATAATTAAACGGCATTAATTTATTTATATTACTAATTACATTGTAGATTTAAGAATGTCAATTTGCATGACATAATAATCTTATAAAATAGAAAATTTAAATTTATGAATTTTAATTACATAAAATAATACAATTAAATTAATAAGCAAGAAAAAAAAATAGAATACTAAAATAAATACCAGATAGTTTACCTATGGTGTTATGTTTTATGATGTAAAGTGAACAAATAATTTAACATAACAATGAATAGTGTAATTCACAAGTCTTTCAAAAGTAATAAGAAAAGGGAAAAAAAAACTATTTCATAATTAGACTTTCCGTCTCACTGTAGTCCATATCCCTCAACCAAGTCGCAATCTTCTTTTTAAAAAGGTAATTAGATATTGTCTTTATATCCTTGTTAGATGTTAACAGCTTATTGTAAATGACAGGTGCGATGAAGTTGTAGTGCCTTTTAGCCATATTACATTTGGTTTGTGGCAGAGGACATCGATGAATGCGTTTATTACAATGTGGAAGTGAGGGAACAGTATATCTGTGGTAGCGTCGTAGACATTGTGAAATAAACAATTGACGAACACTAAGAACTTCGGCCTTTTGGTAAACCTCTCTTGTTGGATACCTAAATGGGAGGAACATCATCACCTTAAGTAGCGCTCGCTGTGCTCGCTCTACTTGGATCAGGTGGCTTTTACACGCTCCACCCCATACACTTATTCCAAAATTCAAAATACATTGGCAGAGGGCTTTGTATATCTGGATTCGCGTAGGCATATCAGCTACGAAACGAAGCTGTTTGAAAGCATAAATTAGGCTACGAACTCTACTTGCAACTGCTTTTATATGAGGGGCCCAAGTCATGTTGTCATCAATAGTTATGCCCAGATATTTGATTGATTTGGTATTCTGGAGTACGGGGCAAGTGCATTGAAAGTTATTGGTTACGTCACGAGTTCTGTTGCAAGGATATGTGTGAATTTTTATACTATACGTTTCACTAGGGCTTCCGTGTTTTGTTCTACTAAAACATAAATACCTCGTTTTGGAAGTATTTAAGGTCAGTAGATTACTTTCCAACCAACTAGTGACATTTGCAAGTTCTGTTTCTACCAAGTCTTTTAATTTTTCCCAAGTATCACTACAGAATAAAAGAACGGTATATATATAACGGTATACCCCCATCTTCGTCCTCTCGGCTCACATGTCAGTTACTGTGACGGTGACAGTTCGCTAACAATACATAGGACACACAGGACAGCGTATGTTAGTATTGCATAATAGATATATGTAGCGGCAGTCGATTTAAGATGTGCAATTAATTATTTTTTATAAATAATTGATAAATTTCCAGTGTATTGGGCAGAAACAGCGGCGGCAAAGGCGGCGCCTCGTCGACCACCACGCGGCACTTCGGCCGGTGGGGCTCGCTGAAGGACCGGCAATGCAGACAACCCTCGCACCTGGAGCTGTACCAGCCTAGGCAGAGGCTATCCACAGCTGACGTGGACTCTGGTGAGATCTCTATCATTACTTCAGCCGAAGGTTCAGAATTTTGTTAAAGCCATTATACAAGTATATAGGTACCAAAAGATCCTAAGCAAAATATCAGCATTCCTTTCCATTTTGGTTACTGGATGCGAAACATCATCAATTGCGCTGGAAGCGAAACCTGACTGGGTTATCAATTAAAGGCCAAGACTGACTTTCTAGCTTTGAGTGATTTCTAGATGACAACCAAAGTCCATACCGTTAGGCGTTTTGTCTATATGGATTACTAGCTCCTGCCCGCCGCTTCGCATGCGTTGTACCCGAATAAAAAGTAGCTTATTTGTTAATCTTTGTCAACGTCAATACCAAAGTTTGTGTTTGTGCAAAGTTTCAGCTCAATCCGTAGCCAAGTATTTGCGTGAAAAGGTAACAAACTTTCGGCTTTATAATATTAGTGGGATTGTATTCCAGTGTCAGGCGACACTGGGTCCCGTCGCGCGGCCCTATACATCGTCTGCGACAAGGGCTCCGCTGGCGCGGTGCCCGGCGGCTGCGAGACGTTACCCGTGGAGTACCCGGAGCCCCGGGCTGCGAGGCACGCCTTCAAGAAGCTGATGCGAGCCGCCGTGCCTTCAGCGCCAACCGCGCCGGATCACCCTGGATTTCTGAGGTAACTTAGACGTCGAAATGCATCCTTAACCATAACCTATGTGGGATCCACAGCTGATCGAAGTCACAGGATCATCAAGCTTGTTACACCGTTCCACCGTCTTATATTATAATAGATGAGGATGGTCGAGTGTCTAGTAGGTTGGATAGTAGAGTCCTTAAAAGCGATCTGCTACAACAAGAGAGGTATCCCATACTACCTTCTCGTCTGGTTTGGCCGCCACCCACTCGGCAATAATATCAATGTCACAGGGTACAAACAGTTTCATCTTCCAGTGCGAATGCGCAGCAATAACCGAAGCAGCTACATCAATGATCAGAAGAGGCATCAACAACTACAACATCCGTAACCTCTCTGATAGTACAGCAGTATTCCGCGCTCTAAAAGCCAGTTGCTGCAGCTCCAAGCTTATAAACGAATGCCACACGACCCTGGAAAGCCATGCAAATTGCCATGAAAAGTGACCATTCAGTGGATCAAAGGACATCCCCAGAGAGTTACCCTCTAGGGAATGACGCCGCGGACGCACTGGCTCGAAGGGGATCGGAAACGGTTACCGTAGGCCCTGAACCGCTCCTCCCTTTACCCTTCTCACAACTTCGGAGTTGTGAGAAGGGTAAAGGGAGGAGCGGTTTAGGGTCAGGGCCAGGATTGGTCCTGGACTAGGCTTCAAACCAGAGACTTACACAACACACGTTGGACAGGCTTGCCAGACTGCCGATAAGCAAGAGCAGCGCTTCTAACGCCATCACCAAAGCACTCATTGAGCCTACTACAACTACAAAGAACGGACCTGAGGACAGTGGTAGGGACACTAACGGGCCACTGCACCCTTACCAAACACCTCTTCAACATCGGAGCCACAGACAGCCCCCTCTGCAGAGGATGTCTGAAGGAGGTCGAATCAGCTGCCCACGTAGTCCTGGAATGCCAGAGAGTAACAGCACAACAACAACAAACAAATCCTCAAACAACCGAGGTCACTCCGTGAAGCCTGTGAAGACCCCAGGGAGATTCTGCGCTTCTGGTCGGAGTTGGGCTGGCTATGCTAGCCAGACACCTCACGCATAATGGACCAACTTGGAGTCTAAATGCGGAAAAGGGAGTCATACACATACATACATATGTATGTACATACATACACCCACTCGGCATTGTCATGCCCAATCAACCAATAAACGCGCGGTGTCTTCAGGCGTCCCCTGGACTCCTTTATAGCATCACGGCTGAACTCCAGACTTCTACTTCACATAGCGATAGAACGCGGTTCCAGACATCTGCGACAAGCGCTCCGCGGGCGCGTCATGCATCCTACAAAACCCATAGGGTGAGCCAAGTCCAGAGGATCATCAAGCTGTATGTGCATCCTACAAAACCCATAGGGTGAGCCAAGTCCAGAGGATCATCAAGCTGTATGCATCCTCAACCACAAATGAAAACCGGTGACAATTTTTCTATTAAGCAAATCAGTTCAATCCTTAGCTGCGTTGCTCCAATCCTTCAGAAGTGCATCGACCACCTGTCTCCTTTTAATATGGAAAAAAATGTGATTCGTGCTTATTGTAACATTGTTTGCAGACTGATAGAGGAGTCGGGCTGGCTGTGGCAGCTGCGGGCCGTGTTCCAGCTGTCGGGCGCCGTGGTGGACCTGCTGGACCTGCAGGGCTCCTCGGTGCTGCTGTCTCTGGAGGACGGCTGGGATGTCACAGCGCAGGTACTGACTACAACCCGCCCTATAGACATTACTTCTATAGGCAACCTCTGTGGCGCAGGGACGAATGTCCGCTTGTAACGCAAGAGGTTGCGGGTTCGATTCCCGCCTCAGGACAAATAAATGTCTGGACGATCTGCAGATATTGAATGAATGACACAAGCTCTGCTTAGCTTTGGACTAGATGATGCTGTGTGAATGGTCCAGCATTATTTGTTTATTTAGTTAATTGTCTTTCCTCAATCATTCCCCTCCTCCTTACCCCACATAACCTGGGGTCGGCAATTAACGTGTTCCTCTTCCAGCAATCATGTTGTTTAAAGATTTGGCCTAGGGTTTCTATGACCGGCCTGCGGGCGACTCACGCCAAACTGGTTAGGGATTTTTGTTTAAAATTTAGTTGCTCAATCAAGGAGTGCCACGTGCGATTGGCTTGAGAACCGGAATATGTTCCCTACATTACCAACGGAATAATCTGAATATATGTCTCTTCTAGTTCTCATTGCTAGATAGATCACGTCTTTTTTTCTTTGAACAATTAAGAAACACGTGTTTTTCTTTTCAGATAAGCTCTCTCGCCCAGATCTGCTTGGAGCCCTACTACCGCACTCTGGAAGGCTTCCGCATCCTCGTGGAGAAGGAGTGGCTGGCACTCGGCCACAAGTTCGCGCAGCGCTCCAACATCACGGCGACCCCTCAGCAGGGCTACACGCCCACCTTTCTCATGTTCCTCGACTGTGTGCACCAGGTAACCTGTCTAGCATTTGAAATTATTATATTAAAATTGATCATGTCATTCGCAAAACAAAACGTGATTTCTTTTTGACACTTAAATGTCACTAACAAAAATCGACAATAGTATTGGGCCAAACAATAAACCCTGTGGTACTCCACTGGAGATAATAATCCAGCTAATAGTGTAGTCGTTAACTACAACAGCCTGGGAGCGATTGTTGATGTGGTAGGGAAACCACTTGATCAGGTCACCTCATATACCAATGTAGTTAAGTTTACTCAATAACATCTTGTGATCGATTCTGTCTAAGGCTTTGCTGTTGTCCGTGTCAACTACGTCGTGTCTTGTATACCTTTTGTACCCATACTATAATATCCACCTCTGTCTATAAATGTAGCTAGTTCTGGGACACAGGTTCGCCCACCTTACTCATGCTGACTTCTCATCACAGATTTAATAATTATTGTCACTCTACTTATCTGCGGCTCGCAGGCTTTGTAAATCTAAGACATTCTTTTGTATATAGCATTGTTGTGTACCGACATATTTCCCAAGTAACATTGCTTAATTTCAACATCTCTACAATTATTCTCACTCTATATCACTTTTACAGCTCCTCAAACAGTTCCCCCTGGCGTTTGAGTTCAACGACTACTACCTCCGCTTCGTGGCCTACCACGCCGCGTCGTGTCGCTTCCGCACGTTCCTCCTGGACAGCGAGTCGCAACGAGCGGAGCTGGGCATCACCGCGCACGATGACAAGAGAGCAGATACTAATAGACTGGTGAGAGAAAGTTTAATAATTATAAATCTAGATAAAATGAAAGATTAGGAAGAACTTTCTGTCTAATTTTGCAAGTAAATGTCCTAATTATTTTGAACGATTTTTTACGTATTACGCGCGAGCAACGCCTCTACCGGGTTATCAATGCGGGGACGAAACTCTGGAATATTGTTATTGTTACTATTATTATTCCACATCATTTATTTGTAAACTCATAAAAATACATTTTTTACTATAAAGAAATACAAAAACAAATACTCTACAGTAAAAAATATATCAAAACGGTGAATCACCGGCCGCGAAGCAAGGCTCAAGCGGTCGGTGACTAGGGCTGCAGGGAGAGGAATCTCCTTACTATACGTGCCGAGTCCAGGAGTACTGCCTTTTGGATCTGGCTCTTGATCTAACTGCCTAGCGAAAGTCTCTCGAGATGTTGATCGAGACTCTTCGCTATGAGTCCGTTAACGGAAACGACTATCGGAACAATAGTCGCTGAGTCAACATCCCACATGGTGGCAATCTCGTGGGCTAAATCAAGATATTTGCTGAGCTTATCTTTCTCGGCTTTGACGAGATTGGCATCATGTGGAATGGTGACATCAACGAGTATTGCCTTCCGCTCCAACCGATCTATCAGAACGATATCAGGCTTATTCGCAAGAATAGTCCTGTCCGTAATTATAGATCGGTCCCAATAGAGCGTGGCAAGGCCATTTTCAAGAACCGGCTCCGGTGCGTATTTATAATACGGAACTTCAGGGCCCGTAAGGCCATATCGAAGAGCAAGTTGTTGGTGAATGATCTTGGCTACTTGATTATGTCTGTGCAAATACTCAGAATTAGCAAGATGCGAACAACCAGAAAGTACATGCCTGAGGGACTCCCCAGGGTGGTGACATGCCCGACATATGTCAATTGTCCCATCTTTCATGATGTACTTTCGGTAGTTGTTCGTCTTGATTACCTCATCCATAATTGCACAGACAAACCCTTCAGTTTCTCCGAAGAGATCACCGAAACGTAGCCAATTCACTGAAGCTAGGAGATCTATGTACATCAGGCCCCATAAGGGTCTTATAGAATCTCCCATGTAGCTCCTTGCTCTCCCATATTGCCCTACGATCCTGAATGCTCATCACCACTGGTTGGCGCCAGTTCTCTTTAGCTAAGGAGAGAGGAGTAAAGTTTTTGTCAACTGCAACCACATCACGATGCACCTCGCACTCTGCTTGGAGAAAGTAACTCCTGAGATTGCACACCTCGCGGTTGTGGAGGGTTTTCGCGTTAAGAAAGCCCCGGCCTCCACACTTCTGCGGGATGTACATTCTCATAACCGACGAACGAGGGTGTCTCATGCGGTGAGCAGTTAGCATTTGACGAACTTTACAATCCAGGGCATCCAACTCTGTCTGAGACCACCTTAGTATGCCGAACGTGTAAATGAGTAGGGGCATAACCCAGCCATTGTAAGCACGCACCTTGTTACCGCTTGACAAAAGACTATTTAGAACTTTTGTGAGGCGACAAAAGAAACGTTCCTTCACTGCCTGTTTTATGTCCTTATCCACTATACCCAACGATTCAGACATACCAAGGTACTTGTATGTTTCGCCTTCGGAGAGACACCTGAGAGACATATTTTGGGAAAGCTGTAAATTTGTTGAATTTACAACTTTTCCATGTTGAATATGTATGATTGCACACTTTTCAACACCAAACTCCATGTTAATAGCGCTGCTAAATATCTGAGTAATATTAAGCAGAGCTATCAACTCTGATTTTTTCGGCGCGAAAAGTTTGAGATCATCCATATACAACAAGTGAGATATGCTCTCACCATCTCTGCGAAGGCGATAACCTAGCCCTGAATCCTTTAGTAAAGTACTAAGCGGGTTCAGTGCTAGGCAAAACCACAAAGGACTCAGACTATCACCCTGGAATATACCCCTCTCAATCCTTATCAGGTCTTGCGTAGCAAGAGAATCCCATCTACTTCCTGGATGACGAAGTACTGTGGTCCACTGCCTCATACACGCACCTAAGAATGATCTTAGAGTAGTATCTACTTTATACAACTCTAAGACCCTCTCAAGCCATGTATGTGGCACTGAATCATATGCCTTCTTATAGTCAATCCAAGCAGCAGAGAGGTTTTCCTTGCTACGCTTGACCTTTTCGCTAATGGCCATGTCAATGAGGAGGAGCTCCTTAGTACCGCGAGACCCAACTCTACATCCATTCTGAACAGGTGCCAAAATATTGTTTGCAACAATGTGTGTGTTAATTTTTACTGTTAGAATGGATGTGAGAAGCTTATAGATGGTGGGTAAGCATGTAATTGGTCTGTAATTTTTGGGTTCCGCGGTACTACCGGACTTATGGAGCAAGAAGGTTACACCAGTTGTCATGAAAATTGGAAGAGACCCGAGTTCAATAGCTTCTTGGAATTGTGTAGCCAGAACGGAGTGTGAGCAACGAAACCATTTTACCCAAAAGTTATGCAATCCATCCGGTCCAGGACTTTTCCAGTTCTGTGCCGAACGGATTGCGCTAGTAACATCCATTGGACAGATGGTAATATTCTCCATGGTTTCGATTTGCTCACACTCTGCACTCACTACATTCATCCAGTCAGCTTCTGTGTGGTGAATAGGGACAGACCAGATGCTGCGCCAAAAATTATTGTCGGTTTCAGCATCTGGTACGTGACCATTCAGAGCACTTTGATCTGGTTTCTCCCA
Source organism: Pasiphila rectangulata (assembly GCA_963082625.1). NCBI lineage: Eukaryota > Metazoa > Arthropoda > Insecta > Lepidoptera > Geometridae > Pasiphila > Pasiphila rectangulata. Next base: position 14,131,107 of record OY720253.1, on the reverse strand, counting down.
ATTTCTGTAAACCTTCCTTTGATCACTTTGAAAGTTGCGATTCTGCCAGTACCTGTCAATACGTATCCTATAGCGTCTTATTCGACTTGCCCACGCATAGACTTTTTGCTTTAGATAGTCTATGCGTTCTGTGACACAGGTTAAATAGTCTCGTGGATCAATGTCTGTTCCAGAGAAAGCCTGAGTCACAAAACGCATAACCCTAGGACGACGATTGCCCTCTCTAAAGCAAATTAGCTTTGCAATGAGAGTCCTGAACGTATTAATACGCCGCTCTATCCTTAACTGCCAAGCAGGGGTATCACTCCCCCGGCGCGGTGCACGGTCAGTGTCCGGTAGCTTGACACGTGCAACGCGGCAAGCTGCGATAGCCCCACAATAAAGGATAGAGTGTGTATCAATAAGATTTCTGCTAGCCAACAAATAAGGAGCTAGCAGAGAGTCCAAGGCCCCCATTAACGCTAAATTTCGTCTATGGGTCGGCAAGCGAGGAAGACGTGGCTTGACTTCTACTAATCTGTACTGAAGAATCGCATCTTCCAAAGCCCTCCTCAATTGCTCATTATCTTGGGTACTTACGTTTGTGTTTGCACTCACGTAATTGACCATATCATTAACGGATCCACTCCGAGAGGTCAACGGTGCCGTAGGTGTTGTGGTCGGCGGCGCGACACTTGGGTCACGTTGTGAATGATCAATCACTTGAGCACTTAACACTTCACGTCGGAGCTGATCAAGTACACTATCATCCAGTGTTTTCGAACGCTGGATCACACGCACTTGATCAGACAGTCGTTGCGCGGTAACGTTCAGGCTTGGTTCAAGAGCCTGAAACAAGGGAAGCATCCGAACTCGATACGCCGTCAGGTTAATTCCTCCCTCTGTAGCCCCAAAAAATGCGCGCATGACGTTTTTATTTATTTCTCTTGTCCACTTCATGCGCCGCACTATGCCATCAGTGACGGGGGCCGGGCGCGGGGCGGGATGCCCTGCAGGTCCCAAGCCAGCTGACAGCGGGGGTCGCCCACGTCGTACAGGTGGTCGCGGCGGCGGGGGCGATAGGGGTCCGTCCTCTTCGCTCGACACTTCACTCGTCTCCGGGGGTGTCACAAATTCCTCTTCATCGGACGAGGATGTGGAGCTTGGCGGAGCGGGCGGTGGTGGTGGTGGGAGTGCATTCTCGGCCGCTCTTGATTTTGATCTTGTTATCATTTTTTTTCAAATTTTACGTTTCTGTTTACATTTTCCATCATTCTTGACAACGTGTGTCATCTTTTAATGTTCAATTATGGAAAATAAAATAAAATTTAAAATTAAAGAAAAGAGTCATGTTGTCCGAGCGGTGACATTTTTTTTTTATTATTATTATTACTATTATTACTATCCCAGGGCGTGGAGACCGGCGCGGGCCCGGAGGAGGAGGCGGGCGGCGCGGCCGGCTACGGCTCCATGTCGCGAGCGGCGCCCGTCGGCCACTCGCTGTTCGACCACATCGACCGCCAGCACCAGAAGGCGCCTCTCTTCTACAACTTTCTCTACACGCCGGATCTGGACAACCCCGTGAGTTAACTCTGTTTGCCAACAAGTGAGAGGCTAAGGAGGTTCCACAAACAAAAGTTCAATAACCAGCCTTGATGTACTGTACCATGGCTTCCGTGGCTCTTTCAAAATTGCTCCCACGCGGTCGTGGAACGTAATTCCACCACCCCTTCATGCTGTGAAGTCAATTAACATATTTAGAACTTATTATAAAAAAACATCACAGAAAAGAAAAAACATATAAATTTAATAAGATTAGTATAATTATTAGTATGATTAGTGCGTGTGGTAAATAAATGTTTTCTTCTTTTTTCTTCTTCTGTAGCGGAATGAAAGGTAAAACTATCGGACTGAAAGCTATATCGTATCGTAACGTCTCTTAACTGTTGCCTCTAAGGGTTTTGTTCATACTCTCGAAAAACATGTTTTCTAATTTTTAACTTATACTTTTACTTATTTACTTGATTTTAAATGGTCTACAGTTACCTATCATTAACTCTAGCGAGAGTGAATTAATTTATCTTATTGGTGTATGAGTAAAATTTTAACAAATATTAAGTAGTGCAGTAGCCAAGTTAAAGGCCAGTTGTACTCAAACTTATGCCTATGACCTATTGCATGTATGAAATATTATTATTAATATATTTGTTAATATTCAATCACTTTTCATGAGCTATTCAAGTATTTGCACGACTATTAAGTTAACAATTAAACACCTAAGAACACTATAAGTGTTCAAACACTTATAGTGTTCTTAGGAGTTTAATTGTTTAAGTTCATAACAGTCAAGACAGTCAATAAACTTGAACTTCGACTAATAGCATTATTTATTTATTTTGCTCTTTGCCAGGTGCTCCGGCCGGTGTCGTCCATCTGCTCGCTGGACGTGTGGCAGTACTACACGAGCGAGGAGCTCTCCCACGGCGCGCCCTACGACCTGGAGACGCTGTCTCCGCCCGCCCACGACTCCGAGCGGGCTTCCAGGCGGCTGCTGAACGCGGGGTTAGTGCCCACTCCTGTTCCTAGGTCTCTTCCATCTGCTCGCTGGACGTGTGGCAGTACTACACGAGCGAGGAGCTCTCCCACGGCGCGCCCTACGACCTGGAGACGCTGTCTCCGCCCGCCCACGACTCCGAGCGGGCTTCCAGGCGGCTGCTGAACGCGGGGTTAGTGCCCACTCCTGTTCCTAGGTCTCTTCCATCTGCTCGCTGGAGATGAGGAGGAGGCTGTTTGAGAATGATGAATAGGACGTTTCTTTTACCTTCAGATTTAACCCGGGTATTTATCTCATGTCCGTAATTAAAATAATAATTTATTTATATAGTTATCAAACAAATTTTGAGCAGGGAATATAGATTTTGATTTGACTCATTTGTTTGCAGTTACGAAAGCATACCGCGTAGTATGCCGGACGCCTTCAGCGGCCTCCTCGAGAGGATTCGGCAGCTGGAGCTGGAGCTGGGCCACCTGCCGCAGAAGTGGCGGGTCAGGTGGGACCAGCTGGAACTGCCCAATACGCTGGAGTTGCAGGTGAGCTGGGGCTAATGGAAATTTAGAATGTATTTTAAAATGTATTCAGGTTTAATACTATATTATATCTATACTATTATACTCTTCTTCATCAACATCTGCGTCACAACGAGAGATGGATAAAAAAGCTGCCAGCTGAATCGAGAAGAAGGAGGAAATTATTTGTTCTAGTGTTTAAACGGTTAATTTGGCCAATCAAACAACGTTGAATTCCTGAATTTCCATAGGTACTGTTTTCTTATAGTTCCTAAAACATATAGCTTGATCGCTGCGACAGCTGTCATCGAAATCCCGCCCATCATGTATTTTATAACTGTGGCAGCGTCGTACTTCTTGCAAGAGTCCGATGCCGATAATTCATCGTAACCAACATTATACCGTCATATTTTCAACATCGTCTCAGCCTTAATTCGTCACTTGGCATCTGTCGCGGCGATCCAGCTAAGTTTTACGAACGATAGCTATTTTTCATCCCATCTATTCGAAAAGGACGACTTGGTTCGCCCTTAAGTGCACCCAAAGGTGGTGTTTTCTATAAGAAACTTTTAGCGGGCAGTAATGAGTTTTTAATCCTCTTAGTGCGCCGCAATTATCTTTGCCGCGCACTTTTTGAATTTGGAACATCTTAGTGTTCAGCGCCAAATAAATCGAACGCAAATATTGTTTGAATAAAGACTGGCCGGTACGACGGCCCAGTCGCGCAGCCGGCTGAATAAAAAACAAAGAAATCAAATTAAAAACGCGCGAACTACAGCCCGCGTTTTCGTCAATTTTCACGGATTGTTAGAAATTCATGGTTTTGTTTTGTTTTAGTATTTAAATGAGTTCTTCAAATGACACTGAAAGTATAGAATTAACTCCTGAAAGTATTAGAACTGCCGCAAGAAATGTGATAGACAATTTATTACCTGCAAAATCCCGGGAGAAATATATGAAAGCCTATGGTAATTTATTGAATGGAAAAATGCAAGAGGCGCCAAGAATTTTTCAGAATCTGTGTTTTTAGCCTACTTCCAGTTAGCCAAAACTAAACAACCTTGCACTCTTTGGAGTGCCTACTCAATGCCAAAATCGCCTTTTATTTTCTCATAGAGGGTAATGAAAAGTAGTGTATCACTCGGGCGCAAAATATATTTTTGGCTCGGGCGACGTACTTTGAATCCCTCGCTACGTTCAGGATTCTACTAAAGAATCCCTCGCTACGCTCGGGATTCTACTCTAGCATCCCTCACTTCGCTCTGGATTAAAAAAAGCGCCCTCGCCGTAAAAATATCATTTTGATCCCTTATGATACAATCTACTATTTCATTGCTGCTATTTGTAGCAACAATTAACTTGTAAACAGCTGTTTGTTTCCCATGTCAATGAAAATAATTGCCGACATCCTGCTAATCTCATTCAAATTCTAGCGCAACTCGTCAATGTCCTCGGGCGTGGTGCGGCGCGCGTCGCTGGCGTGGCACCGGCGCGGCACGCTGGAGCTGCTCGCGCGCGGCCGCGCCGCCTGCGCGCCTGCGCCCCCCGGCGCGCCGCCCGCGCCCCCCGCCCCGCCGCACCACCGCTGGGCGCCCGCCGCGCACCCCGCGCCCGCGCGCTGCGACCACTGCCAGGATCTGCTGTGGGGACCGCTCAAGGTACTGTATCGCTGCTCGCGCGCGGCCGCGCCGCCTGCGCGCCTGCGCCCCCCGGCGCGCCGCCCGCGCCCCCCGCCCCGCCGCACCACCGCTGGGCGCCCGCCGCGCACCCCGCGCCCGCGCGCTGCGACCACTGCCAGGATCTGCTGTGGGGACCGCTCAAGGTACTGTATCGCTGCTCGCGCGCGGCCGCGCCGCCTGCGCGCCTGCGCCCCCCGGCGCGCCGCCCGCGCCCCCCGCCCCGCCGCACCACCGCTGGGCGCCCGCCGCGCACCCCGCGCCCGCGCGCTGCGACCACTGCCAGGATCTGCTGTGGGGACCGCTCAAGGTACTGTATCGCTGCTCGCGCGCGGCCGCGCCGCCTGCGCGCCTGCGCCCCCCGGCGCGCCGCCCGCGCCCCCCGCCCCGCCGCACCACCGCTGGGCGCCCGCCGCGCACCCCGCGCCCGCGCGCTGCGACCACTGCCAGGATCTGCTGTGGGGACCGCTCAAGGTACTGTATCGCTGCTCGCGCGCGGCCGCGCCGCCTGCGCGCCTGCGCCCCCCGGCGCGCCGCCCGCGCCCCCCGCCCCGCCGCACCACCGCTGGGCGCCCGCCGCGCACCCCGCGCCCGCGCGCTGCGACCACTGCCAGGATCTGCTGTGGGGACCGCTCAAGGTGCTTTGCCTTTACCTTAAATTCAGAGCTTGAAGTTCCAGATGCCGCCAAGCTGTCAAAACCCTCGCAAATATGATAAATCATACATTATAATGAGATTCCAACTTCTCAATTCTCACTTTCGCTCACGTATTTTTTAAGGTGGTTTCGTACCTAGTGTCTTCATCTCATTGTTAACGCAGGACTCGTAGATCGCGGTACTGCGTAGAGGTTTTTGCCAGTGATCCCCAGTGTTGAAGTCACACCTCGGAACAGTCCCACACTCGGGTTGACTTGAAGGTCGTGCTGTCTATTTTTAATACCTGCCTCAGACCTTTCGGGTATGCAGAAGGCAGCACGGACTTAAAATAAAATAGGTACACTTAAATTCAAATCAACGAGTTTTCAAATGAAAGTTGCGAGAATAAATAATTGTAAATATGCAATATTTACGGGATTTTTACCCAGGATTTGTGTCTATATGTTTATCCGTGGTCGTGACATGTGAAACTGCATCGAAATATTCCCGATATTCTATATCGATAACTCAAGAATACTCTAATCATGGTAAGTATCCCGTAATTATTGCATATATGTTTACATAGTTTAAAAAAAATGGCGGTCAACCTTTTTTTGCGAGTTCCGCTTTTTCTTTTAGTTCTAGAATTAGCCATCCATGCCCGCACGAAATACAGTCACATTGTATATAGTATACAAGTACAGTGCAGTACCCTTTCTTTCTCTGTACAGTCGCGTTCATAGTAAAGGATACCACTTATTGATTATTTTGTGAAATTGTTTAATAGCTATGTATAATTAACTTCGACGTCCTTGCTGAGATCGGTGTTGCGCCCTGAGGGGCAAAAATATGGCGCCACTAAAAATCGTGAAAATAGTGCCGTGCCATAGTGCCACTAAAAATAGTGCCGTGTTCTCACGGCGTGTGCGTATTTGGTGACTAATTTATGTCTTATAATATTTTTATTTTCTTTACATATGTAATTTAAATTTTCATCTACTATTACTACACGAACTACAGCCTGCGTTTTCGTCAATTTTCACGGTATGTTAGAAATTCATGGTTTTGTTTTGAAAAATTAGTTCTTCAAGTTTTTAGTTGTTTTATTATTAGATACTATTTAATTTCAATTTAGTTGTTACTCTATGTTTTATTAAATAATAATATTACAATAAAATATGGGGCGCCTTTTATTTTCTCATAGAGGGGGGTGATGAAAAGTAGAATGTACCACTTGGTCGCAAAATATTTTTTTTGTTTGGGCGACGTACTTTGAATCCCTCGCTACGTTCAGGTTCTACTAAAGAATCCCTCGCTACGCTCGGGATTCTACTCTAGAATCCCCCACTTCGCTTTGGATTCAAAAAAGCGCCCTCGCTGTAAAAATATTATTTTGCTCCCTTATGATACAATCTACTATTACCTGTGTACCTATGAATCGTAAATAAATAATGTCTTATCTTCACTTGTGACTGGCCGGCTTAGTGGTATGCTTCACTATGAATGCGACTGTCCGTGCGGTGACCTTGCACTTCTGTCCTTAGACCGGCGTCCGCTGCCTGGACTGCGGCGCGGCGTGCCACGAGCGCTGCGCGGACGGGTTCCCGCCGCCCTGCGCCAGGCCCAGGGCGCCGCCGCCGCCCGACCGCGACCTGCGCCCGCCCCAGCCCAACAGTATGACTATACTATCAATATATATATATATATATACGAATTCAATAATGTCATTTATTCAATTTAAATGTGTTTTCTTTATTTTGATAATTGACTACTCCATGTAGCTTTTTGCTCTATTAAATAAACACTTTGACTTTGACATGGCAACATGGATCTTATAGTGGGTACTGATCAAGAGAGGGTTCCCTCATGATACTGATCATGCAAAATTAATATATATTATGATCACGAAAGGTCAGTACCTACTATGAGATCCATGAGAGGCCTTTGTCCACGTGTGTTCTAGACGGTAAAGTATACTTACCTACTGCCCTTTTTGTTTGTTTATTTTATACACCTATGCTGAATCAAAATTATATTGTGAATTCCCAACTGTTTCTAATAGTCTATAAGTATTTTTATTTTTTTTAAATAATCTGTCACCTTAGTTTATGTGTTAGTTAAGTATACAACTCTGTGTTTTTTGAAAAGATTAATAAAGTTATTCTTATTCTTATATTCTATTCTTATAGGACGTTCTACGGTCAGATGACGTGTCAAGACTATTGTCTTGCCTAAACTTTCGTGATCGTAACATATATTTATTTTCTACCTAACTTCGTCGAAACGTGTTTTGTTTTATATTTTTGTATGGTTCCGAGTAAACTGCTCTGAGCCAGATAGTGCTGAGCGGAATGTCTGTTATTTATGAATGTTGCAGGTGCGGGGACGCTGCAGTCGTCCTCCCAGCAGTACTACGAGCAGTTCTCGTCCAACGTGGCCGAGAATAGAACCCACGAGGGGCACCTCTACAAGCGCGGTGCGCTGCTCAAAGGGTGGAAGCAACGGTGAGCATTATCTATTTGCAATAAATACAATAAAATAATGTCCCGGTCTGTTGCCCGGACTCTTATGAGACCGGCGTACTCAGAAGTTCGCCTAGGACATTCCCCTGCACAAATTAACCAAACGCTTGGACATTATTACTTGCACCACACCTCATGACGTATTTTAGCAATAACAAATAGCCAGTGCAGTTTCAACTCCGTCTACCCTAATTATTATTTCTTGTTAATTATGTTTCTGTTTTATTTGATCTTCATTTTAAATTGTCTTGCTAACAGTTTTAATTTGTATTATCAATGTATTTTTGTGAATAATAATAAAATAATTTGAATTTGAAATAATAATACCTATGTAAAAGTATTCCAAAGTGATTACATACATAAGTAAGTTCGCGGAGGCCTGTGTTAGTGGACTAATGGCAGATAGTGATGATGATAACATAATGTAGCGGACACTTTATTAGCATGCATAAAAACAACAATTAACCGCGTGGATTTTAACTTATGTGTTAAAATCCATGCGGTTAATTATGTAGTTTTTTGAGTTTATTCGTTACAAACATACAAAACACAACATACAAATCTTTTTTTATAATATTGAAAGATTATTGTTGTTGGTATTTATTATTGTATCTTATTTTTTGGTACATATTAACGTTTCTCATATTCATTTTTAAATATAAAAGACCAAAATTTTCCAAATTGTTGTACTTTTTTTTGTGTTTTCAGGTGGTTTGTTTTGGATTCGATAAAGCACCAGCTGCGGTACTACGACGCCGTGGAGGATTCGCATTGTAAAGGCTTTATAGGTAATCACTTTCACTGTATCCATTATTTTTATTGCGATTTTAAAATATTTCCATCCAATATATTTTATTACAAGCTTTTATTTAGCTTGCCATGTATGTAACTATGTTTGTTCGGGTGGAATCTTGCAACTAAATTTTTTTATATCTTCAACCAATTGAGCAGAAATTTGGTATACATGTTTTCTTTGGATGACAATGCATGGTCAGCTATGTGACGTCACTCTGAATCCAATATGGCGGAACACCCAAGATGGCGGACTTGTTATTTTTAATGGACTCCTACAATTTGGGTATCAAATGACAGGGCTTGCTGAGAGTTACTCGAAAAATTAAATAACATCACTCTAAATCCAACATGGCGGTATACTCAAGATGGCGGTCTAGTTATTCTTAATGCACTCTTACAATATGGATATCAAATGAAAGGCCTTGCTGAGAGTTACTCGAAAAATTAAATGACATCACTCTAAATCCAACGTGGCGGTATACTCAAGATGACGGACTAATTAGAAAAATGAAATAACGTCACTCTAAATCCAATATGGCAGACTAGTTTTTTTATTAATGCACTTTTACAATATGGATATCAAATAAAAAAGGGCTTGCTGAGAGTTACTCGAAAAATTATATGACATCACTCTAAATCCAACATGGCGGGCATGAGATGAACAGACAAGAAACCAACTGTCCAGTGATAGGTAGCTAAAAAGTAAAAAAATAAATTAAAAGTAAAAAAACTTTTTAACAAACAAGCTTTGTCTATGCTGCCATATTGTTTTATAATTATTATAAATTCATTTAAGCCCGTGCCACGGTATGAACGGCAATCTCGCGACAAGGTTTTTTATCACATGAATTGTGTAAAGACGTTTTAAGTAGACATTAAACTTAAATGGAAAATGTTTATTTTATTATTTTTAGTACGCACATATACTAAATAAAACAATATGGCAGCATAGACAAAGCTTTAGATTAGACTTAGATATTGCTTTCCATAATAGCATGTAAAGCTAGAATAATATTGTGTTTATTTGACAGACTTAGCAGAAGTGATAACGGTGACACAGGCGGCTCCCGCGCCGGGTCCGCCCAAGAAATGTGACGACAGATCCTTCTTTGACGTAAGTTGTCAATTGTGTCAATTTTGTTTTACACTTCCTAAAACTAATTTTAATTAGAGATATGACGTTTCTAAATTTAGAGCTGTCAGCGTAAAATTGCGTATAATTGTTACGTTTTAATTTTAGAACGGCACTAACCAAAGTCATTTTAGTACGTTTTACGTAAATTTAATTGGTTTAGCTAGTTAGTACAACAACAGAATCGCCACCAATATTTACTTATTATTAATAATATACCCTCTTTTGTGTATTTATCACCAGGGCCAACAACATTATTATAGTCCAGCCCAGCTGTGTGCTAAGAGCTGTTAGTTATATTTCCGTTCCAAATCTTGTGTTAGCCGGTGAGCCCAAAGCGGTGTCTGTAAGCTTTCGATTTATTAGCCGTGAAATGAATGAAATTATTTATATTCAATTGTATTTCCTACAGTTGCGCACAAGTCGGCGTACATACAACTTCTGCGCGAGCGACGCGAACGCTGCGCAGGAGTGGATCGAGAAGCTGCAGGCCTGTTTGCAGTGAGTGCCACATCCTCACTGCCACGCTAGGCCTGCGCTTTCCCACAAGTCCACCCTGTAACATATCAATCTGTTACATTTAACCACTCTAGCTAGAGCAGGTTTAGATAGATAAATAAAATTGTATGCCATCATTGTTCTAAGGCTTCCGCGTTTTAAACATTGCTTTGACATGCAATTGAAATTGTGAAGACTTTTATAGCGTAATTTGGGCGAGTAAATAAATAATGATAATTGTGTTCAAACATTCGTCTGTATGACGTGAGAATTCTTATCGGCGCTTTAAACTGTTACTGTCTGACGATATTTTACGAGCATTGGGAGCATGCGTCAGGTGCGTAAAGCTGACTGCGGGACGCAGTGCCTAGATCTCGACTGTACTTGTGCATTGCAACAAAATTCCAGTGCATACTCACTATTGTAATTTTATCTAGCATATTATATTAACTGAAATATTTAATTTACATACATATTGTTACGTTGGATGTTTGTAAATAATTTTTATGTACTGTTATGTAAAGAATTTCGTTCCATTATTATTGTGAACTTTTGTGTTATCAAATTCTTTATTGTAAGGGATAAAACAGCCTAGCATTGCGTACTAGCGCAGTTTAGAATGGATACTTAGTTGTAGAAACATGTTATTTTTTAATTCGGGAATCTCGTTTGTTTGAGCTCTTGTTACATACTCATTTGTATAAATAAGTACATTTTTCGTTCGGCATTTTGTAACTGCCGCACGTGGGTGTCGCCTGGTTGAGATAATTTTATATTATTTATATCTATTGTGTACGTAGTTTGTTGTTGTAAATATATTATTTTTAATATTCGTCGTAACGCATTTAATTGGTGGTGAAGTCTTCGTGTGTCGTGTCGAGCTGGCGTGTGTGTGGAGCACTCGTATGTGCCAGGTGTGCTCACGGTGCAGGACGCATTTGCTCACTGGAATTTCAGAAATGTAAACCTTAGTTTTCACGTTTAAACATTCCTTGTCGGACTTTTTGATAAACTTACATAAAACCGTTGTCTGTGTTACCCTTTTGGAGTTTAATCGGCATGGTTATTGAAATACCTAAGAAGCATATAGCGATTATTCATGTTTCGATACAAATCTTGTGCTGTCGATGTGAGAGAGCAATATCTTGCCGATAAACCGAAATATGCTCAAAACATTACATTAGAGGTCTTATTCTAGTATTCTCATGGCTTATCTCGATGTGAAAGCCTATTGCGGTGCTAACTTTTACCTAAATGAAAACCTTATTGGTTTGCGCACTGCAGTAGGCTTGTTTACTGTGTCATTGCACTGCGTATCATCAAATAAAGATTTTTAAAATATCTGAGTTTTTATCTTTCTTTTTAAATTATCAATAAATAATATTTTTTTAAATTTTAATTCATTACCATTTTAAATCTTTCTGATTCCTTTCTCTGTAGACCCACCGACCGCGTGAGCCTTGCTTCGAGGTCGTTGATTTCGTTAATCAAGGTTTTGATATATTTTTTTACTGTACCGATAATATAATAAATAATCCAATGTACGGTAACAATAAGAGATACAAAATGTCAACAAACTGTCAGAACATAAACTAAAATAATTTTCGTTTCGTTGATTTTTAAAAGGATTTTTATTCATCGCTACCCTTGTATTTAGCAACAGGTCCTCAGTACGGTCGCCACTCGTCCGAGGTTGTACAAACAAAACTTGACATTTAGTATCGCTCTTAGTTTAGCCTTACCAGAGACTAGTAAATAACTACTAGTCTCTGGCCTTACTACTAAAATTTTATAGAGATTTTATAATTCAATAGTAAATTTCGGACAGGTAATTTGAATTTCTACAAATTATCTAATTAAGCCACAGCACTGGTTAATATGTAAAAAATAAAACACTTTCATATGTAACAATTTTATTTTACCAATATCAATAATATATTAACATATGTGGTCCATAACCACCCTCTCTCAGACAATAATATATTACAAATAATTTTCACAAAGGTCTCTGAACCCATAACAATGAAACAAGGCATACAACTAAACGTGAACCACGACCGACCTAGTCAACAGCATCAGCCCGCAATGACTACAATCAAATACAACAATAGTTAAAACGAGGTATAAAAGGGAAAAGAAAGGATAAAACATTTCCATAATATATTAATAAAATTAACTAAACTAACCGCGAGAGGGCGCCGGCAGCTGCTTACAACGAAATAGCACCTCTCAGCAGCAACGAAACAAACAGAGCCGCGGGGAAGTAGAAGGTCACAACTAGGCCACTAACATGTACATAGGCCGACATCAGTACTGGGCGCCCCCTCACTACTAACCACATAAACATTATACATTATATACAATGGGAAATAAATACGCTATTCACGAAAATACATAGCTCGTGTATGTACATAACACACCTACTGTGCAAACCGTCGACTTGTATATCACAAAAAATATATAATCCCATTGCCACAAAACGTTTGGTTCGCCTATTACATTACAATAATATTGGCGCACACTTTTTGGCTTAGCTAAGTTCTTCTAATCTCTAAAGTCCGATAGACGACAATTCTTCCCACTAACCGTCTTAATTTCGATGAAGAAATTAGAACAGTAACCCCCAACTTTTAAACGTTAATTAAATTTAACCACCACTTGAGAGGGATTTTCGACTTTTTGTATGGAGACATGTCTAAGAAACTGTAGATTAACTTAATCACTGTTTATGAGTAAGGGGACTATTAGTCGGAATCGTTGGGCGAGATAAATCGCATTCTTAGCAATGTCCCACGGCACTTTTTCACGACATTTGTGACAGTGCTGAGTTATCACGCGCCAAGTAAAAACAATTTATCACTCACCCGATATAATATTAGCATTAGGACATCCATCCAGGCCAGAGACTACTTGCAATCAACTCTATTGCAGTTAAAATTATCGCCAAAACCTAAGTTTCAACTGTGCCTTTAAACTATTTCTCACGTATACACGTAAACGTCACTAAAAGATACATTTTTTGGTTTGTGTTGTGTCGTTCATGTATACAATTTTCCAAAATATATAGAAATACTCGCAAAATCACAATCGCTTCCTTGACAGCAAGGGAGGGCATTGAGAGTAGATACATTCTAAACTTGGATCATAAATGTTTCGAAAAATGGAACGCTTCTAGTTTGTAAACACTTCGACAAGAATTGAATAAATAAATAGTTCGATGTTCAAAAAGTAAGTGAAAAAAACTTCCTCATTTCAATTAAAATGTTCTAAACTGCATGGAGTTTCGTTTCGTACTATCTACACGCCTTACAATTTCTGTACTTATAAATCACTAATCTTTAGCACGAAACACAGTGCATTTTGATATATATATATACAAGTATATATATATTTACTAATTCGTAAAATCAAACGACTCATCAAACATGGGTTCCGTTTGGGAATTTTCCAGCCTTTTTATGGGGATACACTGCGTTTCGTGTTAAAATATTACAACTATCCATAATGACTACTTCGTGACTCGCGCGCGTTACACACTAATTTATAGGGGATCTGTCACGCAGGCATTCTTCACAACTTACAATAATAATAATGGTGCATGTTACCAAGTCACGGAGGTGAAATAACGCCAAAGGTTTTGAGATATCGTTAAATGCCGCCAGATGCATAGAGGCTCGATGAATGATGTATTTTTAAATAGAGACTATTAGATTACCCCAGGGGGCTTTTGAATGTGAAATTTATCTGGCAGAAAACGATTTACAACTTTTTTGAAGACAAAAGTAACGAAATCGGATTTTTAAAACGGGTATCGAAAAACCAATGAACTTATTGTTAGTGTTTAATAATACTAATAAAATAAAATACGAATACGTCTGTAAAAGTAAACAAAACTCTAGTTAGTTAACTTTCGCACTAGTTCGATTTCAATACTACTTCGAACAGGTAACTAAAAAAATATTTCATCGAAAAGCCGCATAAAAACAAACATGGAAAAGTCCATTGGTTTCTTGACATTATGAATCTAAACGATATAAGATTTATTTGACTGCGTATTGCTGCTTAACAAAAATGATCTGTATATCGCTAGAGTTAGGTTGGGGCTTATTTTTGAATCGCTCGTAATCAATCACTACTTATATACGATAACTCGCGCACGCTTTTTTGACATTTGATTAACCAAGATAATATGCATTCGCTTGAGAGATTGAAATATGCAAAATTTCAAAGGTCAGACGAAAATTATCTTGGGACGGAATCTGCTCCAACTCATCAAACGTAACATAAGACAAAATAAAATTGTTAAACGATCACTATAACGACCGAGTTAGATTCTTCCGTTCCTAACTCGCGTGTCATCTGAAGTGAACAGATTCAATATGTGCTTTATTATTTTAATCGATGTTGTTTTATTTTGTAAATTGACGCATTAAAAAGGTCCTAGCGTCCGCACTGAATAAAGTAGTTTTTGAGTTTGGGTTTTTACGAGCTATTCAAAAATAGGTCCCGCGGGGGCGGCGGGGGGCAGGGGGCGGCGCGCTAGTGCCCCACGGGCTCCACGTAGTTGGCGGGGGGCGGCGCGCTAGTGCCCCACGGGCTCCACGTAGTTGGCGGGGGGCGGCGCGCTAGTGCCCCACGGGCTCCACGTAGTTGGCGGGGGGCGGCGCACTAGTGCCCCACGGGCTCCACGTAGTTGGCGGGGGGCGGCGCACTAGTGCCCCACGGGCTCCACGTAGTTGGCGGGGGGCGGCGCGCTAGTGCCCCACGGGCTCCACGTAGTTGGCGGGGGGCGGCGCACTAGTGCCCCACGGGCTCCACGTAGTTGGCGGGGGGCGGCGCACTAGTGCCCCACGGGCTCCACGTAGTTGGCGGGGGGCGGCGCGCTAGTGCCCCACGGGCTCCACGTAGTTGGCGGGGGGCGGCGCACTAGTGCCCCACGGGCTCCACGTAGTTGGCGGGGGGCGGCGCGCTAGTGCCCCACGGGCTCCACGTAGTTGGCGGGGGGCGGCGCACTAGTGCCCCACGGGCTCCACGTAGTTGGCGGGGGGCGGCGCGCTAGTGCCCCACGGGCTCCACGTAGTTGGCGGGGGGCGGCGCACTAGTGCCCCACGGGCTCCACGTAGTTGGCGGGGGGCGGCGCGCTAGTGCCCCACGGGCTCCACGTAGTTGGCGGGGGGCGGCGCGCTAGTGCCCCACGGGCTCCACGTAGTTGGCGGGGGGCGGCGCGCTAGTGCCCCACGGGCTCCACGTAGTTGGCGGGGGGCGGCGCGCTAGTGCCCCACGGGCTCCACGTAGTTAGCAGGGTAGAGCCCCACGCGGCCGTCCTTGCGGCCCTTGCACCAGCCCTGCTCGTCCTCGTCCTCCAGTTTCTCGAATAGGTCACCTGGAACGAACGAAACATTGTTTAATATTTATTTATTTACAACAATAATTATAACATTATAACAGGTTGGCCTAAGGTGATGCTGCGTGAAGTGTGTTTTACAAAGATTTTGTTTCAATCACAACCTGCGCCATTTCCTTAAGTTTCGGCAGGTTCTGGTAAAAAGTATCGATGCCATTGTCGGAATTGATGTTGATGACATATAATGGCAAGTGATATTGGGGCAAACAATTGTTCTAGAAGAAGGCTTTGCCGGCCGAAGAAGTCGGCGGCGTGCGCCTACGCCGTGTGGAGTACACAGAGACAGCACTGCCAGCGCCTCAGGGTGGCCTTCACATCTATTCAACCATCTCACTCGTAGGACTGCAGCTGCACCCATCTTGCGGAGGTAGAGAGAGAGGTAGAGAGAGAGGAGAGATAGAGCCAATACATTGGCTGGTACCTTGTCTGAAGCTGAGCTCGTCGCTCTCGGCGCCCGTGTAGTCGTAGAGCGCGCGCACGGGCACGCCGGGCTCGCCGGAGTCGGTGAGGGGCCCGCCGGACTCCTCGTCCCAGTCCTCCTCCTCGAACGGGTTCTCCTGGCCGCGGGGCTGGCTGGTCGGCGCGGCGCTCTGGCTCTGGCTCTCTTTGGTTGGGGACGGCTTGTTGGACTTGGGCGCCGCCGGCGCTGTGCCGTTCCTGGAAATGACGATTTTGATTAGGCTTTTGTTTTTTATTATCAAAACATTTATTTAATAAAAAACAGCTTGGTACATTTTGATGGTGATGACGGTTTGGAATGATCAAGGACATGCTCTATTCTTAGAGCATGTCCTTGATCCTTGATGTTTCCACAGTACTATTTATAATTTACAATAAGTGAGTTTTTAGGGTTCCGTACCCAAAGGGTAAAAACGGGACTCTATTACTAAAAACTCCGCTGTCCGTCTGTCTGTCTGTCTGTCTCCAGGCTGTGTATCCTCATGAACCGTTATAGCTAGACAGTTGAAATTTTCACAGATGATGTATTTTTTTTGCCGCTATACCTAACAACAAATACTAAAACAGAATAAATCATAGTAAAGGATACCACTTGTGACTAGCGGGTAAAGTGACTCCTTTACTATGAACGAGTCTGTACATAGGCGAACTTAATGCTATTTAGCATTTTCTTCCAGCATATGATTAGTGACATCATCACTTACAGCGATCATTATCAGTCTTCCCGGGATATATTACTAATCTACTAGACAAGCGCTAATCCATCTAACAATGTCCCAAGCAATGCATCGTCCTGACAAATACCAGTTGCTGACGCTGTATAAGTCATCTATAATACCGTAAAGGACTTACAAAGGGCAAAGTTGTTGGTTGGGTCCTTTTCGTGGATACACGTCCAATCGCACCCACTATCTATCTAACTACACAATATGTCAACCAACTAACGGAGGCACCCCACAGTCGTTCACATCCGTGATGGTGTATCGAGAGTTCTTTATCGCCATGTCGTTGCGAAGCGCCATCTTCAGCAGATGCGCGCTGAACGCCTCCTGAGACGTGGTCGCTAGCTGACCGCTCGGATCGTGGTACGCGTAGATCTCTAGTCGCTCGATACTGGGGAGGGGTTAGGCAGGGATGGATTATAAGGATGATTGGTGTTTGACTGGGGCGCTATCAAAAGGCAAGAATCAAAAGAGAAGGTTAGTACCTAATAGTAGAACTTGTAGATTCTGTAGAGTTCATCTAAGTACTACCACCATACCTACGTCTGCCGCCAAGCAGTAATGTCTGCATAGCATAGTTGTGTAACAGTTTGAGGGGTAAGGGTGGCCGGTGCAATTACGGGCAAAACCTAACAGAGTTGTTAGATCTGATGTGCGCATCTCGGTGTGGCAGGCGCATTGCAGTTGTAATAGGTAGAGGTTACCTCTTAACATCAGATGGACCTTCGGCTTGTCTCGTCATTTAGTCGTATACAAAAGAACATTAACCCGCTATTGCCTCCCCATAACCCTTCGACATACATACATTATCGTCTTTCGTTGATATGTCGTCCTTTTAAACTCTTCTACCTCCTACCCGAATGCGTCGGTAAGGGGTCTGCACCAACATGTTTTTTTTCCATCCATTGTTATTTATTCTGTTAACATTCTTAACCCTGATAAAGATAGGCCAGAAGCAACTCACGTGACAGCAATCGGCGCACTGATCGTCTTCTTGTCGATGGTGTTGTTCGCCGAGTTGTTGACGACGGCGGGCTGCGGCGCCTCGGCGTGGTTGTTGGTCTTCGCGTTCGACTTGTTGTTCGCAGTGATCGGCGGTAGCTCCTGTGACACGCACACAGTCAACGGACGGACGGGACGACGCCAAGACTTTACATATGTACACCAATATTCTGAGCATAAGTTCCTTGTTACGGCGGTTTCCGAACGCGTAGCTACTACGCGTTATTCTGTTACATTTTGGACCGTCAGTGACAGAATAACAAGTAGTTAGTTACGGCAACGCGCACACACAAAACGCTAGTGTGTTAAGGCTTACGTTTTTCTTTTACGACCGATTCATAATTTTCATTGGTGTAAATTTGCAAAGTTTCCTCTCACTTCTGTTATTCGTTTAATTCTGTAAAACTATAGGTACATTATATTGTATAACCATTGAAATATTCTGGGATTCATAGAAACATTACGTAAATATTCCAATAAAATACATATAGGGAATTTCGTCACTATTATTGGTAAGTAAAAGTATTAATTTCATGCCAAATGCATACTAATTGAAGCACATCCATCATGCAACATCGATAAATCAAAAAACAGTTATATAAAACGGGGGAAATAAAGTATAAAAATATATAAAAAGCGCTTATTCTATATAGATTGAAATGAGAATGACCACATCACCACTAGGGAACTACTAGACTTCGCCCGATTTAATTTAGTCATGCTTAGACGCTGCAACAAGCCAATTCACCTTTGTACCGGAGGGACGCCGCGTTTCATTCTCATTTGAATCCTGCGAGTCTTAGAAACATTCCTGAAAACCTGTTGGCAGTTGTAACATCCTGGCGTTCGGGAAAGGTTGGGTTTTCGTACAGAATGTGTGTAAGCTCCGTTCTCTTTGTTGATTGTGCTACGACGTGAAAGCGCTGGCCTGACGATATTACGATAACTTTAAGAATTTTGAACGTTGTGTACCATCACATCGAATCAAAATATCAACACAAATAAAATATGCCGACATTCTGTCACGACACATCGACGCTCTGTCACAACACATCGACATTCTACCACAACATATCGACAGACTGCCGCAACAGTATGTAGATTCTGCCAGAGAGTATCGACAAATCTGCAAAATGCTTAGTTTAGCGATTACTATGCGATCATGCGCACAAAACGAATATATCGTATCAATTTTATAGCAGTTCTATCGTAATATCGCCATGCAACGCCGCGTGAGCACGTGAATAGGTGTTGTAACGTACATCCTCGCTGACTGGCCGCTGGTTGAGCAGTGTGATCGGTCCGGTGGGGAGGCTCTCCTTCGACTTGCCCTTTGCGATGTCCCGGAACTCCTCCGTGTACTCCTGGTACCGACACACCGGTCACAAGCGGGCACGCAGAACAACGAACACGAATTGGAACTTTTTATGCCCACTGACGGACTATTTTTTCAGTCACTACTTTATAAAGAGCTGTCTCAATAAACCCTCATTTCCATGCCACAATTGGATTGTTAAAAAAAATACAACACAATGGAATATGGACACAACATATCGACATTCAGACATGGCACATTGACTTAAGGCTACAACATATCGACACACCGTCATGGTATTGAAAATATTTATGTCAGTCGTCAGGTTAAAAGTTCCAATACGTGGCCGTGCTCTATGCAAACTCAAAGTAAACAAATAAAAGTATTAAATCAATTAGAACAGTATCACGTCCATTCAAAGCTGGTGAACGTTATGGGCAACGTCAAGCAAGATGCCACTAAAGACCACTGTCTACAGAAGCGTAGGCGAAAACAGGTTAGTTAACACTAAATTACAACTCAGTCAAATTTAAAAGTACAACAAATGTTAGAAAACCAACGCTTTAGTAGTCAGCGGACCTAAATCTAATTATTTAGAAAGTACAGAAATAAGAGATCTACAGGAACTAAGGTCATGCGATTAAGCGTAGTATAAATGGTTTATAGGAAGTACACATTTTTTTTATTAAAAATAATTAATTACCAAGGTAAATCTGATTACATTTTTTAGGCCGTAAAAGTTACCTTATATTTTTTCTTTAACTATAACAGAATTTTAAAGAAAAGTATAAATGGTTTATAGGAAGTAGACTAGTTTTTTTATTAAAAGAAATAAAGTACCAAGAAAAATCTCATAAAATTTTTTAGACCCTAAAAAGATATCTCATATTTTTTCCTTTGACTATAACACAACATTAATGAATTTCAAAATCAGGTGATACTTTCTTTATTTTCCTCTCATTCGTCTTTCCCGTCAACTTTTATTGTTTTTGTTTAATTAGCGTTTAACGATTTAGGGCTTCCTTCTAGTTTCATCCTCAAACCATCGTGTCCCACGCGCCGCCGCCTGCTTCGGTGCTGGTGAATGAATGACAGTGCACCTGACGGGTTGTTGTGCACCTCATGGTGGTTTGGTGCACCTTATGGGGTGTACATGATAGAAATCTGCTTAACCATTAACCATCTTGGTGTTGTGTAGCCTTTGACACTTGTTTGGTTAACAGGTGCTTTGGGCGATGGGTGCTATTTTGTTCAAATGACATAAATCTCATACGTTATGGTTTCTTTAGTTTTTTATTTTGTACTTGTACGTTTTAAGGTGTGCAATAAAGCATTTTCTATCTTCTTTCTATCTATGGTGTAAGGTACCAAGTATCGTAGCTGTTCAATTGGGGATCAATAACCCTCAATAGTAAACAATAATTTTAAACTAGTTTCTGTTTTTGGACTGCCACGCGTTGGACGCGAATATAAACCCTTATTGAATGAATAATAAGGGTCAAAAGTATAATATAAAAACGTTCTTTTCAAAACCTGTCTTCTTACATTTAGTTTTATGAGAAACCTAGTTTTACAGTCTAAGTTTCAAAACCTCGCGCCAAGTCCTATACATGTTATATCACGTACAGACGCGAGATATTTCTACCTCGCACAGTTAACATAGGTTGACTTAATTTCATAACAAATACTATTGAAATCATTTTTGAAACTTAATATTTAAAAATCAGAGAGCGTAATATAGAAATGACAAGACATGTTTTTCTTCTTTATTAATAAATACAGTCATATCTAGTTTATTAACAACTCCTAATGCTTGAGCCGTGTCTAAAGTCTATTCACGCCCTGTCGCTACACACAAGTGAAGTAAGGTTAAAACAAAGCTTCCTATTACATCATAATTTTCACTCCACCCATCACCCAAAAACCGTTAATCCATTGCCTTATTTCAGTGCCAGTGCCCCTCATGGTGCTGTTACCACGTCTAAGTCGCTGCATGTTCAACACCACACACCTCGAAGCCACACGCCGTGTCGCCATCTCCAGTGCTTTACTATCGCGCCTGATAAACGCCACATATATTCAATCGTCCTAGGAATAGTTGATACATACATTTGCAGAAATGTAAATTGTCAACTATTCATAGGCAAAGCGTATCACAGAAAACTGCGTCATTGCAAGGTCTTGTTGTTTCAGGTGGTGATGTTAATTCAGGTACAGTGCCGTTATGAATTGACACTAACTGCACATGAACAGAACGGTGAGTACAGCATAATAGAACGTGCATAATAGCTGTACTAACCGAGTAAGGAGGTATCAGCCGACGACATTAAGTGAGGTTAAAATTACGTCTTTTTCGGTTAGTACACACTATGATACATATTGTATATCTGACGACCTCCGTAGCTCACTTGGTTTAATAGCTGGGCTAGACGAAAGAGGCTGTACCCGCCGAGGACAAACGTTTGTTTTTCTGCAGACTTGTCTCTGTTCTGGGTGTTTTAATGTATAAAAATGAATTTAAGTACATTTACTAACCATATCTGGTAACTCACTCTCTCTCACTCTCTTCTAGGCTAAATGGCGCTATATCTAGCATTATTTACTTGCAAAATGTACCAAAAGAAGTTGCAATAAAACGCAAATTCCCGTGACACAGCCCTCAATTGCACATAGAACCAGCGTCAGCGTACCATGAGCGGGTTGCTATAGAACCGGCTGGTCCCATAGTAGCTACTGACGTCCGACTCTGCCTTGTCGTCGACGCCGAGGCAGGCCATGGGCAGCGCGAGGCGCACGCGCCGCACGGCGGCTGCCCACGCGTGGGCCACGGCAGTGGGCGAGCGCCGCGCGGTGGCCACCACTCGGGAGACCGCCACTGATGCCGCCTCTGGCAGGTACTTGTATCGAATTTCTTCGGCTGGTTGCACCTTTTATGTTGGAGGGTGCGTTAGGCTTTTGTTTTGGTAATCTTTAGCTCTTTTGGAGGTGGTTCTTTTATGTTGGAAGGTGCGTTAGGCTTTTGTTTTGGTAATCTTTAGCTGTTTTGGAGGTGGTTCTTTTATGTTGGAAGGTGCGTTAGGCTTTTGTTTTTCGTATTCGTGGTTTTGTTATGTGTTTGTATTTGTAGCAATGTTTTTGGTGGTTTTCCATTGTATTCGTATTTGTTTTAACGGTATTGGAATTTTAACGGTTTGTTGTGTTTTGTAGGTTATATCGTGAGTTTTTGTAATGTTTAGTCGAGTTGTTCATTAATGACTGTTTTCAACTTTACAAGTCAGTTTTTTTATGATCTCTATTTTATAAGTCGGGATAGTTTTTCTTGTACGCCCAGGTTGACTGGTAGAAAATGATGCTAGCATGAAATCCTCTTCCGTACACTGTTTTCTTGTGCACAAAGTATTAAATAAATCAATATTTCCTCTTTTATTTGGTCGGTACCGTAAATGTCTTGCTACTTACACAACTACACTCACAAAATCGGTAGGGTACTTTTGGTAGTTCAATTTCGGCGTGTTATTCAAGTAAGGAGGTACTTGATATTTAAAAGTTAAACAATGCGTTGATATTTGTACCTACATACGTACGTATCTTGTGTATTCTAACTAAACTGTAACTTCAATATTGATACTTCATACAATCTGATAGCCTTGAGATTACAACCTGGGCATTTGAAGGTTTCTACCAACTCATTGTGGCCTAATTTTTGAGCAACTTTACATATCATCTTTGAGAGAGTATTATTTTAATTTATCGTGGGGTGCCGGCATTAGAACGCTCCTCTCCTGCCCGTGGATGCAGTAAGAATCTGCCAAGGGATACTACCGGAAGATGGGCGTCTGTGTATCAACTTTAACCCGTACTGCGCTCGCCAACCCGCCTCCCAAACGTGGGTATGGCAACAACCCCCCCATGATCAGTACTTGGAGACCTGTGAGGGAGGCCTATGTCCAGCAGTGGGCGTCCTACGGCCGATTTGATAATGATACTTTAATGCCGAGTGTTTACACATTATGTAATGTATTATGTAATTTATAGATTATTTAATCATTAAGCCTAAAAGAAGCATGACCGCCGGTTCTACTAAGTACCAAGAGAAGATCTAACAGGAAAGGCACTAATCGCTATATCAAATTTTAGAGCATGCTATAGTTTTTAAATATCATAGAGGTGTGAATGCCCGCATCCATACGAATCAGAGGTTTTTTCCACTCTTATTAAAGGGCTAATTTAAGGTTCTATACATAAAGTTATGCTTAAAGTTTAACGAAGAAAACAGACAGCGTAAAATAGCGCAAATTTAGGCCACACTCCAGTAGTGGATATTGGGTACGTTATACAGACAGATGTCGATGTAATAGGTACTTACGCCTACTGTATGTTCAATAGGCGAACGTTTTTCTATAAAATACATGAAGGGCCCACTGCAATAATGCTGAATGTCCAAAATTTTACCAATTCAAACCAAGTATGCCATTCGATTCCTTGATCTGCATAGTACATTTTCGCACTTTCAAACTGTTAAATAACGCAGGCAGTCCCAAGATAAATCGATTTTAAAAAAATGGCTACACGACTTGAACGATGGATGTCACAGGCGTTCAGAACTATTGTACATATAAATAGTACATGATAAATGTCCATTCATTTCACCTCATATTCCATGGAAATTACATATTCCATTACGATCAGCTTCCGCATGCTGCAAATGTAGCAAAACGAAGGGATTAATAGGACGTAAGATTTTGGACAACCATCGTTTTAGACCGTGTAAAAGTGTGGACGTTCATCATTATAGTGCAGAATTTTTAAGACTTCAACGCTAATAATCAAAATTTCATATAATTATAAGAACGTTTTTTTTTATAAACATTAAAAAATAATACTCTGATATGTATACAAAAAGTTCATAAATCCATTTTTTTATTCCTATTACTGGAGTTTTGTATTAACCAATTAAAACCTTTAAAGTCAAATATCTCAAAACTAGATTGCAATGACATTCAGCATTATTGCAGTGAACCCTTCACATGTTAGTACACAAGGCTTCAATCAATTGGACATGAAAAACCCCGTGCTAATCTTCAAGGATCCATTAAAAAACTCATCTCTAAACAATACTCGACGCAAAGAGCAAAAAACTCGAACAAAACCGTCATTTGTTCTGCTCGAACTGCGCGGACGAGACAATGATCGCAGGATGCGGGCCGCGGTAACTACCTAGAGGTAATGCGATGCTGCATTGATCACATGTCCCGCGCTTATTAACTAACTGTAAGGAAACTAGAAGACCAAATTAAGTTTTTAAGCAGTCTATCCGGGACCACGGTCGTTGTTTCAACGTTCGAAACGTCGCCGTCGGGAATAATCAAAGGTATTACGCGACTAACTCAGTTTTTGGTATTTATAACCCAGATATAATCTTAGAAATGAATGGGGTTTCGATGAGGACTTACAATTTTATTATAACATGAGTAATCCCCGTACTTTTAAAATTAATCAGTTTTAAAATGAACAGTTTGTCGCACGTCAGTTTTGAAAGTGAAATTCGTCGAAGATTATTACACATTCCGTTTAAAATACTTCAAAAAACATTTAAAATCCTCTTAGCAGGAACTTAGTCGGGTCTTAATCGTAGTCTTAGATCTTGCGTTTAAAGTTCCTTACATTTAAACGATAAGCAAGGGTACAGTGTTTTGTGTATACAATAGAAAAATATTGAACACAGGGAGAACTCAGCATTCAGTTAACAACATACTTGCAAGTAAAGTGTGGGTATAATGCAAAAGTTTGTTTTGTATAAGACGAACCCACATTAGGGCTGGTAGAGCGAACAAAATACTTCTTAAAGATAACTGAAGTTTAATTGAGTGAGTTTAATTGACGAGCTCTGTGGCGCAGCGGGCGAAGGTCCGCCTGCGACGCAAGGGGTTGCGGGTTCGATTCCCGCCTCGGGACAAATGTCTGTACGATCTGCAGATATTTGTTCAGGGTGTTCTGGGTGTTTTTCTATATATAATAAAAATATCTATCTATGTAGTATAATATATTAAGTATATCAGTCATCTAGTACCCATAACACAAGCTCTGCTTAGCTTGGGGCTAGATGATGCTGTGTGATTTGTCCCGCATTATTTATTTATTTATAAATTTCATTTTATTCGATAACTAGCTGCGCCGCGCAACGGAACATCTCAAAAGGAATACATTTCCATGGTGCTCCGCTCCTATTCTATTGGTCGTAGCGTGATGATTATATAGCCGATAATTCAGCTATCCAACACCAAAATAATTTTTAAATTTGGACCAGTATTTCCTGACATTAACGCGTTCAATCAAAAAGACTTAAATTTCTTTCTCTACCGCCCGGCAGGGTGATTACGTATCTCGCGACAGGTTTTGCAACAGGCATTTGACAGCAACGATTGCTGTCGGTGGAAACACATAGACTGAAATTATTTTGTCCGCTCTACCGCCCGAGTCGGTACGTCGAAGGCCAGGGCACGGGCGCGCGCGCGGGCGGGCGGCGACGTTACCTCGAACTGCGGCCACGCCATGGCCATGTTGACGCCGTGGTTGTTGGCCCACCACTTCAGGTCCTTCTGCTGGTCGGCGTTATTAATCGTGTGGTGGAATTCCTCGTATATTTGTGGTAATCTGGAATTGTGGGAAGAACAGGTTTTTAATGGAATTATTGCGCTCGCCAACCCGTCTGCCGAGCGTGGAGAGTATAGCAGCAACCCCCTCATGACCCCTTGGTACATGAGGGAGGCTTGCGTCCAGTCCAACGGCTGAGATAGTAAACGACAAAGGTACTCGTTTTCGGTTGCGTTGTCTGCATTTGACTTAAAAAAAGTTAAAGCAGACAACACAAACAACCTTACGCTGTAATGTGAAACTACAAAGAAAAATATAAGTAGGTACATAGTACACGGTAAAATAAAATTGAATTGAATTTCAGAAAAACACTCGCCCGCGGCGGGAAACCCCCTGCGCCAACGGCAGGTTGTAGTTGAAAATATCGACGCCATTGTCTGAAAGGAGGTAACAATAGCGTGTGACAGTGTGGTAAGTGGCGAGGATCAGATACTCACGTAGGTTCTTGGCTGATATTGAGGCACTTGTGGAAGCTGAAGAGCACGTCTTTGAAGAAGGCTAACCGCTGCGCCTCCATCTGCTGGCACCTGGTGGCAATAGCAACCAAGTTAGTAAGACTATTATACGAGTATAATGCAATACAATATAAAATACGTCGAAATATCGGGAAACTCAAAAAGACTCTAATAATGTTAAATATCCCGTAAATATTGCAAATAACAGTACAAACATCATCATCTCAGCATTAGGACTCCTGACACGTCCACTGCTGGACATAGGCCTCCCTCATGGATCTCCAACATCGTATGGGCTTTATTGCGCAGTACGGGATATTGTTATACGGAAAGACGCTGCTGCCCATCTGCCGGAGGTATCCCTTGGCAGACTCTTACTGCATCCACGGACAAGAGAGGAGGGGCAACATTCTACTTCCGGCACATTACGGCAGTTCATGCAATTCCATAATCAATCAAATATTTTTGACTTATTTCCTACTCATGTTATCAACCGTCACAAAATCGATTCATCTTTTCTTTTTATATAGATCCACACTTACATATAATCAAAACTCTTTCGTCACTGACAATCATCAACCCTTCTCGTAAATAGTTTTTACCGCGTTAACCTAGTACAGATAGATAATTTTAGTAGTAGCTGTTTGGAACCCAACACACACAATCCCCAAGGTTGATTATACATGATATAAATTTGAGATTGGTGTTACGATTTAGATTGTCACTCAAATTTAGAGATAAACAAGCCGCGGGTTTTTCACCGCAGTTCTTATTTTAGCTTGCGTCATTTGAGATGGTCAAATATATTGGTAATCGGATTTTGGAACTTAAACGGAGCTGTGCCGGACACATGACCGGGCGCGGTGATGGCAGCTGGAGTAATGCTATAACCGAATAGTGGCCGAGACAGAGATTTAGAAATGTCGGTCGTCCGGCAGCAAGATGGACAAGAAAGTCGTAAGCACGTCGTAGGCAAACGATAGATCGGACACAGGGCGCCTACTCTAGAAAACGAATACGATAATATCGCTGATATTTGGCTTGATTTAGATTTTTCAAGAATAGGCTCCAGGATCGTAGCGGATAACACAAACTGGGTACAGACCCAGCAGTGGGTGAAGTCGGGCTGTAGATGATGTTGATATGACATTTCATGATCGTTAAGTAGCAGTCGTTACCTGTCGAACACGCCCGTCATATCTTCGATGTAACGAGGGTTGTAGGCCGTGATCTCCGCTAGCGCCGCCTGGTACTTCTCCCGGTTCTTGGCGACGTCGTCGCGGCACTTGGACACGCGCTCCGCCATCTTCTTCACCTGGAATACAAGCGGACCGTCGATAAATGCTCTTGTAGTTTTAATTGTTATACAAGAACTCACACAGTGGGCCGCCGTCAGACAGCTAGATGGCCGGTGATGAAAAACGGACAGCCAAAAGGCCCGCTAAGATTGATGATTTAGGATGACGGGCTTATTGTAGGAAGGGCAATGATGAGTTTAATTTAACATGTTTGCGATGGATTAGGCGCCCGTGCTTAAAGGAGTACACACTTAAGTGTATCCTTTATATGATACTGTTCTTCGATAACTGACATATTTAGGTAACGGGTATCTTATCTCAATAGTCTCTCGTGTTTCAGAGAGTACTAGACAAATAGCTCGTATCTATATTTTAAACAGTAATAAAAATGTGATTATCATTAATTAAACAACCATTTAAGATTTTTCTCGACCTTACAAAGAAAATTCTATTCTACCCTAAAATGGAAACTTTTATTAAATTTTATAACTTGCCCGGACTATTACAGACCCGTATAGTTATAAATTGAACCAACCGAGCATTTATATATGTAAGTCATAATTGAAGGACGGTTACGGGATTTATGATATTGTGCAACGGAGCGAAATGGCAATACCATAAGTGAACCGACGTTTTCAGAGTATTTTGGTAAGTTGGAGCGCACAAAATGTAACGATACATTCAGTTCAGTTCACACTTCATGAGCACAAAATAATTTGTTCTAAAGCCTAGCATAAGAATGTTGAAGAGAACTAAACACAAAAACAAATAGAGGTAGAACCGTTAAACAATTAATAGACATTTTTCAATGGAAGTGATAATTGAAACGAACTTGAAGGTTGTTTTATTTTTGTGCAACAGTCTTAAATATTATACTAAGCAGTTTCAGTGTCAACAAGTCACAAGAAGAGACCTGTTCTCAGAAAGAGATGCTGCCAGCTATAGCAGAGAATAAATAACACTTTATCAACGGTATTAAACTGTTACAATTATACCTGCCAAGATTTCAGAGAGTTTGCTCACAAAGCTTTACTGGTAAACTTTTCTATACATCAAATCCTTTTTGCCTCTACACGAATAAGTTCAAACTTCATATCAACAGATTATATCTGGGATCGCAGGAAGGGGATAAATTGGTTAGCGGTATGCGACTAGGGGGTGGCGACTGGCAGGCCAACTAGGTTACCGTTATTGGATTATTATAAAAATCCACCGCACTGTTCAGCACCTCGCCGCGCCTGTCGCGTTGGTCGACTACATCCATAAAGTAACCGTGTAAAACCATGGAGGCACTATGTGCTTTAGTAGAGACGATAATGTGTAAAACATCTTTAAAATAACTACTTACTTAAGGGGGGTAACGGTGATAAATTTTATTTATTTATTTATTTATTTAACACTTTAACACATAACAATTGTGTAAGGAGGACTTAATGCTAAAGCATTAATTTTAAGCAGCACTTAACTAACAGTTTTGTATAAAGTAGTATAGGAAAAAAATGTTCATTAACTCCTGATTCATTTAATCTGCGTTTAAAAGGTGATTATTCTTCTTGTAGTTTCTTTATCTCATGATCAAGATTGATCAAATTGTTCACAAAATCTGATTTTCAAGCCCAGCACCACTAATACTACTCAAAGCAAAGTGCATCAAATGTATTTTAAGGGTCCTATAATTAAAATGTAATCAGTCAATTACGTAGTCATGTGTTATTAAAACGACAAGTAACCTTTGGACACTTAATAACACAAGCTAAGGTCACACGTGATTTTAACAATGATGACAGGTATGATTTCAATTACCGCGCCCAGAATACAGAATAGCTTAAACATTGTGAATAATTTATGGTGTACATACAATAAAGCATAACCTTTTGTTGGTTGAAACGGACCTAGAGATAAAATTCTCTATATTTCTTGAAACTATCAAGATAATAATAGGTATAACTAACACTAAACATCCTTACTTTTAATTAAAAATGTGCATATTTTTTCCGATATTTCTATAATTTTATCAATTGTACCGTTTAATATATTTAAATAACATGTTAGTAGATCCAACATTGATCGGGGCATGACACAGTCCACATATAACTTCAAACATTTCTAAACCCACTAACTCAACTGAATCCACGCGCATTTGCGGCTGTCACGCCAGTCCGCTATAATACGGCACTCCACAAGGTAATAGCATTTTATGAGGATGCCCCTCGTGGAAATGTTTTTCTAGTTCTGCGGAGTACGATAGATCCGGGGGGCATGCAAATTGGCGCGTCCGGCGGCGACGTGCAAACTACGTAGCTTACTGCTAGATTTTTCTGTTATGAAAGATGGTATATGTTTTATATTTTTGGGTCATGACTTCAGAATTTACAACAGATGATAACGATTTCCAGGTAAAAGTATCAGGTAGAGTAATTCTGCTTTATCAAATTTGTGATAAATCAACTGCAAAACGCCAATGAGCGGTGGAACTACTTACTCGAAATTTTAATAGCCTTTGAGGTCACTGGTGGACGAACCATAAAGAGCGAATTTTGCTAGAGCTGTTAAGAGAACACTGTTCAATACGCACATTTTAATTTATAACTAGTCAACTTCCTAATTGGATAAATTTATTTACAACGACGATCATTCATCTCCGAAGACAGTTCGCCGTCTCCCATGGTTTAATTACATTATGGTAATAGCACAGTCGGTTCCTCTGCTATGTCAATCACCCGCTGAACGAAGCTCTTTTATTCAATTACTTGCTTCTTGATGACGTCTTTGGTAATCCATTTGCCGTCGCGTATGGTATTTTATGTAGAAGCTTAGAAAGTTTAAGATAGGAAGATATGATTTCGCTTACTTTGTCCTTTACTGTAGGTATTAACAAAATAAGTAAAAATTATCTTACTTGTAATCTGTATTGGGCCGAAGAGATTGGTGGGACATCGCTTTTTAAAGGGACTAATAGAAGAATTTGGGGGGATCTTTGCCCATCAGTGGGACATGTGGGCTAAAAAAGTGTCATTAAAAATGATCCTGCAGATGAATTACTTCTGTGGTTCAATTGCACGAACCCATGTCACCGTTTTTTCCATTATTGGAATTCAACCAACAACTAGCAAACGTCACAAAAAAATACAGTGAAATGGACTATACAAAGACTTCACAATTAAAACCAACAGATATGCTCACCTGCAGCGCTCTCTTTAGAAGGCAATATAAACAAATTACATAATTATAGAACATTGACGATAAATATAGAAATACACTGAACCTACATACGCCTCACCGTAAGGAAACCTGCGACTTCAGACGTTCAGCTTTAGACGTTTTTGACATGTTCATTCCTCTGATAAGGCTTGCCCAGCACTAATACCATCCGCTCAGCTATACCGAGAGGTTAGTTCTCAGCTTAGTTATCAAGGCTCTTGCCGCTTTATATCGGATGGTATAAGTTCTGCGGAAGCCTTATCCATATAATAATGCCCCAGGCACTGCAGCGTCTACCTATGACTTCTGCTGCGCAAGTGTGTGTGTTTACAATAAATGTGTAATTGCAGAGCTTCATGTATGGCCTGATTGATGCGTTCAAACCAACCAACTATAGGGCTTAAATACAATTATAAATTATCTAAATCTGACCTATTTTATTAATTTCAGCCGTAAAACGTCCACTACTGAACAAAGGCCTCTCTCATGGAGAGAGAGGTAGTTGCCATATTCACCACGCTTGACAGGGTTGGCGAGCGCAGTACGGGATGTTAATACACTGCTGACGCTGCTGCCCATCTTCCGGACATATCACTTAGCAGGCTCTTACTGATACTGATAGCATGAGAGGACGGGCAACATTCTACTGCCGGCACCCCACGGCATATTCTATTACTGACGTATACGATATATAAATATTTTTGTGATACCGAACATTGGCGAAGGTTTGTTGGGCCGTCTAAAAATGACATCCAGAAAGCCAGAATATCTATTTGAAAAACTAGATAGGTCGGAGAGCAAATATAGCTCAAGACCTGCTAGAAATTTGCATTATAGCAAATTTAAAACAGTAGCTTTCAGGGGTAGCTTTCGCTACCAGGCAAGCCAAGTGTTGGAATAATCTGCCAAGTCGACTTATAAAATCTAAATATTCATTCAGAAATTATTTTAAAAAAGTCGTATTGGATAGGATCTGGGTTGCCTGGTGTGAATGCACCCTTTTGCTGTTAGTGTTAGGTCATCTTTAAACCGATATTATTATTCTACATCATTTATTTATTATTATTGCATATTATTGGTACATTCAAATTCCACTATCTTTTCTTTTTCTACTCACTTATCTGAACTTTTAGTTCAGTTCTTTACACACATGCCAGCCAGTTCTCTTTTAATGTTAATTTGTTAACACAAGGTCAAGGGGTTGATCCGCACGGTATCGGCAGAATATCAGCGTCAACTGACGGCTTAGCTCAGTTGACATCATGCTGAGTCGAGACCTTTTCGCTGTTATAGCACACAACACGCACAGTTTTTGATTGTTTTTATATCGCTTTCTTTCTTAAATTTTAATTGTATTTTTTTTATATTGCTTAATAAAATGCAATGAAAATATCTAGTCCGCTAGCGCTTTTGCACATGCATCTCAGCATTAGCGGAATTAAAACTAGATATTTTCATCGCATTTTATTGTCATGGATTTCCACAAAGTAACGCCTGATTCTATTAATTATATTTATATTGTTTGTTTGTTATTCCTTATTAAGTGTCTCAACCATTTACTTATTCGTTTAGTTTTATCTTCATGTAGTTGCTATTGTATAATCATCTATTGTAATTGTGTGCTGTCAGTGAATAAATAATTTATCTATCTATCTATCTAGTAGCACAGATTACAGAAACTAGTAGGTCGTACTACTAGTGCTACTAGCTAGTAGGTCGTACGCAGTACTCGTATTATCCGACACCTTTGAACAGGGCCATTCAGGTTGAAGCACCATCCATCATGGCGCCAGCTCGGCAAAAATGGATAGGGCTGCCATGGACTGAGGGAACATTTCGCATTTCCCTTTAAACTTGGTGGGAATAGATAGATAGCTGTCTTTTTATGATTGCATACTTTATTGCTAGTAATTTGATTACTTAGGTACATTATTACTGCTAGTATTTTAGACAGCTGTTATTTTTTAGTACCAAAAAATTGAACCTGACTTTTTTAATAACCCGGCTCTACAACCTTCAGTGTTTAAACGATTTAATATTTTACTCCTCAGTTATAAACATAGCAACATTGCTGACACAGGGATAAGTGCAGCTTAAGCAATGTCGGTTTTTAAAAGCGAGTAAAGGAAAACCCGTGTCAGTAGCAATAAGACGCCCATTATATTTGGATACCTTTGCGGCAATGGGAGCCGTAACAACCCCAAGCTAGCCCTGACGAGCCACAAATTCAATCGCGCAACCAAAATATGCCGCGACGCCACAGCAGCGAGGCTACTACACACACAGCAAACGTTACGATTAGATAGAGCATCGGCAGGTTGATTATGTATCTCGCGACAGGTTTGCAACAGGCGTAAATCGAGATTTACTTTAAGGTTTGAATGCTAGAAAACACCAAAATGACATTTAAACATTTGTGCCGCACACTGGTGGAATTCTACCTTTATGATTTATGTTATTATGATCGCGAGCAATCATCACTGATAACCGTCAATTCCTTCCTGTTATCTAATACAAACTTGGTCTTTGACAGCGATGATCGCCAGATTTACGCCTGTTGCAGACCTACGTAATAAGCCTGCCGGTTTAAACTTGGAAACAAAAGTTCGGTCTGCCTCAATTAAATAAATATTGCTGGGCATTTCACAAAGCACCATCTAGTCCAAAAGCAGAGCTTATGGGCCACATGGTTGTTTTTTTTTTAAATAAATGCTTCTCATACATAGAAAACACTCAGACCGCAGAAAAAAACTGCAGATAAGCATGCATTGCGTTCCCTGCTGGGTTCGAAACCCGCAACCTCCTGCGACTCAGCCTAGATATAGTGCACAAGATACCTATTAGATCAAAAAATTCATAGAAAGATCTATCACGACGCCACACCCACGTACGAGCGTTTGTATGAAAAGTAAGTTGGATTGGCCACTCTTAAACTCATAAGTTATGCATTAGCTCATAAATATCGAATTTGGAACAAAACGTTTAATTGTCAGAGTCTACACACCAATTAAACTTCGACTATTTACAAGACATGATTGAAAACCCTAATATACACGTACTAGTCCAACTGTTTGTTTTCAATTATTCCACCAAACAAATGTTCAGACAACACCGCTCTGCAAAACTTATAATTGCATATGGAAGCGACATGCGACCGTTAAATAATACGAGTACCTATCCAGTCACGAATTATCGCGTCGTAAATTTGCATGCATCGTAAAAGCTAGCTGCCGCAATTTTCTAATATATGGATACTTCCTGTTTCAGGCTTCTGTCTTTTCAAGCTGTATTTATGTATCCCGCTAATATTAAACAATGCAATGTTTGGATGGATGTTTGTTACCACGGAGGTTGTCAAGGAAGAACACCTCCGTGGCTCAGTGGGTATGTATGATCCCGCCGGGGAACAAATGTGTGCGAGTTTTGCGAAGTCCTGGGTTTTATACTATTAAATGACGAGACAAGCCGAAGGCCCACCTGATGTTAAGCGGTAACCTCTACCTATAACAATTGCAATGCCGCGGTGATCACGTTCACTAAGCACGTGACCAACGCTGCACTGCAATGCGCCTGTCACCCTGAGACAAAGTTGTAAGGTCTCATGTGCCCGTAATTTCACCGGCCCCCTTGCCTTTCAAACCGGAACACAGCAATGGAGACATTACAGCTTGGCGGCAGAAATAGGTATGGTTACCACCATCTTCCCCGTACTTCCCCGGATGAAACAAAAAGTTCTACTACTAATTAATTGTATGGATATTTTAAACTTTTGTATGTGTGAAGAGAATTATTTAGAAAAAATCCGGCATTATTTATTTATTGTATGCATTATAAACAAAAACTGCACGACAATCTAGTTAAAACTTTACATAAATATAAGATGTTGATCCGTATTAACACAAAGGTTACTTTTTGTACAGGTACAGCGCGTGCGAAGCTGCCTGCAGAAGCTATTAAAATATTCAGCAGTACAGCCTACAATATGATTTAAACACTCTTGAACTGCTTTGTGGTGCCAGCAGTAAAATGTTTCCCCTCCTCTCTTGCTTGCAGCAAAAATCTGCCAAGGGAATTCGGAAGATATCGGAAGATGGGCAGCAGCGACTTTCCTTGTATCAACATCCTGAACTGCGCTCGCCAACCCGCCTGCCAAGCATAGTGAGCATGGCAACAACTCCTTCATGATCGATTCTTGGAGATCCATGAGGTAGGCTGTTCAGCAGTGGACGTCCTGCGGCTGGCATGTTGATGACTCCTGAGCAATAATTTTTTAAACTTGCTTGCTGCGCAGTCAATATGTTATGCCTGATATCAGTTATAGAGGTATAACTAATCAACACAAGTCTGCTCACTTTTGAGCTAGATGTTTCTGTGTGAAATTGTCGAGCGTTATTTCTATATTTTTATTTATTTCCCGACCATTCACTGCGCTTTCTCTATTACCCCAGTGTATAAATCCGCATCATCCGAGGGGCATTCCGCCCGGCCGGTCGGCTGTATATCTCTATTCCTCTAATTGGAGCTCTCGAGTCCTCGGCTCGCGTCTCCATTAATCCCGGGGCAGGTAATGAAGTGTACGAGCGGTGTTGACACTGTCCGATGCGATTTAGGGCGAAAAAGCTACATAAAAGTACCACTGTACCTCAACTTTCGGGTATTCAAGACCAAGTTTGGTCGCAAACAACATCAGGGCTCATTTAGGAAATAAAAACAAATAATCTGTTTCGCATTTTAGAGGCACTGTCATCGGAATCAATGAGGAGGACTACTATATGCTCATAAGAACTTAACAGTATAATAGACACATGGAGGTATAGATCAGGGTATGAATACACTGAATACTTAAAATTTAGGGTAGTATTCTTAACAAAGTGGACGTAAGTAAAAAATAATAATAAAAAAATGCTGAACACTAAAGACAGCATAATCTAGTCCGAAACTAAGCAAAGCTTTACAATGGAATCCAGTTAATTAATAGAAGGTTAAGCTTTATAGCTTTGTAGAGAACTCCCTTATCCCATTGTCGTGGGGTGCCGGCGGCCGGCAGTAGACTGTTGCCCCTTCTTCTCTTTCCCGTGTAGGTATACTGGCAAGGGATACTTAAAAAAAGGGCAGCAACGTCTTTCCGTGCATCAGAATCCCGTACTGCGCTAGCCAACCCGCCTGCCAAGCGTGGTGAGTATGGCAACGACCCCCTATAATCAGTACTGGAGATACATGAGGGAGGTCTACGTCCAGCAGTGGACGTCCTATGGCTGAGGTGAAGATGTGGTAAACTCTTCATAAATCTTATAGACGTGGTTCCTCAATGGCTTGCGTAAAATAAATCCGACAGTTGCCTGCCGATAGATGGGAACTTTTTACTGTTTCTGTGAAATGTCTGCGCCAGAACGCGCTTGTGGCCCGGATGACCCCAGCGTACCGACGTTTTGTTACAAAAAAGCCGTTGGTATAGATGAAGTTTTATGCCATTCAGTTTTCCTCGTTTTTTGTCGCGACCGTTAAAAAGGAATCAAGATATACCTACGGCAAAAAGTCTCCTTTATCATTTTACGGCATTTTTGGTGGTTTGAATCAGAACAAACCTCTTTGCATACCGTTCACCTATATTATTTTTAGATATTCCTTGTTGCAGAGCGGTTTTTGTGTAACGAATGTCCTTGGGACAAAACAATAGCTCTTTAGCGATATGGCAACCAATTGTCACTTTGTTTTCAGTTTCTCTTGTTTTATGTTTAGTATTAAGGTGTGCACTAAAGTATTTTTTATGGATCACATTATATATGTATGCTACACTACACTGTATTATATAAAAAAAAAAGATTTTTACTTTTTTCACCTTACTTTATACATAGTTTTAACTTTTTTAGTAAAGGTAAGTAAGTCAACAATGCCTACCTCATGAAAATAGCAGAACGCGAACTGTTAAAAACGACAGAGCAGCAATATGCAGCGTGTGACGGCAGACGGGCGACATTCAATTTCCGGCGAGCGACGGCATTGTAGGTCAGTGTGTCCACTGCACGTAATAATGACGCGCGTACCGAATTCCCGATGCCAATACCCATGATGGTGACTAAGACACGTCATTCTTGTCATCGAGGTTACCCTAGCCGACATCATCGCATAAGGTCATGAATTGTATGTCTGTGTACAGGTAAAATGTATTGATCGCAAAGGGTCAAAGAAATAAATGTTTAAAAATGAAAAACCACGCCTTATTATTTTATTGTCAACGGTTCCTAATAAGTATGCAAAGTTTCAATTAAATCTGATGTCTTATAGTGGGTTAAAACAACGTTCAAAGATTCCGTTAGATATCATCATCATCACCCACTGCTGGGTATAGGCCTTCCTTAGTTTGTGCCATCCACCACGATCCTGCGCCAGTCCTATCCATAGTTATAGCTAATATCAGCATGTTCAAATCATCATCGCAGTATTATTGCGCCGATATCCTGAACTTTAGGATAACGACAATATACGAGTACGTGTTGAGTAGTGTCCATTATTTATTTATTTTTTCATTTATTCATATACCACTCGAGGGGAAATTCATGAATGCTTTTATTTAGGAAAGGTCCCCCATAATGGTTATACCAGACGTTAACCATCTCAGCTCATAGCCTCTTATGTCAGCAATAGTCATTATTTCTCCCCTAAAACTTTGACATAATGCATTATACTAAGAAATGTCTGCGTAAATTCGGTAAAATTGAATTACTCGTGTGTCAAGATAAATATGTATTATTGACACATTTTACACATTATTAGATTTATTTACGACAAAAAACTATAATCTGACTTATAACAAACTTAAACCTAAATGAACTAATTTAAGAATGTAGGTAATGAATAACAATGACAATAAATGTGGATGAACTTTCGTAAACTGAACCTGAGCATGTACAGTAACAGCCGCGCTAGGCGAAGCCTATGCTACATACTGCTAATAATGACGGAAGTTGATCAAAATGGTAAGGTAATAAATTAATTAATTATTTCACGTTTATGACCACCATGTTAATTAAAAACTGAACTCGCTCAAATAACGAATCTGTTAACCCTCGGGTTACCCACTATTCCGTATATGTACTAATCTGCCGGTTTGTTTGAATTAGTTTTTTTTATTAATGAATCGCGAGGTATTCTATTAATTTATAAATGTCGAAGCATTATTTATTTGTTTATTAATAGCTGCATTAACAGTGCCGTGGTGTGCCGGCGGTACGATGTTGCCCCACCTCTCTTGCCCGTGGATCCGGTAGAAATCCGCTAAAGGATACCTCCGGAAGATGGGTAGCAACTTCTTTCCGTGTATCAACATCGCGTACTGCGCTTGCCAACCCGCCTGCGAAGTGTGGAGAATATGGCAACAACCACTTATGATCAATACTTGGAGATCATGAGGGAGGAATGTGTCCAGTAGTGGACGTCCTACGATGAGAGGATGATGAATAGCTGCAGTAGTCAAAACAGCCAACGGTCAGAAACACTCGAAATTATTTAAGCCTTAAGCTACGTATTATAATCATTGAAAAGTTTTATCGAATTGGCCGAGTAATTTGAGCAATTAAAACACCATCACAGTCTAGTTTATTGGATAAGGGCCGAGATCCGACGCACGTGTATATAGGCTATTCCCTTGATTACAAAGTTACCTTTAAAGTGGATTGCTCTTCGGGCGGGCTCCACCAAATCAGTTCGGTGCTTAACATGATTGGAATTGCTTCATTCACTTTAAAGGTAACTTTGTAATCAAGCCTATGGAATGATGGCAATTCTGTACAATATTCAAAATCTATTTAATATAACTCTTTTATTTACCAAATTACCCAAACCACAGACATTACTTGAATCGTCTGAAATAGACGCAGAAGCCAACATCTATTTAATAATTATTTGTATGAATATAGAATTATATTTCATACAAATAATGACTTTCGACTTTTATACTTGAACGCTCCTTATTGCGGATGATGAATTTCAAGAACACTAGCTGCTGCGGCTTTGCGCGCGTTTTTTTTATATGTCGTAGGTATATTTAGGATTTAAATCGTAATAAAACCTTCATAATGCATGACGAAACATAGTAGATACTTAAAAACTATTTGCTTGGGCTGACTCCAAATTCTCTGACAACCGCCAGGACGAGGTTTCTTTGTTAACAACACATTCAAATATCAAAGTCAGAATACCATGATAGAGGTATGTCATAGACTAAAGGAAGTCGGATCACTGTCTATGGGAAAGACGGGAAGTCACTGTATTTTCGGAAACAACTCTGTTTCGTTTTGTATTAATTATCTTTTCTAGATTTGATAACAAAACTGTATGTAAGTCTTGTTCTGAGCAAAAGAAGTATTTCTTCTTTTAAGGCTTTATATATTATGTAGACGCAACATAGAACTCGATGCCAATTTCAGACCTAAGCTGAACACTTTGTACTAATTATAATTATTCTATGATTTCCTCCATGAAATGTCTGAAATTGGCATCGAGTTCTATGTTGCGTCTACATAATATATAAAGCCTTCCTCGAATAATGGGCTAATAGATTTTTTTTATTAAATCCAGCAATTCTCGATTCCCGCTTTCAACCGAACAACCGAACTCTTTAGCTTTATTACATTAGTATAGATATAAATGTACGGTTTTTCCACGTAGCGAAAATCGCGAATCTAAAGCAGGGTCGAAAGGCCGACAGCGAATGAGAGAAATATGTTTAAATATATATTTCATTCATTAGAAACGAGTTGCGAAGAACATAAAACGTTTATGTAAACGTCAATGCAAATTCTAGGCTCAAGTCAATATAAGATTATTGCGAACGGTTTCTATTTGCGGGACGGTTATCGCGCTACCGCGTTCGTATAGAATAGAGCATTGCTGGTTGTACCGTATTTGTGGAAATTCAAAACAAACACGTTTTGCATTGTCCATAATTATCACTAAAGCGTGCGTTGGGAAGTGTGATTCAGCAAATTTCTAAAATGGAATGAAATTATCCAAAATTATCATCTTACTAGTAAATATAAATTAACACATAAAAGTATGTACCTACGTACATTTTAAAGAAATCATCAACTCATCAAAGTCAAAGTGTACATTAAAATCCTACTAATTTTTTCAACTTCAATCAATAAAAAAATAAATACGGACCGCGTGGCTCCGTCAGTTAGAAATGTTTGTATTTGTTCTGCAGATATTTATCTCGGGTATACTTCTATGTATGATAATGATAAGTTAATCATCTGGTAACACAAGCTCTGCTTACTTCGGGGCTAGGTGGTACTGTGTATGTCCAGCATTATTTAATTTTTAAGTATAATTCCCGGATACGGACAAAACTTGTAATTTTAATTCAATCCCTTACAGGCTGCAACGATAAGCTGCAACTAGTATACAACTATAACCATATTTGTCTTCAATTCCACTGAAGTGCCGCGTTCCCATGACATTGTACCGATAGCACAGATTCCTGCATCGGCTGTACTTTCTACATTCACGGGTCGGCGCAGCGGGTTCGCCCAAATAAGTGGGACCTATGCTAATGGGGGTCATACTGCGACACCCCCACCCAGATCCCGGTAATGCCGGGCAATCATGATTTGTTTCACAGAATATATTTGTGCTTGCGATGCTTTGGCGACCTTTGGCCAGCTGAGGCGCAGGGTTCGATTCTGCCGCGAGATAAATGTTTGTTCGTTTTCTACACAATAGTCTTTCGCCTAGGTATTTTATATACTTTATGTATTTACAAAATAGTTCTTGAACTATTGAACCATCTGGTAGTAACACAACCTCTGCTTACTTCGGGGCTAAATGGTGCTGTGTGAAATGTCCAGCGTTAATAATAATAGATAATCTAATATTTTTAATTATAACTAGCTTCTGCCCGCCGCTTCGCACGCGTTGTACCCGGATAAAAAGTAGCCTATGTATTAATCCAGACTTACATCTATACGTGTGCAAAGTTTCAGCTCAATCCGTGGGGTAGTTTTTGCGTGAAGAGGTAACAAACCTCCATACAAACAAACTTTCGACTTTATAATATTAGTGGGATATAAAAATATGTATCTATTTGTTACTTGTTCGGGATATTTGTTGTGAAGCTTAAGTTTTAACAGTTTGTTTACATTTGTCCACATCTATCACGGCTGAAGTAGTCATAATACTTTCGTGATCACATTACACAAATTGACACACGGACATAAGACCGGTAAGTTGCGCAATAAATTCCCATGTCGATATGGTGTTCTGTAGATGTCGAAGTGAAATATAGTCTCAAAGAATTTTTCGGTTTCATCGTAGGTGGGTCACGGCCGCGGATCAAAATACGGAATCTCAAGATGCTGTGTCAAGGTCACGCCGCGAGATCCGAGATGTTTTTGTCATCGAATGAATAACAAGTTTCGACTAATATTCAAATTCTGTTATATGTAATACAGGGTGTATTTTTACACGTGTAACAAACAACCCGAAAGGGCAGTTTCGGATGTATTTTTACATGTGTAACAAACAACCCGAAGTTTCAGCCCCTGAAAACAAGTAGTTTTGGAAGGGAAAAAATCGGTACCTGATTCGTATTTATTTTATTTTTTTCAGTTATTTTTATTTATAATTTTACTATTTGGTGTAATGTGAAGATGATCCTAAGGTCATATTCGGATTTTTAAAATATTTTTTAACAATTGAATATGAAAAAAACACCTGTGTGAATTTACGTATTTTTATTTGTACGTGTACTTCTTTTTTTTGTAGATGTATTTTTTGTGATTTATGCGTGTGGTGAATGTTTTTCTTCTTCTTCTTTGCGTTTAGGCTGTATAATCAGCTGTTGAAGGTAAAACTTTCGGTGTTTTCTTGAATGCAAATCATCGAATCCTGAAAGTCGTAAAACTAAAGTTGTTCCTTAGGGTGGTTAGAATCATCCCCTTTCGGCTAAGTACATTATACAATAACACATGGTAAATTTACCATCATTTGAGTCTTTAAGGGTAAACGGTTTCGTTTGCCAATAACTAGCCATCATAACCCACTCGCAAATGACTTCAGTTTAACCGTGATCATGGCATGTGTGCAACCGCGTCGACATACATATATTATATGTAATAGATATAGACTTGAGCTATACTCGATAGCTGTAGAGTACGTTGCGCATGCCTTTAAAATATAATAATTTCCGGCGAGTTTACGACATGAAAATAATTAAAGTGTATTACGCAATGATCTTTCAGATGATTTACTGAGTTTAACGAGTTTTGGACAGCGATGTTAACGACGGTATAGATATTAAAAAGTCAAGTTTAATGGTTTCATTGTAAATAACATTAAAAGAGGCTTAGGCTTGTGGGAAGGAAAATATGACATTTATTTCAGATTAATTTTAACGGTTCTAATAAACTTTATATTTGGTTCTTTCGCGGATTACCAGGAATTATATCCAAACATGAAGATAATATAAAAACTTACAGAAATAAGTTCCTCAACAGTCACGACATTTCTTTTCTCGTCATTTCTAACGGTATAAGGTCCGTTTATATCTGCAGACATCTAGCGTGCCAGACAAGTGCCGTACAAAATAATATTATTCCATAGTGTGTATTCTTGCCCGTGAATTCAATAAGAATAAGTTAAGGGATACCTCTGGAAGATGGGCAGCAGCGTTTTACGTGTATCAACATCTACTGCGCTTGCCAACACGTCTGCCAAGCGTGGCGAGTATGACAACGACCCCCTCGTGCTCTTGGAGATCCATGAAAGAGGCCTATGTCCAGCAGTAGTCGTGAACAGCAGTCCTAGCAGCTCTACCGTTCCGAAAACACGTGTCAAGTATTATCCACTATCTCCACCACACGTGTCGGTCACGGCGGGCTTTACAGCGGCAAGTTCCCAACCGGTTCCACGCACCTGGCGCCTTCGCCTGAATGGAACCATACGACGCTGACGTAACACTGCTATCGGGGACGTCCTACAAAGTCTTACGGGCTGTTACGTTGTGACGACGTCGTAATTACAGACGAAATTATACCGTTGTGACTGTCTGATTGTTTTATTGTTTGTTTGAGTTATTGTTACTTACATTGTGTATGGTTAGCGTTAGGTTAGAGTAATTAGCTACAACAGTAATACCCCGCTTTACGCGAGCGATACGTTCCGGAAAAAATCGCGTTAACTGAAATTCGCGTATATCGAGGTTTATGATTAAACATAGTCAAAATTCAATACAAAAAAATACGAATCATTTTAATCAATCACTTTAATTCTAAGAACACTTTATGCAATACATACATACTATTAATTATTTTTTAAGGAAAAATACATCTATTGTCTTTTCGGTAGCGTTTTTTTTTACGTTCTTGTAAAATACGTTTATAACACCCAACACTGTTTTTAATTGTTTGACACACGGTCAAGACACGGTCATCATTATTGTCTATACTCTGCAATATGTCCAAACCTGAATAAATTTTTGAAAGAGCATTTTTTATTGAAATTTGAAATTCGCGTTATAGTGAAACCGCGCATAACGGGGTCGCGTAAAGCGGGGTATTACTGTACCCCATTTAGGGAGTACCCCATTTATGTATCAAGAAAGTACGTATCAAGAAATACCTCAGTTATCTTATTAATGAAACCACCTGTAAACATATTTTATGGATACAATAAACGTATTACAGACTCAACCACACGTTACTACTTTTTTAGTGTTACACTTTTCCCCCCTTTTCGAGCGTTAACAACTCCATGCAAAGTTTAAGTACCTGCCTCATCTTAATTTAATTATTATAGACCGCTGGACGCCGGTTTTTGGAATATGTATTGAAAAGCACTTTTCAAGCACCAAAGACGAAGTTATTTGTAATTGATGATATTTGACTCTACGACGACAAATGTAACAGTAAAAACGTACCTATCTAACCATCAACTGGTAGTAATTTTTAGTCAGATGTCGAATTTTAAAGAGTTTTATGATATGGCAATGTCCGTGGTATGAGCTAGCATCTAAAGGAATACGTGAAGCGAGTGACAAAATACTAAGAGGTCAGGAAACATAGTAAACGAGATATTCAGTACACAGGCCCCTCATGTATCTCAATGAGGGGTAGTTGCCATACCCACTACGCTTGGCAGGCGGGTTGGCGAGCGCAGTCGTATCGGATGTTGATACACGAAAGACGCTGCTGCCCATCTTCCGGAGGCATCCCTTGGCAGATTCTTACTGCATCCAAGGGCAAGAGAGGAGGGGCAACATTCTTCTGCCGGCACCCCACGGCAAGATATTAATTTACTAACAATTATCATAACGAGCATCAAAAACTACCTTTGACTTTGGCGTGACTTCATAAGTTCATTATTATAGCATAGACAAATCAACAGTTAGAGCAATAGATAGTAGTTTCTTACACGTTTCCTTATCGTATCTACTCTACATGAAGACTTTAAACTGTGATTTTCAATACCTGTAATAACTGGCATTTTATACGTCCATGTCCATTTAATAATAACGGTACGTTTGTCAGACCAAGTAAAGTATTAAGTGATACGAGTAAGGCACGTGCAAATTAAAATGGCGCAGGATCATGGCGGGAAGCACAAATTAAGGGGTATAATATACCCAGCAATAGGTGAAGTCGCGCTGCGGATGATGATAGCTGACAGTCTTTTAATGTGTACCGTTTCACACCAGATACGATACTATATAACACCAACTAAACTGTGGTTGACACGGTTCGTCGAGCTTTTCGTACTCCAGATAAGCACCTGCTAATAGCGAGTCTAATTCGACTAGTGGACGTAACGTCCCGTCAAAGGGTTG
Source organism: Pasiphila rectangulata (assembly GCA_963082625.1). Classification (NCBI taxonomy): domain Eukaryota; kingdom Metazoa; phylum Arthropoda; class Insecta; order Lepidoptera; family Geometridae; genus Pasiphila; species Pasiphila rectangulata. Next base: position 14,086,471 of record OY720253.1, on the reverse strand, counting down.
CTAGAGGCCGGGCAGTCGCCATTTCGCTCGGAACCCGTTAAACTCTGCCAGAAGCTATTTGCTCGTAGCTTTGACCAACTCACTGTCGCCGGTCGCACACCCTCCAAAAATAATGAATTTCCGCTCAGTTTCAGGGCGACTGGAGTTTGGTCTCAAAAAAAAATATAACTTTTTACTCGTGATGGTGTTATAAGTTATAACATAGGTAATTAGAAGCGTCGTTCTTGTAAAACGTACATATTAAGATAAATAAAGTAAAGTGGTTTTTCAAATCAATTTTTTTTTTATTTAACCTATTTTGTCCCACTGCTGGGCAAAGGTCTCCCCTAAAGTCTTCCAACCATCCCGATCCTTTGCAGACTCCCACCATCCTCTGTCAAAGGTAACAAGTTCATCCCGCCAACGCTTCCTCGCTTCCTTTTTTCTTAATCTATTAATAGATCATTTATAAAATCATTAGGTAAGCTGCTGTGCTTAACAAATTTTTATATGTATAAGGCTTGCCTGTATCTGTGAAGCTGTTGAGATTAATATGGTACATAATGGTAAAGCATTGATTTTCTTTAAAATAATTACATATGTACATGGTGCAATTTACAATCATTCATCCCATGTCAGACAGTCTTAGATGTGTACCGGCTTTCGTCAAAACAAGTTACCGCTGGCTGACTCCTGACAGGAGTCGTTCCTTAACTCGGCCGAAAAAATCTCGGCCAAACAAACATACTCGGCCTTTACAGAGATCACGGCATTTGTAAAATCTAAGAATTCACTCTCTATATTTATCAATTTATAGAGCATTTCAAAGCATTGCACATTTTTAACTTGATTGCTTTTTTCAATAAAGCTAAAAATGTGCAATGCTTTTGGGTTTATTTTTTATTTGAATGTTAGTTTACTATAATTTGAGTTTCTGTGAAGCCGATCGTAATAACTCCATTTGCAAAGTAAATTTATTACAAAAAGTCGATTCGTCTATCGATTCACAATGAGTTGTACTCTCAGGTTTTACTATAATAATAATAATAATGCTGGACAAATCACACAGCATCATCTAGCCCCAAGCTAAGCAGAGCTTGTGTTATGGGTACTAGATGACTGATATACTTAATACATTATACTACATATTATTAACAATTTCCCTTAACTAATCCTAAGCATTATGTTAAGAGTAATACAAGTTAATCGTGTAGATCATATTATGATAATTACTTCATTTTATTTTTATTACAAGGACTAAATTATTTACCAATACTTTTTTCTTCATTAATAGTTCAAGTTCAAGGTTGGGGCTAGATAATGCTGTGTAAATGATCCAGCATTATTTATTTATGATAAGTGGTACTTGCCGACTTAGTTTGTTATTGAAAACTACAACATTAAAGAGTAGATTAAAATCCACTTATATTTTTAACAATTAACACTTTAAGAGCTAAAGGCGTAATAGAAAATAGAAAAAAAAACAAAATCCTACCACAAACACAAAAGTAGATATCAGATGAAAACATAAATTAATACTGGATTCGAGAATTCGAAGATACTGAATTCAATATAAGTTTGGTGTGAAAACAATGTGTTGCCAACATCCATCAGAAGCAAGTTTGTAAATGAACATTGGAGCGGACGTCTAACTTTTGATTGCTATTTGTTTTAGGTTAGTTCTGTTTCAGAGTTCGAAACACTAAACGATATTGTATTAAGCAAAGGGTAATTGTTAATTTTAAATATGGAATCAAGTTATTGTCGTCGAGAATATTACAAGTTAGAGTTCCTAGAGAGGCAATAGTTAAAACTTAAACTCTGTCTGTCTGTCTGAGTATGGAACGATTACAACCGAACGCGTTGAGCGATTTACATGAAACCTTTGAGAGAAGGGTACTGATTGATTTTGGGACCGGAGTTATTGTGACCTCAAATGGTCACCAAAATATAAAAGTCTTCAAATGGCCGAAAACGTCCATAAACACAAAAATGCCATTTTTTACCTTTGGTGACCTTTTAAGGCCTTCGCCCACTTTTCTGGTATGCCCGTACCAATGCTTGTTTATATTATGTCGGAGATTATAAGAGGAATTGGTTTGGGTTTGACCGTACCCTTTTTATACGACTAAATGCCGAGACAAGCCGAAGTGCCACCTGATGGAAGCGGTAACTTCTACCTATAAGAAGTGCAATACGGCGGTAACGTGACCAGCGCTTTCAAATTAATTTCACCGGTCTCCTAGTCGGAAATGGTCGATATGGAGATCTGTATGGAATGGGTCCTTTGCCCGGCCAAGGAAAGATAACTAAACAGTCCCACTGCTAGACACTCAAATAATTGAATATTATGTCAGAAAAATCATAGAATAATTTCATGTCTATCGAGTTCGCTCACTAACACGTGTTTCTCAATCAAATGTAATAACACGATTCTTGCTATTATGATGTTACGGACACATTGTAAAAACGCCAAGCGCAACAGAACCAATCAAACAAACGCACTTGTCTCTCTTTTGACAGCCACTCTTGCGCAACAGCAGAGCAGTCGCAATTTAACTGCCGCTAAACAAACGTCTAGGAGAGCGCAAGCGCTTACCTCTGAAATAACTTATGGGAAGAACTTTGACTTTTTTAGTCTTTCATTAGAAGTAAATGTATTTTTATCCATTTATTTTCAATATGGCAGGTTAGAAGAGGGTGACCAAAGTTTTTGAAAATCGCAAGTGGGCTTGCACTCTGAAGCAAGATTTAGGGTTAAAACAGTTTTTTTATTATTATTTTAATATTATCAAACGTATTGCGAGTATTGGGATGCGCTTTAACTGTAATTTACTAAATGATTATAATGATGCTAATATTATAAGCAAAAATAAACAATTTGATACTGAATTTGATTTTAACAGACACGTGATAAATTTAAGGGACTGCGGGGAATGGCAAAACTTGTCGATCTGAATATAAACAAACTATTTAGCAAAGAAAAGTTAATTTATACTCAGCTGAGATCTATTCGACCTTCATACTAAAGCAGATGGTTGCCTCTCGTTCAATACAGCCAATGGATTTATTCAACAAGCGCTTTCGCAGTCCGCTAACGTTGTCCGTAAGTATTGTCTGCAGTCACTGTTTACACAAACTGCTGTTAAAGACTTCTTTATATTGCGGTCGTAAGAGTCACAACTTGTATGTCACGGTTGTCTTAGCACGCGATTGTATGTACATAATGACTGAAATCCCGCAGCTGAGTTCGAGATAATTCGTAATAGCTAAAGCGGTAATTGAAATGATTGGCGAACGAAAATGACCGCTAGTGAAAGAGTACGATGACTAATGTTCCGGATTATACTATAACTGTGCCAGGGTTGGCTTATAGATTGCTTATTGTGGATCTTTCTACGTCTTGTCTTTAGAGCTGAAACAGTGCTTTATCAATACCAGACTTCAATTTTAGATTTTAGATGATTTGAATATCGGACTTTAAACACGTGCTTTACGGTGTAGAACCGATTAACCTAAGAGGATGGTATAGGTGCTGGGCAAGAGCCTAATATATCTAACAATGCCCCAGGCAGCATCCCATACATCATGAATTTGCTTTTATTTAAATTCACCTGACCAATATTCGTGACATAACCGAATACCTATCGGGTTAATGGAACAGCACCAACGAAGGTAATATTTAGTACTGGTGCAGTTATTTGCTCAAAGCAAATGAGTTCCGTTAAATTCGCGGCAAGCGGGTGGATTGGGTATCATTAGCTAGTCCATTAGTAGCCATTACAGCTGTGCGCATTTAACAAACAGGCTGAATAGTTAGAAGATATACGAAATTGAAAATCATTTTAGAGCCGGAGGATTCCTTCTGGTTATATACAAGCTGGATTTTTTCAATGCCACCTACAGGGCAAGTACTCTAAACAATGGAGATAGCAAAGGACAATGCCGATTTTGGGTCACGATGAGTACAGAGACTTACACAAAACAAATGCTACTTTCTTACTATGTATAAATAGTACAATATCTCTACATAAATCCAAGGAATCTAAAATTTAAAGCATGAAACTGAGACGTTACCAAATTAGGCTTTCAAGAAAATCAAGAACGCAGCGCTATTTATCAGAAGTCACCAATATGCTCTCACGAAGATTTATAATATGTAAAGGAAACCTATATTCATCAGTGAGTGAATCCGGGTACCTCGCTAGCTCGTTTCCATCGATGATCTTAGTATCTAAAGCGTCTCTTCGTTTTCGAGAGTATCTATTTTTGTACAGCAGACTTACAATTTATTTACACTGTGTATTGATGAGAGATACTAAAGTTAAGCGAAATAGCGTGGGTGAACGAAAGTGAAGTAATAATCGAGTATCTATGAGTTTATTTTCATGATGAACCAAGACGAAATCTGATGAATCTACGAGGTTACTACATCACTTTCCTTCGCTCATGCTATAGGATTCGCTATACCCGGAAACATTACATAGTTTTTATTTTAATAACCTATAATGTATCCCACTTCTGGGCAAAGGTCTCCCCCATCTCCTTACACAGTCTTCAGTCAAAATAAAGGCACTGTGGCAAGAGGTCTTCGCCCTGAGCTCTAACCCCCGTATTTATAAACAAGCAATTACTTGCTGCTAAGTAATTTCTTAGTAAAGTCATTACTTGAGGATAGAATACTTCATTAAAAAATCTTATTCTATAGTTGAGTAATCTACGTTACTTATTTAAGTAAATGCTTGAGTAAACAGCAACGCTTGATAGTTGTTTCCTCTGGTAACACTTATTTACTGCGTTTTGTTTCATTAAAAGGTAAAAGTCAGATGTAGATTATTTTACTTTAACAACTTATAAAATTACTTAAATTTAATTTTACTTTATAATTATAATAACATTATGTTTAAAAAGCTAATTTTAATTAATAATATACTTTTTACATTTAATTATTTCTAAAGAAAAAGGTGATTGTTGGCTGAAATAAAACGTTTGACACGACATAACCCTACAAAAATAGAATGTATCTTTTTACACTTGAATTACTTAAGTACTGGCATTGTAATTTTTATTTTCTTATCCTATAACGCACTGTGTACAAACATATACAAGTGAGTGAAGTGAAGTCTAGCATTTTGGCTAGTTCAAAATTTGTCTGTTGTATTCTTTTGGTGTAATTGAAAACTAACAAACATTTTAATTATGTCTGAAGTAGACAGGAAAAAACCATTTTCGAGTCTGGAAAATGATTTATTCCTAAATATCATACAAAAATACGATGCTATTTTGATCATGAGTACTGCCTGCCCAACGCACTACTATATCATAAATTAATTATTGCTAAAGGATTAATTAGGTCCACCAACTACTTGGACATTTAATGAAAAATAACCTTTTCTGTTCCGGTACTGTTCTGTGTGCACAATGCCTCTAGGTTTGGTGATTTTAATATGGGTGCAATCGATTGCCCCTACAATATTTTTCAGCCCAGGTGCTCTTCCTATACAACCAAGGTTTTCAAAGTCATTCTTTATTATTCTTAAATTTACTGGAAACTTAATGAAATCATTCATTAGCAACGCCAATGCACGAGTAACTCTCTTCACTATATGACACACTGTCGATTGTGAAATGTGCATGATGTCTCCACATACAATCTGGAAGCTACCAATGGCATAAAAACGTAAGGCCGTTAGTAACTGGCACAGTGGACTTACAGGAAACCCTTTTTGTGTCTCTGATTGTAAAGAGTCCGTAATTCTCGGTAAAATGACATTCATCACAACACTTTTGGAAAAGCAAAATCTCTTTTTAAAACAATCTTCTGAATAATCATAAAATGGATCCACATCACGAAAGTAAACTTAGCGTTTTCTGGGCTCAGCAACTTCAATCTCCGGTAGTATATCGTTATCGATATCATCTATAAAACGTCGCTTCGATACTTTCCATTGCTAAGTATAACCGCAAAATCAAACGCAAAATGGTGCAGTTCTAATGCTTAAGTAAAGAAAATGGTGACTATTACTTGGCTAAGAATTCTAACTTTTGACAGTTCAAACTTCAAGCAATTACTAAACTATAGAATAAAAATCATTACTTGAGTAATTACTTTTACTCAAGTAATTACTTTTACTTGTTTATAAATACGGGTGTAAGTGTCTCGGGACGGAAGAAGCGGAACATTCAGATCAGCTTCTTGCTTCCACCGGGTGGCAGATTCTCAACCTGGAAAGTTTGTGCATTAGCCTGACAGTGGGATCCACTATGTAGATTAAGTATCTTTGACTTTCATATAGAGGTAGTATTGTACATTAGCACAGGACTGATGATGACTAACTTCACACGGAAAAGATAACGCCAATAAGGTATTTATCGTTCGACAGAGACCACTGCCTTAACAATTGTATCCTTACAATTGATGCCCTTTTCAACGACTCAAATATAAGCTACTTGTTAGTCCCAACAAAGACGTCTTGTGTCCACCTGTGTAGGTCATGCCATTGTGTGTCTAATAGGGTCTTTAGAATCGTCGATTGCCCATGTAATGTTGCCATTATGTTTTAAATTCAAAGCGATGGTAGAGATTGCGTGTTATTCTTATAAAAACATTAATCAACAATGATTAACAATAACTGTTTGTACAATATGAAATCGTGAGCAAAGACTAAGTTATATCGTCAGGAGTCGTTAGATTGACATTCACTAACCCATAACAGAAACTCAGAACAGAAACAAGTTCTAATAAGAATATTGATTTACGGAATCTTTCAAATGTAATGCAAACATTGGCACAGAAATGGACAAATGGTTCATGAAAGGATCTGTTATACAAGTTTATAAAATTAAAAATTTTAAGTAACATTGTATCTAGTCTCTGAAGGTACCTAATTTTTTTTTGTTACGTGTACCCTCAGTTTTGTAATCTCACATCATTTCCTATTTGATACCAAACTCGGGTATATTTGGAAACATTAGATTATTCATCCCCGGTTTCACCCCCCAATATCTTGTAAACTTCTTAATCGATTTTGAACCACCACCGGAAAACCTGCTTTTAAATAATAAAAAAAACTGCATGCAAATCGTATCACTCATTAAGAGTTACGGTTCCACAGACAGACACACAGACGCACATGGCCGCTATGTGGCCAAACGAATAACACCCCTCTTTTTTGTCGGGGGTAAAAAATTACATCAAGTGGTTAGTTGCGATATAAAAATAACAAAAATTCTCCGAATCCATCTCTATTGCGCACGCTTAGTTATAAAGTTGCATCGCAGACCTTGTGTGCAGATTTGTATTGCTACCGAAATTTATGTTTAAAAGATGTTTTCAAGCATCCGCATTGATAAGTCGGCTATAAACTGCAGGAATACGTTATCAGTAGATATTTTATAAATGCCGCTCTCGGAACACTTCACCGTAAAATGACGCAATCTATCAGAGGTTCCGAAAGAATTCGCTGAAAAATTACATCACACTTCACTAACTCTTGTACGTAGTAAAATGAAAAAAAAACACTGGCTTTTTACAAGTACAAAAAGTAGCTTACACGTTATTTTCGGTATCCGAAATTATACATGGAGACCGCGACTCGGCAAGCACAGTGTGGGATGGCCGCCAGCTTGATGGGAGTGATATTTGCGAACGGTCGCTGGCAGACGCTGGATGTGGCAAGCCGAAGATAGGGTGGAATGGCGCATTATGGGGAGGCCTATGTCCGGTGGACTTACTCGTATATGTATATGCGGATGATTATGAACAATACCTAGGTATTCAAAAAAAATCTCGATCTCTTTAGCGAACTAGCTGAGATTCGAATATTTTTTTTTGGTTTCGTCCTATTGTTGGGAAAAAGTTTCCCCCTTTTCCAGTGAGGGGTGGTAGCAAAGTTTGGGAACATTTGCCTTCGCAGTTTACGTTGCTTCGATACCCACTACCATCCCGTCAAAGGTGCCGAGGTCGTCTTTATGGGGCATAACAGGTTATAAATATAACTTTGGCCAGAATTAACCTGTACCTAAGCTCATTCTAAAACCCATACATACAATAGTTTATGGCTATAAAGAAATTCACAGTAATTCTCATACGGCAGACCTGAACGGAAAATAAAACAAGCAGATAATTTCGCGGAGTCTAGAATGTGCTCCAAACGCTATAACCATGAAAACGGTATCTAAAGATCGTGGTCTGGATATAGAACGAGATAAGATACGTAATGGAGAGAGAATGTGTGCCCGTATGTATCTACAACGTTCCCAATAAATACCTGAACGTACTTGTGTGATTAAAAGTCGGCGACCTCGCTCCGGAAATGATTTTGAGAATTGGGTGTTTTCAATCCTACCGTCGATTAATTTCTATTACAGTAAATGTCAATTCTAAATAGTAGCGCGCCGCTATAGTTTGAGAAGAACGACGACGTATAATCAGAAATATAAACTTTCAAAGAATGGAAAATATACGCCGCGTAATCTCTATAAAGTTTAACACAAATATTTTTCTTCAAGTGAGGTATAAAGACAAAGAAATGCAATTTAATGAATACCCCTTTGACACGATAAAAGGATGACGTGACAAGGATGAATGTTCTATTAAGCGACTGCCTAGAACCTCAATTGACCAATCAAAGCAGCGTTTAGTGTCGTATATTTTCACTGATTAAGTCGATTTAAGCTAAACCTTTCAGAATCCCATGCATTACTTGAAGATCCTTGAATGCATTTCGCGACCGAGCACAATTCTTCTTTTCTTCCTGCCATTATCCCACGCTCAGTGGGATTTGGCACAACATATTTGCTTGTTCTGTCACCTTGGTCACCCATCAGCTCACACAATAACGAAAAAATTTTATTTTCTTTTTAATTAGACGTTAACAGCAATGCTTAGTCTTGCAGCATCTCAGTCTTAGAAGAGACTCGTGTACAACATCGAGTGCGATCACTCTGATGATAACGATGTTGTCCCTGAGGTCGAAGTTAAAAAGCAGGGCACCTGGTCAAGAGCCTTACCCCTCGATCGATGGCACGTCGGACGTCTCATAAGAAATTAACCGGTGAATGTCGAACCATGGGGGACCCTACATTATTAAAACGAAACCCGAGTAAATCGTCGCTATCAGTTACAAATTGTTGACTTTATTCTAGTAGTACAAAATGGCTTTTTACTACAAGAGGCTAGCGTACTATAGTTACAAATTGTTAACTTTTTATATGTAGTACGATATGGCTTTTTACTGCAAGAGGCTAGCCGCACTACGCTGATAGAAAAATGTACACAATGCAAATCATCGTCGTTACGTGGAAATATTCAAGTATCAAACTTAAAAACACTTCAAAAATATTAAGGAATATGCTATATACGGGCAGAATTCCGGTAGCAGACGCTACCGCGGTTAATTACTCGTATATTCCTACGTTTATTCCTCAGCTCGCTCTTTCATTTATTATTACCTACCTGGCTAACCAATAGCAAGAAATTCTTATTAGAAAGTCCACTTCGCCAATTAAATTATTGTAATTACTCATTTCGTAAAATTTCACATTTTACAAATCAGCATGAGTCGTCTCAGTAACTGGGTTACGCGTCGTTGTATTTACGTATTTGTGATTCATCCCTTTCACAGTTCCGCCTGTGAGTTTATCAGAGAAATTTAATTTTCACTTTGAATGTTATTATAAAAGTAGATCAGGGTGCCTTCTTCCTGGCCGTGATAAAGCAAGATTATGAATTTAAACACCAGATATTAAGATCAGATACAAGTTTTGGATTTAAAGAAGTATATAGTTTATTAACTAAGGTTTATATGGCCGCGAGGAGTGGAAGGAGGGAAGAAGAGGCCTTTGTCCAGCAGTGAGACTGTAGTGGATGAGTAAAAATAAATAAATAAAATAATAGGTTTTTCAACCAATTTTTCGTTTCCAAATATGCTGTCATAATATGTCAAAGTGCTCACTTCTGTATGGAATTTCGTAAACTTGCTGTAAAGAGATTGAAGGAAGGCCTTTGAAGATCAGCCGATCCCCGTTGAATCCCAGAAGAGGGAATCAACGGGCTGATTAGATTAGTTGAAATCTGTTGATCCAAACCTAACCATTGACTCAGAAGAAGTTCATTAACTAAGTTAAGAAGTGACGAAGTGTAACAGTTCTATTTCGATTAGGTTAGCTAGTTGCATTGTATAATAATATTGGAAAACATAACTATTTACAAGCTAAACTTCAACAAACAAATGATGCACAAACATCCTATGAATTTTCTGGTTCAGTTTAAAATATCTTCTCATGTGCATGCTCTTCAAAATGTAAGAAGCATTTCCGAGAGAAACGAGAAGCAAGGGCGAAATAAACACGTATCAGACACGAGTATCGCTCGAATATTTTGCATCGGATACAGATAAGTCAATCACACGATAAGTAAACGATAACTACGTGCTTACGTAACGTATTGTTAGAAAGTAGTTCATACAGCGCATGTGGAATATTTTATGAAGTTTCAAATTGTTAGGTGCTGGCGCAGATTAAACAATGTTATACGTCAGAGCATGTTTTATTTTAGTTTTCCGATATGCCGACGCGGTTAAATGCTTCGTGATGGCGGAAGCGTTGATGTAATTATGAAGTTATTTTATACTAAATATAAATTATTGGCGAAAGATATAGTCAAGGTTGCCGGACGACAGTGGATAAGGCAAGCACGGGACCGTAATTTGGAAATTAGTAATTCTAATGGTGAGAAATAGTGGTATTGGTTTTAATGGTAATTGGTATGAACTCGCGACGAAGGCGGTCGAACGCGAAGTTGATTATACGTTGGCGTGTTGAAGAGAACTATACCCAGCAGTGGGTGTCATCGAGCTGATAGCTGATGATGATTTTATTATGTATCACTTCAAGACATCGCCACTGATATGCGAATACAGATTTACATTGCAAACGCTTCTTGTATGTGGTTTGTAAAAGATAAGTAATTGTGTCTAAACAATATTTATACACTCCTAAATTATTCAGTCGACATGTCACGGTAATTACCGATATTTATGACAAGGCATGTGCCTTGTGGTGCCGGCAGTGGAATGATACCCCTCCTCTCATGCCCATGGATGCAGTAAGAGCCTGCTAAGGGATAACTCCGGAAGATGGGCAGCAGCGTCTATCCGTGTATCAATATCCCATACTGCGCTCACCAACCCGCCTGCCAAGCGTGGTGAGAATGGCAACTACCCCTCATGGAGATCCATGAGAGAGGCCTGTGTTCATCAGTGGACGTTTTATGGTTAAAATGATGATGACAAGGCATGTGACACCGTACAACAAAGGGTTACAGCTGAATTAATCTCATAATAAATGTTTCAGGTGTTAAAATAACCTGTCTGACGCGTATCCAAATGCGCTAAGCGCCAATTTTAAGCATATATCGCAGCACGGAGCATTTGTAACTAAAATAAATAAAATAAAATTCAAATAAATAAAATAAAGTCCAAACGTTTGCGATTTAAAGACATTTTTTAAAAAGAAGTCTAATCTAGAATTTTCTCAGCACAAACATAAGAATGATCTGAAATAACCCAAAAATTTGAATAGAATTCGAAGTTTGAAATTTAAAACTTTTTTTACTGAAGTGCCTACTTTCTTCAGCCAGTCTTCATAATAGCGGATTATAGCGGATCTACCCATAACAAAAAGTTTGGCTAATTTAGAAGTTTGCCTCTTTTCATATTCATATTCATATTCATTTATTTGCGAAACATGAGTTACATAAGATGTCAATAGTATTAAAGTATAGTACAGTCATGATCAGCTCTTAAGCATGCAAAAAATATTATCGGCTACAATTTGATTACAATTCTTTATGTCACGATTTAAATTAATATGTATATAATGTCAGAGAGGAAGTAATAATATGCACCATAAACCAAAACAAGACAATGCCAAAAAAATAAAAAATAAACATAAAATAGGTATGAAATTAAAACATGATGTCAAGAAAATTTGTCCATAAAATACTCATTGACATTATAATAAGCCTTTTGTGTTAAGCATTTTTTAAGTCTTGCTTTAAAACTATTATTGTCACTTATCTCTACGATGTTATTAGGTAAGTGGTTGTATATCCGGGGTGCCATACAAAATACACTCTTATTGTACATTGCTGTCTTATTTAGTGGACATCTGATTTTAAGAACTTTCCTCTTGCTATTAAACTTTTTAAATAATTGCATATTGTTTCTTACAAATAAAGCTACTTCATAAATATATAATGAAGGCAATGTCAAAATATTAAGATTAATAAAATGCTCCCTACAACTATCTGTACGTTTTAGGTTACATATGGCCCTTACGCATTTCTTCTGTGCCACGAAAATGGCTTCTTTTCCGGTAGAATTGCCCCAGAATATAATACCATATCTTAGGATAGAGGCAACATAACCGTGATATGCAGTTATGACTGTAGAAGTGCTACCTTAGATAGCATGTATAAAGCGTATGAATGTTGACTTAACTTTTGACATAAACTATCAATATGTGAGTTCCAGTTTAAATTTACGTCAATGTTTATACCTAAAAACTTTGTGTTATCAAGTTGTTTTATTTTTTGTCCTAAGTAGCTTACGTCAATATCATGAATTCTTATAGTTCTATTCCTGAATATCATCATGTTTGTTTTATTCAGATTAATCATTAAATTTATAGATGTCAACCATTTAATAATGTCACTAAGAGTATTATTTATATCATTTTCGATGTCCATTTTTGTGTTTCCGGTAAATACAACCGTGCTATCATCTGCAAACATGATTGTCTGGTGATTTGAAATTTTTGGAAGATCATTAATATACAAAATGAAGAGTAACGGGCCCAGTACGCTACCCTGTGGTACTCCAACACTGACATTTTGTACTGTTGACAAGTATTTACACTCCATCCTGGACTTTGGGTCTATTCTGGTGATTACAGTCATTTGCTTTCTATTCGTTAGATATGATGCAATAAGGTCTGAAGCATTGCCTCTTATTCCGTATGAATAGAGTTTATTAATTAAAATTGTATGGTCTACGTAGTCAAATGCCTTTGTTAGGTCCATGTACAAGGCACAAGGAGTGGATTTATTGTCTATTGATGTCATAACGGTATGTAAAAAATTAAATATAGCTTGATTAATAGATTTATTTTTTCTAAATCCGACTTGTTCGTTTGCAAAAATGTCATTTCGATCAAAATACTCATAAAGTCGGTCATAAATTACCTTTTCAAATATTTTCGATAAGACAGGTATTAAGGCAATGGGTCTGTAGCATGCCATATTGGTCTTATCCTCTTTTTTAAAAAGTGGTTTAATTATTGTTGTTTTAAGCTGGCATGGAAAGACTCCATTTACAATGCATAGGTTTATAATATGGCTTAAAATCGGCGACACCTTGATGGCAACATGTTTCAATATTTTGCTTGATATGTCATCACAGCCTGTACTGTTAGTTTGTTTTAAGTTATTAATTATTTTTAAAATGTCATTGGCAATAGTGGGATTCATAAATATTGAATTATAATTATTTATTTGATTACTGCGTACGCTTGTATGTCCAAGTTGTGGTTCTCGACCAATAAAAAAGTCATTAAATGAATTGGCAATATGTAAAGGATCTGTAATATAACGTTCATTTACCTTAATTTGTTGTATCTCTTCCTTTGGAAGATTAAATTTGGCTTGGTTTATTATATCCCACGTAGCTTTGCATTTATTGCGGGCAGTGTAAATGTAATTATCGTTTTGAGACTTCTGAGTTAGTCTGATGATGCGATTAAGTCGTTTTGATAGATTCTTGAACTTAGTTTTATTAATTTCATTAGGGTTTTTCCGATATTTCCATAGTAATTGTCTCTTACGTTTTGAACATGTACGAATGCCTTTCGTGATCCATTTCGCACGTTTCTGTGTCGGTACCCTAGTTCGAATAATTGGAAAACATAAATAATAAAATAAAGAAAATAGTTCATAAAACGTGTCAAATGCTATTATAGGATTATTACAATTAAATATGTCACTAAACGATAATGAATTAATGCATTGTTTAAATTTTTCCATGTTGTCTAGACTATAGTCACGTTTTTCAATGTACCAGTACCTTAGAATCGGACTAGTCTTCACTGGACATGTTAGTAGCTGGGCAGTATGGTCTGATAAGGCGAAGTCAAACAATTGGCAGTTACTGCCTCTGATATTATGTATACAGTGATCAATGCATTTACCCGATTTGGGCCTAGTAGGTGCTTTCAAAGCTAATTTAAGATTGTAAGATGTCAAAATTTGTAAGAAGGTGTCTGATTCTTTGGATTTTTGTAGTACGTCGATGTTGAAATCACCACATATAATAATTTTCTTTTTACTGTAAGAAAATTTATCAAGAAGAGAGGAAAAGTTAAGAAAAAACGTATCATAATCTTCTTTTTTAGTCCTAGGAGGCCGATAAATACAGAATATGTATAATCCGTGGTCAGTAAGTTCAACACCCGAACACTCTATAATGCTCTCACGGCTGTACTCACTGGTTCCGTCAATATTCTTGAATTTGTGTCTATTTCTTATTAAAATGCATGAACCCCCATGCCTATTCTTACGAAAGAAAGCAGACCCTAGTGAAAAGTTTGGTAAGCGAAGAAGCTTGGTGTCGCTCCTTATCATATTGTGTTCGGTTAAGCATAGTACATCTAAAGAACAGTTATAACTTTCAAGGCCATCTATTGATATAGTAAGCAGATCTGATTTAGACAAAATTCCATCTATGTTTTGATGCATAATATGTACTCGTTTATTCACGAAAAAACACTTTAGAAGTTTCTGGAATGTTAAGCGCCTGGTCAAGTTGTACAAGGGCTTCGGTTTGTGTGCCCCTATCAATAAGTATAGTAGGGGTGAGGTAATTCGACTTACTTTGATCTAATTTGATCTTATAGTCTAAACGTAGTAATTCTCTTAAGAGAATACGACACTTCTGTAAGACAAAAGGAATGCGTTTGGGTACCATGAATACAGATAAATCCATGTCAACAAAGCTTGTGTTATAGAATTTAGAGCAAAGGAATTTCAATTCATAATTTAATTTTTTAACATTCAAAAACTCATTGTTAGGTATTCCTGAAATAATTACATTGGTATTTACTGCATTTTCCAGAAATTTTCTGAAAGGAAACGTGAAGTCTATGGGATTCCTATCATTACCGCCTGTCAAAACGATCACATAGTCATTTTTATTTAATTTTGATATAAGTGTAATGTCAGTAGATAACACATCCTTAGTAGTTGCTCCAGGTTTAAAGTAGCAAGTAACTAGAAAAGACGAGCCAACTAATTTTTGAAAATAGCGCTGGAAGTGCCGGCCTTGATCGTCAGCTATAACTATGATTTTGCGCTTGTCTGTGAATGTTGAGGATGTTCCGCTGTTTATGTCAGAGTTATATGTGTTCGTTGTGTTTTACCAAAATGTATGGAAAAAGTTTTTCGCAATTTCTGACATTTCTAGTACTCAAACCTCAGTCGGTCCAGTAGAGACTTTTGATCCTAATAAGAAAGAAGGATCGATTGGCATAAAAAAAAGTGTTTGTATAAAATGACCATTTTCTTGCTGACTGTACATTTTTTCAAAAATCTGTAAATGCAGTTCAGAATATCTTAAAAAAATATGGATAGTCTTCGAAAAACGTTTTCCTGTAACTATAACGGTTAAGGTACCTGCCCTTACTGTCCCGTCTCAAAAATTCACCCTGTATACCTCTACATCGCGTTCGCGCGTTATGTTTTTTACATATATTTACTATACTCCATTGCCGCTGCCTTGTACTTTGTCATATGAGTCTCTTACTTATAAAACTGAAAAACATGAAAAGGGTTTAATCTGGGGAAGGTTTATTTGGTGTTTCCCCAAATTACCTTTTACGATATTAGTTGGTTATGGATAAATGGTTGTGGTTAAGTGAAAGTCACCGGTTTGGATTATGTATTCACAAAACACACGTAATATCTACTTATGTTATTTGTTGGTAATAAATTAGTAATTCTAATGGTGAGAAATAGTGGTATTGGTTTTAATGGAATTTGGTATGAACTCGCGACGAAGGCGGTCGAACGCGAAGTTGATTATAAGTACAATTAAAGTAAAAGTTTTGTGAATTAATTCATTGAAAAAGATATTACTTGAGCAATGCCCAAATTTAAGCATTGTCTAGTTGGGGTTAATTTATAGAGGTACTGTCAGTCGCGGTTTCATGGATGAAGTTGAGAAACTGACCTGGTCTGGACTTAGCGAACTGTCACCTCCCGCGTTCCTTTCCTGGTTCTGGGCTGTCCGTTCTTGCTTGCATGCCGTGTGGTATTCCAGCCTAGTCCTTTCGACCTTCTGCAGGAATTTTGCCCAGGGCTTCTGCGCCTTCTTGAATGCCTCGTCCATTTCCTTCCGTTCTTTCAGCTGGATCATTGACTGTTGACAATAGAACCGAATTTAGTATGGACTGATGTCTTGTACTCGTCTAAGTAAGATAATCAAAAATCGTTTTGCGCTTGTTCATGTTGATGCAATTAATAATAAATTATTAGAAGAATGATGTTGATGGATTGTTCGTTGTTGATCATTCAACGTAGATTAGAGATGTTGCAAGATCAACAACTCTTTCGACATAATCATATTTGATTAGTAAACCAAGGAACCACAGCGATAAGCTAATCTACTTTAGAAGATGCAATACAAAATGCAAGGAAAACTGGAGTTGGTTTTCCATTATGCAGAGGCATCGACATTTTCCTTTTCCTCCATACAATAAGCACGTGCATTGTATTACGAGTATACTACTGAAGAATCTGATCGAAGAACTCATGAATGCAATGCGCCGCCGTACGCATAAATATTCAAGAAGGCGATAACTTTATTCAAGTAGAAAACACCAGCAAAGCCTTGGGTGTTTTCTATCTGAATAAAGTTATCTATTCTAATATTATAAAGCTGAAAAGTTTGTCTGTTTGTCTGAGCGCGCTAATCTCAGGAACTACTGTGCTGGGTTGAATGGTTCATTGAAAAATGTTGCATAAACAAGGGAAAAAAATCCTTTTGAGCTTCCGTTGTGTGCGCTCCCTCTTATGTGGCGCAGACAAAGTTGCGCGGCACAGCTAGTCGTATATATAGGTATTCTCAATAACTTTCACCTAATACCATTACCTGTGCACACAGCATGCGAAGACACGTTTGCTTCTTATCGTTTTGCATAATAGCTTTCTGCCGTAACGAAAGGGCTGTTTACAAGAGCTAGACAAACTAAGTTCGCCTGAATTTTATATGCTAATATACTTTAGTTGCTAGCATCATAAGACGTGAAAGCTTTTAAATATTGAAGATTAGCGCTTGAAGTAACTTACTTAACGCTGGTACTACATAAATACGCCTATATTTGCTGAGTACATTCATAATCTCATCTTTAATCAGTAGAAGGTTCATTTTATGAATTATTTGAATGTCTATTGAATATATTTAATTTTACCGCACTTTTTGTCAGTTCTTTATCGCGAACAGAAAATAGAGCTAAGTATTTCCCACGAAATATGCTAGCTAAGTGTACTCTTTATATTACCTCCTAATTAATAAATTGAAAAACTAATGAAGCTAGGATAAATCAGTTAACCCCACCCTAACATATCCAGTCATATCTTTTAAGGTAAGCGTCTCTCAAACTACGTGCACATATAAAAATACACCATCATATGACTACCGCCACGCTCGTGCTATGCAAAGTATGTGCATTCATGAAACGTTTAGCGAACGGCCAAGTTTGTAGACGTTGGACGTGTGAGTTTTAAACGGTTGCAAAGAAACTTCAGCTCGTTAACGATATCGCTTAACTTGAGGAAGCAGTTTTGGGAACTTTCTGATTGATTTCGGGGTTTATAAAGTTGATTTTGATATTGATTTTAATTGAAGGAAGTGTTGCTCGGCGCATCGAAATAACAAGGATTTTTGGATAGCCTTGAGGCGGAAATAAAGAACGTTTGATGGAACTTACTTCTATTTGTCTTGGTTCAGTTTGCCTCAATATCTCGATAAATCTCAGTAATCTCAGTAAAGGTACAGAGATGGAAGACATTGAACATTAAAAATCTTGAAGCAAGACCCTGACCATAGCAGAAGTCCCACAGGCTTCCTGGGTGGCTATGGTAGACCAGGGGGAATAGGCTTGGGGTGGTATATTACAGGGGTCTTTGTGATATTCAAATTCAACGACAACTGTTGAGTTGGTGAGCTGCAATAACTAATTAGATGTTTATAATATAGAACTGTGTGATCAAGTGCAATGGAGCTTACACTGAGAGGCATCATCACGTGACCATGCATGCAGCCTTGACAAATAAAATGTCATCCATACTATGGCAATGGTATTTCCTATCACTGTTTATGAAGCTAATTAGCAAAATGATGTACGTATATCCTGCGTAACGCAATACATTTAAATTAAAGTTTTTAAGTTTTAGCAGCTAGTTTTAACGTTAAGGCATAGGTTGCACTGAAGTTTACATCTTTTGTGGTAAATTTAGCGTTATATTATTTTTCATTTTAAATGGAATACTATTCCGTCTGTCAATAAGGTCTTACTGTCGCTCGTTTTAACAAGACAAAGTAAATCGAACATTCATATTTTAAATAAACGAGTGCATTTTAAATAATATTAGGCAATCATTCTAAAACGTGGCACATATTTTCTGTGCACTTAATACATCATTGTATGTATTGTATACTAGAAAATCGTCTGCGTTTTCCAAACTGTTTCCTTATCCTTATCTCTCATTTTAATCCACCTCTCTAAGGTATATTAATATAAAATGGTTTCCGATAGCGTTTTGAGTGAGTGACTATTATCGAGTACTTTCATACTTATGTCAAGTGAATGCCAATATATCAATAGGACATGGCAATCATGCGATAAATATGTCCTACTAAGACATTATCGCAATTAGATATACACAACTTACTAATTATACCTACTACCTACTTCACCTACATTGCTACGATAATTATAATGAAATAGCATAAAAATTACGCTACGGAATGATATTCTGATAATTGTTAACCCAGATCGGATGTAGGTATTTTATATCCCGTATGATAATTGTTACTGGTCAAGATGCTAAATTAATGTAAATTTTGTAAGTCGTACCTACGTAGCTACTTGTTTGGCCTTAGTGAGACCTCTCCACTATGCACTATCAATTTCACACAACATCTAGCCCAAACTAAGCAGAGCTTGTGTTGTACCAAATGATTGATTGAATCTATAAAATCAACCATTTTCAAAACTCTAATTACTGTACTTTTTCTTAAGGACATCATAATTATTATAGGCATTGCAGTCAATATCGCCGATAAACTAAATTTAAATCAAATAAATAATCTAGAATGAAATGAATACAAAATATTCATCAGATAGTGCTATCAGCAGCAATTATGGTTAGATATTAATATTATAGATAGGACTTGTACATTTAACGACTCCATTTGATCGTTGCTCTTCCGCGTATTTGTTACTTCGTTATAGAAACATAAATTATTTATTTGCACCTATTTCTTCTTCTTCTCTTCTTCTATCATTCTACTGCCCGCACCCCACGGCTCATAACGCGATATTTTGTATATTATGTACATATTATATTTAATACTTTATTGCATACAATTTACCAAATCAGCATACAAATAGTGGGCATTATCTACTTTCCAACCAAAAAGGTCGAAAAAAGAAAGACAGGCGTCAAGACGACAAAAGAAATAGAAGAAAAGAAACTTATTTAAAAATATATATTCAGTTATAATATAGCTATACTATACGTATGTAAAAGTATTATAATAATATATTAACGTATATAGACATTATATTACTTATTGCTAGAATAAAGGGAGGATATTATTATCTAAATAGAGTCTAAAGAAGAATAAACTGATTTAAGTAAGTGCTGGCGAGTGAGTTTTTTAAAACAGTCTGGACTCAACTTTCCTTATATTATATGGTAGGGAATTCCGTAGTCGAACAGCGGCAATCGAATAG
This sequence comes from Pasiphila rectangulata, assembly GCA_963082625.1. NCBI lineage: Eukaryota > Metazoa > Arthropoda > Insecta > Lepidoptera > Geometridae > Pasiphila > Pasiphila rectangulata. The sequence goes on along the minus strand of OY720253.1, from coordinate 14,066,419 downwards.
GACTTATCACAAAAAGATGTGCTGTGTGTCGGCATCTCAAGCATTATCGTACATACCCGGACCCAAAACAAATATCTGTAGAGAAAACCAACTTTGTCCCGAGGCGAGAATAGGACCCGCCACATCTTGCATCTCAGCCGGCTATTAGACCAACTGCGTCACGGAGGTGGAGGTGGTATAATACACTAGCTTGTTTATTGTACATAGACAAAACTATGTATGTTTAACCAGACACTTTAATCTGTTGTTATATGTTCTTCCGCATATTTGTACCTCGTTATCATAAATTACGTACGCACTAAAATCAGCGTTATTCTAACAACATTCTAATAATGTCAGTTCTCGCATATTTTTGCAAGAGATTCTGTTTTAACGTGCAATTAGAATTATTTATAAGGCATGCTAAAGGTTTTACGGTTTAATTGTGTTAAGGAATGGAAACAAATTTTTGAATATTATAAAACTGATTAGTATTAGTATTAGCGTTTTGAGTGAAATAAATATGAATGTACGACTATTTTACTTTTTTATTAGTTAACTAGCTTGTGCCCGCCGCTTCGCATGCGTTGTACCCGGATAAAAAGTAGCCTGTGTGTTAATCCTAGTCAACATCTATACGTTTGTAAAATTTCAGCTCTATACGTACGCTAGTTTTTGCGTGATGAGGTAACAAACCTCCATACAAACAAACTTTCGGCTTTAAAATATTAATTGACGACCTTGACGAGCTCTGTGGCGCAGCGGGTGAAGGTCCGCCTGCGACGCAAGGGTTTGCGGGTTCGATTCCCGCCTCGGGACAAATGTCTGTACGATCTGCAGATATTTGTTCAGGGTGTTCTGGGTGTTTTTCTATATATAATAAAAATATCTATCTATGTAGTACAATGTATTAAGTATATCAATCATCTAGTACACATACCACAAGCTCTGCTTAGCTTGGGGCTAGATGATGCTGTGTGATCTGTCCAGCATTATTTATTTATTATTTATTAAAAAATATTAGTGAGATTAAAAACATATACTTAAGTTTTTTAACGTCCATTAACAAGTATGTAGCTACCAAGTATTCAGGGCAGTATCAATTATTTCAGGCAGTCCATTTCGTGAAGTGCAAAGGTGAGGCCGGAAAAGGTTGCTCGTGTTTCAACCACTATTTAAGAGTTTCACTGGAAAGTGTTCATCAGGCACAATGCCAGCATACACCGGCACTGCGAAGCGGCGACAAATGATGCAAGGGAAAATACTGCGGTACATCTTATGGGTTAGTATGTTAGCAATAAACATACAGCGATGATTTTGTCTTATGAAAATAATATTTATAGTGATACAGAGTGAGATCATACGAGTGTTTGGCGGTTCACCAATAATTTCGGACGTTGACTCCGCGTCGAATGAATTCATTTTCTTACAGATCGGAGACGTAACAAACAATTGTCTACATCTGCAGGTTTATTACGTATCTCGCGACAGGTTTGCAACGGACGTAAATCTCGAGGTCATTGCTGTCAATGGTCATTTTTGTATTAGATAGATATCAACAAGGAATTTACGTTTGACAGCGAATATCGCAAGATTTACGCCTGTTGCGAACCTGTCGCGAGTTATTTTATGATCTACATTAATTTAAAGCGCTACGGATAAAAATATGACTTGGATTACTTAAAAAAAAACAATGATTAATACTCAATAAATCATCATTAATATGTTAGCATATTGTAATAACCCAACAAAATATTGAATTATCCGGATTTATAATTAATTTCAGAATGTATATTTATAAAACGCTTGACCTAGTCTACTGGCGCCGTCTTAAAGGTTGTTTCGTGATTGCATTTCTTAGAGATTCGTGGTCGATAGGTGCTAACAAAACCTATTTATCGACTGAATCCAAGCTTTTGATGTGAAGTTATTGTCAACTGAGCTACGAGTCTTATATAAATACAGCTATAGATTTTACACCACGGCACACGGCAGTGCCGTGCCGGCAGATGAATGTTACCTCTCCTCTCTTGCCAGTGGATGCAGTGAGAATCTGCCAAGGGAAACCTCCGGAAGATTGGCAGCAGCGTATTTCCGTGCATCAACATCCTGTACTGCGCTCGCCAACCCACCTGACAAGCGTGGCAAGTATAACACCCTCTCATGATCTTGGAGATCTATGAGGGAGGCATATGTCCAGCAGTGGACATGGACAGGAGTCCCAAGGCTGAGATGCTGACGATTTTAGATCTCAAACTGTGTATAAGATCGCCACACTTGACTTTAGAGCATCTTTGAATATAGAGACTTCAAAACCATAAATTCATTTGTTAAATTGGACGTTTCTTTGATTTCAAATAAAAATTCCGCATCAACCCACTGCTGGGTTGACCTAAACATTCTTATAATACAATTTATCACACTTAAACTTGATTTCAAACAAATCAATACCAATCCGTTTCCGACGAAAGCGAAACCTAATCGTTCACGGGCATTCAATATCACCGCGGAATGTAAAACATTTTAATGAGGTTATTAATTACGAATTAATATAATTCATCAAGGCCCTGGTTGGCAAACAGCTCAAACGTGTTCAATGACACGCCATCATAATTATTTTTTAAAACTAATGATTTCGCAATCGCAAAATTAGCATTGACGTGAAAATCGATAGACCTATTTAAAACGAATTTACGATGCGCAGACATGATTTAATTAAAGCAGTTGATAGTGAAAATGAGTAACATTCAGACAGCATGTTTATTTTATTCGGAATCCTTGACCGATTAAGATGAATCGAGGAGAGATTGTAACCAGATTACTAGAATGCGGTAAAGCAGCATCATCACCCATAGCCAGTAAATGCTGGTCAGATCGGCAAAAGCTTATACAAAAGGCAAAAATTCAAAACAAAGCAAATCATCATCATTTCAGCCGTAGGACGTCCACAGCTGGACATAGGCCTCCCTCATGGATTTTCAGTTATTGCGGTTGGAAGCGATCTGCATCCACCGTCGACCTGCGGTCTTCACCAGGCCTTCAGCCCACCTTGTTGGTGGACGTTCTACACAGCGTTTGCCGGTCTATGGCCTCCACTCGAGAACCTTTCGGCCCCATCGGCCATCTGTTCTGCGAGCTACATGGCCTGCCCATTGTCACTTCAACGTGCTAATTCGCTTGGCTATGTCGGTGACCAGAGTTCTTCTACGTAACTCCTCATTTCTGATTCGTCCATATGTCATCATTGGCAACACACACTGATTGTACACTTTCGTCTTAAGGCACTGAGGAATTTTGGACGAAAAGACGTTGCGTTGTTTCCCAAGCGCTGGCTGCCCATCCGAGTTGGATTCGTCGATTGACCTCTTTCTCGAAGTTGGACCTACCTAATTGGACTGTTTGTCCTAGGTATACATAGGCGTCGACAACTTCGAGAGCCGAGTTCTCAACCATAACTGGGGCAGGCACAACATGGACATTCCACATAATCTTCGTCTTGTCCATGTTCATTTTAAGGCCTACCCGTTGGGAGAATCGATTGAGGTCTTCGAGCATCGTGCCGAGTTCCTCCATCGACTTTGCCACATATAACTTTGCCACAATATCGTCGGCAAACCGAAGGTGAGTCATATATTCGCCGTTAATGTTGATGCCTAGTCCTTTCCATTCCAAGAGCTTGAAGGCATCTTCTAAAGCGGTCGTTAACAGTTTCGGATAAATAACGTCTCCCTGTCTTACGCCTCTTTTTAAGGGAATATCCTTCGAACTCTCTTCCTGTACTCGGACTGAAATAGTGGCGTTTCTATACAAAGACTTCAACACTTCGATATACCGATAGTCAATTCGGCATCGTTGGAGAGACTCGAGCACCGCCCATGTTTTGATCGAATAGAAGGCTTTCTCATAGTCCACAAACGCGAGACATAGCGGCAAGTTATACTCTTCGGTCTTTTGTATCACTTGCAGCAAACTATGCAAATGAACTTCATAAATTCTAATGGTAGATAATAATAATAATTAAATCGTCTTAACGACGCACGCACACTGGTTTTGCCAATAAACAAAACTGTTATTGTTACCATATATTGTGCATTCACGTAGAAAAAAAAAACACACACCACGTCCGGCTAACACTGTGTTTAGACATACCTAATATGATTCGAAATGAGTGAGGTCACTCATTTCGTGTGGAAACGGTAAGGGCGTATCTAACGATTTAAATCTTTGGATTGGGCAAGCTTTAGCCATAATCTTTTGGCTTGTTAGGTAGGCATAATACAAAACAGGTTGTTATTATGATGTGTTTATTAAACAATAAGTACTTTAAGAATGTCGAAACATTACGAAACATCGGCGCAATTAGGGTTTAAAAATAATTAAATTAATGTACCCACTAAAACAATCAACACGCCATTAACAAGATAACAAAATTAGTATACGATAACCAGTTCAAGAAATCATACAGTGGAACATTTATGTCATTTTAATGTGACAGAGATTAAAATGAATATAATTTTACATAAGTCTTTTTAAAACTTTCGCGATCACAACACATTATTAAAATATGGGATTATCGGGTATTTATCGCGTAATTACCTTTATTTTATTCCCGACGTTTCGAACGGATTGCACCTGGTCGTGGTCGCGGGGAGACTCGTCGGGAACGAAATAAAGGTAATTACGCGGTAAATACCCGATAATCCCATATTTTAATAATTTTTTACATAAATTTTGATTTACAACAATCGCTGCTTGGAGATGAAGACAAGACCTTATAGGATACGAGCGTTTTTTAACATTAATAAATTATTTGTCCGCATTGGGGCAGTTATACGAAAACTAATAGTAGAAAATAATAGACATAACAAAGATGGAAGATATCTAGAGGACACAATACTACCTAATATAATCACATAATCACAATAATTCACTAAGACCGTAACTAGATTTAATATTGAAATAATACAGGCAACAGCTAAAAATTCTAACTAAACACTTAAAGAGTTCATAAAGAAAGTATACTACCAAATCCATCAACAAGTTAAAACACACAACACATAGGTACATAAATACAAGCAATGTAAAAAAGCACGTATCCATCATTGTCAAGTCAACGATTCAGCATGCATGATTACGGCCCGCAATTACCCCGCGCTGGCTATAGTTATTGTTATTTTACTCGTTACATCATTGTATAATTGTGGGTTTTAACATCTACTGTGTGCAATTGAATATCGACTGTTTTTCTAACAGCGATTCCCGTTCTAAATGCTAACTGAGCAAAGTGCTGAACCTAGAGGCAAACTGGATTTTATTCTCAACACGGGACAAATTTTGCGTGAACTCCAGATACGTCTTCAGGTACAGAAATAATGATCATGTATTAAGACACGACATGGTTACATACATTGGTGGAATATTATAACTAGTGAGCGGCACATCTGTCCACAAGCATTTGTATGTTTAAATTAGAGAATCTACTACAAACAGTCCGCTTCTAGCTTTAGGATGAATGGTCCATGGTCCTGGACCATGGAGGTCGTCAGAGATTGAAGTACGATAAACTATAGCCAAGCAATCTCCAGACGATCACTTGTTACCTCATAACATGCCATGTCAGTCTTGTAAATCCAGTAGTCACGACAATCGCAACTTCATTTCATATCGAGAAGATCTACATAGCTACAATCTACATGTATAAATATAAATAACATCAACAGGCTCTACATCCTAGCTGCCCGAGGGTTAGGAAGCTGTTTTTCGTGAAAAAATGGCGTATATATCCATCCAGAAAGTCCATTCTAGAGTGCGTTTTCACTAAGGCGTTTGTCACCGCACACAGACACTACGCACAAAGCTCGAGGAAGCGAGCTTTTAACTTGCTACTTTTTAACTTGTAGGATATTTCACTTTCAAAATTAACGTGAGATATACTATTCATTTTTTGGGTTTCGGACCAAAATGGTAAAAAGGAACCCTTATGGTCTCACTTTGTCTGTCTGTCTGTCACAAAAGGATATCTCCAGAACTACTGATGCTATCAACTTGAAATTTGAAATGGTTATAGATAACACTTTTTTACTAATATAGCATTTATGAAAATGTTAAAAAATATTCTTATTATGATTGCAGGCGGGCGGATAGGGGATCTCAATTTTTTTTTAAGTTACTAGGTCGTCTGGAAATATGAAAGGTATTCATTTGCACATTAAGAAACAGTTTTTATTTTTCCTTTAAGCCGTATCGTTTCAGAGTTATTTACAAAAATGTTAAAAAAACGATCGTTCCCCCCTTTATCTCCGAAGTTTGCACAGACAAACCCGTGAAACTTTTGTAGCTAATAGAAGCGTATGTAAAGTTTATAGGAAAATTATAGCAAACTCTCTAATTTGCTTAGTTTTTTTAGAAATCATAGAAAGTGTAAGAAATCTACATAAGTTCCGCTATCAGACAAGAGTTGGCACTGTCAAGGTTCTCCAACAAATATAAACCGCCTTTATAATAAATTATTTTGTATGATGGCACGGAACCCTCGGTGCGCGAGTGCGACTCGCTCTTGCCCGGTTTTATTAAAAACGGGGATAACTAACGTTGTCTTGTAACATCGAAGATTATTAAGTGTCATGTCGACCCCATGATGATGATTTTCTTGAAAAATCGATACGTGTCGGAATAATCTTCGACGTTACATAAGAGACTCCCAAGCATGCGGACACACCGACACACGATTTTTGCATGTTTTTAGCTTATAAATATAATTTTCTGTATGTTATAAAAATAAAATAAAAAACTACGTGAGTAACCCCTGTTATTTAAAATAAAAATGAATATAGAATATTGATAAATTAATGGTAGAACGGATTAGTAGGTATGGAGATTACCCCGACAAATAACCATACAAATTTTACTTCTTCTACAAGTCAACTATATACACGTAACCGACTATTCTTATCGCGAAAGATTAAAAAAAGTATACTTCATTATGATATTACTATTATTATAAAAAATAGGTACTACTTTTTTAACCGGTATAGAAACAACAAGATAACTGACGAAATTAAAACATCTACATCTAACTTTTCTAAATTTACGAAGTCAAGACTCGTGCAAATATCAAGACGTCTGCGCTATATTGAAGCAAAGTCTACATTTACGTCATATACCTATTGTATTAGGTACAAGCTGTAATCTGTGGCACAAGTACGGTACGGCAGCAAGTGATTGTTTAGCAAACAATAGGCGGCCGTGAATCATCTTACATAAAGTTTAAAACACACTGAACCACTGAATAATGGTTCCGAATTATTTTATAATTGAATAAGTTTGTGAACGTGCCGAAATCTGCCAAGAGAGATACCTTTGGAAGATGGGCGGCAGCGTCCTTCCGTGTATCGGCATCCCGTACTACGCTCGCCTGCCACGTGTGGCGAGTAGTAGTTAGCAGATAAAGTGACGTTCAATGTTTTGTTTATTTTAGAAACCGTGCTAATGATAATGGAGTCGATTCAGTTTTTGCACTTCCTAAAGCTCTGTCAATGTAAAATGAAGTAAAGTTGTTCTGTGATACTTTTAGTATGCCACTTAATAGATGTATGCCAATTTAGTTCATTTAACGCAATTTTAGTTAGCTTTTGTTTAGAAGTGCACCAACAGAATTGACACCAATATCTACCATACTAACAATGGTACAGCCATTGCAGCAACCTATAAAGCATGAGTACCAGGTGCTGGCGCTGTATAAATCATCTATTTTTAGATGTGAAAGGTCAATTGACTTTTTAGTTTTACTACGGGATCTGCGCGACGGCGTGTGACCTGGGGCGGAGCCGGCCGCTGGCGAGAGACAGCGATGGACATAATATAGTGGCGAGTTCTCCTATCTGAGGCCAAGACTCATTTTGGGTCCCTGAGCCAAGAATCAAGAATCAATGTAGTAAGTAAGCCCTATCCACCAACTATTTACATTATGCACTGGCGTAATGAAAGCACAATATCCTATCCTATCCTACTAATGTATAAAAGTGAAAGTAAGAATGTATGTGTTCCCTTTTCACGTCAAAACTTTAGAACCGATTTGGATGAATTTTAGTATAGAATTAGATTAGACCATGGAGACGGACATAGGCTACTTTTCGTTGCGTAAATAAAATTAGAAGGGTTTAAAATAGGGGATGAAAGTTTGTATGGACAAAAAAATATTAACGCTGAAACACATGTTTCAGCGTTAAGTTGTAGCGTAGTTGTAGGGTAGTAGTAGGTTAGTTGTAGGGTAGTAGTAGGGTAATTGAAGGGTACAGTTAGGGGAGACGTAGCATGAAACAACGGCTATGCGACCCCACTCTGTCGCGACGAAGCCCTGTCCCTTCTCAATAAGGGCACAGGGGGGGTCGCCTTCGCCTCCGCCCCAGTAGATAGCTGCCAAGCCCTGCTCGTCCCCGAACCATCTGGGATGGTCCGGGATCCGATAGGGCTCCGCAACTACGGCAAGTGCAATTGACCACTGCGCGAGGGTTTGCATGAGCAAGTTTTGCGCACCCCGGCAGTGGTTCAAATTGCACTGGAGAACTCTTAATGGGTTGTGGTCCATTAAGAGGCCTCCATGGCCTCCTTTGCAATGCTGAAATTCATCATAATCAGTTCAGGCGCTTTTACGTAAATACGGGACATACAAACATACACACTTTCGCATGTATATATTAGTAGGGATGTGTATAGGTTTCAAGGTCCCCCGCTCCGTATTCCGAAACTATGGATTGAAAGAACATAGTCGTAATATCAGCACTCTTCCGCATATAATATGTAGTCTCAAATTATCATAATCCAGACATACCTCTAACAGTTACTGAACACGGCAACCAAGAGCAATTCCATTAATCTATTGTATAATGTAATGGGATGTAAATCAGCCGCTCCCAAACCTCGACCGCAGCCGTAGCATCGCTCGCGGCCGGACCGAGGCCGTTCAGTGCCCTACGGTCACCCGAGACCTCTGATGACACAACCTGCACGGCGTGTTTGCTATACTTATACAAACACGCACTGCCTTGTTTTCATTAAGAAACACGGCAAAGGTATCAATTTCTAGACCTTTACTCGTTATTTGCCTACATGTAAGATTGAAACCATTGAAACCAATTATTTATTGTAATTGTGGTACAGGTTGATCTTAAATTACCTAAAATTAGTTCATACACAATTTACTCATCGGAGTTTACAATAATGAAAAATATTACAATAACGTTTTAGGAATTAATATTGAAGTTAAATATCATAAAAAATAATCAAAGACAAAAAAAAACTAAATCTATCTGAAAATTATTAATTTAATTGTATATTAGAATAAAAATGAAACAAAATTAGCACATACATTAATTATTTTGTAGAAATTCACCAATGTTGAGCAGCCGTGAAAAAAGACGCGTTTTTAGTTTTTGGAGAGGCAGAGAAATGATACAATTGAATAATAAAAGTTTATTTATTTACTCGCTGGCTTTTAGTGTACTAGAAATGTTCTTGAAACCAATTCAGATTTGTTTCAAATACTCGTACTTTCGTTACTGCAAGATGACGATTAAAGGCCGTTCCGTGCCCTAACAGAGGTATCAATTTCTACTCGCTAGCTTTCGAATTCCTATAACAAAATTATAGAGAAATTAGTTAGTTTAGATTTGTTTGAAATGTCTTTTAACTGTAGATGTTTGGATATAATGTACTAGTAGAGAATAGTTTTTTTAAGGATATGACATAAGAAGCACAACTACCAAATACTACAGACATAGTACACATGTGTCTGTCGACCTTGAAGTTTCATTAAATTCATCGTATTATGGACAACCCAGATAACAAAGTTGATGTCATAATCAGGTTACTAACTAACAATCGACTTTTTTAATTTGGATACAAATCAATTATTCGAGTAACAGAAAATGTCCCTTTTTTAGGTCCCCCTAACTTCTTATTTTGCGGTCACTGGGACCGGCCGTATAGCTAGTGCCGGTGATTGTGGATGTAGTAAGAATCTGCTAAGGGATACCTCCGGAAGATGGACAGCAGCGTCTTTCTGTGTATAAAATAAAACAACCCGTTCTGCGCTCGCCAACCTGCCCGCAAAGCGTAGCGAGTATGGCAACAACGTCTCATGATCAGTACGTAGTGATCCATGAGCAAGGCCTTTGTCAAGTAGTGGACCTGAGATGATTATCAAAATGATGATGATGACTGATACCGGATAAAATTACAACCTGTTCGTGTTTTTACGCAAACATGAGAAGGGTATGCGAGCTCTTCGATCGTACTTCGTAAACAGCATACAAGGTACCTATGGTTTATTCAGTTTAGAAATTATGGTCGACAACGGACGACGAAGCGGTATTCATGTCCATTTCCATTTATATACGAGTACATTTTAAATTGTATGCTGCAGGTTGCGGTGTAAAAGAAGAATGTTTGCAACTTCGCTAGGTACCTAAGAAACATTGTATAGTCAATTGGCCTTTCACATCCTTTATATAGATGATTTATACCACGTTAGCAACTGGTATTTATGATGTACGGGACACTCTGCAATGCCTTGAATATTGTAAGGTGGATAAGGCTTGCCCAGCACTTATACCTTTCGGCTTAGTCGGCTTAATCAGAGGAAACGTTGTTATTACGCTTTCATTCTAACTGAGCCGTATATTGCCTCACGTAGGTTTCCTTCACCGTTAAAGCTCATGTAAAATGTGCAAAAATTCCTTTGGGATTGAAAGTCGGGGGTACCAAACCACTCGGCCAACACGACTTTAGAACAAACATTGTATGTGTAGGTAGAGCAGGATAATGAATGAGAAACTGCATTTACCTATTTACTGTCGTCATGGTTTGCTGACGTTTTGATGCGGTTTAGATGCTCATTTTCAAGAACTCTGCAATCATAGAATATCAGAAGCGCATTAGGTTTTACATTTTTTTCCGAGTGCGATGCTATAAAAAAAATACTAAATACTATTATCGGCATAGTTTGTACCTTAGACATTGAAATGACTTTAGATTGAATGAAATTATCGTGACTTGACATGTTTTAATATATATAATATAATAGAAGCCCTTCTTCATGAGTACCAATCTCATGAAGAAGGGCCTCTAAATGGTCTACGTACGAGTAACGTCAGCAAGATTATAATAAGTTAGGTACGTGGTGAAAGCCGTATTATATTTATGAAATGACTTTAGACATTCAGGAATATTTAGACAAGACACAGTCTTTCCAAGTACGTAATAACGTAAAATACCTTATTTAATAATTATTAAACTTTCGCTTCTGATTTACAGCAACAGAGAGGACGCTCCTATTATCTCGACAGTAAATCATAATTTTGCAACTCTTACGGAATAGCATCCGCGAGTGAAATAAATTGCGTCTGTGTATCGACATTGCAACGTTGGCGTTTTAATATTTATTGCCAGCCCATCCTTGGCCTCGCAATTAACATCTGTACACGTGATAAACAACGCCAAGATGTTAACAGACAATAGCTAGTTGGAGTCGATTTGCATTGTTCTTCTGCATTATTAGTATTCTAGAAAATATAGCTCATCAACTACCTTATGCTATGGAATAATGTTGAGATTATAATATTGTTATTATTATCGGGTTTTCAGATTTTTATTTAGCTTGACTATAACGATCGGAAGTGACTTACACGCACGGGTCGAAGCCAAATGTAGTAGAGTTGGTTGGATTTAAGAAAATGGGGACCGTCGTCGACTCTTTTGTTGAAGTGTCCCTTTGCAGTAATTTACGCACTCTCCGAAAGTATTCAGGAGAGCCTGTACTGTCCATGGCCTCCCTTCCCTTATTTTCTTGTATAGTCAAAATTTAAGTCGCCGTGGCCGAAATCGGCCCAGAAGATGACATTATTGTAAGGCTCTGCTACTTTTGGGCTAGAGCCTAGAGGTAAGAACATTATTTCTACCTGTAAAAGGCTAGTTCGATTCTCTCCGTCACGCGGACACGTTACGCACATAACTGGCTGTAGCTTCCGTTCGGACTCCTTGAAAGGACTAGCTGAATCGCGTGCGTTGTATAATGCATGAGGTAATACTCACGAGTTTGCGGCAGGAGCTACAGTCGTCAGCAATAAGATGTAAAAACTCTGGAACCATCCCGCTTTACATTTTGCCTATAAAACCGCATACAACATCGCTTAGAACAAAACAGGTTGAGACGAAATCTGCTTCAACTCCGTCAAACATAATATTGGACAAATTAAATTACAAAATTAAAAGTACGATCAAGAAAGGTTCTTGTAGCATTTTTTTTAATTGCGTATCATCACAAATTAATTATCATGCTTTATTCAATTGTTTTGTTTAATTTACTCGTATTATTGATTGATATATTTTTGTCTGTGAGTAAGCGTTCTTTGGTGTGACATGGACTAGAGTATTGGCATGTTATTTTGCAGACGACTGTACGGTTATGGGGGACGAGTGCCATAATGCCGGAAAAGCCAACGAAACTTCGTTTAGTTTATGGGAAGCAAATTAAGGCTGAATACATCATGATAGTTCCTTTGCACACAGTCTCGGTCATATTCGTACCGTGGGCGATTTAGTTGAGTTAATCAAAAGATTGTGAGCGATTTGGTTGAATTAATCAAAACATTGAAGGCCAACACCGAAGCCACAGGCACTACATGAATTGTCTGAAATAGAGGCAAAGGCCGATGATGATGATGAAGACAAACATTGACAACCGTGGTACAGTTAATCTAAACAGCCGGCCAGGTCGCAAGAGGTTGCTAGGTGAATGTTTGTTTTGTATCAGCAGATATTTTTCTACAGATATATGTATTTTACTAATTAAACTATTATTTCTATTAATCATCCGGAACCCATAACAAATAGTCTGCTGACTTTTGAGCTGGGTGTTGATGTGTGTAATATCTAGGATTATTTATTTATTGTTAACCCGACACGCCGTGACGCTCAGAAGACTACGTGTGGGATAGCATTGAGTCGATTTCAAATTCGTTCAAATTGGAGACAAGTCAGTCCGCGGTATTGCAGTTGTAATAGGTAGAGGTTACTGCGTTAGATCAGGTGGCCCATGGGCTTGTCTCGTCATTAAGTCGCATAAAAAAGTGCTAAAGTGACCTAACCCAATATTTCCACCGTGAAAATCACGCTTACTGACGCCTGCCGCTGACCCAAATGTAAACCCTTAATCTGATTTACAAAACGAACTACCATAACACAAGCTTATGCCTGCGGCTTTGCACACATTAAAGAGCCGGATAAAAGGTTAAGTGTTCATGATAATTTCTGACACATTTACCTTTAACCATTATTTAATTAGTACCGAAGAAAGAATCGATAAAACTTGACTGCACAGTTGTATGTTTTCACAGAAGCACGTATGCCACGGTGGACCCTGGCCCTTTGTTATCCGATAAGAACACTCCGTAATCTATCATGAAAACTAACTTCGCTGAGAGATGTCTGTTTCTGAATGTTCCAACCAACGAAAAAAAAGATCCTGAATTGGCGTTGTTACAGTTTTCGTATAAGTTTCAGCCAAGGTCGAGATATTAAATTGTTTTATCTTTTAATGTATACTATGTGATATGCGTTGCGACTGACATAGACGTAGAATTCTGTTACTAAGGTATATGAAGAAAAATAAACGCCATAGCATGCAGCTCTATGCATTACTAGATTAGATGGATTTAACGAGCGTGCATCTGCGGAGGCACACACAAGGGTCAAATAATATGTTATTTCGTATTCTGCCGTCCTAAGCCCAAGAGCGGTATCTCAAAACAAGTAAAATTCAAAACTCAACTAGTTAAAAATATATGTATTTATTCACTACTAGCTGTGCCCGCGACTTCGTCCGCGTGGACTTAGATGTAGTAAGCTTAAAAGTAGCTAAAACCGTAAATAACCAGTATAATACTCGTATAGCGACTGTAATAAATAAGCAGACATATCAGAAAATTCGAAGAATGCTCAGAGCGAGAGTCAAGTATTTTAAGTTTCTTAGTTTCCGAAACAGCATGTACGTGGGATACATATATATACAATATGCACCATATATACAAAGTTTTATGCAAACCAGGTTTTGAAACACTTTTTCCAGTCCGCACTTGCTGAGATACGCTGACAGCGTATCTTCCGGCGACGAAAATTGTATCCCTTTGTAATTTTCGGGAGTAAAAAGAAGTCACACGGTGCTAGGGTCAGGGCTGTAAGAAGGAGTATGACCGGCGTTGATGCTTCTTTGGTTCCGTAAATAAACTCATACCAAATAGCCAGTCAAATAAAAAAAAAACTAGCGATTAAAATTATTCCCCCGCTTCTAGGTCGTTTCACTTTGGTAGGCGTTGATTATAGTTTCGGTACATCGAAACCGTCGACTGACGGTTTGTTTTTGGATTGTTTTGATAAATCCAGGCCTTATCATCCTGTGAAAATGTCGTGTAAACATGCCGATATGTTGCTGATGCATGCTTCGGCCATTACGTTATCCTAGTGTTGATCTGCATCAAGCAAATGACGCGCTTGGCATGCAGACTGGTAAGTGGGGTACAAAACTTCATCAACCTCTCGCAAAAAATTTAGGTCCTCGAACTGTATGTAGAAGTAAGCGTAAATAATAGCATTCGAAATTGTTTGGTTGCGCTGCATATACTCTTCTGATGAAAGAACATCTTTGATAATTCTTTAATTTAATAAAAAAAACCTACTATAATAATACAAGAAAGACACAAAAATAAGTTTAAGTAATAATTTAATGAAATCCATCTGAAATAAAACTTTTCTATTAACTTTCGTATACAATCATGAGCGAGAAAAGTAACTATTCAAATAAGTGTAAGCGTTTTGCATTATTTATTTTTGAAAGTGAAGACTAATTAATTCAGCTGCTGGCTGTGCTGTTACAAATTACCTACTTGATTTAGCGTAACTTTGTTTTGAATCTTCGAATCGAACTTACGTAAGTATAATGTATTCTAGAAGCGTAGTATATGCATTCTATGTATACATTAATTCAATGTATATATTAAAGGAGATATCTAATTTCCGTAGTACTAGCGTTGTTTTTGTTTGATTAAACGGCTAAGCGAGAAGTCTCCAGCATTATTAATTACTGTTTTGTTTTACGTACAATCAAATCACTATTAACGTAACAATTATAACGTACATTAGTACTAGTAGTAGTAGTATATTAACGTACGTAAAGCATTTTATATCAACGCTACTTTACTCGATATTATGCGACGTTTTCGAATCATGCGTAAATTTGAAGCCAATACAAATAGGTAAGTACATTTTATCATGCAAATAAATTTGGAATTTTCCGTACAAACATACCGTTAACCGTCGCGGTGTTAATCCTGGCTGCAAAGTTAGGTAAAGAAAGCTGTTTAGTTATATCCAACCCATGTTATAATAGACCAACATTTTAGAAATTTTGAAACGCATGTTATTAAGAAAATTATTTCGTTAAACATAATTTATGTTTGTTTACTTATACCAAAGGAATAAAGGAAGAAGCATACAAAACTACAGTACAAAATTAAACGATATACATAACGTTTTTTAAATAAAACATGCAAATTAAATCAGTAAAACATCCTTTGAATTCGGCGTATGTAGCCTAGATTATAATTAAACTAGCTTGTGCCCGCAGCTTCTCATGCGTTGTACCTAGATAAAAAGTAGCCTATGTGTTAATCCAGACCTACATTTATACGTGTGAAAAGTTTCAGCTCAATCCGTAGGGTAGTTTTTGCGTGAAGAGGTAACAAACCTCCATACAAACAAACTTTCGTCTTTATAATATTAGTGGGACAAGATTATATTAAGCAAAATTTTATGGCTAACCGCATTTGAATCTGGAACGTACCTTTTTAACAGATGAGTCATAAAAATAAATATATAGATCTTTTTGGCCATAGAAAAACAACAACAGCAATTCAAAAAGTATTAAATAAAATCGTTACTTTAAAACAAATTACAGGTAGCTCTAATCTCACTAATATTATAAAGCCGAAAGTTTGTTTATATGGAGGTTTGTTACCTCTTCACGCAAAAACTAGCGTACATATCGAGCTGAAATTTTGCAAACGCTACTGTTTATCCGGGTACAACGCATGCGAAGTGGCGGACACAAGCTAGTTACTTATATAAACGAAAATAGCTGCAAAAGTTATAGAAACTGTAGCGAAGCCATCTACGCCCAAATTATTGTAGTTATTGAATTTAACACATCAATAAAGCATATTATACGAACTACAAGATAAAAACCTGTTACAACACAACCCTATTGCAAAGCTAATTACAAATCGTATCTCCGCACACTAGAGTACATTATAAATCAGAAAATACAGCCCTAGGCCTGTGTATGCAAATCATCATCTCGGTTGCCGGTCCGGGCCACAACTTGGCTACTATCCGATCGTCCGTCTGATTTAGGAGCCTTCACATATTCTATGTAGATTTGACGTCAAGTTAAATTATGATTGAATGATAATAAGTGTGATGTGATTTCATCGGAATGCCACGCAGTTTATTGATTTAATATGTTGTGTTGTATGCGTGCATAAATTAGTTGAATTCTATAATTTATTTTCAATGGGAGGGACAAGGATAATCTTATTTGAAGTTTGTCATTTATCTGAGCGGTATATATAAGGGTAGATCGCGGGAACTGATTTGGTTTTAGCAATCTATTAGGAAAATAATTACATTCCTAGTGTACCTACGAGCGTCAAGAGAATGTGGTGTGTCACTGTGTTCTTGCTATATATACATACATTAATAGACATAACTGAATAACTGCATAATAAAAAATATACACATAAAAGAAACAAAAGACTAAAAATGAGTCTGGTAAAGACTGGCGCAGCCAACGGGATAACTGACTTTAAAATATCTCCTTTTAATAATTTAAATCTTGACCGATATCGTTTCTGAATAAGATTTTGTCTTACCTTATGGTATGTATCTTTTTGCCAATTCTTGATTTGGGCCATGACGTCGTTAACAAGTCGATCCCGCACGCTGAGATGCAGGTCCGAGAGCCGTTCAGCCTCCATCATACCTCCTTTCCAGGCCGCTTCCATTGTGCCGTATTCGGGTCCTAAAACAACAATTAAACTGGTAGTTAAAGATTTGAGGTCAGAACAAAATTGACTTTTAAATAAATAAAATTTATTGCAGGCAACAAACTAAGTTTAGTACAAGATGTTATAATACTTAAACTACGGCCCATATAAATATATACCTTATAAACTAACATACATAAAAATAAATCTTAATTACTAGACACTCGTTAGGAATGCGGCGACCAGTGACGCAGACACGGTGCCTCATTCCGTCGCTGCGCGGGGTCGCGTCGCAGCCGTCCCGCGAATCGACGAAACTTGAAGCCCATCGGCCACAATTCCGAATATAAAAAGGTCGATAGCTTTTCAGTCGGAACTCTCACCACAATTGAATTAAAACTCACATTATAATCTTTTACGATCACGTGTGACGTGGTGGTGGTGGTTAGGAGTCTTCTTTACAATGCCTCTTTCAAGACGTTTTGATGTGTATTTTTATAGGTTGCGATACATTATAGTTAGTAGGTATGAAATTGATAATACGTAACTTATATACGGTAGTCATCATCACAGTCCTTCCGTCAGAAACTAGTGGATGACACTCGAAAAGGACCGAAAATAACGGGGCATTGATTTGGGGGGTTAGCAGCGAAGTTGTTAAAGAAAAACTTGCCCCTAGTAGGGGCAAACAGGCTGAAATAATTATGATAATCTTTAATTATATTTCTGGTTCACAGATTGCAAAACCAGTATGCCATGACTATTTTGATAAGTGAGATGATAACACCTGGCAGTTAATTCTAATTCAATTACAACACAATGTTATAATCAACACTTACTTTGCCGTAATGGCTACGGTAACTATCCAGTCGTCGATTTGGCAACGTCGATCCAATCTCGCGCTTGTGTTTAGATAATGGTTAATTTAGATTTCCAATGAAAACCGTCATGTAATTGAATAATTGCTGATATTTATATCTAGCTATAAAACAAAGTAAAAATCAACAAATATTTAACATAAAGCTAATGCCTTCACGTACAAATAAGTCGAAAACTAGAAAAACAATAAAATATTATTAATGTGCAGAGAAAGGTGGAAGGAAGGAAGGGAAGCCTTTGCCCTGCAGTGGGACAGTACAGGCTCTTAATAATAATAATAATAATAATGCGCAAATGAAGCCCTTTCATAATTATGATACCCCACATGACCTAGTAGCACAACTTTTAATTTAGAGACCCCCTTTTCACCCCCTTTGCAATCATAATAAAAATATTTTTCTACATTTTAAGGGTTCCGTACCTCAAAAGGAAAAAAAATTGAACCCTTATATCATCACTTTGTTGTCCGTCTGTCTTGTCTGTCGGTCGGTCTGTCTGTCAAGACCCTTTATCTCGAGAACGTGTAGAGGTATCGAGTTGAAATTAAAACCATTACTATTCTCAAATCTACAGCCTCTTTAACCTGTGAAAAATTCAATATACTAAGTTCATCTGAAAAAAAGTTACGACCGTTTATGACGCAAAAAACGCATGTCTCGACTTTCTCAAAGGAATCAGAATTCACAGAGTACTTCTTTCCGTAGACCTAGAACTATGAAATTTGGTAAGGTATATAGTAAATTATAAACTGATTAACGGGACATTATCACGTAATTACCTTATTTTATTATTTCCCGACGTTTCGAGTGCCCTGCTGCCCTCGTGGTCACGGATGGACTGTCTGAAGAGTAAGGGTCTTTAAATAGTCTAGTTTTAGTTGATTGTTTCTCAAATATGACTCGCAATAGTAAATTACCTCAGTGAATACCTCATATACTTTCATAATTCTTATTATTTTTCTTCTATGTTTTAAAAGGCTAGGACAGTTTTCATATTATTTTCCTTTTAAAAAGTTACATACGTACATCGGTAAACAATCTACATATACAAGGTGTCCCGTAACTGGTGTATGAAGCCAGGAGCTGCAAATTACCCCCCACCAAAGGAATGCAAACGCAAAGAAAGATTTCAGAAAAACGTATTTTCAGGTTTCCATACAAAATTAAAGTTTTCCAAGTCGCTGTCAACCCTAATGTATAACAGACGTGTGTCCGTAATACATACCTACGCGCCTACGCACACCACGCACCTATACCCACACTCAATATAGGCACAAGCGCGTTGCGGGCGCGCCGCGGGAATCCCCGGCGGTCAATAGGTCATTGCCCGTAACAGCTGAGAGCAGGGTTGTCACTTTTATGAAATTGGTTTAAACTTTGAACGTTATCTTATCACTGAAAAACTTGAAAATCAAGAAAGTCGTAGAACAAACGTTGTTTGCCAGGGGGGGTAGAAAACCCCCCTTTCGGCTTAGTACCCCAATTACGGGACACGCTGTATATATATATAATTCAAAGTCCTGACTGATTCACTGACTGACTGACTGACTGACTGATATATCAACGCACAGCCACTGGACCTAAAGACTTGAAATTACAGACATATACCTTGAGTATACTAGAGGTGCTCTAAGAAGGGATTTTTAGAAATTCCCACGGGATATAAGGAGGGAATAAATGGGATTTATATTTTGGAATCAAAGTGGCTCTGCGTGAAAAAGGGGATTTTACGTTTTATGACTTCCACGCGGACGAAGTCGCGGGCAAAAGCTAGTATCAGATAAAAGCTGTGCCAGTGAATCGTAAGGGGCTTTGCCAGTCACAACTTTAACTGTATTTTTTCCGAGGTGTTTACGATCTTCGCGGAACGGAACTGCGGAGGTTTTATTAAATGGTGAACTTAATGAAATAAGAAAAGTCACGTTTTTAGTGTTTGTGAAAGATATGTAGCCTCACAGTGCGAACGAACATGAAATAATTAGAAAGGTCTTTTGTAAGTCAACTGCCTTACCTGCCTTAACCTATCGCTACTTAATGTAATAGCTTAACAAGGTTTATTATGACGCCCTATGCCTATTGTTATTATATTTTAAGATGAATCTCCTACTTATTAATAACTGTAAATTTTAATTTTAGATTATAAGTAAAATTTGTTTTGTTTGGTTTAGGTAAGCCTGTACACCTTTATTTTGTGAATAAAGTATTATTATTATTTAATGATAAGTCAATTTGTAGCACTCTCAAAGATGGATTTAAACAGCGTCATCAACTGGTATTCGTACAGACGCTGCAGCCTGGGATATTGCTAGACGGATCAGGCTTGCCTAGCAACTTTACCGTCCTCCCAGCTCAGTCGTATATAAAAGCCAGAGGAAAGAACAGGGCTATACAACTGAAGCTGACAGCTTCCTCACGATGTTTCCCTTCACCAAGCACGGGTTAAATGTGCGCATTAATTTTTCAAGAAAGAAAAATTGAATAGTGCACGACTAGTATCGAACCCACGACCTTTGGATCGAAAGCCTGGGGTGCAATCTACTCGGCCAACACGGTTTTTTAAGGTTAGTTAGTGTTATTTTATACCTACTACTAGGCTTTAGACGGAGTAATATTGTACTCGAATTGTTTTTAGCCTACTGCCCTACTGCTGGAGAAAGGTCTCAGTTTTTAGCTCTTATACTACCTTACTGCTGGAGAAAGGTCTCAACATTCCCCCTATGCTCCTCACGAATGATGTGGTGTGCTCATCGCACACCTTATGTTGGATATTAATCCAGCTTCGTCACGATAACTAGTTGATTCCCATCTTCTGTCTGTGCGTAGATTCATTCGCGCATGTAATCATCGCTGTGAAATATCCGTGATGTAACGTATAATAGCCAATAAATAAGTATGAGATGGATTCTGTCAGTGGTACGTACATATGTCCAGTTGTGCGTTCGAAGAATAGGAAAATGTTCGTTATTTTTGGAACGAGCTATTTATTAAACAACAATGACTCGAGTATTCTGGCTGTGAATAATGAATGATTAATATCTTTCTTTTAACGGCTTTCGTGACACAGTAATGTAGCCACTTTTACACGGCGCCGCGTAAAATGATTAACTAATTTTTTTAAGGATTTCTGTTTTTAAGTTTCACAATATAGGGACTAACTTAGTTTCAGATAACTACATAGGAACCCGTGCTAGATCTAAGCGTAGTTTCTAGTCTAGTTAATATAATGTTACTAATGCAAATGTAGTGCTGCTTAGATTTTATGGTTATCATGGATTATTATCATGTAACCGGCAGTAGAATGTTAGCTCTACTCTCTTGCCCGTGGATGCAGAAAGAATCTGCCAAAGGATACCGGAAGATGGGCAGCAACGTTTTTCGTGTATCAACAGCCCATACTGCGCTCTCTAACCCGTGTGACAAGCATGGCGAGTATGGCAACAATCCGCTAATGATTCATGAGGGAGGCCTATGTCCAGCAGTGGATGAGGACCGCAGTCCTACAGTTATGTTTAACAACACGAATAAGCTCAACGCACACAGAAGCGCCTACACACAAAGCTTGTATCACTTCAGTATTGGACCAAGTATATTTTGTGACTGAAATGTTATCATATACTTCGGACATGTCTGGCAGGTTGGAAAGAGACAACTGCCTAGAACAACCAATTAAGGTATGAACAAGAACGCGGTAACCAGGTACGTAAGACAGAAATACTCGATTACGAGCTGTCAAAATTACGTACTTCAACTCCAATCAAGCAGAGAAATTACGTACTTCAAGCAGATCACGTTGTTCTGCGTTAATCGAGTAGCATAGCGAATAAGCGCCTTATTTCACAACCATTCCATGACTAAGGGCTGTACACATCAATTATATGCGTGGCTGTATAAAAGTACGTGATACACGATCAGGTTTTCCCGCTTAACCGCAGCCACCGAATATGAATTATACATCTCCTTGTTGTTACAGTTTATATAACCATTATAATCACTATTTGAATATTAAAGTTATTAGGTAAAGTTAAAGGTATGCTGTTTGGCAACTTGTGTTAGACAAGTTTTAGGTAAGTAAAAACATTGTATTTCCGTTTACCACTCATTGACAAGGAATTGCCAAACAATGTGTATAACTGAATAATTGAATTATTACTATTTATAACGGTACAATGATTTAAGTTATAAAAAACAATTGTTACTTCCGATGTCTCTTGATTGGTTAAGGAATATCCGACCAATGAGAGGCACGCATTTTCCACCAATAAGACGCTGGTATTATTAGGCGTAGACCTAACGTTTTTAAAAAACGTTAGGCCATCGCCTATTAATCCATTTATAATAAAAGATTATTCCATTATATCGGCTGGGACAGGTAGTGAACAGTAAGGTACGAAAGATTAAGCATAAGAATTAAGGCAAAGAGCAACTTTAAATGTGAAGTGATAAATATAATTAATAGAATCAGGCGTTACTTTGCGGAAATCCATATTATTATGATAAACAAAGAAAAATATCTAGTTTCAATTCCGCTAATGCTGAGATGCATATGCACCGCCCTCCCGCCCGCTAATTATGCACATGCAGGGGGAACCAGGCTGTTAGTGCAACATGCATACCCAAACCCACACGACGACACGTGTTTCGCCTCTCCGCGAGGCATCTTCAAGTTAAACGCCGAGATGTTGACTGGTCGGCGGCTGCTTTCGTTCCAGCATCTTAGATATTTTTCTTTGTTTATCATAATAAGTGATAAATAATAAATGAATAATAATAAATAAACTCGCATATCTGCTGCGTGAATGAGTGAGTATAAAGTATTTTTTAAAATAATTCACGAGTAATTGAGGTTGGAGCTTTAGCATCTTTGTAATTATTTTGAGTTTAATTAGTAAATTAGTCATAAGGTCTGTTAAATAGCATCCAACATAGACACATCTGCTTTTATTGAATAACATTACACAACCACTCATTAAGGCACTCCTAGAGATGTTATAGGGCAAGATTATAAAATATTAGTATAATAATTTATACAAACTTTTAAACCATTTTGTCCAGTGACAAGCAAGGCGTAATTACTAGCTACAATGGCATCACAATAACGAACCCGTCTCATCAAGAACGCCAAAGGCCATATTTTGCAAGTGCACGTTTCATAATACGAATTAAACTCACTTGTAAGCCATAACCTGACGTAATCAGGTGCAGCGATTCGACACACCATTCCAAATTCAACGAGCGCCAATAGCGACACTTTCCATTTTCAAATCGACCAATTATAAGCCATGTACAACGCACGGCAAATGCGCGAGCGCATAAATTGCAGGTACGACACCGTTCGATTATGTATCCCAATTTGTCAGACGAAATGGGTATGTGATCTGAATACTCGAAAGTAGTATTATCGAAGATTTCGGTCTTTGGAATGCTGATGAAGTTTCGATTTCATTGCTTGCATTTTATTCTTGATGCATCGCTCTTAGGTATGATCAAAATGTGTTAATTCTGGATTCCGCATAATAAAAGTTTGTAATGATAATGATGATTCTCCATGCCGGTTTCGGCTACGGCGACATCGTTTCTGCTAATTTAATTTACGTAGGTGCACCCTAAGATGATGGCGAAGCCGATTTTGGCTTTTACAGTACGTATACATAAAGAACACGTTAAAAAACCACCAATATGAGTACATAACTCATATTGGTCACACTGACACAACGTTGAACGACAAAAAAGTCTTACTTAAATTGAAGAAATCGACACCAACCTTCGGATTGTTACAGCTAGTTAGTTTCAGCTAGTTATATCAAAACCCCATCACTAGAAAGCTACTTCATTGTTGGTGCTCTAAATGGGAATGAAATGGGCACTCTAAATACTTTGATGCTGTTCATCTGGGTGTGCTAAGAGGAATGCCTCAATGGGAATACTCCGAGTAAAGAAAGAGAATGTGGAAAATTATAAAGTCTACATGTCACATGCCTAGTTTGTCAACAGATTGATATCGATCAATATTGTAACGCACAATCGCAGTGCAACCGAAAGTGTTATCGCGATATGCTAGTCTTGATCTGATAACCGTCCGTAGTTGATTCAAAAGGTGATTAAGTCTATATGATGATTATGTCAAGGCGATACGCTCATTAAACATTTATCGTTCCTTTCATCGGATCATTTTAATTAGGTATTTACCCCTGATAAGTTTGTCGGGGCCGCGCTATAATGGGTTATTGTGATTACTTGTAAAATAATTAATTAATTAATTCGTCTAAGGAAAACATCGTGAGGCAGGCTGTGGCTTAGTCGGCTTCAGACGTATTGACAGTTCTCTCCTCTTACTTATAGCCAACTAAGCAGCTAAGGGCGGATGGCACTCATAATGTGCTGGGCAAGTTAATACATCGAAAAATATCCCAGGCACTGCAGCTTCTCATACAACATCGATACTAGACTGACGCTGTGTAAATCATCTATAATGGATGTTAAAAGCCTTACTTATAGGTACAGCTACCTAACGACTTATTCTAAATGACTACTAAAATAACAGAAGAATATTATATTATAGTCAATAAAACGGTGGTTTCAAGTTCTACATTGACACGTAAACTAAACAGTGATTCGACGGTGATTTTTCTCCGAAACCTGGTCAGACGCTGAGGTAAAAGCTAGCGGAGCCGGTCAAGTTGCGTCATGTGTGTGGACACTGTCGAACCCGTGCTATGGTTACCACTGAACAGAAAACGCAAGGGCGTTCGAAACAAACACTTTAAAATATAACCTTTTATATAAAATTTAGTATAACCTTTTCACAAGACATGGGCTGCAGCGTCGTTCCGTGTATCAACATCCCGTTCTGGGCTCGCCAACCCGTGTGACTGTGTGATAAGAGCGGACTCCCCTCTTTTGTGTGTTATGTTAGGACACTTGTACTTTACGGTTTCAACCTTAAATGTACAAGTAAGTACAACTGTTGTTCTGTTCACTCCCAAATTACCAATTGTATGATCACCGGCGCGGCTTCTCGCCACTCTCCTTGAAGGCATTTATATCTATCGTTTATCAAATGCTCGATTCTGGTGGCTAAAACCATTAACGCTTTAAACAACATGTTCTACTGTTTTTCTTAGCAATTTCCATACCGCAACAGCGGAGGTCAAGTAATTTCTCGCAATCAAACACAACAGCCGCGTGCGCGCCGTGAAATGACAGAGTTGGAGGTGTGAAGTCTCACGATGTTTCGATTGTGATAAACGTTGTCCGTGCCGAAGTGGAGAGTACATTTTACAATCAGGGTTCTTGTACCACCAATTTTGTCTCTAAATAAAATGTATCCTGTCCAGCGCTTTCAGAAGTAAGACTTTTAGATCTTTGGCACTAGTTTATGCTCGAATTACAAAAACTTCGGAGATTTGGTTTCAAGAAATAACGCATGCGTTGCACCAGTGCTGAGCTCAAGTTTAATGAAATGACACCTTTAGCTAGTACCATCTTTCCGCTATGATATGGATTAAGTAAGACTATGTTCTCTGAAATTAAGAAATACTGGTGTTAGTCAAATCGGTCTGTACCTTCAATAGCGCCTTGAGCTTTTTTAATCAACCTATTTCGTATTGAAAAATAAATAGATTTCGACTTCATTATTGGGAAAAGTTATGACTGTAAAAAAAAATATTTTTTGTGGTTTAATCGGATAGTCTAAATAGACTCAAATTGACCGAGTAGTGCAGATTCAAACAAATAAAGATATGTTGACTTTCGTATTTGAGTAACGGAAAATGTAAATAATTCAAAATTTTATTCAGAGACTCAAGGATATTTGAACTGCATTTTCTAAACATTCGCGATCACGAAACATTATCTAGATTAAAAGATCGTTTTCCCGGGACCACGATTTGTGCATGACTGTCGAAACATCTGGCAATAATAAAGGTAAATAACGCGATAAATACCCGGATTAACTATGTGTTGATAATGAATTTTCTAGTTGCTCTAAAATATCCATAATATTGAATCCGATCAACCTGCAGCAATGTCTAGAGATTTTGGCAAAACCTTTTAGTCTGAAAGAGGCCCATCCTTATCATTCATCACGTGACAGTCAAAGGCAAAGTATCACGTGGATCTACGATAATAAAAGTGCAATTGGCTCCGAAGCAGCCCTAGTCCGGGGCAAACAAACCTATCCGCGCTTCCTGGTATTGAACTGGTATCGACGATTACTGGTTAGAGGTAAAAGCGTCTCCAATGTGCGGAATTCCACACAGCACGTTTTATGATTTAAAAGCAAGAGTTACAGCGATGCTTTTAGATTGATCGGTCCATTCATAGGTTCATTGAACTAGCATATGGAAATTTTGAATGATAGTAGTAACTCCACATAACAAGACACTGCCGTGCTGTTTTAGCAGTGCGCACAAAAGTGGTTTTGGTGAATCCTATTTTCATTATTCTGTATTAGTCTTTTTTAAACTTTCGCGATCAAGACACATTATAAACATATTTAACCGGGTATTTATATTTATTCTGTTTTGTTAATCTTATTTAGTTCAAGTATTGTGTGTTTTTATAAATAAGTAGAGTAACATTTCATTAGCTCGATTGTACTAACTGCAGGAGCCTCCCTGGAGGCCAGGTGGGTTTTCGAAATAGTTAACGGAGTGTCAATGTAATGCGACTAGCACAGGACCGATGTGGATAAAATAAACTTAGGGAGGACTTTACCCAGAGCAACATTTAGTTAAACCTATCTCACGCAAGAAAATACTAGGCCTTCTAGTAGATTTGTACAGTGTCAGCCAAGCACAAACTGTAGACATTATAAACCAGACATATATTTATTTTTTATTACATCTTAGCTGTATCAGATGGGAAAAACTAGTCAAGGGAACCTGGAAGCGATCGCTTTGACTTATACGGCCGCTTTTATACCAGCTAACTTGCTAAGTTAACTTTCATTACCTTCTTTCTTTTCTTTTTCTTTCTTTAGTAATTTAGGGTACAATAAAATATATGAAGAGAACAGCTCTTTCTTATCGCAATTTTATTTATTCGAATGATGCTGTATGACTAGTCCAGCACAGTAATTTGTGAAAAGAAGGTGGTTGGACCACTGACCACGGTTACTTGCAGTTCTGCGCTGGGAAAGTATATTAAATGCGCAAAAATCCCGCAAGCCGACAAGGCCACTGGTTGACCCACATGATGCTGGTGGAAATACTGGTGGTAATACATTATTAAGACTCAGTAACTACTTTCTTAATCCGCTGACCACAATCTACATACGAGAATTGAATAAGTTAATTTTGGATGGTATAATATATGGTCAAACTAAGAACTAGCCAGCTGAGAAAATATACGAGTGTATGAAATCCGTAACAATGAACAATAAAAAACAAATATTGCTAGTGAAATTAAATGTATTATATCATCAACAAAGTCACAACACTGTGTAGTAAAGTATAGGTTCTGCTTGAAATTGGTACTCAAACTAGGACAGCCCGCATTTTGGCGTAACAATAATACGCCAGTATTTGTCGAGAGCGGTGGGACTGAACCAGCAACCTCCTTTCTCGGCTTTTCACTCAATGTGCCACGGAGTACGTCAATAACATAAATAGGTACATTGAAGCCGTTCAATCACCTCGCGTCTTTACATTGGGTCGGTCAATAGACATAGTTATTGACATTAGTTGAGCAACTTCGTCAAAGGCCGTTCAAAGAAAGTCTTGTACGATCTCATAACGAAACGGATATCGTATGAAATATAACAGTTATGCCACTATAACGTATATGTCCAGGCTTTGCTTGTAATCTCTAAAATATTGTATGAAAGACTATAGCATTTATTGACAAACATTTACACAGGCAATGTATAAGAATTAAATCCCGAAATTAATTATCCGATTAAACATCTTTAACAAATGAAAGTAATATCCAGGTTCACAGGTAAAGTCGCGGGCATGTATTCGACTTTAGGGAAGATAGTATATAAATAATGATTAAATTCGCATGTCTATTGGTTACTTTAAAATCCATTTTGAATAATGCAAACAGACACACAGAAAAGCGATAACAGTTCACGCTAAGTACTGAAAGTGATAATACTGTGATAATACTTATATGTTTTATTACTTTCAGCTTTGATTAGTTCGGGGCTTGATGCTGTCCACCATTATTTACTTCCATCTCCAAGTAGTATTGTATAAGCATAATAAAGATTTCTAGCAATATAAAGTTTTTACTACGCCTAGAATGCAATAACCGCGAGTCTAAGTTCCCGGAATAGCGTCGAGATGGTCCACACTCCCACGCCCCATTGTCGCAAATGACAATCATTAGGTATGCTATGCGTTTGCGTTATTCTTGTTTAATAGCAAATGAGTCAATGGCGGTTCATACTTTTTGTTCAACTCTAGTGGAAAATTCTGCGAATATCTGCGAAGAACGCATGATTTTGATTCAAAAGCGATTTTCTAGATTGCTGAACAAAGAAAAATCAATCAATTTAATATTTACGAAATTACGAATTGATTCCTGTATTAAGATTAGAAATCTGAAAACGCTAGTAGTGCGCTTGCGAAAATACCGCATATAATTGTTCCAGGAGAAAATCCACTGAAACCTAACCATCACGTTAGAAAAAAAACGAGCAAACAAAGTTACCAACCTTTCTCAATCAAATCGTTCCACTTCTTCGCCCAGCCGCGCAAACTCTTCGCGTAAGTCTTCTCTATGTCTGCTCTTTCCTGTACCAGTGCTTGAAGTTCTCCACATAGCCTGTGGCCGTCGTCGATCCGTCGCGTCGTCCGCTTGTAGTTGCCGGGCTCCCAGAACGAGTCCGAGGTGGTTGTGAGCATGGTCTGCTCGTCGCTGTGGTGCGACATGGTGGCGGTGCGGCACTCACACACCGCCCCTCTGCAACAAGGAGATATCTTTGTAAATATTTATGTAAGATACACACCAGTTTTCAACAAGAATTGAGATAATATATTTATATTAAGATGGGTGCGAGATATATTCACGAGTGTGGCTTCGATGGCCGTGATTGCGTAGTATTATTTGGGTATCGCCTATGTGCTGGAGTGGACAAGAACAGATTGGAATGATACTGTTGCGGGGTGGAGAAGAATGCATGTATAAAGATGGATGCAAGATACACTTAAGGTTCAACTAGTCGCGGAGGCAAAGACGTCAGTGGGCGCGGCCTAAGTGTATGCTATCTCACCTAACATAGTGTGTTTACCCGCGCGCTAGAATGAAACGCACAATGATTCATTCCTAAACCGACCGCGCAAAAATATGTGAATAGACTTTTAGCACTAGGTTATTATAGAAAAACTTGAGTGTAATCTTTTCAAAATAACATTTATTTCAACTTTTGAATAATTAAACTATGTCGGAACGGCGTTTATTTTTGAGTTTTCTTTCTCCATATTATTATTATGTTTCTTGTACTATGTACTTATTTAGTTTCGTCCAACGTTGAGCTAAAATCAGTGTTTAAATACGAAAGTTTAGAAGCTTGTATTTTTGAAATAATATACTTTTTTTACGGTTTGGGGTGTATACAAACATAGATTATGACGAGATAAATTGATAAAATCCTTAGTGTTGGACGATTAACGTCAAACAGTGGAGTAGTTACCTAGTGTTGGATGGCTAACGTCAAACAGTGGAGTAGTTACCCTACCACATTTGTATAACTACAACTCCCACGTTTGTATGGAAAGATGGGCGACTCGTTCATCCTTAAGAGGTGGTTCCCGCGGCGATGCACGAGGACTACTCAAGAGTGCATGGTATTTTCAGAGTGAGGCTTATGTTCTGCTGCGGATAAGAACAGCAGAGCAACAGAGAACAAATGCTGATGAGAGGTAGACGCGTTACCACAAAACAAAATATAAAACTATTTGTGTTGATCCAAGATATGAAGGAACCGACACACATTTACTGCCGAAAAGTCATTAAACAGAATCGCCGTGAATTCATCAACTGTCTCAAGTTATGTTTAATTCACGTCTCTTTATAGTGCTATTATATAAAATATTAATGCACATCAAAGACTAGCATCGTAGTATTAAGGTTTGTCCATAAAATTTCTGTCATCCGAAACAGTTTATAATGTAGAGTCCAAGCGTATTTTATAGGACCGTAAAAAACCTGTCATTAATAAGGCAGACCTGCCCCTGAATGAATTCCTGTTACTTACAATATAACATTGAAGCATTTCATATTCACATAGTAATCATTATCTTGCCGTAACGCAGTTATGAACTAGCACGGAAGAAAAAGTTTTTTAAACTGTATAGGTACCTTCATTTTGCGTAAGCAGGTAATTTTGTCTTAATTTTAGTAGTTTGTTAGATAAGTACTTTATTATTAAGTTATTTAGGTACCTTAACAAATGTTTTTTAAGTATGTTGAAATAAATATTCTTATTCTTATTATATTTACCAGAAAGGACTTACCCGCTATATTTAGTACCTACTTCAAAACCGAAACAGATGCCGCATTTATTGCCATTAAAAAGGCAGACCTCCCCTGAATGATGAATAGCAAGAAGTAGGTACTAAATGTAGCGGGGTTATGAAAATGCACAGCTATTTTCTAAGTCCTTTCTGAGAAATATGAAATGCTTCTGGTATATTGTAAGTAACAGTAGTAATCCAGTAGGAAAGTTTACGGTAGCGTGGAATAAGAATTCTTTAAGTGGCCGCATGAAAGTGTACAAATGTATTTCTTTTCTTACAAAAAATAAGCATCTTATAGATAGATATAAGCTTTGATGATTTGAGAGCAATTCATAGATATCCATAAATCATCTTTAACCATATTTAAAGATCTCTTTCAAAGATATCTTTACATATTCCTCAAATACTACTATTATACAATAAACACAACGAAAATAGTAATTTACTGTAGAAAGTCGGCTGTAATTCTGTTATAAAAGTATAGTTATCGGTTCTGAAACCACCTTGTTGCCCTCTATTTGCGCAGAGACACAATACAACATAATGCAGCGGGCTTCTCTTAAACAATGCGGAGCCCCAAGGCCACCTTTTCAGTGGATCTGAATAAAATCTCGGCAACCTCTCTAGGGAAATAAGCGAGACTGGGCTAGCCGAGATCGCGATTATACAACGGAGTTGTGTGGGGGTTTTAGCGCGTATATTTCTTCATGTGACTTGTGTGTACGAAGATTACTTAGCGAAATAGGATAACATTTTTATTCCATTGTTTTTTGGATATAAATAAAGGGGATAGAACCTCACGCAAGAATGGCGATCTTCGTCTCTTAAAATACGGGAACGTTTAACATTTTGTTCGTTTATGTGTCCCCTAAATAATTATATATATTTAACGTGCAAAACAATATGGATATGCCAGGTCTTATAGAGTTTTTTTTAACCCTTAACTAGCCCTTCACTTTTATTTCCTTAACTAGAGGACCCGGCAGACTTGACCGAACGATGTTCTCCCCACTTATTTGGTGATATACCGACAGCAGCACCACCTACTGAGTTCAATGGCGTACGCCCGCGCGAGAGTTTTAATAAGTTACGGTATTGTTTCAAACTATATGGTTTAAAGGGCAAGCATGTTCTATATGAACTAGGTACTCAAGATATTATATAGATCTATTTATGAGAAACAATTATTCTATACATAACTTGCATATAACTTCAATGGTTTACGCGCCAGAATAGGTCCGAAGCGCCATGAACTTTTCTGACATCCTCAACAATCAAAGTCATAGCTTAGCCAACTGCCAACTTACACCAACCTTAACCTTAACCTTCTTCTTGATACACTCTATATATTTGTAAAAACCACATGGAAATGTGTTCAGTGCTTTTTGACTTTATCACGAACAGACCGATGCCCTTTTTTAATATGTAATAAGAAAATGTTCATCGTCATAAACCCCTTTACGACAATTTAACTTAATAAAACTTGTAAGAGTAAAGACATTTATAAGAATCTATCTGCGTTTAATTTACAGTTACAAAATTTATGCAATGGCGTTCAAAGAATATTCAGAATATAATATAATATATATGTATTTGAAGGTGAAACGCACGTTAAACATAATTATGATAACAATACCGTATCTAATCCTTCCAGTTTTCCCCGCACTTACACGTGAGATAAATTATGTAAACAGCATACCGTTAGGTGTAAAATAAAGTTTGTATTGTTTATTTATTTTTATTTATTTATTTATACATAGTTTGATAGTAGCTATACAGTAACAACCAAAATGCTTACTATCTAGGATTACAAAACATCATAAATACTAAAAGTTCTAAACTAACACAAGAAAAAAGAAAAGAAACAATCTGCATCAGAACACAAAAATATAAAATCATACTAAAAAACTAATGAAAAGTTAAATATGATCTTAACGCCATAATAATCGAACTAAGACTATCATCAAAAATGTCTACATGGTGAAACTCGTGCAAGAAATTGTTGAAAAATGACTTGGACATCCATGGTTATTGCGTTGTGTGTCTGTCCGTCTGTGTATTTGACGATTACAACCGAACGCGTAGACCGTTTACATGAAACCTCTTTTTGTTAGCACCGTCTTAATGAGAGAAGGTGACTGATTGATTTTGGTGATTAGGGTCACAGGGACCGGAGTTATTGTGACCTCAAAAGGTCACCAAAAAAATAAGTATTCAAATGGCGGAAAACGTCAAAAATACCAAAAATGCCATTTTTGACCTTTGGTGACCATTTTGAGGCCTTCGCCCCCTTTTTTGGTACCCCCGTACCAATGCTGGTTATAAATCCTTATAAAGTTTATTTGTATGGATAGATTAAACGGCAATCCATTGTTATCTCTAAATAAAACGCCAACATTGATACTCAACCGTACCCACAAGTTAAACAAGCTCCTAGCAAAAACTACTTTACTGATCGAGCTAAAACTTTGCACATTATATGGGCGTTAACACATATTTTTATCCAGAAGCTGCTAGTTGGAAATAACAGCCAGTCACGTCTGGACCTCACGCCAAAATTCTGTACGAACCAACCACACAGAACTGAACCTGAATAAATTATATTAGAACTTAAAAATGTGTTGCCGCGAAAAAAGATAAGCAAAGCGTAAAAATTAACTCAGAAACTGTTAGCTCAGTGGTAAGATCTGTCTGTCTGTATGTGCACGAGACGATTACAACCTAACGCGTTAAACGATTTACATGAAACCTTTTTTGTTAGCACCGTCTTAATGAGAGAAGGGCATTGATTGATTTTGGTGACCGTAGGGTCACAGGGACCGGAGTTATTGTGACCTCAAAAGGTTACCAAAAAAATAAGTCTTCAAATGGCCGAAAACGTCCAAAAATCCAAAAATACCATTTTTGACCTTTGGTGACCTTCAGAGGCCTTCGCCCCCTTTTCTGGTACCCCGTACCAATGCTGGTTATATTGTAAGAGAAACGCAATGGGTGCAGTTAGGACAGGGCCAGAATGACCTATACTCAGCACTACGTTAATTTGGGCTGAGCAGACAGATCGATAGATAGACTGTTTCCAATTTGCGTTTCAGACCCCGAAAAAGTTTACAACACAGAAACCGTCTTAGAAGTAATTTGTATACTTGCATTGCACAAAGGATCCCTTTCGGGAAACATTTGAAGAGGACGTGATGTCGTCTTTTGTCTCGCACGTCTGCCTGGAAGGGCCACAAAATATATAACGAAGCCCCCAGACTGTCTCAAGTCCCAGGCACGCTACTTCGTCACAAGGTTTATTCCGTTTGCTGTTGCTTGGACATGTGTATGACTAAGTTGTTGGCTGAGACGACGACTGTGGTTTTATTTTTCGCTATTAAAGTAGTTGTAGTATACGTAAGGACACAAAAGATCCTTAAAAGTTGCCAACTATACTTAATTGTCGTGTCACTGTGTCATATCGGAATCCCTATACGCAAACCAGTCAGATTGACAGTTAAATTAGTGAAAGTGCGACCGCATCGGGAGCAGGAGCTGAAAAAATGATGTGACTACGTTTTTTTTTTCAAAGTCTAAAAACACCGTGTAATCTCAGCCCACTCCTAGCACAAACTTAATTCGATTCATCAAGGTAATCTCTATAAGCGCGATCACGTGCCGCACCGTACGTGCGTGCAGCAAAATTCATTAACTTCAACTTCTATTTCTATCCTCCTTCATTCACATTTTCCTTGACCGTTCGAGAAGATGAAGTATAATTATCGTATGCGGCTGTCAACCGCCTCATTAAAAACTGCTAACTGGCCACCTGTTTAAATCAACGATGACCAGATTCAAGTGGCGAGCTTTCTACTATGTGCTGGGTGGTTTGAACTCCATGCCCTCTTGGGTACCGATGCATGTAATGGTATAACTTTAAGTAACGACTTTCAGACTAGCATGCTTGGTTTTATTACGCATTAAATTTAAGATTTTCTCTTGATATGTTTGATGTCTTCCTATGCTATGCCAATTGTCGATATAATAGTCAATAACTTCCTCCATTGCATATTGAATAGATATAGTATTGAATAGCCGACGCACTATGACGAAGCTTACCGTAATAAATCATGATGCATGATCAACTTCTCAGAGCTTACGTATCAGACGCGATAAATGGAATCTGGATAGTAACCTTATCGTTTAAGATTAAGAGATAAGATAAAATTAAAGGATAACGAAGGCATAATCCATGCTAAGGCTAATGATAATCCTCTTAAATTATCCTCAAACACAGATATTGGTAAATAGGCATAGTCCAGTATCTAACCTCTATAACCAGTGTCGACCTTGTCCCAATGACACAACGGCATACTAATCACAAAGAACATACGTAGAGGCAGGCTTTAAAGGCATACCATCACGTCACCCAACTAAGATACTCCTTACATCATCATCGGAATTATATGGTTACTTCACGATGCAAAAATGCCAGTTTGAAATTAGGCAGGTCGCAAAGGAATTTGCATTCACATAAACATTAGAATTGTTTATTTTGCTCCACTCCAAAGTAACAAATAATAAACATAAATAAAATCAAAGGCATTATTTGATGTGTGAATTAAAATGATGTATGTCTACCCTAAACCAACGATAAAAGATACCTTACCAATTAAACAACCGTGGGAGATCACGTTTTCAATTAAAAAGCATGTTATGTCACGAATATAAATAATATCCAACAGATCTGATTTTAAAATGTAATTGAAAGGAACATTCCATGTTATTTTGTTAGATTTTAAACCAACCTTAACTTATTACGGGACAAATCAAGATGCACGTTTCATACCGTTTAAGAGCAAGAATTCTTGTGATTCAGATCCGGCTTATCAATATAAAATCAAGAAATTTGTAACCCTGCTTATGAGCAGGGTGATATAGATATAACGTTTACCTAGTTTCTCCGACAATTTTGACCAATTGTCAGTCATAATCATAAGTGTCAGCATAAAATAAATCACGGAAGTAGAAATTGCCTGGGAAATTGATGGCGGAAACGAGACAAAAAAAATTGCCAATAAAGTATGCATTTAACTCACGCAACATCTGTCCAGGTACAGAACAAACTAACAATATAAAACGAGGGTATTATAAATGGAACAACTAAAAATGTAGTGAAATGTCAGAGAAATATCAACGCTCTTTAAGCAAATTACTTAAGAGGCCTAAATTGGCTTTAAACCCTTTAAGGTAAAGGGAATCCCTCAAAACTTACTTGAGAAACTGCAGAAAATGATGTTCATTCCCTTTGCAACGTCTATTCCTTCTGTAGGTCATCTCTACAATTTACGCCGGTAGTCAAGTGATTCACCGTTCCCGAGATGACAGCGGTTCGCCCACGACCGAGCCAAGATAACGAGTGGTAAACAAACAATTCTATTCATAGAGCGTGTATAGAAGAGCGTACTATGATTTAACTTGATAAGATACTAATGATGTTGATTGGATGACGAGCTAAGATGGGAGTTTTTATAAAGACGGTGATGAGAAATTGCATTGAAGTTTCCAAGTAAGAAAGTCAATACCAAATAAAGTTGCATCAGATGATACAGACAATTGAGATTGCATAGCTGAATGATTAGATGAGCATGATGAGTTCAACAACATCATAGCAGCAGGAAGAGGTGTATTGGAATGCTGTTAGCTAAACGCTAAAGAACAAAGTTTGAAATTCGGCACCTTATTAGTAGAATGCTAATCATTTTCGCGAGAACTATAATTTAATTTTAAATTCAAAGATTTTATCGAGACGTATAACAAAACAATAGTGTCATTCAGAAAACGATCCTGAGAATTATTGTGTTCATATAAAAAAAAATGTCAAGAACATCGTGAAGGTAAGATGATGTTGGTAGCTTCACATAGTTAAACTTTACACATTTGTAATTTCAAAGTTGAGGTGAAGTAGTTGTTAAATGTTTGTTTACAAACGGGAAAATTAGTTGTAATGGGTCAAAAAAGCAGCACAGTTGCTTTGTTTCATATTAATAACACTGAAAATGACGTAAAAGTTTCTGATACACAACACGCAACCAACAAGGTACAAGTAAACACTAGTTATTATGATGAACAAGAAACGATACCAATTAAACAATCAAACACTTTTAATTTCGACCGAGTAACTTAATCCGGAGACAAACAGACAACGAATGCTAACCAAAGTCTAGAACTATACAAAACAGTCAACTGAGCAGCGGACAACCAAATTTGGAATTTACACAGATGTTAATAAGGAGATTAAAGTGGGTATATGAAGACAGAGGTTGTAAAGAATGACCTTGGAACATGTGTTGATTCATTCAACAGTTAGCGTATCGGTTCGCACGCAGAGCTATTGTATTACCTAATTGTGAATTTGCAGCGAGGAAACGAGAATGTAACGCATGTTATAATGAATAAAGTAAAACTGACTTTTGAATTGAATAATACTTACACGCGTTATGTATGTAAACCAAGGCATTTGTGTCGCTCTCAAGTCAATTAAGAGTGTACGGCGATGAGCTGGTTTCAACAAATTGATGCTACGTAGATATTATATAAGTATGATTTGAGAACTCTGACGTTAGATAAATAATCATAAAATATATTATACTTGATAACTCTATCGATATCAGGCTTATAGAAGAAAAGACAGATCTAGGACAGAGCAGTTCTGGGAACTGTTTGGATGGCACTTAAACAAGCAATGTTATTTCGAAGTAAGATAATAACACTAAAGACATTAGAAATCCGGGTAACGCGATAGGTAATAAACAGAGATAAAACGGGAGTAATAGGTCGAGATAAAATATTTGTGGTTGCATTTGTAACGGTGACCGTTCGTAAAGAACAAGGACACCTGCTTAACTGGATTCTGTTGTTGGTGACGATGTTTTCGCAAAATACAATGAGGAAATCGTTAGCGGTGGTCTTTTAAAAGAGTAGATTTTTTGTAACAATACAATAGTATTATAACACTCGACAAAAAGTACCTTCGATAAATACATTTGCTATTCTTGGCACAGGTAACGGTGAAATACCTTTTGGATCGTGTTTTCGTAATTTTTTTAATCTATATTGTCCCACTGCTGGGCAAAGGTCTTCCCCCAAATCCTTCCAAAAAAAAATTCGTAACATCTAAGAAAAACTTATGCGGTAAATTCATGTAAAATGTACGTTTTTAAACAAAACAAATATTACCCAACAAAAAGGACCTTCACAAATACTTTTATATTCATGAAAAATGTAATGGTCAAATACCCTTAGCTAGAGTAAAATTTACTCGTATAAGAAAATTTATATAATATAACGGACCGGTATTAAAGTCTAATGTTTGTTCGTTAATTGTCTCTATATCACGTAAACGAAGCCTCGAGCTATGTCGACTAATAAATCAAGCTGAATTCTGTCATTTGCAAACTGCACAAACTAGGGCGTTCTCTGCGACAAATGTGTTTAGTTTATGCGGTTTGTCCGCTGCAGAATCAACAAGTATACATATAATACGGAAAAGTAAACAGACCCGCCTGAGTCTACACGAGATAACGTTGTCAATAGTGATTTATACTAGAGAACAACAAGAGCATTCTTCTTTGAACATATAGTTATCCAGTGCCAGGCCATGTATAGCCCGCACAGCAGATGGCCGATGGCACCGCAAAGTTCTAGAGTGGAGGCCACGGACCGGCACTTGCAGCGTAGGACATCCACCAAGATGGGCAGACGACTTAGCGAAGACCGCAGGTCGGCGGTGGATGCTGGTCGCTTCCTGATCTCCATGAGGGGAGGTGCTTATGTGCAGCAGTGCACGTCCTACAGCTAAAATGATGATGAATTCATCCAATACAAAGAGCTTCATCAGAGGAAACGAAAAGCATTTATTTCACCAGCAGTTTTAGAAGTTTGTAAATTTGCAGTTAAGCGATGAGAGTATTTACGCGGCGGGTTTTCATAATGAATTTAAAATCGTTCGAAGTGAAAAACCTATTACAAACTCTTACGTAAATGCGAAAACAATCACGTTCGGTTTTACTGCAGAATACTAATGAGATACCGTGTTGGCCGAGTGGTATGTACCCCCGACTTTCAATCCGAAGGTCGTGGGTTCGATACCGGCCGTGCACCAATGGATTTTTCTTTCTTGAAAAATGTATGTGCACACTTAACACGAGCTTTAACGGTGAAGGAAACATCGTGAGGAAACCCGCGGCTTAGTTAGCTTCAGACGTATTGACCTGTTCTTTCCTCTGAATAATAGCTGACTAAGCTGAGAGGATGGTATAGGTGCTGGGCAAGCCTAATCCATCTAAACATGTCCCAGGCACTGCAGCGTCCCGTACAGCATGATTACCAGTTGCTGACGCTGTATAAATCATCTATAATAGATGCAAATGCCTTACTTACTAATGAGAATCCGTTTTACCTCTAATCATATCATTTGAGAATTACGTGTTGTTAGTTATTACATATAGTTCACATAAGACTTTCTTGCAAACATAGATGGCTGATAAAAAGACAATGGAGCACAAAAGACCAAGAATCGACTCCCAAGTAGAATAAGGCCCTGCCCATGTTTTTTTTTCATTATAATTTGAGATGAGGTAAACAAATGAGAGAGATGATTTAGCCGTGGGGCGCCGGCAGTAGAATGT
Source organism: Pasiphila rectangulata (assembly GCA_963082625.1). Taxonomy (NCBI): domain Eukaryota; kingdom Metazoa; phylum Arthropoda; class Insecta; order Lepidoptera; family Geometridae; genus Pasiphila; species Pasiphila rectangulata. The sequence continues at coordinate 14,027,336 of OY720253.1, read as the reverse complement.
TGCCCCTCCTCTCATGCCCGTGGATGCAGTATGAGCCTGCTAAGGGATACATCCGAAAGATGGGTAGCAGCGTCTTTCCATGTATCAACATCCCATACTGCGCTCGCCAACCCGCCTGCCAAGCGTGGTGAGTATGGCAACTATTATTTCAGCCATAAAACGTCCACTAATGAACAAAGGCCTCCCTCATGGGTCTCCATGAGGGGTCATGGAGACCCATGAGGGAGGCCTTTGTTCATTAGTGGACGTTTTATGGCTGAAATAATGAAACAAATGAAAACATAACCTAACAGGATTGAATGCCTTACGTGTGGACGGGCGTGCAATCCCGTTCATGACAATGAAAAAGTAGCCTATGTCTTCTAGACCCTATAGGACCTAGGATAAGGACATTATTATGCTACTTTTTGTCGCGACTAGTTATCTAACGCAGACGAAATCGCGTTAGGGAAACTCAACAAAACTCAAACCTATATGTTAAAATAAAAAATAATGCTTGACGTTCAGTGTTATGGGTCGATCGTTGATATATGTATAATATAGAATACTCAAATTGTTTTTTTTTGTACATATCTAAAAAAACTGATAGGAGACAAATATCTGCAGATAAATCAAACATTTTGTCGGCGGTAATGATAGAACCTGCAATATTCCGCCCCCCGTATCCCGTTGGTTATTATTCATAATGCTTCATCCGTTCATTACTCCTTCATCATCCAGCGGCCTCAGTTACACAAATACTGCTAGCGATGCAGAATGTATTTTTACAGGATGCAAGAAATGTTTTCTAATCTGCAGCAAGCATCTTGCGGTCGCGCGTGAGCGACCACACGCCTGCGCCTTACCTACTACTCGTAGTTCAGGGGTAATAGAGGTTCTGCGGTTTATTGTAATTGTTTTTGATGGTGAATTTTGTATATACATACTAGTATTTAAATATGCTAAATCCTCGTGACTCCGATGTTTCGGGCATGTAGACCGAATGAGAGAGAATCGTCCAGCCAGCAGAGCATACATGGGTCGCCAAATCAGCTAAAGGCCGATTGTACGAAGTTGAGAAAGAAAAAAAAAAATCTAACTCTTTATAAGTCGCGGGCACAAGCTAGTATTAAAACGCGAAAGTTACTCTGTCTGTTATCTTTTCAAGCCTAAACCTAGAGTTGATTTCAATCGAATTGTTAATATGATTCAGGTGACATATGCTAGATGCTTTGTTAACAGGCCTACTACATGATAGTTCGTTATTTTTGTCCTGCTACCGCGAATTTACGTCTCTAGGATATTTGTGTTAAATTGAAGGAAAACACTATATTCATTTATTATTATTAAATAACAGAAATTTGCGATGAAAGGAATTTAACGTGGAGTTCGTAATGGAAGACCAGCGCTGCTGTCGTACAACTTACTCTGCCACAGCACAAGCTGAAGTGTGAAGTGACCTTGTAACTTTTATTTAGTATTAAAAATATCTCTCCAAAAAAATCAGTTTTTAAAGTTTCATAATAGTTTTTTCATGTTTATATAGTGATGAAATAATCTTTAACTTTAAAATTTACTTCTGTGGCTCAGCGAATCTAAAGTGGTTATTAAGATCATCGAACAATGAAAATGCCATTGCTTGTAGATTAACGTAAATAGCGAAGAGTCCCTCAGAATAAAAAGGCCACCTACGGTTAGGGTTCAATGGTGAGAAACTAGAGATCGGAACGGTTACGGCCGTGGTCGCAATAATTCGATTTCCCCGGAACGCACGCCGGAACCGATACCACAGATTGCGCGGAGACAAACAGCACACATTGTGATTGGAAACAATAAATGGAATTAAGGCCAGCGGATGGTAATGACATGTGCAGGTAACGATTTCAAAATTATACTACAGCCGAATCAAATGTGGAATGTTTGAATACATTTTACTTGCTTACGTATCATTTATCTTTCGACAGAATTTATTACAATTTATATAGTGGTCGCAAGGAATAAAAATCAGAAACTGATTTTGAGTTTAAGTAATGTTATTTGAATTATGTCCGTCTATGATAAAACTAATCTTACATTACTTTTTGATAAAAATCACGCGCATACAAAGCGGGTACGTGTTTTTTTATACAGCATACAAAACAAGCTTTATATCTTTGAACTTCTAATAAACAGACTAATATAGTTATAATGTTTTATTAAGACTAGTGTAAGTACATTATTACAGGTTAATTGCTTCAACCTCAGATTTGCGCAACTACAGATAATGAAATCAAATGAAACCTATACATTTCACAACCGACTGATTCGTAATGAGCTTCGGATGTGCATCGTCATGAATTTCTAAAGGATACGCCAAGTTACTTGTGTTTTTGTTATTCCCTTCATGGCGCAACAAAACGTTTAGTACAGAACAAATTGGTAGTAAGTTAACACACCTAAATACATTGGATTATTCTATCGAGTATTTATTGCGTAATTAACTTTATTTTACAACCGTGTTGGCCGAGTGGTATGTATGTACATAATGTACCCCCGACTTCAAAGCGAACTGGCGTAGTCAGCTTCAGACATATTGACCTGCTTGCCCTTTCCTCTGATTAACAGCCGACTAAGCTGGGCGGATGGTATATGTGCTGGGAAAGCCTAATCCATCTAACAATGTTACAGGCACTGCGTCGTCCTGCACAGCTTGAATACCAGTTGCTGACGTTGTATAAATCATCTATAATAGATGTAAAGGCCATTAATACCTTTATTTTAACCCGACGGAAGACTGAAGTATTCCCGCGACCACGATTGGTGCAATCCCGCCGAAACTTCGTCGCCGGGTTAAAAAAGTATAGTTAAAAAAGTTTTAGATTATGTTAACAAAAAAATAATACTGGACATTTTGTGTTGTGGGAACCAGATGACCGACAGAATACATCTATACAAATATTATGAAGAGGTAAAGTTTGTGAGGTTCTAGGGGGTAATCTCTAGATCTACAGAACCGATTTTCAAAATTCTTTTACTAATAGAAAGCCACAGTATTTGTGAGTGTCATAGGCTATAAATTACCGCCCAACGAAGTGGGCACCGGGTCAGCCAGTACCATTTATCTTTACATTATTTATGTTTCACACTTATCATACTTTGAGGTTTTACGTATTTATAGCAAGATATCTAAGTCGTTATTTTCCAAGTGTGACAAGTAGCATGTAAAATGCCACTCCGTATTCAAGGCTAGTGCTGTTGGTATTCATAACATTTTCAGTATCGTTTTGTAGCTCATGCATGAGTGCAAACTGGAAACATAAATTCCATTATGTGCTTCTTTTTTTATTTTTTGTAAATTGACTTTTTTAAAAAGTTTTTTACTCTAATGATCTATCATTAGGACTGGTCTCTAACGTATAATCTAGATTTATCGCTGCACCAAATATAATCCCTGCTATGCCATTTATGGCAGTACGTTGAACGTCCTGTAAGTAGTTTATTCAATTGTACAGCTTTATGCAATTTAATGTTAGACACAGTCCGGAATTCCCCTTAAGTTTTCTTAGTAATTTCGGAGAGCATATAAATTTATGGTCGCTCTGTCCATTCTGTAAGACTATCTACTCTATGCGAGGATGGAATGCCGACCTGCCCCGAGGAAGTAAGGAGCAGCAGGGTCCATATTTATGTCGACAGAGGAACGAGCTAAGCGCTACTTAATTTATGTATTATAGAGCTGATTATGGCTTTATGGGGTTTCTATTCCTCAGCGGGACACCTTCCTGGTTTTACGATTGATGGGTAATTTGAGACGCGATAAGGAATAGACGCATAATTTAGATACAAAGTCTGAGATCTTTCAGACTACATAGCTAAATTGTGATACAGAATTCGACACAACACATTCGTTTGGGCATTAATGCCAGACTTATACAGTAATTTAATTTTATATTTATATTATATAGTTCACATATTCTTACATACCAAATTAAAGTGAATATAAAAGCGAGATTCCACCTACCCATTCTCAATAACCGAAGATATGGACCTCTGTACCGACACACGCGATATAGTATACGCTGGCATCGTCACAGAATCACAACACAACACAGATCAACACCAAAAACACATCACCATACAGTTCACATCACCTGTGTAAACAAATGGCAGTTTAAAGCGCGAGAAATGTACAGAAGTTGTTCTATGAGAGACAACTTACTAAAGACATCAAAAGAGGTCTTACGCGCGTGAAACGTAGCTTTTATCGAGTGGACGCGTGCGCGCAACACCGGGTTCGGTTATTGTTTGCGCTCGCTGCGGGTACCGCGGTGTCGGTGAGGGGATGCAGCGGGTTCTAATGAGCGGATGATTGCTTTTTGACGCGGGCAGGCTAAACACGAACAGTTTTTACAGCCAGTGCAATTATGGCTTTGTTACAAATTACGGAGTATTTGTTAGTCCTAGACCGGGAGAAGTTTATTTACAGCTGGTGCAACATCATCTTTATTAATCACTTAATGAATTTATTTTAAGGTCACCCTTCACCTTGCCATCAATGAGGCAAATAAGAGACCGGCAGAAGTGAAAGACGATACATTTGTCTAGGCAGTGGGGTAACACTGCTGGACAAATGTAACTTTTAAGTCTCTACTTACGAGTATTCATGTAGAGGTATGTACTTAGAGCGATGAGTTGACGCATTGTCATACATAACACAGGTTTAGACAAGGTACCCAATACTATATTTTTTTTAATAGGTGTTAAATACCAATTTACGTATGACTCCGCTTCAGTTCACTCTCGAACCCACATATTGGAACTAAGGTCGGCAGAACAAGCACGCCGCTAAAAGAATTACCGTCAGTCCCTAACGAGATTACCTTTCTCTGCGGCTTTTAGCGCGGGCTTGTGATCACGCCAACCCGCGCCTCCTCATGCATTGTCACGTTTGTGCCATGTTCCTGACAGTTTGCATGCAAATGAAGTCATTCGCATAATTAATGTTTCAGTTTGAGTGGTCATCTGTTGGTGGAGTTGGTACGTTTCCATTGATGTGTTTTCCTAATGGACTATTGTTGAATGATTCTAGAAAATCTTAAGTGGTTTCCATGTCTTGGATGGACTTTGAATGTAGCTAAGATACATGATACGTAGTAGAAGTGAAGGAGTGAGGTTTCTTGCTCGCTTCTTTCCCTCACTTGGAAAAAAAGAAATATGATGCGAACGAATTCAATTTAAAAGTGTCTTGTTCTTCTTTTGTAAATTGACTATTATATGTTTGATCTATTGAATAAACACTTATCGACTTCGTAAAGATGGCTAAATTAAACAATTTAGTACCAATTTTTAAAGGGTTGATTTTTTGGCGTGTGTGTGATAAGGACCACGTTACAGATATTCGAATTCAAAATCTAAAGCCGCTAGTACTGTCGTTAGTCAGAACACGACACGGACTCGTCATCTTTGTACAGACTTACGGAAGACCCATGTAGACCCTCGTCTCTTCCGCTTGTGTCACAGTCTCAATATCAGTGGATGGACTTACCAAGGGAGTTGACAGTATCTAAAGTCGACACGGACTCGTCATCTTTGGACAGACTTACGGAAGACCCATGTAGACCCTCGTCTCTTCCGCTTGTGTCACAGTCTCAATATCAGTAGATGGACTTACCAAGGGAGTTGACAGTATGTATGGTGCTGTCTAACATTCACTACCATCGACAACAGATAGAAAGTCAGATACGGAATCTAGCTAGGGGTAACCAAGTAAATTATATCGGATTTTAGATAGAAAAAAGTCAAGGAAGACCCTAACAAAGTGAATGTCAGAATCTGCGATTCAAATGGTAAAGCAAACATTATTTCAGTCAGTGTGTCCATTGTTTGCCGTCGCGGGCCATTGAGTACTCAAGGGCGGCTAGCCATGCTATTTAGGTTTTTAATCAGAGTCTATTACATTGTCATGGTTGTATAATTGTTTGTTATGAGGGGGATTCATGGTTTAGTTGAAAATGGTAATCATAAGAACAACTATCGTAATAGTTAGGTACTGTTAAGTAACAATTAATGTTAATTAATTTAAATCCTCCTTCGCCCTGGGGTCCCGCCAGAATAATGTTGCCTCTCCTCTCTTGCCCGTGGATGCAGTAAGAATCTGCCAATACCTCCGGAAGATGGGCAGGAGCGTCTGTCGGTGTATCAACATTCCGTACTGTGCCTGCCAAGCGTGGTGAGTATGGCAACAACCCTCTCCTGATTTTAGAGATCATAGAGTGTGGCGTATATCCATCATTGGACGTGGACAGCAGTCCTGCGGCTGAGATGATGGTCATGAATCTAAACCATTTATGTGATCTAGACATCCTATTCTAAAGGTATTTTTAAGCGTGATAGTAACTAACTTTTGAACCTTCTAAAAGGAGGTTCCCACCACAGCAAACCCTTTATTATTATTTTTTGTAAAAAATATGTTCATATTATAATTTATAAGGAACTTCTCCTTATAATATGAAAATATTTTTGAAAATTAAACTTTTAAAATGTCATATCTCTACACACTGGTTTGAGTTACGCTTTGTGACATCATCAGTGTGGGGTTTAGTTAGTCGATTCATTATTATCTGTGTCAATACATACATACATAATTTTGCAGTTGTTAAAATACCTTATACATATTTATCAGTGACTCATTACGATTTGTAAAAGTTCCATTGAATAGTAGTGACTAATATTATTATGTAACCAGTACTGCATAACATACTGTGTTATTTATAATTTTGTTTAAACAGTAATTAAATATCTTCAATTATCTTCGAAACCCTTCGGATCCAATCAAGAATATGATCATCAATCATACATTTTATTACTTTGATTTTTTAATTGATATTTGTTATGATTTAGTGCTTCATTACGGTAAAACAATATGTTTTTTATTTTGATTGCAAGCTCTTTTAAATGTTAGGGTTATTGATGTTGTATTTCTACATTACACATGTAACGAACATTTATTAGTTTATTTAGGGTGATAGTGGCAATTTGTAGAACGACCTCCTTGGCACAGTTGGTTTAATACCTGGCAGAGACGGGGTTCGATTACTGCCGCGGAACAAATGATTGTAATTTTTTTACAGATATCTGTCCCGGGTCTGGTTATTTTTATATGTGTAAATAAGTATTTTCATTTCGGCCGTAATACGTCCACTACTGAACACAGGCCTCCCTCATGGATCTCCATGAGGGGTAGTTGCCATACTCACCACGCTTGGCAGGCGGGTTGGCGAGCGCAGTACGGGATGTTGATACACGTAAAGACGCTGCTGCCCATCTTCCGGAGGTATCCCTTAGCAGGCTCTTACTGCATCCACGGGCATGAGAGGAGGGGTAACATTCTACTGCTGGCACCCCACGGCATAAAATAAGTGTGTATTACACAAAAAAAAAATGTTATCACCTGGTATCTACCTCTATAACACAATCTCAGCTTACCTTGGTACCAGATGGTGCCTGCATCACACACAAGTCCAGCATTACTGCGAAAGTGAGCATATTCTGACGAAAGTTCCAGGAATCACCATGGCACAGGTTATGATTCTGATTAACTACATTATTGTGACGTATTAATTTTCAAGACTAGTGATAAATACTATGTAAATTATTTGTAAAGCACTAGCTTCTGCCAGCAACTTCGCACGCGTAGTATCCGGGTAAAAAGTAACCTATATGTTAATCCTAGTCTAAATCTACATTATATGCAGAGGTAACAAGCATCCTTTCAAAACACAAACAAACTTTGGGGTTTATAATATTAGTGGGATGCATAGGGCTTCATGCGTGTATAATATCGTGCACATCAGTACTCTTAGCAAGGTGCCTATGCGCATAACTTCACGGAGCGCACTTACTGCACGATTCGCCACGCGTCGGCGTCGTAGTCGCCACCAGAGCGACCACATTGGATAGTTTAAATCATTATCATCATCATCATCATTACAGCCGTCAGATATCCACTGCTGGACATAGGCCTCCCTCATTGACTTAGAGATCCAAGTGCATGAGGGGTTGTTGCCATACTCACCACGCTTGGCGGGCGGGTTGGTGAGCGCAGTTTGGGATGTACTTACACGGAAAGACGCTGCTGCCTATCTTCCGGAGATATCCCTTAGCAGATTCTTATTGCATCCACGGGCAGGAGAGGAGGGGTGACATTCTACTGCCGGCACCCCACAGCCTAGTTTAAATGCTTTGCTCTATTTGTAATATGAAAGTGATGTGATTGGTATGACTGTCACTTGCAAGTGTGATTAGGAATTTTTGGTTATATTAGGCCTTTAACATCCATTATAGATGATTTGTGCAGTGTCAGCTACTGGTACGCTATACGAGACGCTACAGTTCCTGGGACATTTTTGGATGGATTAGACTTGCCCAGCACATCTACCATCCTCCCAACTTAGTCGGCTATAAGTCAGAGGTCCAGGTCAATACGTCTAAAGCTGATTTAGACGCGGGTTTCCTGACGATGTATTCCATTACCGATGAAATGTCAATGGAATTGTGGTTATGTAATGTTGCGTTTAATATGAAAATCGGTGGAGTTTGTTAATTTCCCAGGCTCTTAAGCGGGCTAGTTAGGCTTTCGAAACATACTGATAGAGCAGATTAATTTTGATTATAATGGTTTGTTTCGACAGTTGAACTAAACGTTAAGTTAAAATGTTGCGTGGTCCGAAATAAATATCTTTTTACAGGTTCACTTGAGAAATTAATCTATGTTTCATCGGTTGAAAATTGGTCGTTTATACAAAGTTGAAGACGTAATCATGAATAGTAGGAATAATGAACAGGCAAAGAATTCAGGGCCGTAAGATGAAAAGATCGCGATCTCTGCTCTTAACTGACGACAATAATCCTTAACATTATGTAGTGTAGTTGCCTAGACTTGTGTTACGTAATAAAATACAAAAATGTTAAATGATGACTGTAACGACCGACTAAGGTCCTTCTGTTGTTTTTTAGGGTTCCGGACCAAAATGGTAAAAAGGAACCCTTATAGAATCACTTTGTCTGTCTGTCTGTCTGTCTGTCACAACTGGATATCTCGAGAACTACTAATGCTATCGACTTGAAATTTAAAATGGTAAAAGACAACACTTTTTTACTAATATAGCATATATAAAAATGTTAAAAAGTATTCTAATTTTGAATGCAGGGGGGCGGAAAGGGGATCTCAAAATTTTAAAGTGAAGTTACTAGGCCGTGTGGGGTATCATATGAAAGGTATTCATTTGCACATTAATAAACAGTTTTTAGTTTTCCTTTCAGCCGTATTGTTATTGAGATATTTACAAAAATGTTGAAAAAACGACCGTTCCCCCCCCCTTATCTCCGAAGTTTGCAGAGATAAACCCGTGATATTTTTATTGCTAATAGAAATGTATGTAAACTTTATAGGAAAATTATAGCGAACTCTCCAATTTGCATAGTTTTTTAGACAAGGGGGTTGGAAGGGGGGTTTTCAAAAAAAATGTGAAGTTACTAGGTGATGTGGGGTATCATATGAAAGGTATTCACTTGCACATTAATAAACAGTTTTTATTTTTCCTTTAAGCCGTATTGTTTTTGAGATATTTACAAAAATGTTAAAAAAATTACCGTTCCCCCCCCTTATCTCCGAAGTTTGCAGAGATAAAACCGTGATACTTTTATACCTAATAGAAGTGTATGTAAACTTTATAGGAAATTTATTACAAACTCTCTACTTAGCATACTTTTTTAGAAATCATCGAAAGTGTAAAAATCTATATAAGTTCCGCTATCAGACAAGAGATGGCGCTGTCAAGGTTCTCCAACAAATATAAAACCGCCTTTGTCATATATTATATTGTATGATGGCACGGAACCCTCGGTGCGCGAGTCCGACTCGCTCTTGCCCGGTTTTATTTTCCTTAAACGAGTGTCATCGATCGAAGCGTGCGTCGCGTCTACTATCGGAGCAAGCAAATTAAATTTGTACTTTATTTAATAATGTTCTTTTATTTGGTAGATTAACTTATCCAAGAGGCTCTTGCGGTCCCACTGAATAAAGATTGTAAGATTTTTAGGGTTCCATAGTTACAATAATTTCGGCTTTGTCTCTGGCTTGACGAAGAGACTATTGGTCCGAGAATGCTGTAATTCTGCATGAGATAACGGTACAAAAAATGCTGATATATAATTTATTTGGGGTCCCACACACGTATGTGTGACCGCAGAATGAGTTATTTAAGATCTTTGTACTTTCGCATTGTTACCAGAAAATAAATATTTTTGAATATTAACGTTAACCATCTGGCAGGTGATCTGCCTCGATTAAACATTTCGAACATTCCACACCTAGATCTAATCAGTTAAAATCAGTAATCCTTACATAACATTCATCACATCGCCCAATTCACTTTCACTCGATAACGTTGCATTTTAATACGCTATTTAAAATGCATAATTACAGCAGCTGGGTAAATACATGAATATTACGGAGATAACGCATACTAGTCGCCTGCGCATGCGCGTAATGTATGCGAATGAATGGCGCGCTCACGTAACGAACGCGCAACACCGACCACGCGAGCGAATTGTAAGGAGAGCATCTTCTCGAGGCTGTGAGGCTTTTTTAATACTACTAAATGATGGGACAAGCCAAAGGCCCACCTGATGTTAAGCGGTAACCTCAACCTATAACAACTGCAACGCCGCGGTAATCACGTTCACGGTCGTTTCGAGGTAAAAGGATGAAGGTTCTATCTGAGTATCTTTTCAATTATCTCGTAGCTAACACAAGCTCTGCTTTACTATAGGGCTACTTGCTGAAATGTTCATCATCATCATCCACAGCCCGATTTCACCCACTGCCGGGTATGGGCCTCCCTAAGTTTGTGCCATCCACCACGATCCTTCCTGTGCCAGTCGCAGTCGCTGAAATGTTCAGTATTATTTATTTACACTCTTAGTAGTCTACGGGATTATCTACCATAGTTTCAGAGATATTGAGCACAGAAATACGTAAGCATTCGAAATCTCACGCAGGCAATATGTGTAATGTGCTTACAACCATGACAGGTATACAGACCTAGTTACTTGGAAATCCAGTAGCTAATGTCCCGAGTGTTTTCCTAAAATATTATTTTAGAAGCGGTTGCAATAAATACATTAAGAAATTGCACTTTAGGCTGCGTAATAGAGATAAATTATAATCCAAGAAGATATTATGTAATATATATTTTTTTAAATAGAGGGAAAACCAGTAAAACACAACGGAACAATACTGTGAACACAGCGCAGTTTTCTCACCACCGCGATGCACCTATCGTTATCAGCTGGACATAGGCTTTTTTAACCCGGCGTCATGGGGGATGGGTCAAAATGACCCGGGACTTTTTTGTTAGCTTACAGATTGGTAACTATGCAAGTGACGTTGCCGCTCTTCTCAGTAGCTGAAGTCAATGAGTTACGCTAAGCATTGTTTAAATAGTATCAGTTGGACGGCGACCGTGCTTGGAGCTAAGTGCGTCCAAAGTTGAAAATGGTTTATCTGCCCTGAACATGTTGTAGCTCGACTAGGACTCCCCCAACTTATGTGTCTGACTATCCATAACAGAATTAATTCTAGAATTTTACAGTATTTTTGAAAGGCATGTCTGACTATCCATAACATAATTAATTCTAGAATTTTACAGTATTTTTGAAAGGCATGTGTCTGACTATCCATAACATAATTAATTCTAGAATTTTACAGTATTTTTGAAAGGCATGTGTCTGACTATCCATAATTAATTCTAGAATTTTACATTATTTTTGAAAGGCATGTGTCTGACTATCCATAATTAATTCTAGAATTTTACAGTATTTTTGAAAGGCATGTGTCTGACTATCCATAATTAATTCTAGAATTTTACAGTATTTTATATTATATATTTTATATTTTTTAAGCCGTGGGGTGCCGGCATTAGAATGTTACCCCTCCTCTCCTACCCGTGGATGCAGTAAGAGCCTGCTAAGGGACACCTCCGGAAGATGGGCAGCAGCGTCTTTCCGTATATCAACATCCCATACTGCGCTCACCAACCCGCCTGCCAAGCGTGGTGAGTATGGCAACTACCCCTCATGGAGATCCATGAGAGAGGCCTTAGTTCAGTAGTGGACGTTTTACGGCTGAAATGATGATGATGACAGTATTTTTGAAAGGCTCTAAGATGTGAATTAATATAATGTACGGAAACAAAATTGCCGACCTTCTATGTATTATTGCTAACTTAGCTATAATGTCGTACTGGTGATTTTATTTTTAAACACGTCGCGGGCAACAGCTATTCCCAGCATAAACACATAAAATTGCATTTTTAAAACTTTCGCGGTCACGACACATCATTAACACATATTTAACAGAGCATTTATCGCGTTATTTACCTTCATTAATGACGATCGAGCAGCGTGAGACACAGTACAAATTAACACGTCACATCACACGTTCACCGCACGCTCCCGGCGGAGCAGTGCGGCTGGATGGCTCGAGCTAATGGAGTAATCGTCCGATACTGTTACGTAGAACGGATGACACATACCGAACAGCTTTGGAAGAAGCGCTACCTGATGGAGTTAGCTGAGATAACCGACAGTATCAGGTACTTAATCCCTTTACAAAAATTATAGAGAGGTTTCCCAGCTTCTTTCCCTTAAAAAGTTTTCTGAACGAATTTAATTACGTGCTTTTTTTTTGTACATTGATATTTCTAAGTATGTTTTGTGCTATAATTAATAAAGACTTATAGACATTGACTTAATAATGTGGCGGGCATGATCTGCCGAATAGGACGTACGCAACTTTCGATCTAAAGGTTTGGAACTCCGTGGCATAATCAGCTACAAATGTATTGACGTGATCTTTTCTCAGACAAATCTAAAAGCCTAAAATTAAAAATAATTGTCTTTTCACTTCTCTTGCTCAAAAAGACCGTCATTGTGGCGTACCAGAGCGAAGAAAAAATAGCATTTCTTCCTCTAGGGGAAAAAGTTTTTTTTAATTTTTGTCTGTCCAATGACAATGAGCCTACAAAAACGAAAAATTCTTTAGTCTTAAGTAGAAGAATAATCATGATTATAGACTAGACTTATTACTGTTTCATAAAAAAGAACAATATTTTATTTTTGAAAATGGAACTAAAATCGGCGATCTAGGATCTAAAACTAGGTTTCTATTTACTCCCTCGCTAAAGCTCGGCAGTAAAACTACTATTGTTACTGTCAGGAGGTTATTTAAAACTTATACAATGTACAGAGGAGGACCAAATTAAGGTTTTTTATGAACGAAAAAATTTAAAAAGTTGCACGAACATAAGAAAATTTAGGAAAAGTTAACGACCATATTAACTTTTATAATGTAACTTTATGGCGTTTGACATAACTGTCAGTTGTTCAAATATTAATAATAGGAGCGTTCAGAAAGTTTTGTATTGTGACTAATCTTAAACTCAAGCTGTTTATACTTTTAATTTATTTAGGTGGAAGTAGCAGTTGTTAGACATAGTAGAGTATTATGTAGTAGGTAGTAGAGTAGTTAGTCGTAGAGTAGTAGTGGAGTAGTCTGAGGCGGTACAAAGTTTGCCGGGACAGCTACTCTGTAAATAACTATATATCGTTTGATAGTCGCGAAAACGACAACACAGCAACTGAAATCAGGTTTCGAATCTGGAATAGGAAACTGGGCTAGTCCGCGCAGATATATTTCGAAACAATAGGAACTGTTTCAGTTAGTAAATACACAAACACATTGTTGGGAACATCGTGACGGAACAACAGGGTAACGCACGGAGCCGCGGTTGATGCATCAGAGCAACAATGGATATGAGTGACACGGTACATTTTATTGGCGTAAGGCTCACGCATCAGTTACACGACTTTGTTCTGTTCCATGACGTACAATTCAAAATTATTATGCTGGACATTTTACACAGGACCCCATCCTATGTCTAGTCTCATATTCAGTAAAACTTTTACAATAAGATAGAACTATCAGACGATTAACACGTTTTTGGAATATTAAAACAGACCTGAAATCAATATTTTACGAACTACCCAAACGACTTTTTCTGATATTTAGAACGGACTCTCCGAATGAACGTTGGCTACTTTTGATTACTTTACTTTTTTATACTTTGAATTGACGCATGCAAAGCCGCTGGACAGAAGCTAGCGTATAATTACCTCAGCCGTAGGCCTACCGGAAAGACGCTGCTGCCCATCTTCCAACAGTATCCCTTGGCAGATTTTTACTGCATCTACGGGGAAGAAAGGAGAAGCAATATTCTACTGCCGGCACCCCACGGCAATAAAAACAAGCGTATAATAAAACAGATATATCCTGTTAGAAAAGCTTGTTACGACCATCTAATCAAATCGATTCCACAACCATACTTTTACATCTAAAGACATGCTAATTAACAGCGATATTCATCAGGAGCATTACATTTATCATGATTCCTAACGGCTTGCAGCATCTTGATAGACTTCTAAGGCGGCGCGGTAACGTTAACAGGCTGATGGAGAGATAAGCAGATGATCTCAACTCGACAAACGGAATAAATATTATAGACATGCTGCGAATCAAGCTCGAAGAATAAGTCTGACATGAATGAAACTGCCTAAGATTGATACAGAGAAGGATTGTCAAAGTCCATCAATGCGTTCGTCTGTAATTGATTGCGCATATAGCATTAGATATTTTTAGTTGTAGTTTTTAATCATATCATACTTTAAGCAGACCTAATAAATTGATAAATCAATCAAAAACTCGTATGATGGTCAATCATTAGCGCGCGTCCTGGCCGCGCAAAATGGATACCGCTTTGGAACGCACGCCAAATTGTTTGGTGGAACGTTCAAATTGTAGCGGACCGTTTGAAGACCGTTTGAACTGTCTCCCTCTTTCCAAAATGTGTCTGTACCGATGACTAATCAACTTGAACTCCTTGGCGTTACTCTCTCGTCGACTCTGAATTTTGGCTCCTACATTGAGTCAAAAGCGCAAGTTGCCGCTAAAAAACTTGGTATCTCTCTCTAAGGTGCGACGGTACTTCGTACCAGAACAACTACTATGCTTGTACAAAGCGCAGGTTAGATCATGTATGGAGTACTGTTGCCACCTTTGGGATGACTCTGCCAAGTATCAACTTGAGGCTCTGGAGTCGACAGAAAGGCGTGCAAAAAGAATCATAGGCAATGACACTTTACGAGTCACGGTTACAAAGCCTAGAACATAGACGTAGGGTGGCCAGCTTATCTAAATTTTATAGCATACATTTTGGAGAATGTGCTTTCAAGTTGCACAATTTAACTCCGCCAGCCCCTTTTTTCTACCGTACATCCAGGGAAACCCGGCCAAGGCGCCATAGATACATGGTAGAAATGGTTTTTAATTTAGTATTATACGTACGCACGAAACGCTTTGATTCCACATTTTTAATGTGTACTGCGAAGATCTGGATTTCGTTGCCGGAGTCAGTATTCCCCGAAAAGTGCAATCTTCTAGGCAAGCGTGTCCCATCCCAGATTATTTTTATTTCAGAATTATTGAAACATATTGAGTTAGTATACTTTTTATAACAGTTGAATAAAATATAAATTAAAGTTTTTTTAGTTTTTTTAAACTATATTTTATTTTACTTGGACACGTCGGCACTTGGCCGTTAGCCCGATTTGGCAAGTTCACTGTACTGACTCCTGATAAGCGAAATCAATGTTACGTTAGGTAAATAAGTTTCTTGGTGGGCATCTTCGTGGACGGCCGTGTGGTAAGTACCCGACTATCGATCCGCACGGCCGTGTCTCAACCTCTATAGATGTTTTCCTTGAACATTCTTCACTTAAAACTTTTCCTACAACACATCTTTCTAGTACACAGTGCCATAATGGGCGCTAAATATTGTACTTACATCATCACCTCTATAATTACACGGTAGGATCTCACGACAGGCGGTCGTGCGCATTCGTGTATGCAGACAATACAGCCAGGCATACCAAGCGATCGGCCACCAATGTTTGCATATGATATTAGTTCTTGCCTCGTATGAATACGTTAATATATAATGTTTGAGATGTGGATTGGCTAGTTGCTAGTTGAAATCACGACAGACATCATCATCACAGCCGTAGGACGTCCACTGCAAACAGCTTTTTTTGTAACAAAACGTCGGTACGCCTTCGGGTCACCCGGGCTACAAGCGCGTTCAAAACAGTCAAAAGTTTCCATCTATCAACAAAAAACTCTCGGATTTATTCTACACAATCCATAGAGGTACCTTGCTATCAGAGTTATGAAAAGTATACGTCATCATTATTTCAGCAGTAGGACGTACACTGCTGGACATATGCCTCCCTCATAGATCTCCATACGGAAACCCTTGGCAGGCGGGTTGGCAAGCGCAGTACGGGATGTTGATATACGGAAAGACTGCTGCCCATCTTCCGGAGGTATCTTTAGGCAGATTCTTGATACATCCACGGGCAAGAGAGTAGGGGCAACATTCTAATGCCGGCACCCCACGGCAAGCACATGATTGTAAGATCGAAATTATGTTATTGTAATGCTTTTTTCACACAATCTAAATGTACCACCAAATCATATGACATTCTGTAGTAACTGGGCGTTTCTGGAGGTTTATGTCATTCATTTCTGAGTAAGGTTATCAGAATTTTTAAAGCCATATATTATATCAGTGTTGTATTCCTTTCAAAAACTGTCCTTTAATAACACATACAAAATTACTTTCTAATAAATTGGCATATGTCCATGTATTTATAGTAATTAGCGTGAATGTACTTGTTATTACAACCATGTACACAACCATAGACGCCTCTACCAAAGTTGAGGGGTCTATGGTTGAGGTGTATATAATTAAAAAAAAATGCTGGTCACTACACACAACACCATTGAGTCCCAAACTAAGCAAAAAGTACTATGGAAACCAGTTTAGTTTTAAGGAGTGCAATAAAGTATTTTCTATCTGCATATGTATCTTCGTATATGTATGTATATCTCGTATACATATGACCATATGCGTTCTACAAGTTACAAAGACAGAGTCACGTTACAAACAGCCCCGCTCGCAAACTTAGCCAGCTAGACGGTATTCTAGTGCACGCAGACGTGAACATCCGTCACTCAATGCATCTCCGACCAGGCGAGACGAGAGCTACCTATCCATATACATATGCATAGGGCATGCATGCATACAGGGTTATGAGATAAAATATGTTTATTTTGTCACTAATTACAAAGAATTAATAAAAACTTGGATGATTGCACTTTTTTATGTAATGTTTTACTTGGTATTTTGGCTAATAATTAATAAAACAGGTTTATTAATTCTTGTCTTAAAATTGAACCTAGTTTTACAAAAACTGTTATGTTTAAACAGGCAACGTTTTCTAGGGGTATATTAGGTAAACATTTAATGACTGAAAGTGGGAATCACCTATGAATATGGTTTTCGAACCTAAATTCAGCAGTGTGACGAATTAGTTTTTTTGACTAACCTATTTCGCCCCACTGCTGGCCAAAGTCATCCAAGTGTCTCGATCCATTGCAGTCTCCCACCACTGCCTAAAATAGGGTTAGATTAGAGAGTAAAAAAGTGTTAAATGCTGGAATATCTATCTTCCTGAGTAATACAAGTAAACGTTAACCTCAACGTTTACTTGTATTCTTTTTTTTATTGACAATATGCAAGCGTTTGGCCACCATCTAACTTGGAGACAAGTAAACATGTAGCCTAGAGGCAAGATGGAGCACGCTTGTCTATTAATTATTCTAGTTAATCTTTATTCGTTCGTCAATCCAGTCTCTACCCGATTTGAAACACGGTTATGGGATGATGGTGACTCTTGGGTCTGTCCGTCTCAGCCTGTTATTATTATAACCCTGTATCGTTAGGACAGCAAAGGCCGGGAGCATCAACCTTGTTTTATTAGATGATAGCGGGCTGCGACACACAAAACGGCAGCCTGCCCATTTTGTCATTTGGGTAATGGATATGGCCGAGTAATTTGATTAGCACTTCGCTGATGCGATTTGAGGCGGATGCGCGACTATCTGAGATGTGACTATTATACTTCCTCTAGTTCTCAGTATTGTGTGTGATAGATAACTATGCAGACATGTAATGGTAAATCTTAATTATAAGCACAACGTTTACGTTTAAATGATTGGTTTATTCGCGGTAAGAAAGTACAAATTTTGGCAGCGACAGGAACATGCGGGTTACCTGAGGCACGCTGTAGTGATCGACTGACCTCTAATTGCATTGACCATTTGTATGACGCGAGCCTACCCCGCGCCCCCCTCGGTACCCCCATGTTCATTCTTTACAAATAGATAAAATTCGTTTCGTCGCTAACAGTGTGTTTAAACTTTCGTAATCAGAACACCGTGCCGTAGGGTGCAGTAGAAAGTTGCATCTCCTCTCTTGCCCGTGGATGAAGTAAGAATCTGCATAGGGATAATTCCGATATTTACGTGTATCAACATCCAGTAATGTGCTTGCCAACCCGCCTACCAAGCGTGGCGAGTATAGCGACCACCCCCTCATGACCTCGGAGATCTATGCGTGGACAGGAGTTCTACAGCATGATCATACATAACACACAAAAAATGGCAGTAAAAGTCAAAGTATCAGAAAATTGGCCTTTCACGTCATTATATTTTTTTATACCACTAAATGACGAGGCAAGCCGAAGGCCCATCTGATGTTAAGCGGGTTACCTCTATACAACTGCAACGCCGCGGTGATCACGTTCCCTATTATAACCACGTGACCAACGCTTAATTGCATAGTGCCCGCTCTCATACAGGTGATAGGTCAGCAACTAGCTGAGACTATGCAAATACGAGTATAGAATCAAAATCAAGCATCAATTGTTGTGGACCCGGATTTACACAAACGTTACTTTTTATCCAAGATCCACGCGTGCGAATCTGCGGGCAGACTCTACGAGAGGAGCTATTATTAAACGTTCTAGAGTACCTACTGATGGGCTTGACTGCTAAAAATCACTCATTTGTTTTTGCAATTAGCCGCGGTAGTAGCAAACCTACTTAAAATATATAATTACAATATATTTTTTCGAACAAACCTTCGGGGAAACGTTTGCGGCTTATAAATAACCTTAGGTCACATACTGATATCCGTTTCTGAGAACCAAATCTAAAAATAAAAAGCCGATAACAATATAAGCAGACACTATATGAACTTCTATATTCTATATCATCTCAGCAGTAGGACTAATGTCCACGTCCACTGCTGGACATAGGCCTTCCTCATAGTAGGATCCAGTACCATACTACTATTGAAATGCCGAGTGGCGACCCATTATTTTGGTGTCGTTAATTTTTATTGTGTGCACCTGTTATGTGTACTTATAACTATTGTGACTCAAAATAAGCGTTTTTATTCTTGTTCAATTCGTGGATAATGAGGGGGTTGTTGCCATACTCGCCACGGTTGGCTGGCGGTGCGGGGAGCGCAGTACGAGATGTTGGTAAACGGAAAAATGCTGTTGCCCATCTTACGGAGGTATCCCTTAACAGATTGATACTGCGTCCACAGGCAAGAGCAAGGGGCCACATTCAACTGCCGGCACCCCACGGCCAACGTTCTATTTACTTTAATTCAACCTGAACGTATTCTATGAGAAAATTGATTGTTTAAATAACATTTTATGTCGAGTGTCTAGAATGATTATCGGGTGTCTATGTAGATAAGGTCTTTGATTTATCGTGAACTTAATATGCAATTTAACGGTGAAGAAAAACATCGTGAGGAAACCCGCGGCTATATATTCAGCTTCTGACGTATTGACCTGTTATTTCCTCTGACTAATAGCTGACTAAGCTGAGATGATGGCATCATAGGTCCTGGACACAAACCTAATACATCGAACAATGTCCCAGGAATAGCAGCGTCCCATACTGCGTGAATACCGGTTGCTAACGCTGCATAAATCATCTATAATAGACATAAAAGGCCTTACGTCTTTCAACGCGAACCTACAGAAACTCTTCAACTAAACACTGTGATTTAATCATAATTGCTTAATTTTCTCAAGTTTATCTTCAAAAGGCTAATGAATAAAACCGTAAACATGACAATGCTTTATGCAGAGACGAATGCTTAAAGTCTCTAAAATAAAATATTAGCTCCAACGTGTTCATTAATACGCTATGACAGAAGAGCCCCGCACGTCTTTGAACTTGACCCTGACATTCTGTTCGGGCCGCATTATGTTACAAATATGGTTATTGTTTAGTGCCGTATTCAGACTGCATGACACACGTAACTCGTAAACGGCGTAACCGTTTCTTTACCAATAGCGCTGTAGCTTTGATTAGGATTATACAAAGGAGAAAATACCTAATTTGTGGGAGATAACTGTACACTTCGTCTCATTTTATCGCAAACTAAAAAAAATGTATTAATATTAATAACTTATTTTAATGCTATTGTTTCCCTCTGCCGGGCAAAGAGGTCCCAGTCTTTTTAGAACTATTTATATATAGCTCGATCGAACAGAGGTACTAACCTAAATAACTCATTCTTAAAATGTGCTGCAGTTGAATATGTTCTAAAATAACTTCTCCAAACTATTCAGAGCTTGTATTTCCCAGCGACCTCCGGTTCTTTGACCTACGCAATTGATATGGCACTTGAACTCAATCATCATAAAACAGCGTCTAAACACAAATGTGTCGAGTTAAATTTAGCTACCAAGCAAATTTAGTCTTCATCATAAATACTATGTACCGGTAATGTAACCGGTATTTCCCTCGTAAATTACTTTTGAACCGCGGTTCCGCGGGAAACTGTCTTCCCGCGACAATGACTGGCGCAATCATCATTTCATCATTTCAGCCGTAAAACGTCCACTACTGAACACAGGCCTCCCTCATGGATCTCCATAAGGGGCAGTTGCCACACTCACCACGCTTGGCGGGCGGGAGCGCAGTATGGGATGTTGATAAACGGAATGACGTTGCTGCCCATCTTTCGGAGGTAGCTCTTAGCAGGCTCTTACTGCATCCATGGGCAAGAGAGGAGGGGCAACATTCTACTGCCGGCACCCCACGGCATGGTGTACGACTGGTGCAATGTGTACATAAAAATGAATTTGAATAATAATGCCTATTTAGTAATTGTTTACGGACAGAGAATCGGTAGTTACTGAAGAAGAAATCAAATTCCCAGTTCGTAACTGGATTACTAACTGCAACATAATAATTCCCATTTCGCGACTGGTTAAAATATACAGTTTCGTAGTGGGACTAAGATTTTTATTCGGCAAGAAAAGAGAACAGATAAAAACAGTACATAGAAAAAAAACTAATTAAATATAGGCTTAGCATTAGACAATTACACATTACTGAATTATGATAGTAGGGCAGGGCACCAGAAGGTCTGTTCTGTGCCGCTGTCCAAAAAGGACCAGTTTCAGCTAAATATGCTGCTCCGCACCAGAGGTACGAGGCAGCGCTGGTTTTCAGACTGATCCTGAAAGGGGTGCCTTTCACGGACATTACCGCAACGCAGTCTACTGTACATTTTTATTAAAACTAAAATAATAAATACCTAACAATCGAACAAATACTAAGGGAAATATTCGATCAATTATCTGGTTTCCATAGTACACGCTTTCTCGTTTGGGACTAGATGGTGCTGCCTGTAGTGCCCAGCAATAAACAAAAAACAATGGAAACGTCGAGTTCAAATAGGGGTAATTTACGCGAGTAATAAAAGGTGCTTTAACAGTGAAGAAAAATATCGTGTGGCAACCCGTGGCTAAGTCAGCTTCAGACGTATTGAACGACTAAGCTGAGAGGAGGGTATAGTTGCTTATCAAACCATTTAGTTTCTGCTAATATTGTTAAAGATACCTTTATTTTTAGAATTGGTTCTCAGAAACGAATATCGGTATGATCTAAGATCATTAATTAGCCGCGAATGTTACTTCGATGGTTCGAGAAAATATATTGTATTTACGAGTATGTACCAGAAATTGAACAGTAACAACCGTTTTTGCCTTTATTTTACTGTCCCATCATTACAATAAGCCAAAATGTACACACTGATGTCGATTCAGTTGTTGCCCTTTCTAAAGCTAATTATAATTAATTATTTTCATAATAATAATTATAAATTTAGAGCTGTTATCGTAAAATGAGGTAAAGTTGTTCTGTTTTTCATGGTCTACCTAGATCGGTAATAACCGAATAGCTTTATGTATCATTTTAGTCAAATTACTTTTACACAAATTTGATTAGCTATAGTTGGGAAGTGTGGTAATAGAATTGACACCGCTGACAAAATAAAATAAAAAATAATGGCAAAATAAAGAGGATGTTCAGATTTTAATTTCGTATGAAGTTAATTATTATCAAACCATCGGCTAGTTGGCCGGATGATATTGTAGGAGTGGCGTGTAAGAGAAGAGATCTTTACCCACCAGTGGGTGTTACCGGCTGATTAGATAGATATATGAGGACGAAGTTTAAGGCGACGCGACGCATTGATAAACAATTAATTGAATTTAAGTTACAAAGACAAAGCGCGGACTGAGGGGGGCCGCCAGCATACAAACTGAAGAGAAAAACTAATTTGAAATGAAAAGTCTTAAGCGCCAAAACAGTAATTCTCGTTTAAAATGATTTTTTTTGATAATTATGTAAAATTCTACAACCATTTTGAAAGGGTGTTTATCTATGATCAGAAAATTTAGAAACATACATCGGTTTCGTTCACCTGTAAAGTGAAAATATAGTATGTTTATTTTATAGTTTCGTTTTTTTTTTCTGTTGTGATAGATAATTGAAGATCGTGTAAAACAACTTCCAATTAGGAGTAAAACACATGAAAAATCCAAAATATAAAATATCAACTCTATTGAAAGATTTTTAATTGCTAAAAATAAGAAAAAAATCCCTGACTATATCTTTAACTAGCTGACCCGGTGCCAACTTCGTCAGGCGGTAAGCATTTACACTGCCGGCCAAAAGTTTGAGACCACTTGTAAAAATCTTTGTAACCACCAAAATATTTCAAAAGTACACATGATAAAGAGCTAATTTGAACACCTGCGTATTCTATTGTTATCAAAGAATTTCTGAGAGTCATTTTTATTGTATATTTTTAAGTTATCATCCTTTAAAGGTCTATTGTTTCAAAACATAAATGAGTACCGCGCGCTTACCAGGTGATAGAGTCATTGTTATATTTTTTATGGCCTGCTCATTTCTAATTATTTTGGTTTTGTTTTGCGGTAACCGTACTTCCGGATTATTTTAGCTTCCTTAAACATATTTTTTACCTGAGTTTTGATGGAGTAAATTTTTCATTATCTTAACTAGTCTGAGCTCGTCGTTGTTACAGTAAAGACATCTTAAAATGGGAAAAGTGCGCGAAATTAGCACTGAAACTCGTTCTGCCATAGTTGTTTTACACGGCGAAGGCAAATCTGAACGGGCGATTGCCTCTCAACTTAAGTTGTCGAAGACTTGTGTTCATAACGCAATAACCCGATACAAGGAGACTGGCAGTAATCAAGATCGTTCGCGATCGGGGAGACCGAGAGCTACCACTTCTAGCGAGGATAATTTCATCGTCGTTACCAGCAAGCGGAATAGACGCCTAACCGCACCAGAAATCCGCGCAGAAGTGAACAAATCCCGATCAGAACCTGTGTCATTGACTACAGTAAAAAGACGATTGAGAGATGCTAAGTTATTTGGTCGCGTCGCCGTTCGAAAACCACTACTAAGGCCACAAAACAAAAAGAAACGGATGCAGTGGGCCCTTACCCATCGAGACTGGACTGAAGAAGACTTTAAAGAAGTTCTTTGGACAGAGATATAGAAGTTTGAAATATTTGGTTCAAAACGACGAATTTTTGTTCGACGTACCGCCGAGGAAAAGATGATGCCAGATTGTGTGGTGCCAACAGTTAAGCATGGTGGTGGTTCCATTATGGTCTGGGGATGCTTCTCGGGCCATGGAACCGGAGATTTGGTACGAGTCGAAGGAATCATGAAAAAGGAGCATTATAAACGAATACTACAGCAAAATGCCGTTCCGTCTGGTTTAAGATTAATTGGAAATGGATTTTTTTTCCAACAAGATAATGATCCTAAACATAGTTCAAAATTATGCAGGGGTTATTTAGAACATAAAGAAACAGAAAGGGTGTTAAAAAACATGGTGTGGCCCCCTCAGAGTCCGGATCTCAACCCCATTGAGCTATTGTGGGAAGAGCTTGACAGAAATGTGCGCAGTTGTTGTCCCTCCTCACAAGAAGACATGTGGAAGGCTTTACAAGAAAGCTGGAACAATATCTCACAAGATACAATTGATAAATTGATTGCTCGTATGCCGAGACTAGTGAAAAAAGTTATAAAATGCACGGGAGGCTTTTTTGACGAAAAATCCGTTTAATGATTTTATTAAATATGAACGTCATTTTTAACGTAAATGGTTGATATTTCTTGTTTTTTTTTTCTTCTTGATGAATGTGTATTAGTAAATAAGCATTTTAATTAATATCTAAACCTCTTGATTTATATTTTGAGTTTTATTTCATTTTGCTACTTAGATGTAGGTGGTCTCAAACTTTTGGCCGGCAGTGTATATTTGAGATGAAATTATGAGTGTGGTTAGGTTAGTACTGAGTGCTACGATTTATTTCCTGACTGCCAGAAGGAGGGTTGTTTTTTACAGCATTTGTATATTGTATGTATTTGCATGCCAATTTGACTATATTACCGCGTTTGTTCAAAGAGAATAAAATGATTATAATAAAATAAATCATGTTTATTTTCCTATTCTAATTAGCCGTAAGTGTCCCACTGCTGGGCAAAGGCCTCCTCCCCATCTCTCCATTCTTCACGATCTGCTGTCAATTCGACCCATGCGCACGTGCGACCAATCATACATATTGGTCTAACTCGTCACGCCATCTCGTTTCTTCGGTCTGCCGCGGCGTCTTACCGTGTCGGGGTTCCACTGGGTGGTGATCTTAGCCCACAGATCTTCGGGCATGCGGCAGACATGACCAGCCCAGCTCCATTTCAGTTTCGCAACTTTCTGAGCTACGTCGACAATTGTTTATTTAAGAAATAGTCCTGTCATACATTCAAAAACGGTGATAGCAATCAACCTTAATCACGTCCACTACTATAATTTATCTCTAACAAATCACAGGTAGAATTAAAATGAACTTACACGTGAGTAAACCTCGCAGCGTGCCGTCGCACTCCCCTTCAGGGAATCGTAATTAGCTGCTCATGGATGCAACTTCCACTTTGGAGCGCGATCCTGCCGACAAAGGAAACGATCGTTAGCATCGCAGGGGAAGGTCGACCTTGGGGATTCGTGCTTTGAAACAAGTGGGTTCAGTTTTCCGTGCAACTCTTTTGTAGTAAATAATAATAAATAATGCTGGGAAAAACTAAGCAAACCTTGTATTATGGAAATCAGTACGGTATACACGGAAAGACTCTGCTGCCCATCTTCCGGAGGTATTATTTGGCAGATTCTTTCGGCATCTACGGGCAGGACAGGACAGGCAACATTCTACTGCCAGCACCCAACGCCAATATAATACTTAAATACATGTATATACTCGTACTATCAAGTCCTCATATTATCAATCATGCATAGAAAACACCAACAAAAATATATACGCTCAAATTGAAAACCTCCTCCTTTTTTTCGTCGGTTAAAATATGGACGAACGTTTGCTGCTATAGGTACTGTGTCAAATCCGCAACTTCCTAAGGCTTAAATAGATATTAGACCACTGTGGCACGTTACTTTTAATAAAACATTGCAGGGCAAAATCGACCAATGCGATGTGTGCATTGGAGCCAGCAGGCTCAGTTATTTATCTGTGGAACTTTTTTATAATTAAATATGCAATGTTTACGTGAGCTAAGCTGAGAGGCGTGGGGTGCGGGCAGTAGAATGTTACCACTCTTCTCTTGCCCGTGGATGCGGTAAGAACGTGCTACCTACCTCCGGAAGATGGGCAGCAGCGTCTTTACGTATAACAAAATCCTCTACTGCGCACGCCAACCTGCCTGCCAAGCGTGGCGAGTATGAAAACAATCCTCTCTTGATCTTGGAGATCCATGAAGGAGGCCTATTTCTAACAGTGGAGGTCGACAGCAGTCCTGCGGCTGAGATGAGAAGCTAACAGGATGGTGTAGGTGCTGGGCAAGCACTGCAGCGTCCCTTACAGCATAGACACCAGTTGTAGACGCTGTACAAATAATGATTACGTATGTATTTCGACGCAGTTACACAGGCCGCCATGTTAAATATCCCGTAAAAACTGCATATAGTGTTCACAATGTTCCTAAAGTTATTTCTTTATACATTTTCTAAAGCAGCATTGCAGGAAAAATCGATCTTGGGGTGTATGCGTGCATTGGAGCAAGTAGGTTTAGTCTTCAGCGCGATTCTTTTATACATTTGCTGGGGTAGGTTTGGCATATCGTGTTTAAGAGAAATAAATGCAGCATAGCCTTGGTACAGTCCTTTAGAATCACGTGCAACTCTGTCTTTAGTTTAATACTTAGAACCGTCTGTTATTTCAATTAAGATATTAGTATCATTTATAAACGAAATTTACGCAAAAAAGGAAACTGGATCAATTAAAAAATATTTTTTGTTTTGTTGTAGGGTGATTCTTCATTTTGAAGTTTAATTTAGTTAGGCAAATTATTTTTAAATGATGGCCAATTTTCATGATTAATTATTTTATTTCAAAATCGAATATTTTACACCCGGGTCTCTTTGCGTGCCACCCAAAAATGTTAAAAAAATTCATAAAGCATATCTTCGTTTTTTGTAAAATAAATATAACGGCTCATCTTTCACCACGTGCTTTGCATTGACATTCTTGACATATCCTCTTGTTGAAAGTTTAGTATTTTTTTTCTATAGTTACACATAAAATTCCGACCACAGGGAAATTTTTCCCAGTATAATAAAATGTCATTTATGCACTATTGGGGGTCATAAATTGCCAGACTTATTGCGCACAGTGGGACGATTAAGCTGTGTTTAAAAACATTTCCTTTTCCAGACCCTCGTGTTTTATCTGTTCTTCTAGAAAGTTTAAGATAGATAGAAATTAATTTTGTCACAAAAGAATGATCGTATCAAAGACGATAAAAAAATTCATAGCTAAGTGGAAACTACTAATGGCTAGTCATTTTATATGATACTTACCTAATACTCGACTGGCTGTCGGAACCAGGCTGTCCAGTGCGCGGCTAGCCTTAAACTACTAGATTTAAGTTTTTGAAGCTGTTTGTTTACCATGAATACAAATACAATTTCTTTAACTTAATTCATATATTGCATTTAAAATGAATAAATAAAAAATATGTGTCAAAAATGTCATTCAGTTTATACTGTGGCAAAGTAAGCCGTACTGGCCGTACCTCCCTCCTGATGTTCCATTTACCTTAGCCTAAAACTAGCTTTGTTATCTAAGCCTAGTACTACTACTGTAAGCATATATCGTCCCATTTTTGGGCATAGGCCTCCACCCATTCCCTCCAATGTAAGCCTACCGCGACCACTGTAATTGAGGAAACACAAAGTCAACATCTTGGAGGATGCACCTTAATAAATTAATCCATCGGAATCGGCCAAGCAGACTGCTTGGGAATATATATAATTGCAAGGAATATCTAACTCCGTCATTTAGATCACGTAAATCCCGAGACCGCTAAGTTCCCACATAAAACATACAAGAGAGATGAACGTTATCCCAAGAGGGGTTGTAACAATCCAGAATTAATATCCCGACTGTAAGACACAGACCTTGAATAATTAAACAAAGTTCTTGTGCAACATGTATTTTCACAGCAACTGTTGTTTTAAATATTTGAAGGGCGCACAACTTGGCTAAGTGTATTCTTAATATTTTATCCCTGTGTTTTAAAAATCGGAATAATGAAGAGTAGCCTTCAAAGGATTTGGATATAATTATCAGTGCTATAAGATGCGAATTGGAAATGCTTGTCTTAACATAGTTATTTTTATATGAACGGATGGTTAGGTAATGTAATGATTGCGCTTAATCTATACAAACAAATAAAATTGAAGTGTCTGTTGCGAATCACAAAATTATGGGTTTTTACTATTATGCATACACAATATCTATAACCAAAATATATTTTATTTTTTATCTGTCTGTCTCTGTGTTTGTTCACGCTAATCCCCGAAATGCGGGACCTTCACTACCAGAAAGCTGTTTTAAAAGGAGTAAATTAGGATATAAACATATTAGAAAAATAATTAACACGCAAAAAATTAAAAACGCGGACAAAGCCGCAGGCAGCAGCTAGTTTTCAATATTTTGTAATTTTTGGGTTATGTTAGACGGTATTAAATATCTAGTGTTTAACGTAAGAACATTTCACGAAACATCTTAATTATCTGTATATTTGACTTCAAGGTCAGCGCAAGCATCTGGCCAGTTATCCCACGGGTAAAACCTGTCCAACTGTGCCCCTAGTAGCAATCCCATACAAATAAATAATGGTTTGGGTACAGCTAACCAATCTGTACTTGTACTTGAATTCTTTGCGACTCAATTCAATTGCCCAATTTACTCGCATGGCCATGAACATCAGTTTGTCTCATGGAGATACGGTGATATGATTTACGCCTATCTAAGGAAATATAAATCATTTATTGGCATCTATTTTACAAGTTGAGACAAAAAAATTAAGTACCTATTAAAACAACAAAATAGGACAAGAGTCACTCTGCATAAGCTGTCGTAGCCCCGCTGTTATGGCATTGACATAACAATAAGATATTATTATTATTATTTTTAAAGGGTTTTTTTCTCAAAATATTTTTAGATATTTCAGTATAAGTGAAACTCACGGGCCTAAGCCAAGTGCGTATCACTGGAGTGTTGAGTTGTAGAGGAATCGTCCTGCAAGAACTTTCGGACCGTTCTACAGGTATTTAATATAGCAGCTTTCTGCATCGTCACGTGTAGGCTTTCCTGAAGACCTAACACTTTCAGGTAATGCATGAGATTCGTAGGGACAACGCCGGTACAAGAGAGCACAAGTGGAACGATGTAAACCTTGTTCATTTTCCACATTCTCAGTATCTCTTCTTTTAACTCTGTGTATTTATGTATTTTTTCCGTCACTGTTTTTTGGATGTTATGTGTATTTGGTATTGCAATATCTATTAAATATGTATGTTTGTTGACTTTGTCTAGTAATGTGATATCTGGTCTATTGTTATGTACAGTTTTGTCTGTAAGAATAGCTCTATCATAATACATTTTGTAATTATTGCTCTCTAATACCGGCTTAGGACCGTATTGGTAATAAGGTAAAAGTTTTCCAGAAACGAGATGGTGCTTTATTGCGAGTTTTTGATGTACAATATGAACTACTTGGTTGTGTCTATGGGAGTAGTCTGTTTGTGTGAGGCTGGGACAGGCGCTGGTGATGTGTTGGTTTCAGATTGACGGTGGCATTTCCTACATTTATCATTTTGACTGTTGGGGCTTTTTAATATGAACTTTCTGTAATTTCTTGTGTTTATCACCTGATCTTGTATCGCTATCATAAATCCCTCCGTTTCAGGGAATAGGGAGCCAAATCTGAGCCAGTTGTTTTGACATCGTCTGGCCGACCAAACAGTTGGATTTGCGATCAAATTCTATCGTCTGAGATAGGATTTCCAGAAGCCGCAGTCTCGAGTCTCTACAATGGACGTCCTTGGACTACCCTCATCTTGCAAACAATGGAAAATGTACTGTACTGCAAAGTTTTAAAGTCTATTTTGCAAAGGGACGAAAGGGATTTAGGCCGTTGTGGAATGAGACGGCCAGTTTTAATGATAAAGGGAAACGCAGCGGAATAGGCTCTTCAGAAGATTTCATCTCTGCGAGCTGCCGTGGGATTATTAGAAATGATGGACAAATAAAGGGAGTTGCGGCCCACAAAAATATGGCTGCTTTAAGTGTGTGCTAAGAACTTCATTGTGGTTAATAGTTATAATCAGAATTTTTAAAAAATGCTAATTGCCGGCAGTAGAACGTTGCAGTAAGAATCTGCAAAGGTATACCTGTATCAACATTCTGCACTGCACTCGCCAACCCGCCTGTGATGGATGAGTATGGCAACAACCCCTTCGTGACCAATACCTACTTGCAGATGAGGGAGGCCTATGTCCAGCCGTAGAAGCCTCAACGAGCCTAAACGAAGGCTAAACAAATTTTATCAAATCATGCTGGCGTATGTGCTATGGCTTTTAAGTGTCATTGATTCACATTTCCGTCAATAAACTGCTGAATACCAATGGTTGACCAATCTGATAGTGCAACGCAGCAGTCTCGCAATGGTGAAGAATGTGGCAGTAAAAGCGATGATTCGCCGCTGGTCCAATTCCCCTCGGCCGCAATCCCTTTAAATTGTATTAACGAGCACTGACCATGCGGTGCAGCTGTTGCTATGAGTGGTAGAAAAGATCAGGGACAAAGGATTATGGAAAGGATTTTGATACAAGATCTTTATTTGTACGAAACACAGGTGTAAAATTTGGTCTTTAAATATATATTACTTTAGCTATGTCGCGGATGGATAGGAAAACAAATATTACAATACAAGGTGATACATACTTGTATAAAATATATACGTACAAATTGAGAAGCGTCCTCCTTTTTTCGTCGTTTAAAAAATTAAATCGATTAACGTGCAAATAATAGTAAAAAATATAAAACAACTAGCTTGTGTCCGCCGCTTCGCATGCGTTGTACCCCGATAAAAAATAACCATGGGTTAATCCTAGTCAACATCTATACGTTTGCAAAATTTCAACTCGATACGTACGCTAGTTTTTGCGTGAAGAGGTATCAAACCTCCATACAAACAAACTTTCGGCTTTATAATATTATTTAATTAATAAATATCAGATGGTACCAAGCATGGTCCCGGGAAGACTGATGTGATAGAGGTACCGCAGCAAAGCGAAGTCCCGAAACGTCGGGAAATAATAAAGGTAATTTACGCGATAAATACCCGGTTATATGTATGTTAAGTTATTCTTGTCAGTTATAATAAGCTGTACATTATTTAGGCCTGCATGATAACGATTTATCTACAAGTATCTTGTTAATAAACAGTTTAGTTTGGTTAAAACTTGTTTAGAATATCTATTTAAAATGGAAAATGCAACAAAAAAAGCAAGGTCTTTGCATTTATTGTAGATGATTTATACAGCGTCAGCAACTGATATTCATGCTGCATGAGACGCTTGCCCAGCACCTATACCATACTATCAGCTGAGTCAGCTATTAGTCAGAGGAAAAAACAGGTCAATACGTCTGAAGCTTACTAAGCAGCGGGTTCCCGAACGAAGTTTTCCTTCACCGTTAAAGGACGTGTTGAGTGTGCACATATTGGTGCACGGTCAGTATCCACGACCTTTGGATTGAAAGTCAGTCAGTTATATGTGTATTTGATTATAGATAGTTTAAACCGTAAGGTAATATGGACGCTAGGAATTACAAACATAAGATATACGTCGGTGTTAAGGCATTTGAAGTAATACGTGTATTTTAGGAGTTTTTGAACAACAGCATTTTAACTGTAGATATTTTATTTTTAGATATTCTCACACGTACCTTCCTAAACATGGCTTATTGCGTTATATGAAATGTAAGATTGTAAGAACCGTTATTTAATAAATTAACTAGTCACATTGTAAACTGTCGATAAATTGTAAACAGGCGAAAGAGTTCGCAATTGAACGTACACATTTTCGTAAATTTTTTGATCTTTAGAATTTGGACTACAAACATAGTTCTAAATAATGTTATTATACATAATCCAACTGGATAAACCCCCATAAAACGTCTCAGATCTGGGCTTGCTCCAGGGGATATGTTTGTGATTCCGGTAAGCTTGTCCGAGTAACTCTGATAGTTTGTCTCCAAAACATTTTTTCTCAGCCGCTAGAATACCTCTAACAGACCGTATAATGATTGGGATTCAAATACAAAGATGCTTCGATAACATTCTGATGAAATGGAAACTAAAGATACACAAAAGAACAATGGCGAATAACGCGAATACAAGTCTCGCCTGAGACAGTGTCAGTACTAACTTTTAAAGCATCCAGAAAATAAAATGTAATGGAGACCTTGATGACCAAAACAACTATGTTTACATAAGTCAAAGTCAAAAAGTGTTTATTCATAAGTCAATTAAAATGTCAATTTAAAAAAGAAAAAAACAATTCCGAGTTTAATAAGGCACATAATTGAATTTGTTCGCTTCAGAAATCTATTTTAATCTTACATGGTAAGGGAAAGTAAAGAAACCTCATTCTTCCACTTCTATAGTATTGTATAACCTTTATTAACAATTATGTTTTGACGAGATTATTCAGGATTTTCCGTAATATAACTAATTAGTAAGTTATTTCTACATCAGAAGTTACTCGTACGTCGTAATTACGACCCGTATAAGAATTACATCGACAAAAGATTTCGATACGAAAATATCGAGTTCCACTTATACTCAAAAACGGCTGGACTTGTTTCAATGATCTTAGATGTTTTAGATTTATCTGAGCCCGGGTTAACATGTATCGTAGGCTATTTAAATATCGTAAAAATTCCGAAAGAAATAATTATAACGCAAATTAATTTTCCTACGCATTTTATACGGACGATGACATTTTCTGGTTGTCAAATATTAAGAGGTTTGTTCAGAAAGTCTATAAATTGTGATTAAACTTAAACTCAAAATGTTTATATTTTAGTAGTTGTATAGTAGTAGTAAGTAGTTGTAGGGTAGTAGCAAAGTAGTGGTTGAGTAGTAGTAGTTAGTAATTGTAGAGTACTAATATAGTAGTTGTAGAGTAGTAGTAGTAAGTAGTTGTAGAAGTAGGCACGACACGAAGATCGCCGGGACAGCTAGTTTCCTTATATAGCGAAGAGATATCTCAGTAATGATTCAACTCTACCAGCCACGCCATTCCCAACGTGAGAGTCACTCAAAGGGCAAGGGTTTGAAGTCATAGCTATGCACATAGTTTTACCGCTCAGTTCATCATCTTTGGTCAAAACCGGCTTAATGTTGAGCCCCGAAGACACCTCTCAAGTGCCGCTAAACACACTTTAATCATCCTTCAGCAATAGTAATTTGTATCTGTGTCACTAGTTAAATCAGAGCTACGTAATGATAGGACAGCTGCCTCGGAATGTACCACATACCTCGGAGCTACGAGCGGCTGTCCGAAAGTATGCGGCTAGAATGCCTCGCAGCAATGTCTCGCTATAGTCAGCAACAAAGTTATCCGACTAAATCAATAAGCGATCGAGAAGGAACCGATCTGGGTTAGTTTCTTCAAGGCTTGTTAAGGAATTTGTGAGAATGCAACTGTTTTACGATATTTGTTGTTAGATCTTTAAGGTTTTCCTTTCTCTTGAACGACGCGCACTGGTATGGCTATTTGAATGTCAACGTACCTGACCTTCTCAACAGGGAATTGGTCAGTCAATTATAAATGCCGCTTGCCGTTATGTCGTCTACATAATCGGCAATCCCGATTTAATTGACTGCTATTTTCCAATGACCATAATGAGAACCGCACAGGACGAGGAGGTTGGCTAGAATTGTAGCGATTTAAATTATGGTTATTGTCGTAGCTTCCGAAAGCGTCTCGACATGCAAAGAATATTAAGATTAATATAACTTAGTCATGACTTGGAACAACTTTAGTTTCGGCGCTGAAAACTAGTGGAATTTAGGAGAATTCCATTGATCTGCTGCCTCTATCGCACCACAGATAAGCCGTTAGTGACTGCAGGTACTGGGTCACGCAGTCATTACCATCCGAACGGCAACCGCAAGGTAATTGCACGGAAGTGTTTACTATCCATCATCAGGGTTCATTGTTACAAATTGGACGTGTTCCGTTCAGGCGATGTTTCACATGGCGCTCTCGTTACGAAATAATCAGATAACCGAAATCGTAATAGAGGAACTAAAAACTGGCGGGGAACAAAGGTTTACTAATAAGCGGATGGATTTGCGTCTGATGAAACTTGATAATGATACTGTCTACATCTCAAGATAATCAAGACGTAATACTGCGCACGACCATTTCCACATTATGAATAACGTTTTGATTGTTAAAGATTACAGGTTATTTATAGCTGAAACTTTATTAAAAGAACAATAAAGCATGAGGCGCTACGAGCAGGTCTCCAACCCCTGACCACCAGGGGAAGCATACACTTGTCGCAAGTGCGGCCGAGGGATCCTCTCTCGAATAGGACTTTATAGTCACGAATGCAAGTGCCACCGTGATGCTGCTTAAAACGTCTGACATAGATAAAAAGGCCTATTATTATCATTATAATGGCTGAACCAGCATTCCACTGTTTAAGAAAGCCCGACGGAGTCATGATCCTTTTATTGCGATCTTAACTTCGGTCCAAGCCCTATTTGCCTCTAAATGCCCCAAAACAGCCGGCTCCAAGATAACGTAATCAGCTTCGATTGAACGGGCATCAGGCTGATCTACTTTAGGCAGATCTGTTTAATCCAACCTTTATGTGACGTGGTTATAAAAGATGACCCACATCATATTAACCATGAGGATTAATCTATAAAACAAGTGGCAGGGGAGTAATATATAAACCCATAAACCATGCATTAGTTTTAAGTTTTGGAAAACCAATTTTATATCTGTATTTCAGGATCAGAATAGGGCAATACAAAATTGTTAGTTCTAAGTGCGCTAAGTTAGTGGAGATGCCAATGAAAATTATTATTTTAGATGCCTCGGACAGTTATGAAATCATAATTATGAATAGGCGATTCTGCGAGCTATAGGGCACAGGAATGGGATAAAGAAAGTTGCTATCCTGTTAATTTCCGGCTTCAGCTTCTTCTAAATTATATACACGTGGATTGGTTTGTGCGGACAAGTTTCGCAGTAATTCACAGAACTTTAAATGTATGGGAAGGTTGGGATTTGTGGGGAAAAATGAATCGCCATATTTGAAAGATGGCGCCACCAGTTAGTATTAAGTGTGTTTTACAAACTATTCCAGACAACTTAATGACTCCTGACAAGGTAATTTGTACGAAGTCTAGAGAATCCCGTCTGATACATTAAATTCATTAAGAAGGATTCACTTAATGGCTTAAGTGAGTATCACGGACTTAATTATTACGTGTAATGATAGACGTTGGGCTAAGAAACTGCAAGTTAATCTGGTGGGTAATTGCCTTGGGCAGTTGGGGCGGGAATCGTGAAAGCATCATAGCGCATGTCATACGACGGGTTTTATAAACTATTCATGGTTATACTTCAGTTTTTAATCATATTTCACGAATGTTAATTATAAAATGCGTATGTACTGTCTGCCAGCGTAAAAATATGAACTGAAAAAAATTACTCTCGCAATGAATACCAGTTTAGTTAGTAAATTGACCACAGAAAGTCCTACATCAACATTTTGTTACGATTTTGTAGTGCGCACAAAAGTTAGTATCCGTAATGATTATTTTACTCGAGACCTTGATAAAACATGAAGAAACAACGCAAAAACCCTTCAGAAAAAATGGTTCACACAAAAGACGAAAGAACGTAAGTTCAACCATCCCAAAGCCTCCAGCGTTACAAGATGCTTACATCCGCACAAAATGTAGCCCAAAGGCAACATTGTGCGTTTAAGAAGCACCCTCTCGTAATACGTACTAGAAATTCTTATTTTATCTTGTGAATTTCTTCTGATTATGCCTAGAAGGTGAGCGACGTTCAAATAATCTATACTAATATTTTATTAACATACATATAACCGGGTAATTATAGCGTAAATTACCTTTATTATAAGCTTTTATTTAGCTTGCCCTGTATGTATGTTTGTTCGCGGAATCTTGCAACTCAATTTTGCAGCACATATTTCAACCAATTGAGCTGAAATTTTGTATACATGTTTACTTTGAATGACAATGCATGGTCGGCTATGTGACGTCATTCTGAATCCAACATGGCGGAACACTCAAGATGGCGGACTACTTATTTTTAATGTATTTACCCCTATAATACGGGTATCAAATGAAAGGGCTTGCTGAGATTAACTCAAAAAATTAAATTACGTCACTCTGAATGCAACATGGCGGGGCACCCAAGATGGCGGACTACTAACTTTTAATGTACTCCTATAATATGGGTATCAAATGAAAGGGCTTGCTGAGAATAATTCGAAAATGAGTGTGTAAAGACGTTTTAAGTTGACATTAAACTTAAATGGAAAATGTTTATTTTATTATTTTTAGGACGTTTAAATAAAAGCTTGTTCGTTTAAAAGTTTTTTTTTACTTTTAATTTTTATATCCCGAAGTTTCGTTTGGATTGCACCAAGCATGGTCCCGGGAAGACTGACGTGTTGGAGATACCGCAGCAAAGCGAAGGCGTATGTTGAGCTACCCTCACTTGATCTTCATAAAAAATATTAGGGCCGGCTCCCACTGGGACAGCAAACTACACTGACTGTATCCACATACTGAATTGATTTTTGACGCCGAGTACACTTTGCTATTACTGGATTCCACGAGGCAGAGAGTCTGAAACCGTCTTCACGATTGAAATTAGGATGCTTCTTAATCTCAATCGCTTCCCGAACGATTCCCTATAGTAGTGGCTCTCGTTGGCTAGGATTTTTGGGTTGTGTAATTCAATCCAGTGATTACGGTCCTGAGTCTACTACGTGCTCTGCTATAATAGCATACTTGTTTATTAGTAGATTTTTCACCGCAGCTATGTGCTCCTTAACCTTATACTAATATTATAAGGCCGGAAAGTTTGTTTATTTGGTTGAACACGCGAATCTCAGAAACCGGTTCGAATTGAAAACATACTTTAGTGTTGGATAACACATTTATTGAGAAAGGCTATACTTAGGCTATTGTAATAAAAATTACGGGCAAGGCCGCGGGCAGCAGCTAGTTGTTAAAATAAAAGTCGGGAAGCACTTAACACTAATCTCACATAATATTATTTATTTTTCAAAGCAGTTCTTTTGGATTCAAAAATAACATAAGTAAAAGCTTTGACAGAATTCTGCGAATTCTCTGTTTACGTAAATGTATTATTAATGTATTATTAAGTAATGTTCCTTCAAGCTGTGTCTCATGTATTCCACATGAGACACAGCTTGAAGGAACATTACTATAAAACTTCTGACTACTTAAGTAGCGAAAAGCGTAGACAAAGTGCGCAGTAGGATTCGCTATTAGAATACGAGAAACACGTAGATAGGACATCTAGATAGATAGTCAAGTGCATTCCACTGAGACCTCACAGGAATATCTGAGAGCGCAGGGAGGGTGTGTCAGAAGGGGCTTGGCGTCTATTGTGGTCAAGCTTTGATGGTGGCAAGGGTTACAAAGGTATTTGTTTTACAACCATAGCAAAGTTTATTTACATAACGGCTATGAACAGACATCATCCAACTGGTGTTATGAATCGGAAAGTTTGGATGGATGTTTGTCACTTCTTCAAGCAAAAACTTCACCAGTGTGCGGCACAAATGTTTGAATGTCATTTTGGTGTTTTCACCTAATAATAAGGTTTCAAATGACATTCAAACATTTGTGCCGCACACTGCTGGTGGAATTCTACCTTAAAGTTGAACGAGTCGCCCATCTTTCCATACAAACGTGGAAGGGTAACTACTTCACTGTTTGACGTTGACCATCCAGCACTAAGGATTATATCAATTTATCTCGTCATAATCTATCTATGTTTGTATATGTCGGCGGCCGATCGTAGAATTGGGCACATCATGATGTGCCTCGGCATATCATGATATGGCGGCATTTCTTGATCTGTCATGCAAAACCCGCCATATCGTTTCAAGACCAACGTTCGACGATCTGCCAGCCTATCACTCGGCATATCGAATAATAGGGTGACCATAGAGTTTGATTGGTACTCATGGTCAACATTTACATGACTACATCGAGCTATGATATATTAGTTATTAAAATAATTGTGTTGTTTCTATTTATACTGACTAAAACCTACTTAACTGTTAGAAAAACATCACAAGTAGCAAAAATCAATACGGGAACTAATGATAATTTTAAGGGTTTTTGTCAGAAGATAAATCTTGTCAACCACTAATCAGTGGGTCCTTAACAGCTTGGTAATAAAGTTTAAAACCTATGTAAAAGAGAGATTGGACATTGCCTAGTTATCAAATAAT
This sequence comes from Pasiphila rectangulata, assembly GCA_963082625.1. Lineage (NCBI taxonomy): Eukaryota > Metazoa > Arthropoda > Insecta > Lepidoptera > Geometridae > Pasiphila > Pasiphila rectangulata. The sequence continues at coordinate 13,989,029 of OY720253.1, read as the reverse complement.
AATGCTATATATTTATCATTGAAAGTCGTTTATTTAAAGTCGTTTTTACGTGTAGTAGGTATAATCGGTACTTAGTACTTAGGCACTTAAAATCACAGATATTTTTTGTATTAATTATTCTTTATGTCAATATAAGGCTTTGCAGAGTACTTTACAAACTATTTACAAACTATTACCGTAAATCAAACTAAACAATACATATACTTTTAGCAAAACTTTTATTATACTTTATTACTGTTATGTTTATTACTTTATGACAATATTAGACTTTATTAGTATTGTTTTTCTTTATAATGTGAACACAACTTTTTTAGGCATGTATCTTGTTTTTTTTATATTATACGTAATTTTTTTCTCTACCACCTTGTCCTACAGCTTTGTGAACTTCTGTCTGGATATCGAAGTCGAAATTTCTCGAGTGGTATGCGCACTGTGGGATCGCTAATATTTTTTTATATGCGCACCGTGGGATCGCTAATAGTTTTCTTTTTGAAAATCAAAAAATCCTCATTAGCAGTCTCTAAAATATCGTACTTGGATAGCCAATATTAGTCCACCGACACCCGTGTTGTGGCCACCCTACTTTTCTTGATTTGGTTTATAACCTAAAAACAAATGGTTTGGGTTATTATTATTATACTGAAAACTATACAGATATAGGCATTTAGCATACATGTAACAATAAAGTAATCGTTGTAAAAATGGAATAGATTTGTTTATTCTTAATGAACCAATTTAATAATAATTACTAACCTCTTTAACTCGTTCTTTCGTCCACGGCTTTTTTACGTTGCGGTTGGTGTTGACGTGGCTCGCATAAAAGTCTTTCAGTTGCTAATTATAGTTTAACTGAAACGCACTTCTTTCACCATTTTCATTTTCGTTACCAAACTCCTCGTTATTTGTTGTTGTCGCCATGTTGCCGCAATTACTACTAAGAAACCCCGAAAGCAGCGCCTCTAGCGGTTTACATTTGAACTATTTGACGATGTGACGTTTTGTCCTTTGGGCATTTCATGATGTGGCGAAGCGTTTACTGGGAATATCGACAAACGTTTGGTTTTCATCGATCTGCCCGGATTCGGTTTGGGCACATCATGATGTGCCCCCTAGACAGTGGCGTATTTCAAGAAATGCCGCCATATCATGATATGCCGAGGCACATCATGATGTGCCCAATTCTACGATCGCCCGCCGACATATATACCCCAAACCGTAAAAAAGTATTTATTTCAAAAATACAAGCTTCTAAACTTTCGTATTTCAACACTGATTTTAGTTCAACTTTGGACGAAACTAATTAATATACGGAGAAAGAAAACTCAAAAATAAACGCCGTTCCGACATAGTTTAATTATGCAAAAGTTGAAATAAATGTTATTTTAAAAAGATTACACTCAAGTTTTTCTATTATATTAATAACCCTTGTGCTAAAAGTCTATTCACATATTTTTGCGCGGTCGTTTTAGGAATGAATCATTGTGCATTTCGTTCTAGCGCGCGGGTACACACACTATGTCAGGTGAGATAGCATACATTTAGGCCGCGCCCACTGACGACTTTGCCTCCGCGACTTGTTCAACCTTAATAGTCCTGAATCCACACTATGATTGATTAACTGTGGATATCAAATCAAAGGAATCTACAACCACTGAGTCCCAGAAACCCAGACGCGGACAAACGTCGGCACATCATACATTAATGTCCTAACCACGCGATCACACATTTACCAATAGGCAAGGGGTCGTCCAAGGGCCCGTTGTTGGGTCGATGACATTGGTGAAGTTGCAGGAAATTCTTAGCTTAGCACGGCGCACAAGACCGGCTTATGTGGCGTTCACAAAAAGAGGTCCACACCCAGGGGTTCTTCTGACAGAAGGACTAGTTTCAAAGGTAAGGATTTCTACCATTCTAAAACCAGTTGGTGTCCCTTGGATCCGGCCCTGGTTGAAGACGAGTCGCACATGGATAGAATGCGATTATCCACAGGAATCCACCGATATGCAGGGTACAGGTAAACTTGCCGTGCAAGAATGTAGCAATAACGAGGCAAGTAAGTTTCTCAATGGAACTGTTCAAATACTTTCTGGATGGCGACTTTATTGGTTTGTCTTATCTTGAATTCTACATCGTCAGTTGTTTTAGGTAGGTATGTTAAGACATACTGTACGTCGATCTGGTAACATCAGCGATAACAGATCTATGGAACCTATCAATTATCTGCATTATTTATTTATTTACATTTCAATAATGGAGCAGATGGGCTTATAATAATAATAATTTCAATGATACAATTCTGGATAACACACTTATGAAACCAACAACAAATACCTATCTAGAGATTGTGTAAAATGTGTGCTGAAGAATTAAACCAGGAACCTTATCCTCGTGGAGGTCAATAAAGGAGTGTAACATAAGCACCAGACAAGTTAAAAGCTTTTAGTGCTGAAATACGATTGGATTCTGAAGCCGGAATGCGTTATGCAACGCGTAAAGAGTGCCGCAAACGGTTACTGAATGATTGATCGAACTTGTATTGCAAATCTAGAGATAATAAATACATGACAGTGCTGTTATCGACAATATGCTTCCGTGGCTCAGTTGGTCGAATAGCCGACTGATACGCAGGAGGAGCGGGTTCGACTGTTATCTATTGCAAAAAAATAGATTTGATTTGATTCCATTCCCGCCACGGGACGAATTTTTTTACCTAATTGTCCTGCAGATCGTTCCGGGTATTTTTCTATGTATGAGAAGTATTTATAAAAAATGTATTTAAGAATCATTATCAATCATCCATATCACAAACTTACCCCATAACACAAGCTCTGCTTACTTTAGGGCTAGATGTTGTTTTTAGAAATATCCAGCATTATTTATTTAGCCTAAGCTTCTCAACAAAAGAGTTGACCTAAACACAAAAATCACTGAAAACCAGTGCTGTGTCTAAGCACAGTGTTAACTGAGTTGGCGACCGATCTATGTCTGCGTTTTTATATTTTCAAACTTTGTAATGGTTAACCTTGTTTATGAGACACAAATAAATGGTCTTTTGGAAACAAAAGTTAAAAGTCGATATCGAGTAGCATGGTTCAGAAATAATAAAACTTCGGCTTGAAAAGCCCCGATACGATCAAAGCCGATACATAATCCTCAAAATCCGTTCGTTTCTTCCTTTATCGATACAAATCGTACCTGTTATAGACTATCGCGTAACCTGCTCCTTGCGGCAGAGCCAACCTAAAAGAACCTTCATTATCTATGGGTTAGGATGTGTTTCGGATTAGCGGGCCGCGCGGCCGGCTCGCGTGGGCTTGTGGTATTTTAATGGGACCGGCCGGACGCACTGTACCAAAGCGTCTTACTCTTGTAGATTCGCTGCGTCCGATACATCCTCCGACATGTTGGAACCAACTGAGAAGGGTAGAATTTGCATATAAGCATCAGGAGCAAACCCTACCAGATTAGGGGAACAGCCAATAGAACCCCGGTACGTGCTGTTGACAGATAAATAAATCAGCATTATCCTCATTTCTGCCGTAGGAGTCGAGGAGTCGACTTAATATTTAGTGATAATGGGGGTTTGTTGCCATACTCTCCACGCTTGGCAGGGGATACATAAATAATCCTGGACATTTCACACCACCTAGCCCCATAGTCAAAGTCATACTTACATAAATAATCGTAATTATTTATAATCATAATAATTTATGATTATAATTTTTTTGTAAATACTTACTCCACGCAAACCCTAGACAAATATCTGGAAATAAAGCAAACATTTACTCCCCGGGGGGAATCGAACGCAACCTCGAACGTAAGCAACTGCGCCACGAATGTCTTTGTTGAAACGGGAATGTAGAAAACTCACAAAAAACAACCGACGAAAGGGAGCCGATATTTACCGAGCGAGTGTTTGTGATTATGTCGTTAAAAAGCAAAATTGAAACCGAGAATAGGGACTTTTTTCAATACCACTAAATGACGAGACAAGCCTAAGGCCAGCGTAATATTAAGCGGTAACCTCTATATATAGCAACTGCAATACCGCGGTGATCACTTTCACGAAGCACGTGACCAACGCTGCATTGTATTGCGCCCGTCAATCTGAGACATAGAATGTCTCATGTGTAATATAATGCGTAGGTAGTTACATCGGCCCCCTCACCCTTCAAATCGAAACACAGCAAGGCAAACATTACCTGTTTGGCGGCAGAAATTATAGATGTGGTGGTCGAAACATTGGCAATTGGAGAAGTTAGTAGCTTTTGGTTGGTACATCTCAAATAGACAACTCTGTGGCTTTCTGTTTGCAATAAAGCCATAGTAATCAACTGTCGACGGGTTCAATGGTATTATGTTATCTGATTAGGCATATTTATTGCCTGTCTATCACACCAGCAAAAACGTGAAGTAGGTACAATCATTGAATTGACCGTTACTATGACATTTTATAAGGCTGCCTTTACATCAAAGCTGCGTGACTGTGTACGTGATATGTCCCATAGAATGTTTGTTTTTGCTTCAGGTTTCCAATCGCAGATATCTAGTGAGGTAGCAGCTTTGTGTTGTGATGAGTATGGATTTATGCTAATTGATATGTTATACATTATTTTCTTACTTGTAACCGCTACTTAAATCTAAGCAGCTGCTCAGTAACGAAATCTTAATAAATTATAAACCAAACTTAATAACTCTTTCTTCGAAAAGTTCAAAACGGATGCGAATGCCTAATTATACAATATATGATCATTTATAAGACAATGTGGAATTATGTGGATCTATTCGGGTATGTGTAAATTACTAGCCTACTATTGTTAATTTCTTTTAATTTGTCCTTTGTAAACCACTACTGTGTATCTATAAGTGGAAACTTATTAATAGCCACTTATTATTATACTTATAACTAGTGTGTATCTTGTGATGATAGTTTCCCTAATTTGCTTTTGCTTGTACTTGCCGGGAACTTAGTCACTTATTTTGAGACTAATGCGAAAAAATCTAGAAGAAAGTTTTCTTACTTAATGACTGTACTGTACGCATGCGAAGCGGCGGGCGAAGCTAGTAATAGAATAAGTAAAACAAAGCACGGGAAGTATGACCGAAGCCAGGATCCAGATTATTCTTACTTTTTATCTCAAAGTTTATATAGATAACTAGTTAAAGCAGTGTGAAAATTGTATTATCCGCTGAAGCTGTAGAACCCAAGCCAATGACTGGTGGCGGTAATAACTTTGCGAATGTATGTATTTACTCTTACTGAATAATTACTAACAGAATGGTCACTCGGAAACTCAGCCAAGTACCTATTACGAATAGTCTAGCTAGTGAAAGTCTGAGCTAAGCATGTTAAGGAACATTAAATCATGTTGCGACATGTATAATTAATTTGCTAATACACCGATTCCTTCGAAGCGAGGAGATATTTGCATCCGAAACATAAAGTCAGATCCGGGATGTAATTTTACCGGTGTTTTAAAGATCGCTAGACAGTTAAATTGCTGACAGTTTTCAATTATACTAAGTAATTACATATAAAAATATCCATTTCCTTAAAAAAACTCTTTATGTTCTTAGAGATCGATGAGGTAAGCCTATGTCCAGCAGTGTACGTGGACAGGAGTCCTACGGCATAAACAAATTAAGGCTTTTACATCTATTGTAGATGATGTATACAGCGTCAGCAACTGGTACTCATGCTGTACGGGACGTTGTAATTGTACATTGTAAAATGGATTGACTAGCCCAACACCTATACCATCCTCTCAGCTTGTCAGTTAATAGTCAGAGGAAGAGAAAGAACAGGTCAATACGCTTTAGACGTATTGACCTGTTCTTTCTCTTCCTCTGACTAAGCCGCAAGTTTGCTCACGATGTTTTGGTGTACAGCTGGTATCTAACCCAGGACCTTCGGATTGAAATTCGGGGGTGCATACCACTCGGCCAACACGGCATACGATTAGGTATACTTAGGCTAATATCCAATTTAGTAATAGGTCTCCATCGCGTGTGCCATTTCAGTGGTTTACTAATAACGCGATATTGAGTCAATAATAACTAATAACATATGGTTAACTTAATATTTGTGTAATATTAAGTACTACATACAAATATTTCACCGTTTTTAGGGTTCCGTAGTACAACAAGGAACCCTTATAGTTTCGCTTTGTGTGTCTATCCGTCTGCGGCTTTACAAAGATATTATTACTCTAATAAGCTGTAATGTCGCATGGACAAAATACCTAAGGATATTCACGCCGAGGTAACGGTCGTAAAAAAAATACCAAAAAAATAATGAATTAAGGGATTGTTACATCGCGAGTAGGTTTATCGTTGAATAGGTCTTATAAAAACATATTTTTTTTTGAGTTACAAGCGAAATATCACAGTTTATTTTTTGTCAATATTGCTGGCTACAAATCTAAAAAATCATGGATGTAGTTCAAATAAGTTATTTATTTTTTCTAAACTTATAAATTGGTGTAAGTAACTACCAAAATTTAAATAGAATGAAATTGAAAAACTAAGGCGAAAAAAACACCGATTTATTTTTCTTTTGTAACAGAGACATGTTGACGAGTTGCATGGAAGGGTTCTCTTGTAACGCAAGGTTGCAGGCACGTTCAGCTAAAACTGACACTGATATATTCACGGAAGTGTGAATTTCAGTTTCTTCAGAATCTTGGAAGTCCATGTTTCCTGGTAGCGTCAGGCTTGCCTCACGCGCGGTGGACCGTGCTTCCACTCATTAATCCATGCTGTTTTGCCGGTGAATCGCGGATATTTCGTAATTGCTTAATTCCACCAAGGTTCTAGTTACATAACCGGCAGTCTGTTGGAAGGTTTCCATTCCCGTTTGAAGGATTTGGAAATAGATCACGGACAGTACAATAATTTCTGGTTATTTCAAGACTTACTTCCGCAGGGATCCTTAAATGCATTAAACACAATCCATCATCATCACCACAGCAGCCGTGGGACTTCTGTCCACGTCCACAGCTGGATATAGGCCACATCATGGATCTCAAAGATCATGAGGGGATTGTTGCCATACTCGCCACGCTTGGCAGGCGGGTTCACGAACGCAGTAGTGATGTTGATACACGGAAAGACGCTGCTTTTCGGAGCAATCCCTTGGCAGATTCTTACTGCATCCACGGGCAATATAGGAGAGGCAACATTCTACTGTCGGCACCCCATGGCACTTTCGCATTTATAATATGTGCGTGATCACTAGTCCTGAAGAATGCAAAGTCACTTCAAATAATCCACAGTGAAAGCACTATCGATCAATACACGATAAAGGAGTATGTGCGTAGGCGCATATAAACTACTAAACCGGAACAGGGACTGTCCCAACATATAACTAGTTGACCATTAGTTACTTCTGTTCCAATAAAAGTTATAATAATTTGGAACTTTTGTTATAAAAAAAATAAAATAACAAAAGTTCCAGTTCCCTAAGAATACCTATCTATGTACCTACTGACTTTATGTCACGCGAACCCTGATAAACCGCACAAAGACAATACGTACCAGTCTTGGTGAGCTTTATTATCGAGGCAAAAATATTAAGCTATTACTTATTCCACAAAACGCAAAATGTTAGGGCTAGTGATGGGGTAATGTTTAAGATGAAACGGATCTCACGGTTTAATTTGGCTATTTGCACAACTGACAAATTACTGTTTTGATATTTGGAGCTATCACTTCTTAAATTATATGTTTTAAAACTGAGCCCAATTAAACTGAGAGCTTAAATTGATCCTAAGTTCAACGATATTCTATTAAGTAAATATGTAAATTTTAGGATTATCTACAGAACTTGGCAATATTTAGATTTTTTTGTAGGCGATGTCACCAACCACGACATTTTAAATATTGAACTTCGGCCCTTATTTGTGTATGTTTTGTTCACATGTATGTTTTGACATGATTAAGTACGTAATTAGACGATGAGTCGGCGGTATGTTCTTTCTCCTGTTGGGTCCTAGGGGAGACTCCAGGAAAAAATATTGATGTCTTCCCTAGGCATTGGAACTTAGTTAGGTCATTTCTTCTATTAAATTTAGCATCATCATTACAGCCGTAAGATATCCACTGCTGGACATAGGCCTCCTTCATTGACTTAAAGATCCAAGTGCATGAGGGGTTGTTGCGATACTCACCACGCTTGGCAGGCGGGTTGGTGAGCGCAGTTTAGTATGTTACACGGAAAGACGCTGCTGCCCATCTTCTAGAGATATCCCTTAGCAAATTCTTACTGCATCCACGGGCAGGAGAGGAGGGGTGACATTCTACTGCCGGCACCCCTCGGCAAATTTAGTATATAGGTTTTTTAAGCAGTTAAGATATGCTTATTCTTATAAGTGGATTGTGGTACCGGGATAAGTGGAAGCGGAGTATTTGCCCAGTAGAGGATTATTCTTATAATATTTTGGGTTTCAAATCAGGAGTTCTTTCGAATTACTTAATTTTCTCTAATAAGTATATAATTTGTTTACTATACGGGGATGGCATAGTCACTGCGTGACAAAATCCCTTTAAAATTAATAAAAGAAATAAAAAAAAGGATATAATTTTCATATCAGAACTTCATATTATATAACATAAAGTAATTAATGATAACAGGCCTAATTAGGCTCCAGCGTTGAGCAAAGCGAGACAAAGAGATAACTCGAGCTATCCTCTATTTCTTTATTCTAATAAATAGAGATAGGTAGCAAAATTGAAAATAATAATAAGTTGCAGCTTCTAAATATTTTCCATAAGCCAAATTGAATCACTTTGGTTGTATGGTGTAGAAATTAGGAAAAGGTACAAACTTTACAACCAATGACATTAAATATTGACTTCTATGTGGATCAGTTTGGTTACTTCATCCAAATTGAAAGGCATAAGTGAACCGTGTATAGGAAAAACCCAAACCACTGAATAATAATAACACAACCATTCATAATCTTAGCTATAAAATCAAAACAGGTAAGAGAGCGACATAAATTCTACGAATTATTTAAAAGGGCAATGACAGTTTTCTAAATTAACAAACCGGTCTTACCTAACCCAATGTAAGCTAATGACTTAATGAGTCACACATACCATATGTATTTTTGACCGTTTAAGAGTAAATAAGATACTAGATCTAGACTAGATTCTGGATCCTTATACGATTAATTGCTGATTTTAGAGTGCAAGGCGATTCGTTGACACGACAAGATTAATGATGGTGAATTGACAAATGCCTCGAGCTTGGCAATGCGATGCATATTAATTATTGCACAGTATCAAATGCTTTTAGTGGATAACCAAAAGCTGCAAACACAGCTATAAACAGATAAATTAACATCAAACTTTTGTAGCCATGCCGATCTAGTAGCTCTATCACTAACAATTCGTATTTTTATAGCACAATTTTATTGAAAAGTTGTCAATATTTTAAGTGCCTGTGGCGATTACTGCCTCAAAATATATAAAAAGGTTATTTTTATTAGCCTATAGATTAAGAATAAATATTCTAATATTCTTGGGAGAGAACTAGTACACTTTCATTAACATCCATGCAGCAATATTGAATCGTAACGAGAAACCAAATCATTCTAAGCAGATGATGATCGAAACTCAATACGTTTGTCCTTGCCACCACTTATCGCTTTGCAACGATAAAAAACGTACCTACATTTAGCATCTGCGAATGCGATATCACGCGCCCCACATTTCAATAATGGCGTTACTAAAGATAAATATGAAAACGGCAGGTAAAGTTGCCACAGAATCCAAAACTTATGCTCAGACACCTTTCTATCTATGGAAAGAAGGTTCTCAATCGCTTGAGCTATAAACAATGTCAAGATATATCTGATATTGAAGATATTTTGCGCAGTGCCGCTATTAGAAGTAAAACTACCGAGAGAAACAGATGGTCCCTAAGAGTATTTTCCTAAACGATGAAGCAGTTATTCATTCGTCTTGGGTTATTTAACTTATTTATCTTCCTCTAGACATATTTAAGTCCCTCAATGATTTCCAACGCGAATGAAGTCCCAAAAACTGTTTACTTATCATTACCCAAGTGGTTCCTAATTATGTTTGTTTCGTGTTTCAAATACCATAGCCACTCCGTTCTCTGCAAGTATAGACAATGCACTGTAGGAAAGATATGCGGCCTAATAGGTATAAACCTAACTTACAAATCAGGAATTTGTGGCAAGCCGGCGACCGGCAACGGCCTTGTCTCGCTACAACAACTATATAATCTCTGACGTGCGAATTCCCAAATACCACTTGAAAAAACAAACACTTTGGAACGTCATTACAATATAGTGTAATTAATAACAATTAATTCAGTTTTATTCTACATAGGACTATCATCATCTCAGCCTTAGGACTGAAGTCCACGTCCACTGTTGAACATATGCCTCCCTCATAGATCTTTAAGGTCATAAGGGGTTTGCTGCCAGTAAGCCACGATTGCCTCACGACTATACTCACAATTTTTTTTTAAGAAGTTAAGGACAAGAAATTACATTTTATTACCAGTACGGTAAGTGTAAAAGCTGTGACCAGTACCTGAGATATAAGGATGTTCTGAAAAGACATATGAAGCGATGCAAAATTGAGCTTTTATCTAGCAGCACAGCACCCAGAGTGGAAACGTCATCCATCAACAAGGTGATGACTTTCTGAGCGTCACGTGGAGCTCGATACCATCCGGTACAATGTTGTCAACGGGGTATTAACGTGCCCAAAGTGCTCTCGTACATTCTCTCATAAGATCGGGTACACAAGTCACCTTAGAGCAGATGAAAGGTTATAAAACCAAAACCCTCTTAAGAGACTTCTTACCTGAATGCACGGTCGCCTTGGCCGAAATCGGCTAGGAAACATCATCAACAGTAATTATTATACTAACAATGCCTGTATTATATCTATGTAGATATATATATATATATATATGTAGATAAGCTAACAAACAATTAAAACCATGATAGGTTTGTTTTAATGATGATTTGTAGCTGTGTTCGAAACAAAGCGGAGTAGGCGGCTGTATAAACAGTTTAGAAGCTTATCATTGCGGTCGCTCACTGCTAACTATCTCGCGAGACCTTGGCGAAAATACACTTTCGTTGTAAAAATATACGCACACGTTATATTTAGTTTTGTTCTCACCGCATTTGTAAGAGTTATAAAGCTGCCATTCCACCAGAGGTGAGCGAGGCTGTGAAGAGATATTCACTAGCGGAATTCATTGATTCTTATATCTTCCAAATGCATTTCTCGGGTACACCTGTGCGCAAAGCGGATGAAAAAGGCCCAGGATAAGAACTGTTTGTGAAAAAAGGCATATGCCCAGCAGTTTCCTTCATAGGTTTCCAAACATAGGTAAATAAACAAATAATGCTGGGCACAACATACAGCAACACCTAACTAGGCAAAGCTCGTACTACGGAAACATTGAAACATATTATTGATTTTGTAATTTTTTTTGTACATCCATGCAAAACTTCCAGACTCGAAACAAATATCTGCATGAAAGAAAACATCTGTCTTCCGGCGAGAATCGAACCCGTAACTGAGCCATCGAGGTCGTCAAAGAGGATAATCAAGATGTGTGTGTGATGTATGTGTTTATTTTGTCACAGAAATAGCATATGGATAAGGATAACAATGTGTTTAATTTGTCACAGAAATAGCATATGGAATAGGAATTAAAATGTGTTTATTTTGTCAAAGAAATAGCATAATATGTTTTGTTATAACACGGTGACAAAACCACTGCTGCACAACGCATGTGCTGTGGCAGAGCTGATCGCTGCCACAGCGCTGGCCTTCCGTAGTTACCATTGTTTGCTTTTAGTGGCAACCGCAGTACACAGTACAAAGCTGCGAATGATGATGATAATGATGCGTGTAACAGAGAGCTTGCATCTCACATACACTGGTGGAAAGCCAGGTTAATGCTCCGAGGATTTCTGGGCCCATTGTGATGTTAGTCGCGGTCCGGTAGGCTTGAATTGGACGAAGGTTGGGTTATTACGCCGGGGTGTTAGGGAGTAAGCTTGGCAAGTTAATTGATTCCTATTTGCGCCACGCGGCTGGAATTAACTTGGTTAAATTGTGAGAAAGCAATGAATATGCTATATTTGTTGCATATTCGAATATGAAGAAGAGACGCTTAGTTTCTAGATATAACTTTTGAAACTATCATGGTTGTTAACATTATATTATGTAATATTTACGGGATATTTACTACGATTTGAGTCTTTTTGAGTTTCCCGATATTTCGACGCAGTTCCACACGTCATGATCACGGATAAACTAACAATTGGTAAATTGTATCAAATTCTAAGCAAATGAAGCCCAAACTTCAGAAGCTGCTATCCGCTAGAGGAGCTATACAAGTTTTCACACATTTTTTTAACTACAGTCAATAGCGTGTATAGATTGTGAAAACTCATGGTAGACCTACTGCTGTCAATTACGCTACATAGCGTGTCAAATCTCAACAACTTGATTGCCGACTATTTGACACCTGTATTAATAACGGTAGCAAGTATTTTTTAATAAGCCTTACAATGTTAGGCTATTTCGCGTTCCGTGAGGAGACATCTTAGACATGTATACTAAATCTATGAAACAAAATAAAATTAAAACTGTGTATTTGTAGTGTCAAAATAACTCCACAATGCTAGACCATAATATGGCGTTCCGTTAGAAGACACGTAAAATAACTAAAATAAATGACTTGTCAATGTCGGAAATAAAACTCATGTTATTGATGAATCGCCAGCCTAAATACAACCGGTTCGTAGTCCAACATATATTGGATATTTGAGCAGCCTATTGTATGAAAGTTGTTCTAATGCTATGTATTATATTGAAAGCAAGTGTCGTAGATCAGGCTATATCATGATTCATGAGCTATGCTCGCTGAGCCGAATGAGTTATTATAGAAAAGCTATAACGGAAAAGATTTGGGATCACACAGGCAAAGCTTAGCCAGGCCAAACCTCGTAGATCTCCAAGTGCTGATCATATAAGGGTGTTGTTGCCATACTCGCCACGTTTGGCAGGCAGGTTGGCGAGCGCAGTACGAACTATGAATATTGTAATACAAAAAATTACAATTTTTAAGTAGACGAGGACCGAGGCTGCTCTGACAATTCAGTTCGGACTACTGTAACTTGGTCAGAGACTATTATTGCTTTAGTGGTATTTTCTGATATCTATAGATCATTCGATCATCTCTATATGTTGTTGTCTGACAAGAATAAGCCAAATCTCCAGTCGTACGATCTTGTTATTAGGAGACTTTGTTTGACAAGATGAAAAATGTATTGTGGGATCTATGTATGTGTCAACAATAAATAATGCTAGACACTATGCACCATCTAGTCCCAAACTAAGCAAAGCTTTTACCATGCGGCGGGTATCGAACTCGCAACCTCCTGTGTCTCAGTCGGCTACTATACTATAATATTAATACGAAGCAGAGATGAGCATGTTGAGATGAATGTGTAGAGTGACGAGAATGGACAGGATTAGAAATGAGTATACATATAAGAGGAAGCGTGGTATGGCCATCTGATGAGGAGGGATAAATCGAATTTAGGAAGAAGAATGTTAGGACTGAATGTGGGATGGAGATGGTGCGAGAGGTTGGCCAAAGAAGCAATGGATGGATTGCGTAAAAGAAGACATGCGAAAAAAAGGAGTGTTGAGATGGCGACTCAGAGAGGAGAGTGGAATAGAAAAACATGTTGTGCCGACCCAGCATAAACTGGGATGAGAGCCGGGAGAAGAGCAAGAGGAATTTAAAGCTTTGTGGCGCTTAATTTTATGCAAGCGTAACGATGGCCGAGAGACATACTAACACCAAATCGTATGACATTTGTATTGTACACGTTCGAAGACATCTTAGACAATGTTCGACATTTGGGCGTACCCGCATTGTTCGCTGATCAAATAGTGCGTGTTAAACGAACGCACCTGAGCTGAGAGCTATTTGGCGTACCGTTACTCACGAGATATCAGATCTCGCAAGTTAATTGATAGTTAGTGGAATACCTTAATTGACAGACCTCTAAAGATGGATAGTGTGAATGATGATATTTGTATTTTATTAGTTCACAAATCAGATTACAATCATAAATGCTGAAAATACATTACATTTAACATAAATCTAGATTAGTAGGTAATCCATTTTATCCGAACATAACAAAGATAGTGTAGCATGTTTATATTGAAAATTACCCAACGACTGGAGACAGGTGAGATGTTTACTTTACATAATTATTTACCATATTAAAGTTACATCAAAATAAAATAACATCACGCTTAATCCTGTTTATATGGAATATGGGATCAAAGACATCCAAATTATTCAACTCTATCGCTACGTATGGTGTTAGTGAGGTTATGGAAATATTGAGGCTAGAACTTTCCGGTCTGGATGAGACGCATGTCCAACAGTAGAATGCGTATGTGTCCGTTTTTTTTAATTTAGACTTATTACCTAATTTCTCCGCCGTGGGGTGCCGGCATAAGAATGTTACCCCTCTCTCATACCCATGGATGCAATAAGAGCCTGCTAAGGGATACCTCCGGAAGATGGGCAGCAGCGTCTTTCCGTGTACCAACCTCCCGCACTGCGCTCGCCAACCCGCCTGCCAAGCGTGGTGAGTATGGCAACTACCCCTCATGGAGATCTATGAGCTCGCTCATAGATCTCCATGATGCCTGTATTCAGTAGTGGACGTTTTACGGCTGAAACGAACATAATTTCTATATGACTTCATATCGTTCCACTTTTTAAATTGAACAATTGGCCAAGAGGAAATCCCTTATTTAAATTCGGTAACGGTAATCCAAAAATTTTCAACTTACTACACCTTTCCTCATGAACGCGTAGAGGTATAAATTGAAATTAATATTAAATACTCAGGTCTTATATACCTACAGGTTTGTACGGAACCCTCGGTGCGCGAGTCCGACTCGCACTTGGCCGGTTTTTTGTATTTGTTAAGACTTAGCAAATTCTTACTCTATCCACGGGCAAGAGAGCAGAGGCAACATTGTACTGCCGGCACCCGACGCCCACGTCGGCACGAAAAGTGTGTTATCTATACTAATATTGTAAAGAGGTAAAGTTTGTGAGTTTGTGACATTGTAGGGGATAATCTCTGGAGCTACTACCTATTTTGAAAATTATTTTATTAAGAGAAAGCCACAGTATTTGTGTATGTCATAGGCTATATAAATTTTATATATGATGTAGTTTAAAAATATATATTATATATATGTAGTAAAATGAAACAGCTTTTCTGCACTACTGTACAAACATTAGAAAAGCTGGTATGTAAATTTAAGAAGGTAGGGTGAATGTTCTAGAGGTCGGCTTTTTAATGGCTTTTCGAATTTGGTCGGATAACTGTATGAATGTGCATGTTTCGTTGTTTTTATTTATTAACAGTTAATTACAAGGTGTAGAAAGCTAAAATTCAGTGCGCGTTTATTTGAATTAAGCTTTGATTTTTGGCAAATCATGTGAAGTTGTTATCTTGTTAAAACTCCCTTATTTGAGTCTCGAAATAAGTAAACCACTTTCAGTACTCAAACTGATATATTTCTTCGAAAATTATATTTAGGGTTTCACAATTTTGCCAGGGGATACATATTTCTAATATGCATCAGTCAGTCCAATCGCAGAGCGCCTTTCTTAAGTAGTTCAAGAGCTAGAGGCTATTTTCGATTTTCAGAAAAACTTGTCTAATTCATACACCATGCATTTTGTTTTTAAAAAACTACTAGGGTACCAATTAGCATATATTACAGCGCACCTACAAGAAAAATCATGTCTGTTTCTCTAGCCGTTCAGGAGATATGGAAATCTGCCAAACGTTACTGCAGCAGCAATTGGAATTACCAAGAAACCACAGGACGCACAAATGCCGCTGGCCGGCCAAGAACATGCACATTTATAAGGCTACCTTTTAGGCTACTTTAAATTTGGCTAAGGCTAATAGAAAAAAATAAAATGCCGCTGCAGTAACGCCTGAAAACGTTACTGCAGCGGCATTTTATTTTTCGAATTACTCTGAAACCTTAATAGGCACTTATTTTATTTTTGGGGCACATTAACAGGGTATAGCGCTCATTTTTCTATTATTTTCAACTTGATTCGAGCCGACATGCCGCCCCAGTAACGCACATGCAAGTCACTCTTTACACGCTAGATAGCCAGCAGCAGAAAACGCTCATTCTGCTTCTACACTTGTAGGATTGTTAGTAGAGTTTGTAGTCAAATTGGAAGTACCTTTTAATCCACCAAACTCATCATCATCTTCATATCAGCCCGTTGACCCCCACTGCTGAGTATGAGCCTCCTCTTCAGCACGCCAACGTAAATGGCCCTGTGCAAGTCTCACCCACTGTCGTCCTGCAACCCTGGCTAGACTCTAATTCTAATTCTAGGGGGGGGGGGGGTTACCAGATCTGCACTGACGTCCTGCATTGACCCCCGAGGTGCTGCCTCGACCCTACCCTAACCAGCCCAATGCCTTGAAATACCGGAGAAGGACTCGGGGTCGCCGGCAGCATTCCATGAGCATCCCCGAAGGGTACGCAAATGTTGTGGAAGAAGAAGGGCATGACTCCATGAGCTCCTGCAGTCCTGTCTCTATTCTGGTCTGTCTTGTGGCACCACAGTGCCAGTAGCACATGCTCCCAGTAACCCTGGCTAGATTGTAACACATTAATTTCCTTCTTAACCAAAGCTTCCATAGAATTAACTTAAGAATGAGGAGTGCAGCATGTGCCAAACTGATCCTTCAAAATTCGTGCGAGGTCCTGGTATTTTGGGAACCTGGTATCCCAGTATTGCATTCCCTAAATACAATGGACTATGGTTATAACAAAAGTTGTTTGACAACTAACCTTGTCAATGAGATATATATTTGTGACATCCAAAATTAGTTGGGCAAATGGGAATTTTACAAACATAAGTGCATATTAATTAAAATATTATTTATGGACTTATTGCAAGAATGTGCTGGATAGTTACGAGATAAGAAGGCCATGGTTAGTAAATGGCATTGAATTTTAAGGATATTATAATTTAATTTATTAATGTTATATTTTGATGTGTGGTGATGAAATCATGTTTTGCATTTTTATATGAGAATTTGGGTTATTAAGTTTCAAATAGGCTCAGGTATCAGTGCAATATTGCATAGGTATATGGTATAGTATAATAAAATTAAATGTCCATCAATATTCATTTTCTTCAAGAAGTATGAATAATGGTATGTTAATTTTAGTTATTTTTGTTTTTATTTTCTGTATGATTTACACAATAAAGAGTAATAAATGTATCTATCTATCTATGATGATTTTACCATTTCTATTTTGATGTGTACAAAATTTTTTTTTTCTATTTTTCTCAAGAATTCAGTGGCAATTTCCTATAGAATTTAAGAATTCATAAACCTATATACCTTATTTAAAAAATAGACATGTTTAAATAAGGCTTCATATTTTTCTTTCTTGAAAAATGTATGTGCACACTTAACACAAGCTTTAACAGTGAAGGAAGAGAGGATGGTATAGGTGCTGGGCAAGCCTAATCCATCTAACAATGTCCCAGGCACTGCAGCGTCCCGTACAGCATGATTACCAGTTGCTGACGCTGTATAGATCATCTTTAATAGATGCAAAGGCCTTTCTTTTTTTGCATATTCCATAATTGTACACTAGAAATGTATAAATATGGTAGAATGTAAAGCTAAGTGGTTTTAGCAAACATTTACAACTAGGTATTTGTGTAGATTGGAGCAGCCAGTGTTTTTAGTTTTGCCGAGTTTGTGGGGCGTAACTGAGTGGAGTACAGCGAAATGAGTAAGCCTCCACTGAGATATACCTACTCAATTCACCTAACACTACAGTAAGTAATATAGTATGAATGCATCAAATACTTTATAATATTTACTAAGAATAACAATGTCATGTAATACAAGTACAGTCAGAAATCTTATCGGAGTCTTCACAATCTGCTTGTAATCTTCCGTTATCTGAGACAGCGCCGCCGCGTAACTACCATACAGCTTTCGTGGCATACAACCGGTACGGATTGAAAACTGAATACTATTGAGCGAAAAATAATTGAGTACTCACCTCGTTTATAAACAGCGAAAAACAGCTAACCGTAATCCAATAAAAATAAAATCCACTGATCCTATTACCACGGGAGCACAACAAACATTCTTTTACTGACCACACTGAAAACTTTAGTTACAAATGGTTTCACGTAATCACACAATATCTAGATGTTCAAAAATCACTTATAAAATACCGAATTATGAGAAACTTTATTTGATTTCAAACACCAAATTCGGCAAACGTCGCTAGCGTGCCACCCAACTTCAATCATCGGCCATTACTAAAAATGTTGCCAGCTATTGAAAGTCACGTTGCTCGGCTCGCTCCCATGCAATTCACCTCACGTGGTTTTCATTGCCACAAATATTTACAATTTTACCATTTATGTTGCGAATAGGAAAGTCGACAAAGCCTGTCTTGCTTTACGTCAAAAAAATCGAGCAAACGATAAGAAAACTTTTTTTCAGTGGTAGGATGGTATGCACTATTACTTATTTTGTTTTACCTACAACCTTTTTCTATTTATAATAGCGCTGTTCTATAAGCAGCGTAGTGCAGCTATGTCAGTTGTCACGAAAACCCAAGTTTGAAGGTCCGAGCATTTTGGGTCAATAGTATACACATCTCAAAAAAGTCAAAGCAACACAAAGTTTTCGCTGGTATAATTTATTTTTCTCCGCTTCAAACTTTCATGAAATATCAACCTTTTTTTGGAGAATGTAATAAAATATTTTATTAAAAAACAATTAATACTGGCAGTTTTTATTAGTACTTACCTACATTATGTTTTTGAACACTAAAAACATTACATAATTATTTTGTCCAATTCGACGTTTAAACATTTCATAGATAATTTGCAACCGCAGTAACCGTTCGATAAAAGGCGCGAATAATATCGCGAGATCTTACTATAGCAAACAAGCGTCATCATTTTACCACGGAAGAGATACTTGTCCCCTCTGTTGTAATATTATAATATATATACATATATATGTTTGTTCAGACCTTTGCCCAGCATTGGGACTGTATAAGTTAATAAAAAATATATGTTTTAATTTATGGAGTTTAGTACACCAAAACAATTAATAATGAACAATCATTAATTTAAAAAAAAAAACATTTTATATGTATACTATATCCGCTCGCGTGCCCCGCGCGGCGCACCGCGCGGCACCCCGTGCACGGCTCTCTGTAGCGTTGCTAACCCAAACGCCCGGCGATAAATACTTAGCACACCTCGCCGTGCCCCGCCGTTTTTACGCCTGCTGCGCGTGGGCCGGTTTTCACGCAATCGTTACTTGTGACTTAATTTGTTTTTAAAGATTGTCAAGTGTCATATTTTTTATGTTAAATCTGAAACTAGCTATACAATGTTATCTTTTGATTCTCAGATTACGACTCTGGTGCAGAGTTATGCTGTGCTGAACTTGAGATAGCGCGTTTTAAAGCACGTCTTGTATTTAAAAGCTCATACCTCAATAATTAAAGCGTTGACGTATAGTTTTTAATCTTTGATGACGTTACTTATAAAACAGATAATAGGATAAGAAATTAAAACGTACACTTGTCCATACATATTTATTAATTCACAGGCCTCTGATTCCACACCATTATCTGGCGCCGCGCGGCGTAATTTATGTTAAACGTGACAAGGCATATCATGCACAAATATCATTTTTAGGCATAAAATGAAATTAACACTAAATAAGTAGTCTTATATTCTTTTAAAACAAACAAAAACCATAGGGATAGCATTCACCACTTCTGAGAAATATGAACATTTCTGCAACAGTTCCCATGCTCTCAGTAAAATCACTTAGTTTTACTTTCACTCGAAAAAGTCAAATCTTATGTTTCATGCTAGAATTTTTATATTTACGTGTTAGTTATTTACATGCCTTGATTTACACAATAAATCTTGAAGAACAAAACTAAATTTCACAAGAAAATCAGCAGAAATAACGCACACATCTAACACATCCCGCACCGAATCAACACTCAATGACAAGATTGACAAGGAACGTTTTTTTCTTACTTTCTTTTCTTTTGTCTATGGCTTGGATACTCGACTGGGATTAATTATGACGGAAAATTTAACGGAGAAACGAGATAAATAATACAAACTAAGCCCTAGAGCGACAAGGACGAGTATATTTCACTTTTTCGACCGCGAAGTCATGTTAACTACAGGTTGACACGGGCATTTTGGCATAGCAGCGTCATGTCAACTACTAGTTGACAAGGGCATAGTAGACTGAATCGCGATGTTAACTACCAGTTAACATGGACATTTTAGCGTTGTGCGTTTTGTTAACTACTGGTTAACACGGGCAAGCGAGCGGATATGAAGGGTCCACTGCAATAATGCTGAAAGTCCAAAATTTTACCAATTCAAACCAAGTATGCCATTCGATTCCTTGATCTGCATAGTACATTTTCGCACTTTCAAACTGTTAAATAACGCAGGCAGTCCCGAGATAAATCGATTTAAAAAAAATGGCTACACGACTAGAACGATGGATGTCACAGGCGTTCAAAACTATAATGATAAATGTCCATTCATTTCACCTCATATTCCATGGAAATTACATATTCTATTACGATCAGCTTCCGCATGCTGCAAATGTAGCAAAACGAAGGGATTAATAGGACGTAAGATTTTGGACCATCATCGTTTTGGACCGTGTAAAAGTGTGGACATTCATCATTATAGTGCAGAATTTTTAGGACTTCATCACATAATTATAAGAACGTTTTTTTTTATCAACATATAAAAAAATAATACTCTGATATGTATACAAAAAGTTCATAAATCCATTTTTTTTATTCCTATTGCTGGAGTTTTGTATTATCCAATTACAACCTTTAAACTCAAAAATCTCAAAACTAGATTGCAATGACATTCATCATTATTGCAGTGGACCCTTCATATCATAATCAAGATATAAATGCATATTTTATTATGATTCGTTAATTTCATGAATCGTTGTACTCCAGAATCAAGTACAAAGCCATACCAAATGGAGCCTGTCTCGGAGTTGGAGTAAACTCGTATGTTCATGTACAACTGTTATAGATTCAATTCAACAGTTGAGAGATCACATAATCTCCACAAATCATTGCAGATATGTTGAATGTAGCAACACTGTTTAGATCTGTCAAAGTGGCTGTCACTGTCTTTCCGGTTCCATTTGTCATTCGCACCTACAGAGTAAATAACTATTGTGCTCGACACCTGGTATGCGTTGCTCGATAGTCTTCGAGCAACAAAGCCAAAATAAAAAAAAAAACAAAAAATACTAGGCGGAGCAAAATACTTTACAGTCGAATTGAGAAACCTTTTTTTTAAGTCGGTTAAAAAGAGTATCACCGCGGTATCACGTTTCTGTAATATGTGGTTTATTACGCGTGTGTACAGGAGAGTTGTTGCTGTGAGGTGCCGGCAGTAGAATGTTGTCTCTCCTCTCTTGCCCGTGGATGCAGAAGAATCTGCTAAGGGATAGTTTTGGAAGATGGGCAGCAGCGTCTTTCAGTGTAGGTATCATATTCCATACTGCGCTCGCCAACTCGCCTGCCAAGCGTGGTGAGTAGGTATTGTAAATCCCCTCATGATCTTGGAGATGTATGATAGGAGGCCTGTATCGAGCAGTCCTACAACTGTGATGATGATGATGTGTACCTACAGGAGCAAGGCGATACGTGAGGAACGTGGTGACAACTTTTTCCACATTCACCTCAATGGAATTGCGCCTATTTACTCACGACCACCTGACATCCAAACATAAAAGTTTTATCTCGTCTAAGCCCCTGCCCCGAGATATCCTGGGCGCACCGACTCCCAGTAGGAGCAAAGCTGGAATTCACGAGTCCCTAAAGCAAAAATAAAAAGCCGCATATGGACAACCTGACTAAAGGAAGGTATGGGCCTCTTCTTCTTGACGCTGCGAGTAAGGGCCTCTAGCTGCGCTTTTTACCCCAGCCCCTATTTTTTTTACCCTAGCTTAAACGGAATGTTACATACTCTTTGCTAGCTTCAACTGTAATAAAAGCAACTACTTTTAGGTTAAGGGTTGTCCTCTTAGACGAGGTTGTCCTTGACCTAAAAGTGGTTGCTTCAGATCCCAGCGATAAATTCACAGGTTAAACTTAAGTCATTTTTCTAAGGGTTAAACTCATAGACAGAATTATCAACTCTATGGGATACACTACTACGATACACTAACAGCCAGCTTTCTAAAAAAGGTTCTATAGGGGGTTAAAATGATCAGATAAAAATAAAACTAACTCTTAAGACGAGGATTTATCTCGTCTAAGCTTTAAAACTCTAGGGTTGGAATGCTGGCTAGATATTAGGTAGTACCAACTATATACGTCGTCGGTCTTATACTTATAATATATACTGGGATATTATGTGCAGCCTGCTAGCATACTTGGAAAGCTACCTACGTCATCACATTAGTAAATAGCCTAGTCTCTGGTCATCATTACCAGCTTGGTTTCCAGAGGCCTCTCTGGAAACCAATCTGGTTCTGCCTAAATGACGGGTAAACATTTGTTTATATCTACAGACATAGAGCGTGCCAGACACGTGCCGTGGCAGACACAATAATATTTATTTGTATGGAACAGTATGGAATAATGTTATTTTGTCTGCCATAGCACGTGACTGGCACGCTCGATGCCTGTAGATATAAACAGACCATTCATGTGTAGGTAATAAAACAAAAAAACTATAAAGAATATTGAATTTATTTAACAATTCCTCCAAACAATTCGTAACAACAGTATGATACATTTGACGATTACTTTGTCTAAAACTGATTTTATCAAATACATTTTTTTTATTAGTTTTTCAGAAAAGGAAGTCAATGATCTAATCTTAGTAGGAGTTGCCAAGACAAAATGTATTAAAAAATATCACGGCGATTAAAATAGTAAAATATAAAAAGAAAAACACTAAATAGGGTGTGGAGTCACGGATTTTTTTAGTACACATTCTTTTGGTACTAAGCTGCAGAGCCTAACTATGATACAGTACGTTTGTACTACCGTCACGCATATAGTATTTGACATTCACTTGCGAAACACTTCGATTCTATAAATAACCGGTATCGGCGAGCAAAGCGCTAGAAATTACACATACTTTTCACCCCCACATAACATTACAGGCACTTGACAGACAATTGATATTAATCTAACTCAGTAAAATTAGATCCCTTTTCACACGTGCGATGATAGAGCTATAGAATTAGCACTAGATAGGTGCAAACTAATAAAACACTATAAATGGTCCATTTTATATACCACGTGTTCCATGACACCAGGATAGATACTTGTACCTATTTATTTAGGGTGAGCACAAGCTTACCGGAAATAATCGACCGGCCAATAGTTTGGATTGAAATAAACACATTATAGTGAAAATAAATATTTTACAAAATCTGAGAAAATCAACTAAGTTAAAGTGCCCATTAGGGTGAGCACAAGCTTACCGGAAATAATCTACCGCCCAATAGTTTGGATTGAAACAAACACATTAAAGTAAAAAAATATTTAACATAAAAAATCTGAGAAAATAAAATAAATAATAAAATTATTATTTATTAAAGTGCCCAGTTTGTCGAAAAAAGTATTTTACACTGTTGCATAATGACATCCCTAAGCGTGTGAAGGTTGTAGGCACCTTTAGACGCTTAGGGATGTCTTTTCTCAAATTAAATTTTTACTTTAATGTGTATATTTCAATCCAAACTATTGGCCGGCCGATTATTTCCGGTAAGCTTGTGCTCACCCTATATATAATAGATATATCGCTCACCGTGGGTTCCGCGCCATCTCTTGTTCAATAGCGGAATGAATGTAGGTATTTCCAACTTTCGATGATGCCAACAAAACTAATCTATTATGAGATTATTTTATTTTGTCTGTAATGTTTAACTAAACCCTTATACTCATAAAAGTTTTTAATTAGTGGAAAACAGACAACTGCTTTGTCTCTTTTTATCTATCAGCTGACACAGGACACTTGTAAAATTACATAAAGTATGATAGAGGGCAGTTAACGCTTTACGCCCTAACACGTAGTGGATAGATAGCTTTTTATTAGGTTAGATAAGACACAGCATAGCCTCATATTACAAGCTTGCATATTTAAAATACATAGGGAAAAAGCTCATAAACCTTTGCGGTTAACAGTGTTATTCTGAATGATCTCAGATTATTATTACTGTTACTGCTAGGTTTAGCTACTGGCCATCTAAGAAGCCTAGACTAACTGGGCTACTTAGAGTCCTAGAATAGTCATAAAAAATATGATTACTTCAGCAATCACACCCCGCAATTTATCATCAGTTGGTCAAATAGGTATAAATGTTTTTTTTACGTAAAATGACATTTAAATTAGAAAACTATGCAACAAACAATATTGCACTAGATTGATAAACAAGCATTTGAGTAATGAAAAAGGAACCATTTAGGCATTGAATTATAATATATATTTAATTATAATAATTCAGTCTAATTCTAACCACTGGTTTAATTGCTAAAATATTAAAAAAACTCAGAGCAACATTTAGTTCAATTAGGTAATATTGAGAAGAAAAGGACCATTTTCCACGTCACCTATGTGTTAATAAATAACACTACGTCTTATTAGAGACTATTCGTGACACCTTATTAAGGCTCTCTTGCCTCGCAGCTGTTTCGGCTATTTCGTTCAGTGATGCGATAGTAAATTTGAGGCAACGAGACCCTTTTGTGAGGTATTGCGCCCATAAAACCAGGTCCTTAGCGACGAGTCACAATGCGAGCCAATAACACTCGCCTAACCGATCGCGCGTGTACGTGTGTGTGTGGTATAAGTTACCTATGAGCAAAGATTTAAATTGTTAGATACGCCTTTAACGTAATGAGACCGCACCGTTTTGTTTCCACACGAAATGAGTGAGCTCACTAATTTGGAATCAGTGTACTTCTAAACATTATAAAAGTTAGACGGACGTGGTTTGTCCGTAAATGAGGTAAGTTTACCTATAACCACACCGGGAAATTTAAAGATAAACAGAACATATCGAAGCACTTTTTTCACCATAGACAGATCACGTCAGTGTATCTGCTTATAAGCCTTGCATGAGCAAAAAATTAAAAAGTAGGTACTACTGAACCTAATAGATGGAGTTAGTGAGCGAAGGTAGTAATATTTCTGTCACTGATTTCACCCACGTTTTTTTGTGTTTCTAAGTAGTTGAGATAGTTATAAAGACAATAAGAAAATGACTTCGAGAACCTAGTGTTTAGGTAAATCTAAAATAGGATTTAAAACATGTAATATTCCTGTATATTTTGTAAGTAAAAAAAGAAAATAATGAACACTAATTTAACATTATCGCCATCTATTAGGGTCTGCAGAATTGCGTTTATTAAGAGGGGCCAATCCAACTTACTTTTCATACAACGCTCGTACGTGAATTTGATTTTTTGTTTGGATAGAAACCTAGATATAGTGCACAAGATACCTATTAGATCAAGTTTCATAGAAAGATCTATTACGTCGCCACACCCACGTACGAGCGTTGTATGAAAAGTAAGTTGGATTGGCCCCTCTTAATGAAAACGCCCCATTGAAGAGACAACACCTTTGAAAAAAATATTACTTTTGTTACAAATATAAAACTCCTGTATACAATACGGCCGACGTATCTTGGCGAGTCATATGTTCGTGCAGAACAGAAGGCTGCGCAATAGCTGTTTTTAGGAACCAAATGGTGGTATGAGGCGACGTGCGGGGGGCGGTGGTCTAAGCTAGAGATGTGATGTTACGTAAACACAATCGACGCTTTATTCAATCAAATATCGCAATCGATTAGTTTTATTGATATTTGTGTATACAAGATATTAAACGAAACAGATTTACAAATATAGTGATTTTTTTTGTTAATAAACGAGATTTCGAAGTAAATAAAAAAAAATCTATTAATAAATGTAATTTTCTCGGTTGAAAGACATGATTTACTTAAATATCAGTTATCTATTAACGTCTACTTGAGCAACGACTGTTTGCAAAAATTTAAAACTTTCTTATAAAATAAAAAATGAATACATTTTTATGACTTAATTTCAATCGATTTCAATAAAAATCGATTCAACAACACCCTTAGGCACGCGTATTGGACATCCCTTTTTGGTAACTTCGTAAAACTTCGTGCTTATTCGGCAATGCTCGGTACAATAATACGTCTCAGTCACACGTTAGCATTGGTGTCGTGTTCGCGTCGCTGTCTCTGTCTTGAGTAAAGTCGGTTACAAAAGTTCTCGTTGTTATTGTTTTTTGTTTAGTATTAAGTTCATAGATTGTTAAGTTGGTTTTATTTGTGTTATTTGCAAGTGTCAGTTGCCACATATATTATTCGCTAAATATGCCACCAAAGCATAATAGCAATAAATAATAAAAGTGTAAATATATTAAGTGTAGGTAAATAATAAATAAAAGAATTACGTTTAAATAATATTGTGTTTTATGTTAAAAATCTGTCACTATCGAAAGGTGAGGTATCGAAATTGAATTTTAGTGTATAAATTATTTTTCCGCCGCGTCTGTTCGCGATAAACTCGAAAACCGCTAAACGGATTTTGATGCGGTTTTCGCCAACAGACAGCGTTATGATGACAAAGTTTTATATGTATAATATACCAACATACCGCGCGGGCAAAAGCGCGGGCCTATGCTATAAAAAAATATAGTTGGTTATAAAAAAGAAATTGGCATCAACAGTTTTCTACACGAGTGTACATGCGCTAAAGTTCGCAAAGCCTATGTTCAGACTCGCCAAGTTACGTCGGCCGTATTGTACAAGCCATATGATTAAACATAAATACATACTGCGATTTGGCACTAGCCTAGATATATAACCAGAATATATACTATATTTCAAATGTACATTAAAAAGCGTTTATGATATTTCATTTCTATCTATATTCCATAACAATACTCTGATTATGATATAACCACTAACTCTAAAATCACTGTTTACAATTATTTTTTAAATGTTTCTAAACAAACCACTGGAATTCAGTGTGGTTTTCCTTAATTTATCTTGGTGTTTTATTTACGACGATAGAGGATAATTTAATATACAACGACTGGTATAAGGATGGCTTTAATGGTTCCACCATAACGTTCCATCGATCGATTTTAAACCTTATTGTTAGAACGATAAGTTTTTAAAACTGCTACTATAGGTTATTAACACATATTTATATATTTACACACATTTCATCGTGGTCCCGGGAAGACTGTCTTCCCGGGACCACGATGGGTGCAATCCTGTCGAAACGTCGGGCAATAATAAAGGTAAATAGCGCGATAAATACCCGTTTAAATATGTGTTAATAATGTGTCGTGATCGCGAAAGTTTAAAAAATACTATTGCTACTATAGGGATCAATAGTAAATTATTTTTAATTAAGTTCATCAAAATTTTACACATGGACAACATACAACAGTGTTATTTATTACATATCAAAAGCAAAGAGCCAAATATGATATGCAAGCGGAAGACTCAGATACATTTCCATATTTTTGTAAATTAATCAAAAAAAAAAAAAGAACTCGACATGATATTTTTTGTACCACCAAAGTAACCTCAATCGTTTTTGTAAAGTAAACGTTACTAGGACTTGTTAAATGCATTATCAAAATGTTGCTTTTGGAGAATTAAGTACATGCTTTAGAGTTCCTTACCATAAAATTATAACGGAACCCGCATAAAATCACTGTTCCATTTGTCTGTTCGACACAGCCTTTTAAAATCAAATCCAAAACATGAATCATTTCATGAAGCTACACTTTGCATAAATCGGGGCACTTTGAAAATAGGTAAATATTTTGTACAACTTTATAGACATGACGAACTTTACCGTATCGTATCGAGGGAGCAAATAGCTACAAATATTCAATAACAGCTATCTAAGATATATTATAATATTCCAAGGCGCAACTTGCATTTTTGGCCACACAATACATTAAATTTAAGCCCGAAGATATTTGCTTTTGCAAAACACGTCACACATTTGCGAATTCAATATTTTTCACAATTAGCTGACCATTCTACTGCCGACAGCTCACGGCGATGCCCTTGATTAAAAATATATAAATTGTCTTGGAAATATTCTAATTAATATGTAATAATAACATTTAAAAAATCGAATAAACTTAAGCCGTTGAATGCTGCCATTTTGGGTGGGCTTCGGATTACGTCACAAATATTCAAGGAAAGTCATTGCCAGTAAGTACAACATAATGATATTAAATATTGTCACGTGTTCACGCCGTGACATCAAAGTCTCTGTCTATCAAAATGTCACGTTTCGTAGATACGGTGTTACCGTTTTTTTTTTGCCCTTTAATAACTCGGGCGGACAGGTGTTGATAGTTTATGGGTTCATCAGCTATTGTAGCCGCATCCAGCGGCGCATTGATTCCCGCCATCGTCTATATAGACGGGGATACATAAACTCGGGTGGACAGGCGTTTATAGTTTACGGGTTCATCAGCTATTGTAGCCGCATCTAGCGGCACATTGATTCCCGCCATCGTCTATATAGACGGGAGAGGGTATACATAAGCTCGGGCGGACAGGCGTTGTAGTTTATGGGTTCATCAGCTATTGTAGCCGCATCCAGCGGCGCATTGATTCCCGCCATCGTCTATATAGACGGGAGAGGGGATACATAAGCTCGGGCGGACAGGCGTCAGAGATGGGGCCAGCTATTTGTCGCCGCAGCAGGCGGAGCAGTCGAGGCAGCCCTGCTGAGGGCCGCCTCGCGACCGCTATCTATTCCCGCGACACCCTTGTTGCTCCTGAAACGTAAGGGTTTCGATTAGAATGTGTATACTATAATATAAAGGAAGGGTATGATTTTATCAATTACTTATATATATATGTGTAGACGCAACATAGAACTCGATGCCAATTTCAGACGTTTCATAGAGGAAATCATGGAATAATTAGCACAGTGTTCAGCTGACGTCTGTACTTCTTATTTTGCTCAGAACAAGACTTTTACACACAGTTTTGTTATCAAATTTAGAAAAGATAATTATTACATAACGAAACAGAGTTGTTTCCGAAAATACAACGACTTTCAATAGACAGTGATCCGACTTCCTTTAGTCTATGACATACCTCTATCATGGTATTCTGACTTTGACATTTGAATGTGTTGTTAACACGAAACCTCGTCCTGGCGGTTGTCAAAGAATTTTGAGTCAACCCAAGCAAATAGTTTTTAAGTATCTATTTTGTTTCGTCATGGATTATGAAGGTTTTATTACGATTTAAATCCTAAACATATATTATATATATTTAAATATATAATATAACTAGTGGCTGGGTGGTGCGCGAGCTGCTTCGCAGCACGCGAGGGTTGTTTAATAAGAGTCGAGGGTAAAGCACGCGAAAATGAAAAAAAAAAAAAAAAAAAATTAGGGGATGAAAAGGGGTAGTTTTAGATTTTTCTCGTACTCGACCCCCAACCCTCTACACAACCCCGTTTACAGATTCTCGAAATTCCATCTGGAAGTGGGAGAACAATGATGTCAATGAGTCAGTCAGTCAGTGGTAGTCTAGCTTTATATAGTATAACTAGTGGCTGGGTGGTGCGCGAGCTGCTTCGCAGCACGCGAGGGTTGTTTAAAAAGAGTCGAGGGTAGGTTGTGCGCGAGCTGCTTCGCAGCACGCGATTAAAAAAAAAAAAAAAATTTAGGGGATGAAGGGGGTAGAAAAGGGGTAGTTTCAGATTTTTCTCGTACTCACCCCCCGACCCTCTACCCAACCCTTTTTACAGAATCCCGAAATTCCATCTGGAAGTGGGAGAACAATGATGTCAGTCAGTCAGTCAGTCAGTGAGTGAGTGGTAGTCTAGCTTTATATAATATAACTAGTGGCTGGGTGGTGCGCGAGCTGCTTCGCAGCACGCGAGGTTTTCTTACATTATTTTCGTAATCAGCACCCTCAAGTTAGTCGAAAAGGACACCCATATCAAATTTTTGGTTTGGGGGATGAAGGGGGTTGATAAAGGGGTTGGATTTCAAAAAAAAAAATCATTTTCGTAATTAGAAACCCTGAATTAGTCGAAAAGGACACCCATATCAGTTTTTTGCCCATACTAAGAGAAAAATGGAAGAGGGGGATGAAGGGGATAGGGGTTGAAATGAAAATTTTTAATTTTACCCTTTAATTAAGTCTATTTAAACATTTTCCATACGATTCCGCGCAAAAATAAAAAAAATAAAAAATAAAAATATAAAAAACCCAAGGGTTGCTAAATGGGGTTGAAAAGGGGATGATTTTTTTTTCTACTTTTACTTGCAAAAATTAGCCTAATTTTATCCCACCAAACGGTCACCCATCCGATAGCTCGATCAAGAGATACGGGGGGGAGGGGGATGAAGGGGATGAAATAGGGGTAGTTTAAGATTTGTCTTTTACTCAACCCCCCACCCTCTACACAACCCTACCATCAAATTACCCTTTTTGCAATAAAAAAAAGCAAAAGTTTAGAAATTTTCGCCAAAATTTTATCATAAAACCACAAGGGTTTGCTAAAGGGGGTGGAAAGGGGGATGATTTTTTTTTTAGTTTTACTTGGAAAAATTAGCTCAATTTTATTCCACAAAAAGGTTACCTATCCGATGGCTCGTTTACGAGATACGGGGGGGAGGGGGATGAAGGGGGTGGAAAAGGGGTAGTTTCAGATTTTTCTCGTACTCAGCCCCCGACCCTCTACCCAACCCCGTTTACAGATTCTCGAAATTCCATCTGGAAGTGGGAGAACAATGATGTCAGTCAGTGAGTCAGTGAGTGGTAGTCTAGCTATATATAATATAAATAAATAATATATATGTATTTGTAATCAGTGTGGCACTGCTGCTGCGCCGATCGCGGATTGACGAACCTGCGTGGCGAGGTACCTACCACACAACTCTACAGTTCGCGCGTCCACTACGCCGCGACAGCAGAGGGTGTGGTAGAGCACATGAAGCAAAGCCCAGCGGCTTTTTCATGAGAGTCGGAATCTCGCCGAGATGTGAATTTTAAATAATGATGAGAGTGCGTACAGAGCGGCTCGAACTAATTACAACAGGTAATAACATTACCTGCAGTAGCCGCAGCGCCTCCAACAGCGCCAGCTTGTCCGCCAGCAAGCTGGCCGCCTCCTGCTGCGCCGCGTGCGCGCACTGACGCAGCACCGCGGACTCCTCCACTTTCCTGCGAACCGTTCAGAGGAAATAAATTGATAATACTGGAAATTACTGCCTACTGGCAGTAGAATGCTACCCCTCCTTTCCTGTCCGTGGATGCAGTAACGGCCTGCTAAGGGATACCGCCGGAAGATGGGTAGCAGCGTCTTTCCGTGTATCAACATTAGATAGACAACAGTACTGCGCTCGCCAACCCGCCTGCCAAGCGTGGTGAGTACGGCAACTACCCCTCATGGTGAGCCATGTATCAAGTGTCTAGTATGATGGTCGAGTGTCTAGAAGGGGGTGACCGAGTGTTTAGAAGGATGATCGAGTGTGTAGAAGGATTATTAAGTGTCTAATATGATGGTCGAATGTCTAGCTAGATGGATAGTCAATTTCCTAGAATTATGGTTAATCTAATTAAATGGATGGTCGAGTAACTGGTCTAGTGTCTAGAATGTTGGTCGAGTCTCTAGATTGAGATGGTCGAATATCTAAAATGACGGCTAAGTGTCCATTCGCTACTCACTTTGTTGAATACCCGTTTGTGTTGTTTCTATTCTACTACACCAGACAACCGTACTCACGCTCTTAACTCCCGATTGTCCTCTGCGATCCTCTGCAGCGTCATCAGCCGCTTTCTCAGCTCTTCATTCTCTCCGCTCAGCCGCGAGATCTTCTCCCGCGCCGCGTCCAGCTCCGGGATTGGCTGCGGCGTGCCGGGCGCCGCCGGCGCTGACGTCACTGGCGCTGACGTCACCGGCGCTGACGTCACCGGCGGCCCGAAGTGCAGGACGCCGCGAGGGTCCCGCGTCATCCGCAGCGAGGTGAGCGACACGTCGAGCGGCTGAGGCGGGGGGGAGGAGATGGAGTGCGTCTGGCGGTCTTCTATTAGGTGGAGCTTCACGTTTTCTATTAGAACCTGAAACATTTAGTTGTTGGATTAGATTGTATCTAAATATAATTACAACGACTCCATGCATTTTCATTCATGTTAGTTATTATAATTGTCCAGCCAAAAGTTGCCTCGAGCCGCCCGTTGTTTTTATTTATACTACTAAATGACGAGACAAGCCGAAGGCCTACCTGATTAAATGTTAAGCGTTAACCTATAACAACTGCAATGCCGCGGTGATCACGTTACCAACGTTGCATTGCATGGCGCCCGTCACTTTGAGACAGAGGTTTACGTCTCATGTGCCCGTAATTTCCCCGGCCCCCTTACCCTTCAAACCGGAACACAGCAATGGAGACATCACTGCTTGGCAGCAGTAATAGGTATGGTGGTAGTACTTCCCCAAATTAACTCTTTCACTAAAAGTTTTACTACTATTAAAATTGTACTTCTGCTTTTAGAAAGGGAGGTTTTAGTCTTACTTAATTTTCAGGGAGTCATCGGTATGGGATGAGTCTTACCTCCAAAGGTATAAGTACCACCACCACTTCGTCTTTCACCAGTTCAGCCAGCACCGAAACTGCGATTTTATTAAGAGGGCCGTTATTTTCAGGGGGTCTTCTGTACGTGATGGGTGAGTCTTACCTCCAAAGGCATAGGAGGCACCACCACCTCGTCTTCCACCAGCTCAGCGAGCGCCAGAGCTGTGCTCATATTGAGAGCCAGGTTCAGGTCGCGGAGTCTTGCCTCCAGCAGTTCCTCGAACGGAGCCAGCCCTGTTGGTTCACCCTGAAACGCGATACAATAAATAAATATACAAATAATTCATTTATTTTCAGATAACACAGATCCATAACATGTTGGTAAAAAATTACTTAGGGCTATATTAGGTACACATAAAAAATATTCTGTCAACATAGTGATGGAGTGTTTGTACATCACTCTATAAAACGTATCGGCTATTACCCTCAGGATGATGTGATGAAGGTATTCTCAATTTTATTTTAATGCTGGTCACTACACGCAGCGCCATCTAGCTTGTGTCATAATGTACATATGACACAAGCTAGATGTAGATGGTTGATAGAATACTTAACTACATTTTTTGTTGTAAATACATACATAGAAAAATAGCTAGAACCGGAATAAATATCTGCAGAACAATTACATACATTTGTCTCGCGGCGATAAATAAAAATAAATAAATACTAAACCACGCCACGGAGGCCGTCGTAAATTGAATAAATAATGTTGTTCCTTTATTACAGCGCCAAATCTAAAATTAAAACCCTTAAAATGAATCTATGAGATCTAAATTTTATTACTGGTTGCCAAGGGGTGCCGGTAGTAAACCATATACATATATGGTATATACAGGTATGTTACCCGTCCTTTGAGGCCCGTGGATGTAAGTGAGGGAGTGTAAGACCCTGCTAAGGGATACCTCGGAATAACTACCCCTCATGGGAGGGCCTGTGTTCAGTAGTGGGTGGACGTTTTACGGCTAAAATGTGGATTACACACAGCGACACTAGCCCCAAAGTAGGCAGAGCTTGTGTTATGGGTACCAGATTACAAACATTTGTGTATGTATTTACATTATATATAAATAAAAAAAAATACAAGTTTACAGGATTAAGATACAGGATTTTCGCTCACTACTTTGCTTCGCTACGGAGTTAGTGAGCGACATCGTAACGACATCTATCGTCAATGGAGACACTCATCAGTCTAGGAAAAATGGTTGATTTCTCTTTTCGTTTTCACTTCTTTTTGTCACGTTGAAGTTTACTTGTTCTAAAGGCTACAAACGTAAGGTCCAACTTACCTTCTCATCTAGCTTCCTCGGTAGCTCCGTCCGTACCAGCCTAGCCGTGACATTGGACGCCTCTCTGGTGGCCAGCTCATCATAATCATCAACATCTGGCTCGGTCCACGCGCGAGCTCGCATCGAGAACTTGTTCTATAGAGGAGGGGGGGATTAGTATTCGTTTAGGTGGGGGTGGTACTAACTAGCGTTTGTGATGAAGAGAAATCAGAACACTTTTTTACTTCTTCAGAACGTTCAGAACACTTCTTTATTATAGAAATATGTGTTAACTTAAAACAATTCAATTATTAACACAGAAAAGATTCCCCGAGGTTAAGACAGAGACTTCGACTTTTGCTAAAGATTAAGCAATTATCAAGTTTCGAAACTTCCAGAAACGTTTAATTCTTACGAACATTTATGTTGTTTATCTTATAATTTTCAAATAAACTTAATTTAATAATTGAAATAAACAACTTCTTACTTAAAGAAATTAAATCTGGCGCAGCCGAAATGGATTTGTGGAACATAGTAACTGGCGCTGCCGGTTGGATTTTGTGTGATATTAAGGAGTGTGTTATGATTACTCTTCATAATGTTTGTATCTAGTTGAGTAGTGTTCCTATTTACATATCATTCATACATGTGACGACAGTGTAATGACATGAGATGAATGACGATGGACGCATGCAACACATTTTACATGCAAGACGAGGATATAGTTAAGCGGTTTTGAACTTTATACTCCTTAGAATACGAAAGCGCGGGTATAATAGTCCCTATAATTTATACTTCCTTTTCCGGTTGAAATATTTTTTTTTATGTTTTATGTCAATATAGACAACATTTTATTAGGAAACCCAGCTATTCCTAAACAGCTAAGCAAACTCCGTCAAGTACTCGTATATATTTACCTCAAAATGTCTTCTGTAAGGTTTACCTGTACCAACCTCATATGGCGTGAGTGCGGCTAAAATGGCATATTATGTAAACACAGGAAGGTAGCAATGAAGCGTTTGCAAAGATGTTTCTTGTCGCTTTATTGTATATTAAATAATTACGTTGAAATGTTTGACAATGGTACTAAAATGTACTAATTTCATGACCCTGTGTAGTTATTTAGAGATGTTCTTGCTGGTATGAATTTCAGTAAAGTTAAAAGAAGAACCGTTCTTCATTTAATATTTAGGCATCATTTCGCAGAGAGAATAAAATATCCTTTAACTTATAAGAAACCTACTTTTATACATTTACTTCAGGTAAATTTAATCATTTATCGACAAATTTATTTATATCGATAAATTTAATTATTTTGACTTTTTAATAAATTCATCCTAAAGACTGCAAATGGCGGGAAATGCTGAACTTCGAGTGCGAATAACATACAATGATAAATTCATTATTATGTGACACAACCAACAAACAATAGGATTTCAAAATAACGGCTAACGCCAGAATACTGAATATGCAGCGACATTCCGAATTTTCTCTGTCAATCTCAGACTAACGTGTTGAGAATGTAACACCTTACTTGTGAGAGTCAGATGGATTTCGTTGCTTGATCTCAAACGGCGATATCTGTCTCGCTGTCACACGTATGGCGTCTCACTCACAACACGACAGAAATGTGTCATGAGACAGTAGTAAATAAAAGAAATCTCGTTGTGCGGAGTATCTGGCCTCAGACATTACAGGGCTCTTCATTTTATAACATGAATGATGATGAGACATTATAACAAATAACAACACAAGGTCAAGTTGCAACAGAAACACCCTCCATCTCATTCACTCACACACAACCCCCCTTGGCTACGCAACCTCTACAAACTAATCGGCAAACATGATAACCACTACGTAAGACGTGGACCGTCCGTAATACCTTGAGACGTTTCTTTTGGACGATAGCCGAGCGGGCGATGATTTGCATAGAGAAAAAAACACATAGACACATATATAGTTAGAGAATAAACGGATGCGATCAGTTCAATTGCAGAGTGCTGTGCAGAGGACAATATTCTGGTTTTACAAATTTACAGTCTATAATTTATAAATTGGAAGATATTCTCTGAAAAACATTATCGTACTTTAACTTATGTATGACCATTTTGGAATATCCTAACAGATGACCAGATCGGATGTATCGTTATCAGTTAGGATAAAAGTAATATAATAAAAGTATGTATCAACAAGCAGTTGATATTCGAGGATTTCTTAGTTATTATTTACTTTAAGTGTTTCATCGCATACATTATGTGACAAATGGCAAGTTATAAAATAAGTGCTAGAACTTATTAAACCCTCGCGGTACGTTAACATCTTAGTTTTAAAGAATGTTTTTTATCGCGTACCTTTTTTATTTTTGTACCTATTATTTATTTTAGCTGTTGGCTCATTCCTTATAATAAATAAAAATAAATAAATATTAGTGATATTAATGTAATACAGGTCATAACTTCCAAGGGAACTAGCATTTTGAATATTGGCCCCTGTGCAGTAGCATCAACTCTGTTATTTAATTTTGTTACAGCAGTTTAGACCTTACGGGGTACGAGATACGATGGCATGTGATGATTTGTGGTCATGCATTTGATGGTACAAGGGGCTTATGGGACTAATCTCCTTATTTATAAACGCTGCTTAGGTTTAAGCATTGCTTCGGTAACGACTTTTTGAATGAATTCACAAAACCGTTACTAAAGTTTTGGTCAAGCAACGTCAGCTTTTATAAGTAAGAGTTAAAGTGTAGGACACTTTAGCATTACCTTTTTAATACGAATTTAAGTCGGTTTAAATGATAATGTCTATTGTTTATTGGTAAACCAAATTCCTTTAAAATTAAATTATTTTATCAATGTACTGGTGAGAATTTCAGCACATACGCTAAAAAATAATACAGCAAGTGTTTTAATGAAACAGGAGATTGTGCTGTCCAGTATTTTTATTTTTAGCAATTAACCCGCTCACTTATGAACGCTGATTACATTAATCAACCGTTAATCAGTGGATTTTTGGCATCCACTGGCATAAATTTATACAAAGGTAAAAAAAACAATTTATTTAGAGTAAGTAAGGTGTTAATCATTAACATAATAGAACACGATCATTATAGTTTTACCCAAGAAAATAGGATATTCAAGTAAGTGACATGTAATATTTGTCTTATTGAGAATACATTATATTAAAAACTAGCTTGTGCGCGCAGCTTCGCATGCGTTGTACCCAGAAAAAAAGTAGTATATGTGTTAATCCTGGTCAACATCTATACGTGTGCAAAATTTCAGCTCAATTCGTAGCCTAGTTTTTGCGTGAAGATGTAACAAACATCCATACAAACTTTCGGCTTTATAATATTAGTGAGATATAAGAAAATAAAGAGGTAATACTACAGCTCCCTTACTTTTATCAGAAATGGGATTGCTTATTATTTGTAAGATATAATCAAACCTGTACTCATATCGATAAAACGTGTCACATGCTGTTAAAATAATTTGTTAGTATAA
The DNA here is from genome assembly GCA_963082625.1 of Pasiphila rectangulata. Classification (NCBI taxonomy): domain Eukaryota; kingdom Metazoa; phylum Arthropoda; class Insecta; order Lepidoptera; family Geometridae; genus Pasiphila; species Pasiphila rectangulata. The sequence continues at coordinate 13,951,428 of OY720253.1, read as the reverse complement.
TTTGTAATTTTTAGTGTTAACACACTCTTAGGTAGAACAGTTCAAGGAAACGAAAAACCTTATGATATGATCTTATCAAGAATTTCGACTCGGCCCGTAAAGGGTTCCGTTGGTTGAACCATTTCCGGCTCAAGTATCAATTTGACCAACGCGAGTGCATACCTACTTTTCATTTCCTTGACATGTGTTAGTACTAAAAAAACGGTGTTGTTAAAAATACATGTTAAAAAAAAGGAAGAGATTACATGTTTTGGATCTATTGGAATATGTTTGTGTGAATTGGAGACACAATTTTATGATTAAGAGTAATATAATAATACTATTAACTTTGAAAAGTAAAAGTCATAAAAATTATGAAAACATTGCGATTGCGATGCGAGTTCTTCAACAATTCAAATCAAATAATATTTATTTCAGCTTTCATATATACATATAATGGCAACATATTACAGCAATATAGAGAGTTAATCAGAAAAATAAAAAGGACACTCAGACACATCTATCTATCAGCCCACATTCAACCACTGCTGGGTATACGCCTCCTCTTTATCTAACATATAAACATAGAAAAGGACAATGCCAAGTGACTATGGCAACTAGGCTCAGTATGATTGGTGTTGAACATCAACCAAGTATGGTACCTTAAATTAAAGCTTGACCCTTGAACCTTCCAAATGTATTTTGCGATAGAACTTGTCCATGTCCAACCATGACACTTGAAAACTTTTATGGTTTTACCAGAGACACTGATTGGTTTGATCGGATGGGTGCGTAGACCATATAAGTGACATTTATGTTCAATATTCATTTACTGAAATTAACGCCTAGGTACACAATCTTATTTAAAATTTAATTTGTTTTAACCCTACTAGTTTTTACGTCTGTAATGTTTGTGGTTGTATGAAGTAGACATTTTTCTTTAATTGTATACCAGTGTTTTACGTAAACCCACATCGCAGTGCCTTCTTCAAATCTACCCTCCTATATCTCCCTACGACCTAGAAGCTCACCTGAAACTCGTCCCAGGGTATAGCGGTACACTCATCGTTCTTCAGGTCATCGGCCGCCAGTCTCAGACAGGACTTGCCTCCTGCGGTCTGATAGACCACGTGGATGTTGTTTAGCCGCCAGGTTGAGGTGGATATCTGATGGGTATGAAGTCAGAGAAAATCAGAGATAAGGCCGCATGAAAGAGACAATTTACGAAATTGTATTCCCGCGACCAGCACCAGAAAAGAAACCCTTCGTGTGAATGTTCACACATTATTTTACAATATTGATTCGCAGCCATAACAACAAATGCTAAATGTTTTGCTAAGAGCTTTACTTACCATATCCCTCCTCTTACAAGAGCTGGTGATGGAATGGTCGCTGGGGGAGGACGATCGTTCCACCACCTCCGCCGCCACTTCTACGGCGATGGAATCTAGACCGCGACCGTGCTCGAATTCTCTGCAATGCGTAAAAACTATGAGGTAAAAAGAGACAAAATTAATTAATTACAGCCTACAAGATGGCGCTAGTTTTATTTTTCAATTAGTAAACACAATTGACAGTGACATGACTATTGTTATATCTAAATGAACAACAACTATTTCGTACAAATCCGCTAACCTATATCTAATAAGCGCTTGAGAAAACACACATATTTTTTTGAGCATTTTTTCAAAAAAATGTAAATAAAATGTAAATCCAGCGTACGAAAGTCGTAGACGTAGGTATGCGGATCGCAAGCTTGAAATGGAGATGGGCAGGGCATGTTGCCACGCGAGACGACAGCCGGTGGACCAAGGCGGTAACAGAGTGGTTTCCGATGGAAGCGAGACGGCCCCGAGGCAGACCACCTGCCAGATGGGCGGACGATCTGGCCAGAGTTGCCGGACGACAGTGGATGAGACTTGCACAGGACCGTTTACGTTGGCGTGCTGAAGAGGAGGCCTATACCCAGCAGTGGGTGTCAACGGGCTGATATGATGATAATGGTGATGATGATTATTTCTAAATATTTTTTACTAAAAATTTGTTGTTCATTTAGATATTATAATGGATTTCCGCAAAGTTACGCCTGACTCAATTATGGACTATTGTTACATCGCTTACTCCGCGGGCTACATCCATCTATTAAGTTCTGCAGTAAATCCTTTCTTTCTTATTTACTGAAAACGATCTTAAAATTATATCCTTAGAAGCAGAAGCATTCATTCATAAATACTTTTGAATAATAAAAAATACTCTTGGTAACACCCAGAGACACGGAACAGCATCATACAAACATTTGTTTCGCGTCTAAAGTCAATGCTTCTTTTACGGCTTTTTGTGTTTGGTTTAATACAATTCTGCCAGTGTAATGTAACGTAATATTTTCGTAAAAGGTTAATTAATTGTAAAGCGGTCATTTATTAATTGCAAACTTTGAATCAAGTGTGAGATTGTGTACAAAATCGTAATTGGTGTCAAACAGTGATAAATTGATATACGAGTAAAATTGTGAATTACCCATGAAATTAACGTATAAAAGTGAGTTTTGTATTAGTGACAGAGCTCTTATTATTAGCGAGATAATTAGCAATAAGTGATTCACTACTGTCGATTAAATTAAACACAAGAATAGGCAACTTTACAAGATGTGAAAATCAAAATTCTGTTTAGTCCGCCTTTGCAAAATTAATAGACGCTTAGTTTTGGCTTTTTCAAGTTACTCAACAATTAAGTATTGATATGGCGAAGCGTGCTCGTGACGTCAGAGTATAGTCGCAAACTGTACCGAAATACCGCGTGACGTCACGCGCCATTTCGACATAATTTGATGAGCTCTGTGGCGCAGCGGGCGAAGGTCCGCCTGCGACGCAAGAGGTTGTGGGTTCGATTCCCGCCTCGGGACAAATGTCTGTACGATCTGCAGATATTTGTTCAGGGTGTTCTAGATGTTTTTCTATATATAATAAGAATATGTATCTATGTAGTAAAATGTATTAAGTATATCAGTCATCTAGTACCCATAACACAAGCTCTGCTTAGCTTGGGGCTAGATGATGCTTCTATATATAATAAAAATATGTAACTATGTAGTAAAATGTATTAAGTATATCAGTCATCTAGTACCCATAACACAAGCTCTGCTTAGCTTGGGGCTAGATGATGCTGTGTGAATTGTCCAGCATTATTTATTTATTATAATGCATCGGCGTTATTATTGGATTACGTTAAAAAGAAAAAATATGTGCCCCATAGCTTTTGTAAATCTACATAACGGACTAAACTTAAAATTTTGTTAAGTAGCCTTTTAGTGGCATTTACGTAGGGCGGCCTACACCCAGCAGTGGGTACCTATGGCCTGTGGATGATGATGATGACTCTATTATAGCAAGAAAGTACACAGCAAGCTTCTAACTAGCGTAGACTACACAAGAAAAAAAAATAACCACAACTTTATTTAGTTTAAAGCCGAATTTCATCTATACTCTAGCAAAACTCAAGATGCAATATTTACTAACATTGCACTGACAGTTGAATCAGCTGATATCAGGGGTGAAAACATTTTTTCGGCTGTGCTATTTATATATATACATATGTATATATATTTAGATAAATATTGAATATAAAATAATATTATTTGCTGTCAAATTAATTAATTATCATCATCATCATCAGTTTTATCATTACCTATAGAGTTGAAGCTGCTACTAGCTAAAGAAGATTATATAAGACCAAATAGAAATTTTAACTAACATTTATTATGTTAATAGCCTGTTTCATACAAGTGTCTCTCTTCTGGGACATTTAAAGTAGGTACATATATGTAAATAAAGTATATACATTATTACCATTACTTATCATCATGCTTAATTAATTAGTGTCCTAAAATAACTCTTTTTGGAACAATTAATTAATTAAGCATGACTCTATCTGGCAGTGATAATGATTATTTAATCATCATCACTGTCAGATTCTGAGCAACTTGATGTTTCTCCGGAGACCTGGATGATGAATTCATCAATTACATTATCTGTTATACCATCCAGGTCTCTCATTTTGTTCTCTTCATTTATAACAATGGCCTATGCATTTTTGCCATGCTGCAGGTGTTATCAAATTTATTGATTCTTGTAATAATTTTTTTAATTCATGCATCTTAAATGTTTTCTTTTTATCTTCAACATAGCCTTTGACCTGCCCCCATATCATTTCTATTGGGATTAATTCACAGTTGTAGGGGGGCAAACACAAGACTTCAATCTTTTTTTCTTTTGCGTATGTGTCTGTAGCATAGGCCATTTAATTATGCTTCATTGGTGCAATCAAATCGATAAGCTCCCTTTTTATCATAGTGGCCTGAAACGAGATACCCTTGCTTGTTAACCAATCTTGGATTTCGGCTTTTTTCCACTGCATGTTTGGTACTCGTTCCAGGCGACGACGAGAGTGATAGGGAGCATTATCCATCACAATAACTGATTCCGGCTCGATTAATTCATTTATTCTCTTTAACCAGTTTTCAAATACATCTGCATTCATTTCTTTATGATAATCTCCATCTCCACTTTTGCTTTCGAATATTAGTTCCCCGCCATTCAAAAACCCGTTTTTATTGCCTTGAAAACTAAATATGAATTTATTGTTGCTCTTTCTATGAGTAATGTTGTAGTGTATTCTGAATCCCGAATCATAGCCAATAAATATCCAACTGTTTGCGACCCAGGAAGTCAAAACCAAAGTTCGTTATGGTTGGCACTGTTAGGAACACAAAAAATCTCTGTGGATTTTAATCTTTGTTTTTGATCACCAAATGAAGATTTGTAAATTGAAAAAGTTAGATTTTCCATAGAAATGACGTAACTATTGAAAATTGTAACAAATCTTGTAGAATTTATTGGTAAAATCATCTAATTAAGTCATGACTCCATAAGTTTCGAGGCGCAACCCTAAAAATCAGCTGATTTCCAATGTTAGTAAATATTGCATCTTGAGTTTGGCTAGAGTATAGATTGAATGTATTTTCCGCTTGCTATCGAATCCTCGGATCTAGTCGTGGGGATTTTTAATAAAAACAAAATTATAATTATTCTAATTATAATTGACACTAGACGTCCCCCATCCCCAAACTTAATAAATTAGGCCAGGTGCGTGTCAGGGCCAGGCGCTGTGCAGGGAAACCCTACACCCGAAAGAAGTACCCCAAGACCTGTTGTTAGAAGCTGGTGTATGTTTTTTAGGTTTTCCAATACATTATTAACACATATTTAACCGGGTATTTATCGCGTTATTTACCTTTATTATTGTCCGACGTTTCGACATACATATATAAATAAAGATAAATAACGCGATAAATACCCGGTTAAACATGTGTTAATAATGTGTCGTGATCGCGAAAGTTTAAAACAGGCTATAACCAAAACATATTAACAGGTATTAATTGAGTTTCTAAACTACAGTAATACCCCGCTTTACGCGACCCCGTTATGCGCGGTTTCACTATAACGCGAATTTCAAATTTCAATTAAAAATGCTCTTTCAAAAATTTATTCAGGTTTGGACATATTGCAGAGTATAGACAATAATGATGACCGTGCCTTGACCGTGTGTCAAACAATTAAAAACAGTGTTGGGTGTTATAAACGTATTTTACAAGAACGTAAAAAAAACGCTACCGAAAAGACAATAGATGTATTTTTCCGTAAAAAATAATTAATAGTATGTATGTATTGCATAAAGTGTTCTTAGAATTAAAGTGATTGATTAAAATGATTCGTATTTTTTTGTATTGAATTTTGACTATGTTTAATCATAAACCTCGATATACGCGAATTTTAGTTAACGCGATTTTTTCCGGAACGTATCGCTCGCGTAAAGCGGGGTATTACTGTACATGATGATTTTTTTCAGAATTTTAAAGCTCTTGATTTTAGTGTCGGGTAAGGACGCTCAAAATATTTAAAACTCCAATATTTTATAAACGGAACCCTAAATCGAAGGGTTCCTTGTACTAAGGAACCCTAAAAATTAACACGTGATATACGAGACCCTGTATAGACAATTTCGTATCAGACTATGCTTGATTTTGGCGTTGAACGGGTGGAAAGCAACAAGCAATGTTGTATCTGCTTGTACTCGTTGGTTTTGCCACTAAACTGGGTGGAAGCAATGTAATTTCTCAGTGAATAGCATAGCACATAATCATATTAGCCAACATACAAACAACATTGTGATCATAGAGGACTCACTTCTCGTCTTGCCAGGCGCATGCGTATTCATTGCTGTGCTCAGCCAGCATCGGCATGAAAGCCCTTGAACATACAAACTAGGCATTCACTCACCAATAAAGGGAAGGGATTTAAAACGAAATGAGAAGACTCAAAATGTAGTGCCTTCAGTCGTTAACGTTCACTTCGACTTTGGTAGAAGTTTATATATATTATATATTCTTATGATACACTGGGAGTTTTTGTAAGACACTTAAAAATGAATTGATTTATTCCAATCTATTGGACCCACAACATATTATAAAATTAATTATTCCAGGCAGAAACTATGATAAAGGCTCAAATAAATAATATAATATAAAAATTGAGTGGCGTGTAAATACATAAGAACAGAAGACCTCAGGGTATTAATGTTAGCGCTATTTAAAGAACAACATTGAATATTTAGGAACTGAACTACCAATAGGCCAGGTACTGTCAGGGTGTGAAAATCAAATTCTATTTAGTCCAACATTTAGATAATACAACAATAATAGACACGTATTTTTACCATTAAATTAGTAAAACCATACTCAAATAAAACGCATTGAAGGTGTGAGGGCTCGTGACGTCAGACCATAGTTATAAACTGTACCGAAACATGTAGGCGCGTGACGTCACGCTACATTTCGGCACAGCGCATCGGGTAAATACATGTCCAGTAGTTTTTGTTAATCTACAAAACGGACTAAACATTTTATTTAAATGAATCTATGTAGAGCATGCAACAAAACATATTTCTGTCCTTTACTTACGTAAAAATATGTTTTGTTGTGATCTGCGTCTATCACAATGTTTAACATATTAGCTTGTTTATAAGGGCAGGGAAATATTGTCGATTACAATAATAACCAAAATACGGTGTTATTTGACGTTCAGGGGGCCTACTTTTGAATGCAAATCGCGATGAATCGAAATCATCACCATGCCCAACTATTATGGCCATTAGGATTGCCATTCTGACGATAATATCGTAATCGTTTTCTAGAGTAGGCGCCCATACCAGTCGCTCCTCACGTCGGTCGTCTCGTGTTAGCGCTGTCTCTCGACGTCGCTAGAGAGTTGTATACCTGAAGGCGACGTCGGCGTCGTCAGGCGACTCGGCCGCCAGCCCTACCACGACGTATCTCTCGGAGTCGGAGCTGGCCGTGGAAGCTGCGTCGCTCCTGGAGTCGTCTCGCGTTAGCGCGCTGTCTCTCGACGTCGCTAGAGAGTTGTATACCTGAAGGCGACGTCGGCGTCATCGGGCGACTCGGCCGCCAGCCCTACCACGACGTATCTCTCGGAGTCGGAGCTGGCCGTGGAAGCTGCGTCGCTCCTGGAGTCGTCTCGCGTTAGCGCGCTGTCTCTCGACGTCGCTAGAGAGTTGTATACCTGAAGGCGACGTCGGCGTCATCGGGCGACTCGGCCGCCAGCCCTACCACGACGTATCTCTCGGAGTCGGAGCTGGCCGTGGAAGCTGCGTCGCTCCTGGAGTCGTCTCGCGTTAGCGCGCTGTCTATTGACGTCACTAGGGAGTTGAAACCGCGGCGCATTGACGAGAAACCTAAAAATATGTATTGGCTATATTTTTTATCACAAAAACACTCAAATTTAATCACTAAGTAATAACCCCCTCACAAAAACTAGGCTACGTTTTGGTCGTGTTGCAACAACGCACGAGCCGAGCGTGCATAGAGAGCGTGCCGCGTTAGCAGCCGGCGAAGTGCCAGCTCTACTATTTTAGGGACATATGTATATTTATTAGGTAACTGATAAAATCATCTTCTCTCTCTCTCAGCCCGGAATCACCCACTGCTGGGTATAGGTCTCCCTTATTTCTTGCCAGACTCCTCTGTCCTGTGCCCTTCGCATCCAGGTGTGCCCATCGATGTTTATAATGTCGTCGACCCAGTGCGCTTCCGAACGACCACAACTTCTTTAGCTTGACCTCGACCACCACTTATTATACCAAAAAAATTTCCCCTTACCTCCAAAACTGCCGATAACAGGGCTCGGTGGTTGCTGGTACTCGATGGGGATGGGAGGCGGCGCGTAGGCCTCCACAGATGTCGCTAGGACTCCGCTGTCACGGTCAAGCAGAGAGGGCGCCATTGTAGCTTCCGAGCCTACGAATACCAACACAATTTCATACAATGTTTCGGCTTATTCTACGAATTCCCCATATCATCATTTCGGCCGTAATACGTCCACTACTGAACACAGGCCTCCCTCCCTCATGGATCTCCATGAGGGGTAGTTGTCATACTCACCACGCTTGGCAGGCGGGTTGGCGAGCGCAGTATGGATGTTGATACACGGGAAGACGCTGCTGCCCATCTTCAGGAGGTATCCCTTAGCAGGCTCTTACCGCATCCACGGGCATGAGAGGAGTTCCACTGCCATGTAAATTATTATTTATTTATTTCGTCGTATACATGTAAATTATTTTTAATAATATTTATAATGTAAGGTAACTAACCCATCTTCATGTCCTGAAGACTGGAGGAGTCGAGAGGCACGCTGTCCAGGTCCCGCGAGGACTCCTGGCCGGGACAGCTGGACGGCAGCACGAAGGTCAGCTCCACTGCTGGGACCACGACGCCGCACACTATGGACCTGCAAATATGGAGAGAGGGGTAATAAAAATAAAGCTTTATTTTCTTTACATAGTATTTAGGGGGCGAAGCCCCCTAATATGCATAGCGCTGTCCGTTTGTCTGTGTATGAGACGATTACAACCGAATGTGTTGACCGATTTACATGAAACCTTTTTTGTTAGCATCGTCTTAATGAGAGAAGGGTACTGATTGATTTAGGTCACAGGGACCGGAGTTATTGTGACCTCAAAAGGTCACCAAAAAAATAAGACTACAAATGACCGAAAACGTCCAAAAACACAAAAATGCAATTTTTGACCTTTTTGAGGCCTTCGCCCCTTTTCCTGGTACCAATGCTTGTAGAATGTATCTTAAGACTTAGTTTCCATTGAATTAATTGTTATTTTGACTGAACTTTCGAAAATTTTTACTGTAGAGTTTTCCATGTAAGGACCTTACTTTCAGTACCGCGGACCACACACCCGTACTGTAGCCGCCACACGAGCGCATGAAAATAAATCCGCGTGGATTCAGCTGTCTGAACTAGCTCTATGCCTGATTTCCTAGGAATAGATAACTTTGAGGTCACAACAAACCCTTCTTCGGCATCAGACTGACTTGCAGCGTCATGCACGAGCCGCTCCAGCATCCCGAGATCCTCTTCACCTGTCGCAGGAGTGAAGTGTCTGGTAGCGGTTGAGCTGGAGACCAGCTAGACGGCAGGTCCGCATTTAGACTATTTAAGAGCTAGGCACAACATAGTGGAATCCGCGCGCGAAAGTTTCGGTTTCGTTTCAGTTTCGGTTTAGATTTCGGTTTCAGTTTCGATTTCAGTTTCCATAAAACTGTGGTGTGTCAAAAGGTTCTGTCTCGGCAATAGTTGCAACACTGGTATTCTGACAAAACCTTTTGAGTACCGCAAGAGAACATATAAAAATAAATACGAATAAAACAGATATGTCAATGCAGACATTGAAAATGTTGAAAAATAATTTTGCAGTCATAACTAACCCTACTTCAGCATCAGGCTGCCTCGCAGCGTCATGCGCGAGCCATTCCAGCATCTCCGAGATCCTCTCCACCTGCCGCAGGAGGAAGAGCATCTGGTAGTGGTTGAGCTGGAGGCCAGCTAGGCCGCACGTTCGGCTCAGCACGAAGATACGGGAGAAACCTTCCTCGAAGCACAGCTGGGAACAAAACATGCTATGTTTATATTGTACTACAGTTTAAGCTTACCCTAAAACTTTAGCTAAAGATGGCTGCTGGAAGAACTGCTGCGACTCTTATCATGAGATCATGTCGCCATACTCACCACGTTTGGCAGGTACGTTGGCGAGCGCAGTACGAAATATTATTATTGATAGATGGAGATATCCCTTGGCAGATTCTCTGCATCCACGGGCAAGGGGCGACATTACACTGCCGAGATGGTTAGATTAAGTTTGAAATATGGTTTTTTTTTGTCATCAATTCAGGTCCTCACGATATTTTTCTAAATGTTAGAGGAGCTACTTCCAACTAATATCCTTAAAATTTTTACTTATATAAAAAATATGTTAACCGTACGATTGTACAACGAAACTACTGAATTGAATGCAACTTACAGCAAACTACGAAAGTGTAACCTGGAAATGTTCCGTCAGCACCTAAGTCTGTTTATTCGCAATGATTTTGATTTCAACCAAAAGACGTGACTAAACCTCTCGCCGTGTACAGGCAGTGATAAGCATTTAGAGTGGTGACAAGCCTTACTCCTAGACTACAACACTGAGCAGTGAGCGAAGCCGCATGCAATAGCGGCGCCGGTTTGTATAATAGTTAGGCGTACGCGCCAGATGGCTCGGTTCTCACATTCTACGCCATCTTCATGCTTTTCGGACCGAAGTTAGAAGCAGCGAGGCGGGAGAGGGTTTCATCACTCAAATTACCTTACATCAAAAGACTTAAATGTTATCCCCGCTTTCCGCAGTCGCATACCTCAGGTGGTGATTAGTGCATACCCAGGCAGTAAGCGGAGTCGCATCCAACAGTGGCGCCGGCTTGTAACCGCGCTCGCCAGATAGCTTGGTTCTCACATGCTACGCCATCAACGCTTTTCAGACCGAAGTTAAAAGCAGCGTGGCGGGAGAAGGTTCCAACAGTCGTTAACTGCTATTGACTTTTCAGTTACCATAAAGACCTATGGTATTCCCGCTATACCTAGTCGCGTCATGCCCTAGTTCCCTCAGGTGCCGGTCAGTGCATACCCAGGCAGTGAGCGGAGTCGCATCCAGCAGCGGCGCCGGCTTGTAGTTGGTGGCGCGCGCGCCCACAAAGTCGCACCACAGCGGCTCCGCGCGCGCGCACCAGACGGCGCGGTTCTCGCGCCAGAGCAGCTCCGGAGTGGCCGCCGCGCCGCGCTCCACGTCGTCTAGATCTAGGGACGAGTGCCGGTCAGTGCATACCCAGGCAGTGAGCGGAGTCGCATCCAGCAGCGGCGCCGGCTTGTAGTTGGTGGCGCGCGCGCCCACAAAGTCGCACCACAGCGGCTCCGCGCGCGCGCACCAGACGGCGCGGTTCTCGCGCCAGAGCAGCTCCGGAGTGGCCGCCGCGCCGCGCTCCACGTCGTCTAGATCTAGGGACGAGTGCCGGTCAGTGCATACCCAGGCAGTGAGCGGAGTCGCATCCAGCAGCGGCGCCGGCTTGTAGTTGGTGGCGCGCGCGCCCACAAAGTCGCACCACAGCGGCTCCGCGCGCGCGCACCAGACGGCGCGGTTCTCGCGCCAGAGCAGCTCCGGAGTGGCCGCCGCGCCGCGCTCCACGTCGTCTAGATCTAGGGACGAGTGCCGGTCAGTGCATACCCAGGCAGTGAGCGGAGTCGCATCCAGCAGCGGCGCCGGCTTGTAGTTGGTGGCGCGCGCGCCCACAAAGTCGCACCACAGCGGCTCCGCGCGCGCGCACCAGACGGCGCGGTTCTCGCGCCAGAGCAGCTCCGGAGTGGCCGCCGCGCCGCGCTCCACGTCGTCTAGATCTAGGGACGAGTGCCGGTCAGTGCATTTATACAGGAAGCCGGAAACAGAGCGAGGCATTTATAGGCTGTGCGGAAAGAAACCCGATATAATATTTCAGGGCGCGGTGTTAAATTAACGCGTTTGTTACGTTGAGAATCGACTGTAACATCTTGATATTTTAAAACTGTTATATGCAATATTTACGGGATATTTACCATATTTGAGTTTCCAGATACTTCGACGCTATATTGTTAAGAACCATGATAGTGTCAAAGTTATTTTAAAACTGTATTAGAAATACTAGCTGACCCGGTGCCCACTTCGTTGGGCGGTAATTTAAAGCCTATGAAACTCACTAATACTGTGGCTTTCTATTAGTAAAAGAATTTTGAAAATCGGTTCAGTAGATCCAGAGATTACCCCCTACAAACTCACAAACTTTACCTCTTCATAATATTAGTATAGATAAATATAATGTTTTCAAATTCTGCCTTTATAATTTTATGCCACAACGGTTCTCTTTCCGCACATATTCCCTAGTCATCTATTGCAATCGAGTCAGGAGGCCAATTCTCGTGAATACAGTACGGGTAAGGCAAAAGTATATAGCAATATGTTAGGTCTCCGATCAAAAACATCTCTTTGTTAACAACCTTCCCAAGTAAAAACAACTAATAGCCAGTCACGACTGTTCTATACCAGTCGATGCAACAACATCGGTGTGCAATAGACGTTTGTCTATCATGAGATCACGAGAATGATAAAGTTTGTTTTAATAGAGATATTGATAATTTTTGGTAAATTTACTAGATTTTGAGCGTTTATGCAGAGTATTTGCCCCTAGCAGGGCTAGCATGGCCGGAGATATTTTATTCACGGGGAGAGGACAAAATACTTTTCGCCTCTGTCAATTTTGTCCACCCTCCGAGCATGGCGACATGGGTGGATAAATTATTCACGGTGGACAAAACAGGGGAAACGCTTGTCCCCGAAATTATAGACGGAGGGTGAGTATTCACGTCTAATGTCAAAAAGTAATATAATTCTCTTTCCCCCTGTAGCCGTGCTTTGGCAGGTGGATAAAATAATTTTATCCCTTGACAGTGGAAATAACCGGTGGACAAAAGTTTTATCCCCAGCCCATGCTAGCCCTGCAGGACGGATAATGGAGTTGCAATAGCAAGCTATGGACCTAGTTTTGGGCACTTGTCGACACGATTCGTAGCGCTGTGTGTAACGTCACAGATGACCCCCTACAGCCGTATGCAACGTGCCCTAGATAGACGCCCTTAGTCTCGATTGACATGTCTTTCATGTACAGTCAGATAAAAATATGTCCGCAGAGATATCTTTAAATGTAGGAATAAAGGAAGCTTGTACCCTTAAGTGGGCTTTTCCGGGTTGAAATAACAATGATAATTATATATATTACATAATCACTGTCTGTCGTCTCTGTAACCGACTGTAATTGCAAGTTATATACAGTTTAGTGAGATATGATAAGAATATATGATTGTGAGTTCTTAATTTTACTTCCGTATTATCATTTCAGTTGAATAAATAATGCTGGACAATTCACACAAAATCATCTAGCGCCAAGCAGAAGCAGAGCTTGTGTTTTGGGTAGTAGATGACTGATATACATAGGCATACACATACAATATAGATATATATTTTATATTATACATAGAAACACATCCATAACACCCTGAACAAATATCTGCAGATCGTACAGACATTTGTCCCGAGGCGGGAATCGGACCGCAACCTCTTGCGTCGCAGGCGGATCTTCGCCCGCTGCGCCACAGAGGTCATCAAATAAAAAGAAGGTCTCCAGTATGATTGCAACAGAACATACAATCACCAGTTGTATAAACTGCATTTTGATGAAGCCATTATAGCAAGTATCATTGATATAATACTCAAAATAGAATTATTGCTGACGGGATCACCAGCTCTATCCATGTTGCTTACGTAATATTAAATGGTCCCAGGATACTTATTCTTGTGGGGGTAACTAGATCTGCACTGACGTCCCGCATGGGGGTGTATTGTGCATTGTCCCCCGTGATGCTAGCCCGACCCTAGCCAGCCCAACTCCTTAAAGTACCGGAGAAGGACTGGGCCGCTGGCAGCATTCCCTGAGCATACCCGAAGGATATGCAGATGTTGTAGAAGAAGGGCATGACTCTATGAGTTTCCCAGGAGGTATCAGGTATGAGGTCCCAGAATACGGATCTTAATACAATTGCAATAAAACTCACTATCAGCATGTAGTATGAACTGCTCATTGATGGGGTCAACGTCCTCAGGCGAGCACGGAAACTGGCCCCTAGATGGCGCTGACCGTCGCAACGCTGATATTATTGAGGCTAAGTCCGCTCGGGTGCCTGCTGTGTCTGTAAAGAACATTAGAGTGTCCTCATTAGTTGTCACAGTTAGATCGCCTGCCGTTACTACAGGAGTAATAGTATGTTACTATGATATCTGTCAGATTTGTAAATCAAGGTACCAAATTCTAAGCAAATGAAGCCCAAACTACAGTCGCTGTAGTATAGTTTACTGCGTATTTTAGTACCAAACTATCCGCTAGAGGCGCTGTACAAGTTTTCATAATTTTTTTTAACTATAGTCGCTAGCGAGTATAGACTGTGAAAACTCATGGTAGACCTACAGGTTTTAGGATAAAAAGTATGTGCAATTGTTGGTTATTTCCATGGTCCAAGATTTGGTCTTGCCAAATATAAATAATGATTTGGTTAATCTTTTGTTCTAGAATGTTTATTACAAGCTTGCCGTGGGGTGCGGGCAGTAGAATGTTGCCTCTCATCTCTTGCCCGTGGATGCAGTAAGAATCTGCTAAGGGATATCTCCGGAAGATGGGCAGCAGCGTCTTTCCGTGTACCAACACCATGTACTGCGCGCCAACCCGCCTGCCAAGCGTGGTGGGTATGGCAACCACCCCTCATGACCAGAACTTGGCCATGATGAGGGAGGCCTTTGTCCAGCAGCTGACGGCCTGCGGCTGAGATGAATATAAGTTAAACATTCATATTTAGCTTCACAAATATTCTGCTTTATATGCGTTGTAAAAAAATATCGCACTATTATGTAATCATAACAATAATGTGTATACTTACTCGTTCTAGGCGATTCTCTAACATTGGTGAGCGTCGCACGCGCAGTACAAATATGCAATTCTTTCGGCCGGTCCCTTTGCTGTGACACGTGTTCTGGACCGGCTTCTAAGACGACCTGGAATTAATACAATATAATTAACATTTCCATGACATGCTTATACACCAAATTGCGCGTTTGGCCTTTACTATTGATGTACATTTCCTAGATCTTACTTGCCTGAAGCATAAGGATTGAGATAGATCTGTATATACCTACTCAAACGTCAAAGTCAGACATAACGACTATAAATCAATAAATAATGCTGAACAACTCACACATCATCTAGCCCCAAGCTAAGCAGAGCTTGCAGCTTTTTTATTATAATAGAAAAACATTCAGAACACCCCGAATGAAATATCTGCAGATCGTACAGACATTTGTCTTGAGGCGAGAATCGAACCCGCAACCTCTCGTCGTCTATGGCACACTATGTGTCTGCATAGTCGTTTTAGTCCGACAGAGCCCTGGCGCTCCGTTAATCTGCCGTCATTTGTTCAGTCTGTTATACTTCGACTGCTGTTAACTTTCAATGTCCTTTATCTCGTTCGCATACTTGTGTCACCATAGGCATGATACCTCGTGTGTTCATAAGTCTTGAGACACAGTAAAACTAAAATATTTTTGGAGCTAAGTTGAGTATTCATTTATTGGATATTAAAATTAAAACTACTGACATCTAGATCTGTATTTAAAAATAAATCATTCAAAATGGCCGCCTTTCCATTCAATGCAGGCCTTCAAACGCGTGCGCCATTCATCTATGGCCTCGGCTGCGGCGGTTTGCGTGGCGCGCGCCACGTGAGGCAGGAAGGCGCCGAGCCACACCCAGCTGGCTACGTCAACTGACACGCGCACTGGACTGAGCTGCACATAGAGTTTGTTAACACACTTACCTTAGGCATGATAGCCTCGCAGCGCACGTCCATGTAAGGCGCTGTGTCCGACGCCTCAGCGGCGGCGGTTTGCGTGGCGCGCGCCACGTGAGGCAGGAAGGCGCCGAGCCACACGCAGCTGGCTACGTCAACTGACACGCGCACTGGACTGAGCTGCACATAGAGTTTGTTAACACACTCACCTTAGGCATGATAGCCTCGCAGCGCACGTCCATGTAAGGCGCTGTGTCCGACGCCTCGGCTGCGGCGGTTTGCGTGGCGCGCGCCACGTGAGGCAGGAAGGCGCCGAGCCACACGCAGCTGGCTACGTCAACTGACACGCGCACTGGACTGAGCTGCACATAGAGTTTGTTAACACACTCACCTTAGGCATGATAGCCTCGCAGCGCACGTCCATGTAAGGCGCTGTGTCCGACGCCTCGGCTGCGGCGGTTTGCGTGGCGCGCGCCACGTGAGGCAGGAAGGCGCCGAGCCACACGCAGCTGGCTACGTCAACTGACACGCGCACTGGACTGAGCTGCACATAGAGTTTGTTAACACACTCACCTTAGGCATGATAGCCTCGCAGCGCACGTCCATGTAAGGCGCTGTGTCCGACGCCTCGGCTGCGGCGGTTTGCGTGGCGCGCGCCACGTGAGGCAGGAAGGCGCCGAGCCACACGCAGCTGGCTACGTCAACTGACACGCGCACTGGACTGAGCTGCACATAGAGTTTGGGCGCGGGGACTGGAAGGAAAGAAGAGGTCAAAACTTAGATACAACGCTGCAGCAGAGAAAATGTCGACGACCTGTTGTTCCATATGGCCTTTCCTTATACAGCGTCAGCAACTGGTATTATGCTGTACGAAACGCTGCAGTGCCTGAGACATTGTTAGGTGGATTTAGCTTAGTCATATTAATCAGAGGAAAGAACTGGTCAATACGTTTGAAGCTGACTAAGCCGCGGCTTTCCTGTACCACTCGATCAATATGGCTTGTTCCATTCAGGTTATGTCGATAGAGAAGATATTGACGACCTGTTCCTGTAGTTTTTGTTTTCATATCATCATCCCTTACTTAAGAGACATCAATTCTCTAGTTACCGCTCTAGCGTACCAGGACAGGAGATTTCGCCTGGTGAGCCACCAAAAACATGAGCTCGCCACGGCATATATCCACCAGCAAAGTCATAATCCTAGTTCATAGTCGATGACGCTTTTTATACCTATGAAACCACCTAAACGTCGTTATTACCCTCAGCTTGTACCGAAATATCACCAGCTAAAATCGTCCTCTTGTACAGTCAAGGTCAAAGATATATATGCAAGTAATGTTGTAAAAATAAAGTAATCATAAAAAATTCAAAAGATATGTACTCCTCCAAATACTAATAAATATGCAAACTGCAATGGCCACATAAATATGTATAAGGCAAGTTCAAAAACTTGTATGCAATCAAAATTACATAATAAGTATCCTGCAAATGATGCAAAATATTGTAGTCATATTATGTCATTAAAGATAGATTCAGTAACTGCTACGAAAATATGTATACGAAATATAAATCAGCAAAAATCAACTTGACGGTCTTGTCACACGAAACAAATTGGAATAGAATGTTTTGACAATTCACGAAAACAGTGCAGACTTGTCATTGCATATGTTTGTCTCATGTTTTGACCTGTCACGACGTTATTGGCGTGACGTCATACTAAACATGAACTATGTGCACCTACATACTTCATTCGCTTTATTCTCGTATAACGTGGTTTCGACCGTTATTGAAGGGTGGCCAGTCAATAACACCTTAAACTGAAAATGAATTCTGTACGTGAATAGATTGTATTATTAGTATGATGGGGCCAGTTATGAAAGGTGGCCAGTAATTGGCGATTTACCCTATTTTCTGTTTTTTTACGTATTTTTAATAAAAGGCAAATATTTTATTAAAATAACTGTAATAAATAACTAAAAAAAGTAGCTCCTTAAGTGGAAAATAATAATTCTAATATTTGTCCTCCATTTTGAAACAAAAATTACTCAATAGCGAGTATATCCTCCGTCAGCTTCAATAACCGCGTCTAGTCGGTCTTTCATATAGTTTACCATGTTTAAACATATATCCTGTACCTATAAACAAATCCCAAATCTCCTTTGCGTGATTTCTTAAATTTTCAGTGGTTCTCACAACTGAAGAGTCCCAGTTTTGAACCATAAGGCCCCACAAGTTTTCAATTGGGTTTATATCTGGACTGTTTGGGGGCATCTTTATTAAATGAAGGTCCTCATGCTAGTTAATCCACTGCTGCACTAGTGCATAGATACTAGTGATACTAGTATCGCATTATGTATGGACGAATTTGATATGTCAATTTCCAAAGTATGTATGACCTGTTGGAAGGAGTACCTGATCTAATATGTCTATATACCCGCATCTTTGCTTCCATATATAAACTGTTTTTCTCTGAAATGGAAAATTATTCGTATTATTTATGACGAAGTATTCTAAAGCTAAAAGAAAGTGACATTTTCGGCGGTAAGTTCTAGTTACTTACATAACATTTTTCTTACCGTGATGCCCAATTCGTCAGCTATATCAGACACGGATACACTCCTCGCATAAGGCAACAATCCTGTGTTTTAAATGATCGCTAATGCGATACATTTTCACCTACACAATGATACGGGAAGTCAAATGAAATTAAAAATTCAAAAGTGACACATTATAGTGTATATATATATTTTTGAACTTTATGGTGTATCTAAGTTTATGGTTAAATAAATGAGGACATATTATTGCAACTGTTGTTTACATAGTTATCTCTCAAAGTATGTAAACAAATTTAGGTACATTTTTATTTTGCCGAATTTATGACCATTCAGATGACTACGCTTTTTGTCACTCTGTGGTGTATACATATTTTTGACCTTGACTGTACCAGGAAAATAGACATTGCCAGAAACATACAACAATGACCTTCTATGCGCTTACTGAAATCTGTGGTTACCTTCTTTGTGCCCCTAAATCATATAGTAAGTATAGTCTCCACGCACCAGGGAAGCAGACGTCGCCAGGATAGTAGAAGAAGGTGAGCTCCGCGTGCAGCAGGCCGGCGTCGCCCGGCAGGGTCGCCTTCTCCGCGCTGACGAGCGGCCGCGGCGCCTCCCGCGACTTAGACCCTGTCGCTACCTGAATATACAAATATAAGTACTGAACATTCTAAACGAAAATTTTATGTTTTCGAACTTTTAGGACATATTTACACATATCACAATACACCCTATATAATGTGGATAGGCAGTCTGTAATAATCTTACCGAGCGAATTTGTGTTTGAGCTGTTTCCTAGTGCGCCCTTACAGTATCTACCTACAGCAGTGCACGTGCGGCCGTGAACAGACGTCCTTTGCGCGAGCTAATGTATGTAAGAAAAACATATATAATAATTACCTTATAAACCGTGAAGTCATCTATCCTAAGTACAAGACACGTCGTCATAAGCTTGCCTAGCTGCTGCAGTATCCTAGTCCTAGTGGGCGACGCTGTAACAACATCGATTTAATTATGAGGTATTCTATTAATTAGAGGGAGAAAGGAGAGACCTTTGCCCAGCAGTGGGACAATAGATAGATAGATAGAAAATGCTTTATTGCACACCTTAAATATAGGTTGATAAAAAAAATATATTAATGTAAGTAGGACTATATGTATTATTCATTTTTAAAAATACAGGATTCTATCGGGAGGATAGTCCTCCCCCGGCCAACAATGCTGAAACGTGTTCGAAACGTCGGGAAAATAATAAAAAAGGTACGCCATAAAATCCTGTAAATTTAAAACTTAAATAATACGTTAACAAATCGCGAAAGTTTAACAAGTAATACGCCTAAATGATTTACAATTATAAATTCAGTTAATTTTGCATTTTTATAAATCATGGTTGGTGCAGGTACCAACTTATCGAGGGCCTTCTTCAGGGTGACGGTTCGCGACTCTCACCATCAAGCTTACAAGGTCCTCAGTTAGGGTCGAAACAGTTAGGCCTAAAAGTCGAAACTGATCCACCGATAGCCCATAGTAGAACAAGTAGAAACTGATCCATCGATGGATTAGAGTGAACAGAAAAGGGAAAACAGATCCACTTGCGGATTTGTTCAGTGGATCAGAGTGGAATAGAGCTTAATGGAAAGGCATTGCAAGAGTAGAAGTTTTACATTTATGGTTAAAAAAAATTTCCTTCTGCATCGTACGCTTTGTGACCAAAGATTTAAATCTTAGATACACCCTTAACGCAATGAGACAGCAGTGTTAGCCGGACAGATGTTATTTGTTTCACGAAAGTACGTGCAACATGATTTCACAATGACAGTTTTATTGGCAAAACCAGTGTGCGTTCGTCGGCATTATTGTTAACACACAGACAATGCCAGTTTTTGGTGTTAGGGCACAACTAACGTTATAAATTGTTTTGTTGTATTGTTTTATTAGGTATATTACGTGTATATATGTGCTTTATAATTCAGATGATGGCCGAGTAGGGATTTTAATTGTTTCTAAATTTTAATTTTGCTACCTTTTGACTTAACATTGTATCTTAGTATCTTTCAGTTAGACATAAGAATAAAATTTAATATTTTAGGTAGTTAGACATAAGAACCTAGTGTATAAAATATGATGATACTTCTAGATACTTATGAGTATCCTAAAATTGTTGTGCCCTAGCTGGGTCCATGTATGATACTTTTATGTTATAAGATCTTTATGTTACAACATGGTTACAATAAATATTTTGAACTTTGAACGATTTAACTATTTGTTTATGACCCGTTAAGGAGTCTTGATAAGTTTCGGCGATGGCAGTTACCTTGTGAGGTGGAGGAGGCGGACGGAGCACCGGAAGCACTGGCCCGCGCCGGTTGGCGCGCGGTGCCGTTGGAAACTGGCGAGGAGCATTTATCGCTTTCGCTATTCTGAAATATGTACGTCATTTTCATTAAGAACTGTCCCTCATCAGCATACTGGTGGTCCAAGGCCGAATACTTATTATTTTATATAGAGTCGTGGCGATTCTGTTTTTGCACTAACTAGCTAAAGCCTATTCGGTTAGTGCCGTTCTAAAATTAAAACCGATTGCCGTGGGGTGCCGGTAGTAGAATGTTGCCCCTCCTATCTTGCCCGTGGATGCAGTAAGAGCCTGCAAAGAGCTACCTCCGGAAGATGGGCAGCAGCGTCATTCCGTGTATCAACATCCCTCAGTAGTGGACGTTTTATGGCTGAAATGATGATGAATTATAACTAATTTTACGCTGACAGCTCTAAATTTAGAAACGTCATATCTCTAATTATAATTAGCTTTAGGAAGTTTAAAACAGAATCGACAGAGGCAATTTAGCCTGCCAGGTCATTATAATTTTAACCGCGTAGGTATTTCCTAAACTGTCTGTTAGCGTAACATACTTTTGTTCTTAGTTTGCAGTTGTTACAGCTCTTCTAATATAACCGGGTAATTATCGCGTAAATTACCTTTTGTTCTTAGTTTGCAATTGTTACAGCTCTTCTAATATAACCGGGTAATTATCGCGTAAATTACCTTTATTATTACCAGACGTTTCACTTGGATTGCACCAAGCATGGTTTCGTGTTGACTTCTCCCGGGTGGTTATATGTATTAATAATGTGTTGTGATCGCGGTGAAGTTTAAAAAATATAACTCTTCTTATATATTCAAGTAAGTTGGGATATAAACTTTTTTGAACATTCGCGATCACGACACATTATTAACACATATTTAACCGGGTATTTATCGCGTTATTTACCTTTATTATTGCCCGACGTTTCGACAGGATTGCACTCATCGTGGTCCCGGGAAGACTCCAGATAATAAAGGTAAATAACGCAATAAAAACCCGGTTAAATATGTGTTAATAATGGGATATAAACTGTTTTGATATCGTCACTGTAACTTCTGTATTTTGAAAAATGAATAGATCAAAATGCAATAATTGTTACCTTATAATTAGTGGGCACCGGCCTAGGGTCCAGATGCTCCAGCAAAGTCCCGCAGAAGGAGTTGAGGGCCTGCGACAACCACTGGCTGTGTGGCGTCGCGGCTTCTCTGAAACAACGGGTTTGACATCAGACGTGGGAACATTTCATTAACCCCGGACAAAAAAGACGGGTGTCATAAGTTTGACCGCTATGTGTGTCTGTGGCACCGCAACTCTTAAACGAGTGGACCGATTTGCATGCAGTTAATTTTTTTTTAAAGCAGGTTTTCCGGTGGTTCTTAAACATGTTTTATCAAAATCGGTTGAGGAGTTTACAAGACATGGGGGATGAAAGAGGGGATTGTTTAGGCCAAGTGCCTAGTTAGGTAGATGACACAGTGACACTATGTTTATCCCTTTCGTCCTAATACGTTTTTAAATATACCTGTCTCTGTCCCACACTCCCTACCTCCCCTCACCTTGCCGTGGAGTTGGAATCTGCGTGCCCTGCACCCTCGCGGGTCACCTTGACCCACATTCAGTGCGAATTATGCATTCAAAACGCGCGCGCGCATCGCTTCTAATTAATCATAAACTATGAAACCTGCAAAACTATTGTGAATTGTTCCCTAAGAATCCTAGGGAGAGTGAGTGCTAATCTCCGACCTAGGTACATTTTAGAAGAAAACAACCAATCTGGAAGTCTATCGGCAAGGGGCGCGTGCCGGCAAGGTGAGTCCTTTCATTTCATTCCTTTATCCTGTGTTACTGTGTCAATATTTCGGGGAAATAAGTAATCTTAGCTATCACGAAGATTTAATGAACCCAGCGCGCAACCAGGGATGAATAATCAAATGTTTCCAAATACACCCGAGTTTGATATCAAACGAAAGAAAATTATGTGTAGAGCGCAAAACTGAAAGTTATATAGAAATCGGTAGAGCCATTCATCAGGGTCTGAGTGACTTGTGACACTTAACTGAACCACTTGTACTTCAATTATTGACTTGTAATTTCATGTTAAATAAAAGTTAAAAGTAGAAGTCCTACTTCTAAGTCATCCTATCTATCTCTCGGCCCACATTTACCCACTGCTGAGCATAGGACTCTATCAACGCCATTCATTCTGGCCCTGCTCCAACTGTACCCATTGGGTTCCCGCTACTTTAAGGTCCTGCTCATACTCACACACACACACAACACACAAATCTGTACCTTTCCCTTTTTTATTTATTTTGTTTTATTATTTTTATTTAGTAACTTGATTTGATTACCGGTTATATGATAATATATTACAATGTAGTTCATGGATATCCGCCTCCTCTTAACTTCTCGGTGGACAACAATCCGAGGGGGTAAATTGAAAACCAGCGCTGTATCCTCATGCAGCACAAGCTGAATTTACACCCTTTGCTTTTTAGATTTATAAGAATTTATTTAAACGTGTATATTACTGTGTGCTTATAATATTATTGTATTGTTTTTTTATCTTTAAAGCAATAAATGATTTTGTATTTGTACTTTTACAATGTCGTGTGACCTTCGCGAGGCCACCATTCTGTCACGGTCTTGTCCATCAGCTCACCTTAACCGGTTTTTTTCATACGACTAAATGACGAGACAAGCCGAAGGTCCACCCGACGATAAGCGGTAACCTCTACCAATAGCAACTGCAATACCGCGGTGATCAAGTTCACGAAGAACATGATCAACGCTGCGTTGCATTGCGCCCGTCACCCTGGGACGTTAGTCTCATTTGTGCCCTTTCAACCGGAACACAGCAATGCAGACATTGCTACTTGGCGGCAGAAATAGACACATTTTATATAATACATTTTTTATATAATATTACAGTGGAAACATTTGTTAAAAAACCGGCCAAGTGCGAGTCGGACTCGCGCGCCGAGGGTTCCGTACGAACCTGTAGGTATATAAGACCTGAGTATTTGATATGAATTTCAATTTATTACCTCTACGCGTTCATGAGGAAAGGGGTAGTAAGTTTAAAATTAATAAAAATATTTTTATAATGTAAATAAAAATTTACGGTTTTCGCAATTTTTCCTTTATCTGTGCTATAAGACGTTGCTTCGTACCAAATTTCAAGATTCTCAGTTCACGGGAAGTATCCTGTAGGTTATGATTCCGTTGCGAGTGTCGTAAATTTGCGGCCTAAACGGCTGTATCTTTTGATTGCGTTGGCTTAGAAGTTTGAATTTTTTCACAGCTCCAAGGGACAGTAGACTTGATTATTCGATATAAATTCCAGCTTGATACCTCGACGCGTTCCTGAGAAAAAGGATCTTTACAGACAGACGGACGGACGGACAACAAAGTGATCCTATAAGGGTTCCGTTTTTTTCCTTTCAAGGTACGGAACCCTAAAAATCATCATAATTATAAGGAGGTTGTTCCACCAGCGCGTACAGTAGTAAGAGTACTGAATAATTGTAGTTCTCTAGAAGGTGTGAATGTGATCTTAAAAATAGGCTTACCTATACCCCCTCCAATGCCGCCTGTCGTCGGAAGCCTTGTGGTACGGGAACAGGTCCGCCTGCATACTGACTAGAGTTAGCTGCAACGCGCCGCCGCCATTTAGAGATGGTTTCTCCGACCTGCCCACTGAAATAGATAGATAGAAAATGTTTTATTGCACAAATTTAAACATAGAAATACAAAATTAACAACCAAAGAAACACTGGACATAAAGGAAATAAACACATGTTAAATAAATATAATATTTATTCCAGGGTCATCCACACAGATATGAGTCTATCGTAGGAGCCAGCAGATGGTAAAACGTCTCTCGCACGTCTTGTTTCGCAGACATTCTGAATACCACACTGACTTTATACAGTTCATCAACATCATACAATTTACTCTACTTACATCCAGGGTCATCGCACAGATGCAAGTCTATCCGAGGAGCCAGCAGATGGTACGACGTCTCTCGCACGTCGTGTTTCGCGAACATTCGCGCTAGAATGTCCCTGTCGCCGCCCATCGACGATCTACTCTGAATCTGTTCCACTGGCTCTTCGATCTGAGGAGTACAAATAAGTAGGGTCATCATCTCAGCGTAGGACGTCCACTGCTGGACTAAGGCCTCCCTCATTGATCTCCAAGTATTGATCATGGTGGCTGTTGCCATACTCATCACGCTCGTGTGGTACTCACCATACAAGCGTGATGAGTGTAAAATACCCCTCATGGAGATCCATGAGGAAGGTCTATGTTCAGTAGTGACTGAAATGGCGATTGTAAACTGCAAATAACGTAGCAGGAATTTTAGTTATTTTGCTTCCGCGGTGTTGTTTAAGTGAGTAATACAGAGCCTGCAACACAAGTATCTTATGCTTAGTGCGGGCACTGCGCATATATCACACACAAGCTTTCATGTAACCACTAGGCTTATCAACTTTTATTATTTTTGTTATTATGTATGTATACGTCGCACCGGCAACATTCAAGCTAAAACCTTTTAGTGCGCCAGTCTAATCTACACCCTATCACACAGCAATTAGACTCACCTTCCTCAGTGCTTTAGCTCTAGTAGCCGCGGCGGTGGCGCGTCGCACCGGCAGCGACAGCGCAGCGGCGCAAGCTAACGCCGCTCGAAGTTGCCCGTCCGTTAGCGCCCACGCTACGGGCTCCGGGCACATTGCTAGTCTGGATCCTATGACGGCACAATCTGGAAGATCGCAGGAAGAATATACGTTTTAGTCGATATAATATAAGCAGATTTTATGAGTATGACACCCTGGATAAAATTCACAAAATTATTAGCCGAATCTAATAATTTTGTGAACTGAGCTGTAGATTATGGTCCTTCGAGCCGGATAATCAGAATGCATGTTTAAGTTGCTACATGGTCTTTCAAGCCGGATGAGCAGATTGCTAGTTTAAGTTGCCATATGGTTCCTCAAACCGGATAAACAGTCCAGTTAGACTGCACGTTAAAGTTATTCTATGGTTCTTTAGGCCAGATGAACATTGAACAATGCAGTAAGAGTGCTCATTTAAGTTTCTATTCGTCCTTCGAGACCGCTGAACAGTCCATTCAGGCTGCTAGTTTGTTGCCATATGGTACATGGTCCTTCGAGCCAGATGAACAGTCGAGTTAGGCTGCACGTTTATGGTCACAGTTAAGTAAACCCCAGCCGAACCCACCGTAGGGATTCGAAGCTGGGTGATGAAACCCAACGTGCAAGGGGGATACTTATCTGTGACGCTGTCTACACCATATGGTACAAAATGTAGAATGTTTGTAAACAAACCTTCAATACTTAACCTATAATTAGCTTTATTTCTGTTGATTCTATATAAATTTGTCAATCGTGGTGAATTTGTGACCACTCCCTTCAATATAAATTACTACTGAACTCCATTGGA
The DNA here is from genome assembly GCA_963082625.1 of Pasiphila rectangulata. Lineage (NCBI taxonomy): Eukaryota > Metazoa > Arthropoda > Insecta > Lepidoptera > Geometridae > Pasiphila > Pasiphila rectangulata. Next base: position 13,925,190 of record OY720253.1, on the reverse strand, counting down.
ACAACCCTTGATTCAATTTTGATAGTGACAGTTTGTATACAAACGTTCTGCATCGAATTGGCTGGAGTATAGTTAGAGCGCACGCTAAAAGTTACTAGCTAGTATTACTCTTAATACTTATGTTAGACGATTACAAATGTACATACCTGAAAGTCGTTTCTTGATAACTATCCGGCAGTGAGTGTTGCCCAACAGAAGGCGGAGTGGCGGCAGGTTGGCAGCGGCCGCCCCGTGTGCCTTTGCTTCTATCCTCGCACTTTGCCATTCTAATTCCTACCATAAACATAATAACAATAAGCATGAGTTTTGTAAGAGAAAGTTTTGGGAGCTCTAGAGTTTTTTAAAACTTCTGCGATCAGAACCCATTATAAATACGTAACCAGGCATTTCGTCTTCTATACCATGGTCGATGGCTGAAGACATACATATAAGACATATACATAGTTCATATTTCTAGGAACAAATGCGGATTCAAATACTTCAATGTTTGTCGCTTATTTCAGACGTCACATGGACAGGACATGGACATGAGACCTTACAACTCTGTCTTAGGGTGACGGGCGCATTACAACGCAGTTGGTAACGTGCTTAGTGAACGTGATTACCGCTAACAGGTGGCCTTCGGCTTGTTTCATCATTTAGTAGTATAAAAAAAGTTATTTTTTCCCTAATCTCCACAAAACCACTGTCATTTAGTTTTATTTGACACAGTATTTTTTATTTATTAACTTAACAGATCTGTAAGCTTAACTCGTAAGCTTTTGATTATAAATTTTTGCTCATGATCTCGTTTTGCCTGAAAAACAGGATTACCTAGTTCAGGCACATAACTAATACCTTAGATTTTTTGTTAATATTAGATATAAGTATCATGTTCTTAGCCGTAATAGTTATTTGAATACATTTATTTTATTTATTTATTATTATTTATTTACACAGCACCATCTAGCCCCAAAGTAAGCAGATATTGTGTTATGAGGTATATTTTGTTGTAAATACATACTTATCGCGACATTGAAAAACACTCGCTGGAATACTTACTTTAAAAATAAGTAGCTGTCCGGTATCAGGCGATTTGATTCTAGTCAGTCTTAGGTCTCCCTTCCGCCCTTCAGGAGTTCTGGATTCCACGGTTACTCTCGAAATCTGGACACAACACATTATTTATGTCAAAATATTGATTGATTATAGTTTTTTGGGGTAATTGGGGTATATACGTCTCTTTCTAATAAGATTGGTAACACAAGTCCTTTAAGAGCACACGAAAGGATAACAGCATAAACCCTTTTATGAGATAGTTCATTATTAGGATCGAATACATTCGCCATGGCCGTATTGGCAAAGAAACACCAACTTTATCACTGACTGATTTTTTACAGAATGTGTCATACTTTAGCTTCTATGACGACATACTTTAAATAAAAGTGTCAAAATGTCATCATGTACGAGGGTTCCCAAGCAAGAGAGTTTGAAATAAATCTAAATATACTGTGTAGGGGTACGAGTGTCGCACTAAGCATTAAATGAATAAACCAATGAAATGGATGAATGCAACTACCTGAACACTGCTGGTGAATGCGTCACAGTTGAAGTCTATTTGAACATGGTTCACAGCCACTGAGATGCCGTCTATAACCTGGAACAGAAACACATTTTATGAGGAAAAGTACGGCATTACTATGGAAATTGAGTTATAATAACTGAATGGGCTGTGTCGATTCTGATTAGATAGTGTTCTGATCAAACTGTAGATAGGGGGGAATTACGTTTTCAAAACAAACGCAATAAATAATAAGACAACAACTTAAAACAGATTAGAGAAGCTATTACCAATAATATCATGGCAGACATATCTATTTATGTTTACAATACAAGTTATGTACTATTTACGAGTACTTCAATACATAATCTAAAACAAAGAAATGTTGCCTAATTTGGGACTATAATCTGTTCAACGACAATGTTGTATTTTACAGCGTTCTCTCTCTTGCACATCATCATTTCAGCCGTAGGTCGTCCACTGCTGGACTTATGTCCAGAGTGGACGACCTACCGGAAGTCTTCCCTCGCTGATCATGAGAGGGTTTCTTGCCAAAGGAGTACCAGCCACGGGCAAGAGAGAAGAGGCAACATTTTACAGCGGCAGCCCACATTACCACACCTAATTCTTCAAACAAGCGTTGGTACGGGGGTATCAGAAAAGGGGGCGATGGTCTCAAAAGGTCACCAAAGGTCCAAATGGCATTTTGGGGTTTTTGGACGTTTTCGGCCATTTGAAGACTTATCGGTCAACGCGTTCGGTTGTAATCGTCTCATACACAGACAGACAGACAACGCTATGCATATTAGGGGGCTTGGCTTTAAATAAACTCTGAAAAAGAACACCAAAAAATTTGGGACCGCAGATCAGACTGCAAGCTTACAAAACAAATGCTCCCAGAGAAGAACAGAAAGATAACCAATACTTTGCTTAAGATGACAAGACCTACGTATGATGGTAGGCGTCATCACACGGGACACTGTGATCTCAATCACCATCTTCTCAAGACAGGTGCCACAGACAGTGGACTATGTCGCGGGTGTCTTGAAGAGGAAGAAACCGTGGAGCACGTGCTACTGCACTGTGGTGCCACAAGCCAGACTAGAATAGAGACAGGACTGCAGGAGCTCATGCCCTTCTTCTTCCACAACATTTGCATACCCTTCGGGGATGCTCATGGAATGCTGCCGGCGACCCCGAGTCCTTCTCCGGTATTTCAAGGAGTTGGGCTGGTTAGGTTAGGGTCGAGGCAGCACCTCGGGGGACAATGCACAATACACCCCAATGCGGGACGTCAGTGCAGATCTGGTACCCCCCCCCCCCCTTGAATTAGAATTAGGGGGCTTGGCCCCCTAATAATTGGGTTTGCAAACTAGATGGCGCTGTTAAAACAGTCTACCAGCTTATGCTGCGATTTATATCGTACTCACCTTATGTATATAACTGTATTTTCCCGGTATCGGCATCGCCCCGGAGGCATCCTGCTTCATGGGACGCGGTTCCGCGCACACCTCCAAAGCTATATGCACCTCGTCCAGATTCTGCAAAAGACAAACAACCTTAAAACACTGTTCATTTTAAAATTCGGGGATAACTCACGTACTACGATTGCCTCCGTGGCTTGTTGGTTTAATAGCTGGCTGATACGAAGGAGGTAGATTAGATTCCCACCACGGGACAAATATTTGTAACTAGCCGCACCCCGCACTTTCACCCGCGTAGTTCCCGTTCCCGTGGGAATTTCGAAAAATCCCTCCGTAGTGCACCTCTAGGATACTCAAGGTATATGTGTGCCAAATTTCAAGGCTCTAGGTCCAGTGGTTTAGGCTGTGCGTTGTCTGTCAGTCACTCCGTCAGTAGCGGAAGAGTTTTATATATATTGATTGTTCTGCAGATATTTGCCTCTGGTCTGTGTATGATAAGTATGTACTTAAAAATCATGGCGTGGGATCCCGCCAGTAGAATGTTTCCTCTCCTCTCTTGCCTGTAAATACAGTAATAATATGCCAAGGGATAGATCCGGAAGATGGGCAACAGCGTATTTTCCGTGTATCAACATCCCCATATTGCGCTCGCCAACCCGCCTGCCAAGCGTGGCGAATATGGCAGCAATCTTGAGATCTTGATGATCCACAGAGGCCTCCTGTCCAGCAGTGGACGTGGACAGCTCCTACGGCTGTGTAGATCATGATGATGATGATGAGTAAAAATATGTTTTGCTACACGATAGTGATTTGTTTTCCTTCTACGTGTTTACACAAAAACGATTCCATAGGTTTAGACGACACTTCGCGCATAGATAAACATAACACGACAGGTCAGGACATCAGTTAGTTTTACAAAGGCGTTTACACCCCGGTAAAATGATTAAACATTAAGTCCATACAAAGAAGGCCGTGAGGATCTTTCCTTTTTTTACACAGCAACACAAAACAAACCTTATGAGTAAACCTACGTATTGTGCAATGGAACTAACAGGCATAATACGAATATATCCAACAACAGTTTATTTTGTTTAGGTATTTATAATATATATATATAATATAATATAATAAATATAATATATTTATTATTCTTTTAAGATATAATATATATTTTTCTTTTAAGAGTTTGCTCCGTCTCTCTCTAATTTAGTACACCTCCGACCATTCTTCCTATCAACTGTATCTTCTCCATCCAAAGGTTGTCTGGAAGAGATCGCTTCTGAGCGATAAGACCGCCCATTGTACCTTGATTTGTAATTTTATTTGTAATTAGCTTATCTTCTGTATTTTGTGTACAATAAAGTATTTTCATTCATTCATTCATTCAACAGTTTTATAATAATACAAAAATCGGCCAAGTGCGAGTCCGACTCGCGCACGAAGGGTTCCGTGCCAATTTGACAAAACAACCTAAATATTCTGTGAATATTTCAAGCGTCTACCTCTTGCCTTTATCAATATCTAGAACAAAAAACGGCAAAAAATCACGTTTGTTGTATGGGAGCCCCCCATATACAGGGTGAATTTTTGAGACGGGACAGTAAGGGCAGGTACCATAACCGTTATAGTTACAGGAAAACGTTTTTAGAAGACTATTCATACATTTTTAAGATATTCTGAACTGCATTTACAGATTTTGGAAAAAATGTACAGTCAGCAAGAAAATGGTCATTTTGCACTAAAACTTTTTTTTATGACAATCGATCCTCTTTCGCATTAGGATCAAAAGTCTCTACTGGACCGACTGAGGTTTGAGTACTAGAAATGTCAGAAATTGCGAAAAACTTTTCCAATACTTACATTTGTACGGAAATACAGGGGGGGTAAAATACAGCCAACAAGTCGTCTGTATTTTTAACAGACTTCGAAAAGGAGTGTCTCAATCACTGTATGTTTGTTACCTGTTTACTCCGCCAATTTTGAATGGATTTTGATGATTATTTTTTTATAAGGTAGGTCATGTTTCAGTGGTGGTTCCATATTTGAAACCTCGTTTCTGATGACGGGATCAATGAGGAATTAGGTATAGTTTCTTGCTCTTAATTTAATCTTGCAGTTGGGTTTTTTTTCACTTTCTAACGTTTGCTTGTTTTTACACCCAGTTCTGATGGTCTTTGATAAATCGAGGGAAATACTCAAATACATACATACATATAGCGGCATATATAATTGCGTACATATAGCGGCTTAGGTGTTTTCAGCAACAAGTCAAGGATTTTATCATATGAAGTCGTTTCTTTTTAAATTAAATAATATTAATTTTATAATTCGAGATTTGTTGAAAACTCATTAGTCGAGTTCAAATATTAGTGTTATAAGTTCCTACCCAACGAATCGGCACGGGCATTGAGCCATGACTTATTTACCGCGAATCATTATTCCTATGGATATAAGGCTTACATTCCTACGTACGTAAGTCAAGGACAGTGAATTCAAGCGAACTCACCTAACTACTTTTACTGGGTTAAGGATATCTTACAGAAACAATAGGTACAAAATCATTCATACCAGTTAGCTACCTAAGTAATTATGATTTAACACGTGCTCTATCGTAACGTCGAAGAAAAACAGCGTGGGAAAACCCACGGCTTAGTCGGGTACAGACGTATTCATCATAATGTTTTTTTCTGGATACGAAATAGGTATTAGTTATTGAAGTAACTAAAAGCGCTAGACTGGTGGGCTAGCCTATTTCGTGATATATTCCAGGTACTAGGATGTGTTAATTTGTAATAGCCCCTTTAACGGCTTATTTTTTAATAATATTTTACCTTATCGAATGGATGTAATCGCACTCCCAACGTTTTTTGTTAAAACTTAACTTGACTTAGAAATTTTGGCAGACAATGTGGTTAGTTATTATATATTATGTAGTTACTTCCCGTTCGATCAACACTTACCCATCCATTATCATCTCAGTTGTAAAACATCCACTGCTGGACGTATGCCTTCCTTGAATCTAGGATCTTGATCATGAGGGTTGTTCGCAACAACTCGCCACACTTACTTGGCAGGCGGGTTGTCGAGCACAGTACAGGACGATACACGGAAAGATGCTGCTGCCCATCTTCCGGAGGTATCCGTCGGCAGCATTCTACTACCGGCACTCCACGGCTCGACTACTATATTACAATCTGTGCAAACTATTGATTAGTGCTCGTTATTATTGGTTATTTCGTTTCAACATTCCGAATCAGCTACGGCATTTTATCCTGAAACATGCTAACCATTTCAACTACTATATTATGTTTCATGGTACGTACGTGCGAACGCGCGTCAGCATCGCTACAAAGTCGCCGTGGGCGAGCTCTCTTGTAAATATGCGAATGTGAGTTAGTTTGCTTGTTTGTCACGCTTTTACGCCTGAACCATAAAACAAATTATAAAAATTATGAAACCAATGGAAAGCTACATTATCAGCGAGTAACATGGGCTATAGAGGTATTTTATCCCCTTATTCCCAATGGAACGGGAACTGCGCGAGTGAAACTGCGGGCAGAAGCTAGTACTTTATAATAAACATGTAAAGGTTCTTATCGCAATAGCGTAGAACACCCAATATTTGATGAAATTATTAATGTTTTATCAGTTCGTATTGTCGAGATACGGGAGTGTTTATTATGACAAAGTTAGCTGCTTTAGCCAAAGATTAAAAACGTCAGATACGCATTGCCGTAATGAGACCGCGCCGTTCTGTTTCCACACGAAATGAGATAGCTTGCTCATTTGGAATCAGTGTACCTCTAAACGCAGTGTTAGCCGGACGTGGTGTGTGTTATATAAATGGCATCGAGCACATATCCAACAGAGGGGAAATAAGGTCATAAGAATTCCAAAACACACTAATGCAATGACAACTGCCTCTCGCCTTTGACAGTACAGCGCCATAGAAGTATAAAAAAAGCCTTTCAGGAAACCAGTTACTTGGAAACATAAAAAGCCATTTCGGAAACCAGTTTCCAAATCCTGGTTTCCTAGACGGCCGGAGCGGCCGCGGCGACGCCAACAGTCGACCTGTGTACTTTTCCGTACAATTATGAAATATTTTTGGCGGAATTGTTGTTTAAGACAAAATAAATTACATTCCGCTCTATTGGGTATGTCCTCGATAATAAATAGTAACAGTAAAAGTTTGGTTTATTGGCAAAACCAGTGTGCGTCGGCATTATTGCTAACAAACATTATAAAGAAAATGTCACAGTTTTTGGTATCAGAGCACATCTAACGATATAAATCTTTCGCTTTAGCTATACTTTTATAAGACGTCGATATGTATATTAATTAACGCATTAGCGCTTGCTCAAGTCATTTTGAACCTTCTGTTCGTACAGATAAGAGCTGTAAAGATCTTCTCTAGCCCAGTTTCCGCAATAAGGCACAGGATTATCCCTTAGCGTAACGAACCTTATCTTTCCTTTGAACATCTTAGATCTCCCTGGAGGAGCAAGAGATACTCCTTATAACTCATGCTTTATTCAATTAATCTGTTTGTATTTAGGTGTAGTGGATTTATCTACACGTAATCCATTAGAGTAATTAACAATGTATGTACCTACTTTGTTTGGCGCAATTATACCAGTACGAGTAAAACACGAATGGGCATGGCCCTTCTACAAATATCTATTAGTATAATAATAATAAATAATCATAATAATAATTCTGAACAAATTACACAGCACCTTCTAGCCTTGACGCTTATAGTCTAGAGCTTGTGTTATGGGTACTAGATGACTGATATACTTAATACATTATACTACATAGATAGATATTTTTATTATATACACTGCCGGCCAAAAGTTTGAGACCACTTGTAAAAATCTTTGTAACCACCAAAATATTTCAAAAGTACACATGATAAAGAGCTAATTTGAACACCTGCGTATTCTATTGTTATCAAAGAATTTCTGAGAGTCATTTTTATTGTATATTTTTAAGTTATCATCCTTTAAAGGTCTATTGTTTCAAAACATAAATGAGTACCGCGCGCTTACCAGGTGATAGAGTCATTGTTATATTTTTTATGGCCTGCTCATTTCTAATTATTTTGGTTTTGTTTTGCGGTAACCGTACTTCCGGATTATTTTAGCTTCCTTAAACATATTTTTTACCTGAGTTTTGATGGAGTAAATTTTTCATTATCTTAACTAGTCTGAGCTCGTCGTTGTTACAGTGAAGACATCTTAAAATGGGAAAAGTGCGCGAAATTAGCACTGAAACTCGTTCTGCCATAGTTGTTTTACACGGCGAAGGCAAATCTGAACGTGCGATTGCCTCTCAACTTAAGTTGTCGAAGACTTGTGTTCATAACGCAATAACCCGATACAAGGAGACTGGCAGTAATCAAGATCGTTCGCGATCGGGGAGACCGAGAGCTACCACTTCTAGCGAGGATAATTTCATCGTCGTTACCAGCAAGCGGAATAGACGCCTAACCGCACCAGAAATCCGCGCAGAAGTGAACAAATCCCGATCAGAACCTGTGTCATTGACTACAGTAAAAAGACGATTGAGAGATGCTAAGTTATTTGGTCGCGTCGCCGTTCGAAAACCACTACTAAGGCCACAAAACAAAAAGAAACGGATGCAGTGGGCCCTTACCCATCGAGACTGGACTGAAGAAGACTTTAAAGAAGTTCTTTGGACAGATGAATCCAAGTTTGAAATATTTGGTTCAAAACGACGAATTTTTGTTCGACGTACCGCCGAGGAAAAGATGATGCCAGATTGTGTGGTGCCAACAGTTAAGCATGGTGGTGGTTCCATTATGGTCTGGGGATGCTTCTCGGGCCATGGAACCGGAGATTTGGTACGAGTCGAAGGAATCATGAAAAAGGAGCATTATAAACGAATACTACAGCAAAATGCCGTTCCGTCTGGTTTAAGATTAATTGGAAATGGATTTTTTTTCCAACAAGATAATGATCCTAAACATAGTTCAAAATTATGCAGGGGTTATTTAGAACATAAAGAAACAGAAAGGGTGTTAAAAACATGGTGTGGCCCCCTCAGAGTCCGGATCTCAACCCATTGAGCTATTGTGGGAAAAGCTTGACAGAAATGTGCGCAGTTGTTGTCCCTCCTCACAAGAAGACATGTGGAAGGCTTTACAAGAAAGCTGGAACAATATCTCACAAGATATAATTGATAAATTGATTGCTCGTATGCCGAGACTAGTGAAAAAAGTTATAAAATGCAAGGGAGGCTTTTTTGGCGAAAAATCCGTTTAATGATTTTATTAAATATGAACGTCATTTTTAACGTAAATGGTTGATATGTCTTGATTTTTTTTTCTTCTTGATGAATGTGTATTAGTAAAATAAGCATTTTAATTAATATCTAAACCTCTTGATTTATATTTTGAGTTTTATTTCATTTTGCTACTTAGATGTAGGTGGTCTCAAACTTTTGGCCGGCAGTGTATAGAAAAACACCCAGAACACCCTGAACAAATATCTGCAGATCGTACAGACATTTTTCCCGAGGCGGGAATCGAACCCGCAACCCCTTGCAGCGCAGGCGGACCTTCGCCCGCTGCGCCACAGAGCTCGTCAACATAGTTAGTAGTGTCGTCAGTATAGTTAGTAGTGTCGTCAAAAGATGCGTGACAGTACCTATGTTGTATATCGGTGAAAACCTTTAATTAGCTTCATAGTATACTATATTTTGTCGTTTTCATATCATTGACTGGAGGGAAGCAGCTCAGGATCGGGATATATGGAGGGAATTGGGGGAGGCCTTTGCCCAGCAGTGGGACCCAAATCGCTCATAATAATAATAAGCTTCTGCCCGCCGCTTCGCATACGTTGTACCTAGATAAAAAAAAAATAGCCTATGTGTTACTCCTGGTCCACATCTATACGTATGCAAAATTCCAAATCAATCCGTTGGCTAGTTTTTGCGTGAAGAGGTAACAAACACCCATACATCTATACAAACAAACTTTCGGCTTTATAATTTTAGTGGGATTATTAAGCTTCTGGTTTTCCGAAAAATAAATAAATAAAAATAAATAAAAATGCTATGGAAGTACCTATATACGAAACCTATAAACAGAATAAAAAAAAAAAGATGTAGTGACGAAAATTGAGAAAGGTATGCTGAGATGGTTTGGACATGTCGAGAGAATGAATGAAGAACGATTGACGAAGAAAGTGTATAAGGCGAGTGTGAATGAAAGTGTTGGAAGGGGTAGACCTAGGCGGACGTTCCAAGACCAAATCAGGGACGTCTTGAAAAAAGGCCAGGTCAAGAGTACCCTAAACCGAAGAGCATGTATGAAGGGAATAGTGGAAAGAAGTGGTCTCTGCCTACCCCTACGGGAAAAAGGCGTGATTATATGTATGTACATATGTATGTATAAACAGAATAAAATTTTGAATAATATTTTCTGTCTTGTATTTGTCTAAGCTAATCTCCGAAACGGCCGGATCGGTTTTGAAGGGACTTTCTCTGGCCAATACCTGTTTTTTAAGGTTTCTCCTCTCATAAGCCGCGGGCTTGTTACACAATAGGGACTCTTTATAGTCTATTTAATGTAGGATGAGTTCAGTGACAGCAGGATAGAATGATTTAAAATTGAGCACAAAAGGGACAACAGCTTAGTCTCTTTTGCACTTTCTTAGTCTTCTAATAACTATCCTGCTCTATTAACTATGCTGCATTTCTGCTATCACCGAAACACATCCCACGTGAAATGGACTATGATCACAAAATTAAATAATTGTTGTTGTTACTGAACAAATCAAGGTCATGCGTCTAAAACTGTGTACCTACCTAACGCTAAGCAGCTTCGTGTACGAAAAACGTGATTCTAAATTTGTTAGAGCATGCAACACATGTTTCCAATACAAATAATTTATGCAAAGTTCTATACAATGCTAAATACAGATAAGTATTAGCTGACAAACAAGATTTTTAGCTTTATTTCGCTTAAAATAACCACATTTTTATTTTCAATTGTTCTTATGTATTTGTGAGCCACGCTCGTGAACACAAAAATTATTACCTATTCTTAATTTAGCTTATGAGTTCTCATTAAGATGAATATACATTCACTTAAAACCTTAAACCGATTTTTCGTATTCTATGTTTATTTAAGTCGCCGTATTTCTCTTTGATAGCGAGTGGGTGCTAGTCACAGAACAATATACTTGGTGCTAGTGACGGTGGATCGAGATGCACGAAGGGACAGGGGATGTGCTCAGCAGTGGGACACATTATGGCTTATTGTAAATTTTGTAGGGTTTCAAGTCCCAGAGACCTATCAATTAAATATTTATTGTAATCTTCCTTCAGTAACCCACAAACTAGGAGCCTCATATGCAATATATCAGTTTATTCTTTTTTTATTTATAAATCAAAATGGCGTCATTATTATCCTAGCATTTTGCCTAAAAAACATTTGCAAATCTCTTTTTGTTCAACATATCCAGCCCACATTCAACTACTCACCCACTGCTGGTATAGGCCTCCTCTTTATCACACCATTCTTTTCAGCCCTGCGTTTACTACACCCATTAGTTTCCTGCTACTCTCACAATAAGTCTGACCACCTAGCCATGCACATTGCACGGTAATCTTTTTTTTATGCAACCTTGCTGTGGTGATCTAGGCTTTGGATCTTAGTCTCCGCAAGATGTTGCCAATCAAATGAGGTGATTGAAGGCTCTGTGTTCATTCGAGCTCAAGGTGGCTCGCTGGTACTTGGCTGAGCCATCTCAAGCATGGTAACAATACTCCATAACAGACTTGTGTTTAGTAAGGGGATAAAAGTTGTCCCAGTGTGAAGCATCGCTAACCTTGTAGATATAGAATAAAGCACATAATTGAATCTGTTAACTCCAGATGACATGCAAATTAGGTAAAGAAGTGAAGGGAAGAACCATACTCGGTTGTTATAGTCATCATACATTTTAATCTGATTGATCCCATTACTTACATCCCCTACTTTGGTTCTGGGATCTCAACGTTAGGTACATATATATTAAAATTGTTTAATTTAATTCAAGATTATGCAGATCAGGCAGTAATGTTTTATATACACAACATGAATATTATTTACATAATCAACCATCCTTCACTGAGCTTCTTATAGCATATATTATCTCAGAGTGGGTATGAAAACAATAGGCAGTGTACTATTTATTGAACCATTTCAGGTTGATGCAGAACTTTAATGAAGGTGTCTATTTCATCAAATAGGGCTTATTTAGGGAAGGGCAGGCTAGTTAGGCAATTTTTATTGCTCATCAGGTGTTTAATGCAAATAAATGTTGATGACTCAATGCTGGGTAAACACCTCCAATAATAATGCCAATTTCAGTTGTAAAAATGTAAATAAATTATTAATCAGTTATCCTGTGATGGATTGGTGCTGTTGGAAAACTTGGCCTAGCTAAAGAATCAAGAATCAAAAAATACTTTATTCAGTGCGGCCGCATGGACCTTATTGACGCGTCACAAATTACAAAATAAAACAACTAAACTAAACTACTACACTGCCCAAAGTACTAGGTAACCCAGAAATAAACATGAGAGCTAAGGTTTCAACTGTTAAGGCTGAGCCTAGGGATGTACAATTATATGATAATTGAATAAACAATTCTACATTTAGGCTCACAGAACAGCAAATTATGAATTATTTAATGAATTTTTATAAAATTTATACCTACATTGTTTTGATGTAAATAATGTTTTGAAGTTTTGTAAATAACATGTTTCAATGTATCTTACCAGTACAATTGGTACAGTCTTCAGTTTGGTCCATTGTATCCTGAATGTGGCTTTGTTGCAGCGGGCTGAAGACAGCCGGATCCATCCTGGCAGCTCGAGCAGATCTGTCAGCAGATCCTCGTCTAATGTCAGGTCATGGAGCTCGCCTGAACCACGCAGTGCTGACAGAGATATTTGCTCCGGGGATAGGTTTTTTGTAAACCTAAAAGTATTTGTTTCAATTATATTTTGTTTAATTTATTTGTACTGTGTTAATAAAATAGGTCATGTAGTTATTTCAATGGTCGCTGATAGCAATAATTATATTGATAGACTTATCTTCTTCGAATAAGTGTCAATAATTAGGAACATTGTATTGAAACAAAGAAATAAAGATATAGCACGTCACTTCATTTCCAGATATATTAGGAGCGAAGTGAACATTGGTAACGCAATTAGGTATGCAATCACATTTCAATTATCCGTCTAAGCTCAGCAAAAATAATTAAATTATCACTAAAGACTATACAGACTTACTACTACTTGCTATGTATTTTGGAAAATCAATAGTAGGCTGGGGTACGTACCGTGAAAGGTGCTTTAGAAGTTGGTTTTTTATTATCGTAACCATTTTGCAGCTAAATCTTGATAATCAAACTAAAATTCACTGAGAAAAACGAATAATAATCATCTTCGCACCGATTTCCCCATCATCCATAGGTTTTCCTCTCGTCTTTGAGAAAGAATTGAATTGAATGAACTACACAAAGAGAAGAGTGAATGACTTGCCAAAGTAACGACTAAATGTCATTGTCACATTTCTATTAGTGCCACAGATAGGCATGGCGTTCAACCGGAAAAGTGTATGGTCCGGTCCGTGTCAGATCCGTTTCGGAAGTGGTAGAGTAGGGTAGTAGAGTTGAGCAGAAGACTGAACTGACGGGCGCGCGTTTTTATTTACATGTACGTTGCTAGGCAAAATATTGATTCAATGAGATAGTTATTATTGTACATAAATAAGATAACCATATTTTCTAACACCTCTACAAAAACTTAATTATAAACCAATCCGACGATATATAAAACTGGCTGTATATGATTTCTGTGACGTGTGTAAGATTCGAATAACAAAATAATAAAACGTCAAAAGATTTGTTGTGTTGTAATGTTTTCTATGCTCTCTACTCTATTTTATTTCGTAATTTGTTGTTGAATTGCTTCGTTTCTGTATTTTGTTAGTTGTTTTATTTATAATCGTTGTCATAATAGTAACAATCACTACTTAGTTTTATTCATTTATGTACCTAAGCAGGTATTTGTAAACAACACTTGCAAAATCGTTACCTAACGCTTGAACGATTGTTATTATATGTAAGTTCCTACCATAATAATTCAATTTATTCCTATATCCTTGCTGTATGTATGCAAGTATCTAGTATTCTTGCAGATCAGATTTTGTTTTAAGTAGAATCAAGAGGCTTAGGGATTTTGTTACAGCAAAATCACCAAGATCCTTGCCACTATTAATTCTGTAGGCGTAACAAGTAGGTAGGCAGATAATTATTTTTCTTATTTTAGTACCTGGCCACTAGCACGCTTGCACAATGTCACGGGAGAGTGAAGCGAGCGTAGACTACATAGACACGATGTCTTCCGGTGACTCTAACCAAAAGAAAAATTCCAAACAGACCCTGAAAACAAAGGAGGTGAATAACAATGACGTAGATGAGCTATCCAAGGAATTATCAGAGATGGGATGCATCGTCGATGCTATGAAGCGACCCCCCAATATATGCGTTGAAAACTGCGTTTACGAATCCGATTCGGAGAAGTCCCAGACACAAGACCGAGAAGATGCATATTCAGATGAGTTTGAGGATGAGGATGATGATTATGTGGAGGAGGACTCGAAGGAAACCCAGCCAATACCGTCTTCTTTAAAGTTATCGAATAGTCAATCTACTGTGACTAGCAATAAGGCGCCGTCGATATCTGCGCGGTCGAGGACCACGGACTATGGGTTAGTGGAAGAGTTAGTTCCTAAGAACAGGAAGTCTATAGAGTGGAGGTGTGGTGTGACTGGCTGTTTGTATCACAGGGGACCTGTGGCGGAGTCTGTTGGCCAAAGGACTGAATCTAGATGCGCGCCGTAAGTTTAAATGCATGACAGATAAGTTTGATTGTCTTGTGGGTAGCACATTAACACCTCCACAGCTACATTTTGTAGATTTGAATTTTAAAGAGTAGGCACTTTCCCTAGTGAATGATGTTAAGGCGCAAATCCATAAAGGTAAGGTTGGTGTTTGTCTATTTAGACGTGTTTTTATACCATGCCGAAGTTCATAAACTACTTTTATTCGTTGAATTGAAATTATTGTGGCTTGACATTATTAATAAATGTATTACGATACGGCTTTCACCACGTACATAACTTATCATCTTGCTGACGTTTCTTATTTGTAGCATGAACTTACACCCGGCGCCGTAGGTATCTAGGCTAGGTAGTGGAACTATACATAGAACTTGGTTCTACGTAGCCGTAAAGGTTTACGTAGCATGTACCTCTACGCCGCCGTAGAGTTTTACGTAGCATATTCTACGCTGCGTCGTAGAGTTTTACGTAGCATATTCTACGCCGTCGTAGAGTTTGACGTAGCATCTTCTACGCCGTCGTAGAGTTTAACGTAGCATATTCTACGCTGCGTCGTAGAGTTTTACGTAGCATATTCTACGCTGCGTCGTAGAGTTTTACGTAGCATATTCTACGCTGTCATAGAGTTTTACGTAGCATATTCTACGCTTTCGTAGAGTTTTACGTAGCATATTCTACGCCGTCGTAGAGTTTGACGTAGCATCTTCTACGCCGTCGTAGAGTTTAACGTAGCATATTCTACGCTGCGTCGTAGAGTTTTACGTAGCATATTCTACGCTGTCATAGAGTTTTACGTAGCATATTCTACGCTTTCGTAGAGTTTTACGTAGCATATTCTACGCTTTCGTAGTTTTACTTAACATATTCTACGATGGCGCCGCGCCCCTATACGGGGTATATTATAACAAGTTTACTAACCCGAAAGGGGGGGTTTCAGCCCATGAAAACAAGTAGTTTTAAAAAATAAAATCGAGAAATTATAATTTTACTAGATGGGTAAATAAAAATGGTCCTGAGGTAATAATCAGATTTTTTACTCATTTAATAAAAAAAACCTAATTGTGGTTATAGCTGTAGACTTCAGAGGTGGCGCCGACTCTATGAAAGAGACAGCTTTTGCTACATCATGCCAGCTTTAGTAAGGACCTGTAGAGTTTGTGTTGTATAGCGCTCTATACTGCCATATATATACATATATAAGTATATATATTATGCGTAAGGGTCTATCTACTTAATTTGTAGATTCTCTTCTGAGAAGGCATACGTGGCACAGTAAGTTCTATTCCCGTCGCTTGTAAGAAATGTATTGAAAAGGAATGTAGTTAAACATTACTGTATACCATCCGTTGTATAGATTCCGTAGTACACACAGCCTTTGCTTACTTAAAAACACTATATAGCACTGTGTGAAATGGCGGGTTGGTGAGCGCAGTATGGGATGTTGATATACGGAAAGACGCTGCTGCCCATCTTCCGGAGGTGTCCCTTAGCAGGCTCTTACTGCATCAACGGGTAGGAGAAGAGGGGTAACATTCTACTGCCGGCACCCCACGGCTATAAAATATTATAATATTTCATATAATATAATATAAATAGTGTCAAATAAACAATTTCAGCTCACTATCCCTTCAATCGAACCGCCGAGTCAACATGTCTTTCACCAACGACCGCATGCGAGAGATTGAGAGGCATAACCACATTCTCCTCTCCAAGATCATCAGCGCCCGCAACTCGCGGCGGACCACCATCCCCCCGCGCGAACCGCCCCCGCGCCGCCCCGCGCCCTCTGCCGCGCTGCTGAGGAAGAACCACCAGCGGCAGATTGACCATGACAACTTGGTAAGATTCAGCTTGACGACTTGGTAAGAGTTTGGCTGCTTGGTTAGAGTTAGGCAACTTGATAAGAATCTGGAAGCTTGGTAAGAGTTCTATAAGGTAAGGGTCAGTAAGTACTCTATAATTGGCGTTGGTGCTTGCGAAACAGTAATTTACTTTTGCGAGTACCATCGTTTTTCATATTATTTGTCAAATTGTTATTGTTCCAAATAAAGATTTTTGATTTTTGATTTGATTTGATATTGAGAGACACAATCAGATTCTCGTCCTCAACCTCTTTTTTTTTTTAAAGATAACTGGAGGATGTATGTATGTATGTGGATCCATTAATCGTTGCACCTACCTAGTCATCATCATCATCACCTTCACCATTCATAACATTAGATTAGAAAACTCTATAATGTACACCACATTTGTATGGTACATACATTTAAAGAAGCATGAAACACAGAAGTACAAGGAACGGCCTTATCGCTATGAGTGATCTCTTCCAGACAACCTTGGGATAGAAAGGAAATACAGGAATACATAAGACAGCGCCGTCAATTTACAGGAATAGGGAAATCAAACAAACATGATAGTCACAGGTTGCATACTATACTTGGGATACAAAACAAACATACTTATAAATAAAATTTTAACACAAAACAAAATAAATAAATTTTACAAATCAATTACAGCGAAATGAAAGTTATATTGATGAAACAGTTTTTAAGTGATGAAGCATCCCTAATGTCCAAGGAGAGTGCGTTTCAAAGACGAATTGCTTGAAATGAAATGAAAAATAATTTTATTAATTTTACCTTGAATCTACTACACGATACAATAACTTAGGACACTAAATTTAACAATAACTTAAGACACTAAATGATTCCTAGGCATAACTACAATTTTTTGTGCGTAACAGAGTTTTGGGCAAATATGGTCTGCCCTCAGCATTGTGCTGGGTAGACAGAGTAGTGTTGAACTGTATATATGATGTCTCATAGAATGTGAAAAAGTTAGAAGGGGTTTTTAAAGTGAGGGTCTCGGAGGAGCACAACTAACGGGCATGAGATCCTGATATAAATTTGAAAGCGTTTTTTGAGGTAGCGCGGACTAGAGAGATAGAAGATAATATTGTATAGGAGGGAGTGGATGTGAATATTCCTGGGAAATCGGATGGGCAACCACTTGACCTTATTGCGACATTTGGAAATATGGTCATACATATTTTCGAAGACCAAATATGAACCTGATACAGAAGGTCTGGAGACGCTTAAGTTTGTTTAATTGGTCTTCAGTGAGATCCGGATAGCTAACGTCAGCATAATCGCGGATTGGAAACAGGTGGGATTGGGAAAACGTAACATTAGTGGCAGTCGGAAGAAAGTTACGTGTCGTCTCAGTGAGGCAGCGGATTTTACGACTCAGCACGCTCAACTGCGGGCCCAACTAGTAACTAAGACTAAGCCAAGGTTTTTGACCGACTTGCTAACCGGGATTGAAACCCCATCGAAAATGATTGGCGGTAGAGCAGTCTTATCATATACTAGCCGCACCCCGCAGCTTCACCCGCGTAGTTCCCGTTCCCGTGGGAGTTTCGAAAAACACCTTCTTAGTGCACCTCTAGGATACTCAAGGTATATGTGTGCCAAATTTGAAGTCTCTAGGTCCAGTGGTTTAGGCTGTGCGTTGTCTGTCAGTCACTTAGTCAGTAACGGAAGAGTTTTATATATATTGATTTTGGTACTAGCAGCTTATATAGGGGTTGCAAAGAATAACTGGCCAATATTTCGGATTGAAATAAACCATAAAAGTAAAAAAAAAATTAACATATTAAAATTTCTGAGAAAATCGACTAAGTTAAAGAGCTCAGTTTGTCGAAAAAAATATTATACACTGATGCATTAGACATCCTTAAGTGTATAAAGGTACCTACAACCTTCATACGCTTAAGGTGCCTGTAAACGGGCTAGAAAAGTTGCATCTTGCCGGCAATTTTGTCGATCAATATAGCGCACCCTTGCTGAAATTTCATAGTGCAATTCATTGCCGAGTGTAGTCCAGCAAGATTTTGCAACTGGATTGCTTAGGAATTTTGCATGTATATTGTATATTTTGCGCTAAGATATATTGCGGGTAGATCTCAGTTTATAAACGCCGCGCGCAATTGCGACAGTGGCGCCACGCCGCTAGCGACGCGACGGGACGAGGCGGCGAGAGGCGAGCGAGGGAAAAGAGATAAAGATAAAGATAAAGATATATTTATTTGCTTGAACACAATGTTATAAAGGTCTTAAAATTAATATAGTTCTAATTATGTTCTACCTTAATTAGCATGCAAATTTATTATTAAAATTTAAAAAGTTGAATAAAATTTAAAGGAAATAAAAATGTCAATAGGTAAATTAAATTCATATAAAATATTAACTCATAATTCCAACTTGTCATCTAAAAATTCATGAATATCATAATAACATTTGCTTAATAATAATTGCCTCAATTTAGATTTAAATATATTGTCATTTTTGTTTTTATATGACTTTGGTACTTTATTATAAATATTTGGTGCCATACAGACTACACTTTTTCGTAAAAGTGCTGTTTTGCGGTTGGGATTACGAAGCCTATTATTGTCTCGTCTGTTACGTACAACAACATCCGTCATACGTTGAAAAAGCTGAGGGTTTTTTCTCACAAACAATGCGACTTCAAGGATGTAAAGAGACGGAAGTGTAAGAATTTTATGCTCAATAAACCAAGTCTTACAACTATCAGTCATAGGAATGCCAAACATGGATCTGATGCAACGTTTTTGTGCCTTAAATATGATTTCTCTATCTGTAGAATTACCCCAGAATATTACCCCAAATCTAAGCAGGGATTCCACTATTCCGTAATAAGCTGTGAGTAAAGATTCTGTATTGATAGTTAACGATAATTTATACAAAGCATAGGCTGAACTACTAATTCGCCTGCTAAGTGTGTCAATGTGGCTTTTCCAGTTAAGTTTTTTATCAATTTGAATACCTAAAAATCGTGTAGAGTCAACCTGATTCACAATATGACCTTGAAATTCTAGATTTATGTCAATTGGATTTGGTGCTCTTTGACTAAAGTGCATAATGTTTGTTTTATTAAGATTGATTTTTAAATTATTATTGTCAAGCCATGAAATTATTGATTTTAAAGAATTATTTATGTCATATTTATAGGTATTAATGTCATTACATCTACCTGAGATGCACCTATACGTCAGAACAGAGACGATATGCGGCGATATTGCACTAAATTCAAAGCGGGTTAATTTATGTGCGATATGTCTAGCCGGCTAGACATAAAATACTTGCAAGAACTTGAAATATCTTGGCAACATCGCCGGGCTGCACAGCAAGTATTGCACTGTAAAGAGCGATATAATCAGCAACTTGGCGACTAAGTATATTACAATTGCAGCAAGAAATTGCCAAAAATATAGCCCGTTTACAGGCACCTTTAGGGATGATACATAGATACACAGAAACACAAAGTGAAGTGAAGTGAGAAGTTTTGACACCGCATTTACATATGTATCATCATCATCACCTCCGCCGTAGGATGTCCACTGCTGAACAAACCACCCGCAAAAAAGGGAGGCCTTATGAATCTCGTACCTACCTACTGCTCATGAGGGTACCTGGGTACCTGTTGCTATGCTCACCACGCTTGGCAGGCGGGTTGGCGAGCGCAGTACGGAATGTTGAGTCGTTACGATACGAAAATTAGATAAAGTGCAAATAAATGTTTTTTTATTTATATTTCTAAAGTTCAAATAAAAAAAATATTCCAGCTTTCATACAAACATAAAAAAATCAAAAATCTATTTACCGAACGAGCATTAATTGCTCCTGCTGCGTCCAGTCCCCAATGTTTGGCAGATTTCCTCTGAATTCTCCGGCAAGAGCGGGACAACCTTCTACTGCCGGCACCCCACGGCAAACTTTACATTGCCGATTGTTATTTCAGATTCTCCTGAAAAAGATCCAGCGAGCGAAGTCGTCTGCATACAGCGGTGTGCGCCGCTGACTTTCCCGACGCTAATGCCAATTTGTACCTTGTTGCGAGCCCGTGCCTTGATAATAAATTTATTATACCAGTTTTCAATATGAGTTTCATTTCTATTTACGTTTAATTTTGGCCGTATTTTAAATCAAATTTGATTGCTAGAATTTTTTGACAGTTCCGAATGAAAATAGTCAAAAAAATTACCCACACAGGGTCGTGGTTATAGGTACTACATTACTCACAATTTATTGTAAAGAATAATTTCTAGTGAAAAACATCAAGGGTAATGTAGCTGTGCAGTATTATTTATTATTTTTATTTAGCATTTATTTTTCCTAGAGAAATTACAGGAAAAAGCTAACGTTTATTAAATAATAAACGCTGATATAGTAAAATAGTGTGGAAGTAGAGGAAAAATGCATACTATTTTGTCCTATCAATATGACTACCAGGACAAACATGGGCTGGTCCTATCAATATGATTCTATATAATCATTGATTGATGATGATAAGCGATAGAATCATATTTATCGTTATCGAGTTATGGTCATTTGAAGTTTGACAGCTGTCATCGAAAAAGAAGTTATCATCAATGCCTTTCATAAGCGATAGAATCATATTTATCGTTATCGAGATAAGGCTATTTGAAGTTTGACAGCTGTCATCGAAAAAGTAGGTATTGTCAATGCCTTTCATTTGAGCACTAAACGGAAAGTCTAGTTTGAGTAGTTGTCGAGTTATGGCCATTTGAAGTTTCACAGCTGTCATCGAAAAAGTAGTTATCATCAATGCCTTTCAAATGAATTTTCAAATGAGCCCTAAACGTAAAGTCTATGCTGAGGAGTTATGGCCCTTTGAAGTTTGACATCAGTCATCGAAAAAGTAGGTATCATCAATGTCTTTCATTTGAGCCCTAAACGGAAAGTCTAGGTTGAGTAGGTAGTTGTTGAGTTATGGCCATTTGAAGTTTGACAGCTGTCATCGAAAAATTAGGTATCATCAATGCCTTTTATTTGAGCACTAAACGGAAAGTCTAGGCTGAGTAGTTATTGAGTTATGGCCATTTTAAATTTGACAGCTGTCATCAAAAAAGTAGGTATCATCAATGCCATTCATTTGAGCCCCTAAACGTAAAGTCTATGCTGAGGAGTTATGGCCCTTTGAAGTTAGACATCAGTCATCGAAAAAGTAGGTATCATCAATGTCTTTCATTTGAGCCCTAAACGGAAAGTCTAGGTTGAGTAGGTAGTTGTTGAGTTATGGCCATTTGAAGTTTGACAGCTGTCATCGAAAAAGTAGGTATCATCAATGCCTTTTATTTGAGCACTAAACGGAAAGTCTAGGCTGAGTAGTTATTGAGTTATGGTCATTTGAAGTTTGACAGCTGTCATCTGGCCTTTTTTAAAAAGTTAGAATTTTGGTTTTCCTAGAGGTGCAAAGAAGTGTAGTATGGCTAGCAGCCCATGTTTGTCCTGGTAGTCATATTGATATGACAACATAGTGAAGTAGCGGGAAAATGTACGAACACGAGCCCATGTAAGAGTACCTTCTGGTGGTCATACTGATATCACAAAATTCTTTAATTAAAAAAAAAACCCACTTCAATGACGAAATCGTGAGGGTACGTGTCTTCCGTAATGGTTCCTCTAGGGAAGATATCAAATCCATGATTTGTTGCTGAATATACCCAAACCGCTACATGTACCTATGTATTTATATTACACTTGAGTAGATCCCTCGCAATTCATCATGAATATTTATACATTCTACTCTGTGATCCTACTCGTATGGATATGAAGTGTCAACAAAAAAGCCTTGAGGCACTCCAGTAGATACTACTTAAATCATTACTTTTCAGAACCGAGTTTAAAAAAATGGAATAAAGGAAGTGTATCAAATCGAAACGAAAAAGAATTTTCTTAATCGATTCATAAACAACAGAGGCAACAAAGATTAAAAACATACAGACGACTTTGTGATCCCACTTCTTTTTTTGAGCCTGTTAATAATAGTATCTTATTATTATTAGCATAAAAATATCACAATTAATAAAATTTGTGATAGTGGAAAGCTGGTATTATACATGTTTTTATTTGATAGGGATATGTCGGTACTGGTCGGTACTTACATAGGTGTAAGTATAACACATTGCATCGTAATTCAATGATACGGAGTTGTTTACTGGCCAGTTGTTCACGGGAGATCAGGTCAGGGGGGACAAGGACTCATCACACTTATGTTTATCATGCGCATATTGAACGCAGCGCTACGCTACTAGAACCTACTTGTATTGTTTAATGTATGCGTTTGACTACACTTAGGTAGAACATTTTAAATAAAAATCTGTCCTCACTGCAGCGAAATATGTAAGATATTTAATAGATGTAAAGGCCTTCATTTATATATTATTGCATAATTAAGTCAAAATACAGAAAAAAACTTTTATTTATACAGGGAAAGTAAAAAGCAAATCTCTATTACAGTATGGCCCATGTTTGTCCTGTTGGTCATACGAGTACTGACATGACAAGATAGATGACCACGCTTGGATCATGAAATCGTCAACTTTGTTAGACCATAGACCTTTACTTACTAATTTTGTGATTATAAATTTATTTTAGAATTTTTAATGTAATTAGTAATTTATGTATGCAAGTATTGCCTGGAACTCAATAAAGCTTTTATTATTATTATTTACAAATCAACAATTACAACACACATTTCGAGTGTTTTGTAACAATTAGTTTGATAATACACTGGCTTTTTCCAGAGTTTATCTGTATCTGTAATAAGGCCAACAAACAAACAGGATATTTCCAATATGTATACTTACATCATTTTAAATTAGAAATTTTGTAATTTCGAATCCAAATATATTTTATTAAGGAAATTAAGTGGCAAAAAAAAATAATAATATTAATAAGGAAGTTAAAACAGATAGCGGAACTAACGTACCTAATTATTTTACACGCAATGATTAAAAAAAAAATATGCTTGTTAGAGAATTCGTTTGAGTTTTCATACATATTACTTCCATGAACTATAAACACTGACAGACAGACAGGAAGTCAGACAAAGTCACACCATAAGCGTTAATTTTTACCATTTTGGTCCGGAACCCTAAAATCATTCAAAATATTTAAAAATATTCCGGTGGGGATCAAACCTGTTCAAATCGATACTAGACACTTTTTAAGCCGGAAGTGCTTTAATCAACTAAGTTTCGGAACCCTTGACGGGCTGAGTCGAAATTCTCTATACGTTTACCAATGTATAAATACTTTGTTCAAACCCCACGGGAATCAAAATGTGGTTTTATCAACAGAGGGTTTTTATATCCTTGAAATTCTTACCTTTAGTCATCATCAACCATCATCATCATCTCAGCCGTAGGACGTCCACTGCTGGACATAGGCCTCCCTCAAGAACTGGTCATGAGGGGTTGTTGCCATACTCACCCTGGCAGGCGGGTTCATGAGCACAGTGCGGGATGTTGATACACGGAAAGACGCTGCTGCCCATCTTACGGATCCCTTGGCAGATTCTTACTGCAAGAGAGGAGGGGAAACATTCTACTGCCGGCACCCCACGGCACAATGTAAGTGCTACATTCCTAACAATAAACCTAGCCCTGATGTGGAGGGCCACTGGACATGAACACTTCATTCTTACGCCTTGGATTATAATTATCAGTGGTACATGTGATAATAAAGAAATTGAATTCATTCTATTATCAGATAAGCACCAGCTTTATCTACCCAGTAGGTGCTACTCGTGGCGTGGGGAGAAGAATGTAACCAGGGCGCCTACTCTAGAAAACGATTACGATATTATCGTCAGAATGGCAATTTTTACTTTTGATGGCCATAAGAGTTGGGTTGGCTTTTTGGTTGGCGATTTATCGCAATTTGCATTCAGAAGTAGGCCTCCAAGTATCTGTGCATAATTAATATTTGGTATTAGCATTTACCTGCGGCTTTAATCGCATTGTTGTAACCAGTTGTAATTATAATAAAAAGTAGCATTGTTGCTGTATCGTATGTCCATATTTCATATTTTTGGATTTATACCTATTTTTCAAAAATAACATCTAAATAACGTTCACTTAGGTATTCTAAAAAAATCATGTTGCGTGTATCCTCGTTGTAACATGGTGTTCCTACTAAACTAATTTGCTTTACAAAATTGGATGGAGTGTAATTTGATAAAAAGTACGGTAAAGGTAAGGTGGATGATGAACCAATATTTTTTTTGGTTACAATGTTTCCTATTTTAAAAAGGCATATGTATAAGTTTGCAATTCAAACACATAGTGAAAATATTTTTTAAATTATCGATACTTCGTCAGGGCCTTTGTAAACACGGGCTCTAATAAGCGTAAAATACGTAAAAATACACTAATACGAGTAACTACGCACGTAACATGTTATTATTAATCATATTAGGAAAACACCACTTGTTTGTAGACAACGCCTAATGTTAATTCACAGGTTTTTCAATTACGTAACTCAACTAGTTTTTGCCCGGGACTTCGTCCGCGTGGAAATCCCCTTTATCATGCAGAGCCACTTTGATTTGAAAATAAAAATCCCATTTATACCCTATCCCGCGGGAATTTCGAAAAATCCCTTCATAGTGCACCTCTTGGATACTCAAGGTATATGTGTGCCAAATTTCAAATCTTTAGGTCCAGTGGTTTAGGCTATGCGTTGATATATCAGTCAGTCAGTCAGTGAGTCAGTCAGGCAGGACTTTGAATTTTATATGTATATATAGATGAGCCTTTTTCATTAATATAAAAGAAAAAAATGTTTTCTACTACATAGGTAAACCTAACAGATGGAGCTGGCAAGCGGAGAAAGCAAGTTTGTGATTAATCACATTGCTGTCATTGTCAAATTGTGTTTCCTACCAATAGTAAAAGAAACGCCATCTATGAGGTTCGAGGGAACTATTTTTGAAGTTTTTACTTTATAAAATTATTAAGGCCCTTCGAATTAAAAAAAAGTCCTTTGCTTGTGCCTCAAATGCTCCTAGCATACCAAATTTCAGAGTCGTAGGTACTTCTGGAAGTTTTTCCAGGTTTTCCATTTTCAAAAGAATTACACTTGTTGATATTACTTCTGCCCTAAGAACGAACCTTGATTTTTGAAGGAACTTATTGATATAACTATTGTAACAGTTCATCGATGGCGCCTCTTGTTATAGTCTTGACACGGATTACGTGTAACGTAAACTGTCGGTTGACGAACTCCGTGGTGCAGGTTTAATAGCCGGCTCAGACTGAGGTTGCGGGTTCGACACCCGTCTCGGGAAAAATTTTTGCAGTTTTTCTGCGGATATTTGTCCTGGTCTGTCCTTGGTCTGGGTATTTTTTATGTTATAAATTAATTTACGACATCATGAATTCCATCAACCATAACGGCACACAGGTTCTGCTTACTTCGGGACTAGGTGGTGCTGTTGGAAATCTACACTAAATATGCATTAAACGTCCAAAAGAGTTAGGGTTTTTTAAATAATATTGCATTTGTATTAATCTCCAAGCACTGGGCATGAGCGGATTATTGCCTTACCACTTTTGGCAGGCGGGTTGGCGAGCGCAGTAGGATGATGATAGGTACACGGGAAATAGCCCATCTTCCGCAGGCATTCCTTGGCAGATTCCTACTGCATCCACGGGCAAGAGAGGAGAGGTACGTAGGTATATTATTGTTCTTGAATTTGTGTAAAACCTCCACCTGTCTTTACCAGTTGAGATGGTATTTTCTTTAAATACGACAAAATGACGAGACAAGCCGAAGGCCCACCCGTCCGTCAGCGTGACCCTTAGGGACCGTCTCCACGAGAGAGAGAATCGCGACGAGTCCGCGCTATACATAGAATCGCCGCAATTCCCTCGCTCGTGGAGACGGCCCCTAAGACATACATAGAGTTGTTTGTGCCCATAATTTCACCGGCCCCTTACCCTGCAAACCGGAACACCCCAATGTACACATTACTGCTTGGCGGCATAAATATACCTATGGTAGTACATGGGTAGTACCATGGACCAAGTAAATACGGTAGTACTGGTAGTACTTCCCGGGAAGAACTCTTTACAAAAAGTTCCACTATGGGTCTGGTCTGGCGCATAAATGGCGCATTTACAGTTATGACGCACAGTTTAAAAAAACAATAACATATTGACGATATAATTTATAGGTAGGTACCTAGTTCAACTGAACTTACGTACATTGTCATGCAACTAGGTACTTTTGCAGGTACATAAAATCAATTATTGTAGATACGCACTTGTGTAAAAACACAATAGTGTATGTACGTATACGTCAATGCAATGCATTCATAAAATGGTAGAACCTATTAAAAATAACTATTACCTACGAACGTATCTAGCTAAGATAAGAAAACTGTTTACTGTGTACCACAAAAAATGTAACATGAATATAATAAGAAATTAGGACGGCCTTATCGCTATGTGCGATCTCGTGCAGCCAGCCTATCAATGGTGTTAGCGACTTCGATCATAATCTGGGTTATTTAAATTGATAAAGATCTTTGTTGAAATGTCATTATCTAAGCAGGTAAACATGTCAACATCAATGTTGAAGTTGTAATAATATGGGCAGTCGGAGTAGCGAGACGGATTGTAATAAAAAGGAAGATCGGGAGATATTGAGTAAAAAAGAGTGAAGAAACAGAAAATTACTAAATTATTTGCGATTCATCATTTCAGCCGTAAAACGTCCATTACTGAACTAAGGCCTCCCTCATGGATCTCCATTAGGGGCAGTTGCCATACTCACCACGCTTGGCAGGCGGGTTGGCGAGCGCAGTACGGGAGGTTGATATACGGAAAGACGCTGCTGCCCATCTTCCGGAGGTGTCCCTTAGCAGGCTCTTACTGCATCCACGGGTAGGAGAGGAGGGGTAACACTCTACTGCCGGCACCCCACGGCTAGGGGTGCCGGCAGCCGGGCTATTTGCGATTAATCAGTGTTAAATGAAAACGAGATATTGTGAGTACCTATATTAGAAAATACTTTTAAGAGGCTTGAAATAAAAAGGAGCTATCTTAATATTTTTGACACCACCTTATCATTGAATAAGCCCTCGGAAAAGGAAAATCTAATACATGGAACCGTGTCGGTGTGCGAGTCAGACACGCAATTGCCTTATTATTTTCAATTAAAATTCTACTATGTCCATGAATTGTGTAGGTACACTTAATAATTATGTTTCTTGTATATAATTTCTTCATTTTTCCTAACGCACAAATTAAACATGCTTGTATACCCCAATTGTCATTTGTATCAGATTGAAGACCCTGATTTAATGTTATTGAATGAATTTTTAATATTTTTTATGCATGTGTACTTTTAATAAATAAATAAATAATTATTATTGAAAATAGTTGGAGTAAAAATATATAATTATATATGCCAAGACCTACGGCTCAGTTAGCATCAAAACAGAACGATCAAGTAGGTAGGTAGGAATTAAACATCTAACGGTAATTAATATTCGTTGTTTACAAACATATCATTTTGCGTCGGCGGCGGCGCTTAGGGCAAAATTTTGTTTTGAAATTCAAGAGACGTAATTAAGAATTTCGCTGAGCGTCAATAATTTAGGGATCCCTAATGAATGATATAAAGTTTCGGGTAATTAGCGCCGCGGACTCTTATTTTATTATTCATCATCATCATCATCATATCAGCCCGTTGACACCCACTGCTGGGTATAGGCCTCCTCTTCAGCACGCCAACGTAAACGGTCCTGTGCAAGTCTCATCCACTGTCGTCCGGCAACCCTGGCTAGATCGTCCGCCCATCTGGCAGGTGGTCTGCCTCGAGGCCGTCTCGCTTCCATCGGAAACCACTCTGTTACCGCCTTGGTCCATCGGTATTATTGAATGAAAATATTTACAGTTAAACCCTTTTCATTTCTAAGAACGATAAATGGACCTCCTAGAAGAAGACAACTACGAAACGAGGCCAAATTCTACAACTTAAGACTGCATAACGGTGAAGGAAACATCGTGAGGAAACCCGCGGCTTAGTTAGCTTTAGACGTATTGACCTCTTTGGTTCGTTCGACGTTCTTTAATCTGACTAATATCTGACTTAGGTGAGAGGATGGTATAGGTGCTGGGCAAGCCTAATCCATCTAACAATATCCTAGGCACTGCAGCGTCCCGTACAGCATGATTACCAATTGCTGACGCTATGAAATTGAGTTTTATGAACATAAAAAAATGTATGTATAAAGCACATAATAGAATCGGTTCACTTCAGATGACACGCGAGTTATGAAAAGAAGCGAACAGAAGAACCTAACTCGGTCGTTAGTCATCAGTCATCACTTAAAAAAATGTTTTTACGTTTGACGTAGTTGGAGCAGATTACGTCCCAAGTTGTCATGAGAACACAATAATTTTTAATATGTATATTATTAAGTAGGTTGGTAAGTCCTGGATTACTAATCTCAAAGATGAAACCGGAATGAAGCATCAGAATAGAGACACTATTATGGATATTTGTACGAACTTCTACAAAACACTTTATTCAGACCCCCAAAAAATCTCAAATTCCATGCCATACTCGTGTTCTGATGATATTCCACTAATAAATGAAGCCGAGGTTCACAAAGCACTAACTCGGATGAAATATAACAGATCTCCAGGAGAAGATGGAATAACGACAGAGGCTCTAAAGGTCGGAGAGCCAACAATTTTGCCACACATAACAAATCTTTTTAATACTATTCTAAAAACAGGCAGCTTCCCGGATCGCTTTTGCCACTAAGATATTATACTTTTACACAAAAAAGGAGATAAATGTAACATAAATAATTACCGCCCAATAAGCCTTGTGTCCCACTTATACAAATTATTTATTAAAGTAATAGAAAACCGCATCTCAAGCCAACTAGACTCGGAACAACCGGCGGAACAAGCAGGTTTCCGCCGCGGATTATCAACAACTGACCACCTACAAGCCCTAAACGAAATTATAGAAAAGCATAACGAATACAACATGCCTTTGTATATTGCCTTTGTTGACTACACAAAGGCATTCGATAGCATATTTCACGCTGCCATATTCAAAGCCCTTCAGAACCAACACATAGAGCAGACCTACATAAATCTTATCCGTAATATCTATGACACTAGTACAGCTTCAATAAAACTTCAATCATCTGGACCATCCTTTAAAGTAACCAAAGGAGTAAAACAGGGAGACCCGCTATCTCCGAAACTTTTCACCAGTACCCTTGAAGAAGTGTTCCGAAAGTTGGCGGCTGGATGGAGGGAGAAGGGAGTTAATGTTGGCGGAAAAAGGTTGACAAACCTCCGTTTCGCTGACGACATAGTCCTATTTTCTTCATCGCCCTCAGAGCTACAAACGATGCTTCAAGAGCTAAGCATCGCAAGCTTGGAGATTGGACTTTCAATGAATAGAATTAAAACCAAAATCATGACCAACCGCGTCAAGGCTAATGTAACGGTGGATGAAGAACATCTCGCATACGTCCAAGAATATGTTTACCTGGGCCAAATAATCTCCTTCGAAGATAGGCAGAGCAAGGAAATCGCACGGCGAACCGACAATGCCTGGCGGAGTTTTTGGTCCATGGGAGACACTATGAAAGGAGAACTCCCCTTGTCACTTAAGCGCAAACTAATGGACGTATGCATCCTCCCCGTTTTGACATATGGTGCGCAGACATGGTCACTAACCAACATCCAAAAGTTCAAACTCCAAATTTGCCAGCGTGCGATGGAGCGCAGCATTTTGGGTGTAAAGAGAACCGACAGGGTCCGCAACACTGAACTGCGCTCCAGAACTCAGATCGCAGATGTAGCTCTAAAAGTCGCCAAACTGAAGTGGGACTGGGCTGGCCACGTCTGCCGTATGCCAGGTGAACTGTGGGCCAAGGCAATCACTGAATGGCGTCCTGACCCGGCGAGAAGACGACGCGGCAGACCAAGACGTAGATGGCGGGACGAGCTCGATCAATACAGAGTTGACTGGAGGGAAGTGGCTCAGGATCGAGATGCATGGAGGGAATCGGGGGAGGCCTTTGCCCAGCAGTGGGATCAGATGGGCTTATAATAATAATAAATAATAAAATAATAATAATAAATATTATTAAGGGGATTAGTGGAACTTTTGTCCAGAAATCCCCTTTGCGTCCCCTTCGAGAACCGGAAGGGGATCGTCGCAGGGGATTTCTGGAATAAGCCGTCATCATCCTATCAGCCGTAAGAATGTCACTTCAGAAGGTCTACCATGAGTTTTCACAATCAATACCTACTTAGCGAGTAGGTATTGATTGTGAAAACTCATGGTCTGGTGACTGTAGTTAACAAATGTATGCAAACTTGGACAGCGCCTCTAGATGATAGTTTTGTACTAAAATACGTAGTAAACTATTACTACAGCGACTGTAGTTTGAGCTTCATTTGCTTAGAATTTAGTACCATGAGTTAGAAATCTGACAAATGTCATAGTAACCTAACAGTGACAACTCATGGCAGACGCACAGTTGAGAGTTGACGCAAGTAATCGAAATCGTTTTTTATGGACATAATAGGATTATAATTGAAAATATTAGGTCAAGTGCGAATCGCACTCGCACACCGAGGGTTCCGTGACATCACACAATATTAGTTTGTTACATGAGGTTTATATCGTCGAAAAATCAAACATAACAGCGCCAACTCTTGACCGATAGTGTGTGATTTTTTATTAGAGATGATTTATTTTTGTTGTCATCCTTACTTTCACTCGAATAAGCTATACAACTTCAAAGTGTTTCCCTGCAAACTGCGGAGACTGAGAGAGGAACGTTTTTATCACATTTTTTTATGAAAATAACTACTTATACAGTTCCAAATTTCAAGTCAATAGCTTAGGTAGTTCCTGAGGCACCCAGCTGTGCACCTGAAAATATGACGTTAAAGCTATCTACGCCTTAACTGTCGCTGATTCGATGTGTCGTAAAAGTCTGCTGTATCGAATTGAAACATTACATTTTATACCTAAGTACTACATAGCACACACAAAGAACAGGTATCTACATAGTTCATCACCATCATTTTGATAAAGGACGAAGACGAAATTACAGATTGGAAATTAAAAATTGAATGAACAACTTAAGTTTACAAAAAACCTTTTTAAAAACAACATTTTATTAGATACTTTTTAATAAAAATAACTAAAAAGCTAAAAATCTCCATCATCAGACCCTGGTTACCATCTAGTACCAAAGTGTTCGTAAAGACGGATCAAACGAGTCCAAACTCGATGGGGTTGTATCGTTTAACTACCGACTTCCTATGATCACCTTCCAGTTCCATCATCAGATCAGCTCCATGTCATAATAATATTGCATTTTCATCCGATTTACACATGCATGCAAAATTTCAGCTCAATCGGTAAACGGAAAATGGATCAAATTTAACTTGCAAGATTTGATTACAGACAGACATCGGGACAGGTGAAACTAAATAAAACCTTGTAAAAATTCAAATGTAAATTGAAATAAAAAAATGAAATGGGTGACCATTTCATGAGTTTATCATAGAGTGGTTCAGATATCTATTACAGATGATTTATACAGCGTCAGCAACTGGTAAGCATGATGTACGGGTCGCTGCAGTGCCTGGGACATTGTTAAATGTATTATGCTTGTCCAGCACCTATACCATCCTCTCAGCCTACAAAAATATAGGTACCTATCACAGTTTATTACCACCTATAAATAAAAAAATAGCCGTATTTAATCAGTACTTAGTACGTACATTAATACTAATAGCGATAAATTGCGCCTTAAGCATTTGTAAAATTTTTCATTCGACCTTCGTTTTGCATCTACCGCTCTAGACAATAGATAACCTACACAGGTGTTTTTACGCAATACAACACAAATCAAATCTAATAGGTAAATAAAACTATTCTATTAAGACTTTAGGAATTATCGCATATATCGATTGTGAACGCGACTGCGTACAACAACAGATTACAGTACAACCTAAAGAGGAAATTCACAAACAAGCAAACAATAATAATTGAAACATTATTACTAGTATTACGGAGTTTCAACACTGAAAGATCTTCTGATTGATTGCTCACACTCAATTCCAATCCAAAGAAATCTACATAATATTATATCTCTACATACGATTGGTCCGCTCTCACGCAACTCACGTCCAAAGCTAATTTTATATTTCAAGGAAATACAAATTTCCTCTTCATTAAAAAATCCGTCAAATCGATCCCTGACGCTTCGGAAGTGTCTTAGCTACGGAACCAAAACGAATTTTTTGATAAGGTTTTTAATTTCCCTAAAATGTTTGACTGAGTGTGGTTTTACACCATAAAAATTACAAACTTATTATATATTGTTCAAAAATATCGTAATTGTAGAATAGAATAGAAAATATTTATTGAAAATTGTTATACTTAGAGATCTTAAAATTAGTTTGTACTGTTTTTAACAATTTGTCCTTATCAAGACCTACAATATAAGTAATTTTATTTAATCATAACTCTAAAAATATCTACAGAGATGTGCACCTATTTCTAAAATATAAAAAGAGCTTGTTCTTAAATAATACTTTGAACTACCTACAACAGTCATCGTTCAAAGGTTCAAAGAACTCCCCGAGACTATAGAAGGAACCAGCAATTAAAGATTTCCTGAATTGGTTTCTGAATATTAATAAATTAATATTAATATTAATATTAATTATCAATCCAAAGACAGTACAATATTATAAAAAAAATATAAAATAAAAAAAGTACATCTAAGTTTGTGGACCAAAAGTTCCTCAGCATAACGTTAATCCTTCAAAAGTAAGGATCAACGCTGGTTTTCAGATAATTGTACTATCATGGACCAACTAT
The DNA here is from genome assembly GCA_963082625.1 of Pasiphila rectangulata. Classification (NCBI taxonomy): domain Eukaryota; kingdom Metazoa; phylum Arthropoda; class Insecta; order Lepidoptera; family Geometridae; genus Pasiphila; species Pasiphila rectangulata. The sequence goes on along the minus strand of OY720253.1, from coordinate 13,891,527 downwards.
CCATAAGAAAATCATAGAATACATGAGAATACATAATCATAGAATACCAATCAAACATGTCACATAGATAAGTAAGGCACATTTCCTTCATAGTTCGAACTTACTGAGAAAGTAGTTTTATAATCAATTGTCTTGGCGGATACCTGTCCCACGGTGTCATGTGTTTTGTTTTGCTCATTGTTTTACGCATAAACTACTGACATTAATCGCTTCTCATAACAATTTGCGGTACAATTACAATCGGGGATAATACATATTTTGCTTGAGCATATATATAATTAAAACAAGCTATCTTTCATCTTTCATGCATATTATTATGCTTCTAAGTATGTACTGTACTACCCATAATATACGCCCCGCCCCGTCTACTTTCTTAAATTGTATGTCCATCCAAAGGTTGCCTGGCAAAGATCACTTTCAGCGATAAGCCCGCCCATTGTACCCCATATTTCTAATATTGTAGTTTCTCCCTGTTTGTATTTGTTTTCTGGTATTTAATGAAGAATATTTTTATTCTATTCTATTCTACGTATTACGGATCATTATGTCCTAAAATTACGTTTCTTTATTTAGTAAGGGTTGACAAACAACTACATTAAACGAATACATTTCTTGTATATTAACTTCACTTAAAAAGCCTCCATTTCAATAGAATAGAATAGAATAGAATAGAAATATATTTATTTGGTTTACAAAACAGCACAAGCATAGAACAAAAGGCAAAAAAGAAAAATAATAATAAATAACATAGTACCTAGCACCAAAAACAATAACATTGCAAGTACCAATTAATATTTAACAGATTGGGTAATTCTAGGTACATACGGCAAAGGATAACAATGAAAAAAAAAAATAATAAAAATAACAACAAATCGAACATTTATACAAAGTTAAAACAAAACAAAAAGAAAAAACCATTGTAGGCAGTATGCTGCCGTATGCCCCAACCACAACAAGAAATATATTTATCTAAGTAAGAGTAAGTAGTGAAAGATGTGCTGCATTAAAACCAAAAGGGATGGATCTCAGCTTGTGTTCCTTCGCACCATAACACGAAAGAACGCTGATTTTCAGACCCCTCCTAAAAGGTAAGTGATGCCACGAGCAGTAGCCAGCGGTTTAGTAACTAATCGAAAAAATAAAACATAAATAATCAAACAATAACAAATACTTATTAAAACAAAAATAAAATATATAGGAATAAAGCATGCTAAAGCAATGGAACGTAAAATGTAAAGCGGAACGTAGAAAAATATACCAACTAATGTACTAAATTATCTGTGACCTAGAATAGATTTCCTCTTAAAATTGTTAAAAGAACTGTTTCCTTTTTTGGTAATTTTAGTCCAATAATTTGAACTTTCTAAAGATTACGAACTTGACACTGGCAGAATTGTGAAAAAGCCAAACACAAAAGCCAAAAAAAAAATACGATAAGAAGAAGAAGATAGAAATGATACGCCATAATAATATTTACAATACTATATTTACAATAAAATATTACAATTATTATATATAATTATATATAATTATTACAAATTACAATACTATAATACAATAATATATTTACAATAAAATTGAAGCCCATAGCGTTTCCACGTTTTGTGGTTTTGTACATTTATTAAACTTCTGGTTAGGAGCGCGATAATACATATCATCATTTCAGCCATAAAACGTCCACTGATGAACACAGGCCTCCCTCATGGATCTACATGAGTGGTAGTTGCCATTCTCACCACGCTCGGCAGGCGGGTTGGTGAGCGCAGTATGGGATGTTGATACACGGATAGACGCTGCTGCCCATCTTCCGGAGGTATTCCTTAGCAGGCTCTTACTGCATCCATGGGCATGAGAGGAGGATTATACATATAACTTAAACGAAATATTAAAGAGCAACTACCAACAAGAGGCATAATAAACAGCTATTTCCTCTCAGAAAAAAGAATATAAAAATAATGTCTTTCAGACTACACTCTTAGTCGTCCATTCACCTACAACTAGAAGGTTGAAGTGACTTGCGCGTGACATCAAAACCGAATAAAGTTTATTGAGGACCCAAAATAAACATTGCAGTAAGACCAGTTCTGGAGTTCAGCGTCACAAGTAGACGGTTGGGCGGCTGCCAGGAGAGAACTACTGTGAAACAATAATTTTACAACAAAAAATCGACTTCAATGATAAAATCTAAAATGTACTAACCAAACAGTGTATGTATGCTGATTACTTTTAAGTAATAAGCATACATACAGCGACTTCCCTCGATTTCTCATGGATCCCATTACCAGAACTGGGTCTAAAAGCAAGCAAAGCAAACAAACACACAGGTAAAACGAAAAACCCAACCGCAAGTTTAAATTTAGGACACACTATTACCACACTATTACGTTAATTTATTCCATTAAATTGCATTCTAATGACCTTGATGCTGATAATGATAATGACGTGTAGGTCATCATTTCAGCCATAAAACGTCCACTGCAAATATTATATGTTTAATTGTTACCTAAGTAATATTGATTTATTTATAAGGTGCCTGATTCTGTTAACTAGTTTTTTTGTGAATAAATACTTTTACTTTTTTACTTTTTACTGATGAACACAGGCCTCCCTCATGGATCTCCATGAGGGGTAGTTGCCATACCACGCTTGGCAGGCGGGTTGGTGAGCGCAGTATGGGATGTTGATACACGGATAGACGCTGCTGCCCATCTTCCAGAGGTATCCCTTAGCAGGCTCTTACTGCATCCATGGGCATGAGAGGAGGGGTATCATTCTACTGCCGGCACCCCATGACGTGTAACTAAGATGATTAGTGGATAGGCGTATATTATCTTAGCCATCTTTCGATGTCCTCACCCGTGAATTTTGTAGAGAAGTAGTAAGTAAGAGTTTCTCTAACCATCTGTGAACGTCTTCTGAATTCAACTTTCTGAATGCAAATGGCCTTTAGCTAAATATGCCAATATCGCTATATGTTAATCTACAATATTTGAGGAGTTCCCTCGATTCCTCATGAACCCCATCATCTTTAGGTTCCAGTTTTGAAAAAAAATGTATCTAAAAGTCAAAGTGTATCTACTCGAACTCAAAAAGAGGTTTCCAAACGACGTTCACTAACGACGGAGTTCTGCTGAGGTATCAAAAATTTGAAAATAAAACAGACGACTTGTGAACGTCCTTTTTTAAGCGGCTTCAACTGATACAGATGTGTGTAGTTTTCGTATACCTTCTACAGTTTCAGAGTAGGGCTCCTGCGATACCGCTTACAATTTTACAGTTTCCGAGAACTTCTCTCCTTGGAAACGGCTGATTGACGCCATCTCTCTGCACGGAGCGTGTTTTGGAAACAGGAACTGAATTCTAGGAAAGGATTTTCCTTATGGATGATATTGATTAAGCAATCCGAATTTATTATTTACCTACTTTTGTAACAATCGATTTTTTACTGCATACTTTCAGTCAACCACGGAAAAAACAAAATCTCATAGAAAAAGCTTATTATTCCATTGATGATTATTTGATGCTAAATCAATCGGTCACCTTCGCTTATTAAGACGGTGCTAACAAAAAAGGTTTCATGTAAATCGGTCAACGCATTCGGTTGTGATCCTCAAATACACAGACAGACGGACAGACAGACTGACAGACAGATAGCGCTATGCATATTACCTGGCCTATTTTTTTTTTGCTTTAACTTTTTTTTTATACTACTAAATGACGAGACAAGCCGAAGCCCCACCTGATGTTAAGCGGTAACCTCTACCTATAACAATTGCAATGCCGCGGTGATCACGTTCACTAAGCACGTGACCAACGCTGCATTGCATTGCGCCCGTCACCCTGAGACAGAGTTGTAAGGTCTCAGTTGCCCGTAATTTCACCGGCCCCCTTAACCTTCAAACCGGAATACAGCAAGAGACATTACTGCTTGGCGGTATAGGTATGGTGGTAGTTTTTCCCCGGATGAACCTTTCATAAAAAGTTCTACTACTACTAAAAACTGTGTTCTAATTCTATTTGTTATTCTTTTAAACATAATTAAGTTATTTTCACATCATTTAACTTTCATTTCATTGTTTTTTTTTCAAAATATACCTACTCAAGCCAGGGATAACACTTGGATGTTTTGCAATGGAACATTTTCTTGTATGTGCCAGTTCTTCATTTACCGTGCATGGCACCGCGTAATGGAAGGACTGAGACTCTGAACCACTGAAGGTTAATTACTACCAGTTGCACAAATTATGTAAATACCTGTAATGAAAGAGTCAGTGTACCCGTGTTGGAAAATTATTTCATGCGATTGTAAGACTTCTTTGATCCATGTTAGACTAGTTTTATCGCGCGGGTCAGTGTTATTTTCTTCTAAGAGGGGTTTTGTTTTAGATAAATATCATGAATGGAATGAAATACCAAAATGATGCTGGAAATAGCACATAGAGAGAGCAGGGTCAGGTAAGGAAGCGACTTCGGCTAAACTCCATTAGAGATGAGTAAAAGTATAGGTGATGGCTGGGGAAGCCTTATCCATCCAACAATGTTCCAAACAAGCCCTGCAGCGTCCCAGCATCAATACCAATTTCTGACGCTGCATGAAAGTCAAATTTGCTTATATCTGGTTGATGTGCTGTAAAGATGATCCAGAGTTCACAATAGGATTCTGTTAACCGACTTGATAAAGGAGGGTCTTAATTCGACATGTTTGTTACGAGATTACTCCGGCAATATGATTTTGATGATTTTATTTTAATAAAGTAGGAGATAATTTCAGTGGCCATTTCTAAAACTCGATTCTGATGATAGGATCTATGAGGAATTAAATAACTGTATTAATAGACACTGGAGTCCCTCAAGGCATAGTTTCATGCTCTTAAAACCTTTGAGTTTGGGTTCTTTGTTTCACTTTAAAATGTTTGCTTGTTTTTGCAACCAGTTCTGATGATGGGATCCAAGTTTAATCGAGGGAAATACTTAAAAAATAGCCGTGGGGTGGCGCCAGTAGAATGTTATTCCTCCTCTCATGCCCGCGGATGCAGTAAGAGCTAGCTAAGGGATGCCTCCGGAAGATGGCTTTGCGTGTATCAACATCCCGTCAACCCGCCTGCCGAGAGTGATGAGTAAGGCAACTGTGTTCAATAGTGGACGTTTTACGGCTGATTTGAAGTCGGTTTTTTTAATCATTTAAGATTTATTAGTTTTTATAGATTACTCCCGAGCACAAGGAGCTGTCAACAGACATGATATTACCATTTTAACATATGTAGAGATCATATGCACCAAGGTCGCATAATTAGGTATGTGGAATTACGCAATAGTTTTATGTCAGTGGCGCACTGTAATTTTCTATTTGTTAGATAAGCCGGTAATGTCGATAACATTTTTAGCGGGGTTTCTTATCAGCGAGTTGATAAGAAGTAAACCGAAACTAACTTGTTTTATTGTACTATCTTAAAAATAAAATATGATAAATTGTGGTTTATCGGTAGGTAGATATTGAATGTGGGTTTTTAAGGTAACGTGGATAAAAAAATATTGTTGTAAATTATGTTATGCAAAGTTTCAATGGAATCTGATGTGAAACCCCAATCACCCCACCATCTTACCCCAATGCAAGCACCAGATGGTTCATAGACTACTTAAATGTATGTTTTTTTGTAAATAAGGTACATACTTAACACAGTTCTCATTATTGATTTCTGTTGGTATTTTTGTGGGAATTTCGTTCTTTAGACTAGGTACTAGAAATCTATGTGTTCGTTGCCAAGTCATATACAATGTCATGCATATGATACATTATCGAATACTACCCTTGAATCGCGTTGACGTCACAATACTGACGTCATTATATTCTCCACGCCTACTTTATAAGGTATACAATCATTCACCAGGTTCAGATTCGCAATATATTTTTGCCTACATATTTATTATGATGGGGAAGACCAGATCTGCTGTGACGCCATTGGGGTGCATTATACATTTTTCGCCAAAGATTTAAATCGTTGTTTTTCCCCATTTTTGGCCACATTCAACAAATATTTGCATTCAACCCTATGGGTCCCAATGGGTCCTTCATGTTATGCCATTTATTACGGTCCTGTGCGGTGTCTATCCATTTACTCCAGCTGTTCTTTTGACATCATAGTACCGTCGCATTTGCGGTCTGCCTTTTGGGCGTGTTTTGTCTCATGGCCTCCACTCGGCCAGCACTTTTTTTTTGCACCACGAGCCTTCTTTCCTGGCGACGTGACCAGAAGACCTGGAGGATACTCTTTTTCAACGAAAATCGAAAATTGAAGAGCAGCCTCAATTAAAAGTAATCATCCATCCATTTCAAGTCAATTTTCTTTATAAAATCAACAAAAACGAAAGATTGAAACTCCGAACAAAGACCCGTCAAATTCAAAGGTTTAGAAAATTTAAATGTCAAACAATTTTCGTTCGAACGAAGTTTCGTAACGAAATGGAACCAGAGTAGGAATTACGCGAAATTTCCTCCAGGTATTCTCAGAAACAACCGTTGAATTCAGTTGACGTCATAATACTGACGTCAATATACTTACTTTACACACCACCAAATAAGTAATGGTGAAATCACTCAGTCACCGTTAGAGCACGGAAAACATCGCGAGGAAACCCTCGGCTTAGTCACCTTCAGACGTACCTTACCTCTGACTAATAGTCAGAGGTAAAAGCTGAGAGGATGGTGTTGGTGCTGGGCAAACCTAATCTATCTAACAAAAGTCATAGGCAGCTTCAGCGTCCCGTACAGCATGAATACCAGTTGCTGATGCTGTATAAATCGTCTATACTATTAAAGGTCGCGGGTTCCTCTACTGAAAATTTAGTGAGTTGAATTTCTCTTTCACCTAAAGATGTGAAAGAGCAACAAGTCAGATGTACCCACTGAATATAGCCAACTAAACTGAGAAGATAGTGTAGGAGCTGGGTAACTATAGAAACATCTCTTAAACTTTCTCGATTAAATACATTTAAATTATCAAAAACACGCACATTTTTCGCGTAAAAGTAGGGGCTTTACAACTGTTATAGATAATTTATACAGCGTCAGCAAATAGTAATCATACTGTACAGGACGCTGCAGTGCCTGGGACATTGTTAGATGGTGGGCTTGCCCACCACCGATATTTCATTTCATTTCATTTATTTCCAAAAACAAAGATACTTTGCATGCGGAAGTCTAAATTATTATAATATTTAACATAACACTAAAATCAAAATACCATTTTCCCCTTTGATTATTCCCGACCATTCGACTGTTTTTCTACAACAGCTGTGGTTCTGGGTCTACCCAGGACCGGATTATAATCAAAGGTATTACGCGACAAATTCTTCTTCCGTGTTCTTCAAAACTCGAGTAAGTTTTTTTACATATATTTTCATTAAGATGTTAGAAGCTTTGAATCATGTTGACGTAAGTATACTTTCCACCCCTGCTTCCTTAATAATGTAAACACAATAAATTAACAGGTGACTAGTTCAGAATACAATTCACACTGTTGTGTGCTCGTCCGAGAAACCTAATTCACCTATTATCAATAGCAGGTCATGTGGCATAGGCCTAGCCTGGCTTGAATGTATATGGCGAAGACGTTTTTTAATAGATGTGATATCAAAGATTTAAATCGTAGGATACCCTTACTATAATGAAACAGCACCGTTTCGTTTCCACACGAAATGAGTGCACAATAAATAGTAACAATAACAGAGTGGTTTATGGCATGTGGTTTATCGGCATTATTGTTAACAGACTTTTAAAGACAATGCCACAGTTTTTGGTGTCAGGGTACATCTCACGATTTAAATATTTGTGTGATATATGCCAATCATCATTTCCTGGTAGAGGGTTCGTTGGTTTGGTACAACATATCTTCTTACAAGCTTATAAAGAAATAAGGGAAGAAAATATTCGTGATGATCATGGTTTTGCCTATAGTATTTTTTAAAGGCGATTAAAATAATATAACAGACACCAAAATACAACATTTAATTGTTTAGTTAAATAGTAATAGGTACTTATTACAACTAAACTACTGAGAATAAAATTATTATGGACCTCTGTCTTGAACATTGAAAATTATGTAGCACAATAAATACTACCTAGATTTAATCGTAACATAGCAAGATTTTGAAGAAAACAACGTTCCATTGGTGTCCCTTCCATCTGTAATTGGTTACCGTAGATAGAGTGTTCCTGTCTATGCTTCTTAGATTTGTTTTACATTTATTAATTTCTGTACCCTTCTTTTGTATTACCTACTGTACTAAATAGCAATATTTTTTTATTTTTTTTCATTTTATTTCAAAGTCAAAGTCAATAAGTGTTTATTCAATAGAACAAAAAGCTATGTAGAATAGTCAATATACATACGTTCACTTCAGATAACTTTTTATCCAAGTAAGGAATCAAAATAATAATAAAAACTTGAACTTGATTCTTTCTACAACATCTGTATAGGTATCCTTCAGGGATGCCCAGGGAGGCCCCAGGGAGGCCCAGAGTCCATCTCCGGTATTTCAAGGAGTTGGACTGGCTAGGGTCGGTGTAGCATCTCGGGGGACACTGCGCAATACACCCCGATCCGGGACGTCGCGTCCGTGCAGATCTGGTATCCCTACCAGAATTAGAATCACAAGTGCATTTGATTGTAACTGTAGATTAAGCAGTTTAACTAAAGTAAAAGACAAGATGAAGAATTAGACAATTTTAAACTCTTTAACGGGACCGTTGGACGTTTTGGGTACATTGCGTTGCGGTAGTACTAAGTCAACCCGGGTAAACCTAGGTTAACTCCATCTTCTAGCTTTACCCGTAATATATCAATGTCCCAGGCACTGCAGCGTCATACAGCATGAATATCAGTTTATGACGCTGCATACTTCATATGTAATGGATGTAACATGTCTTACCTACTTTGTGCATCTATGTTATAGGTCACGCCACTCTCACTGAAGGTGAAATGATTCAGCGATCGGAAGCTGTGAATTGACACTAAATTGGTACACTGGTGAACACTTTAAATGTGTGTCACTTAGTGAAAGTTAAGTGACATGGCACATATCACACGGCGCACAATCTACATTATAAAACATGTTAGAATTTGACAGAAGTATGTAAAGATGCCGTGGGGCGCTGGCCGTAGAATGTTAGCCCTACTCTCATGCCCGTGGACGCAGTAAGAGCCTGCTAAGGGATGCCTACGGAAGATGGGCAGGAGCTTCTTTTCGGGGATCAGCATCCCATACGGCGTTCGCCAACCCGCCTGCCAAGCGTGGTGAGTATGGAAATTACCCCTCATGGAGATCCGATGAGGGAGGCCTGTATTCAATAATGGACATTTTGCGGCTGAGATGATGATAAGGATTACTCGAATATAAAACGATTTCTGTAACTTGAATCGTTTTTGAGAAATCATCGAAAGTTAATATTTACATTAGTTCTGCTATCTGTTAAGAGATGGCGCTGTCAGGGTTCTCCGGCGAATAAAAACCTCCTTTAACAAAATTATTTAAATTGTTAATGACGGCATGCACGTCCGATTCGCACTCGGCCGGTTATATCATTATTTTAGTTTCGAATTCCAGTAGACATAAATCAGAATACAAGCCATCTAAAGTACTGGAAACCAATGTTTTACTTGACTCATCGTGTTGTGAACGAAACCCATTTAACGACATCCAATTGAAGTTTGTTTTTGTTATAGATAAGTTCCATTATTATTGTCGTAATAATATAAGCAAAAAAATGTGTTACGTATGAATGATTAATTACAAGATTACAATAATTTCGTAAAGAGTAGGAAAGATGATAAGTAGAGTTGTTTATTTCTTGTTGTTGAACTTAGTCAGTGGAAGATCATATCGTGATTGAATTTCTTCCGTAGGTTTCACATTTAAGCTTTAACCCTTGTTTTAGTCAATTCCACATCATCATCATCTCCGCCGTAGGAAGTCCACTGCTGGACAAAGCCTCCAGGATCAAGAACTGATTGTGAGGGGGTTGCCATACTCACCAAGCTTGGCAAGCGGGTTGGTGAGCGCAGTGCGGGATGTTGTTACACGGAAATACGCTGCCGTTCATCTTCCGGAGGTATCGCTTGGCAGATTCTTACTGCATCCTCGGGTAAGAGAGGAGGGGCAACATTCTAGTGCCCATACGCAGTTGTCGATACACGGAAAGACGCTGCTGTCCATTTTCCAGAGGTATCCCTGGTATAGGAGGTATAGGAGATTCTTACTGCATAATAAATGATAGGAAGCGCGCTGGTTTCCAGTCAATCATTGCTGGCATTGATTAACATTCGAGCGAGTAATTAATGAGCCCGCACATCTCACAAGGGACTCGCAATTTACAACGATGTGGCTTTTTGGACGTTGTTACAGTACGTTACTCGGACGAAAGTGATCAGTTCTTAAGTAAAGATTTTTTGACATAACTTTTATTCAAAACTCGACATGCAATCGGGTTATTGTTGACATATTTGCAAAAGATATCAATCAATGCAAGCAATGAATTTTGCAGTTTAAATGTTACATTAATGAGCCACTCCGCTCGCTGTGGACGGCCAGGTTTATTATCAGTTCAGGGCGAACTGCTAGTTTATTTATAGCCTTATTTTGAAACGTATCTTGGATAAACACTTCCATGCATTGCTGATTGTAGAGTCGTTATTGAACTATTCTTATATGGGTCGCATGCATAAAGCTACTCAGATTTAAATCGAATAATGTACACGTTCTTGGCTCTCCAAGACCGTGTACATCATCATCATCATCATTCCAGCCGTAAAACGTCCACTACTGAACACAGGGCTCCCTCGTGGATCTATAAGGGTTAGTTGCCATTCACACCACGCTTGGCAGGTGGGTTGGCGAGCGCAGTACTGAGTTGATACAGAAAGACGCTGCTGCCAATCTTCGGAAGGTATCCTTTGAAAGGTTCCTACTGCATCCACGGGCAAGGGAGGAGGGGCAACATTCTACTGCCGGCACACGGCAAATTGATTACCTCTCAATCTCAATCAGTAATGTGGTACCTGACGACACAATACCTGAAGCACACTGTTAATGGTGAGATTGGCAACAACCCTTAATGATTAGTACTTACTACTTTAGTCAATGAGGGAGGCCTTTATCCAGCAGCCGTCCTGCGGCTGGAAGAGAAAAAATGAAAGAAAAATCCTTGAAATAAATATATTGATAAAATACAAACGACATTAAAATTACTGAATTGAAATTATCGTGGCTTGACATCATTTAATAAATACATATAATACGGCTTACACCACGTACCTAACTTATTATCATCTTGCTGACGTTTCGTAGACCATTAGTCTCGTCTCGCGGCCCTCGGAGTCGGCCACGAACGGTGCTCATGATTAAGGGCCTCTAAATGGTCTACGAAACGTCAGCAAGATGATAATAAGTTAGGTACGTGGTGTAAGCTGTATTATATTTATTAAATGACATTAAAATTAACTCCTAATACTGTTGACTAACTCCTCTAAAATATTCATGTAAAATGCCTCTACTAAAGAATCTTATTATTTAGCGATATAGCATCGAAGTGCGTCAAGCTATTTATAGGTTAGTCAAGCGTTAAATAGATTACCAAGGTTGTATGTCAACTAGTATGGCCATACTGCTAAATAGGCCAGCCCACCATCGCGTGTCGAAGGTCGGAAAGCCAACGCGGTGTTCTGTTAACACTTATCGGACTTCATATGATCGGGTGAAGCGCATGCTTGTATGTGAAGCACCTCTTATCTCCTGTGTGTCTACCATGAGTTGTCACTGTTAGATCGCCTGCCGTTACTATAGTAGTGATGGTACATTACTATGACATCTGCCAGATTTGTAACTCATGGTACCAAGTTCTAAGCAAATGAAGCCCAAACTACAGTCGCTTTAGTATAGTTTACTGCGTATTTTAGTACCTAACTGAGATGATTATGATGATGACTCCGTGGCTGGTGTTATGGTTCTGCTCTGCTGAGCACCACATAGCGAAGGAACTTCCTATCTATTAGTTTAGTTAGTCACAAATGGCATTGCTGTGTTGCTGATTTGCGTGGTGCGTTGCCGGTGAAATTACATGGACACAAGGAAGACACGAGAAAATCCATAAAACATTTGTCCATGTGTGACCTGTGTCCAGGTCATTTCACATAACGTATAAATTGCCCATGCCTGAGCCGTGTTGGACGAGTGGTATGGACGCCTTCCGATCCGAAGGTCGTGGGTTTAGTACCGGCATTGAACCAATGAATATTTCTTTCTAAAAAATTATTGTGCAATTTAAACATGTGCTTTAACGGTGTTCCATCGTGAGGAAACCCGCGCCTTGGTGAGCTTCAGACGTATTGACCTGATATTTCCTCTGACTAATAGCCGACTAAGCTGGATTAGGCTTGCCCAGCACCGTATAGGTGCTAGGCAAGCCTAATTCATCGAATCATCGTACAATGTTCCGGCATTGCAGCGTCCTGTACCGTTACATGATACCAGCATGAATACCAGTTGCTGACGCTGTATAAATCATCTATAATAGACGTAAAGGCCTAACTGACCTGTGTGAACTGATGCTTTGAAGGAAAATTCATTTGTTGGCTCCATCTCCACCTCCGTCCGTAGCGCAAAGATAATATACTACTTTGGCGTTGGCGGGACCATCTCATCACCTTTAACAGGAATTGGTGGGGTCTGCGAAGGATAGGTATGGTAGAGTAGTCTGAGGGAGAGCTTTACCCAACAGAGGGACGAACCAGGTTAAGAATAATGACTACTGATAATGATGTTGATGTCTCTTAACCGTTTTCGCCACGGCGCGCGCGGCGGCGGCGACTGTGTCTAGGGATATAATTATGATATCTTTATTTTTGTGAATACCTACTTGTAACCTTTAGTTATTACGAATTTATAGTACAAGCTTAGTTATTGAGATAAAGCGGGGTGAAACATTCATTTTATCTTTTCAAAAAGGAAGCAGTTATCAAAACTCAACACAAACGTAATTTGATAATGTTTGGCAAAGACTTAACTTATATGATTCATTTGATATTATGACACTCTAACCACCCAAACCATAAATAAGAACATTATTATCCCATTGTTGGAATACATTAGCCAGCTTCCAAAAAAGCTGCTTCTATCATCTCTATGGCACCTACTTGTTGTCTTACGTACTCGTCGCCTTTTGAGATAATCTGCGTAAGGGAGGAATTCATAAACCAAAATTAGAATTAAATGTTAAAATTAGGTAAAGGTAAACTAACAAATTACTGTGTAAAGAGACAAAGAAAATATATTATTAGACACACACAAACAAAATAACAACTAAGGTCTGACTTATTTCTAAGTTTAACCTAAGCGTACATATATACAGATTAATGCTATAATATACCTGACAAGAGGCAGCAAGCAGCTATTTACAGTTACTTACAGGCCACGATGAATAATAATACAGTAATTTACCTGGAAAGATTTCCGTATGTTCGAAATTGTGTAGCTTTTTATTTATCGTGAAATGTGTCGGAAAGGAGATAATAAAAACCTCCTTTTAGGCGCCATTTTCCCAATATACCTACAACATATATATATATATATATATTTGTATTGGGAAAATGGCGCCTAAAAGGAGGTTTTTATTATCTCCTTTCCTTTATATATATATATATATATATATATATATATATATATATATATATATATATATATATATGTATATAATATAGTAAGAGCGGCAAAAATTATATTCGGAAAGAGCGCATCAAAATCTTTCAAATAACTCAGTTTTAAAACTAAGTAACCCCTTTTTTACCCAAATTACTGGACAGTAGAGATTATAGTACAGTGCTACAGCAAGACTGGGTCATTGTTTCAATCTGTGGTTCCACGTTGACCCAAAACAAAAGGTGCCAAAAGACAATAGGTAAAACGACTCTGTTTTGACCGAAACAAAAACATTGTATAGTTCGTTCCAGGGACCAGTCATAAACCCCGATATCATTTACAATTACTTTATACAGCGTGGTAGATATAACTCACTTTTAGTAGAGTCTGGTGTCAATGTTCCTAGATAGTTTTACTATTCAGGTCAGGCAGACTTCTGCATTATCTATGCACTTCCAGTCTCCTGGTACTTTTGATTTGTCAGGGCAGGCATTCAATGTTGCGAGAAAACCACGGCTATAGTTAGAATACTTCGGCTAAACCTGAGGAAAATGGTGGTTTTCCTCCAAGATCGATACCAAATGAACAATAAAGAACGACGATAAAGAAATATCAGGTGATTGGAATTAATGACGTCACTGATAAGCTAGAATTTAAAAACTGAATTTACAATGATGCATTCGTTACATTTTCTTATCCGACCGAGATAGCGATGTCGTCCACGTCTAATACAAGCATTCTATTGATTTTATGCACATCTCCCGTTTCTGAATCACGGTATGCCCACAGACATTCCAAATACGAAGCATTTCGTAAAACCGAATCAAGGAAACCATCCATTTAGTTTTCCCGTTTTCCCAAACGAATAGTTTGCGTTTATCTAGGAAAAGCAATATCATTATCTCTCAGAATCTACGAGGAAATGCTTTTCGTCCATCAGCACACCAACAAACCAGACACACACAAAGCTCCTGGGAAAAGCAGGGAACATAAAACAAACCCACACAGGCGCAACTCTACGTACCGTCTGACGCCAGCCACGCACACATCCAACAAACTGAATTATCACGCTCCGCGAGCCTATAAATACCGCGCCGCACTCCGCCCCTCCGCACTCGGCGATCAAAACTCGCAAAGAGAAAACGTATTCAAACTTTCAACACCTCAATACCAACAACAATCATGGTTGTGAAACTAGAAACAGTGTCTGCGTTGTACGCGGATGTGTACCCTTCTGTCAAGGCTCGTCGCGATATGGAGACGATCGTGACCGACTGCCCGCGCCGCCAGAAGCGCCAGGTGGCTCTACCAGCCCTCATGGAGGATGAAACTGAGGAGATCTTCGAGGAGAAGAGATCTTCTTACCTGCTGCACACGGAAGGACTTCGTCGTCAGAAGTCAGTGTCTCCCCAAAGACAGAGACTTCGCCGATCTCTCGCTCTCCCGTCTCTCTCGGAGGATGAGGAGCCCTGATCGATCAGTGCTCAACGTCAGGAGTGAAGTCATGCTGTTCGCTTCATCTCCAGGCCGTGAAGGCCTTGGAGTGGAAGGAAGGAACACCCAGTGAGGATCCAACGATCCTACAAGTTAAGTCCATTGGACACAGTGATCAAAAATGCAAATGATAGTGGAACGAACATGTAGTGATGTGGAACCAAAATGTTGCAAAGCCAAAGTTTATGCCAATGTAGTTATGAATAATTGTAATTTTACCAAAATAAATGGTGTTTAAAATGTATTTTATGGTTTTAACTGGTATGTACTCCAACCTTATTATATCCTCTAAATTATGACAGGCATCAAAAGTACAGTTTAGATTTTAAAATCTGTCGAGTTGTTTCTATTTGTTTATAACATAGCAAGATTAAGGCACATAAATAAATAATAATATAGGTTAGCTAAAATAAGGTAGCTGCTATGAGAGGTATTGCCTGTGAACAGGACGAAACAAGTTTGCCAAAGTTAATCATGATAATGTCGGTCTTCAAACAGGTATCGATAATTTATTTGGAACCCCACGTGTCGTCGACCTATTGTTACATGAGAAATACAATTAGTCACATTATATACTTTCACAATTATTGCTATAGATATTAAAGAAAAAACGCAAAATAACATAAAAATCTCTTGATGCAGGTGATATAGGTAAATTTTCTCAAGACTTAATTTGCATTTCACTTGGACTTGACCAATTTAAATTAACCTTTATGCAATGACTTACACTGCAATGCTTAATTACATGCAGTAAAAAGCTAAAGCTACTTAGCCATATTTAGTGAAAGGAATGAAACTTTCACTAAAGCATTCTTCATAAGTAGGTAGTGATTGCCTGACTGTTGTATCCACACTTTTACGAGTCATGCGTCAGAATCTGGCTGCCAGTTAACTTATAAATTATGAACTACTTTGTTTTATAACTTCGCTCATTATTCCTGCGGAGATCATTAAAAAGTAAATTGTTTATTTGCAACAATGAAATACAAATATATAATAATGAGTATGGCAATAACCCCGTGATCGTGATCAGCACTTGGCCGGAGGCTTTGTCCAGCAGTGGACTTCCTACGGCTGAGATGATGATGATATAATAATAAAGGTAGTAAGATAAGGTTGTTACAAAAGAGCCCTGACTCAGCATACTACTGGCTATGGATAAATAGCGAGTCTTCCGTTAGAGCCAGTATATAAAATCAAGTACCCACACGCAAACATGATTTGCCATAAAAAATAAACTAAAAAACAATTACAATTATTATATGAATAATGCGGCTTCATTAGCTGTTCGTTTTCTTACTATTTTAGTATTTTCATTTCTTTCAGGTATTCCTAAAGCAGCCATCATCATTTCAGCCCCTAAAACAAATAAATAAATAATAAGACATCTACATACCTACATCTATCAAGATAACACAACTTCAGCTATCGGTCGACTAACCCATTAGGTACATACCTCAAGGGTATGATTAGATGAATTAGACGAGCCTTGTCTTAGCTTAGTTGCTTCAGAGGAGACCACTGAAATCTGTATGCTTTTGAAATATTTAGACAGGATATAGTCCTTAGGTATACATTTTATTAGGAAAACGGTGCAGCGTCTTTTAAAACTCGATAATAATTCCTTGACCTACTTGTAAAGGAGTTGTATTTTCTTTACGATTATCGTAATCGATTGACATTTTTCTCATGTTCGTTGCATTGCAAGTTCCGACAAATTTTACGAAGCAGAGTGATCAATTTTAAGTGTATGAGTAGCTCACCTAACCAGACGTGGACAACGGCTGTAACCGTGGCCAAGGTCAGACCAAAGAAGTCGTTGTCGCCCAAAAGCATCATGGGTCGACTACAATATAAAAGTCACAGGACAGAGGAGTCTGGAAAGTTTTAACGAAGCCTTTGGTAAATAATAAGATAACAATAGATATTCCGGGCTGAGATGATGATACTAAAATTACAACATTTAAACGTGCAATTGATAAAGGTGCGCGGTATAACCGGTCAATGAGCATCAATTATACATTTGTTAATTTCCGATCGTTAGCAGCGGAAGGAATAAAAAAAATCAAAAATCTTTATTTGGAACAACAACAATTTGACAAATAATATGAAAAACGATGATACTCGCAAAAGTAAATTAGGGTAGGCCTTTTTATTCTTGGTATGCATTGCATAATGTTATGTTACCTTGTGTAATCCATACTAATATTATAAATGCGAAAGTAACTCTGTCTGTCTGTCTGTCTGTCTGTTCCTCTTTCACGCCTAAACGGCTGAACGGATTTTGATGAAATTTGGTATGGTGATAGATGATAACCTAGAAATGGTCATAGGCTATAAATAATCACGCCATCGTTCTTAGGGGGTAGGTAGTAGGCAGATAACTAAATTGAGTTAGTGATTTTTAGTCGTTTTTGTTGGGAATTTTGCTCTTTCACGTATAAAAGGCTGAACAGATCTTGATGAAATTTAGTAAGGTAATAGATGGTTACCTAAAAACGGATATAAGATCAAAATGATCACGTCATAGTACTTAGGGGGTAGGAAGTAGGCAGAAAACTGAATTGAGTTAGTGATTTTTTTATGGTTTTTGGTGGGAGTTTTGCTCTATCATGCCTAAACGGCTGAACGGATTTTGATGAAATTTAGTCAGGTGATAGATAGTAACCTAGAAAAGGATATGGGCTATTAATATTCATGCTATCGTACTTAAGGCGTAGGCAGTAGGCAGAAAACTAATTAAGTTAGTGATTTTTAATAGTTTGGTTTAAAAGTTTACCTCATTCACGCCTTAACTTCTTTTCCTAACTCGCGTGTCATCTGAAGTGAACAGATTCAATTATGTGCTTTATTCTATTTTATTTGTGTTGTTTTATTTTGTAATTTGTGACGCGTCAATAAGGTCCATGCGGCCGCACTGAATAAAGTATTTTTTGATTCTTGATTCTTGATTAACGTCTGAACGGATTTTTATAAGACTTGGTTAATATAAAGATAGGATCCTAGGCACGGACACAGGCTACTTCTTACGGCGGGAAAATACCTCATTCCCGCGGAAATCTAGCGTGATCGTGTCAAGAAGCGAATGACGCCATAGCTACTGAAATGATTTTGATGTTTTTTTTTTTAAATGAGTGTTACTAAGACTTAAAGTTAGTATTTGATCACTTTTCTAACTTAGAGGGTCGGTAGGCGCCATAATTTAGGGAATTTATTATAAAATTTTGATGCATCTGTCTTTATTTAACAGTTTTACTTGGATCGAAACTTAGCGACATACCATCACACTACTTAACTTATAGGGTAGGAAGGTACCAAAATTCAGACTACTTTTTACTTCGGGAAAATATCTCATTCCCACAGGAACCTATACAGAGCTACCTATCTACAACATTAAAACTCTGTCTAGAATCACATTACGCCATAGCTATTGATCTGATTTGTATACGATTTTTTATTCAACTGACTGTTAAATTACATACAGATATAATCTAATTACCTACACCACAGAATTAATATAGTACTACATAACTAGCTACGCTTTAAACTTGAGGAGGTAATTAGATAGACATTTATACGAACTTTATGCTCAGTAATCAATCATAGTGATAAGTTAATACTCATTTTAGACAAAGAAACGGATAGGTAATCAGTTCATCACCGAAATTATAACACCTACACTTAGTTTGTTTACTATTCAACGAGGGAAAATAATTCAATATAACGCAAACCTTCAAATCATACGTCGTCGTAGCACAGAATAGTAATGTATACAGTAGTTTGACTCGGCCGTATTTTAGAAATAAATACCTACAGCCGCGCGGTACGTAAACATGCGATAGGGCTGCCCGCCTCCAGCATTTTAATTAAATTTGCCTACTTTGTGTTTCCATTTAGTTTTGTGATTGTAAATATACTTTTTTTATATAAACAAATATAATACTTTGTGAATTGAATAGATAAATTGAAAATATAGTGTACGCAGAAGTAGGTACTATAAAATAACATAGTTATGAATTATTAGAATAACCTACAATCTAAATGATATAAGATTATAAGACCCAGTACTTTTACCTAATGTTTTAAAGTTCCACTCTTACTGATGAAAGCGTGATGTAGGTACCTACCTACCTAAAATTACGCTTAACGTAGGTATTATTTAAAAATATTATATTTTCACCTTCTACGTAAACGAAGTCGTGGGTAAGAGTTAGCGTTAGCCCAAAGAAACTATTCCACGCGGACGAAGTCGCGGGCAGAAGCTAGTGGATGTATAAAGGAACAAAGATTTTGGAAAATTGTCAATATCCTATGACAACTAAAACGAAAGTTCTGTGAAAATGCATTAACCTACATATATACGGATGAACCCAGATGGTCCCTGATGGATCCCAAACATTGTTTTCTAGAAACGACATTTTATCAACTTATTTAACATTAACAAACTTGTGATAGCACACTTAAATTAGGGACAAAACAAATAAACGTAATGTAAGAGACCTCGTGACGAAACTTATCTTTCGACACAACACAAAGCGATAAAGCTATCATATCATATCACTGATCATCCTTATTTAATAAACATGGAAAATTTACTAACTTGTATAACCTCGTGTAAACAAAACCGGTCTGCGGTGGCGGGCGATCTAAGCATTCCTGTGCGGACATTTAGGATGCCGATCCATCCAGTTTCTTTTGAGGGTCAAAAGTCGGTAAAGACGCTGCTGGCCATCTTGTAAGGATAGGTAATCCTTAGCATTTTTACTGCATCCACGGGCAAGAGAGGAGAGGCCACATTCTAATGCTGGCACCCCACGGCCTGATCTAATAAAAGCAATTAATCTATTGACAAATCAGATCGCAAGTCGAACCCTACTATCCGTAGACCGTTATAATATAACCTTATAAGTACTGCCTACAATAACATTTTGAAAAACTTATTTTGAATCTGCCCACGATCGCTGACCATATCTGTTTTTAGGGTTCCGAATCAAAATGGTAAAAAGGACACTATGTCTGTCTGTCTGTCACAATTGGATATCTCGAGAACTACTGATGCGACTTGAAATTGGAAATGGTTAAAGATAACACTTTTTTTACTAATAAAGCATATATGAAAATGCTAAAAAATATTCTTATTATGATTGCAGGGGGGCGGATAGGGAATCTCAAAATTTTTAAGTTTGTTTACTAGGTTGCATAGGGTATCATATGAAAGGTATTCATTTGCACATTAATGAACAGTTTTTCGTTTTCCTTTAAGCTATATCGTTTTTGAGTTATTAACAAAAATGTTGAAAAAACGCCCGTTCCCCCCTTTATCTCCGAAGTTTGCAGAGATAAACCCGTGCAACTTTTACAGCTTATAGAAGTGTATGTAACCTTTATGGAAAAATTATAGCGAACTCTCTAATTTGCATAGTTTTTAGAAAAGAAGGGTGGAAGGGGGGTTTTCAAAATGTTTGTGAAGTTACTAGGTTGTGTGGGGTATCATATGAAAGGTATTCATTTGCAAATTAATAAACAGTTTTTATTTTTCCTATAAGCCGTATCGTTTCGGAGTTATTTACAAAAATGTTGAAAAAAGGACCGTTCCCCCCTTATCCCCGAAGTTTGCGAAGATAAACCTCTGTAACTTTTATTGCTATTAGAAGTGTACCTATGTAAATATTACGGGAAAATTATAACAAACTCTCTAATTAGCATACTTTTTTAAAAATCATCGAAAGTTTAAAAAAATCTACATAAGTTCCGCTATCACACAAAAGATGGCGCTGCCAAGGTTCTCCAACAAATATAAACCGCCTTTATCATTATATTATATTGTATGATGGCACGGAACCCTCGGTGCGCGAGTCCGACTCGCTCTTGCCCGGTTTTTATTTTTTGAAGAATGACGAGACAAGTGAAGGCCCACCTGTTGTTTGCACGATGCTTACGTTGTCGATAAAGATACGTTTATTTTGTCACACAAATTACAATTAATCATAAAATTGTGACAAAAATGGTCATTACTCCGCATATGCTGTGGCAGAACGGGTCGTACTACAGCGCTGGTCTTCCGTAGTGACCAGTGTGCGGTTGGTGGCAGGTTGTTAAAGGTCTTATGCATAAATGTGGGTGTTAAAGGTACTAGTGTGGCCTTTGTACAATTAAGTGATACTATAATGGTGAATTCAAGGGCTAAATAACACCATTGGTAAACGTGATCAGATCACATCACAACTACTTAAGTATATGTAAATACAAAAGGCCCTTCGTCATCACCTCAGCCGTAGAACGTCCACTGTTGGACATATGTACGTCTCCCTCATGGATCTCCAAAGTACTGCTGTTTTTTTTTAATCAAAAAGGCTCTAATCATGGAATATATCCCACCAATATTGAATAAACATGTTATTTTGAGTATTTTTTGTATTTTATCGAAACTTTTTATATTAAAGAAACACGTCGGTTTCTTGATCTCTTCTTTTATATTGTACTAGCTTGTGCCCGCCTCTTCGCATGCGTTGTACCCGGATAAAAAGTAGTTTATGTATTAATCTTAGTCAACATCTATACGTTTACAAAATTTCAGTTCGATACGTACGCGTTTTTGCGTGAAGAGGTAACTAACCACCATACATCTATCGTTTGTACCTCTATAGACGTATGGATGTTTGTTACCTCCTAACTTTCGGCAATAATATTTGTGAGATGAGCTTAGCTGTGGTTTAGTCGATTTATTAACTATATGCATCTTAATAATAAAAGAGCACAATAGCCTCTTAGATGTATATTTTTATGGATGTCCTAAAATAAATATACTGTTACATTCATATAAATAGGACGTCTTACCATGCTATAAATGTTACGAGTTGTTAAGTAGGTATAGTTTAACGTATAGCTGTGATATAGCATTTTAAAAATTTAAGCGTTTGATAAAATGATTACTTACACCTTCAAACAATCTGGAATCCCGTTGATTCAGCAAAAGGTTTTGGCTTCTCAGGCACGTATGTCGAGCCATCGAGGCAATATTTGATGACGCTGACTCAGTCCGTGCTTTTTGAACCTTTGCCCCTTACACATTACTATCTTGAATTCAGAAGGAATTTTTATATTCAAGTTAATATGCGAAAATCTAGTTAAATAAAATGTTGTTTTTGAATGAATTAATGAATATTTTAGATCAGATGATAATTCATAATTATACAATTTGATTTGTAGCACACGAAAATTAAAAGAAGTTGTTAGTAACTTCTAATAAAATAAATAATTTAATAACTCTTCGCACTAATTCTAATCAGTCATATGGGCGAAAAAAATTGAAAGGTTTCCCATCTCTGGTAACTTGTAACACTGTTAGAAGATTTAAGTGGTAAGATGAAAAACCTTCAGAAAATGTATGTTCTATAGTTTTTAGAATGCTGTTCGGACTACCCCGCACTCTGTCTTTGGTTTAGGTTTTACTGTTGTGTACAATAAAGTGTTAATTCATTCATTCATTCATTCTTTCTGATATTTTCCACAAACAGCCTGATAACCGCAGATCTGATATTTTCCAATCACAGCTATTATTTAGAAACGCGGCAGCGTGTCCAGCCAAGTTCAAGCAAAGTGAATGGGTGATGATAACGTGTGTATTTTACCCGAACCATTTGAAGGCGATACTGGTCCCTTCATAACTCAAAATCTATTAAACACAAACACGTACAAGTTTGCTTTCATTGATCCTAAGTTATCAGCAATATTATATTAAATAAGTTTCAGGATTATCTACAGAACTTGGCGTCATTTAGATCTCAATTCTTTTGTGGGCGAATTCAACACTACGACATTCTAAATATTGAAGTTGGCTCGCATTTTCAGATTTATGTTTTTGAAAGGATTATAGTTACAAAATAAGGCTTATATTATTGGCCCACTAAGCTGAGATGATGGCTGACCAAGCATAGTCCTTATAAAATGACTCAGACACTGCAGCGTCTCGTATAACTTATATTAACAGTTACTAACACTATAAAATAATATATGCATGGTGTATTTTAATATGTTTTGTTTACTAACCCAAAAGAGGTTATTTATGTAGAGGTCAATTTACAAATTAAAAAACAAATATGGCAGAAGTAAACACATAGGTAATATGCTTATGCAACCTGCGAAGTCTGGTTAAGTATTTTACCAATTACATATGTCGTAGGAACCCAGAACCCAAGCTCTACTTTGGGGCAAGTTGGTGCTGTGCAAAATGGCCATTATTTATGCGAGCCGTCCACTGCGAGATAGATTGGCTCATTAATGACTCGCAAGCCACTTTCAAGAGCAAGATTTTTCGAATCTATCAATAAATGAGAGCAATGTAATTCGAGCGAGTCATTAATGAGCCATCGCACCCCGCAGTAGACAGCCTCCTTTATTGCTGTGGCCGAAATCGGCTAGGACATTATAATTTAACCGTGGTCGTAAAAAAATTACCCTGCAAGCCTTAAAAACAGTGCCTAATGATTTTACTATTCAACACGAGAGAATTCTGAATAATCTGTTATGAACGTGTTATGAAATCTACAGTTGTGACAGTGTTATCATAACGATGAGATTAATCATTACTCTATTATTTATAAGGCACGCATCAGTATTCTATTACATTCAACAATTTAGAATTTCTTGCTTTTGTTGTTAGACAAGAAAATATTATAGAGGTACTTACCTAAACCTACTGACATCTTATTCTAATATTGGGGCGGGATTGTAGATTTGCACTGACGCTGAAGTCACGCATGTCCGGGTGAATTGTGCATGTGCATTGCCCTAGCCAGACCAGCCAGCTGTAAATCTAATCTAATTAGCCTGTAGGAGCCCACTGCTGGGCAAAGGCCTCCCTTCCCTCTCTTCATACTTCTCTTTCCAAGGCGTTGGTAGATCAGTCAGCATAGTACATGTCCAGCTCATGCCGCCATCTGTGGGACCGTGTGTGGGACCAGCCAGGCCCACTCCTTCATATACCGTAGAAGGACTCCAAGCCGTTGTTAGCATTCCATGAGCATACCCGAAGAGGATGAAGATGTTGTAGAAGAAGGGTAACCTACCCGCATAAACTAGTTTTCAGATCAGTTATTATTCAGCGAAAATGTGCAACATACTGATGTCAGAATATAAACAGTCCTTCCATAAACAACTTCGCAGCACGCAATATTTGATAAATTGTTTAAAATTAAAATATGTTTAGCAATCAGTAGGTATACAACGCAAAACAAGGTAGTAAATAAAGCATTTCATGTTTGTCAATTGGGGTTATCAATCAATTGGGCATAGAATGCGGCAACTTAACACTTCATCATCATCATCATACACAGCCTGACTTCACCCACTGCTGGCCTCCATCCATCGTAGTTGTGCCATCCACCGCGGTCCTGTGCTAGTCGCATCCACTGACGCCCCGCGACCTGAGGTCGTATGTATGTCGTCGACCCACCGCGCCACCGGTCGTCCACTTCGCTGTCCCATCCTCGGCCACCATTCAGTCGTGACTTTGCTTCACCTGTCATCAACTCCACTTGAGTTCTATGATCCTTAATACTTAAGTTTATTTGTATCCCATTCTAAATTAGCAGTTTGTTATTATTAGAATGAATTTCTTTAAACCGAAACGGTTAAGCAATTCTATAGATTGCACAAAAAAGGTATGATTGCAACTGATTGATTTCGCCTGTATTATGATAGGTTATGTCATCAAACTTCCGAACTGTGCTCCGGATCATGCGTTGTGTAACTGCGCGCTTGGCTATATATACCTACTGAGTTGAGCGCGAATCGCGATACAACGGATCCATTAGATTTATATATTTTGATCACGCTTGTTCGTGTCATTTTTGCAGAATATTATTTTGTTTATGTTATTTTAGAAGTCGCCGTCTACTACGAACAACTGTACTTTTATGCGTATTTGTAGATCGCGCTATCAATGTGTTTTAGGCAACAGGATACCGAGAGTGTAACTTTTTGTATAAGATCCCATCGAACACTTTATATAAACTGCTAGCGTTTTTATGAAGTGGCGGCGGAACACCCCAACCCTCATTCTCGGCATTCATCTCCGACTATCCGATAAAGCCTATGCCCACGAGTTCTTTCCTCCGTCGACCGAGACACGTTCTCGGCTTGCCCGTTGACGAACTCACCGCCACTAACCCGGAGGTGACGTCAACCCGTCCCACATTAGCTGTTAGACACATGTTCAGTAACCGATCCCGCCGGCGGGGTCGAAGAATACACTCTTCCGTCTCAAGGTGCAATTTTGCGCCTAGACGTTAACCATCACTACATATAAAATCTGGCAACAGTTCAAGCCGTAGTTCGTACCTAAGTGGTGCCCTTGAGCTTGTTGCCCCATCATAACTTTTGCGGCTGGGCGCCCTCTGCGCTCGCCATAGTCCGGTAACGTTTACGTAAGTAAACTTTAAATGTCAATACGAAAAAAAAAATTATAAGAACTCAAGAGCCTGTCAAGTTTGATTGGAAAGCTAAAGAAAGTGCCTGAAACTTTACAAGATGCATTTTATTGGTAAGAATCCGAACACGCTTTTATTAGTTTCACTTGTATGTTTGTAACCGTCTCCTTTGAACTCGATTTTAAGAAGAAAGACACGGTTAGATTTAATTGAAACTTTGTAGACTTATCAAGGACCGATGACAATACTATAATTTGATGATTTTATTCCATTACCCTGATTGGGATCGTCAGAATTAAATAATTTCCTCACCATATTCTCGTACGCATCCTCGTAGCAGTTTCGTAGCCCTTTGCTACGCTAGCAGGAATGATTTCAACGCGCTCGTGTGATTAATCACAATTGCTGTCATTGTCTAATTGTGTTTTCTACCAGCAAAAGAAAAAAATACTAAGCCGCAGATGAACCACCTGAAGCCAGGAAGGCATCTGAGCGACAAATCGTGACCTAAAAGTGGTAGTTTTTAAAGTTGAAGCCAGGGTAAATAACGCTGCTAGAGGCCCTTACCCGCAGCGTCAAAAAGATGAACCGGCAGATGACCCCATTGATTGATGAAAGTAAACTAACGACCTGGTGAATGTTGTCGACCCATCGTGCCATCGGACGACCACGACTTCTCAGGCCAGTCCTCGGCCACCATTCGGTTAAAGTTTGGCTCATCCTGCCTACTATTAAGGCGTTTACTATTAAGGTTATAGGTATAGGTAAGGATATAGGTACAATGCCGTGGGGTGTTGGCAGTAGAATGTTGCCTCTCCTCTCTTGCCCGTGGATGCAGTAAGAACCTCTGCCAAGGGATAGCTCCGGACGATCAGCAGCAGCGTTTTTCCGTGTATCAACATTTCATACTGCGCTCGCCAACCCGCATGATGGAGGCCTAGGTCCAGCAGTGGAAGTAATTGAAAAAAAAATGTTATATAAAATGATCTTGTGATAAACTCCGCAGTTCAGAGGACGGTGTCGATGACCAGATAACGAGCAAGTGGTGGACCCTGGAGGTCCACCTACGTAGATAGTGTGGAGTAAACATATTTACGGAATATGTCATCGCGTCATGACCTTTAATATAATTAATAAGATATCATGTCATCATCATCATCTCAGCCATATCCACTGCTGGACATAGGTGTCCCTCATTAATCTCCAAGATAATGATGGGGTTGTTGCCATACTCACCATGCTCGGCAGGTGGGTTGGCGAGCGCAGCGTAGAATGTTGATGCACGGATGCCCATCTACCGGAAGTATCCTTTAGCAGATTCTTACTGCATCCACGGGCAAGAGATGAGGGGCAACATTATACTGCCGGCACCCTACGGCAAGATATCACGTAACTAACGATAAAGGAAATATGTATATATTTCTACAACTAAACAATTTCAGTAGAATGTCGAGCCTGATTTTGCAAACATTTTGCGCCTTTCAAAGGGGTACTGATAGGTGGGCAGCAGCGTCTTTCCGTGTATTAAAATTCCTTAATGCACTCGCCCGCCAACCGTGGTGTACTGGCGAGTATGGCAACAAGCCCCTCGAGATCATGCAATACTTGGAGATCCATGGGGGAGGCCTATTTCCAGCAATGGACGTCCTACGGCTGAAATTAAATTTAGTTTTAACCACCTTTGACTTTAACACGCTTTTATTAGCTTTACCCGTAGCTATGTGAGGCTTCCGTCGATTGGGACCGGTAGGTATTGGGACCGCAGTCCCATTCGCCGGATTGATTTATTTTTTTTTTGTCCGACGAATGGGACCACTCTCGGAATGATCGAAAAAATCTATTGTTCAAGGCAAATAAAGTACGTTTAACCATGTGAATGTAACGAAAACCAAAAAATCGGCCAAGTGACAGTCGGACTCGCGCACAAAGTGTTCCGTACCATCGTGTGTAAATATTCTGTTAATATTTCAAGCGTCTACCTGTTGTCGTTATTATTATCGAGCAAAAAACGGCAAAAATATCACGTTTGTTGTATGGGAACCCCCTCAAATATTTGTTTGATTTTAATTTTATTATTTTTAATGTTTGAAGTGAATATATGTACAACTAAATATTCTGTGAATATTTTAAGCGTATACCTGTTGCCGTTATTAAAACAGAGCAAAAATCAAATTTAAATTTTTTTTTTTGTTTTACCTTATGTAAAATCTTCTCTCAAGTGACATGTAATATTTGTCTTATTGAGAAACAATGAAATTTAACGTAATCTCCGAGCATTGTGTTAACTTATTTTAAGAAATCAGATTTGATTTAAAATTTCGTAGGTCCTTATCACGGACCGATAAGTCTTCATTTGTAAACTATTGTTTGTACTCTTATTATTTCTCAATCATTTTGCCAAGACGACGACGATTTATATTTTGGTTTTTATGAATTGTGTATTAATTAAGCTCTTTATTAAGTTTAAATTGAGATTTTTTGATTCCAGTTTAATCGAACTTCTTGGCTTAGAGTTGATTTCCGATCAAGTTGTGTTTTGTCGATGCCCCAAATATAACTCTAGCTTTGTTTAGTACCTAGGTATGTGTATTAAATCAATACTGTTACTTAAAATAAAATAAATAAAAATGTGTTAGTTATTTCAGACTACGTCCTTTTCTCAGATGGTCAAACAGCCGTCTTATGCGCAGGTTCGATTTCCGCCGCGGAACAAGTGCTTTTGGGTTTTCCAAGGAGTTTTACTATAGTAACATTCGTGACTTTATTACATTCATACTGATTAGCGGGAATTTTCACGTACTTGTTATTGGTTGGTGGAGGCACCAACTGGGCTGCTAGACAGGTGTGAGGCCTGTCGGCTGGCCGATAAATAGACATGGTCCCGCTAATTATTATGAGTTTTTCTATGTTCAAAAATATATTCTACGAGTACTATAGTAAGTACAAGGTAATCTTATAGTGTCGTTATATCAAATTCTCCTCTACCAAACCTCGCCAAATTTACGGGACAACACAAAGCGATTGGATGTTTGTAAATAATGGCATTGCGCCAAACCAAAGCACCTCATGGAATCCCTTGGAAGACAGACCCCTCAGATCTGTTTCCCACTGGGGTTATATTTTGAAGCCTTAAAGTCAGGCTATATACATACATATTTGACATATGTATGTATGTCAAATTCTCCTCTACCAAACTTCTAGCCTAATTTACGGGACAACACAAAGACATTAGATGTTTGTAAATAATGGCATTGCGCCAAACCAAAGTACCTCTTGGAATCCCTTGGAAGACAGACCCTTCAGATCTGTTTCCCACTGGGGTTATATTTGGAAGCCTTAAAGTCAGGCTATATTATTTGACATACATAAAAGAGCTTTGCAAATAGAAGAAAATCGAAATAGAAGAAAATTAATTAATAAGCTAGAATAAAATTGCAAATAATAATCATAATCATTTATTTCTTAGAATACAAGATTTACACGTCTTATAATTAATTAATGAAGTCAAAGTTAATTAAGGAAATAGTCACATGCATGTAATTTCAAATACAACTAATAATTAGACTTTTTAATAGGAATCACTTTCTCGAGGGAGGGAAATAAGGAAGGCCAGCAATCATCATCATCATCTCAGTCGACTACTATCCACGACCATTGCCGGACAAAGGCCTCTTCGAGGGGGTTGTTGCTATTATCGCCACGCTATAAAATCAAAATTCAAATCCAATTCAAATATATTTATTTATACAAGAAACACAAGTAACAAAAAACAACATGAACGTTGACAGCTGCGAAAGTGGGGTAACTGTGTTGCAGTGTAAAATATGTTTATTATAGATGGAACCTGATGGTAAGAGTACGAAAGATCGGCAGGCTGATTACGTATCTCGCGACAGGTTCGCAACAGGCGTACACCTCGTGATCATCGCTGCAACAGGCGTAAATCTCGCGATCATGCTTTTGCTCATGGTTGCGTAATCAGCTTGCGGGATGGTTGAAGATCTTTGGAGTTGGCCTCTGCCCTTTTGAGAGACGAAATAGGTTGAAAAAAGGTAGGTAGGTTTTTAACGACCAAATGACGAGACTAGCCGAGTGTAGCGTTGGTCACGTGCATAATAAACGTGATCACCACGGTATCGCCGTTGTTATAGGTAGAGATTACCGCGTAACATCAGGTGGGCCTTGGACTGGTCTCGTTATTTAGTTGATAATAACAATATAAAGACTATGTGCTCTCTCTGTTACAGGGTGCCACAGCTTATTAGGATAATTATAACCTATCTACCTACAGCTTTGTTAGCGAAAAAGCATTTATATCTTTCGGCAGGAATATTGACCAACGACATTGTCTGACTCAAAAGGAATTGAACCCTAAGAACCTTTTGTAAACCTAGATTCTAGACATACAGAAGGTTATTTGTCCTTATAAATAAGCTAGACAATAGTCCCTTAAATACCAAGTGCCTCGGGGATCCCTTTATCCGGGCCTGCAAGTCAGCCAGTATATTAATTAAATAAGATAAAGTTAACTAAATATATAGTCTGTTTTTTCAAACGCTGCCAATAATGTAAACAAAGTAATGTCACTTGATGTCACTGTCAAACTAACAAGACAGTGGAGCACAACCTTGTTTTTTTATGGATCACTACAACTATATTGCCGTGGGGTGCCGGCAGTAGAATGTTACCCCTCCTCTCCTACCCATGGATGCAGTAAGTCTGCTAAGGGGCACCTTCGGAAGATGGGCAGCAGCGTCTTTCCGTATATCAACATCCCGAACTGCGCTCACCAACCCGCCTGCCAAGCGTGGTGAGTATGGCAACTACCCCTCATGGAGATCCATAAGGGAGGCTTGTGTTCAGTAGTGAACGTTTTACGGCTGAAATGATGATGATGATGACTACAAGTATAGTTCCACCCTACACTATGCTATGTTTGTACCTATCAACAAGATCCTCGGAGCATAATAAAACAAAGAAATAGTTGCAATTTTTTATTAGTGAAGTAGTTACATTATATTTTCACTGCTCAGATTACTAAAATCCTAGTCCAACAAAGGCGCAGAATTATTTATCCATTCCCTCAGAAATAAATAAAACAAACAAATACTTTTTTGTTTTTTTATTCGTAAAGACTATTTTTAATCATATCCGATGATGACAGCAGTTGTTCGGGTATGATACTTACATAATAATATCTGAACAACTGCTATCATCATCTGATTCAGAATCTGTTTCAGTGATATTTATTACAAATCGATCACATACAGTGTCAATTAAATGATGATTAAATGGCGAAAAAACTGATGGACGATCCTTCTGATAGCAGAATATGTGTATTCATCAATGTTTTGTTTGTAATTTGTTTTGCGACCTTTTTTCTTGGGCGAAGCAAGTCTTCCTGTTGATTTGTGTTCTTTTACAACAACTCTTACTGTTCTTTGAGATATTCCCAAGAGCTCGGCTGTTTTGTTTACACAGGCTAAAAGTGACCAATATTCGCTTTTGGGCCAGTTCTTCTACGTGTGCTTGTACACATTCACTATCATCAGTTTTTCTGTTGAACTCAGAGCTTTTACCGGCCGCTTTTTGGGTGGTTACAGTGTAGTAGCAGTTTCAATTGTTCTCGATGGACCAGCTACAGGCTCCAGGAGCGCAGCCGCGGGCTCAGGATCCATAACAAAACAACAAAAACTCAATCAGATAACAACAACAATTGTGTTGTATACACAACAAGATAACTTTAACGAGTAACAAACAACTTCAACAAATAAACAGAACAGCAAAAACGAGAGAAATAACATTCGATTCCAGAACGGACGAGGCACATGAAACGAATGACATTTTAACCCAATGTGCAGTACCAATGCACCTTGATAGCTTTCCCCAAAAAGTGACCAGTGTTACAAAATAATTACCAATAAAAAATATTAATTATTTTATTTTCTTTGTAAGAAACTAAATTATTGGAATAAAAATGTTCCAAGACCATAATTTATATACAATTTGATAAGTTTCGGCCACAGATAATATAATACACTAATACACTAGTGGTTTCGGCTAAAATAAAAAATCCTAGATTTTTTTATGGCAAAACGTAGCTAAGACGAAGTAACCTTCTACAAAGGAGGATCTTTTTTTACTGGTAACGCTGCCAAAAACAATAACAAAGGTGGGTTATTGTTTTTGGCAGCGTTATACGAGATACAGTATAGCTAAATTATTATATTTAAATACGTTATACTTATAACGGATAAAGGGATCCCCGAGGCTCTTGGTATATAAGGGCATGTGTCTCCAAGATCATGAGGGGCTGTTCGCATACTCGCTTGACAGGCGGGTTGGCGAGCGCAGTCCGGGATGTATACACGTAAAGACTGCCTGTCTTGCGGAGGTACCCCTTAGCAGATTCTTACTGAATTCACGGGCCAGAGAGACAATGTACTTCCGGGGCAACCCACGGTTATTATGTGTGTTAACATAACATTGCACAACATGAACGCAATAAAACTTTTGGACCTTCAACTTTATGATAAATAGGTAACTTAAATTAGGCAGTTAATTAATTGTCGTAAGATAATCATCATCATTACAGCCGTAAACGTCCACTGATGAACACCGGTCTCCCTCATAGATCTTCATGAGGGGTAGTTGCCATACTCACCACGCTTGGCAGGCGGGTTGGCGAGCGTAGTACAAGATCTTGATACACGGAAAAACGCAGCTGCCCATCTTCCGGAGGCGTCTCTTGGCAGATTCTTACTGCATCCACGGGTAAGAAAAGAGGGGCAACATTCTACTGCCGCCGGTTGTAATTATATTTAACGATGAATATTTATTTATTTTTATATATTTATGTATGTATATCTTCATTAAACTTTCGCGATCACAACACATTATTAAAATATGGGATTATCGGGTATTTATCGCGTAATTACCTTTATTTTATTCCCAGTCTCCCCGCGACCACGACCAGGTGCAATCGGGTCGAAACGTCGGGAATAAAATAAAGGTAATTACGCGATAAATACCCGATAATCCCATATTTTAATAATGTATATCTTCATTATTAATATGTATATATGTATAATATTTATGTATGATTATTATTATTTATCTTATTATTTAAGTTGATTGTATTATTAGTTTAAGTATCATAATGTAAGTTATCTTATTTCTTGTGTACACAACCCTCACACCTATGATCACCTCTATCTAACCTCAAAGGTTTGCTGTAAGAGAACTCTTTTTAGGGTTAAGCTCGCCTTTATACATGACCATTTCTAAGTATTCTTAAGTTATTTTTGTTTTGTGTGGAATAAAGAATAAAGAGATGAATCTCCTACATAATGAATAGTCTGAGTAAGCCTGTAAACCTATAATGTTAACCCTCGACAAAAAAGTAGTGTTATAAGTTTGTCTGTCTGTGGCACTATAGCTCTTATACGAGTGGACCGATTTGCATGTTTTGTATATAAACTATTTGATTTGATTTGAGTGCGCCACGGAAGTGGTCAACAAGAAGGCGACGAGGAAAACCAACTTCTTATGACGTTATAAAAACAAGCATGGGTCTTTTGATATTGAACCAGTGAGTCATAAACGCGTTTCTAAACCGGTGCTAGAATGATATTGTTATGGTAATGATACAGATACAGTTATGTCTCTAGTGTTTTTTTTATAGTAGCTTATGCCAGCCGCTCGGATGCGTTGTACCCGGATAAAATGTAGCCTATGTGTTAATCTTAGTCAATATCTATCATCATTCACAAACTGACTTCACCCACTGCCTCCCTTAGTTTGTGCCTTCAAGAATAAAGAGTCAAGAATCAAAAAATACTTTTATCAGTGCGGCCGCATGGACCTTATTGACGCGTCACAAAATACAAAATAAAACAACACAAATAAATAGAATAAAGCACATAATTGAATCTGTTCACTTCAGATGACACGCGAGTTAGGAAAAGAAGCGAACAGAAGAACCTAACTCGGTCGTTATAGTCATTATTTAAAATTTTTATTTTGTCTTAAGTTGCGTTTAACGGAGTTGGAGCAGATTCCGTCCCAAGTGGTTTTGTCCTCTAGGTAATCTGATATTTTATAATAAGCTTTATCGCACAGATTGCGTTTGATAATGTTTTTGAATTTATTCAATGATAACTTCTGCAACTCACTTGGGAGTTTGTTGTAGAAGCGTCACCATGGTCTTCACCACGGTCCTGTGCTAGTCGCATCCACTGACGCCCCGCGACGTGAACTATGTATGTCGTCGACCCACCTCGCCACCGGTCGCCCGACACTTCTCTGTCCCATCGTCGGCCACCATTCAGTCGTGGCATTGCTCCATCTGTCATCAAGACCTATACATGTGAAAAATTACAGCTCAATCCGTAGGCTAGTTTGTGCGTGAAAGTGTAACAAACACCAATTCATACATAGGTACTCACAAACTTTCGTGTTTACAATATTAGTAAGATTCATTGTTAGGTTACAATTAGGTTCTGTTCACGGTTTCTCATGTGTATCCGCGTTAATTTAGAATGCTTTAGCTAGGTATTTCCAAATAAAAGAAAAAAAGAAAAGAAAGAAAAATAATATTTATTTATGTCTCATTTAATAATATAATATAATATAAATATTTATATTCCTGTAAAAATAATGTTCATCATCATCATCTCAATCGAAAAACTGCTATCCACGTCCACTGCTGTACATAAGCCTCTCAAGTTGTTTATATTTTAGTCTTAGTATAGTAGTAGTAGTAAGTAGTTGTAGAGTAGTAGTCGAGTATTAGAGCTCTTACACACGAACGGCATGTTGCCAACGGCATAGGTAACTGCAGCCATCAACGCGCCGGCGGCTGCTGTCCACGCGTCGACGGCAGCCGTCGACGCGTCGGCGGCAGCAGTCAATACGTCGCTATAGTTCGACTGCTGCCGTCCACGCGTCGACGGCAGCCGTCGGCGGCAGCAGTCAATACGTCGCTATAGTTCGACTGCTGCCGTCCACGCGTCGACGGCAGCCGTCGGCGGCAGCAGTCAATACGTCGCTATAGTTCGACTGCTGCCGTCGACGCGTCGACGGCTGCCGCCGACGCGTGTCGACGGCTGCAGTTACCTATGCCGTTGGCAACATGCCGTTCGTGTGTAAGAGCTCTTAGGAGACAGCTTTATCGTGTTAAATAAAATTTACCTAGAGACAAAATATTATATAGATATTATTTATAGTACATACATAACTTTCCAAAAAAATACTTATATAATTAGTTAAGTACTTATACGGATATCTCTTTTATAGATAAATAATTTTGACAAGAAAGAACGATTTATAAATATTATCTATTCATATTATTTCATATTCAAGTATTTGGTACTTACTGCTTATTTTGACAAGCATTCTCGCTTGTAATGTGTCATGTGCGCAAACGCCCGTCAAAATAACACGTTACAATTGTTATTTTGTTATTGTAAAGCTTGTTATTGACGCAATTAACATTATTCACAAGTATCAATAGAAATTATGATTGGTCTGTTTATTACTTTAAAATAGATTGTACCTAATATATATAAAAAAACACGTCTTTTGTATTCTGTCGAAGTGTTTCACAAAGTCACATTACAAACAATATATCGGTATAACTAAATAAAATTGAAGTGTCTATTTGTAATGACCAAATGTCAGGTTTTTACTATTATCCTCCGAAACAAATGGACCGATTATAATGGGAATTTCACTGGCAGATAGCTGTTATTTAAAGAGTTACTTAGGCTAACATTCTAGATATATACTTAGGGTTCTACGCAAAAATAATATTAATAATAAATAAAATAATATAAAAATTGTAATTTGTAGATAGCACTATCCATAGTTTCGATAATTAAATGTCACACAGTTCCAGCTAGTTATACAATTATCCGCCGTGGGGTGCCGGCAGTAGAATGATACCCCTCCTTTCATGCCCATGGATGCAGTAAGAGCCTGCTAAGGGATACCTCCGGAAGATGGGCAGCAGCATCTATCTGTGTATCAACATCCCATACTGCGCTCACCAACCCGCCTGCCAAGCGTGGTGAGAATGGCAACTACCCCTCATGGAGATCCATGAGGGAGGCCTGTGTTCATCAGTGGACGTTTTATGGCTGAAATGATGATACAATTATCAAAAAATAAAAAAACATACCTACACTCAGAATAAATTAAACAGAAAGGTATAAATTGGTTTGGCACAAGGGTTGATGAGGCTTGATATCCAGTGTTTTTTTTATACTACTAAATGACAAGACGAGATGTAAAGCCTCTGCCTATAGTATTACAACTGCAATACCGCGGTGACCATCTTCACTAAGCACGTGACCAACGTGACCACGTGACCAGTGTCTTTAATAATAATAAAAACGCAGGCAAAGCCGCAGGCATCACTAGTTATTCACTAAAGTTAGAGGTTCCTTTGTTTTTCTCTACACGACGACAAAACCAGCCTTGTAAATGTCATTTAGTTTTTTTGCTCAATAAGTTGTCTTTTAGGTTACAAAGAGTTTTATTTCCAGTTAATTATTACGGCTGGTCGTGTTGCTACACAAACTGGTTGGCGTCAAGAAATTAGCATAGCAATAGCGAATATTTTTAGGTTATCCGACTTGGCGACCAAAACAAATGAGTGCGCTTAAATAATGTTATCTGTAAATGTCTTCGCAAAAATGATATAATGAACACAATAACAACCTACTTGTTTGTGAGTCGTTTTTTAACTCGGCCGAAAAATTCTCGGACAAATGGCCGAGTTAAGGTATCGTGAAAATGACATTATTTTCGTTCCTTAGCTCGGCCACTTTTTGCTTGAACGTAGTACAGTCAGAGACTAATAAAGTGTTAGTACTTAAATTGAAAATTGTATACACCTAGATAGCAAAGGCCATCGGTGACGTGAAGTACTATGTTTAAGCCCTGAACTCATATTTCTGTCTTTTTAATATGTAATAAAATGTGCGTGTCCGGCCCCGCGCTGTTCAGGGTTCTGTAATTATTGTATATGTACACCTGTTGTTAAAAGTATATAGATGTGTGTTTTTTACGTTTACCAAAACATTTTAACAGATATTTATTAAGTTGTCGGTTCAAAGAATTCCGGAATGTTCGGTAAACCAAAACACTTATTTGAGCGCTAATTTCTCTTAAAACTAAAAAAGATAGCTTCAGCGTTATAGTTTTTTAAGAAAGCTACTAAAAACTATAACCATTATTTGTTCAGATCTAGCTGTGTAGATTTTAGAACGAGGCACGATCGAAAAAACATTGAAAACTTGTATATTTCGCAAACGGAACCCCAAATCTCTAAATTGTCTTTGCACACCCAAATTGGTTTTAAAATACCTATTCAAAGGGTAAAAAATATCCCCATTTTACGTGTATATAGGAGGTACAGACAAAACCTCTATCCCGCAGGACGTCTACCTCGTTGTTTTTAGGGTTCCTTGTTGTACTAAGGAACCCTGAAAACAACGAGACAACAAGGTAGACGTCCTGCGGGATAAAGGAAAGGTTTTACCCTTCGCTAGCTAGGTCTAGACTGCTTGAAGGGTCTAGGCTACGGCAATGACATTACAGTCGTTAACCTGCGCGACAAAGGGTGGTTTCTCAAGCTTAACCTTAAGAACAGTGGGCCTTGATCCAGGCACCGGTTCAAAAGGTTGTTTTAAGGATTGCCTGAATCACTTCTGGAACTTCTGGTCTGATTATTAAAAATATTACCTCTGAAATATGGGCAACACCATTTTTCCTTGTATCAAGCTCCGTTACTGTGCTCGCCAACCCGCCTGGCAAGCGTGGCGAGTATGGCAACAACCCCTCAAGATACTTTAAGTAATTGGAGGTCCATGAGAGAGGCATATGTTCAGCAGTGGAGGTCCCACGGCTGAGATGATGATGATGAGCTCCTTAAGCTTGGCGGGACTCCTTAACACCGGGCGAGACGGATAAATTGAAAACCAGCGCCGTATGTTCTGCGCGCAGCTTACGCTGAATTTACTAGTTACCTTTCAAACTTGTGATTCTGTAAGAGATTCACATCCTGGATTAGGCTTATTAGTATTTCTGTTATTTTATTTATGATATCCAACAAATAAATCACATAAAAACTTTAAATAAGATAGTCTAAGTGGTCTTATAGGTTATGTGTCC
This sequence comes from Pasiphila rectangulata, assembly GCA_963082625.1. NCBI lineage: Eukaryota > Metazoa > Arthropoda > Insecta > Lepidoptera > Geometridae > Pasiphila > Pasiphila rectangulata. The sequence continues at coordinate 13,853,737 of OY720253.1, read as the reverse complement.
TTTTTTATGATAGCAGGACGCTAAAGCTTGAAATGAGACATGTTATGAGACAATCAATGATTTTGTATTAACATTATACACTGTAACATTGTAAACTGTGCTTTTTTTATGGACTCTATTTTAGAACGACACTTAAGCGTTGATTCATTGATAGTTGGATAAAAAATGCTTTATTGCACACTGCTGGACAAAGGCCTCCGTTCCCGCTTGCCACACTTTCCGGTCTTAGGCGTGCTAACAAAAACATATTTCTGTGTTACAAACTATGGAAATAAAGTGAATAAATTATTGTTATTTGGGGCTCGATGGTGCTGTGTGTTATATAACTTTTGAAACTATCATGGCTGTGAACATATGCAATATTTACGGGAAACCATGATTTGAGTTTCCCGATATTTTGACGCAGTTTCACACGTCATGATCACGGATAAATATTAAAAGCATAGTAAATATTGCATAAAATGCTGCGTGTAATGTCCAGCTTTATAATTGAGGATAATGCTGTTTCTATCATTAATAGGTAATAGCATGGACCAAGTAAATACTGGTCCATGGTAATAGTTAATTAATAAAACAGGATCCAACAGCATTAGAGAGTAGGTATACCTAAACGTTTTATTCGATTTAAATCAAATGTAATTTAATTTACAATAGGCTAATTTGTAAATAGCACTTTAGAATGTCGAAACAATAAAGATTTAAAAACAAAACCCTATTCAAACATCTTCTATCGATAAATATATATTTTTTAAAAAGCCAAGACTTTATTAGATAAAGATAAAATAAAGATAAAGATAATTTATTGTTTCATCTACAAACATCAATTACAATAGTTTACAGACACAAAGGTGCTTAGATCTAGAGAGATGTATTTCCTGAGTGGATGAGATAGGTGTCCAAACTAGGATAACCTGGCACACCTAAGCAACATAGCAGCATTTTTGTTTTACTTTTTGGTTGTTTTTTGTTGGACTCGTTGCATTAGAGGTCCTTGTAAGCATTAGTATTTTTTCATTTACCTCTTTGAATATAAATTGCCTGTTAATCTATATGAACTTGTTTTATTTCATATTTTTATGTAGATACTTCGATGCAGTGTACAAGAAATCCCAGCTATTGGAAAACCAAATGGTCTCGCGGACAAAATATTTAGCTTGCAACCTCAGTTCTGATATCTGTGGTAGTAACTATAATTAGTAGTAACTAGTGTAATTAGTAGTAACTATTTAGGTTTATTAGGTTGTCAGGAATGCATGTGGATGGAGATGGTGCGAGAGGTAAGCCAAAGAAGCGATGGATGGAGTGCGTCAAAGAAGATATGCAAAAAAAGATCCTTCCGGGTCATGGCTGTTCATATGACTGAATGCCCAAATAGTTCGATTACCTATGTGCTAAATAATACGAGTGTCAAAATGCACAACAGACATTTAAGACGTGTTGAGATGGTGACTGAGAGAGGAGAGTGGAATAGGAAAACGTGTTGTGCCGACCCCGCATAAAGTCGGATAAGGGCGGGGAGAAGAAGAAGAGTAGTAACTATTTAGTAGCAAAATATTGTGCACGCTATTACACACACAGATATTTATATTATTCCTTTAAAAAAAAACACTTTTTTATGTAGATAACTCCCTAATATTTTTTTGTATTAGCTGAATTCAAATACCTTTCTTTTTCTATTTTAGTAAGCGTTTGTTCGATAAACCGAAAAGCTACATAGAATAATAGCAGAGACAAGTAAAATATCTCTGATAGTAGTCAATATACAAAAGAAGATCAAAACGTATTTTAATTGGATAAAGCACATAAATTGAAATGAGGAAACTGAGGGAGATCTTTGCCCAGCAGTGGGACGATATAGGTTAGTAAAAAAAGCACATAATTAGGATATAAGAATAATAATAACTTTATTTATCAGTTTGGAAAACAAAGTTGTCTTATCTGAAACATGAACTCAATTCGTTCAATTCAATTCGTTCCCTTCTTTCCAAGTGAGGAAAAGAAGCGAAGAAGAAACCTTACGATTCTGATTGATAATGTCTGCAAGAATATTGCATAGTTTGGATATTGCAAGCCTATTATTAAGAAGACACATAGCCTATGCGTTTTATTTATGTGTTGTTTGTTGGATGTCCTAAAAAAAGTAAATGACATTTGCTTGAAAGTGTTGATATTGCATACAAACAAGAACAGTGTATCAATGACGGTTTGTCCTCTGTGGCCAGGTCACTAGACCATGTAATAATGCTATAATTTATTCTTATTATGTAGGTATATATCTTTACCTTGCTCAATGCTTTAGGTCGTGAGAATTAAACTACAGACATAAGTCGAAATAATGGAAACTACAGAACGTACCTACTCGTAGAGTATTATAAATAGCAAGGGGTTGCGGGTTCGATTCCCGCCTCGGGACAAATGTCTGTACGATCTGCAGATATTTGTTCAGGGTGTTCTGGGTGTTTTTCTATTTATAATAAAAATATCTATCTATGTAGTATAATGTATTAAGTATATCAGTCATCTAGTACCCATAACACAAGCTCTGCTTAGCTTGGGGCTAGATGATGCTGTGTGATTTGTCCAGCATTATTTATTTATTTATATAGTTTCATTTCTCTTCCAGCCGCAAACCGTCCACTGCTGGACAATGGCCTCCCTCATTGATCACTAACTACTAACCGTGGGGTTGTTGCCATACTTACCACGCTTGGCAGGCAGATTGGCGAGCGCCGTACGGGATGTTCACACACGGAAAGACGCTGCTGCCCATCTCCCGGAGGTATCCCTTGGCAGATTCTTACAGCAAACACGGGCAAGAGAGCGGAAACATTTTCCGCCATAACCACACATTTTATGAGTTAACAATTAAAGTAAGTGGAAGAAGATTAATGTCATATATGTCTACAGAGAGGGGAGAAGAGAGAGGCCTTTGCCCAACATTGGGATCCAGCAGGCTATTTAGATTTGATTAGATTAGATACCTACGTAAATCTCGTAACGATGTAAGGACGTAAACACATTATTTTAATTATAACTTAAGTTTTCTCATGTAAGTGGCATTATGTTGTAAGAACTAGATTAATTAAGTTATTATTAACCTCTACCGCCCTCTTCTAATTGTTGAACATGTACAAATGGAAAATGTATTTGAATCCAAATCTTAAGCAACTGGATTTTTGGCCTAACCTTACTCATTGTTTGTATTGTTCACATTTTCTATTGTTCTAGTATTAATCAGAGAGTTGTTAAATGTATAGCTACTCTGAACCTTTGTACGTAGTGGGTTTTAATGTAAAAAACCTTGGGATTACCGTGAATTTATGAATACACTAGCGGACCTGGTAAACGTTGCCCTGCCCTCTGATTTGGCATCAACAGCAGCGCCACCCAATGGCGTACGCCCGCGCCGCTGGAATTATTTTGTCGCGTGAGAGTTTTATTTCGCTGTAACTAGTAAGTTGCTAGTAAGCCATTGATTCAAACTATACAGTTTAATGTGTAGTAAGAATCTGCCAAGGGATACCTCCACAAGATGGGCAGCAGCGTCCTTCCGTGTATCAACATCCGGCTCTGCACTCACCAACCCGCCTATACCCGCTGTAGGGGCTGTAAAGATCTATATCACACACTGCCTCGACAATGCCCTGGTATTTTCGGTTTTAACTCACCCAGCACTCACCGATCACACATACACACATGAAAAGCTACTCTCTCCCGCCCTTACGGCTCACATGACAGTTCCCATTGTGACAGTGACAGTTCGCTAAGCAATACCCGTCAATACCCAGGCCACACGAGACAGCGTATGTATGCGTATAGTATATTATATAACATCACATACACTACACCCGCCCTGCCAAGCGTGGTAAGCCTGGCAATAACCCCTCATGTACTTTGAGATCCATGTGGAGGCCTATGTCCAGCAGTGGAAGAGGATGACTACCTCCGGCTGAGCTGATGATGACGTAATAAGCAATTATATAATTTGTGTATATTATTAATTTTAATGTTTGTATCCTGTCACCATTCATATTACATCTGGGGCCATGAAAGGGGCTGCTTATGCATATTGCCACGTGAAGCTATAGCTACTCGTATCTTTGGCGCTGCAGTTGGTTAAGTAGTTTTCCTCTTGCATAATGAATAAACGAAAGTACCTATGTCTTGCTGTTACCATAATTATCTGTTTACGTGATGATTTATTTTATTATTTATTTATTTGGGCTACCAACAAGAGATACACAATAATGAGGTTTAATTATAACAATAGGTACTTAGGGCTGGTGTTCCCTCATTTAGAGGCGGCCACAACGTGCGCACAAATAAAAAGCAACTCAGCTAACAAGGCTAGAATATCTAAAATGAATAATTTGAAGTATAAACCAAAAATAAACTAGTTAATATGAAATCTACAATATAAAACATTTTTTAAATAAGTAACTTAGAGAAGGCATGTTCTTTGCTTAATAAGAATGTAGGTTATACAGTTTAAAATAGTTCCAGAGTATTATAGGTAATTATTTATAACAATATAAAAAAGTTCCAAAGGGTTGTTCTTTGCTTAATAAGAATGTAGGTTATACAGTTTAAAATAGTTCCAGAGTATTTTAGGTAATTATTTATAACAATATAAAAAAGTTCCAAAGGGTGTTTAGTTCACGAGTTTACTAAAATGGAGCGAATGAAAAATACACATAGCTACTTTTTTAAGTTTTGTTAACAAAACTATTTAACAGTAAGCACATCAGAAAGTAGAAGTGTTAAAGTTAGCAGTGTTACAGCAAATCGCTGTGTACTTTTAACTTCAAGTTAGTTTTCGCGTCAATTTGTATGCAGTAACACCTCAGCCCGTTTTTCCTTTGTATTTTACAGAATTATATTCAAATAACTGTTTCAGTGTTATTGCCGTGGCGTGCCGGCATTAGAATGTTGCCCCTCCTGTCTTGCCCGTGGATGCAATAAGAGCCTGCTAAGAGCTACCTCCGGAAGATGGGCAGCGTCATTCCGTGTATCAACATCCCATACTGCGCTCGCCAACCCGCCTGCCAAGCATGGTGAGTATGGCAACTGCCCCTTATGGAGATCCATGAGGGAGGCCTGTGTTCAGTAGTGGACGTTTTACTGCTGAAATTATTTTAAACTGTTTCAGTATAAAATATTTTTTTCGACAAACTCTGGACACTTAGAACTTACTTGATTTTCTCAGAAGTTTTATTAGAGGTACTCGTACATATATAAACATTTTTTTTTACTCTAAAGTGTTTATTTTAATCCAAACTATTGGCCGGCCGGTTATTTCCGGTTACCCTTTGCAAACCCTATACATATGTATATATATAACTATGCCTTGAGATAGGTTCGGCTAGTAGACACTGATATTACCTACAATTATTTCATTTCAGTGACCCTGATAGTTATAGTGATGATGATGTGTAGATTAGTATGATGATTAGTGGAGATATACCTTAACCATCTTTGGATGTCGAGTTTCGATAATCATCTGTCTTCTTCATCAAATCTTACTTTCTGCATGCAAATGAGGTTGAGCTAAATATGCCAGTCTCTACATGTCTCTACAGCATTTGAGGAGTTCCCTCGATTCCTCATAGATCCCATCATCAGAACTGAGTTTTGAAAAAATAGAACCTAAAATAGAAACTCTAAGTAAACTCAAAAAAAAAAGTAAATCTATTCGCAAACGACCTAGTTCTGTGGAAACAAAGATTTAAAAAAGTACATACGACTTGAGCACCTCCTCCTTTTTTTAGGTCGGCTAAAATATGGTAGGTATCTAATTTGAAAGTGTTCGAACCCAAAATCAATTTTCCAAATCAGTTCATAAACACCGGAATTCTGAGATAACTAAAGCGAAATAAAGGTTAAAAAATATAGGCGACTTTAGGAACTTCCCCATTTTTTAGGTCGGTTAAAAATCAAGCTTATTAGTTATTGGTTCGCTGCTTGTAGGTGTAAAATGGTAAACTTAAAATGCTCATAAAAGCCGTTTTAGCAACATGGCGCGCCTCTGGCGCTGCGATGGACAACGCTCCCTAGAACCACGTGTCACGTGACCCATCCACTTAACAATGGCGATTGGAGGAAAGTACAGCTGTTTGCGCACGTGGCTTTAAATTAAGCAACTTTTGGATTCTTTTTTCATGAAAACATATTTGCGCACATTTAACACGTGCATTAACGGTAATAAGCATCGTGAGGAAACGCGCTACTTAAGGTCGTAGCATACGTATCAACTCGGAAAGGGATCATCAGTAATTATCACCGTATCAACTCGAGCCGTTCAGTATTAGTTATATGAAACTCCCTACTGCAACGCTCACTAATGGCTTATACAGCGCCAGCAACTAGTATCCATGCTGAACGCAACGCTGAAGTCCCTGGGACATGTTAGATGAATTATCTTTGCCCAGGACCTATAGTATCCTCCCAGCTTCGTCACCTATTAGCCAGAGGAAAGAACTCAATACGTCTTAAGCTGACTAAGCCGAGGGTTTCTATGCGATGTTTTCCTTCACTAAATGTATTTTTTTTTTCAATAAGAAGAACCCCTGGGTGAACCACACGTGTTTTTTTTTTCTTTTTGTGTGAGATGTGTCTACAACATACTTTAAAAAACTTTTCGATTTGAACGCTAGTAGGTAAGAAAACAATTTTTGGGCGTGATAGTAAACTCGTACCTGTATGAAATGAAAATAATGTGAAAAAGGACTTATTCGATTAATGCTTATAGCATTATGTCATCCATTTGTGCAATCATTACATTTTTGTGCATTAATAAATAAAATAAACAAACCCTTTGGTAAACATGTTTTTTGCAGGAATGCATTCGGACAGCAGCTGAGGCAAAAACATCAATAGGAGCCATTCACATAATTACTGAATGCAAACTCTTTCTGGATGCAAAAGCCTTTCTAAACGATCAGCTGGTTGGAATGACAATCTATTCTAATATTATAAAGAGGTAAAGTTTGTGAGTTTGTGAGGTTGTAGGAGGTAATCTCTGGATCTACTGAACCGATTTTCAAAATTCTTTTACTTATAGAAAGCCACAGTATTTGTGAGTGTCATAGGCTATAAATTACCGCTCAACGAAGTGGGCACAGGGTTAGTTAGTCTACTGTATTTAAGGTTGATTTCATAATTTCGGCCGTAATAACTGAACACAGGCCTCCCTCATGGATCTCCATGAGGGGTAGTTGCCATACTCACCACGCTTGGCAGGCGGGTTGGCGAGCGTAGTACGGATGTTGATACACGGGAAGACGCTGCTGCCCATCTTTCGGAGGTATCCCTCAGCAGGCTCTTACTCCATCCACGGGCATGAAAGGAGGGGTAACATTCTACTGCCGGCACCCCACGGCAGGTTGATTAAGGGACGTTCGAACATGCCACTTGTGGAATTTAACCTTAAATATTTGCAAGAGTTTAGCGAACTTTCCGCGTAGTATTCGATCAGCTGTTACAAAAAAGGACGCAAAATATCATTGTCCCCACACCGTCATGGTTTTATGTCTCGTTCTCTCCCGTTACAATTCCTATTACCGCACTATTTTCACGTAAAAGCCCTTTAATCGCCCTATTTCTTGTGCTTTTTTCTTTTTTTCTCAACGGCTTTTGTGAACTTTTGCGATCAGCTGTTGATGCAAAGGTCGCGTGGGTTCGAATTTCGAATTCCAGGTAGAGCGATGACTTTTGTTCAGGATTGTTTGAATGGACCACGTGCTCAAAATGCAGGCAAAAGGCAGACTTGGTAAGGCAAGTTTTTTTCGATAAAAATACATTGCGCGCTTGCTTTGATCCATATCGGCTGAGTGGGTGTTACCTCGACTTTTTTGAACCCTCAACATCCTGAACAAATATCTGCAGATCGTACAGATATTTGTCCCGAGGCGGGAATTGAATCCGCAACCTCTTGCTTCGCAGGTGGACCTGTGCCCGCTGTGCCACAGAGGTCGTCATATTTATAAAAGAGAGGTGTAGCTCTTTCATGATCAAAAATATCTTAGTGAAAAGTAAATAATCTCGTCAAGCAAGAAAAAACCAGCCAAGTGCGTGTCGGACTCGCGCATCGAGGGTTCCGTACAAACCTGTAGGTATATAAGACCTGGGTATTTGATATGAATTTCAATTTAATACCTCAACGCGTTCATGAGGAAAGGGGTAGTAAGTTAAAAAAATATTAAAAATATTTTATTATATGATGTAACTAAAAATTTACGGTTTTCGTAATTTTCCCTTTATCTGTGCTATAAGACGTTGCTTCGTACCAAATTTCAAGATTCTCAGTTCACGGGAAGTATCCTGTAGGTTTTGATTCCCTTGCGAGTGTCGAAAATTTGCGGAGCGGCATAAACGGCTGTATCTCTTGATTGCGTTGGCTTAGAAGTTTAATTTTTTCACAGCTCCAAGGGACTGTAGACTTGAGTATTAGATTAAAATTCCAGCTTGATACCTTCACGCGTTCCTGAGAAAACAGACGGACAACAAAGTGATCCTATAAGTGTTCCGTTTTTTCATTTCGAGGTACGGAACCCTACAAAGTAATTAATCTACTCTGCACGTGTCAAAAATATCCCTACGCGATAAAATTAGCATAAATAATGCTCCATTCTATAAAAAATGCTTTGGGTATTGTTGCTTTTTGAAAATATTACAGTTGTCACTGCTATCTTAATCAAAAAACATCAAAGTTTCGAAACTATAAACTATCGTGCTGACTCGTGCTAAACGCACATTAACTCAGATTACCAAATGAACACGTTTGCAAAATGACATGAACAGACGTGCTACCATTCCCGTGTAGTTACCGTAATTTTGCCAGACTGACATTAATTATTTCGTTGTCAATGGTCGTTAAATCGCGCACCAGTTTCTCTTTCAAAATTGTCCAATTGTGTACCGTTAGTCTTGTGAGAATGACACAAAGTTGTCCAGGTAGGTGCAGTCGCGGTCTCTTATAGAGGACCAAATCAAGTTGCATCAAATATTTAATGTCAATTATCCACTTGATAACTCCAATTAAGCTATGAACTACAAACTAAAATAAGATGTCTAATCTTGAGAGGAATATTTTTTGTATTTGTATTTATATAAAGCATTACCACTATCATAGTAGTAGACCTAATACAAAAATTCAATACTTAATATTTTAACAAAATAATTCATTAATTGTCATCATGACATAATCCTATTCTATAGGTTATATTCTATAGTTACTATGAGTTATTCATAAGCGCTGAAATATGCTATCGTGGAATTTTTGTAGACCTTTTTAGGAGAAACAAGAACAATTCTTCAATACGTCACTTGCACACTTCGACTGTTATCTAGTGCAAGCTTGCACATTACTTCAATGGTTCACGCGGCGCACGCTAAAAAAACTCCCAGTCGGCAACTTTGTTTGTGTTCGACAACTTTAAAAATCTTCATTTGAACAAACTCAGCAAACTTACACCAAACCTTAATTAATTTTACTTTGAACCCTTTCTCTTGAAACACTATCTATTGGTGTACAGCATCAGAATCCGTTGCGTGGTTTAGGAAGAGTAAATAACTCAACAGACAGATAAACAGACGGAGAGAGAAGAAGAAAGAAGAAAAAGAGAGAGCGACTTCAGTGTATATGTGTTCTATGTAGAGATAGATATGAAGACCACGTACCTTTCCATAACTATACAACTATCATTCAGTGCGTCCGAAGACCATCAAACATTTTCAACATTAGTTCTTTCGACCTTCATCCCGCCATGTGGTCCGCAAATAACTGACCGAGTTCCATCGCCCATACAAACAAAGTTTCCCATGGTTGTACCGGCGTAAAACTTACGGGCCCAGGTGCACATTGAATAATACATGTTCGTAGTCCTAAAATATTTGAATAAATGGGCAATGATAGTTTTTGCGCTACAAGTCTGACGGGATGTGTGAGTTCAAGTCCTTATGTGGACAGGATAATGGTGGGAAGATTTCGTTTTATGTAGTGAGACTTGAGGATGTCGGCTAATAGGGTTCTCATTAGCCATTTAACTTCCTTTTGACGGTCTCCCTGGCTCATTTGGTCTAATAGCCGACTAATACGCAGGGGGTATTAATACAAATACAAAATCATTTACTGAGAACAAGTGCATAGTTTAAAACAGGTAACATATGGAACGAAGATACCACAAAAGTTAAAACGGTGGAGCAGCCTCTACGCCCGCCTCCATGATATTATATTACCATCATCATTTTAGCCGTAAAACGTCCACCACTGAACACAGGCCTCCCTCATGGATCACCTACACCTTGGCTCCCTGATGAGGGAACGCGGTGTCGGGGTCGACCGAGGAAGCGTTGGCGGGATGAACTTGTTACCTTTGACAGAGGATGGTGGGAGTCTGTAAAGGATCGGGATGGTTGGAAGACTTTAGGGGAGACCTTTGCCCAGCAGTGGGACAACATAAGTTAAAAAAAAATATTCTATATATTTTATTTTAATATATTCATGAAAAGGTACATTTTCACCTTGTTCTAGGTTGTTTTCAAATCTGACCCTTCGGCATGTTTCAACCAGTTTTCTCACTCTTCCTCACGATGATGCGATCTTGTGGCTAAAGGGGAAATAGAATGAACAAAAAAATCCCAATACTTTGCTTAGGTCGCGACAAGGACAGAGATGATGAAACATGAACAGTTTTTATCACATGCATACCGTTGATCAAACATTAATAAAAGACAATAAGCACGTGGTTATTGAAGGCATGTGCCGACCACTCTCTCTCATCGTGATCTCAATTCAATACTTAGACGCGTAGATACCAATAAAAAAATTAATGCATGATTCAACATTTTAAGCTGACCTTAATGTTACATTTACACTACTTGGAATAAAAATGTCCAGCTGGTTACATCAATGTAACTACAATATAACTAGGTGGAACGGACGGACCCTTCGGCCATTTACGAAACCAAAATTCGAAACCAGTTCTTAAATAAGAATTATTTTTCTTCTTTCGAAATTGGTTTCGGTAAAAGAATAATATTCTGACCAGAATGATGAGCAATGTTTTGAAGTAGGATTCTTTTCAAGTTCCAAACGTGTTATTAACTTACAATGATGGAAAGTGTAAGTTTTTCCGGATCAAATCTTGCAATCTGAATTTAAACTAATTTCCGACATCCGGTTGAGCATTTTGAATACGAACACTTGCCTCTCAGGACAATGGAATATGAGACGCAAAACTTAAAATGACCGCCTTCACAAGATGGTGTGTGTCACGTGTTTTTTGACAAAGGTCGACGAGGTTAAGAGTTTACTTATACGGCTTCCTAAAACTAGTTAAATTAGTAGTTATTTGTTTACTTGTTAAGCAATTCTGAATGCAAGGATCTTTCAATAATTAATTGGATATGTTGGTAGATACAATGAATGACGCAATATGGTCGCAGTAACCTAGAGAATAGGTTAAATAAAAACAATTTTAATTTAACTGTAGTTTCCTGTTGGTTTGATGTTTCTTCATCATCATCATCTCAGCCGTCTATTGCTGGACTTACGCCTTCCTCATGGATCTCAAGTACTGATCATGAGATTGTTGCCATTCTCACTACGTTTGGCAGGCAGGTTGGCGAGCGCAGTACGGGATGTTGATACGCGGAAAGACGCGGTTTAATGTTTACGAAAAGTTCAACCAATATTCAGGTAATTTATGATGTCTTAGGCAAAGCCTTAGCCCATTTTGGATAGCTGATCGCACCACCAGGGGTGACTGTGTAACTTATTTCATCTATTTCGTGTCAAAAACAACGATTGGCCATAGTTGGTTTGATAGATACCTACTTGATGATTAATGTAGAAACATCCTAAGTAAGTCCTGAGGGGAGACAGCCAATTTTATAAAAGTAAGTTCTAATATAAATCCCCTGCCGAGGGCAGATATCACGATTTCTTCCCCTGATATATATGTACATACATATATGGGTATTAGGTAACGTTAATTAAGATGAATGCCAGGCTATTTTCACCAAGTTGGATACCACGTTTAAAGGATATTTCACGAAAACGCCTAAATAAAATTCTCCAAATCCCTACGTAAATCACTCATCAATTATTTCCGCTTGCCATTCATGATGTTGCGGACTTAGCTTTTACGGCCTGCTTAACACTGGCATTTGCTTATCACCCGATTGCCAAGGAAGGGTACTGTTTTTCGCGCGTACCTTGTGTTTGTTTGTTTGTAAATTTATTTATTGCCTTTAGGAAGCGTCAAGGATCGATTTGACTGACGCGGGTTCGAATCACACCGAAATCGTAAATTCTTGATAAGGTTTTTCATTTCTTGGAAATGTTCTACCTAAGTGTGGTTAAACACTATAAAAATTACAAACTATATTAATCGACCAAATAATTCAATCATTCGATTACATTTGTAATCAATGCATTCAAATGGTCGTATTTTGGCTTTAAATCAGCCAAGTGTGTGTTGGAACTTGCAGTTGGGTTTTTGTTGCAGTTTATAATGTGTGCTTATTTTTCTTATTTTGTGATTTGTTAGCACGTCTGTCTTTTTGTTTCGCATGTAGATAATGCCATCGGCATTATGCCCACCATTTGTATAGGTATTTGTAAATTCTTTTTTGTAAATTGTGTGCAATAAATAATTAAATAAATGACATTAAACTAACACAAAACAACAGTTAACTAATCAAATTGTATATAATTAACCTATTCTCTAGGCTACTGCGACCTTGTTGCGTCATTATGTACGAACATGTCCAAGTAGGTAGGTGTATAAGATGCTACTTGCGTTCAGAATTGCTCAACCAGTAAAACAATTAAGTTATAGGAAGCCGAATAAGTCAAATTTTAACCTTTGCAAGTTTTTGACGAACTTGGAAATTTTGGTGAACACGTGACCAAAGTTCATGAAACCGTGATGGTCAAAGAAAAGATTTTGGGTAGAAGTTGGAAAAATGTGTTGATATTTTTCTTTCTTAAAACTTCATCATTTCAGCCATAAAAAAACCACTAATGAACAAAGGTCTCCCTCATGGGTCTCCATGAGGGGATTGCCATACTCACCACGCTTGGCAGGCGGGTTGGCGAGCGCAGTATGGGATGTTGATATATGGAAAGATGCTGCTGCCCATCTTTCTGAGGTATCCTTTAGCAGGCTTTTACTGCATCCACGGGCATGAGAGGAGGGGCAACATTCTACTACCGGCGCCCCACGGCTGAAAGACTAAAACTTAATTGTAGTTAATAATTTATTTTTCGTATTTGTAGTAGCTTGAAACTTCACAACACGGCTTCCTTTTATAAGTCTACGGAAAGAAATTCGCTTTCGCAAGAAATTCTCTAAGCCCTTTTCTTCAAGAAGTATCGGGCAGAGCCCCGTGGTGAAGCTCTTTTTAACCTTGACAAATTGACAAACTTTGAAACAAACTTTTACTGCAGTTTATCATTATGGCAATATATGACATAAAGGCAGAGCTTTCGATAAGGGTCAATTCAATATCTATGTCTGAGTAATTAGGGTATTTGGCAAAACCAACAGTGTGACCTATTGGGGTCATCTGATCGCACTCCAGCAGCAGAGGTGCACACTAATCAAAGCCACGACCTTCGACCTTACTCGACAAGCTGGCCATGTTCCAAACATGGCAAAACAAGTACACCTACTGAGTAATATATTATCTGTGGTTATACCATAGCATACTAGAGGTAGAATTCTATATTTGTCCAACATTATTTATTTATTTATATTATTTTTATATATAGATTAATAAATATGAATAAATAACACGACGATAAACCTCTCAATGCAAACACCATTTGAAAAACCGTTTTTCTGTTGCGAAAGAAGCAATTATTGTGACTGACATTATGATAATGACGTATGGTCTGTTTTAAGTTGTCATTCGTTGGCTGTCACTGGCTATTACTATTACTATACTATTCATTACTGAACGTCATTCTGTGTCATTCATTTCTTTATTATGAGGTTTTATAAAATCTGATTTTAATAAAAAAATAAATATTTTATTTCATTTTATACAAACCTTGCCCTAAAAATAACAAACACAAAAAAGAAGGAATCATCCAATTTGGTGCAGTAGTTCGAAAGTTATGCGCGTTCATACATTTCGGCGATTCATTATTTATTATTTATATAGATTACTAGCTTCTGCCCGCCGCTTCGCATGCGTTGTACCCGAATAAAAAGTAGCTTGTGTGTTAATCCTGATCAACATCAATACGTGTGCAAAGTTTTAGCTCAATCCGTAACTTAGTTTTTGCGTGAAGAGGTAACAAACCTCCATCCAAACAAACTTTCGGCTTTATAATATTAGTGGGATCCTTATTTAGAATGAAATAATTTCTGGCGCATATTTTGGTCCACTTTGCCCTAAAAGGTAAAACATGCTAAAATTACCTCGTAACTTTTCTGTTACCCTCACCACAGATAATATAAAACACTAGTACCCTACCAATCGCCATGTATGGTTAACTCACTCGCAGTATTTACCGCAGAACATCATGTCAACCTGTTCTCCATTTAGGGTAATAACTTTTTGCTAGTGGATTTTATGACGTATGTATAGGCAGGCTTACTCTTCATTTTATTTTGGATGTGATGAGATGATTATTAACCAATTACTGATGATATGACGTCTTTCTTTTTTAAGAATTGATTTTTTTTATACTAATAAATCTAAAGGACTTTCAGTCGCGCATAGACTATGCCAGTCCTAAGAATTAGAAATTGACTTGTATGTTGTTGAACGCAGATAGCCATGACAACGTCACCGGACTATGGCGAGCGCAGATGGCGCCCAGCCGCAAAAGTTAGGATGGGGCAACAAGCACAAGGGCACCACTTAGGTACGAACCACGGCTTGGACTGTTGCCAGATTTTTATATGATGGTTAACGGCCAGGTGCAAAACTGCAACTTAAGACGGAGGAGTGTATTCTTCGGTCCCGCCGGCGGGACCAGTTAATAAACGTGTGCCTAGGAGTGTGGGACGGATTGACGTCACCTCCGGGTTAGCGGCGGTGAGTTCGTCAACGGGCAAGCCCAGAACGTGTCTCGGTCGATGGACGAAAATGACGTCTTTACAAACTGAATACGTCATGGCTTCATGCGGAAGGAGCTGGGAGCGTTACCGCTTTCGGACCTTCGGCTTGCCTAGTCGTATAGTTGTATAAAAAATCAAAATAAATTACCATGCATAGAGAACGCCTATACCCGAGGCAAGTCTGCAGTAAAGCAAACATAATGTCCACCGACGAGGAATGAAGCGGCAACACCTTGGCTCTCAGCCATCTATTAAATCTACTCAGCCACGGAGGTCGTCAAGAACCTATCGTAGAGTTCTACCGTTATTTTCTAATGTTTTACCAATCGACTACTCTTTATCTATGATCAGCCATCAGAAGCTACGTAATCCGCTCTCTCGAACAAACCAACTCACATGCGTAACAGTCAGTAAACAATGGATTATCTTATCGATAACTTACGCCATAATGACGTCATTGAAAGCCATCAACCCGTATCCATTAGGTACCTTTCGTGTAATCTAACTCCACTAGTGAGATCACAGACCATGTGTAAATGTCGTGTGTTTGGGTCGGATGACGTCTTTTGGTGACGAATGAGCAAATATTATAGACGAATTATTAAAACAAAAGTAGAATTTTTGTCAGACAGAGCCACTAAGCCCCACATAGGAATCGAGCCTGCTACCTCCTGCGTTTGGTCGGCTATCAAACCAAACATTCTATACATACCTAACAAAGAAAATAATTCAGACCTGGGATGTATGTATATTGAATAAAAAAATCAAATAAACCAACCCACATGCGTAACAGACTAACAGTCAGTCAACAATGGATTAACTTGCTATGACATACGCCATAGTGACGTCATTGACAGCCAATAAGACTATCTATCCTAACTGATGTATACTTAAACTCAATACTCCAGTTATTGTACATAATTTATGTACCTATTTGCTAGCGGGAGGTACTTATTAGGAAGTTACTCTACTTCCATCCTAGGAGCACACACTGAAATACTTAATTCAGAAATTTGTTCATTCACTTCCATAGTTTGTAATTACAAAAGGCACGTCCACCTACAATATAAAAAAAACATAATCTTATCTTAAAAGGAAGGTACATGAATATTTTTTGTTAATACAGAATCAAGCCTAGTCAGTAATTGCAGTCAAACTAATATAACCACCATAAACGAAATTTTGTTTACCAAAAACTACAACCAAAATATAAGATCCTAAGGACGGTAATAAAATTAACTTGCAAATAAACACTTCCAAGCAATTATGCAGATGATATTCCATGAATAAACCAGTGCGTAGTGTGTGCGTCTGAGAAATGTTTTGATGTAAAGCAATGAGAAAAGGACTGGCTGATCCTTTCAGTAAGAACGTGTGTACGTGTGTGAAAATATGTACAGACGAGGAACTTCTTTGCGAGGATGGGTAGAATGTTACCCCTTTTCTCCCGTCCCCATTATGCCCGTGGATGCAGTAAGAACCTGCTAAGGGATCCCTCCGGAAGTTGGGCAGCAGCGTCTTTCCGTGTATCAACATCCAACACTGCGCTCGCCTACCCGCCTGCCAAGTGAGTATGGCAACTACCCCTCATGGAGATCCATGAGCGAGGCCTGTGTTCAGTAGTGGACGTTTTACGGCTGGAATAATGAGAAACTCTTTAGATGTGACTGAGTTCATTTTCTCTAAGGTCCATGCAGATGATATTCCATGAATAAACCAGTGCGTAGTGTTTACGTCAGATCAGTGTGTTGATGTAAAGCACTGAAAAAAGACTGACTGTGATCCTTTCGGTAAGAAAGTGACTGAGCCCATTTTCTCTAAGGTGCATGCATATGATATTCCTAAAATAAACCAGTGCGTACCAGTAACTGAGAATCTGTACAGATGAGAAACTCTTTATTATGTAACTGAGACCATTTTCTCTAAGGTCCATGCAAATGATATTCCATGAATAAACCAGTGCGTAGTGCTTCCGTCAGATCAATGTGTTGATGTAAAGCACTGAAAAAGGACTGACTCTGATCCTTTCGGTAAGAATATGTGAAGTGACTGAGCCCATTTTCTCTAAGGTCCATGCATATGATATTCCATAAATAAACCAGTGCGTACCAGTAACTGAGAATCTGTACAGATAAGAGACTCTTTATTATGTAACTGAGACCATTTTCTCTAAGGTCCATGCAAATGATATACCATGAATAAATCAGGGCGTAGTGCTTCCGTCAGATCAATGTGTTGATGTGAAGCACTGCAAACAGGACTGACTGATTTTAATGAATTGCTATCACGAAGGTTTACGACCGACTATAGGGCTATAAGACCGACTGATCCTTTAGGTGCGAATCTATGCAGTTGAAAATCTGGCCAGATGGGGAAATGACACGGTGAGGATCCATCTAGCGGAGGTTTTTAAATTAATTTAAACTTGTGGTTGGGCTTTTTGTTTCACTTACATATTAAATAATGTTTGCTTCCTTTTAAACCTAGTTCTGATAATGATCTATAATAAGTTGAAGGAAATACTCAAATGTAATAAGCATTTTGGCTATTTTCAGCAACTTTAAAAACTTTTAACCTACGCATTTTCAGAATAGTCAAATTGATACGAGTGATGATACGTTATTTTCTCTTTTACTACTGCTAATTAAATGGATTACAATATTCATCTTAACTCTTACACATATGATTACATACTTACTACACCTCACGCTAAACCATGTGAAAACTAGAATAGGACGAGTAGGTATCCACATGGTTTACCGCGCTTAGTAAGTGGACGCTATACGGTATCTGATTCGTGATATGGGCTGCCATTGACGTCAGTAACATAATATGGAACGACAAGGATCAGAAGCATCTTAATTTAATGTCAGTAAAGAGACAAATTTACGTACTAACCTGCTTTTCTGATCTGGTGTTTATGTTACCGGCCAAACCCGATTTCAGGACAAACTAGTTTTGCCTAGGCTAAACTAGTTCTTCCTATATACAATTCCGAAGCTATTTAGGAAATGTATAAAATAAAAACACTGCCTGTGACAGAACCGAGATGGAGAGACAGTAGGTTATTAGGAAAAGAACTAGTTTAGCCTAGGCAAAACTAGTTTGTCCTGTCCTGTAACCTATACTTATATATACACTGAATATGGCCGCTAAGCTGAGACTATGGCTGGCACCCACGCGCGTTCATGCAGATCACGCGCTCAAGCGCGGGGAAACATGCACCCCCGCTCGTAGGTGCGGGCCGAGACGCAAGGTATGGCACACCGAGTCCCGCAGTCTAGCGAACTGCTTTGAATGAAATGTGTCAGAGCCGCCGTGAATCCACAAAACGCAACTACGCGCGTGATTGCGTGAAAAACATGCACGATGATGCAGATCTGCACTCCCGCAAGAACGCCGTGCGTACGCGCGTAGGTGTGTCGGCACGCACCATGCAGCGTGGTGCGTGGCAGTGTGTTAACCGCCTCAGGGTGTTATATCTAATGTGTAATAAATAAATAAATCGTATGCAAAAAAACATATGATAAGATACTAAATGTTTCAAAAGAGAAATTAGTAGAGTCGTTTAGATCTAAGAAAAAAATAATAATTTGGTACAGACATCGAAATATCTGACGAGCTCTGTGGCGCAGCGGGCGAAGGTCCGCCTGCGACGCAAGGGGTTGCGGGTTCGATTCCCGCCTCGGGACAAATGTCTGTACGATCTGCAGATATTTGTTCAGGGTGTTCTGGGTGTTTTTCTATATAATATCTATCTATGTAGTATAATGTATTAAGTATATCAGTCATCTAGTACCCATAACACAAGCTCTGCTTAGCTTGGGGCTAGATGATGCTGTGTGATTTGTCCAGCATTATTTATTTATTATTTATCTGGCCACTTCCTTTACACGTTCTTTTGCTTCCAATCGAGGTTCTAAATAATTGTAGTTAGTTATGAAAAAGTGGATGATGGGCAACAGCGTCTTTCCGTGTATCAACATCTACTACTGCGCTCGCCAACCCACCTGCCAAGCGTGGCGAGTATGGTATAATCCCCTTCATGATCTTGGTGATCCATGAGGGAAACCTATGTCCAGCAGTGGACGTAGACCACAGTCCTAAGGCTGAAATGATGATGATGAAATAATAGCAAACGCTTAAATATTAAGTATTTAGTTTTAAAATTACAGGATTCTATCGCGTACATTTTTATTATTTTCCCGACGTTTCAAACACGTTTCAGCGTTCTTGGTCACGGAAGGACTTAATCAACAATCAGTGCTCCCACGACCAAACATGTTAAAAAATCGCAAAAGTTTAACAAACGGTAACAAATCATTAGACTTACAATTCACTTGACAAACCAACCGTGCAGTCCCTACAGAGCTCTGTGTTCTGTAACTGGCCCTAACTTTTCTTCACCTTGACGCTTAAAACTTACATTTCACCTTTTTGGGTTCAATAAATCGTCTGGACCATGTTATTTCAAGGTGACTTGGACAATGCTCTGATTTAATGCCTATGAAGGTCGATGCAACAATGTAACTTATAGGTATAACTATACAAAAATCTTTGTTTGCTTGTTTGTTCGTCCTACGAGTATGTACATATATGTGAGTAGGTAGGCAGTGATCATCATAAAATTTTGCATAATATGTTGTCAGGGCACAGAAAAGTATATAGGACACTTTCGAACTAACTTTAACTGTGCCGTGGTTGCCGGCAGTAAACTGTTGCCTCTCCTCCCGTAAGGCAAGAGAGAAGTGGCTGCATCTGCAGTAAAAATCTGCCAAGTGATACCCTCGGAAGATAGGCAGCAGTGTCGACTTTTAGTAAAATTTTTAAAAAGCTTATTTTATATCAGCTATCTAAGCACTTTAACGACAGCAAATTGTTTAAACCTTGTAGAATAAACTGTTTTTGTAACATAACTTTAGACAATAAGCTTCAATGGGACCCACACATAGAACAACTATCGGGTAGGGTTAGCTTTGCAGCATATGCAGTCAAAAAATCCACCTTCTTACAGACGTAGATAGCGCTAGACTTGTTTACTTCAGCTATTTCCACAGCTTTATGTCTTATGGCTTACTACTGTGGGGAAGTGCTGCAGATATAGACACCTTATTTATGCTGCAGAAGAGGGCTATTCGTTCTATCTACAAAATGGGTCCCAGAGAATCACTTTGGGGTGTCCGGGTGGGGCCTCGAGGTTATACCTCCTTACCCCGGCTTCAACTCCAGGGGTTACTACCCCTGGGTCCTTCGATTAGTGCCTCTCAGGCTGGTTTCCTTGTTGTTGGCTGGTTTCACTGAGGATGCAAAAACTAGCCTACGGATTAAGCTGCACACGTGTAGACGAGATATTGAACATAGGCTATTTAATTATCTAATTTTAGTGCATTTTATCCGGGTACAATACATGCAAAGCGGCGGGCATAAACTAGTATTGGATATTGTGTTATGGCAGCTGCATTAGACAGTATCTCTAAGCTCCCGGCACGTGCCTTAAGGGGCACGTGTGGTGCACTACTACGTCATCGCTTCACGGGCCGCTCAGTAAGTATTTCAAATCTTTCACGTGCGTAGGAAGGATAGAGTCCGCGCCACCACTGAAGTCGCGGCGCTGCTGGCCATATGCGAGTGATGACTTAAATAGTTTCGCAGAGTAGTTCTCTTGTCTAATGTTATCTTTAATGTCCTATTTACCTGTTTGACTGTAATAGTTTGTTATTTTTATAGTGTTTAACTAGACATAGGTTTCAAAGAAATGAATAACCTTATCAAAAATATTATCTTATCGGTTGCTCAAACCGACATCACCTTATCAGGAATTTCAGCGGGTCCCGACATGGGTTTTGTAGCTTAGCGGTCAAAGCACTTCCGGCTTAAGGAAGCGTCAAGTATCGATTTGACGGACGTGGGTTCGAATCCCACCGGAACCGTAAAATTGTTGACTGTAATTTGCCATGTTTTTATTTTATCATCAAATAATCTTTATTTAATTTCAAAGCCAAACGCAGCGTGTTATTGCGATTATCTTGTCCGTTTGCTTGACTCCAAGAACGCTTCGTTCCATTGTTGTGTACGTTACTCATGCAGAAAAGTGACTACTAGAGTGATATGAGTGGAACGTATATTAAGTAAAATGTGCGCCTAAAACATAATTGGTTTTCCTCCGTCGACCGAGACACGTTCTCGGCTTGCCCGTTGACGAACTCATCGCCGCTAACCCAAAGGTGACGTCAACCTCTCCCACATTAGCTGTTAGACACACATTCAATAACCGGTCCCGCCGGCGGGGCCGAAGAATACACTCTTCCGCCTTAAGGTGCAGTTTTGCACCTGAACGTTAACCATTAGTAGGGGGCAATATCGCTGTCTGTCTGTCTATCTGTCTGTGCATGAGACGATTACAACCGAACGCGTTGACGGATTTAAATAAAACCTTTTTTGTTAGCACCGTCTTAATGAGAGAAGGGTACTAATTAATTTTGGTGACCGGTCACAGGGATCGGAGTTATTGTGACCTCAACAGGTCACCAAAAAAATAAAAATCTTCAAATGGCCTAAAACGTCCAAAAACCAATATATTGTCATTTCGAAAAAGAAAACATACGTGGTGCGTCTTCAGCTTTTTGAGACATTATTATCTTATATTTTCGGTGCACAAGCTTAAGCTCTCTGGACATGCATGCTATTTCATGCATAGAATTTTCCTGCTGGAACAACGTTACCCTAGCAGTAATTGCTTTTTATTTTTTTTATAAAACCGCAAGACGCACGTGTTTTTATGCGGCGCAGATTTACAGCATATTACGCATTTTGTATTCGTTCCACTTTTATCACTCTAGGAGCCACTTTCCTAGTGGAGTAATGTAAACTTGCTCGTTGTTGAGTTTGCATGTTTGTGAATCGGTTATGGAGCACATTTGTGCATCATATACCTTTCCTCTAATCATTGTTTATTCCTCGGGTGACTTGCAAGTTTTTCTTCAGTGACAAGTTTAACTGCGCAGTAAGCTGCGCTGACGTCAAACCTCAGATGGTTATCGAGACAGGAAGGGGAGATATATGCGGGTCATTATCCAATTGTTCTTGATCTAAATATATATTTTGCGATGCTACTGATAGAGCTGGGTTTTCCTGTGAATTTCATTTTATATTAGGTATTGTAGTTATTTGGGTGTTTTCCTCAACGTCGTTGTCAGTCTTGATATGACGCATTGACGATGTTGGCTTTAAGGATTCCAACATTTTTTAGCAATATTCAAAATCTACCACCATTTTGAAAAGGGTATATACCTAATAGACTTGCCGTGAGGTGCCGGCAGAAGAATGTCTTCCTCCATACAGTAAAAGCCTGCTCCTCCGGAAGATGAGCAGCAGCGTCTTTCCGTGTATCAACATCCCGTACTACGCTCGCCATGATGTAGACTAATATGCACAGAACATTTGGAAGCATAAATCGTTATCGTTTACCAAAAGTAAAATAAAAATTAAAGTTTGTTTGTTTTAAAAAACACTTTTTGGGGTTTTTTTCCTGTTGTCATAGTTACCTAACCGTGAAAAGAACTACCAATTTGAAGATAAAAACATGAAAATTCAAAACATAAAATATCCGTTCTGTAATTGCTGAAAAAAGTTGAAATTGTTGACGCCAATATCGCCAAAGCGTCGCCTTAAAATCTTCATATCCTTTCGTCATTCGCACTCGTCACTCAACGTAACGATTTTTTTTCTGATAACCACCGATTGCGGTGATATAAATATAATGTTATTAGTAGCTGCAAACAAATCTGTATTCCCCGACTGAATCATTGTGCAGTGCAATATGGAAGCAAAAAAGATGTTATTAACGTCAAAACCCAACAAGAACCGGGCAAAACCCAGCGGAAACCCACAGTTGTTATCACACCACTATCTTTCATCCGGAGTAGGTACTGTCAGCTGCAAAAGTGCAATCTAAGTTTAAAACGTAACGTGTCGCGCTAAACGTCAAATCACAACATAATAATGACGAATCTGAAATCATATCTCTTATGAATTCCATAAAGACTGAATGCTCGGTTGGATGGGATGATATTCCAGCCCGCATTATAAAGCAAAATAAAAACTATCTAGTTAAACCGCTCACTCACATCTGCATCCTAAGCTTCTCTACTGCTGTTTTCCCGAAAGCTTTTAAAAGATCTGTTATGCTACCTATGCATAAAAGTGGAGATAAAACTACTGTATCCAATTATAGAGCTATTTATATTTTGCCAGCACTCAAAGATTTTGGAAAGAGCCATAAATAACAGACTCATCAGTTACAAACAGAAATATAAACTGTTGCTAGAAAATCAATTCGGTTTTAGACATGGTAGATCAACTGCAGATGCTATGGTGTG
This sequence comes from Pasiphila rectangulata, assembly GCA_963082625.1. NCBI lineage: Eukaryota > Metazoa > Arthropoda > Insecta > Lepidoptera > Geometridae > Pasiphila > Pasiphila rectangulata. Next base: position 13,830,282 of record OY720253.1, on the reverse strand, counting down.
ACCTCAGTAGCTATATTGTCGAATCTTTAGATAAGGACGTCAAATGCCTAGCTATCTTTCTAGATCTAAGTAAATAATTTGACACGATATCAGTTAGACTATTACTTGGTTAGCTAGAAAAATTGGGAAACGCGAAAAAACGCTAGAGCTTTTTGAAAGTTACCTGAGCGAAAGAACTCAAAGAAGTTGTTAGCTCTGAAATAATCATAAATCATTTATTGCAAGAAATATGGTTACAATTATCATCTTAAATTTAGGGATAGTTTCACATATTTCACCAAAGTACATGGCATGCAAAATTACACAAAATAAATTAAGTTATAGATGTCACTAGATAACGATCATGATTCAATACGTCAATTAAATGAATTATTTAATACTTATTTAATGTCCATAAATTCCTTAATACTATAAAACGCTTTCTCAATAAGCCACAATTTTAACTTTTTAATAAATAATCTCATAGTAAATAATACAACAATAATAATCTTCTATGGCATACCATAGGAAAGTGTTCTGGGTCTAAGCCTCTTCTTGGCCTATTTATGATATTTGCCAATTACAATTTCAGTCTGGCAAAATAATTGTGTTCGCGGACACTACATTATTGTTTCGAGGAGAAAATTGGGAAGAAGTCTTTACTCATGCCCAGAAAACTATTGACCTAGTTAGTAATTAAAACAAAACCTACTTACTCTAAATCCAGATAAGACAAAATACCTAACCTTTGCGGCCAATCAGGCCAACCTGATCATGTTAAATACTTCCTGAAAGCACATACTAGTCAATGTTCCCGATCTTCTAATACAGCCTGTATTTGCGCGTTTACTGAAAATGTAATCACTAAATATTTAGGTGTAACGCTAGATCACCCTAAGTCATATTTTCCACATATAATCGTTTTGACAGGTAGAGTACGTAAACTACTTACTGCTAGCAATAACATAAAACACGCAGCAAATGAAGTTCACCTAAGAAATACTTATTACGCGTTATGTCAGTCTTTAATCTTATATTATTTAACGTCTTGGGCAGGCGCTTTAAAAACTTGTCCACTGCCTTTAGAAAGAGCACAGAGAGCAGTGCTCAAAGTAGCAAATTCGTTTCCTTATATGTACCCAACGGCGCTGCTCTAGAACGAATGCAAGGTACTGACATTAAGGCAATTGATCATACAACAAGTAATTCTTCGTCAAAAACATTGTTCTGTTAATACACGTTCACTGCGGAACAGGCCCATATCGACCTGCCGCGGTACTTCAGCTTGTGCGGACGAAGAAAACTATGTCCCTCTCGCTTGTGGTGTTTGTAAAAGTTCTACTGAGTCAAATATTTATTTCAACTTGCGGTCAAAGTTGTAGGTGTTCCCTATCAAAACATCACGACAAGCCCTTATAGGCCTACCACGCACTGACAGTGAAAAACATCCGCTGAGTGCGACAGTGGGCCTATTTCGGCCCGCCGTCCCAATAGGCAGCTAGCGACCTGATACCGCACAGAGCGCGGGCCCCGCCAGTTAGTGTTGAGCTATCTAGCTGATCTGAAGTAGCGTTTGTTAAATATAATCAACCATGGCAAGCAATAAAATAAAAATGCATGTTTTGGGGCCGTGGGCTGCCGGCAATAAAATGTTACTCCTCCTTTCATGTCCGTGAATGCAGTAAGAGCCTGCTAAGGGATACCTCCGAAAGATGGACAGCTGCGTCTTTCCGTATATCAACATCCCGTACTGCGCTCGCAAACCCGCCTGCCAAGCGTGGTAAGCATGGCAACTACCCCTCTTGGTGTTCATCGAGGGAGGCCTGTGTTCAGTAGTGGACGTTTTACGGCTGAAACGAATGTGGAATAGTGTATATTTATGTAAATAAAATACAAACATTTTGAAATAATGTTTACAATAAAATGGTAAAATTCAATCTTTAAATTGTTATTCCACATTAATAAATAAAAAGAACACGCATCCTTTTAAATCAAGTATTCCACGCTGTGTATGACTATATGACAGGTATGCTTGCGACTGTACCATCTATTAGGTTATTTCTGTCTGGCACTGACCCGCTGTGAGGGTGTGTCAGCATTGAATATCTAATTATAGCTTATCTCGCAAACAACACGCTATTTGTATGTAGTTCGTGTGGTATGAGCAGCTTTCCTCGTTTTCCGCGATCCGACCAAGGTTTTCCGCAAATTCTTTCACGTGAACTTGAGGAAATTGAGGAAAATGTTTCACAAATATCGTAAATATAACTGAAATGGAATGGATCACAAAATGTGCAGAGGTAAAAGAGGAAAAAGTTTACTAGTAATCGATAAACGTGTCGTGCCAATAGTGAATGCCATACATAATTTAAAAAACTGTAATATGTACATTTAAAAACTTACTGTTAGAGCTATTTTTACACGCACTACCACCATGCTTTTAAATACTGTTATAATTAGAATAATAAGTGTAGAAAATCATGACAATTTTCTGTTAAAATAATATTTAATTTGTATGTTTCCTGGTGTATTTGTAAGATTGTTATTTGACTGAGTCAAATTAGTTGTGTTAGTTTAATATTTAAATGTTTTGCTTTTAGGGAAGAAACAGAAGCCCTAAAGCCGGAACCAGTGTGGCACCGTCCGATCCTGCAAGTAGCACTTCCAAGCGGATACTACTATTCTATTCTACGTATCCCGCATGCACTTCAATGTTAATACCGTAGAGGTGGCGGACTACCTCAGAAAAAAAAACGGTATTGAGCCACGAGGGAATTTTGAAAGCAGCGCCAATGGACGAAAAGGGGTGTTACACGCGAAAGAAGCATGGTTGGAGCTCCGACAGGAGGGGAAGATCTCGATTGCCGTCGAGCTAGCAAACTAAGAAGTTAAGTTACTCAAATATAAAAATACTCAAATCTGTAAAGTGTTACCGAAAACTTAAGTTAGAAGATTCTACAATACACTCTTCGTGTTCTGTGGAATTACTATGTGATATGAAATATATAGAAATATAGAACAGTAACTAGAATAAAATAGCGGTGTTTGTTATTTTAAGGTTTAATTATAAACATGGTAAGTACCCCAGCATTAAAGAATTATATTGTGAAATTAAAGAATTAATGTGCTAATTTGATATTTTAATTAATTCTCACCACGTGGCATTCATACTTCTGGGGTAGGATTATTAATTTAACTTCACCTTACGAAATATTTCTTATTCTTCATTGAGGGTATAATAAGCTAATTATAATTCACTTCCAATAGTTTATTAGAGTAGGTCATCATTATCTCATTAATAATATCACATCTACCTTATACAGTAGCACATTATAGATAACATCATAGTTTTATCACTACCTCCAGCGAGCATTGATGTGGCTCTATTTGAAAACCAGACCAAAAACATGATCCTTCATCGGTAATCGAACCTGCAAGCAAACTTAGGTACTCATGCCTCACACGAATCAGCTAGTCAACCTGCCAGTGCAGTAGTGGCTTGTGTAGAGGAAGAATTTGAGGAAAACGTTCACCAGTAATCGATAAATGTTTCGAGCCAATAGGGAATCCCATACTTACTTATCTCTAAAAATGTATGATAATTAGTGTTACAACATTCAGAACTAATAATATTCATGATCGTGTATTGCATCAACCGTACATTTTGGTTACCACGAAAGACTAGCGCTGTGGTACGACTCGTTCTTCCACAGCACATGATGAGTAGTGACCATTTTTATCACTAGTTTTAGAACCGAATAGATGTATTTTATTTGATTCTTCTGTGTTCTACAAAACTTTTCTTTATCTTTATCTTAGTAACTAATACCACCTAATACTTAATAACTTATTATATTAAAGTAGACGGCGTTCAGATAATGTTATCGACTTGCATGAAATATTTGGGGCTTACGCTGGACATAGCTTGGAAATTTACCGAGCACTTCCAGCTACTAGTCCCAAGGTTCAAAATGCAGCTGGATCCCTCGCTCGCTTTTTACCCAATCTGAATAGACCTAAGGCCTCTTGCCGCCAGCTATACACGAATGTCATCCATTCTATGGCCCTATATGGAGCACCAGCTTAGGCGGATACAGCCAAAACTAGATTGCTTCGGCGTAGACAGCGAGAATTATGGCTATTAGAGCAATACGCGGGTACCGCACAGTATCATTATGCTTGTGCAGTTGCAGGATCTCTTCCATGATACTTTCGTATACGAGCACAAAAAACAGGAGCAAGCGCAAGGGCACTGGTTGGCTACTCAAGAAGTTCAACATGCAAGGGAAGAAGCGAGGGAAGTAGCGATGCAGGAATGGGCAGAAGAGGTAGGTAGCTATTGCTCTCTATGGCCGGTGGACTATCGATGTCTTGCGTCCTTGTTTTAAATGAGTGGGTGCACAGAGAACACGGTGCTTTGACTTTTAGATTGGTGCAAGTACTGTCTGGGCATGGGTGCTTTGGACGGAACTTGCACCGAGTTGCAGAGATATCAACCCTGCATGTCATCATTGCAGCGCCCTGAGGATACGCCACAGCATACTCTTGAAGAATGCAGTGCATGGGCATCGCAGCGCCAGGCGCTGGAAGCAGTTTAATAGTAATGACTCGCAGTGATTAAAATAATAATCAATCCTACGGAACGTATGAGTATTCTTTATATAGATAAGGATGCCACCGCCTTTCTATTGTTGGGCAGTGCACTGTGCATTTTGTAACCTCTATCTTATACAAAAACAATAGGTTTTCTGTAATGTTCACTTCAGTAAATATTATTACATCAATGCTTATATACAAATGCTTGTAGGTATGTAATTATTAATTAACTGTAAGACCAGGCAGAAATTTTTAATTATTGATCTAATGTTTATATGCATGATAGTTAAATTAGGTGACGTATTAGGTATGTAGTTTCGAAAATCAGTAATGCTATAACAATCAAGTAGTTCTACAATATCCGTTGAAATGGTTGGTGTGGAATTTTATTACTGAGGATGATTTTTGTGAAGGGATAATTTTGTGATATCATCCTCGAATTATCAACGAAAAATCACTGTAGATTTTTCGTCCTCAGCTTCGCGTGCCATAATCTTGCAGTACTGGAACCATATGTATTTATAAGAAGGCAATGCCTGCTTGGCTTTCCATAGGAGACTTTTGTTTCGTTTAGTGAGGGTGCGTCGGATAAACACATCCGAGGTGGCTGGCATTTCAGCAGGGACAACTGGGGCGACTTCGCCTATAGTGATAGTGATATTCCTGGATTCACGGATCCACAGATTAGTATCCTGTGTTTTTCTCATCTCTAGCAGGATTTTTCCTTCCTGTCCAACTCGCCCGCGGATGCGTTTTATGCTACACACTTGGCTTTGGTCGACTTTCATTTTAGCTGCTAGGTTACTCTTGATAGTGTTCAGGTTTTCGTCCGGAACTATAGGGATTCCTGAGACTTCGACGAATTTTTCTAAGCCCACATATGCTGTTCAATAGCGGCTACCTTGAGTTCAAGATGGTTGTTTTTATTAGTCAGAGATAGGTTTTTCTTTTCCAACTCTTTAACCTTCGCGCTGAAGACTTCCACATTGTCGGTCAGGTCGTCTATTTTGCTATTACAGGAGCTAATTGCGTCGGCTATGACAGACAGTTCCTTTTTAATTATTTTTTGCACTTCGTTCGAGATATTTCGCATCAACTTGCCCATATCAATCTCGGTGCCCACCTAGTGCCGCCGCCGTCTTCGTCTTCCTCGTCATTATCGGAGATGATAAATGACTTACGACGAGGAGAATCTCGACTGCACTCCTCATAGGCCCATTTTAAATTTTCTGCATTTCGGAGAGTAGAGAGTTGTTTGGATGATAAGCTTGAGCATAACTGACTGGCGTGAACTATTTTGCTACACTTGTTACGTTTAAGCCCTGGAGACCGTTTAGTTATATTTTTTTAACAAATATCGCACTTCGCCATATTTTTTAAGTAGTATGTAGCCGAAATAGTAAAAAAAAATGTAGTATTTTTAGAGGTTAGGACGAGTGCCCACGTACGTAAATTCGTATGAGAGCTCGCGCGCAACTGGTATTGCAATGTCCGCAAGGATATTGGATAGTTTGGATATTGCAAGATGACATCATAATTTCTTATCGCTGTTGAACCGAGCAGCACTCGGCCAAAGGTCAATATCATTCAAATAATCATATAGGCTGTGGGGTGCCGGCTGTAGAATATTACCTCTCCCCTCATACCCGTGGATGCAGTAAGAGCCTGCTAAGGGATACCTCCAGAAGATGGGCAGCAGCGTCTTGCCGCATATATCACAAGGCCGTGTATCTTCCCGAACTGCGCTCACCAACCCGCCTGCCAAGCGTGTTGAGTATGGCAACTACCCCTTATGGAGATCCATGAGGGAGGCCTGTGTTCAGTAGTGGACGTTTACGGCTGAAATGATGAAATGATTATATGGAGTAATAAGCTTTTTCTACAAGATTTTGTTTTAAAAAAGCTTAAACCTATGAATAGATAGTGGTAATAGGACGCCGATGAAAGCTACAAAGGCTTATAACCCGCGTCGGGAATGTATTTCACTTCGCAACCAGCCAGACGCCCAGTCATCACCAATTTCCAATAGTTTGGCCACTTTCGCATTTCTAGTATACTTTCGTAATAAGTTATGCAATGACATTCATTGTTTGTGTTTTATATTAGCACAGCTGCGAGACGGGTTACTGACCCAATAACCTCTCCAACTTTGCTAGGTCACAAAGGGGAAGACAAAACTAATTGCTAATAGTTAGAAAGTGTAGATAGTTTTTGTCATCATCATCATCATGTCAGCTGTAAAACGTCCACTACTAAACACAGGCCTCCCACAGGGATCTCTATGAGGGATAGTTGCCATACTCACCACGCTTGGCAGGCGGGTTGGCGAGCGCAGGACGGGATGTTTATACACGGAAAGACGCTGCTGCCTATCTTCCGGAGGCTCTTACTGCGTCCACGAGCATGAGAGGAGGGGTAACATTCTTCTGCACCACCCCACGGCATTTTGTAGTCGAAAATAAATAAATTCATGCTGCACTTTTTTATTCAGCGTCATATAATTCCAAATTAAGCAGAGCTTGTATTATGGAACCAGATGATAGAATACCTATGTACCCCCAACTTTTGATCTGAAGGTCGTAGGTTCGATACCGGCCGTGCACCAATAGAGGAAAACATCGTATCGTGATGAAACCCGCGGCTTAGTTAGCTTCAGAGGTATGGTAGGTAGTACGTGGAACTAGCAGCGGTTGATTACACTGTCTCATCTAACACAAGAATAAATTAAAATAAACATGGTTATTGAGATGAGAACTAATATTTATAATTTATAACTGCCGTAAGTTAAGATGACAATTAATTGTTCTCTATGTACCAACATTTACGAATAAGAGTAGTAATTTTTATATTTAAGAACTAGAACTATGAAAAATATATTTAAAACATATTGAAGAAAGAAAAAAGCAATTAATCAGCACTAAACATTAATATGAAATAAATACTAGAATAAAAATTATGAATTACGAGTAATTTATGAAACAACTAGCTGACCCGGTGCCCACTTCGTTGGGCGGTAATTTATAACCTATGACACTCACAAATACTGTGGCTTTCTATTAGTACTCAAAATAATTTTGAAAATCGGTTCAGTACATCCAGAGATCACCCCCTACAACCTCACAAACTCACAAACTTTACCTCTTTATAATATTGGTATAGATAAAAATCCTATAAAATATTAAGGTATTAAGTATTAAGGCAAGTAAAAATGTTTGTTTGTGTATATTTATTTATTTTATCGATGTACAAATTCGTTTATTTCGGTAGCCATAACTTCAGCCATCGAAGATTGACATCAAGCAATGACATGCCGACTGCACAAACAGTAGCAGAACGTTTGTGAAGAGTGGACCGTACCTGTTTCTGCCGCCAAGCCCTAATGTCTGCATTGATGTGTTCCGGTTTGAAGGATCGGGGAAATTACGGGCACATTACACACACCTTACAAGTCTGGCTCCGGGTGATCACGTGCTTTGTGAACATTACGCAAGGTTGATGATTTGTCTTGGTTTAAATGGCGTCATCTCGATTGCGCCTTCTGAGCTATATATCTATTGTACGTTATCAATAATGTCTCCGAAGTGTTTGAATTGCTCTAATTTTACCGATTTGCTGTGTTTTCAGTCATGGTAACAGGCATGTGACAGAAACTTGGCACTGGAGCCCAACAAAGTTGCACGGCAGCCCGCAGCTGAAACAACAGGCGTTATCTCAAGGAGATAAGATCTAAAATGTGCTCTTGTTATTGTTCTCCATCCGCACCCTTGTGTTCATTGTTTACAATTTAGCGGGCGATTCTTGGTTTGAACCTTTTGTTTTGCTCGCAATATGGCCGGATGAGATTATATTAAAATCCAGTAGGTATTGCCGTAGGGTGCCGGTAGTAGAATATTGTCCCTCCTCTCATGTGGATGCGCTAAGATTTGCCAAGGGATACCTCCGGAAGATGGGCAGCAGCGACTTTCCCGTAGTTTCGGCGTAGTGAGTACAGCAACAACCCCGTCATTATCAGTAATTGTAGATCCATGAGCGAGGCGTATGTCCTGCAGTGAACTTCCTACGGCTGAGATGATAAAGAATATAATTAGAATCAAAATAAAAGCCGCACAGTACTATGTGGAGAGCCATGCTTGGCATAAAACTCAAATACCGAATTTGTTACCCCGAGTTCCAGCGCCAATCTAGATTCCAAGTCGTCAGACTTAGGGTGACGATTCTTGGAATTGGGCTGAATACATGGCTAGACGAGGTAACGGCGAGTGGTGCAAAACTTTGATCAAATGTCGAAGAGAGTGGAAGTAGTCTAATGACCCGGTGGGTCCAACACACGACAAAATTCACTACAAAACTCAAATCATGTTGGCCCAGATAAAAAGTGACGTGTTGTATATTCCCAGTTGTCCCCACGTGGACTGGGTCTGCCCAGCAGTACGTCAATATAGGCTGAAAATTAAGATAAAGAAGACCAAGATTAAATTCGTTTGAAGTCGTGTAGACCAGGTATAGTCTAAATAATCCCCGGATTAGTTGGATCAGGTATTTACAAATATCTTAGAAATGAGTAGACTGATTATCCGTTTTCTTTATAGGTTCCATTTGTTAACATTCTTACTAGATTATATGTTGTTTAGGCTACTCAACAGTAGGTAGGTGGATAGTTATGTCCGCCACAATTCAATGAAAAGTTACTACGCCTCGTGATTTTTCTGGCATCGGATTTTAAACAAACGAGGCGTAAGTAGATTTTTTTGTTTATCATGAAGTCATCTGATAATGTGATCGTTGATCGGATGGGTACTATGTTCAGCTGCATACTGCATACCTCTATATATGCCAATTGTAATGTACTACATAATTTTAGTCATGAGACTATGACAGACTGATATAAATATAAGATGAGTTTGTCATTATTCATCATCGACTTCGTCTTCAGCCAAGAACGGATAATTGGCTTATAAGTTCTTGGCTCAGCATAGAACAGCATAAAATGTTGTTTTTATGAACAAACTGAAACAAGTTTGGACTAAGAGGCAGGCCAACTAGCCCGAATGGTCAATTAAAATCGTTGGTCGGAAACGGATATACACGAATCGCAAGGGATCAGAAGGAATGCTGCAAATTCAAACTTAAAAGCGTTTAATCATACTCGACAGATGTGCTGAACTTGAACGACAAATTAATTGACTCTAAAAGGATGTCGGAAAGATGTATGCCGCATGGAGCTGTTCTGGCGTGCAACGCTCTAACCATTGAAGTTTTGTGCAACTTGTGCAAGTGATGTTTGTATAGAAGAATTGTTTTTCATAAATAGATCTATAAAAAAGTCTGCGACAGCATATGTCTAACCGTTAAGTTAGGTTACTAACTTTTGATAAAAAGTAATTAGGTAGGTACCTATATTTTCGAAGCCATTTTAATTATAATAATAATACTGGACAAATCACACAGCATCACCTAGCCCCAAGCTCAGCAGAGCTTGTGTTATGGGTACTAGATGACTGATATACTTAATACATTATACTACATAGATAGATATTTTTATTATATATAGAAAAACACCTAGAACACCCTGAACAAATATCTGCAGATCGTACAGACATTTGTCCCGAGGCGGGAATCGAACCCGCAACCCCTTGCGTCGCAGGCGGACCTTCGCCTGCTGCGCCACAGAGCTCGTCATCGTCGTGTCTTATTTTAACCAACATGGTGTTAATATATAACATAGTAATGTATGTTTTAACATCCTGAGTATACATAACAGCGGCGCGGACGTACGCTATTGAACCCGTAGGTAAGGTATGTGGCACTGCTGTCGGTAAGTCACCAAATCAGCGCGTTATATTAGCGCAGTAGTGATTAAATATAAATAAAGATAAACCTAGAATTTGTTGCCTAAAGCAGCATTATAGAGGCCTGTTCAGAAGACGGTTAAACAGGCTTAAATGATGACGTTGGTGACGATACGCCAAAGTGAGTTCATGGCTGTCTGACGAAGGCGGGCGTCTCTAAGTCGGCTGAAAAAGCGGGACGCGATTCGAATAGTTTGCGAGAGATATCTGTGTACAAGAACATTGGCCTTTCCCATCTATAAATGATTTATAACAGATTACAGCGCCGTAAAGTAACATGTCCATGGGTGCGTGGATATTATGGCGCCTTCAACACTACCTTGTGGCCTCCGAAAAGAGGAGGCTCTTGTTGAAAAAAAATCATGTGTCTTAAACACAAATAAAATACAATACATATTCTGGACATTTCATTCACATAACACTATCTAGCCCCAAAGTAAGCCCCTGCGCTTGAGTTATGTTACCAGGTGGTTAAAAGAATAGTTAAATTCTCTAAGATTTTGACATGACCTGGGGTATTAGAATGTTGCCCCTCCTTTCTTGCGTGCACTAGGAATCTGTCAAGGGATACCTCCGGAAAATGGGCAGCAGGGTCTTTCCGTGTATCAACATCCCGTACTGCGCTCGCCAATCCGTCTGCCAGGCGAGTATGGCAACAATCCCCTCATGATTTTGGAGATTCAAGAGGGAAGCCTATGTCCAGCAGTGGACGTGGAGAGAATTCTACGGCTGAGATCATGATAATGATAATATACCCAGTCACTAAACAAATATCTGCAGACAAAATTACAAACATTACATAAACAACGTACATACAACAAGGTATTAAATAGTAACACCTTATTCATCACCACAAAAGTACTTCTAATAAAAATATAACATGACGTTTGAAGATCGTGATCATGTCGTGATTTTTATACCTCAAAACAATTTTATCTCTGAGAGATAAAATCTACCAAGATAAATCTTGCAAATACGAGTGTCGTAGTGTCATGTCGCCGAGATAACGAGAAATCTGTCGAATCAATGCACTCTATAACACTTGACACAGAGTACGTATTTATTGACGTCAATTGTTTGATTTGTTATGCTGCTGTGCCATATGGGCCGTGTCGGCCTAGTGGTACGAGTACCTACCCCTGACTTTCGATACTGGCCGTGAACCAATATAATTTATTCTATGAAAAATTGTTTACATAAATGTAAACTGTACATAAATGTCAACATACATTTTTCAAGGAATAAATTATATTATGTAAACCTAACACGTGCTCTAACGGTGAAGGAAAACATCGTGAGGAAACCAGCAGCTTAGTCATCTTCAGATGTATTGACCTGTTCTTTCCTCTGACTAATAGCGGACTACGCTGGGAGGACGGTATAAAGTCAAAGTCAAAGTCAATAAGTGTTTATTCAATAGAGCAAAACGCTACTTAGAATAGTCAGTTAACAAAATAAGAACAAAACACATTTAAATTGAATAAAGCACATAACTGAATTCGTTCGCTTCGGAAAACTTATTTTTCCAAGTGAGGGAAAGAAGCGAACAAGAAATATCGCTCTTTCACTTCTATTTATTGTTACAATATTTGTCTTAATAATAAGCTTAATTTAATGTCCGCAAGGATACAGGTGCTGGCAAACCTAATCCATCTAACAATGTCCCAGGCACTGCAGAGTCCTCTACAGTATAAATACCAGTTGCTGACGCTGTATAAATCATCTACAATAGATGTTAAGGCCTCACTTTACTTTTTTTGTATAAATTTACAGGCTTTAACGGTGGATATAATATTTTCCATTTCACGAAAATAATAGAATTTTAGGGAAAAGACCGTATTTTGTGAGGAGGAGCCAATAACGTCAATAATGTCATACTACATGTTATAATCATCATTTCAGCCGTAAAACGTCCACTACTGAACACAGGCCTCCGTCGTGGATCTCCATGAGGGGTAGTTGCCATTATATATTACAACTTATGGTTAAGGGGATTTGTAGAACTATTGTCCTCAAATCCCCTTTTCGTGCACTTTGCGAACAGGAACGGGATTTCTAGACAAAAAATCCAATAATCCCCTTTGCTGGGAATTGTCGCAGGGGATTTTTGGAATAATCCTACAAAATTCACGGGTGACAGTGAAAAATAGCTAAGATAATTACATCCATATCCACCAATCATCATACTTACTTATACATCATCATCTGCATCAGGGTCTAATTTAATCTAATCTAAACAGCTTGCTGGATCTCACGAGGCAGGGGCCTCCGTTCTCTCCAACTTATCCCGGTCTAGGGCTTCTGTCCGCCAATGCCAATGCGCGTCAGGATCATTGAAATTAAATAAAACGGAATGAAATAATGTAATAACAACATGGATGTCGTCAAAGTAATAAAACAAAATTGCGAGTTTTCTAATTTCTTAACGATAACGTAAATGGCACCAGTAAGCGTCATACGTGTTGAAACAACAAATAATATTTTCTAATGTTTAGCAAAATGTTTGGGCAAGACTACGTTTTGCAACTCGATAGTTAAAACAGTGTGTAAGTTGTCACAATCTATACCAACTCGCTAGTGACTGTAGTTAAAAAAATGTATGAAAACTTGCACAGCGCCTCTAGCGGATATTTTGGTACTAAAATACGCAGTAAACTATACTACAGCGACTGTAGTTTGGGCTTCATTTGCTTAGAATTTGGTGCCGTGAGTTACAAATCTGACAGATGTCATAGCAACGTACTATTACTACTGTAATAACGGCTGGCGATCTAGCAGAGACTGCTCATGGTAGACACACAGGTAGGTTTAGAATAACTTGCGCGCGTGTAATGTTTGTATAGTGGCGTTTTAAAGGTGAACAACACTTAAGAAACCGACGTAATAATGGTTTTTTATGGACTGTTACGAATTGTAATTGCTGCGCCCATAACCCTTGTTGTTCAGACTTAGATTACAGTCGAAATTGCCGTACGGTGCCGTCAGTAGAATATTGGCCCTCCTCTCTTGTCTGTGGATGCAGAATGAATCTGCTGAGGAGGATGGGCAGCAGCGTCTTTCCGTGTGTCAACAGTATAGACCTCCCGTACTGCATCAACCCGCCTGCCCAGCATGGTGAGTATGGCAACCACCTCTATCAATGAGGGAGGCTTTTGTCCAGTGGAGTCGGTTACGTACGGCTGAGTTGATGACAGTCGAAATACCAATTTTGTGGTTTGTTTTAAGTATATCCTTTTTTCGCGCTCAGCGCATTGAAAACCAGCGCTCCGTTGCATTTATCACCTATATGGGGAGCACAATGCTAAGTCAGGACCTGTTAGACCACGTTGTTGTCACCTGGAAGGGTTACCTGTGACAATACTCGCTTGGCCCACTGAGTGACCTGTTTACCTTTATTTTTGAACTAACATTTTGACGACCTCTGTGGCGCAGCGGGCGAAGGTCCGCCTGCGACGCAAGAGGTTGCGGGTTCGATTCCCGCCTCGGGACAAATGTCTGTACGATCTGCAGATATTTGTTCAGGGTGTTCTGGGTGTTTTTCTATACCTCTATGTAATAAAAATATCTATCTATGTAGTATAATATATTAAGTATATCAGTCATCTAGTACCCATAACACAAGCTCTGCTTAGCTTGGGGCTAGATGATGCTGTGTGATTTGTCGAGCATTATTTATTATTATTATTATTACCTATTTATTTTTTCTTTATGTGTAAATAAATCTCACTAATATTATAAAGCCGAAAGCTCTTCACGCAAAAACTAGCGTACGTATCGAGCTGAAACTTTTTTTGCACCCGTGTAGATGTTGACCATAAATAATATAGCCAAAATTTTGTCCGGGTACAGCGCATGCGAAGCGGCGGGCATAAGCTAGTAATAATAATAAATCCGTAAGATCCACTCCGTCTACAATGGTAATTTTTTTCTTCATAGACTGACTGCAGTAGAGTGGGTCGGTACTCGTATACCTACCTGATGTAAGCTAGGAACAAACTTAAAGACGAGTTCGTAAGTCGCGGCTGAGGAATATGCACCGTTGTCCGATTACACATGCATCTCTTCTCTGGGCGTTAAATCCGGCCAGTCAGATTCTAATTGGACGTCCGTATGTTCAAGGTCAAGGACTTATGAGTTATGACCGATAGTTTGCACAGTTTAGTGTATTTTGTACTATCCAACTAGTCAGCGACTGGCATACATGCTGTTTGGGACGCTGCAGTACCTGGGACATCGAATAAGATGGATTAGGCCCAGCTGCGGTTTTCCTAACGATGTTTTCCTTCACCGTTAAAGCACGTGTCAAATTTGCACAACACTTTTTACCCGCCTGCGCCAGAAGGAGGGTTATGTTGTCATTAAATAAGAATCCATTGGTGCAGGGCCGGCATCAAACGCACAACCTTCGGATTGAAAGTCGGGGTACATACCACTCGGATAACACGGCTTATGTTACCTACCACCAGAGATAGTCAAACTTTTTTAACTACATCAAAGACAGGACCTACCTATACCACACACTTTGGTATCTATAGGTAACGGTATTTTTACCGCTACAGCTGAAACTGATTCAGGACAATGCATTATGTATTTTCACCAGCCAAACACCGCTTTTATGAATTATTTATTTTCAATACCAACCCGTTGTTGAGATTAAACTAGATTTTGCACGTGACTATGTTGAAAACAGCACCGTCGCATAGTTTGATCAAGATTCATATTATTCTAGTCCAGCAAACAAGCGAGAAAACCACGCCCAGTCGTCTTAGCCGTAGGACGTTCACATAGGCCTCCCTAATTAATCGTAAAGTGGGGTTGTTGCCATACTCACCACGCTTGGCAGGCAGGTTGGCGAGCAAAGTTCGGGATGTTGATACACGGAAAGACGCTGCTGCCCAACTACCAGAGGTATCTCTTGGCAGATTCTTACTGCATCCACGGGCAAGAATAGGAGGCAACATTCTACCGGCACCCCACGGCAACCCAGTCCCGTGCTTGACTGAATTATAGGGGAAATTGGCATTTCACACATACATAAAACATAATAATGTTTTATGTGAAATGCGAAGATGTATAGGTTTATATCTATATACCGATATCAAAAAGTCAAAAACTCTTTCTCATTTCAAATTGTCACATAGGCGCTAAGACGAGATAAAATCGTCTAGGCATAGGCATCACATTTTAAAAGACTGAAAATCTTTTTTAATATTTTTTTATCAATACCTATTTGTTATCCGATTCGGTCAGTTGTTCGGCGAAACTACCCTCAATATCGTTTTTATACACAAACAATGCAACCACCATTTATATCATATATTATACATACATATATTATATCAAATTCTTGCATTTGAATTCAGAATTTGTTTATAGCGGTACTGAGGACCTACTACGGAAGGACTCACACCACGTCCAGCTAACACGGTATTTAGAGGTACACTGATTGCAAATGTTCTCTTTTCGTGTGGAAACATTTCGGTAAGGGCGTATCTAACAATTTAAATCTTTGAGCTTAGTAGAGTAAAATTATGTTTGCTCTGTCCTTACCTTCGCAACCGTAATCTTTTCATTTTAACGGCTTTGCCCATCCTTCAGAGAAATGTTTATCATCCTGACCTCCTTTTATCGCTCTCAAAATCCTTAAGACCTTAATATTCTCGACCTAATAACATATTTGATCATGGTTTCGAGAAATGGCGTCATCACATAATTTCACACATAAAAACTTCTGCGTAAACAGAGTGTTATAAACTCTTTGCTTCTGTGGATCAGACATTCAAATTGATTCAAATGCTAGTGATGGGGTATTGCGTAAGATGTTTGATTGTCTTTGGCATTTTATTTTACTGTCGATTGTCAAACATTTATTTTGCTATTGGCGCCACAATTAAGAAATATTTATCATAACTCACTGGAGCGGAACTAATTTTACAACTACTACTCAAACAAATTGTCTTATAGGGCGACCAACAGAATGCGGACATAAAAAAGCTTGTTCAGCGTCTTTAAATTTGAAATTTAAATGCATTATTGTAGCACTTATTAATAAATGTTTTTTTAGTGGTCTGATAGCACTATAGAATATTAGCTTATGCCCGCCACTTCGCATGAGTTGTACCCGGATAAAATGTAGCCTATATGTTAATCCTGGTCAACATCTATACGTGTACAAAATTTCAGCCTAATCTGTAGGCTAGTTTTTACGTGAAAGAGTAACAAACATCCATACATACTAACAAACTTCCGCGTTTATGATATTATTAAGTAAGATAATTGAGACACTTTTAAAAAAATGGTACCTTATTGGGTACAGGGTGTCACCGGCTTGCACTAATTATATTAGCTGACTAGAATTGCCCCATGCTCTCAAAAATAAGTAAACGCTGCTCTTTAGCGATCACAACTTATTAAATAACAAAATCACGGGTTTGATTATTCCCGACAATCGTGGTCCCGAGTTGACTCAACCCGGGACCACGATTGTTGAAACACAGTCGAGACGTCGGGAATAATCAAAGGTCTTGCGCGATAAATTCCCATGTTTTTGTTATGTTATTTTATGTAAACACTGCATTATTTTTATATCTTCGAAAAACTAGATGGGTTCTTGGAGTAGGAGCGGAAAGTATAGCATGATAAAAAGGACGCCCGCCTATGCTTTGCATTTATTGAGTAAATGTTGTGCTATTTGACCTTTGTTCGACCAAATGCTGAACAATGATGTAGCTGCCTGTAATTGGAAGAACATGATTTTATTGTTTTTACTTTTGTAACTTTTCTTTGTGTATCTTCTATTGGTGGCTCAAATAAATAAATAAATGAAAAGTATAAAGTAGGTATTTATTAAGGAAATAATAAACCTAAGTGTAAAAACACATTAAAAATTACAAATGAAAGTACTCCCAATCAGCGAAAAATCTGTAATTTTCACAAAATACCATCCTTTCTGCATCTGCAGATGATTTTATAGAATTTTACTTTACTTTTCATATCATTTATTCAAGTCTTCAAGATGAAAAATATGAATACACTTTATTTTTCTCTTCTCTTTAATTCATGTTTATAAAACTCCGACAAATTATCATGTTGCCAAGATGTCTGGTTGTGTGAACTTGTAAAGAAAAACCAATTTATTGACGAGTTTTTACGGAAATCGTGGTGATAACTAAATCTACCTATCAACAAGGAGATTTAAGATGTGCGTAGGTATATTACCTACTCATTGATTCCAAGAAACTGAGGAGTAGCAGCTTATTTTCGTCAAGAGTTATTTATTTTATATGTGTTAAAAAAAGCATTAGTCACCTCGTACGATTGTCGGCAGATATTACGTGTTTAGAGAGATTGGTTGGTTATTAAAATACTAACCTTTTTGAAGAGACCCACTCAATCAGATCCCTTTTACCAGCTACATTATCAAGGCGTGTTTTTGTGGGGTAGCATACTCGTACCCAGTTGGTTGTATTTGATGTTATTGGTGAAACAAGTCGAAGAATTTGTTTGCCTATAACATCACAGGAAGCTCTACTGACCGGACTGGTTCTTAGGCCTTGCGTGGTTGTTCATCTTGCTACTGCTAGCTTTTTCCTATGGACTGGGTAATACAAATCTGATGACGCTCATTTTCGAAGGTTGCTGGTGAATGACATGTCACTTAGGGCGTTTGCTTTTGTCTGTTGGTGAATTAGACGTCTCTACTCAGCGCGCTGTGCTGCTTTTAACTCTTACGTAGATGGCTCTATTTTGCTTCGGTGATGGATGATGCATGGAGCTCAAAAGGAAGCGATGAGCGGAAAGCCCGTGCACCAGCTAACACCCGGTACAATTTATTAAACGGAGTATATACATGACCAAAGTGCTCTCATACCTATTTTAATAAGATTGGACACTTTCCACCTTAGAGCACACTGAAGGTAGAAAAACAAAATAATTTTATGAGATAGGATACTTGCCAACTTAGAGCACACGAAAGGTAGAAAAAACCATCTTATGAGATAGGCTATATGACTGTGCAGTCGCCATGGCTGAAATGAGAACATCGTCATCAAAACAGATAAATGTGTTTATTTTATTTTTTTCGCGTGCTCGCAATTAAATATCCTGAAACATTACCTCTTCCACGAAACCATCAAAGCGAAAGGGGAGCGAAATGAGCACACGCGATTACTCGGAAAACAGACGTTTTGGCATTTTCCGACATTACTTCGACTCAAATCTTTCAGAGTTTTATTTTATTTCACGCGAAAGTGGAACGAGATGTGGTAAAAGTATGTTTACGATAAATAAATAAGTTATTAGAAACAAGTCCCCATTTTTTTATACGATGATGGGCCGTCGGTTTGTCTTGCCAGTTAATCTGACGAGAAGCCGAAGGCCCATCTGATGTTAAGCGGAAACCTCTACCAATAACAACTGCAATACGGCGGTGATCACGTGCACGAATCACCTAGCCATCGTTGCACTGCATTGCCCCCGTCACCCTGAGACATAGAGTTGTAAGGTCTCATGTGCCCGTGATTTGATCGGCCGCCTTACCCTTTGAACCGGAACAGAGCAACGCAGACATTATTACTGCTTGGCGGCAGAAATATGTATAGTAGTAGTACTTCCCCGGATGAAAAAAATATAATTAAACAACTATAGAATTTACAAACTTTGCTCTTCAACATAATTTATGAAAGTCTTACCAGCACCACAAATCAGCTATTACGGAGGTCAGGAAGACCGAACAAAACGATTTTAAGATGATATTGATGATACATCGAATGTGGGTAACGAAATTGTCATATTATGCCATACTAGCCGCACTCCGCGGCTTCTTCCGCGTGGTCTCGTTCCTGTGGGAATATGGGGATAAAATATAACCTATCTTACTCAGGGATAATTTAGCATTATAATGGTGAAAGAATTTTGAATATCGAATAGTTTAGTAGTTTTTGAGTTTATTCGTTACAAACATACAAAATACAACATACAAATCTTTCCTCTTTATAATACAATATTAAGAGATGAGTTGAGAGATTTATCTACTGTTACAGATTATATTTGTATTTAATCACTACTTGAATATTCAAGTTATTAGGTAAAGTTAAGGTTATGCTGTTTGGCAACATAAGTGAAAGACATGTTTTAGGTAAATACATTGTATTTCCGTTTACCACGAATTGACAAGGAATTGCCAAGCAATGTGCATAACTGTTGTAATAATCGAGTTTTGAATTATTACTATTAATAACGGTACAATGATTTATATCCACATTCATATATAATAAGTTCTAATAGACAATTGTTACTTCCGATGTCACTTGATTGGTGAAGGAATATTTGACCAATGAGAGGCTCGCATTCTCCGCCAATAAGAATTCCGCCGCTGCCTTATAATCCGCTGGTAATATAAGGCGGCGTGGTGGCATAACGTTTTTAGGAATATTTCATAATATAGGCAGGACAGGTAGTGAGCAGTAAGGTACCAAAGTTGAAGCATAAGAATTAAGGCAAAGAGCAAGTTTAATTGTAAAGTGTTAAAGTACAGAAAGTATGATAAAGTTCTTCTTTTAAATTGTTTTCTCATATCTTTCAGATTATTGCTTAGGCTTATAATACTACCTAGTAAGGAACTTAGTCAGCTGCTGAGTTCAGACATCGGCGTGATCTTTCCTCTTGAGAGGATGGTGCTGAACATATCGGCACTAAGGAGGGGGATTAAATATTCCATAAATCATCTAGTGTACGAAGCACAAGCTTTGCTAAGTTTGGAACTAGGTTGTGATACCCAGCATTATTTATTTAAATCATCTAGCTAGATGTAAAAAGACACTGTCAGTAAAAACTAAAATAACAGCTAAGGTCACGCGGCCGCCGCGCCGTCTCGCGCTAGTGTCGTGCTAAATGTCACTATTATAAATCTCTACATAAATTCTGGTAGTGTCTGTTTGATTCAATGTAACGAAATAATATATTTCAATCTTTAATTTAAGCATTGTGATAATGCTGGTGCAGCGCTATACAACGTGTATTATAACATTTGTACTAAGCCAAAAGGGGGGATTTCAGCCCACGAAAACAAGTAGTTTTAGTAGGAAATAAAACTCGTTGAACTCGTTTTTACTTTTAATGTTACTTCTTTTCATCTTTTCATTTTTAATGTTACTAGATGGTGTGATGTGAAAATGATCCTGAGAAAATGATCATAATCGGTTTTTTTACTGTGAATAAAAAACCTATATATAGGTTATAGGTATTTTTATTTGTATCTGTACGGCAACTCTTCGCGGAGTCAACAACCCTGTCTAGAATCAGCTGGCTTTTAGGTTGTCATTATCGTATAATCAGCTGTTGTAGTTAAAACTTTCGTGGTCTTTTCTTGAATGAAAATCACTGAATCTTGAAAAATCGTAGAACAAAAATTGTTCCTTGAGATGGTTAGAACCACCCCCTTTCGGCTTAGTGCATATGTTTACATATAAAAGTGTCCATGTGTGTAATTGTGTGTGTGTGTGTGTGTGTAGTATTAAAAAAAACAAAATGTGGGTTTTTATCGCTAAATTGTAAGTAGTTTATATATATTTATCATCATTTCAGCCGTAATACGTCCACTACTGTACACAAGACTCCCTCACGGATCTCCATGAGAGGTAGTTGCCATACTCACCACGCTTGGCAGGGGGTTGGCGAGCACAGTTTGCGATGTTGATACACGGAAAGATGCTGCTGCCCATCTTCCGGAGGTATCCCTTAGCAGGCTCTTACTGCATCCATGGGCATGAGAGGAGAGGTACTACTGCCGGCACTTAATATATACTTACAATGAAATGAAATTGAATTTGTGTTCTCTTATCGGTGGTCCTAATGAATAAGTATCCTTTGACAAATTACATGTTATTGGACAAGTCAATTTAAAACAAGCAAACATTTTAATGTGAAACAAAAACTACCCCTCATGAAGATCCATGAGGGAAGCCTGTGTTCAGTAGTGGACGTCTTACGGCTGAAATGATGATGATGATATATTAATTAAAGAATAATTAATAACTAAAATGAAATGTTTTCAAAATATTTCAAAGTAACTGTGGCACAGTAAAGAAACAGTTTCCCTTGCAAAGGCCCTGAGCTCTCCCAATTAAAGGATAATTAATGAATTAATTAAAATTATTTTCAAAATATTTCAAGGTAACAGTGGGTATCCCTTGGCCCTTCTCATCATGTCACCTTTCATACAATCGGTAGATATGTTTATAAATATAGTCCCCTAAATAAAACACGAGTAAACCCAGAATTTAGTAAGGGTTAATATAAATCCAGTGATTCGGCACAACGCCCTGGAATCGGAACGCTGCGACGCAGATACATAAATCGGCGGTGACGGTGATGGAAAACATCGTAAGACTGAGTGTTATACAGAAGAATAAATCTGAATTAGGTTGTGATGGAGTTATGGAGCCTGATTTAGGAGACGGTAATCGTAATTGCGGGCTAGTGCGTCATGGCGGGTTGGCGAGCGCAGTACGGGATGTTGATACACGGAAATACACTACTGCCTATTTTCCGGAGGTATCCCTTAGCAGAAAAAGCCGTGTTGGCCGAGTGTTATGTACCCTCGACTTTCAATCCGAAGGTCGTGGGTTCGATACCGGCCGTGCACCAATGGATTTTTCTTTCTTGAAAAATGTATGTGCACACTTAACACGAGCTTTAACGGGGAAGGAAACATCGTGAGGAAACCCGCGGCTTAGTTAGCTTCAGACGTATTGACCTGTTCTTTCCTCTGAATTAGCTGACTAAGCTGAGAGGATGGTATAGGTGCTGGGCAAGCCTAACCCATCTTACAATGTCCCAGGCACTGCAGCGTCCCGTACAGCATGATTACGTGGCTGACGCTGTATAAATCATCTATAATAGATGCAAAGGTTCTTAGCAGGCTCTTACTGCATCCACGGATCAAGAATCAAGAATCAAAAAATACTTTATTCAGTGCGGCCGCATGGACCTTATTGACGCGTCACAACACACATAAGAGGCGGAGAGGTCACATTCTACTGCCGGAACCACGGCGTAATGCTTCGCGATAATACCTAATTTTAAAAATATTTTAAACGTTTTTTGGAGTTGTGTTTATGTGATTTCCATGCCGTATGTTTTGAGTTCGATTATGATAAATGAAGGTACAAGGAGGATAAGGTCGCACACCTAAAATAATAGAACCGGCCAAGTGCGAGTCAGACGTGCACGAGTCCGACTCGCTCTTGGCCGAGGGATGCATTCATACAATTTAAATTGTGCAGCCGGTAATTTAATTTTCCTGTAATCAATCATTCAGTATATGTATATAAAACTCTTCCGTTACTGACTGAGTGCCTGACAGACAACGCACAGCCTAAACCACTAGACCTAGAGACTTGAAATTTGGCACACATATACCTTGAGTATCCTAGAGGTGCACTAAGAAGGCGGGGTGCGGCTAGTATTCATATATTACAATTTAAATTGTGGTTATAGGAGGTTCTTATTCGCCGGATAACTCTAATAGCGCCATCTTATTTATTTATTTATTTATTTATTTATTTATGGACACCCAACAAAAGAATCACAATAAAATATAAACTTATAACTAATTTAACTTATGACAATGTGTTCCTCCACTTACAGTGGACACAGGATGTCACAGCATGCAAGAATACAAATTTTGCAACATTATAGGCATATAACAAGATAATAAATATATATATTTTAACAGATGGAAGAGAGGAACCAATGTAATTTTTATGAACTTTCGATGATTAAAAAAAAACTATGGGAGTAAGAATAATGATCGTTTTAATTTTCCTGTAATATTCATATATACTGATATCAACGTCATGGGGTGCCGGCTGCAGAATGTTACCCCTCCTCTCATGATGTAGTAAGAGCCTGCTAAGGGATCCTTACGGAAGATGGGCAGCAGCGTCTTTCCGTGTATCAACATCCCGTACTGCGCTCGCCAACCCGCCTGCAAAGGTTAGTTAGTATGGCAACTACCCCTCATGGAGATCCATGACGGAGGCCCGGGTATTAATCACGTTATTTGCCTTTCTTTCACCATTAGAATGCTACATTATCCCTAAGTATTTTACTCCTGTACTCTCACTGGAACGGGAACTACACGGGTGAAACCGCGGCTTGCGGCTAGTTATATAGTTAACTAGCTTTTGCCCGCGACTTCATCCGCGTAGAAATCTCCTTTTTTACGCAGAGCCATTTTGATTCGAAAATATAAATCCCATTTATTCCCTATCCCGTGGGAATTTCGAAAAATCCCTTCTTAGTGCACTTCTAGGATACTCAAGGTATAAGTAATAATAATAATAAAAATCGTTTATTTGTCATAAGTAAGTATTTTTACATGAGGTGATTGAGTCCATAGTTCCCGAACTAGCCTAGGCTGTGTTTCAGGATCCTGTGGCTTCTCCTTCTTATCTTATAATTACAATTTCACTTATATCTAATTAATATTAGACTAATTAATATTAGATGTGTGCCAAATTTCAAGTCTTTAGGTCTAGTGGTTTAGGCTGTGCGTTGATATATCAGTCAGTCAGTCAGTCAGTGAGTCAGTTAGGACTTTGATATAGGACTTAGATAAAGAGTCAGGACTTAGATAAAGTTAAATAACGCGATAAATACCTGGTTGAATAAGTGTTAATAATACGACATAGTTAGCTTCACTTTAAAATTTTACTTCCCCCTTTCAATTAGATATTGTAAGATTAAAGAATATATTTTCATTTTTATATTTGTAATATATTTAATATAATAAGCTTTAACTAATGATATTCCAAATTTAAAGTGGTTGCATATTCCTGAGATATTTAGCTGTGACAGACAGACAGACAGACAGACAAAGTCCCGCCATAAGGGTTCCTTTTTACCATTTTGGTCCGCAACCCTAAACATAAATTCTTCAATCAAAATAAAATATCGTTGCTTCACCGGCAACACAGCAGATACATAGCCCCTGGGGAAGGCGTGAGGTAAGCGTATTTAAGCTTTATTTCTGAGTTCACAAGGTTTAAATTATACTGTACGCTAGCAAGTTTTCGGCTTCTTCCTGATAGAACCCCAGTTACTTGTTCTGGGGATAAACATAAATTATTCGCCTCTCTAAGACCTTTCCTATGGACACCCTGGGGGCTCGAAACAAAAGGGTTTGGCTCATGGAAGCAACCTTCATATACTAGGTGTAACAAAATGTGTGATACCGTAACGTTCTAAATACCTTATGATTCAAACTGACATACCTATGGTCATTAAAAATCCTTATTTAAGAAAGATACTTAAATTTAGGCAGCTATCTTCCGTTACTGACTGAGTCACTGACAGACAACGCACAGCCTAAACCACTGAACCTAGAGACTTGAATTTTGGCACACATATACCTTGAGTGCCGTGGGGTGCCGGCAGTAGCATGTCACCCCTCCTCTCCTGCCCGTGGATGCAGTAAGAACCTGCTAAGAGATATCTCCGGAAGATGGGCAGCAGCGTCTTTCCGTGTAAGAGCACCCTGAACGGCGCCTACCAACCCGCCTGCCAAGCGTGGTGAGTATGGCAACAACCCCTCATGTACTTGGATCTCTAAGTCAATGAGGGAGGCCTATGTCCAGCAGTGGATGTCTTACGGCTGTAATGATGATGATGATGATACCTTGAGTATCCTAGAGGTGCACTAAGGAAGAATTTTTCGAAATTCCCACGGGAACGGGAACTACGCGGGTGAAACTGCGGGGTGCGGGTAGTTCTACAAATAAAGGGTAAAAAAAATATCAAGAGATTTATAATGATGATTAATTTAGTTTTGCTATTTCACGGAACTTCATAAGCTCCGAGTCAATAAAGTAAAGCACATAAAACAAGGTATTTTAGTTGTATCTCTATTAAAAATAAAATGATTTCAAGAACAAAGACATCGATAAGAAAATAGAATTGTGCCACGAAGTGGATTCATTAAATATGTTACGCCCTGGACAGGTCGGTTGGTAATAGTTAACAAAGTTACAACTTACATCACATAACAAAAATTTTATTGCTTTAGGCAAATTGACTTTTACGTAACTGAAAACTGTTTTATGGTGCGTGGAAAATTCGATTAAATTCTCAGAGTTATGTAACTAACGGCATGCAATAATTTGAGCATGGACAGATAAGGAGAAGATATTATTTTTTATTTATATTTTTATTTATTCAGGACAACAAACAATTACGCTAAAGTATTACTAAACACGGAAATAGTACTTAGGTAGTAGGTAAATAAGCGCAATTAACCCCGTTGTCCACTTGTAAACAAACATGGGCAAATGCGGTGTGAAACTGAGAACCAAAGTCCTTCAAATAAAAGAAAAACTGAGAACAAAGTTGAACAAATGTTTTAGTTTAGTGCGTGAAGAGATTATTATAGATATATTTTATAGTTTAATTAAATTAATAAATAATGCTGGACACTGCTACACATAGCGCAAGGATTAGATCTTAAGCTAGGCAACTTTGTACTATGGAAACCAGATAATTAATATAATACTTCATCATTCATCATTTCAGCCATAAAACCCCCACTACTGAATACAGGCCTCCCTCATGGATCTCCATGAGGGGTAGTTGCCATACTCACCACGCTTGGCAGGCGGACAGGCAAGCGCAGTACTGGAATTGATACACGGAAAGACGCTGCTGCCCATACTTGGCAGATTCATACTGCATCCACGGGAAAGGGAGGACAGGCAACACTCTGCTGCCGGGACCCACACACATACATAGGTATTGCTGTTATTGCGTTAAGTTGAAAAATTTACCTGTTATTGCGTTTTAAGTTGAAAAATTTACCATTGTTTTTAAGCATCTTGTTATTTCGCTTCAATTCCGTTTAGTTAAATTGCTTCTGTAACCTTGTTATTTTGCGTTCCAGAAATTGGCCATTAGTTAATAAAAAACACAGTGTGGATATAAATAACTACCTACGAACAAAGATTTATATCGTTAGATGTGCCACCAAACACTGGCATTGTCTATAAAATGTGTGTAACAATAATGCCGATGCACGCACACTGGTTTTGCCAATAAACTATAGTGCTACTGTTACTATTTTTTGTGCAATCATATTGCACGAACTTTTGTGAATAAAATAATCCCCACCTAATCATACCCAACTCGACCGGTATACACTGATTCCAAATAAGAGCTCTAACTCATTTCCCGTAAAAACAAAATGGCGCGGTCTCGTTACGGTAAGTGCGTTTAATCTATGTAAATCCTTACCTACCAACATAATACGTACCATAAGTACAATATACACCTTATAAATAGCCTTTTAACACTCGTAGTAGGTACTTCGGCAACTAGATTCAGGCATTGGCTTGATTAAATTAAGGCATTCACCTCGATTCTTTGATCACATCCGAGAATTTATTTATTTGTAAAGAGGAGACGTGTTGAAATTACATGCGAGCGAATTTATGTTTCATTTATTGTGGGTGTAATGGCTTCCTGGTTTTTTTGGCGCGAACATTGGAACAGATTAATGAAATAGACGGTGAAATAGCCTATTAAGTTAATCTGGATTAGTCGGTGAGCACCAGATGAAGGACGAATAAGTATTGGTACCTACTTATGTACCTTGAGTTTTTAATTGACTTTATGAGACGGTACAAAGAGACATTTCCCAGGCTGCGGTTGACTGGTTCTCCAACTACTTACATGGACGTCGTCAGAGGGTTCTCCTTGGTGAGTCTGTTTCATCCTGGTGCGACACATCTGTTGGTGTTCCGCAAGGCGGCGTCCTGTCTCCTTTACTTTTTTCCATCTTTATAAACTCAATTTCTCTAAATCTTTCCTCTTCCTATCACCTATATGCAGACGACTTGCAGATCTACACTAAGGCGCATTTGCATAATATTACAGATGCTATCCACAGAACTAACGCAGACCTTAACGTTATATCCCAATGGAGTAAGGCCTACGGTCTGACGATCAATCCTAGCAAGACACAAACCATTATTATAGGTAGCTCCAGATTGATTGATAGGATTGATTGGCAGACAGTTCCTTGCGTTTTCTTCGATGGGATTCCAATCCACTACAGTGTAACTGTGAAGAATCTTGGTATAACTTTTGATAAATATTTATCATGGTCCCCACAGCTTCAAGTTACCTGTAAGAAACTTTATGCTTCAGCTGCTTCCCTGAGAAGACTACGTTATTTCTTGCCGACCGCCACCAAAATTGCCCTTGCTCAGTCCCTTCTACTTCCTGTACTTGACTATGCCGACACATGTTACCTAGATATCACTGAGGAGCAATTAGACAAGCTTGAGCGCCTCCAAAATTTCTGCATCAGATTTATATTTGGTCTGCGCAAATATGATCATGTTTCTCCTTCTCGCACTAAGCTCAAGTGGCTCCCTATCCGCCTTCGTCGTGATTCGCATATTCTTTCTCTTCTTTACTCTGTTCTTTTTAATCCCCTATCCCCACCATACCTCAAAGAAAATTTTAAATTCCTTCACTCTTCAAACTCTCATAATCTTCGGTCATCTGAAAATTTATCACTGGAATTTCCCACTCACCATCAATCTTTTTTTACAAACTCTTTTACTGTTCAGGCTGTGCGACTTTGGAATTCTCTCCCTTCTGAAATCAGACTTGCTCCCTCTATTCACATTTTTAAACGGAAGCTAAAATTGTATTATTTATCATCTGTCTAATTATTATATTATCATGTACTTTCCTGTTATTTTACTCAACCTTAAATTATGTTCATATGTTTTCTTTATTCTGTTAATTTTATGCAGCACATTATATATATATATATATTTATATATATTGATATTTTTATATATTTCATATGTTAAATTGACATTACATTTATTTATTTACCAGTTTATACATCTAGGTTTAAGTACATTATAGATTTTTCTTATTTCTTTTGTGCACTACCTAAGTTAAATTTACCAACTTGTTTTCCTAGTGGGTTGCCTGGAAGAAATTGCTTTGAGCAATAAGGCCGCCAGTTTGTACATATGTTTTCTCTTGTTTTTTTTCTATTATGTGTGTGTTCTTTGTGCATCAATAAAGTGTTAATTCATTCATTCATTCAAAGAGAAATAGTAAGCTAAGGCTACACTAAATCTGGAAAAGTCGTTTATTGGGATTTATTATGCATACCTGGCATGGTGTGCCGGCAGTAAACTGTTACCCCTCCTCTCAGGCCCGTGGACGCAGTAAAAGAAGCAAAAAGAAAGGTGCGCGGTGGGAGGCGAATGTAGGGCGTTTGAAATTGGAAAGTTGAAATTGCAAATTTTTGACATTATTTTGACAGCCGGGTGAAGGGTTAAGAGACGGTGCAAAGAGAAACAGTAAGCAAAGGCTAAAGATACTAAATCGCTTCCTGGATTTTTCGGCGCGAACATTGAAACAGGTTAATTGTATAAACGGTGAACGGAAGACCAGCGCTGTGGTACGACTCGTTCTGCCACAGCACATGCTGAGTAGTGACCATTTTTATCACTAGTTTTAAAACCGAATTGATGATTTTTTTTTATTTAATTGTAAAAATGTGACAAAATAAACGTTTCTTTATCTTTCTTTATCTTTATCTTATCTAGTCTATTGTGTTAATATGGATTTTCGGTGAGTGCCAGCTGAAGAACGAATAAGCTTTGGTACCTAGAATTTTTGATTGACTTTATGAGTAGGTACAAAGAGAAATAGTAAGCTAAGGCTTTACTAAATCTGGAAAAGTCGTTTTTTGGGATTTATTATGCATACCTGCCATGGTGTTCCGGCAGTAAAATGTTACCCATGCCCGTGGATGCAGTAAGAGCCTGCTAAGGGATTACCTCTGGATAATGGGCAGCAGACTCTTTCAGCGTATCAACATCGGAATGTTGATACACGGAAAGCAAGCAAAAACATCCGAGCGTGGGTGAGTATGGTTGCCATACCCTTCATGGAGATCCATGAGGGAGGCCTGTGTTCAGTAGTAGATGTTTTGTGGCTGAAATTATGAAATAATGTTGCATACTACGATGTTGATAGCAAAAAGAAACCTGGTATCTTATGGTAGCACACCTTTACGGAACGATAGCAAGACTTTTAATATTCATTTTATCTGGGCGGGGGCGGTATCGTGTAAGTTAGCTATGACCTTTCCTCCCCCATCGTTCCCCATTTTACTGAGGCACGTTGCTCTTCAGTTGGGAGCTTTCGTTATTTTATTTAAAGTTTCCTTTTACATTGTTAAAGGGCGTGACGGTAGGTAAATAGAGAGAGAGAGTACTAGAGCTTACCGAGGGGTTAAACCTCCGGAAAATGGGCAGCAGCGTCTTTCCGTGTATCAACATCCTGTACTGCGCTCGCCCACCCGCCTGCCAAGCGTGGTGACTATGGCAATTACCCCCCATGAAGATCCATGAGAAGACCTGTGTTCAGTAGTCAACGTTTTTCGGCTGAAATGATGATGAGGGGTTGAATGGGAGGGACTGACGGACGCACATCACGTTTTTACCGCACGTGACCTTAGAAGCAAACCTTTATCATAGATACCTTGATATTCGCTT
Organism: Pasiphila rectangulata; assembly: GCA_963082625.1. Lineage (NCBI taxonomy): Eukaryota > Metazoa > Arthropoda > Insecta > Lepidoptera > Geometridae > Pasiphila > Pasiphila rectangulata. Next base: position 13,800,275 of record OY720253.1, on the reverse strand, counting down.
GCAATAACTAATTGCAACTCCAGCAGCGAACAATAGGACAATAGAATTACCTCATCGGCTGAAATCCCCAAAGACATGACCTACCGGACGTTAGGTATAGCTAGAATACATAATGCATCACAACGGAACTACGAGTACGTACTGCATGAATATGTATGTAAATATTGTGCCTGCCGAATTATGTATGAGAATTTATATGTGCTTAAGATAAATGATATATTTGAAATATATATGCTGATTTAGCACATTCTTCCCACAGATAACGCACAAACTAAACTAACGGATTAGAAGCCATATCAAAAAAAAAACAGAATTGAAGCTTAGTCCTGTTTAAATAATTAGAAAAATGAGTGTTAGGATTTTAATACATTTTGGCGACGAATGCTTTTAAAATGTAATTAATATATAACTTGTTAAACTTTAGCGATTTGTTAACATATTTTTTAGTTTTAAAATAACACGTAAATAAAAAGTTACGCGATAAAATCCTGTAATTTTAAAACTAAAAAATATGTAATTAATATGTATTGTGAACACAATAAATAACATAAGATTCAAAAGCAATCAGATCGTTATCATTGCAATAATTTGATAATGGATAATCTGTGGTAAGGATAGCAACAACCGGAGTTCGTGGGTTCGATACCGGCTCTGAACCAATCGATTTTTCTTTATGAAAAATGTATGTAAGAAAACATCGTGAGAAACCCGCGGCTAAGACGGCTAGACGCATTGACCTGTTATTTCTCTTGACTAATAGCCGACTGAGCTGCGAGGATGGTATAGGTGCTGGGCAAACCTAGTCCATCAAACAATGTTCCAGGCACTGCAGCGTCCAGTACAGCACGAATACCAGTTGCTGACGCTGTATATAATCATCCTATTAATATTAAAAACGCGAAAGTTTGTGACTATGGATGTTTGTAACTCTTTCACGCAAAATATACCCTACGGATTGATCTGAATTTTGCACACGTAACTATTAACACTGCCGTGGGGTGCCGGCAGTAGAATGTCACCCCTCCTCTCCTACCAGTGGATGCAGTAAGAATCTGCTAAGGGATATCTCCGGAAGATGGGCAGCAGCGTCTTTCCGTGTGAGAACATCCCGAACTGCGCTCACCAACCCGCCTGCCAAGCGTGGTGAGTATGGCAACAACCCCTCATGCACTTGGATCTCTAAGTCAATGAGGGAGGCCTATGTCCAGCAGTGGATATCTTACGTCTGTAATGAATGAAAAAATGAAGTATTAACATCAGGATTAACACAATTTATTTATTTTATTTATTTATAAGCCTGATGTTTCCCACTGCAGGGCAAAGCCCTCTCTTTCCTCCTTCCACTTATCCCTTTCTTGAGCTTGTTGAAGCCAGTCTAAAGGAATCAATATAATTAATGGAATCAGGCGTTACTTTGCGGAAATCCATATGACAATAAAATGCAATGAAAAATATCTAGTTTTAATTCCGCTAATGCTGAGATGCATATGCACCGCCCTTCCACCCGCTAATTATGCACATGCAGGGGGAAAGATTTTAGAACCTTTCGTTCCAGCCGCCAACCAGTCAACATCTCGGCGTTTCACCTGAAGATGCCTCGCGGAGAGGCGAAACACGTGTCGTCGTGTGGGTTTGGGCATGCATGTTGCACTAACAGCCTGTTTCTCCCTGCATGTGCATAATTAGCGGGCCGGAGGGCGGTGCATATGAATCTCAGCATTAGCGGAATTAAAACTAGATATTTTTCATTGCATTTTATTGTTAAAGGAATCAAGCTCATCTCGCCATCGTCGGCTAAACACAATGTCTTCATTTTATCCGGGTACAACGCATGCGAAGCTGCGAGCATTATATGCATAAGCTAGTCTATATATGTAGTAAAGGTATTTCATTCAGTGAATGATCCACGAGGATAGTCCGGCAATTGTTATTTGTTTACAACATTGCAAACCTCAAAGTGACAACATGTCACTGCGTATCCCGGTGTAAGAAAACAACAATACGTTACGTACCATAAAGTGCACCATAAAGGTGTATCCAGTCCAGTGTGTAAACAAGGAAAATATTATCTTTCCGTGATTAACTCGTAAAACGTGTGAAGTCAAGTCAAAACATTTATTAGGCCCAAAGTACACGACATGAATATAGCTTACCGGTAAATTATCTTCTCTTCTCTTCCAGCTGTTGTACGTCCACTGCTGGACAAAGACCTCCTTCTTTGATGTATGCTCCCCAAGAAATCCCTCATGATCAGCATGAGGGATTTTTGCCATACTCACCACGCTTGGCAGCCGGGTTGGCGAGCGCAATACAGGGGTGTTGATCCACGGAAAGACGCTGCTGCCGATCTGTTTTCACATGGCAGATTCTTACTGCATCCACGGGCAGAGAGGAGGGGCAACATTCTACTGTCAGCACCCCAAGGCCAAAAAATCTAACACCAAAAAATTAAGATCATACCTTAATAACTGTCAGGTTAATTTCTTAACGGAGTTAAGGACTATTAACTAAAATATAGTTATTTAGGCATTCTGTCATATTTTCAAATATATTTAGTTGAAACTATACTGTTCAACTTTAGTTAAAAACACGACACTTAATTTTTTTTATAGAAATTCACAAACTTGTGATTTAACCAACATTATTTTAAATCGTGGCAAATATAATATTGGTACGTCTTATACTTCAAATAGCCATGTTGGCCGAATGGTACGTACTTTCGGTATATGTACCTATATGTATGTACTACCGACTTTCAATCCGAAGTTCGTGGGTTCTATACCGGCCGTGAACCAACGGATTTTTCTGTTTTGAAAAGTGTTGAACATACACATTTCACACGTGCTTAACGGTGAAGGAAACATCGTGAGGAAACACGCGGCTTAGTCAGCTTCAGACCTCTTGACCTGTTCTCTCCTCTACTAACAGCTGACTAAGCTGGGAGGATGGTATAGGTGCTGGGCAAGCCTAATCCATCTAACAATGTCCCAGGCACTGCAGCGTCCGTTACAGCATGATTACCAGTTGCTAAAGCTTCATAAATCATCTATTATAGATGAAAAGGCCTTACATATGTATACATTATAGGTAGTATTTAAGTTAATTTTAAGTTTTTACTGTTCATTCATTCATTCAAGAACATTTAATGTTATAAGATTTATTTGGAGATACTACCTTGCCGTAACACAGTTTTAGTTTATCTATTTATCTATTTACGAAAATGAAAGAATTATTTATATTTTATCTAGATGGCAATACAATGATTTTTTTTTTTTTAATGCTCGACAAATCACACAGCAAAGTTAAAAACTGTGTAACGGCAAGGTATAGTTTCTCCACCCAGCACGGGAGGTAAGGTCTTAAAAATTGCGCTTACCTAATTAAGTAATACTTTGTGAACATTTTTAAATAAAACATTGATAGATTATATAATTCTATATGCCTACAACTCTTAATCATAACTTTTTATGCAAGCTGAAAAAATATTATCGTGTAACCATAGCCCAGCACTATCGTTAATGCACCTACAATGTGTATGTCTTGGAAGACCCACCCGTTCATGTAATACAAGAATAGCAGGAAAAATAATATTAATTTAATAACATTAATATTACTCACCATACAATTCATACAAGTTACTATACAATACACGTGAAGCTAATAAAAGCGTATTATATTATAATAAAATATTAAAAATTGTAAATCTGTACGACTCTTATCCGTATATCATGAATGTCTCAACCTAACATAATATCTATTTCCTACTAAAATCAAACAAGCTTCCCCGTAGTCAGCTAATATAGTAAAACATTATTGATATCACACGCACTACTAAAGCACGTAAATTAGGGCTTTTCAACCTACCCAGCCCAAAATAGATGAAACGCAAATACGGACACCCTCGTGATAGGTAAACAGACACAGACTAGGATTCACCTACCTTGGCTCACTGCCAGAGGGGGCGGGGATGTACTAAGGGAAGGAACAATGCGAAGCGCACTTTTACCCTATACGCAGCGTCGCTAAAGATTCAGTTCATAACTAAGAAATAGCTATTGGATTGCATTTTTAGCTGTAAAATAAAAACTTACTGATAACTAAGTCAATGTATTATGTCCTTAATACTAAAATTATAATAGAGAATGAGAATGGTCAAGCAGTAGTTTCAAGACGGAGACAAAATGTTTATTCTACGCAGCGTCTTGAGTCTACGGTTACTCATGACATGACCATCCTTTATATAATTTATTTCGGACATAAGCCCGTGCAGCATGAATGCTTTGTTGCTGAAGCTGTATAAACCACAGATATGCTCTGTAGTATAAACAGTATAAATCATCGAAATGGGTGTGCGACGCCAGTCTTTGTTTAGGGTTTAAATAAACTATATTAGTTCAAATAAATTAGATAAGGTTGTAAATAAATTAGAAAAAATCACAATTTAGATTTTTCTCGATATTTTACTTCACGGTTATAGCACAGGCAAATAAGTGGAGGCAAAATCGGCCGACAAGACCTTTTGAGGTTACATTCTCACGAAGCTTACACCAGTCAAACTCTTCAAAATATCCAATAGAAAGAAACGTTTACGTATTTTTTTACACGACTAAATGACACGACGCTTAACATCAAGCCGTCGTCGGCTTCGAAGGCTTTATGGTAAACGGTTAATTCTACCCCATAACAACTGCAATACCGCGACAATCCCGTTCACGAAGCACGTGACCAACGCTGCATTGCATCGCGCCCGTCATAGAGACATAGTTCTTATTAGCCCACTCTGAGCTCCGCACTCAGTGCAGCCCTGTTCTTCATTTTGCTTGGCACTTGATTGGTGAGTACGTTCGTTATTTTACTATTTTACGGTGTTTGCATACTACGCTATATCTTTATGGCGCCAAACGTAGTCTCGGCGGATGTTCGTATTTAGTAGGTGTCTGGTCTGTGTCGCCCAGCACAAGGTTAGTTGCTATTCAGCCCGTCTTAGGTGTTTATATCTATGGTCTTGCGACTTTCCGGGATTCAGTGATTTTCATTCATGAAAGACCACGAAAGTTTTCACTTCTACAATGCTTCTACAGCTCTATGCGATAGTGACCACCTAAAAGCCATTATTTTTGACGAAGTCATTAATCTTCGAAAAGAGTTGCCGTTTTATATCTATGGTCTTGCGACTTTCCGGGATTCAGTGATTTTCATTCATGAAAGACCACGAAAGTTTTCACTTCTACAATGCTTCTACAGCTCTATGCGATAGTGACGACCTAAAAGCCATTATTTTTGACGAGGTCATTAATCTTCGAAAAGAGTTGCCGTTAGAGGTGCAAATAAAATAACCTAAAGCCTTAGACGAGGTAAATCCGATTAAGCCTAAAACTAAATAAACGATTTTTTTTTCAAACAGAATAAAACAATCGCATTATGAACGTAGGATCAAGTTCCCTTTTGATGATTTATGTTGTGAAATTATGTTTTTTTCTCCTCTAAAAAGACTTGTCTTCATGGGCTGAAACCCCCTCTTTTGGGATTACACATGTTATAATGTATTCTTAAATCATATTTGCCATCTTTATACTCATGTCAAAAAAAAATGCATTACATAATGAATTGCATCTACTCCCATTTCTAAACTGTACCATTGTAACCATTTGTAACCTACGATTGACGTCCTCCGTGCGTTAGTGGCCGGACGAGGTTACGGGTTTGATCCCCGTCTACAACAAATTATAAATTAGGGACAAAATGTCTGTGCTTGAAATGTATAAGGTCTTACACCTAGGGTGTAGCTCTACAACCCGACCTAACGCCCATTATCCGGCTCGAAGGACCATAAAGATGTAAGGTCTTACACCTTTTAAAATAATAAGATGTTGATAGCTGATAAATGGATTTTATTCCAAAACACTCTACGAGCTAAATGATGATAATGATTATTGATGATGGATGAGCCACGCGCCCGGTGTGAGAGGCTGACATGAACTGACGAGAGCGCGGCCGTTGATATTACGACAATAAACATAAAATGCTGACGCGAGAGGATAGTGCGGTTAGACCGTACAAAATGAGCAGTATTTAATGAAATCCAGCATTTAATATCATCATTTCAGCCTTAAAAATGCCAACTCATGTGCTCATTCGTAGTTATAACTGGAACGAGCTCTACCCAAGACCTTTATAATAAGGACGCCCTGACCTTGAACCAAATAGATAACTGATGGAACAAAATGAAGTCTAACACGTTTTCAGTGTTCCGCCGCATTATGCGCTGATAACGCTTTTATATCTGTATGGTGCAGACAGGTGTTTGTTGAGGTTTGTGCCTAACAATAACAATAGGCTTTTTTAAACTTTCGCGATCACAAAACATTATTTTATTACTATATAGGGTTATCGGGTATTTATCGCGTAATTACCCGATAATCCAATATAGTAATATCAATAGGCATGACGGCAGGGTGTGAAAATCAAAATCCTATTTAGTCCGTTCAGTTAGATAATGCAAAAATAATAGTAACAAATTTATTGCTCTTTCAAATTAATGAAACAATACTTAAATAAAGCGAGTTGAAGCAGTTGAGTTTAGTAAGGCTCGTGACGTCATAGTTCTGGACCGAGGCACGTCAGCGCATACGAGTACCAGCGGGTGACTTCATTTCAATATAATGTAACGCGGTTATTTTAGGATTACATTAAAAAAGAGAAAATACGCGTCCAATAGATTTTGTTAATTACATGACCGACAATCAATTAAAATTTAGTCAGCGAGCCTATTCTCAATATACATAGTATAAAACAAAGTCGCTTACCGCTGTCTGTCTTTCCCTATATATGCTTAGATATTTAAAACTACGCAACGGATTTTGATGCGGTTTATTATTAGATAGAGTGATTCAAGAGGAAGGTTTTTTTGTATAATAGGTACATGCATAATACAGGAGAGAAACACTGATAGTTGTAGAGGTTTCTAATGTGAGGTCGTAAATAAACACATTTCTTTGCGCTTACATTGCAAACGCAGGCTGAACCCTACGAGACAGATCAAAATAATGTACACCTTAAAAAGGTCTGCAAAAAAGTCCGCGATGGTAAATTCTGTAGTATATTTTGTATCAGCATTGCACCCGTGCGAAGCCGGGGCGGGTCGCTAGTAAAAAACATACTCGTATAAAACATAGATCTCAGCCATAGGACTGTTGTCCCTTTCCTCCGTCGACCGAGACACGGTCTCGGCTTGCCCGTTGTCGAGCTCACCGCCGCTAACCCGGAGGTGACGTCAACCCGTCCCACATTAGCTGCTAGGCACACCTTCAATAACCGGTCCCGCCGCCGGGGCCGAAGAATACACTCTTCCGTCATAAGGTGCAGTTTTGCACCTTGCAGTTTTGCACCTGGACGTTAACCATCATTACATACAAAAATCTGGCAACAGTCCAAGCCGTGGTTCGAAGCTAAGTGGTGCCCTTGAGCTTGTTGCCCCAACCTAACTTTTGCGGCTGGGCGCCTTCCGCGCTCGCCATAGTCCAGTAACGTTGTCATGGCCATCTGCGGTCAACAACATATATTGTCATTTTGAAAAAAAAGGACTGCTGTCCACGTCAACTGCTATCCAAGATTGAGCTACGATCCGGCTGACACCAGACTGCCAGGATTAACGTATTAACAGAAGAGGTATTTACCCAGCAGTGGGTGTTACCGGCTGATTAGATAGATAACGAACACGAAAAATATTTAACAAACTAGGCTTTCCTGGGAGGAACTGAACACGTTGGAAACCTATTTTCAACGAATAATTAACGTGAGTAGTAAACCCGTTTAACATAACAACAAGCTAGGCAAGTTTATTACTCGATTGATATAATCATGATTTTACAATTTTATATTCGTCTTATAATTCGGTTGACAAAATAGTGGTTTTGTCCTCTAAGTAATCTGATATTTATAAGCTTTATTAAAAAAATGCGTTTGACAACGTGTTTTATGATGACTGAACTAAGAAACAAATTAATATAAAAGATAATGTAGTCCAAATATCTACAAGCATAGAACTGCCGCATTTCACGAGTATCTAAAGGAGCGCCAGTAATTTAATTCATTGTTACCGAGAATTCGGGTTACAACTCAACGGAATATATTTCGCCGTAACTATGAAATACAGAAAAACTGACCTTGTTTCGCCTTTTTACGCAGAACACTATGGCATTACGTACTTTCAGGGAAATTACAATGAGTCATAATTATGCACATTGTACAATCTACGTACGAGTATACCTTTAGCGGAAAAGTTGGTTTGAATGTATGAAGTAATTTTATATTATCTACTGATTTCGATTTCAAATAATAACATACATTCTTAAGTATGGACTGTGATATGGATCATAAGGATGGGCAAAAGTTGTATGATTTTTTTTTCGTAGATAACAACGGATAAGCCTATATAATCGTATACTACCCTCTTCATATAAATTATAAGTACTAGCTCTTACCTTCGCTCTCTCGCTTTTATTTTATTTATTTTTTTAACATCACATTGTCCTCAACCACAGAGGTAATAATATATTTTTAAAACCCTGATAAAAAAATTATAGTCAGAAAAAGGAATGAGATTTTATAAGATAGGAGTACTAGGTTTGAAGCTTGCTTGAAGCATCTCTAAAGAATATTATAGATCTTGCATTTGAGGTCTCAAATTTTAATAACTTATTAACTTTTAATTTTATACAGGGAAACGGCAGATGCCGCGGGTAAGAGCTAGTATAATTTATATGAAGAGGGTGTTATACGATTAGGCGTATCGGTTGTTATCTACGATTCCAGGATTCGTATCAGTATATTGTTATTTTTCATGTACGTACTTACTTTTAATGGCTGTCATTTATGTAGTGAATCGGTACGATTTCTTGAAATTTCAGGTCGCCTACAGATTATATAAATAATTAAAAGTCATAGATGGGCATAATTGTCGGAAAAACCGAAATCAACAAAGAATTGTTTTTTTCTTTTTACTGCACTGAATATACCAATAAGGACTTAAAATATAAATTTACTAGCAGCGCTTCGCGGTTTCACCCGCGTCATTCCCGTTCCCGTGGGAACACGGGGATAAAAATATTACTTATGTTACTTGCTGATAATGTAGCTTTTAAAAGCGGCGTTAGTGGCTTAGGCGTGAAACCGTAACAAACAAACAATCAAATTCACATTCTCATTTATAATATTAGTTAGAATTACCTAGTATGTATGTCTTAAGAGGTTATGTTGTCTTTAGGCGCTTGGTTCTCGGGTTAAGGTTTTTATATATTTTTTTTTTATTTATTTACCACGATTTAAATTGTTCTTCGCTAAAAAGGTCCCATTTGAAATTAAGGAGTGGTGGATCGTGACGTCATGAATTGTACCCAGGCACATCGGCGAGCAAGCGTATGACGTCACGCGACATTTCCATTTAATGTATCGCCGTTATTTTAGGATTAGAAAAAATGAGTGTCCAATAGTTTTTGTTAATCTAAGGCTAACGAGGAACTAGAAATTAAAACTTAGTCAACTACCCTATTTGCTTTATGACCTCAATGAACCTCATGAGGCACTGGATGGCTGTGTTGAAGCCAATCTCATGCCAGGTGTCACAGTAGATGTATTTTGTTTAGATTTGAAATGACGAGCTCTGTGGCGCAGCGGGCTAAGGTCCGCCTGCGACGCAAGGGGTTGCGGGTTCGATTCCCGCCTCGGGACAAATGTCTGTACGATCTGCAGATATTTGTTCAGGATGTTCTGGGTGTTTTTCTATATATAATAAAAATATCTATCTATGTAGTATAATGCATTAAGTATATCAGTCATCTAGTACCCATAACACAAGCTCTGCTTAGCTTGGGGCTAGATGATGCTGTGTGATCTGTCCAGCATTATTTATTTTATTTATTTATAAGCCTTACCAACACTAGTCATACATAAGTAACCACTACTAATAAAATTATGGATGTGTGGTCTGATATAAATGTTTATTTAATGTATGGGAGGTAACTATCGCGTTGTATAATGAGGTCAGGACTGGACATCTTTGACAGGGAAGTTGTGGCGCAATGGCGTGTGTTCGTGAGCAGTGGCGGAATTGGGGCATAGGATCTACTGAGAGTGATCCGATAATTTTCCGTACCCTTCCCCTTCAGCCTGCCTTGGAGAAAATGGAGAAGGAATCATCAATCGTGCCAAAATAAGTCAGAAGCTTATCATCATTTTCATCATTTCAGCCATAAAACGTCCACTGATGAACACAGGCCTCCCTCATGGATCTCCATGAGGGGTAGTTGCCATACTCATCACGCTTGGCAGGCGGGTTGGTGAGCGCAGTATGGGATGTTGATACACGGATAGACGCTGCTGCCCATCTTCCGGAGGTATCCCTTAGCAGGCTCTTACTGCATCCATGGGCATGAGAGGAGGGGTATCATTCTACTGCCGGCACCCCACGGCGAAGCTTATGAATATAATATAATAATGTATTTATGGCATCTAATACAGCATGAGCTGTGTTGGCCGAGTGGTATGTATCCCCGACTTTCAATCCGTGGGCCCTGGGGTCGATACCGGCCGTGCACCAATGGATTTTTCTTTCTCGAAAAATGTAAGTGCATACTTAACACGTGCTTTACTGTGAAGGAAACATCGTGTGGAAACCCGCGGTTTAGTTAGCTTCAGACGTATTGACCTGTTCTTTCCTCTGACTAATAGCTGACTAAGCTGAGAGGATGGTATAGGTGCTGGGCAAGCCTAATCCATCTAACAATGTCCCAGGCACTGCAGCGTCCCGTACAGCATGATTACCGGTTGCTGACGCTGTATAAATCATCTTTAATAGATGCAAATCTTTTTAATACAGCACAACGACACTACCAGCGACACTACCAGTAGTGCCGTTTATAGTTAACGACACTACCAAGCCTATTTTGGATTAAATTTTACGGTCAACACACCAAAGTTCAAAAGGGCTATAAGGGCAAAGGTTATTATTATAATTAATCTAAGCCAATCACCGGTGCCGTGGTGTCCCGGCAATAGAATGTCTCTCTTGCCCGTGGATGCAGTAGAATCTGCCAAGGGATACCTTCGGGAGATAGGCAGCAGCGTTTTTCCGTGTATCAACATCCTGTACTGCGCTCGCCAAGCCACCTGCCAAGAGTGGCAAGTATGGCAACAACCCCCTCATGATCTTATGAAGGCATAGGCTTTCATTAGCCACCGTACATGCTGGACATAGATCTAGCATGTACGTCTGAGATGATTATGAATCAGTATAACAAAGAAAATCTTCCAAAGCGTTATGCCCTTTAATAGATACAATAAAATTATATTCCGGATATTACTAAGTTTTAAACATACAGGACTTAATCGCGTACCTTTTTATTAACCAGTTGTAAATTAGTTTCACCTCTGCTATTTTTAAACAGTGATACAAAAGATACGTTTTCATAGAGTTAGCAAATAAATTAAGGTCCTCTATTTTCATCTAGGTAACAATACTGATAAGCTATTGTTAGTATTACCGGCGCTTCCTTAAACTAGCAAAAGTAATAAAAGAGTGTAACCCACAAAAAAAATTAAACTATAAATAGTCTTCGACTATGCTTTTTTATAAGTGTTTTACGGTCCAATATCAAAATTATCGGTATTTTGCATTTTTCGCCTTATCTAATAATTTATATCGCAAACATTATGTTCCACAAAATAAATAGTTCTAAATAGGAAAAAAAAACTGATAATTTAGATATTTGACATTTGAATATCTTTTAGCTCATGTGGGATTTTTTACTTTTGTTATTTTATTTCCACACGCCACAATTATTATTAAAAGCCTAATAACTATAAGATCGTAAGAAAAGCCGCGGCTGAGACAGCTTCAGAACTCAATAGTTCTGAAGCTGTCCATTGACATGGACCAGAAAATATTCCTTCCCAGGCACTGCAGCGTCCCGTACAGCATAGATACATACCAGATGCTGACGCTCTATATATCACAGGTGAATTACAGATGTGACAGATCAATATACTTTACTTTATCACTATTATAACAGCTAATAAAACCGCTATAAAAGCAAGTAATCGGTTCCTCTATAACCGGCAAAAAATGTTACGTAAAATGCTAGAATTAGAAATTATTGGGTTACGACCATTTGCCTGTTTGCGCTTCAATAGTAAGCAGGATATTACAAGGCAATCATTCATACTTAGCATGCACTCAGAGATGTACTTACCGCATATTTGACACTGTTTCCTCTTCTTTTAATACCATGTGCTGAATTTTAAGTAAGTTGTCCGCAGAGTTGTAATAACCAAGCCAGCTAAGTAAATTGTTAAAAAGGTAAAAAAAGTTGCAGCCCTTGAAAGTTCATAGTTATGAAAAAAATATAGAACATTTGCCCTATAAACATTCACAGTCATAAAAAAAATAGAAATCGCTAGAAAATTGAGCAAATAATTATTACAGGAAATGGTACATACCTTCATCAGAAGACTCCATCACTCACAACTACTTATAATGTTTCATAAGATGCTATCGCCAGTGTGCCAAAATTGCAACTAATTAACAACTGCAAATAGCATGTAAATTATCAACTACCTGCGACCCCTGATAAGGTACCGTCAAGTGGGGTTAAACACTAGATTCTCAGAATCTGCTACCTGGGAAGGGTTGTTTACATCATGTTATCGTCATTTGATGGAAATGGTGACCTGACTTTTGTCCCGCTAGCATGTACTAGACGAAACACTGTGCGATGGTATTAACATTATGCATGAGGTTATCGCAAAGCATAGGAGAAAAATTAACTGTCTACCTACGAACCATTATTTTTTCTGAATTAGAGGTTGACTAAAGGTCAGCACAAAGTTCTATTCACGCTTAATTTACGACAGTTAGTAATTGCAAGCCAATTCAAGGCCTATATGTTGGTTGTGGACCAACTTGACATATCCCAAGAATAATCTTACGTATGAAGTTTATTCGTGGGGTTTTTTCCTAAAGCATAAACATTAACATAATTTTAGTCTTATGGCTAATTTGAGTTTTTCACAACTTTTACTATTAATCGTTGACATTCTTTCGTTTTAAAACGAGTCGCAAGTCTGTGTCGATCTCTCGTGGACCTTCCTCTGGAAGATACCTACGAAAAAATTAAAAGTCTTGGATCTGCATCCGGATGTACTTGCTAAATATATCTGAAAACTGCTCTTAGGCATGTTTATAATCTCAACCCCTGACATAACGGTCATGCATGATGAATGTAATTGTTTATTATAGTTCGCGCAAAACTTCTTGAACTCTGTGAAGTTAGCTTCAGTGACTGCGCAGTACACAGTTTTTAGGGCGTTGAGGGGAAGGAATGATAAAAGGGGTGCGAGAGGGGCTCAGTCTGTGAAACTAGGATTGCCAGCGCGAGTTTTGGTGTATTTTCGTTTTATCTAGCACACATTTTACTATGCATTTATTTATTTTTCAATTATTAAAACAAACATATTTAAAAAACAATTATTATATTAAATTAAGGATTAATAAAAACTTAAATGCTAGAACAAATTCACCTTTACTTATCGCAAGAAGCCAATTTTTTAATACAAAATTTCTACTATGTGGCAAGATTATTTATAACCTAGTTGGCAATATTGAATGAACATGTGAACATGCGCAACTTTGCATTTGCCGCAACGTTCACAGAGCTCAAGAAGTTTTGCGCGAACTCTACCGTGTTAATTAAGTAATGGCTCAACATTACTATTGACTACAGAAGTCGACAGTCGTTGTTCCTCGAGAATGGCGAGAAAAGAGAGATTACATCACTTTTTAATGTGAACTTAATTGCCTCATAACGTTATTCTTATAATTAGGGTAACCCAATAATTTCTAATTTTAGCATTTTACGTAACATTTTTTGCCGGTTATAGAGTAACCGATTACTTGCTTTTATAGCGGTTTTATTAGCTGTTATAATAGTGGTAAAGTAAAGTACATTGACACACATCGCTCACATCGCTCACATCGCTCACATATCTCTCTCTCTCTCTCTCTTTCTCTCACTCTCTCTCTCAAACAACTACACACTCACACACTCGCTCACAATCACATACATTCGTACAAATGTATTTTTAAGTTACTAGTTACTTTCTTATTTTGTAAATATAAATTTCAATCTAATAATGGAACTACGCCTGTATTTGTATGAAACGGGGTGTTGATGATCGCGACACAGTATCTTTACTTCTGCAATCATCACCTTTCTTAAGTATTTGTAATATTTAAGTTGTTCCCAAATGTCGTCTGATGATCGTACAGGGAAGTTAAGACTTTTATATGTATACGTTCATACTTCTGTTTACCTATGTTATTATTATACTAAGATTCTATTTATGTTTATGTTCTCGGAGTGAATCATAGGATTGTCTAGTTTCCAAACATCCTTATTTAGGTCTGATTAGTATTCAGGTCGTATTTAGATCGAGATAGGCTTTATCATTTTGATGGCCTACATTTTTTGTTTTATGTACCTATGTTTATTTAAAGTTATCGCTTTTTAAAATGTATTAAGTACTAGATACTATTAAATCTATTTTTATGTTTTCTCTGTAAAAGTTTTCTGAAGTGAAATAATTTTGACGAGCTCTGTGGCGCAGCGGGCGAAGATCCGCCTGCGACGAAAGGGGTTGCAAGTTCGATTCCCGCCTCGGGACAAATGTCTGTACGATCTGCAGATATTTGTTCAGGGTGTTCTGGGTGTTTTTCTATATATAATAAAAATATCTATCTATGTAGTATAATGTATTAAGTATATCAGTCATCTAGTACCCATAACACAAGCTCTGCTTAGCTTGGGGCTAGATGATGCTGTGTGATTTGTCCAGCATTATTTATTATTTATTTAATTATGTGCTTTATTATAATTTTTTTCTATTTCTTTCTATTGCTTTTGTTTTTCTTTTGTAAATTGACATGCAAACAGTTCTTCACTCTAATAAATAAATAATGCTGGACACTACACACAACACCATAAAATCGCAAATTAAGCAGAGCTTGTGTGCTATGGAAACCAGATGATTTATAGAATACTTAAATATTTGCTTTGGTATGTAGGTAATAAATATATCATAGCATACTTATCATATATAGAGATATACACAGGGGCAAATATCTTCACTACAATTACAAACACGTGTCCCGTGCCAGTCGGGTATTAGACTGAGCACGGAGGCAGTCACGTAAAATCTAATGAATAAATGTTTATTTTTTTTATTTAACGCTATTGATCGTAACGTAACGGAACGTATTTTAATACTCACTCAAAATATCCTGCAGGTTTTAAAGGCATTTCATAGGCCATAACTGCCTTATGAAGGAAGTTTGTATTTGAACAGGTTGTAAAGTAAGATAAGGTAATAGTACAGATAAGGTCCATCTACGAGCGAGATGCTACAGCGTGGCGTAGGGGACTCTACGCCATAGCGTGAGGGCCTCTACGCTGTAGCACTGCAATTCACACAACGTTACTAATTATTCTACTAATATTGTTATCTGTGCTTTTCAGGTTATGTTTAAAATTGATAAAAGTGTTTTAAAACTTTTTTAAAACCTTCCATTAGACAACGTAAGGCCTTTTTCATTATAATATACTCGATTAGTATATCGTCGACCTAATTATCAAAATTCGTAAGTCCAAATGAGATAATTTTACACCAAACACCGCTTTTTGTTTTTATATTGAGAGATTTTTATAAAGTCGTTACTTTGAGTTTAAAATAGATACATATTTTACTAGGAATGTTATTTATTTTGCAGGTATTTTATAAAATAATGACATTACAACAAAAATTAAATAGTTTTTGGAGTTACATACTTATTTTTATAATTAGGCCGACGATATGTTTTATCATCATTTCAGCCATAAAACGTCCACTGATGAACATAGGCCTCCCTCATGGATCTCCATGAGGGGTAGTTGCCATTCTCACCACGCTTGGCAGGCGGGTTGGTGAGCGCAGTATGGAATGTTGATACACGGATAGACGCTGCTGCCCATCTTCCGGAGGTATCCCTTAGCAGGCTCTTACTGCATCCATGGGCATGAGAGGAGGGGTATCATTCTATTGCCGGCACCCCACGGCGTTATTATATATGTTTTATACACCTCAGCAACTGGTATTCATAATGTACGGAACGCTGCAGTGCCTGGGACATTGTTAAATGGGTTAAGGCTTGCCCAGCACCTATAACCATCCGCGTTTAGTCAGGAACAAGTCAAAACGTTGTCAGGTACTTCTAGTGCCTTTGTACGAGTATATTCATGCTATAAGGTTTAATATAATATTATTTCTTGGAATTTTACGTTTTCTATCATAGGTTGAACTCATTTGAACCTGATTTAGATCATTCAAAGAATACACTGTACCTATTCTTATGCCGAAAATCCCTGCATTTTTTTTCTGTCTAAACATTACAGAGTCTATTATAATATGTGTACTAACCCGAAAGGGAGGGTTTCAGCCCATGAAAACAAGTAGTTTTGGAAGTTCATCAGTTTTAATGATGGGATATCATCAGAACTGAGTTTTGAAAATAATGGGACCTAATTCAAAGCATATTTATACGAATCCAAAAATAATTTTCCATATCGGTTCGTATACCTACGACGGAGTTCTGAGGTAACAACGATTAAGAATACAGACGACTTGAGAACCTCTCTCTCCTTTTTTTGAAGTCGGGTAAACGATTGGAAGCGCTTAGTTCTCAAAAGGATTTCAACTAAATGAGGATGAGAGCTTGCAGTGTGTCCGTAGTTTCTATGGAAACATTAGTATACTTACGACTCGGCCCGCCAAAGGTTCCGTAGCTTACTTAGTTAAAGCACTTCCGGTTCTAAAGAGGGTCAAGAATCGTAATACAGTAAGTGCCAACGTGGTTGTAACACCCAACGGAATCGAAATTTTTTTAATAGGTAGGGAAAAAACATGAATAGGGTCTGCAAACGGTCTATGAAGCGTCAGCATTATGGTATTAAGTTAGGTAAGTGGTTAAATCCGTAACCTATTCAATAATGATGTCAAGCCACGATAATTTCAATACAGTTTTGCGGAGATTCGACAAACCCATAGTAATGGCATCGATTCGGACAAGGCATCCCGATACTAATAGTAGGATCAGTAACCTACATAATACATCTAAATCCGGACTAGGCCGGGTATTACGAGACTGACGTAAGCGCAGTTAACAATAGGACGATCGAAAATACTACTCGGAAGTCGTTCTTGCACCCGCTCTGTAAATATCACTGAGCTATCGATTAGCTGATAATAGTCCACCCAGGTGAACTGAGGGAGCGCATGGATAACATAGTACCATCTGCCATCTGGGTGTTACTAGATTGATGTAAGCAGAGTGAACAATAGGACGCACAAATGCTGCGTGGGGAAGTGATGCTTGCGCCCTGTAAATATAATTAAGCTATCGATTACCTACTAACAGTCCACCTAGGTAAACTGAGGGGGCGCATACATAGTAAATCTATGTTCTCGGGATTATATAACGTAGACCAACTACACCAAAATTAACATTTTAATAGCAGAAATCACACCGATAAGAATCACTCTCAAAACAGATTCACACTAGAACACTTCTTCACAAATCACTGATGAACACTGTAGCGCGCGTACTCGTTAGTCTATCGTAGTGCCCTTTTTGTGGAGGCAGTAATAATCTGCCAAGGGATACCTCCGGAAGATGGGCAGCAGCGTATTTCCGTATCTCAACATCCCGAACTGCGCTCGCCAACCCGCCTGCCAAGGTGAGTATGGCAACAATCCTCGCTTGATCTAGGGGATCCATGAGGCAGGCCTTTGGACTTGGACAGCAGTCTTACGGCTTCGATGGCTCGTTCACAAATCACTGATTACCACTGTATTCATTTTGAAGTCGGATATATATCGTGCAGGCTGTTCCCAGCAGTTAAGTTTGCACTATTGATTTGCTCCATTATTGGTGCAGACGTAACTGGTTAGTTATGTTTGCACGATTCAAATTGATACAACTACTAACATTGCTTTCCTCGCTGTCATCATCATCATCATTTCAGCCGTAAAACGTCCACTACTGAACACAGGCCTCTCTCATGGGTTGCCATGAGGGGTAGTTGCCATACTCACCACGCTTGGCAGGCGGGTTGGCGAGCGCAGTAAAAGATGTTAAGACACGGAAAGATGCTGCTGTCCATCTTCCGGAGGTATCCCTTTGCAGGCTCTTACTGCATCCACTGGCATGAGAGGAGGGGTAACATTCTACTGCCGGAACCCCACAGCACGCACGACACGTTCCTCGCTGTAGTAGTCATTAAAAATATTGTTTATTTCTATCGTAGCCCAATAATGTTGCATTACATAACGAGTTGCATGCAGTATGACAAAAGCCGACTGCGTGTAATTTTGCTCAAGAGGCAAACAATGGTTTTCAACTAATAACATTAGAGCTAGAAAGATGAACCAGTGCCGGATTTAGCAATAAGGCGCCAGTAGGTTGGAGCCTAGGCCAGCAGATTTAAGGAGGCTGTATATTTATCCCATTTCTATTAAGTTTACGAGAAAATATTACAGAGTAAACAAGTTTGGAATATTTAACAAAAAATTAGGATGGTAGAGCACAAATCATAAAGTTTCAATGTCATAATTTCTAATTTCTTAGGTCAGTAGGGGCAGCAAAGATGCAATAGCCTACTGGAGTCAAATTTGTTAATCTCTGAAATAATAATAATAATTATATTAACTATTCTTGCGAATAAGCCTGCATCGTTCTGATAGATCGGTTGGAGCGGAAGGCAATACTCGTTGATGACACCATTCCACATGATGCCAATCTCGTAAAAGCCGAGAAATGTAAGCTCAGCAAATATCTTGATTTAGCCCACGAGATTGCCACCATGTGGGATGTTGACTCAGCGACTATTGTTCCGATAGTCGTTTCCGTTAACGGACTCATAGCGAAGAGTCTCGATCAACAGCTCGAGAGACTTTCGCTAGGCAGTTGGATCAAGAGCCAGATCCAAAAGGCAGTACTCCTGGACTCGGCACGTATACTAAGGAGATCCTCTCCCTGCAGCCCTAGTCACCTACCGCTTGAGCCTTGCTTCGCGGCCGGTGATTCACCGTTTTAATATATTTTTTACTGTAGAGTATTTTCTTTTATATTTCTATATAGTAAAAAAAATATTTTGATGAGTTTACAAATAAATGACGTGGAATAATAATAATAAAGAAAAAAAAATAAACAAAAAAGAACAATGAGATGCATATATAACTTAAAAAGTACAGATTCACTCCGTGACATTTTTAGAACTGAGAATATTCTTACGCTTACTTGTATATACATTTTAGAAATTTGCATTTTTATAAAAAACAATAAAAAAAATATTTCTTTGAAAAAATATCATGTCGCTCTTCCTCCTTACGAACTAAACATAAACATAATATTTGTATTCCCCAGGTGAACAATACGATGTACTATAAAAGTACATTATATCACAGCAAGCCGTGGGGTGCCGGCAGTAGAATGTTACCCCTCCTCTCATGCCCGTGGATGCAGTAAGAGCCTGCTAAGGGATATCTCCGGAAGATGGGCAGCAGCGTCTTTCCGTGTATCAACATCCCGTACTGCGCTCGCCAACCCGCTTGCCAAGCGTGGTGAGTATGGCAACTGCCCCTCATGGAGATCCATGAGGGAGGCCTGTTCAGTAGTGGACTTTTTACGGCTGGAATGATGATATCACAGCAATTAAAATTTATAATAGCCTACCCAATGATTTAAAAATAATAAAATGTAACTTATTCAAAAAGCAATTAAGGAAATGGTTAATTGCTGGTTCCTTCTATAGTCTCGGGGAGTACTTTGAACGATGACTGTTGTAGGTAGTTCAAAGTATTTATAATATTTAAGATTAAGCTCTTTTTATATTTTAGAAATAGGTGCACATCTCTGTAGATATTTTTAGAGTTATGTATGATTGAATAAAATTACTTATATTGTACGTCTTGATAAGGACAAATTGTTAAAAACAGTACAAACTAATTTTAAGATCTTTATGTACAACCATTTTCAATAAATATATTCTATTCTATTCTAAAGATATTTATTTTCTCTCATAAAGGTTACAAGCACAGTGAAAAGATGCACATTGATAGCGTAAGAAAGAGTGTTTCATTGAGGTGAACAGACCTTGCTCGCCCGCGAAACAAGAACGAGAAGCCATCTTGTTGGAAAAGCTATAACCTACTTTTGGGCGGTAAAGTCAGTGCTGTGTTACGTGTGAAACTGGGTTTGACGTAAGCGAGAGGAGTTTGTTTACATTACAGTCAATTGTAGTATCAATGGTTATTTTCAGGGCCAGCGGATTGATAATTGTGTCTGTAATGTACTGCCAGTGTTCGGCGAGCGTTTCCCTAAAGAAGTTCGTTTAATGACGTAAGGGCAAAGTAAATTACCTTTATTATTTTCCAACGTTGAAGACTTACGGATAAATACCCGGTTAAATGTACGAGTATATAAATAATGTGTTGTGATCGCGAAAAATTAAAAAAGACAGTAAGGACAAGGTGTTTATCATCGTCATCATCATCATCTCAGCATCGTAGGACGTCCACTGCTGGAAAAAGAGCTCCCTCATGGATCTTTGTACTGTTTGTATTGATCATGTGGTGTTATTGCCATACTCACCACGCTTGTTAGACGGGTTGGCGAGCGCAGTACGGGATGTTGATACACGGAAAGACGCTGCTGCCCATGTTCCGTAGGTATATTTTGGCAGATTCTTACTGCACCAACGGTTTTATGAAAGTTTTAGAAGTATTAAGTGGATCTAAGCCGTAGGTATGTCTCAACAAAGACAACCTCCGATTGGGCTCCCAAGCGATTATGGCGGGATGATCTAGACCCTTTTAGCAAAGACTGGCCCCAACCAGCTCAAAACAAGGATCAGTGTAAAGAGGGAAGTGAGGCTTTTGCCCTGCAATAAGAATTATCAGGCTAATAACCTAATATCTTATCTTTATTATTTTATCTTTATCTTTAATAAATTGATCATAATGTAGATATGGCTGCCGTGGGGTGCCGGCGGCAGGTTTCCTCTCCTCTCCTGCTCGTGGATGCAGTGAGAATCCGTCAAGGGATAACTCCAGAAGATGTAAGGCCTTTGCATCTATTATAGATGATTTACACAGCGTCAGCAACTGGTAATCATGCTGTACGGGACGCTGCAGTGCCTGGGACATTGTTAGATGGATTAGGCTTGCCCAGCACCTATACCATCCTCTCAGCTTAGTCAGCTATTATTCAGAGGAAAGAACAGGTCAATACGTCTGAAGCTAACTAAGCCGCGGGTTTCCTCACGATGTTTCCTTCACCGTTAAATCTCGTGTTAAGAGTGCACATACATTTTTCAAGAAAGAAAAATCCATTGGTGGTACTGTACATCCAGAAGATGTACAGTAACGTTTATCCGTGTATCAACATCCAGTACCGCGCTCGCCAACCCGCCTGCCAAGCGTGGTGAGTATAGCAATTGCCTTTCATGGAGATCCATGAGGAATGATGATTTATTTTTGTGTCGAAAGGATGAAAATATATTATTAGAAGTAAGTAAATACAATATTTGCTTGGGAGTAGAATATAAAAATAAAACAGGATATCCACAACCGTTGGATTGAAAAGACGCTGCTGCCTTCCGGAGGTACCCTTTAGGTCTTACTGCATCCACGGGCATGAGAGGAGGGGTAACATTCTACTGCCGGAACCCCGCGGCTAGTAATAAATTAATTCAAACATAATGTAGGGCACAGATCAATATCATAGTACAAGGATGCGCTCGCACTTGGCTAACTTATTATTCATCAGTATTGGCCCCTGGCTAATGAATTGGTCATGCAACTAGGTTAGGGACTATCGTTTTTTTAAGTAGCTACTAGATTATAGCCTCTAAAATTACGTCCTTTACGGGCCAGTCCTCTCTTTGCGCACTATATAGTAATAGTGCTAGTTGCCTTTTAAACCGACTAATCCGATCATAGAATAAGGTCTTTCACTTAGTTATAGTCTATACCTACATAGCGTCAGCAACTGGTAACTTCTTTTTCATTTCTCATATTCGGAAAGTAGTGTTGTTTTGATCTGATTATTAGGTGGAAAATGCTGCTTCCCTCCATAGAGAGGGAAAAACTCATACAAATTACTTCCCACCTAAGGGCCGGAATGAACTTTAAAAATAGAACTGCTGTCAGCTATGAAGAGTTTTATGTAACATGTGACTTTCTAAACAGCCAGTGTGAACTTAGCGCAAACTTCTTTGAGCGGAATAAGCCGCAAAAATTACGCGGTGAGTTCCATATTTAAAATTTAAAAAGTCGACATAAATTGGCGGGATTGTAATCTGTTATGTATCTGTGACGGAATTCAAAATAATACCTCGGGAATTGATTCTTTCGACCTTCGGTTAACAATCTACTATTCCTAACTAACTCACGTGACATCTGAAGTGAACAGATTTCTTTTAATTTGTGTTGTTTTATTTTGTATGCCGCATCAATAAGGACTATGCGGCCGCACTGAATAAAGTATTATTTTGATTTGATTTGATTTGGTATTTATACTGTACAGGACGCTGCAGTGCCTGGGAAAGGTAATATGGATCCTCCTAGCTTTTTCGGTTATTAGTCAGAGAAAAGAAGGTCAATATGTCTGAAGTTGTCGAAGCCGCGGGTACCCTTACGATACAATGAATTCCTTACCTTAAGCATACGGCATAATATCACAGATAATATCGTTATGGTTGTCTTTCCTTGAGAGCTTTTCGTGTTGGCCCAGTAGTATGACCCCTGCCTTTCGATCCGAAGGCCGTGGGTCCGATACTGGCCGTGAACCAATGTAATTTTAATTTTATTTTTTTCTTTCTTAAAAAACCTGCGCTTTCCTCTTACTAATAGCCGACTAGGATGGGTGGATGGTATAGGTGCTGGGTAAGTCTAATCCATCTTACAAATGTGCCAAGCACTGCAGCGTCCCATACAGCATGATTACCAGTTGCTGACCCTGTATAAATCATCTATTAAAGACGTAAAGTATTGTGTTAGTGCTGTATTGCCCAACATTGTCTGATTGTGTTTCTGTTTGTTGTTACCTCGGTATATTTTATGTTACATGTGGTGATCAATAAAGTGTTATCTATCTATCTAAACGCCTTACTGTCTCCCATTAATCACCTACCTACTTAATGGGTTATTCCTACTTTTTTCTCACCTTGACAACACGCAGTCCTCACGTGTTGTCGTCATTAGACGTTCTAAAGAATTAGTTACAATGAGGTGTTTTCATTAAAAAGTAAAGATACAAAAATAGTTCCCTCGAACCTTATAGATGGCATGAGTTTTAGGCGTGTTTTTAATAGGGGTGTTATAAGTTTAACCGCTAGGTGTGGGTGTGTCTGCCTGTGGCACCGTAGACCGATTTGCATGCTGTTTTTCATATTTGAAAGCAGGTTTTATAGCGGTGGTTCTTTAAGATGTTATATCAAAATCTGTTAAGAAGTGTACAAGATATCGGAGTAAAAGAGAGGATGAATAATGTTATGTTTCCAAAGATACCTGTTTGGTATCAAATGAAAGGGACTGTGTAGGATGCAAAACTGAAAATTATATAGAAATAGGTCGAGTAATTCATGAGATATGGAGGTTGAAAGTAGGGGTACTCAATAAAAAGTGGTATCAAATGAAAGGGCATGATAAGTAGATTGCAACTGTGGATACACGTTACAAAAAAGTTAGGTAACCTCCGAGACTAGGTGAATTGTCGGAGGTTGCTTAAAAAAATAATTTTATAAACTTGTAAGTACTGGTAAATAAAATAAATAAATAATGCTGGACGATTCACACAGCATCATCTAGCCCCAAGCTAAGCAGAGCTTGTGTTAAAAGGTGCAAGGTGACTGATATACATAATACATTATACTACACAGTTAGATATTTTTTCTATACTAATATTATAAAGAGGTAAAGTTTGTGAGGTTGTTGGGGGTAATCTCTAGATCTACTGAACCGATTTTCAAAATTCTTTTACTTATAGAAAGCCACAGTATTTGTGAGTGTCATAGGCTATAAATTACCGCTCAACGAAGTGGGCACCGGGTCAGCTAGTAAGTAATATACATAATATATAGAAAAACATCCAGAACGCCCTGAACAAATATCTGCAGATCGTACAGATATTTGTTCCGAGGCGGAGAATCGAACCCACAACCTCTTGCGTGGCAGGCGAACCTTCGCCCGCGGCGCCACAGAGCTCGTCGGTAGAAACCACAATTTGACAATGAGAGCAATAATTGTAATTTATCACAGTCTTGCTTTCTCCGCTTGCCAGCTCCATCTGTTAGGTAAAGTAGAATACACTTTTCTTTTGTACTGAAAACGGCTCATTACAGTATTAGGTACTATAACCCAGTTGACGTTGGGTGCCGGCAGTATAATGTTACCCCTCCTCTCATGCCCGTGAATGCAGTAAGATCCTGCTAAGGGATACCTCCGACAGATGAGCAGTAGCGTCTTTCCGTGTATCAACATTCCGTACTGCGCTCGCCAACCCGCCTGCCAAGCGTGGTGTGTATGGCAACTACACCTCATGGAGATCTATGAGGAGGCATTTGTTCAGTAGTGGACGTTTTACGGCTGAAATGATGAAATGATGATGATAACCCAGTTGGCAATATTTTTCATATACAAATGTTTTTGTAAATTCTGTGCCAAACATATTGACCCTGACATGTTAATGACTTAGGATCATCCATCAACATCATTATAACGAGCCATACACGATATCCGTGAATTCGTCCAGAAAACACCGGTGCGCACTGACGCACACAACCTCATACAACTTTTTACAAGATCATACAAACTAATTGTTGATTCAGACAGGACTAGTTTTATCTGGCTGAAAAGTCGGGCATTCTTATAAGCTGACATCATAGGATTTTTGGAATGATTACAAGACTTTAAATTAAATCATCGTCATCATCATCATCATCCAGCCGTAGGACGTCCACTGCTAAGTATAGTCCTCCCTCATGATGGAGGGGTTGTTGCCATCCATACCACGCTTGGCATGTAGGTTGGCGAGCGCAGTACTGGATGTTGATGCACGGAAAGACGCTTCTGTCCATCTTTCGGAGATATCCCTTGGTAGATCCGTACAGCATCCACGGGCGAGAGGTGGAGCAAATTCCCGGCACCCAACGGCTTGAATTAAGCAAATTAGAAATATCTGAGTTTTTTAAGGAATTTCTAGCACATTTAACTGAAAAGTTAAATAACTTTTCTCTAATTTTCCACCAAAAGAATAGTAGAAAAAAAAATCATATTGACTACCTTCGTATTATAGTCATAGCTCCGGAAGATGGGCGGCAGTGTCTTTCCGTTTATCAACATCCCATACTGCGCTCACCAACCCGCCTGCCAAGCGTGGCGAGTATGGCTACAATCCCCTCATGATTTTGGGAATGTATGAGGGAGGCCTATGCCCAGCAGTGGACGTTGACAGCAGTCCCAGATATTTGTTACGTTAAGAATTATTTCGAGATTGCAAATACTTTATTTTTTCTGACCACCTCTGGTTACTTTGGGGCTAGATAGTGAAATTTCCAGCAATATTATTCATTGAAGATTTGTTAGGATTCTAAGACTAAAAGATCAGATCAGATGGGTGGATGATATCGTTACGGTGGCCAATAAGACCTGTATGCGATGCGGCCAAACACCGGAAGGAATGGCAAAGAATAGAGGAGGCAGCAGTGGGTTGACACGGGCCAAAAAGTTATGCTGTTGATGAAGACTGAAAGTGAAAATGCGCTTGCCATAAGAATTGCAAATAATTAATTATTATAATAATTAAAATACGCTTTAAAATGACATCAATAAAACTATTATTTTTTTATTTTTGTGTATTCTTTTATTTTTTTTCATCACAATAAATGACAAAAATACGCTACCCCTCAGCTTTTGCTACAGCAAATTTGAATTGGATGTAAATCAATTAATAATATTAGAATCTTCGTTTATTCTTATACTGTACTTGTCAAATCAGTATCAAATCAGTGAACTCAGAATCAGTGAAGTATGTGAATCTGATCCTAAAACCTTTGTTTGTTACCTTCTGGCAAATAAACAATTTCAATTCATTTCAGTACACTGCCATACCTTTCCCAGACATAACTAAGTACAGGTCTGGCAAAGGCATTTTGCACTTTTATAAATAAAATTACAATAGAAGCGTCAAAAAAGTTGTATAACCATTTGCAAAAGTGCACACTGTCTCTGACGTCAGTGAGTTCAGTGGTTAGTACATTTTGTACTCAAATAAATTAGTCATGTTTCGCAGCTATTTTGTCAGCATTCTGTGGTTTCTAGTTAAGATGTGGCTTGTGGTTCCGTTGCTAGATCCGGTAGTGACCTTTAACTCAATAATAATAAGGAAATATGTACTAACGCATTATATAAGCCAGGCAAGACTGTTTGCCTAGCGCGCTTACAGTTCCGTCGCCTGAGTACAGAATTACTTTAAATTTTAGTACCTAATTAACCCTCGGTTTGGCCTTAGCCAAAAACGTCAAAATGTTCTCGAGTGGAGGCCATGGACTGGCAAGCGCAGTGAAGACTTCATAATTTTTATAAATTTATTTATGGATTCTTATGACCCGTTTTCAGTAAAGAAGAAAAAAGTGTTTTCTACTGAACCCAACAGATGGAGCTGACAAGCGGAGAAAGCATGTTGTGATTAGTCACAAATGCTGTCATTGTCAAATTGTGTTTCCTACCAGTAAAAGGAAAGAAACGCCATCTATAAGTTTTGAGGGAACTATTTTGAAGTTTTTACTTTTTAATGAAAACGCCTCATTGATATGGCTTGTTTGACATTTTTATTCTTAATTTCATGTTGTAATTATAGATATTATAAGTCTTTGTTTTATTTTTTACTTATTTATTAATTCATAATTATACTTCAAATTATTTAGAATCTGACGATTTATTTATACTAGCTGTGGCCGCGACTTCGTCTGCGTGGACTTAGATGTAGTAGACCGTTAATAACCCGTATAATACTCGTATAGTGACCGTAATAAATAAGCGACATAAATCAGAAAATTCGAAGAATACTCAGAGCGAGAGTCAAGAAAGTATTCTTAGTTCGTTCATTTCCGAAACAGCATGTAGGTACGTAAGATACTTAGAAAATTTTACGAAACCTCCGTCCATGCACGGAGATCGTCTCAAATCAATATTTAATTAGACTAAGATGGTGGCTTATTAATAAGGTTCACTATAATTTAAAATAATTTTATGATAATTGACTCTTTGTTTGTCAAAATCCACCCGATGCTCTTTGTTAAAACATAGGTACCTACCTAGTTATTGTATGGCCTTAAAAGGATACAAAAATGAAACTAACCTTTATATTTTAAGACCTGTAGGTACATTTATGCACACATTTGACAATAAAAATATCTTTATCCTTGAACGAAACATCAAAAAATGTTCCAGTTACCTTTTGCGCGTCATTTAAATCGCTCCATAGCGCTTCGCAGTTTCATTACTACGCATTTGAGAAGCACAAAAATAACCCAATGCTTTTTTGCGCTGAAGTGCTATGACCTCAAGGAAGATTGATCACCTTACGCGCTAACTTTACACGCTACAATCTGTTTTCTTGAATTTATCGATAACTAGCTCTGGTGGTATTCGGCAGCTTCTTAGGACCTAATAATGGGTCATTTGAGCCCACAGATATCAGAAACTCAGTGGTTGAACCTCATTTCCCTTCATTTTTTTTATCAAACAGTGTAAAAATGTCCCACAGATATCAGAAACTCAGTGGTTGAACCTCATTTCCCTGATTTTTTTTTATCAAACAGTGTAAAAATGTCATTAAAACCAAAGATTTAAATCATTAGATGTGCTCTGATACCAAAAACTGTAACAATAATAATGCCGACGCACGCGCACTGGTTCTGCCAATAAACCAAACTGTTATTATAAAATAATAACACACACCACGTCATTTCGTATGGAAACAAAATGGCGCGGTATCGCTACGGTAACGGCGTATCTAATAATTTAAATCTTTAATTAAAACTATGAACTGAATAGTAGAACTGGCTACTTCGTTACACCGATCGGCTCTTAACAAGCAAATCACAAAACTGGTTCGACGTGATCTTCGATGCTCCAGCACACGCCGTATTAAAATGGCAATTGAGCAGAATCGAGGATCAAAAGTGTTCAGCCAGACGCTTGGAAGGAGCCACTTAACGAAGTTGCGATCATCCGATGGCCGCATCGCCGTGTCAAAGCCGCAAATTCTTAGAGAGATCGAGGATTTCTATGGCCAATTATACGAATCCCAGGCTGCTCACCTGGAACCCCAAAATCACGATTCTAGAGCCACACTCACACGCCACTTCACAGATGAACTGCCGGACGTCAGCGCTGATGAAATTGATTTAGCTCTGAAGCAACTTAAGAACGGAAAAGCCCCCGGTGATGACGGCATCACAACTGAGCTTCTGAAAGCAGGAGGAGCCCCTATATTAGCTGAACTGCAAAAGCTCTTCAACTCCGTCATTTTCTGTGGGAGAACTCCGAAGGCGTGGGACAGGAGTATTGTGGTTCTGTTCTTCAAGAAGGGTGATAAAACCCTTCTGAAGAATTACAGACCTATTTCACTCTTAAGCCACGTCTATAAGTTGTTTTCAAGAGTGATCACAAATCGTCTCGCAAAAAGGCTCGACGAGTTCCAACCTCCCGAACAGGCTGGGTTTCGTAGTGGTTATAGTACCGTAGACCACATCCACACAGTGAGGCAGATTATACAAAAGTCCGAAGAGTATAATCAGCCCCTGTGTCTTGCATTTGTAGACTACGAAAAAGCCTTTGACTCGGTTGAGACCTGGACCGTCCTGGAATCCTTGCAGCGATGTCAAGTGGACTATCGTTATATCGAGGTGTTGAAATGTCTTTACAATTCTGCCACGATGAGTGTTCAAGTACAGGGCCAGCAGTCTAATCCTATACCATTGCGCAGGGGAGTGAGACAGGGAGATGTCATATCCCCGAAACTGTTCACTAACGCATTGGAGGATCTGTTTAAGACGCTGGACTGGAAAACAACGGGCATAAACATCAATGGCGAGTACATCTCACACCTACGATTCGCGGATGACATAGTCCTAATGGCGGAGTCGCTGGAAGTGCTACAGGAAATGCTGAATGGCCTAGCCGATTCTTCACGACGAATTGGACTCCAGATGAACATGGATAAAACAAAAGTCATGTTCAACAACCACATAAGTCCGGGTCCTATCATCGTTGCAGGTTTCCCACTCGAAGCTGTTCAAGAGTATATCTACCTCGGGCAGACACTGCAGTTGGGTAGAAACAACTTCGAGAAGGAAGCCAAAAGAAGAATCCAGCTGGGCTGGGCCGCTTTCGGCAAATTACGTCGAGTCTTAACGTCGTCCATCCCACAATGCCTGAAAACCCAAGTTTTCAATCAGTGCGTCCTACCTGTTATGACATACGGAGCCGAGACGTGGACACTCACGGTTGGACTAGTCCACCAGTTCAAAGTCGCTCAGCTAGCTATGGAAAGGGCTATGTTGGGTGTATCTCTGAAGGATAAAATCAGAAATGAGGTTATTCGACAGAGAACTAAAGTTACCGACATAGCTCTCAAGATTAGCAAACTGAAGTGGCAGTGGGCTGGCCACATATGCCGAAGAACCGATGACCGCTGGAGTAGACGGGTTCTTGAGTGGAGACCACGACTTGGCAAGCGTAGTGTGGGGCGCCCCCCGGCTAGGTGGAGCGACGACCTGCGAAAAGCGGCCGGCAAAAAGTGGATGCGGGTGGCCGAAGAACGTTCTCAGTGGCGCTTAATAGGAGAGGCCTATGTCCAGCAGTGGACTAATGTGGGCTGATGATGATGATGATGATGATGATGAACTGAAAAACTTTTGTACTTACCCGATTTATACGGAGAGCCGAGCGACGGGCGGGCAATTTCCGTAAATTTGCAAAGTTATAGAGAATCTAAAAATACTCAAAAATTGCTTAGATCTAAGCTTAAGTCCTAAACTATAGAGACATATTGCGTATATTTGTTTTGTAAAATTCATTTTGATAAACAAAGTTACTTACTTAAACAACACCGTGATAGACGTGTTACGTCACTTCCTTCCGGTGTTTG
The DNA here is from genome assembly GCA_963082625.1 of Pasiphila rectangulata. NCBI lineage: Eukaryota > Metazoa > Arthropoda > Insecta > Lepidoptera > Geometridae > Pasiphila > Pasiphila rectangulata. The sequence continues at coordinate 13,769,974 of OY720253.1, read as the reverse complement.
TTGAGGAAACTCTACAATGAAGTGATTACGGGATTACAAATATTTCCTTACTTTTTGCTAACTTTTTAACAAGCTTGGTGAAATAAATAACTATGTTAAGTAAACATGTAAACATTTTTAAGTAATTACTGTTATAGATAATTCATTTGATGTACGCGATAAACGGAAAGACCCATCTTCCGGAGGTATCCATTGGCAGATTCTTACTGCATCCACGGGCAAGAGAGGGGGTAACATTCTACTGTTGACACTCCACGGCCAGAAGTACAATGAGCGGGCTTATTACTAATAGTGATCCGTTCCAGGCGACCTTAGGATGAAAAAAAACTAATAAATATATAAAGTTAAGCTCTCCATATGTACCTATTTAGCGAGCATACATTAATATTATATAAATAATTTAATTAGTTTAACCAACTTATGCAAGCACTGTACTGCGTCCCGTTCAGCATGTGTACGGGATGCAGTGCTTGCACGTGCGTGATGAATAGGCTCTCGGCAGACCACCTGCCAGATGGATGGACGATTTAGTTGCCATACAGGGCAAGACCTGGATGCAAAAGGCCCAGAGTAGAGCTGATCCCTAACGGAAGGAGGCTTATGCCCAGCAGTGAGTCACTAGCTGGCAATGATGATGATAATGATGAACAGCTATACAACGTCACGTTTCAGTCAATAAGGCGTAATAGTTATATCTAATCGTTTTATCATGGGACTACGTAAACACGTGCGAGTTCTTAGTCATAGGTTTTAGATATCTTAAGTCGTCGTCCACGTGCATTGCGCGTTACCACGTAGGTACGAACAAAATATCGGTATAATCAACGCGATTGACTATCGTTATCGTTATGGTGCGTTTCCACTCCACGGAGGTGGAGCGGGGTTTTGTTGACCAATCACAGCGCTCGTTTTCTCGAGCCTTGTGCCCTTACAGCGTTGTGATTGATTAATTTAGGCCCGCTCCGCTTTGAATAATTTTATTTGAGTGTATTTAATGCCTGAATTTTAAGTTAAGTAATACTCATTTGGAAGAGCGTAAATACGTTACACAAAATAATATTTTATGGCATTATGTACTTAAATGTGATTTGAACCGTGGTTAAAACTTTTGTATATTTTATTACTCAATAAAATACTTGATTTCGTTTTTTTTTCAAATAGAGCTCTCCGATCCGCCACAGCGTGTCAAACGCACACTTTAACGGCCTTATCATAATTATATACGTCACAAAATATAGTTTTATTTTATTATCAGTTTGTTGTATAAATGTTACAAGGCCGACGTAACAATAGATACAGTCAGCAACAAAAATAACGAAATGAAGACTTCACTCACCATAAATAAGTGACAATAAGTACTTTTTCTGTAATACATCCATAAGTTTCTAAATAGACAAGGTTAATTTACCATAAACGTTTTAACACTATGCAGCAACACCAGAAATAATTAAATTTGGCCAAGTGCATGTCGAGCCACGAGACGTGTAGGGTTCCGAAATAACCCATAAACCTGTTTTTCTTTTACTTGTACCATACCATAAAAATAACAGGTATTCATTGAGTTTTCGGTTTTAAGTAGGTATTCCGGTATGTTTGGCATACGAAACTAGAAAAGTTTCGTTAACCGTTATATTTTTCCTAGAAAGTTCGTAGTTGTTAATTTCAGATTGTAAAGCCAGCTGTTTAGATTTTCTAAATCGGAAACCAATATCAATAAATTGTCTCCGCAACCTTTAAATGGCTTTTAAATACCTATTCAACGATACTCCATACGATGAGCATATAAAGGAAATATGAGATCATGACGTCATTATTTTATATTTCCATGCAAAATATCAGCTTTCTAGGACTAATAGCTAATTATCTCTTTGCAAAGCCGCAGACGGACGGACAGACCGACAGACACACTGACAGATAAAGCGATACTATAGGGTTTTTTTGATACCTTAAAAATATATACTCTATACAATTTTACCTTTTGCAAATAATAATTGGTGTTCACTAATCTTTGTTACTTTAGAACGTAAATATTATTTTGGTCTTTGTTCGTCTAATTGTGCGGAAAAGTTTGTTTTCGTTAAAACATTGGATTTGACTTTTTGCCAAAAGAATGTGTTTTGTTGTTTTCCATTTTTTTATGCTTTACAAATGTTTTCTTTTGGAAAAGCCGACTCTTCTCATACAACGAAGAGGTGACAAAAATTATGTTCCAATAGCATTTGTCAATTCAACATCTAGTGCCTTGCAGAAATCATCATTTCAGCCGTAAAACGTACACTACTGAACACAGGCCTCCCACATGGATCTCCATGAGGGGTAGTTGTCATACTTGGCAGACGGATTTGCGAGCGCAGTACGGGATTTTGATACACGGAAAGACGCTGCTGCCCATCTTCCGGAGGTATCCCTTAGCAGGCTCCTACAGCATCCATGGGCATGAGAGGAGGGGTAACATTCTACTGCCGGCACCCCACGGCTAGTTCTTGTATACACTCTTTCAAATTAGGACCCCTTTTTTTAAAAACTCACCAATTTACCACAAACTCTTTTGTCTATGTATGATTGGTCTTATGTATTTTACTAGAAACTTGAATTTAAGTGCTTATTGTATCATGTAATAAATAATTTAACACACTGAATATCATTTTTGGTTTAATATTAATATAATTTGTCTAAGGCAAATTCAAAACAATATTCCATAATATGTAATTATTGTAATCGTGTAAATTATTCTTCTTTGTTTATTTTATCTATTTTACTATTTGATTCCGCCTCCAGTTCATCAATTTCTTGTGTATCGACTTTATCAGCAGAATTTGAGTCATCTAAATTTGTTATCATTTCTTCAGTATCAATCATTGTTTTTGTCATCGTTCTGGTTGTCAAGGGTTTCTTTAATCATTTCCTGACTATCAGAATCATGATCTTTATCCTGGCATTGAAGTTCATTAATGCCATCTGTCGCGTCATTTCTATCCTCAGTAATTGTTTTTTCTTCTTCAGCGCCTCCGTGTTCCGTTTTTTTGTTTAAATCATTTTCATCGGCTTTTTCGTCAATAAAGTTTTTATCATTGTTTGTATCTTCTTGTTCTTTTTCTTCATCTTGGCTCATGATAGATGCCCCATCGTTTTCATTTTCTTCTTCTTCTTTGTCTAATGATCCTTCACTATCCTTATTAATTTGATGTTCATCATCTAAATCGCAGTTATTTTCTTCAGGCACTTCCTCTTCTAGTTTATGGATTTCCTCACTGAGCAGTTTATTTTCATCGTTAGATCTTTCCTGATTGCTTTCTTCATTATTATCCTGTACTTCTTCTAGTTCTTCCTCTTTAACATTTTCATCTATCCGTTCATCTTCATTATTTTCTATTGCATTTTCAGCTTCCCAGTCCTCGTTTTTATTGTTTTCAGTTCCCGCTCCTTCTTCGTTATCACCGAAAATTTGCTCCTCTTCTAGTTGCTCGCTTAATTGTTCTTCTGTTTCTTCGGTACCTTTCATTTCTGTTTCTTTCGTAGAAGTTTCCGCTTCTTCTTCTCTGTCAGTAATAGTTTCCTCGTCTTCCACTTGGTCGCTTGATCGTTGTTCTGTTTCTTCATTTTCTTGCGTTTCTCTGGTAGAGGTTTCCGCTTCTTCTTCATTATCATCCACAGTTTGCTCGTCAACCAGTTGCTCGCTTGAACGTTGTTCTGTTTCTTCGGTAGAATTTTCTTCCGTTTCTCTGGTAGAGGTTTCCGCTTCTTTTTCATTATCATCCACAGTTTGCTCGTCAACCAGTTGCTCGCTTGAACGTTGTTCTGTTTCTTCGGTAGAATTTTCTTCCGTTTCTCTGGTAGAGGTTTCCGCTTCTTCTTCATTATCATCCACAGTTTGCTCGTCAACCAGTTGCTCGCTTGAACGTTGTTCTGTTTCTTCAGTAGAATTTTCTTCCGTTTCTCTGGTAGAGGTTTCCGCTTCTTCTTCATTATCATCCACAGTTTGCTCGTCAACCAGTTGCTTGCTTGAACGTTGCTCTGTTTCTTCGGTAGAATTTTCTTCCGTTTCTCTGGTAGAGGTTTCCGCTTCTTCTTCATTGCCATCAACAGTTTGCTCGTCTACCAGTTGCTCGCTGGAACGTTCTTTTGTTTCTTCGGTAGAATTTTCTTCTGTTTCTTCATCTTCTTCCTGAGTTGATTTTTCTTGCATCTCGTCTACATCGTCACTATCACGTTCTTGATTCTTACTTTCAATGTAATCTAGATCCTGTGAATCCATGTCTTCAAGATCATTACTATTACCTTCGTTATTTTGGCTGTCTTTCATGTTTTCTTGTTCTTCACTAACATCGTCACCGTCTATTTCTTTGTCTTTACCCTCAACAGTCTCACTTTGGATTTCACTTTCAGCGTTCACTTCATCTCGTTTCGTTTCATCGATAACTTTTGTTTCAGGTTCCACAACTTCAGTATCCAGGGGCATGTCAGCATCAGTTATGTCAGAAAAATTCATTGTTTCCGGTGTATGTCACCTTGTTCCTTAACTGACTATGTTACTTCTTTAACAACGATGTAGACCGTGTTAGTTTTAGTTTTATTGTTTGATGCAGTAAGTATTTTACTTTAAATAATGAAGGAAAGTAATCACAAAAGTCCAAATAAATGTGATTGTCAAACTGCGCATACAAAGGATATAAAGCCTGGTTTATCAGACTTTTTTGTAATCAGATAAAAACATGACTAAATTGATCGATTCCAGGTAAAGTGTGTTCATAGGGTATATTGGGTGCTGTGTAAGTGCATTACTCGTTGATCATTATCAATTCCTTGTCCATACCTAAATGACGTGAGGTCGGTACAACGTGTCCCCTTCCTCCATTCTAATGTGTCAGATGTCAAATTGACATTCACTCTTTTACCGATATTACTTATCATCACCATTAATTAAGTCACACGTTAAGGGAGGGGGGTTCACGAAGTGTGACATTGTGTAACAAAGGGTGGGAGCAATACAAAAATTAGTGATGTCACATTATTAAAAAAAAAGGAAATAAAGCTAATAACGGAACTGCTGTTTGAACATCATAATTTCTAGATGTAAAATTGCAAACCATGTGATGTCACACTAGGGAGTGGAAGTCTCACAAATGTGACCAGCTGTGACACTGTGACGCCTGCCAAGCGTGGAGAGTATGGAAACAACCTCTTCATGATCTTGTTGATCCTTGGAGGGCTTAAGTCCAGCAGTGAACGTGGACAGCCAGTCCTACGGCTGAGATGAGTTACTGTTACTGTTAGCCTGTATCGTCCCACTTTTACTCAAAGGGACCGTCTCCACGAGCGAGGGAATCTCTGCGATTTTATAGCGCGGCATCACCGCGATTCCCTCGCTCGTGGAGACGGCCTCAAAAGGCTTTGCATCCACTCCTTTTTAACAATTTTGCGCCACCTTTGAGTTCTTCTTAACACCTTCCAGCTCGTCCAGCCATCGTCGTTAATCATCCTAATATTATGTTAATTTAATTGGAGACCCCTCATGGAGATCCATGAGGGAGGCCTGTTCAGTAGTGGACTTTTTACGGCTGGAATGATGATTTATTTTTAAAATGAATATACAACTAAAATACCTACTCTGTGAATATTTCAAGCGTCTACCTGTTGCCGTTAGTAATATCAGTAATATTGAGCAAAAAACGAAAAAAATCACGATTGTGGTATGGGAGTCCCCCTTAAATATTTATTTTATTCTGTTTTTAGCATTTGTTATTATAGCGGCAACAGAAATACATCATCTGTGACCCCCTCATGGTCTTGGAGATCCACGAGAGAGGCCTATGGGGGATAAGTCCAGGACGTGGACAGCAGTCGTATGGCTGAGATGATAATGATGAAACAGAAAAAGCCATAAAAGAAGATGAAGAAGACGGACGGCTTGTTATTGTCCTGTCCTGCCAAATGAACAGAATTTCGCAATCCAATCAAATATTAATTAGCAGCGAACCGGTTGTTATGAAACACATTGAATGGTTGACTACATTAGAATCAATAATCTATCACTACGATTAACAAGCAACGTAGGTCAGTAGGTAATGCTACTTTCTATTATACGTTTATGATTGAGTTTCTATTACCTAACTAGGTAGTTTAGCAGGTTCCGGACTTGGTAAACGAAACCCTTATAGTGTGACTTTGTCTGGCTGTCACAGCTAAATATCTCAGGAACTACATATGACATCGACTACTTTGGAATACAATTATCACTAATATTGCAAATTTAAAAAAAAAATATTTTAATTGAATATTTTAAAGTTAAGTTACTAACTAGGTCATGTAAGGTATCATAAAACAAATCTTATCTTTATCTTATCTTTGTCATAAAAGGTATTTGTTTACATATTATAAAACACTTTTTTGTTGTCTTTTAGGCCTCACTGTGGAAAAATCATATGTACGTAGGTATGATTTTTCCACATAGCGGTTTTTAATAAAAAAAATCAAAAAAGTTCCCTCGATCCTTAAAGATAGCAGATAGTTTTTAGTTTAAGCTCTACGAAAAACATTGGCTAGCAATGTTGAAAAGTTGCTACTGTACTTTCAACCTAGATCCCTAGCAGTTAAAATAAAATAGTTTTTTATCTGATCAACAAAAATAAAAAAGCCGTATTATTGTATTGTCATTGGTCCTTGATGCAAGGTTTCAATTAAATCTGTTGGTTTTCGAAGATTCTGTTACATAATACAGGCGATACTTATACAGGTGAAGTAAAAAAAAACGTATTAGAAATAACAAAATCAATCCATACTATCTTTATTTAAAAAACTCTTTATACTATCTTATAACTATATAGGTAGGTTACTTAAATCGCAAATATTTGGACTTATCACAGATCGATACAAAGAGTAACTAAACGAGTTAAAAAATACCAAATAACTCACTTCCTTAAGAAGTCAGGCTATGTACACTCGGTTATTATTATATTAAACTCGGATAATATCTCTGACATTATTTTTGATATTTAGATAAATAGTATTTAATAGTACCTAGGTAATACAAAAATTGTTACAGAAGTTTAATATGTTCATAGAATACTTTTTCAATGAAGGAAATACCATAGGACAATGTAATTACATAGACGAAGTGGTTACAATTTTTACAGAACAGAACAGAACATGCGATGGGATACATTTTACGCATTCCTTTTATTTAAGTTATAAATAAATACTTAAATTAACCAGCACTTAGCTACTTTTTTACATATTATCATACAAAACTGTCAAAAACCGTTATGTGTTGTAAGTAATTTAAACAGCGTTTATAAGGGGGGTTACTTTTAAACGTGTTATTAACCTACATCATTTAAGTATTATTTTGTGCGAAAAAGTAAGCACTCATTTAATTAATACAAGCATTTACGTGTGTCACACGTCACAGACATATGTACCTACGTGCTTACTAGTAGATAAGTTAATTTTTATGTATTTATGTTAGACTTTAAGTTTTAAAATGATGTGCGGTAGTTTTAAGTACCTATTTTACATCTCTAATACTTAAATAAAGTTGTCTAAAATAAATTTGTTTATTTTTAAGGCCATCTACAACGAGATATGTATCTACATCCATATACAGAATAAATACAGTCGACAGACAACAAAATCGATTTATCCCGACGCGGCCAACGAACCTGCGACCTCGTGATTAGGGCAGTTGAACTCTTATCTGGATAAACGTAGATAGATAAGTAAATAGTCCTAGATACAATGAAAATGGTTTAACACAACTTAAAATATACAATTACAACATAAAGAAATACTAAACATGAGGTGACAATCGGCGGGGTTATCGCTACAGAGCGATTTCTACCAGACAAACTTGGATTGTATTGTTTGATACAACATACAGTGGTTCTATAGATTTACATAGTCATTTGGTCTTAAACAATGTGATAATTTAATGCTAAACTGTGTACTAAACTCAATGATTGATCTGATGAAAAAATATTATTTCGTTCCAATAAAGTTGTATAGATGACTAGCTTCTGCCCGCCGCTTCGCACGCGTTGTACTCGGAAAAAAGTAGCCTAGGTATGTGTTAATCCAGACCTACATCTATACTGCAAAGTTTCAGCTCAATCCGTGGGGTAGTTTAAGCGTGAAGAGGTAACACACCTCCATACAAACAAACTTTCGGATTTATAATATTAATTTAGTGGGATTGAGAGTTATAATATGAGTTCCGTGATTTTAACTACTTATGTTTTGATAGTCTAATCGGCTGTGGATTTTTTAGATAAATAAAATAAGTTTTGTGCACTAGGTGAATAATTAATTCTAGTTACAAACAAATTATAGGTAAGTAGGTATTATCTAATGATAATAATTTGGTTCATACTCAAACTATTGGATTATAAAATACCTTCCTTAGTAGAAACTGCGTAAATCCTCCTCATTTTAATCCTTGAATCTTACCTAGATAGATATTAGGTATGTACCTAATCTTATCTCTAGGTAGAGAAAGTCAAAACGTGCCATTACAAACTCAACTCCGTTTTTCCAGTATTTTTCTCACTGCTCTTATCTTAGATCTTCTTTCCCGCAGAATCAAAATGAAAAAATCCATTTAAAAATAGGACAACTCCGATCACAGACGTGTATAATAATTTTCTTCAACATTCATCATGTTCCGGTAGAGCTGGCAACTTGAAGCACTGTTTCCTGTACTTTTTTCGCGGCATTGCATTTGACTTATTCAAATCTTTGTTGCTGCATTCTTTATCTTCAGGTAATGGCGGCAAACTACGTTTCGGCCTCCTGGGTAGCACACACTCAGTCTCGAAATAATTCATTTCTTTGCTTCTCAGCATATCCACGTCCGGGAAATCGGAGCCCAGTGACGGAAAAGCAAGTTTTACAAGCATTGTTGTATAATTGCGTGTAAAATGTAGTTAGATAAACGCGCGCGAACGGGCCGAGTACAGCCGTCTGACTGGCGGGCGATAGATTAAGCGAACGAAATGGAATCAAGGCATTCAAATTTCGAATGCACGCACAAATAACATACTGTCTGATACTAGTTAATTATTTTTAGCTCGGAAAACAAGTAAGATGTCGATTTAGATGCCAACTGATGCATGTATAATTTAAATGAGTCGGAATAAAACAGACCACTTTGCTATGCTGTCCCGGCTTTATTGATTTCAGTTTACTATTTAACTCTTTATCAAAGCAACTAGGTAAATACTCATACATTGCTGGGCTAAATAATATGTTTTAGAAGTATTATGTGGAGCTTATAGTTTTTGGAGAGCTTCCCATAAACTTATTCGATTTGTCTTAAACTTATCAATTCTGGATACCTACTTAATTTAAGTAGTTCATAGGGCAAATTTGCAAGTTGCATGGCAACATACTCGTAGGTACGTGTAATATAATTTTATAAGTTTATGAGGTATTATTTATTGTGTCTAACGCCTTTTATTTATTAATAGTTACATTGTAATGTGACCTGCATTTTTTATATGTAAATAGTTTTAGCATGGACCAATTACTTGGTCCATGGTTAATTTTAATACCTATGCTATCCATAAAAGATAAACATAAAGGTACTACCGCGGACTTCTTTGTAGACCTATTATAAAAGATATATCAAGCAGCGTTTTCGTTAATAACTTCCTGACCCCTTGATATTTATTTTGTCAGAAATAATAAACAACCATCGTCATATTTCAACCTATTTGCATAAATGTTAGGTAATAAATAATACACGAAAAGATGGTGTACAAATGTTCATTTTCCTTTTTCACAATATTATTTTTCAATGTGATTCGAACGCGTCCAATATCACCTACCGAATCTATGTAATTAATAAAAAAACACAGCCACAAAACCAATGCGCCGCTATTCGAATCGCGCCACCTCGTGGAAGCTTACGTGAGTATTATAAAACATTAAAGACAATTATAATAAAATATCTGTATCTCGTATAACGCTGCCAAAAACAATAACAAAGGTGATACCAGTCAAAAAAGATCCTCCTTTGTAGAAGGTTACTTCGTCGTAGCCACGTCTTGCCATAAAAAAATCTAGGATTTTTTATTTTAGCCGAAACTTATCACATTGTATATAAATTATGGTCTTGGTACATTTTTATTCCAATAATTTCGTTTCTTACAAACAAAATAAAATAATTAATATTTTTTATGGGTAATTATTTTGTAACACTGGTCACTTTTTGGGGAAAGCTATCAAAGTGCATTGTACCTACTGCACATTAGGTACAACTGTCATTCGTTTCCCGTGCCTCGTCCGTTCTGGAATCGAATGTTCTTTCTCTCGCCCCGCCGCCGCCGCCGCCGCCGTCGCCGTCGCCGTTGTTGTCTTTGCTGTACTGTTTATTTGTTGAAGTTGTTTGTTACTCGTTAAAGTTATCTTGCTACATGAAGGTTTGCGCGAGGTGACACCACAGAAATGGGCAGACTGTATTACCCACACGATAAAAGTAGAAGAAGAAATGTTCAAACTAAATCATTAAATTGACACTGTATGTGATCGATTTGTAATAAATATCACTGAAACAGATGGGTAAACAGATTCTGAATCAGATGATGATAGCAGTTGTTCAGATATTAGTATGTAAGTATCATACCCGAACAACTGCTGTCATCATCGGATATGATTAAAAATAGTCTTTACAAATAAAAAAACAAAAAAAGGTATTTGTTTGTTTTATTTATTTCTGAAGGAATGGATAAATAATTCTACGCCTTTGTTGGACTAGGATTTTAGTAATTTTAGCAGTGAAAATATAATTTACCTACTTCATTAATAAAAAAATGCAACTATTTCTTTGTTTTATTATGCTCCGAGGCTCTTGTTGATAGGTACAAACATAGCATAGTGTAGGGTGGAACTATACTTGTAGTGATCCATAAAAAACAAGGTTATGCTCCACTGTCTTTTCAGTTTGACAGTAACATCAAGTGACATTACTTTGTTTACATTATTGGCAGCGTTTGAAAAAACAGACTAGTCTGTAGTTTTACGCAGCAATAGTGTTGTAAAAGATATTTTTTAAATTATATTCTGTGAAGATAACGTTTATACATAAATTATTAAATTACTTATAGCATGACAAAATAAGACATAAACAATTAGTTGATCATCAATACAATATTTAATAATAACAATGTTTAAACACAAAAACCTTCTCGGATTTCCTTGAAAAGTTCACGAAGATCTTACACAAAAAAACGGATAGGTACTATATCACCGCTTAGCAGGTGGTAAGCGGAAACACAATAAAAAATAAATCCTTATTTGCATGAATAGCCATATACGAGAGAAGTCCTATTTGTAGAGATTTCAATCGTTTGCCTGTTTGGCAAGTCTCGCATTATTTTTAGTTCGTGTGGTAAGGTTACCAGTCCGCCGTGGGGTGCCGGCAGTAGAATGATACCCCTCCTCTCATGCCCATGGATGCAGTAAGAGCCTGCTAAGGGATACCTCCGGAAGATGGGCAGCAGCGTCTATCCGTGTATCAACAACCCATACTGCGCTCACCAACCCGCCTGCCAAGCGTGGTGAGTATGGCAACTACCCCTTATGGAGATCCATGAGGGTGGCCTGTGTTCATCAGTGGACGTTTTATGGCTGAAATGATGAAGGTTACCACACGAACTAATAGACTTGAATACGAGAATACGAGACTTGCCACTTGCCAAACAGGTAAACGATTTCAATCTTTACAAATAGGACTTCTCTCGTATAAGGCTATTCATGCAAGTAAGGATTTATTTTTTATTGTTTTTCACTACCTTTATAATAATATTATCCTTATTTAGATTTTTATTTAAATGTGGTGCATAGGATGCCTCATGACTTAGCGAAAATGTTAAGTACAAGTATTAGATGTCTGCTTAATTGTAGAGACTATGCAATGTAGCGTGCGCTACATGCAGATAGTTTGTGAACTGACTGACAGAAAACCGGAAACCAACCTGAAACGGATACGCACATGGTTCTTTACTTGCTCTGTGATTGATTTCATTTGTTCATTCGTTCGTGATTCGTTCGTTCGTTCTAAAATGGCGTCTGTCTGCGTGACTTGTGGACACGATCCGATTATCCGATCACGAATGAATGTTGATGTTAGCGTCGCTCAATCGCATTATTTCCAATTCCATTGAATACATACAATTGTTTCATTATATTTATCTGTAAAACTGTAGACACAAAGAGGTAAGTTAATTATTATCTCGGTTTATAAAGGGTACATTTTGAAACACCGGCGGCGATAGGATAATAATTTCTGCCCAGGCGATAAAACTTCTTGTTACAACGTAAACAGACAAATTTACAGCAATGTGCTATCAGAAATATGTTTATAACTAAAGGACTGTAATTCTGACCCCCACAAACTTCGTTTCATGCCAATCAGGTTCCCATCGCTTGCTTATCCGTGTTGCATTACAATCTCCAGTTACCACCGATTCTGTGTTATTTGTATAGTTAGTGTAAATTCCTGGTCATTTATCTACTTTCTATTATCTAGAACAATCTTTAAGAATCCATATCAAAAAAGTTGGGTTTAGTCAGTCGTGTTTTCGAGAAGGTTGTGTTTTCTTTTCAGGCATCCTGGCTACTCCTGGTGCGATGGCTACGCCAAATGCCTACAAGCAGAATACATCCATGTCAATGCCGAGCCCCCAGAGCAATCCGCGTTCGTATATACAAGACCTATAAGATCTTAATTCAAGAGTTGAAAAAAAGTTATCTCGACTGGCCTACCTCCAAACTCTAATTCTGGGTGATACGAGATCTGCACTAATGCCGTACCAGATCTGACCCAGACCAACTCCATAGATTACAGAGGCCTCTAGGTCATTGGCAGTGCCTCAATGCTAAAGAGTATTTATAGTACTATAGTGTTGCTGTAAAAAGGTCCCAAGTTACTGTTAAATGTGTTTATTCCAACACTGATGTACACATAAATTCTACTTAAATAAACAGACAACTTACTGCTTAAAAAGAACAATTCTCACCCCTTGCTGATTCCTAAATTCAAATATCAGAATAATAATTTATAGGTAAATCTTTACCCATGGTAATGGTAGGCCAGTCATTAATGTATAGGATGAGATGAGACCAGTGTGCACTTAATATGCAGTTTTGTTTTAGAATGTTGTTAGTTACTAACTAAATAACAACTGCGAGTACCAAAGTTGATGCCTGCGCAAGCCTGAAGGCAGTCTTTAGGCAGTGAAGCGATGGTTTACATGTCACAAGTATTAAGTTGGACGGTTGGTTATCTGTAATGTATTTACTTGTTGATTTCTAGAACTTTAACATTTTAGCTATGCAAAAAATCTAAAACCATATGTGTTTTATTATGCTGGTCTTATCAAGCTGAAGATGTGACTATACATAATTTAAACATTTGGTGGTATATTGATAGGAAAGAGCCAATGTCAGTTTTCCATACCTGTAGTCCTTTGGCGGTCAAAGAAGCAACACAACCAGCCAACAGCGGTGTTGTTCGTTATCAGGCAACTACCTCTACATTTTCATTGTTTCCGTGACGAACGGGGAGACCTTTTAGGCTTTTAGTAGTATTATTATTATATTAGTAAATTCATAGCCTACATATTTGTGTACTTAGCTTCTTTTCTAATAAATATATCAACATATTAAATTGGAGGTAGTCAAAACCAAAATTATGCTCATAATAAAAATCAATCATTTATTTATTTATAAAGATCCTTACAAAGTATTACTTATTCAACGCGATTATCAAGACCTTACCTCGCTATATGCTAGAAAAATTATGTTATAGCAAGGTAAAGAATCTCAAATCACGCACACATACACTGCCGGCCAAAAGTTTGAGACCACCTACATCTAAGTAGCAAAATGAAATAAAACTCAAAATATAAATCAAGAGGTTTAGATATTAATTAAAATGCTTATTTACTAATACACATTCATCAAGAAGAAAAAAAAATATCAAGAAATATCAACCATTTACGTTAAAAATGACGTTCATATTTAATAAAATCATTAAACGGATTTTTCGTCAAAAAAGCCCTTGCATTTTATAACTTTTTTCACTAGTCTCGGCATACGAGCAATCAATTTATCAATTGTATCTTGTGAGATATTGTCCCAGCTTTCTTGTAAAGCCTTCCACATGTCTTCTTGTGAGGAGGGACAACAACTGCGCACATTTCTGTCAAGCTCTTCCCACAATAGCTCAATGGGGTTGAGATCCGGACTCTGAGGGGGCCACACCATGTTTTTTAACACCCTTTCTGTTTCTTTATGTTCTAAATAACCCCTGCATAATTTTGAACTATGTTTAGGATCATTATCTTGTTGGAAAAAAAATCCATTTCCAATTAATCTTAAACCAGACGGAACGGCATTTTGCTGTAGTATTCGTTTATAATGCTCCTTTTTCATGATTCCTTCGACTCGTACCAAATCTCCGGTTCCATGGCCCGAGAAGCATCCCCAGACCATAATGGAACCACCACCATGCTTAACTGTTGGCACCACACAATCTGGCATCATCTTTTCCTCGGCGGTACGTCGAACAAAAATTCGTCGTTTTGAACCAAATATTTCAAACTTGGATTCATCTGTCCAAAGAACTTCTTTAAAGTCTTCTTCAGTCCAGTCTCGATGGGTAAGGGCCCACTGCATCCGTTTCTTTTTGTTTTGTGGCCTTAGTAGTGGTTTTCGAACGGCGACGCGACCAAATAACTTAGCATCTCTCAATCGTCTTTTTACTGTAGTCAATGACACAGGTTCTGATCGGGATTTGTTCACTTCTGCGCGGATTTCTGGTGCGGTTAGGCGTCTATTCCGCTTGCTGGTAACGACGATGAAATTATCCTCGCTAGAAGTGGTAGCTCTCGGTCTCCCCGATCGCGAACGATCTTGATTACTGCCAGTCTCCTTGTATCGGGTTATTGCGTTATGAACACAAGTCTTCCACAACTTAAGTTGAGAGGCAATCGCACGTTCAGATTTGCCTTCGCCGTGTAAAACAACTATGGCAGAACGAGTTTCAGTGCTAATTTCGCGCACTTTTCCCATTTTAAGATGTCTTCACTGTAACAACGACGAGCTCAGACTAGTTAAGATAATGAAAAATTTACTCCATCAAAACTCAGGTAAAAAATATGTTTAAGGAAGCTAAAATAATCCGGAAGTACGGTTACCGCAAAACAAAACCAAAATAATTAGAAATGAGCAGGCCATAAAAAATATAACAATGACTCTATCACCTGGTAAGCGCGCGGTACTCATTTATGTTTTGAAACAATAGACCTTTAAAGGATGATAACTTAAAAATATACAATAAAAATGACTCTCAGAAATGCTTTGATAACAATAGAATACGCAGGTGTTCAAATTAGCTCTTTATCATGTGTACTTTTGAAATATTTTGGTGGTTACAAAGATTTTTACAAGTGGTCTCAAACTTTTGGCCGGCAGTGTATAAAAAAAAAATAAGAGACAATTAATGCAAAATATTTTTTATTATAATAAATTCTGGTAAGTGTGTCCTCTGAGTACCTATTGTTCCATGTAAACATCGACTAACTGCCGTAATCCTGAGCATGTTCCAACTCTGTGCTTTCTCATCTTAAAAGTATTTAGTGACTTTTTCTTTATTTTAATTTATCCCGCTGCATTTTACTTACATTGTTACTCTTATGTTGGTTTTGTTTCATGTTTTGTTATGTCGAAACAGACTACATGATTGCGGGGCCCCCAATGAGTTTCGGTATGATGAAAGGTAATGCTCAAATTTTTCCTGTATTTTTATTCCAAATTTGTCCTCACTGTCACATTTGGCCTAGGTCACTACTATGGGGTTAATAAGATTAAATCGCACCACATTTCCGTTTCCACATCACAAACCACTTTTGTTTTGTTTTTTATTTATCTTTGCTGCCGATTAATAAATTAATACCAGCTTCTCTTTCATCATCTTCTGAAGCTTTAATTTAATGTTTAACTTGATAATACCTTTATCTTCTGCATGTTTGTTGTTACTTGATATTGATTTCCTGCGAGTCTGAACCTTTCTGTAGATGTCGAAAATACCTATTTCCACAAGATCCATGCCCGATGTTTTCACACATTGACATAAAGATACTTGAAGCTGTTAGAATTTTTATGAACTGCCCCACATTGACATAAAGATACTTAAGGCTATTGGAATTAATGTGAACCACCTTTTCTATCCTGTATTAAACTTTCCGGAGATGCTGCAAGAGGCCCTGAAGCTTTTAATCCGCTAGTACGCTCTAATTAGCCTGCAATTGTTGTATTATCTTGAGTTCGCATCGCCCGCCCGTCCTATCCCTTATGCTTATTTTTTTTCTTTTCATTGTATTGCCGCCCGGCTTGGCTTGAAGGCGGTATGAATGCACCGCCACACCATAATTACCAGTACCACCCCCAGTACCACGGCGGACACGTGGGGGGGGCTGGTCCGCCGGGGGGGTACAGCTGGGGCTCACCAGCGGCGCGTTTCGCTGCAGAGGGCGCGAGGAGAGCTGCGCCGGCGCAGGCCACTCCTGCAAAGGATGATAAGACGAGCCCGTTTGCGTCCACTGTGCATTCGCATCCGGGATTTCAGCCGCAGAAGATTGGGAAGGGGGCTGGAGCGGTGAGTTTTGTTTGATTAATTCATTGTTAGCGCATATTAACCGGGTGCTTATCGCGGTATTTACATTTTATTAATAACGGGCTATAAGAAAGGTAATTAACGCGATAAATACCCGGTCAAATATGTTAATAATGCGTCGTGATCGCAATTAATTCGTGGTATTTCACTCGACTAGGTACCCTATTTTGGGTATCGCACACAAAGCTGTAAAAACATTACTACTAACTTATTACTAATTACTACAACTACTAACACTGTGTTTAGAGGTACACTGATTCCAAACGAGTGAGCTCACTCATTTCGTGCAGAAACGTTTTGTTTCTGTGCGGTCGCATTACGGGCGTATGTAACGATTTCAATCGTTGGTATTATCCAACTGGCGGACTAAATATAATTTTGATTTTCATGCCCCGTCAACATGCATATTCCCAGGGCGCCGGCCTGCCGAAACCGCCAAAGGCGCCGGAGAAGCCTCTCATGCCGTATATGCGGTACTCGCGCCGCGTATGGGACGGCGTGAAGGCCGCGCACCCGGACCTGAAGCTGTGGGAGATAGGCAGGATCATCGGTGGCATGTGGAGGGATCTGCCGGACTCGGAGAAGTCTGCGTTCGTCGACGAGTACGAGGCGGAGAAGGTATGTTCCAACATTGGGAGTCGTCATCGTAATCTTTACAGGGCGGAGGAAGTATATTCCAACATTAGGAGTTATCACATCTCAGTCGTAGCAACTAACTGCAGCTTTCCACTGCTGGACAAAGGCCTCCCTCATGGATTTCCAAGATCATAGGGTTGTTGTCGCGCTTGGCAGGCGGGTTGGCGAGCGCAGTACGAGATGTTGATACACGGAAAGACGCTGCTGCCCATGTTCCGGAGGTATCCCTTTGGCAGATTGTTACTGCATCCACGGACTGCCTTGGCAGTACCTTACTGTATCCAGGGGCAACATTCAGCAGACTTTAAGAACACGAAACTAACGCAGATGGCGTTAATCGGTGCAGCACCGGCTACTTTACATATTAGAGCTTGTTGCCGAATTGGTGAGGTACTCCGGCTTTATTTAGGGTTCTCATTAATAATTGGCCTCTTACATCATCTATATGATGATTTATACAACATCAATTCAGTAACAGTCACCCCTGGTTCTATGAGACGCTTGAGTGCCTGAGACATTTATGGATTAGGGTCACACAAAACTTAAACTATCTTCTTAGTTTACTCAGCCACATATTCGGAGGAAAGAATACTTCAAAGATCAGGACGAAACTGATCAAGTCCCGGGTTTCCTCACGATGTTTTACTTAACCATTAGAGCAAGTTAATAAATTTTCCAATAGAAAATTGATTGGTCTCCGACCGGTAAAGAACCTTTGGATTGAAGACCATGTACTACTCGGCCAATACGTTTATTTTTGAATATGGCAGTACAGTTCTGATAAACGAACCCCTGGCGTGGGGTCAGCAGAGTATGGTCCGCACAAGAACAGATCTTAGGTTTCAAACGCACCTGTTCCTAAGGTTGAGGCCGTGTGCGGTTAGAAGCTGGTATATTGTACTAAGATACACTTTAAATCAGGCGCTGTACTCGGAAACGTTGAAAACGTACCAATCGTCGCCCGCGTACATACAATGGCAGGCACACAAGAGCAGAGGTACCGATTTCAACCCTAATGCACACCGCAGAGGGGCTAATTTGTGTTAAACCCACGCCTCCATCACACGCCTAACATGGGAATCTTGAGGGTTGAAACTTAATGTGTTTGTTGAAGCTGTGTCATCTGTGAATCGTTTGTCACTCATTGAACATGCACACACCTATTTGCACTGTACAGGTTGTATTTATTCGAGGATGGTGGCTATCCGCTAAAACGGTTTTTTTTTATAAAATAGTTAACCATACTGTTTCTATTGCATGACAGTTGATGACTTAGTTATACGTATTTAATTAAACTTAACGTTATTATCAGCTAAGTAGCATCCTTAAGCCTATATTAGGTTTATCTAGCTAGACACTAGGTTCTCTTACTTACAAAAAAGTAAATGAACATTTAAGTAGGAAGGGAACACATCGATAAAAAATTAGGCTATCTGTATAAGTGTAAAATCAGTTCGCAGTCATGGCTCATCACAGTCATCACATAAGTTAGCTAAAAATACGGCGGTAGTCGTCAACATCCACAGTCTGAATTTTACCCATAAGTTCACGAAACATGTATGATAATAACAGACACTGCCCTTCATAAATTTGTTTTATCGACATGCTACATCCTCTGATGAAATGAACCTATCCCACATTCATAGTCTGATCGCAGATTTTCAGCAAAGAAATGCCAACAGTAAACGCATGCTCAGTTTCTCAGTTGAATTCACTACTGTATCTAAAGATGAGAAAGTTGTACTTTTTAATAGAGATGGATTTTGTTGAAAATCAGGGATCGCGCAATGGTTTGTCTTCAAATATCTTCATTTGTATTTATGGGCAGAGAAATGCAGGGGTGTGAATAAAAAGTACAAACGCATTCATTAATTTGGACCCTAAGGCCACATAGCAATGACTATTTACGAAAGAAAAACAAAACACATTTAAATTGAACAAGCACACAATTGCATTTGTTCGCTTCAGAAAACGAGTAACGGAAGGAATGAAAACAGAAACCTTACTCCTTCACTTCTTTAATAATGACTTAATTTAATGTCCGCAAGGATATTCGGTTTGGATATTGAAAGATGACAATTTTCGCTCATAACGTAACATAGTTGCACCCATAGTTCGTAATTTGTTTAGTGTTAAACCAACACTAAGTTCTATCATTTGAAAGAAATGAAAATCCCTTACTAGAATCGTACATTTTCGATTTTCATAGATACACCTGTAAATCTCTCTGCCTAACACTGTGACTAACCCACAACCCCACACTAAAGCTAAACCGTTTGTTCCCATGCACTCCTGTAAATAACCGCACTGGACTCTATAGTCGGAGTACGAAAAGACACTCAAAACCTACCACAACTCACCGGCCTACCTGGCGTTCGTTGCCGCTAAGAACAAAGCTGTGGGTAAGGGATGCATGCTTTTTGTTTGTTTGCTTTGGGACACTACTTCTATAGTTCATTTAAATTCTATGTGTACGTGTAGTGAACAAACTGTCAAATTGTAATCAATTCTATCAAAAATCAGTGCTAAGTATGCAAGCAAATTGTAATTCCGTATGTTTACATTGTTCACGTTGAATTTAGATGTAGTATAAAGATTACTGGTTTACCTATTTTATAATTTAAATTATCAAAAGCTGACTCATGATGATATGATTTACAAAATAATCAAAAAAATGAGCTATTGTGGGACGGCTGGCTCCTAACATATTTATCTAAATTACGCTAATTTAAATAGCGGAAATTTAAATTACTGGCGTTTATAACTACATAGTTTTAGTTGGGAAGTAGATGGGAGCCTTTGTTCCTTTCCCGTAGTGAAAAGTATTTAAATGAAGAACAAATACATGTTTTGTTGACGAAAAATGAATAAGTCATCATCATCAGCCATAGGGGTCCACTGCTGGACATAGTCCTCCCTCATGGATCTCCAAGTAACGACCATAAGAGATTGTTGCCATACTCACCACGCTTGGCAGCAGGCAGGTTGGCAAGCGCAGTGCAGGAAAGAAAGACCCTGCTGCCCATATTTAAGACCTGTACAAAAATCTAGCTTTTGGGAATAAATTAACTGCACTTTTTTTCGTCATTTTCGACTGGACTGGAACCGTTAAAGTGAAACTAATTGTTGCTTTCCTGAGCAGTAGGCAACCTCGAAGAAGAAAGCTCCAGCAAGAAAGGCAGCGCTCAGAAGGAACAACAGCAAGACAGGAGGATTGACATCCAACCAGCAGAGGATGAGGAAGGTAACTAACCATGTTTACTACTTTGAAGTCGCTACGGGGCCTATTGGACCCGGTTCTCTGTATTAAGAGCTCCAGCAATGAAGGGACTGACATTTAGCCGGTGGATGATGAATGTAACCATCCATGTTTAACACTAAGAAGTCGCTCGTGGGTCTAGATTACAGCAAAACTTAACTTACACTTGTACTGTACACCAATTATAGGCGAGCACATAATATAAAGCTACTAAAATACATATATAAAATTTAAACTAAACAACTAGGAAGAGATGGCCTACCTATCTAATTAACTGTAATCAGCGCCTTTCTTATTACTTAACTGCGCGGTTAACTATGTATGCTTAAATATGTATTTGCTTACCTTTTTTCTCAGTTTCACACCATATTTGCCCTGTGATGTTTACTTACCCACCCGTGGACAACGGGGCTGAATGCGTTTATATAACTACTACCCTAAGTACTATAATCTGTGTTTAGTAATTACTCGAGTGTAATTTTTGTTGTAATAAACAAATAAAAAATAAGATGTTGTAGTTGTTAAATAATGAGCCCGTTTACAGACCAAGACGAGGGTTTATCGGTCAAGCACGTGTCGTACGCGCGCTACCTCCGCAACCACCGGCTCATCAACGAGATATTCTCGGATACGGTCGTGCCTGACGTGCGCTCCGTGGTCACCACTGCCAGGATGCAGGTAACACGCTACTTGTTAACATTCATAAATCTAGACAACATATTTTGTTCCGAAATATGTTGTACTCTACTGAACAACCATTCAACCAGCATGGACAAGGTTATGGTCCTAATATGCCTCCCTAAGTTTGTGCCATCCGCCACGATCCTGGTTATAGGTACCAGATATGGCGCTGTGTCAGATGTCCGACATCATTCATTTAATAGGCTACGGAATTCCGTAGCCTTTAAGCTTTTTAATTAAAAAGATATATAGTTGACTAAGTCATGTAGATTAAAACATTATTGGACTCGTATATTTTCTTTTTTAACCAAATCCAAAACTAACGGAGATACACTATGCCGAAATATAACGTGACGTCATGCGCCGGTGTGTTCCAGTACAGTTTATGACTATGCTCTGACGTACCAAGCGCCCACTCCTAACATTCAATGCGCTTTATCTAAGTATTGTTTCATTCATTTGAGTTATTTTTTTATTACTGAAGGACTAAACAGTATTAGAAATTTGTCAAGCGATTTGTTTGTTTACAGATATTGAAGAAGCAAGTGCACTCCCTCACGATGCATCAGAAGAAACTGGAGGACGAGCTGCAGCAGATTGAGGAGAAGTTTGAAGCCAAGAAGAGGAAGTTCATTGAGAGCAGCGAGGGCTTCCAGGAAGAACTCAAGAAGGTAACAACTAAATAAATAAATAATGCTGGACAATCCACACAGCATCATCTAGCCCCAAGCTAAGCAGTGCTTGTGTTATGGGTACTAGATAACTGATATACTTAATACATTATACTACATAGATAGATATTTTTATTATATATAGAAAAACACCCAGAACACCCTGAACAAATATGTGCAGATTGTACAGACATTTGTCCATACTAATAATAATATAATACATTGAGAAGACGGTCCGATAACGGCGATCGGCGTGTTTAACATTACACAATGCGATCCTGCAATAATTTCCAAACAGCTGAACCGAACTCGGTAAAAAATTCTAAGAACCAACGTTAAAGACCTGCTTTTAAATAAGAAATCCTCATCTACATCTGTTCAACCGTGTAAGAGCTACGTGGCTTGTAACGCCTCTCTTTTGGCGTCGGGGTTAAAAATGAGCTACTTCGCCGTAACATAGTCTACACTACCGAAACCTCATGGTACTGATTCAGAAAGCTAACTATCTCACTAATATTACAAAGCCGAAAGTTTGTTTGTCTACAAACAAACTGAACAAATGAATGAATTAATTTCTGATAATTGTTTTTTCTTAGTTTATCGAGGCGCAGTAGAAATCGTATTATTTGTGGCAGTAAATATTCACCCGTTCATAGCTTACCTACGTTGATGTTTTAAGTTGCAAACTTTAGGTCTCACAGGGTTTCGTGGACTGTGCGGTCGGGTAACGGCAGATTAACAGCGTTTCCTGTTAACACAGTAGACAAAATGCTGAGTCGGGACCCATTTGCTACTGCAGCACATAGATTAATATTTGTGTTTTTTGTCTAAAAAATGTTTTCGTATTATAAGCTATTTTTAAAGTGTAAACTCACACTAAAGGTATCATTTATCATCATTTCAGCCATAAAACGTCCACTGATGAGCACAGGCCTCCCTCATGGATCTCCATGAGGGGTAGTTGCCATACTCACCACGCTTGGCAGGCGGGTTGGTGAGCGCAGTATGGGATGTTGATACACGGATAGACGCTGCTGCCCATATTCCGGAGGTATCCCTTAGCAGGCTCTTACTGCATCCATGGGCATGAGAGGAAGGGTATCATTCTACTGCCGGCACCCCACGGCATAGGTAATCAAGTCGGCAAAGGTATCATTTATAAAAATGAAAAATACTATAAAAATGTTATCTCCGACGGGACTCGAACCCGTAATGTTCAGACGAACACCTTTAACGCAGGCTGCCTTTACCATTTCGGCCACGAAGACACTAACCGTCGGGTCGAAAATATTGATTGCCTTTATCGGTTTTGTAGCAACGAGTAGCGAGTACATCTAGATGTACTCTCTATGCGAAGATTGCTAGCAGCAATCTTCGCATATATTCTTTTCGCATTTGTTTTTATTTCCTAAAATTGTTTGTAAAACAATGTTATTATCTGTACCAAATAAATGAATGTCTGTCTATGTATGCAGCATTGCAAGCCGGCCGTCGACGAAGACACGTTCCAGCGGATGGTGGACCGGGCCCTGGAACAGATGCGGCGCGGCATCAACCCGGCCAGCCAGCCACTGTCCGCCGCGCTCAAGAAGGAGGAGGTAAGTAATGAACATACATACGTTTTATTTGAGTCACTAACACAGCACAGACAAAAACAATACACGCATGTTAGGAACAATAACGCTACGCTGCCGTGCGGGTACCCCCCAAGACCTCAGAAGCACATACCTAACTCTAGCTCAATGCCCACCCGGGCAGATATCAAGAAAAATAAGGATGCATTAACGAAAAACGTTAGCTACAATTGCAGGAAAAACGTGATGATAACGTTAACAACATATTTGAAAGTACCTACCTAACAAAGATTAAGTGTGTCAGTGCCACTGACTGCTCTGTTGCGAACAAAAAAGGAACAGTCTCAGCTTTGATGTTGCTCCACCCTAGGCGTAGGACAGTGCAACGCTGGTTTTCAGACTGTCACAGTTCCAGGTGAAATCACACTTAGTAAAAAATAAAATCTCATACAATACATACTTACCTACTATAACTTATACCTATTATAAAATGGGGAAAAAGTGCATTGTATATATACACTAAAAAGAGTTCATATTCGTTGGTATTTTTATGTATTACGTTTATTTAATGTATTTATTTACGCAAACATAACAAAATATCAGCGAAAATTAAGTTTATCCATGATTGGTAACTGAACTACTGTTGTTTTTAGCCTGCATCATCGGCCCATTGTTAGGCAAATGTCTTCCCCCATTCCCGTCACTCTTCAAGGTTTTGCGCCATCCTTTGCCAGTCCCTCTTGGCAGCGTCCAGCTCAGCCTGCCTCGTCTGCATGGTCTACCAGAACTCCATCGGTGACTCACGGCTCCACATAGTGTATGTATTTATAATTCTAATGACTGAAATGCAGCGCTTCCTAGCATGCCTTATGTGAGAGAGCACAATGCTGAGGTCCCATTGGACTCGCACAACCTTGCGGACCGACCGGTAACTGGGTTGTTTACTACCATTATTTTCTTTGGCGCGCTGATTGAGCTGCTTGCCATCTTTTGGTCACACATTTTTTGTACTATTTAACTGTGTTCACTTAGTTTTTTTATGTTTTGAGGGTGTTTAATAAATGTTTTTCTAATGCGGGGCACCAAATCTGCAGTGATGCCCTGCGTGAGGAGTATTGTCCCCTTGATACTACTAAGACAGCCAAATTCCATGTTAGCAGCATTCTTAAAGCATTCCAAAAGGTTATGTTATGCAAATAGTGCATAACCTTTTGGGATGCTTTAAGAATGCTGCCAACAGTCCAGAGTCCTCCATTTTTTCATAAGTAACATGACGTTTTTGAACAGTTCTGTATGTCCCAGCATTATCTACATTGAGGGTGAACAGCCGTTTTTACATGTCACAACCATAAACGCAACACATTCTGTATCTTGTACCTTTTTTACAGCCAATGGAAACAGAGCAAGCCACAAAGGTTGAAACGAACGGACCCAATCCACCCACACAAGTTGACAAGGTCTCCACCACTGAGGTGAAGACTGAAACTCCGAACGGGAACACTGCTGAGCTGGCCAAGGCACCGGAGAAGGAGGAGGCACCGGTCAATAATAATCAGGAGGATGGTTAGTCTGATGAAAAACAAAAATTAAAGTTGTAACGCGCCCTTAGCCCGTGTGTAGAACGTGTCCATAAGATATCCGATTGGTAAACCCAATCTTGTAAGGGCGCGTTTGCCGCGCTACTAAAGAATTTGTTAGACAAACTAGTAGAAGATATTTAAAGGTTGGATCTATGACAATAACTGTTAAAATTGTTTTAACACCTAATGGTAATAAAAGAAGTAAGCAGCTTATTCAGTGAGTCAAAAAGTGTTACAGGTAATCCCAGATGACACAAAGATGTTATTGTGTAAGTCCAACACCAACATTTTTTTTCCTTGTGTTCTTATCATGCAATCAGTTGTTTAGATTATAAGCAAGATGAGTTGTGTGCTGTTTTGCGCTTCCACTGAAGCAGACCCTTTATTATTCTTAGTCAAAGATGTCCCGTCGCTTTTAGAGCTGGCGTATAGTTTCTGGTATGGCTATAGTTGTCCCCCCAGATGGTTTAGGTGTTTCTCTGTGATTTTCTTCTGTTATCATGGGCACATTTAGAATTTCATGAACCTCTGTTGTTCTGATAAACCTTGGTAAGTCTTAGATCTGTGATCATTGTGTTGTAAGCACTAGCAGAGACAGCTGTATGCCGTATGTCCAAATTGGTTTCAGGATAGTTTTATATACATATATATGAGGAGCTTATTGTTTATCAATAGTTATAAGAACGTATTGTGCGCACATTGCGAATATGTACTTAAAGTGAACAAGGTATGTAGATACCTTGTACACTGAGGTGAGTCTCAAACTCCAAACGGGACTTAACATTTTAGTGTCCATCAAAGAAGAGAAGAAGCCAGAGAAGGAGGTCCCGCCGCCACCAGCCAGCCAGCCGATGGCCCCCGCGTCCGGGCCCCCGATGGCCGCCGCGCCGGGACCGGGCCCCGGCCCCCACGGACCCGGGCCAATGAGCCAGATACCGCCGGGACATCCGCAGCAGATGAACTCGCCACCGCATCACCGTAAGTACTTAAAGCCAGAGAAGTCGCGCCAGACGAATCGCCTTTACATCTGCTAGGAGAGTGTGGACCACTCATCATCATCATTTCAGCCGTAAAACGTCCACTACTGAACACAGGCCTCCCTCATGGATGCGGGTGGGCTATGGTGGCATGGCAGGCGGGTTGGCGACCGCAGTACGGGATGCTGATACAAGAAAAGACGCTGCTGCCCATCTTCCGAACCACACATGCACAAACATAATATTCATCTAGGAAATAACTCTTCCGCCCGGATGAACTAAAATTACTCCCACGAAAGTCCTCCGGTTCTTAGTAGCCGCTGACTAAGCTATCTATTATTCTATCTATTACTGTTTTTGTTTTCAACCCATATCCAACTGTGCACGGGTATGCCAAGCCGGTTGCCGGTTAATTATAGTACTTCACAAGTCTGCAAGTGCATGACAATAGCTAAGATTAATTAATTATTCCTTTTTCAGCAATGATGATGCCTCCTAATCCCAACGGACCCCAGAGCCACCCCGGCCCGCCCGGGCCCCCAGGCCCGCCTGGCCCCCCGCACGGAGGACCCCCACCTCCTGGTAAGTAAACTATAGTTGTTATTAGGGTTCCGTACCCAAATGATAAAATACCCTATTACTAAGACTCCGCTGTCTGTCTGTGACCAGGCTTTATCTCATCGAGCGTGAGAGCTAGACAGTTGAAATTTTCACAGGTGATATATTTCTGTTGCCGCTATAAGAACAAATATAATAATAGAGGAGTCTGTACGTATTATAGACGATTTGCGCTCGGTACAAAAAACTTTGGAAGCTTACCTTAAAATAACCCCGAAATTAACAAGGGCCATACGTCTCGGCAGCTCCGCCACGGGAAAAGTCCGGCCCCTAAAGGTGTGCTTCAGAACTCCTGAAGTAGTAAAGCAAGCATTTAAGAATAAAAATAAACTACT
This sequence comes from Pasiphila rectangulata, assembly GCA_963082625.1. Lineage (NCBI taxonomy): Eukaryota > Metazoa > Arthropoda > Insecta > Lepidoptera > Geometridae > Pasiphila > Pasiphila rectangulata. The sequence goes on along the minus strand of OY720253.1, from coordinate 13,742,971 downwards.
ACAGAGTATTCGGATATACTATGATCAGACCCCCACTGAAAAGAATCTTATGAAGGAGCTCAGCAAGGAATTAGCCCAACGCAAAGAAAGCGGCGGAACAGACTTACTTATAAAGTACATCAAAGGTACTCTAAAAATCATAAGAGACTCAAAAAACTCAAAAACGCAGTAGTTACCCCCACAACAAGACTTAATCATGTATCAACTAAGTGACACATATCAAACCTTGTATAGAACTAAATCAAGCTTAAACCTTCTGTACCTGAACGCTCGAAGTATATGTAAACCTGGTAAATTTGATGAGTTGAAGTGCATTATACCATTGATAGCAAAACTCACATCATATTACTGACCGAGACTTGGATAAAATCTAAAGAAGCAGCCGAAAGTTACCATATATCAAATTATACCCATTATTACAAAATTCGAACAGACTCGAGGAGGTGTCTCAATATACGTCCACGATGACATAATACACAGTTTGAATGAAGAAACATACATCGGAGGCATCAACTACCTCTGGATCAACCTTGAAAAATAAGGACTTTATATAGGTATAATGTACAATCCAGTTAATGTAAACATCAACGATTTTCTCCAAACTTACTCGGCTCAATTAGAACAGAAGAAACAAGCTGTCTTTGGTGACTTCAATTTAGAACTACTCAAAACTGAACGGAACGTAAAACTGTATAAAGACATGCTAAAGTAGACAGGTTTCTATATTATCAACAAAAAAGATATAGATAAATACTTATTGCATGATAGATAAATACTTATTGCATGCAGATAATACATCCATAACTCAGGAACAAATATTTGTGATAAACACACAAATATGTAAATGCCCTCACGCACCCGCCCGCTTTGAAAAGCCGCAGATAAAAAATGGAGAAAAAAAAACATAATATTGTAGGTCATACGCAATCATAACCATCATCATTTCAGCCGTAAAACGTCCGCTACCTTCTGAACTCAGGCCTTCTTCATCGATCTTCATGAGGTAATTGCCATACTCACCATCACATAAAATAAAAGGTTAAAAAGGTTAACCTTTTAATAAATCTGTGTTCAACACGCTTGGCAGGCGGGTTGGCGAGCGTAGCACGGGGTCATTGATACACGGAAAGACGCTGCTGCCCATCTTTCGGAGGTCTAGAACTAAGAGATAGAAACTAAAGAGAGAAAGTGTTTATAAACCATAGTTTTAAAAAGAGACTTGGCTTGTCTTATATTAGTAGGTAGTGAGTTCCAGAGCTTAGTGGCATGAACAGTAAATGAGACTATAGGAGTTGGAGGTAAATACATAAAGATGTTGGAAAGGAGTACCTTGTCTAAACCTATGTAGTAAACGAATGCGTAACTCCTCTGTCTAACTAAGTATTGTTATACGTAAATGAATGATGAATGTTTGGTTACTGTAGGGGCGTACGGAGCGCCGTACGGCGGCCGCTACTACCCCGGCTACGCGGCCGGCTTCCCGGGCGGGTACCCGCCCCACCCCTACTACCCGGCGCCCGCGCCCGCGCCCGCCGAGCACTACGCGCACGCCGCGCCCGCGCCGCAGCACCACGACGCCAAGCGTGAGTACCGCACGTGCACCCCGCCGCACCCCTACTACCCGGCGCCCGCGCCCGCCGAGCACTACGCGCACGCCGCGCCCGCGCCGCAGCACCACGACGCCAAGCGTGAGTACCGCACGTGCACCCCGCCGCACCCCTACTACCCGGCGCCCGCGCCCGCGCCCGCCGAGCACTACGCGCATGCTGCGCCCGCGCCGCAGCACCACGACGCCAAGCGTGAGTACCGCACGTGCACCCCGCCGCACCCCTACTACCCGGCGCCCGCGCCCGCGCCCGCCGAGCACTACGCGCATGCTGCGCCCGCGCCGCAGCACCACGACGCCAAGCGTGAGTACCGCACGTGCACCCCGCCGCACCCCTACTACCCGGCGCCCGCGCCCGCGCCCGCCGAGCACTACGCGCACGCCGCGCCTGCGCCGCAGCACCACGACGCCAAGCGTGAGTACCGCACGTGCACCCCGCCGCACCCCTACTACCCGGCGCCCGCGCCCGCCGAGCACTACGCGCACGCCGCGCCCGCGCCGCAGCACCACGACGCCAAGCGTGAGTACCGCACGTGCACCCCGCCGCACCCCTACTACCCGGCGCCCGCGCCCGCGCCCGCCGAGCACTACGCGCACGCCGCGCCCGCGCCGCAGCACCACGACGCCAAGCGTGAGTACCGCACGTGCACCCCGCCGCACCCCTACTACCCGGCGCCCGCGCCCGCGCCCGCCGAGCACTACGCGCACGCCGCGCCTGCGCCGCAGCACCACGACGCCAAGCGTGAGTACCGCACGTGCACCCCGCCGCACCCCTACTACCCGGCGCCCGCGCCCGCGCCCGCCGAGCACTACGCGCACGCCGCGCCTGCGCCGCAGCACCACGACGCCAAGCGTGAGTACCGCACGTGCACCCCGCCGCACCCCTACTACCCGGCGCCCGCGCCCGCCGAGCACTACGCGCACGCCGCGCCCGCGCCGCAGCACCACGACGCCAAGCGTGAGTACCGCACGTGCACCCCGCCGCACCCCTACTACCCGGCGCCCGCGCCCGCGCCCGCCGAGCACTACGCGCACGCCGCGCCTGCGCCGCAGCACCACGACGCCAAGCGTGAGTACCGCACGTGCACCCCGCCGCACCCCTACTACCCGGCGCCCGCGCCCGCCGAGCACTACGCGCACGCCGCGCCCGCGCCGCAGCACCACGACGCCAAGCGTGAGTACCGCACGTGCACCCCGCCGCACCCCTACTACCCGGCGCCCGCGCCCGCGCCCGCCGAGCACTACGCGCACGCCGCGCCCGCGCCGCAGCACCACGACGCCAAGCGTGAGTACCGCACGTGCACCCCGCCGCGAGAAGCCGGCAGAATGTCGGCCCTCGGTATCAGTATCATTTGAATGAGTAGCGGAACTTTTTGTGAAGAGTTCATTCGGGGAAGTACTACCACCATACCTATTGGCGAATGCTACACGCTCGATATGTATAATATCGTGATCCTGGATTACGATCCAAATATCGCGATACATATCGAGCGTGTAGCATTCGCCATTCTACGCGGTATCATTTATATTACCTATCAATGATATCCATGACACTCGACAGCACATTCCTTGCGCTTCTTTTTTTATGGTATTTGTGTCACTACATCACACAATTTCGTATTATAAGTATCGATCCATACCCTCGACTCAATCCGTTATGTTGTTTTAGCGGAGGACCCACAAGCGAAGAAAGAGGCCGAATGATCCTCGCCGAAGCGCGTCGTCAAGCGACGGCGCAAATCCGTCCCGAGGCAGGTGGAACAGGCACCTTAGATTGCCACCAGCGCCTGTGTCGGTCCTATGTGACCCTAAGGATGAGCGCCGGCAAAGAAGTCCAGTGTCTAATTGAAAGAAATCCAGTGTAGGTTTTAAAAGGATTACATTCCAGAGTTTGAATTCTGGTTATGTGAGGTTGTCTCGCGATGATTCACTAACCCCCATCCCCGATTGTATGCTTTGTTAGTTGTGTGGTAGACGTTGTCAGCAAAGTTCGGAAAAGCTTTTCACTGTCAGCGTATGTCTATAACATGGCTTGGTTAGCATGGCCGGAGATATTTTATCCACGGGGAGAGGACAAAATACTATTCCCCTCTGTCAATTTTGTCCACCCTGCGAGCATGGCGACATGGGTGGATAAACATGCTATAGCCGGGGGGTGAGTATCGACGTCTAATGTCAAAAAGTGATATAATTCTCTTTCCCCCTGTTGCCGTGCTTTGGCAGGTGGATAAAATAATGTTATCCCTTGTCAGTGGAAATAACCGGTGGACAAAAGTTTTATCCCCAGCCCATGCTAGCCCTGCAGGAACCATTTCGAGCTACAACTATCCTCCTTAACATATATAGCATATTTTATCAAACTCTTGTTTCAACAGCTTCATAAACACTCGCTTTACTAAAACTATTCCATGATTTATAAGAATGTGTAAGTAGTTAGACTATGGACTTCTTGGCGTGCGCTCAAACCATTCCTCGGACGGATTAAAAACACAAGTGATTGTGAACTGAACTCAGTGGTCTAAGCTTAGTGTACTTATAAATATTGTATTTCCTTTAAATATGCAAACTTTTTTGCATCATAGTTTGATAGCTATAAAGGTACCTTTTTGACGCGTGAAGAAACCCGTGAACATCGTGAGGAAACCCGCGGCTTAGTTGACCTGTTGTATTGATCTGTTCTTTCCTCTAATAGCTGACTAGGCTGAGAGGATTGTATAGGTGCTGGGCAAGCCTAATCCATCTAACAATGTCCCAGGCACTGTAGCGTCCCGTTCAGCATGAATACCAGTTGCTGACGCTGGATAAATCATCTATAATAAGATGCTTACTTTTTTTTACTCGTGACAATTTACATCAGCGAGGACAAAGTAGCAATATCAAATAATATCAGACTATAATGCAAAGGCATCTAGATTTTACATACCTATGTTCAGACAAATCATGCAGTGGTGCGATATAAAGGATGACTCACGCTAGACCGTGTCGTGTCGGCCGTAGCACGGTCAACTAGTATTACATAGTTTTTTTTGGATGGACACACGCTATACCGAGCGGCGACCGATTGACGACCGAGCAATAGACAACGCTCGGAAAAATTGGTCGGACACGGCTTGGACACGACACGGTCCAGCGTGAGTGATCCATAAGTGTAGGTAAAGTTACTTGTTCTTCAATTTCATTTGAATATGTATAATAAAATAATGCATACTTTTACACAATAGGTATCTAAGAAAATAATACTGTGTAAGGATACTGTGGCACTATTTCTGTAGATCTTCGCAAATTGTGAATAGTTATTCCATCTCGACTTAGCTTAAACATGTGACCTTTGAGGCCACTTTTATATTGTAATAATTTTAGAGGGTTTAATAAACAATACGAAAATTCTTAATTGCTTTTATTTACTTTAAATTATTCTATAAAACATCTAATTGTAAACAGCGAAATACGATACGACTAGAAAACTAAAAGCATAGACTTATTCACTTAAGAAAGTAAATTAACTATGATAATTTATAACCAAGGTAATAAAATGCAATGAAAATATTTAGTTTTAATTCCGCTTATGCTGAGATGCATGAGCACCGCCCTCCCGCCCGCTAATTTTGCACATGCAGGGAGCACTAGGTTGTCAGTGCAGCATGCATACCCAAACCTATACGATCCTCCCTCCATGTATGTGCATAAATTAGCGGGCGGGAGGGCGGTGCTCCTGCATCCCAGCATAAGCGGAATTAAAACTAAAAATTTTCATTGCATTTTATTGTCATGGATTTCCGCAAAGTAACGCCTTATTCCATTAATTATAACATATATGCGCAGCAGGGTTGCTTTACCTCTTTGTGACAAGTAATTTCATTTTAAAACAAGTTTTATTGCTTTTGTAGTTTGCAAAAGTGATTCGCCGAAAAGACATCAAATTTTACAAAAACGTAGTCGTAATTTGTTGTAAAAATGTGTAAAATATCAAATTTGACCAGGCATGATGCATCTGATAGGTTCTCACTAGATTTAACATCCTCCAGACCCGTATTCCCCGAAAAGTACAATTTGGGTATCTTCAAACCACGGCGGACCGTGGTCACACCGTTTTGCTACACCAGTGTGAGACTGTGAGTAATTTCTTTTACTTATGGTCACACTGTGCGGTGTCATCAGAAGTAATTATTTAAACGTACGACTCGTGGTTACACTGCTAGTGTGGGGAAATATAAATACGCTGAACTGATGTAATATGAAGCTGATAAAAATAAATAATAACCTATTAAATAAATATTATAATAAGTAATTAATGTCATGTATAAATTTTAATTTAATCATGATGATGATAAATTTTGATTTGTGTTATTATTGGTTAGTGGTGAGCTTACAACGGAAAGTGTAGGACGAGTAGTTTCCAAAATAGGGCCGTTTGAAGTTTGACAGCTGACTGTCATCGACAAGTAGATCTTATCAATGTCTTTCATTTGAGCTCACAACGGACGAATAGTTCTCAAGATATGGCCGTTTAAAGTTTGACAGCTGTCATCGAAAAAGTAGATCTCTCTCATCTCATTTGAACTCACAACGGAAAGCCTAGGACGAGCAGGTTCTCGAGATATGGTCGTTTGAATTTTGACAGCTGTCGTCGGAAAAGTGAAAGTCATGAGGAGTTTCAAAGTACTAGTTATTTTACGAATATTTTATCGGGCACTTCACTACATACCAACTATTCAGTCAAGTGCGATCCTTTTCAGAGTAAGTGTAACCACGATTAAAAGAAATTACTCGTAGTCACACTGGTGTAGCAAACCGGTGTGACCACGAGTCAGCCGCGCTTCAAACCAAGGGTAAACAGGTACCACAGAACACTAATATCCTAACAGGTACTTTCTAGGCCGTCTTTCGTCTGGTAGACGAAACTTTGGGATTTTGTTTATTTCGATATAAAAATCTATGCTTTTCGATATAAAAATCTATGCTTTTACAAGTCCTAGCAAAAATGAATTATGACTAGATGTAATACACAAATACGCAGAAAACTTTCAAAAATTACACTAGATTACAGCTAAAGTTAAAATTGGGCACTTCCATTTGTACTTTCGTGTGCAATATTGATTACTTATATTTTAACATACAGGTACCAGTAAATATTTTTTTTTTCCATTTTAACGAATCAATAGGAATCATAATAAAAGCTTTTAAAACGGACCGTGGTCACACCGTTTTGCTACACCAGTGTGACTATGAGTAATTTATTTTACTCATAGTCACACTGGTGTAGCACACATTTGGTCACACAGTCCATTAGAGCCACCTGGAACCGCCTCGCCTTTTCATCGCTTTATTTCCATAGTTAGTAATTGATAATTTCTGAGTACTTATAGATAAGAGCACACTGTCTAGAGTCCGCGCCACCACTGAAGTCCGATAGACGCGGCGCTACTGTCACAGAACTAAATACAGACTTCAGACTGTTCTGTAGAGTATAGTTCCAGTTAGTCATATAACTAAATACTGACTTCAGACTGTTTAGTTCCATCTTTTGCGGTAAGGCTTCAGCGGTGGCGCAGGCTGATTACGTATCTCGCGACAGGTTTGCAAAAGGTGTAAAATGTCACGATCAGCGCTGGCGACGGTCAATTTTGTATTCTTAACAGCAAGGAATAAACGTTTGACAGCGATGATCGCTAGATTTACGCCTGTTGCAAAATGTTGATACGTAATCAGCCTGCGGATCGCCTCCGTCGTAAGCTGTCCCGAGTAAACCGCGAGTAAAATGTATGTATGTGGTTCACTGGTTGACCACCCGTGCACCACCTGTCGACCGCCGCGGCGGTTGGGCTCTAATGGACTGTGACTATCACGACCCACTTAAAGCTAGTGTAAACTACATCACTTAACATGGAAGATAGTGATTGCACGGAATATCTGGGCAAGCCCTTAATATGTCAAATTTTCAAATTCAAATGCTTTATTCAGTAATAAAAGGTACAAAAGGTTTAGCCAGGGTTGAAAACACCTTTTAAGTATTATAAAATACTTGTGTTAGGTGTTTTCGCTCTTCCAAATCATAGTTATAAATAAAAAATTTGACATAAATAGGTACTTATAAACACTTGAATTAAATAAAACAATGCAAAATAAAATTAACTTAACATATTCTGTATATATATGTTGCGTGATTAAACTCTTCTGCTTTGCTGTACTAGACGAAAGTTGGGCTCTAATGGACTGTGACTATCAAGACCCACTTAAAGCTAGTGTAAACTACATCACTTAACATGGAAGATAGTGATTGCACGGGATATCTGGGCAAGCCCTTAATATGTTGCGTGATTAAACTCCTCTGTTTTGCTGTACTAGACAAAAGTTTGTCTTATGAACAGATTTCTGTTCATAAGACATATATCTTAGTGAAGTGTACCTACATAGTGTATGTAGGTAGGTACACATACTTATTTAAAATATTAAGTAATATTCTTATCTAAAAGAAAGACGCTAATGCTCTGGCTACACCCGCAGGGTGATTACGTATCTCGCGACAAATTTGGAATTGGCATTATATATTATTAGCAATCGTTGCCGTCAAATGCCTGTTGTAAAACCTGTGGCGAGATACATAATCACCCGGCCTCTGACCTAGAGTCGTGTTGTGTGTTATGGACACACGATATGTAGGCGGGACCAGAGCAATAAATAAACCTAAATTAAAAGTTACATAGGTACATAATACTTATTGCCATAGACCCAAAACGGAATGAATGTATCAGCTCAGAACAGGGTCCATATTTTTTAAGACGCTCGTTTAGGTGCTGTGATCTCGCCTGCGCTTTTTTGTCAATTTTTTCATTCTAACCGAGTACAGTACCAAGATAAAGATCATTTATTTGCATAAACATGTGTAAGCTAGGATGACAAAATAAGTAATTTGTAACAACATGTTTTACCTTCGCAGGCGTACAAAATTAAAGTGTGGCATGCTACAAAACAAAACAAGTCCATAAAAATATTAATTAACTACAATTATGATGTCACTGTAAATAATCACATGAATTAACATAATATTATAATTTGTCATTTAAAAATTCGTCAATGGTATAATAGCATCTTGAGGTCAACAGTTTTTTTAATTTAATTTTAAATACGCTATCATTAAGTTCCTTAAATATATTAGGAATTTTATCGTAAATAATTGGAGCCATGCATATAACACTTTTGCCTAACATTGCAGTTTTAGATGGGAATCTACATAACAGAGTGTTATTGCGTCTGTTGCGGACTATTTTATCACACATACGTGGAAATAGGTGTGGATTACTTCTTACAAATAATGCTACTTCTAAAACATAAACAACTCATATCAAAGCTATCTTAAGTCAAACGAAAATCAGAAAGAATTGAGCTATTTAACTATTCAATCAAATCAAATATATTTAAATAAATAAATAATGCTAGACAAATCACACAGCATCATCTAGCCTCAAGCTAAGCAGAGCTTGTGTTATGGGTGACTGATATACTTAATAAATTATACTACATAGATAGATATTTTTATTATACATAGAAAAACACCCAGAACACCCTGAACAAATATCTGCAGATCGTACAGACATTTGTCCCGAGGCGGGAATCGAACCCGCAACCCCTTGCGTCGCAGGCGGACCTTCGCCCGCTGCGCCACAGAGCTCGTCATTTATATATAAAAAACGGCATGAACGTTGACAGCTGAGAAAGTTGGGTAACTATGTTGCAGTGTCAGCGCCCGTCCCCTTAACCAAAATTTGCTTAAGTTTCTTACAAAAATAACATTATATTTTTTTACAAAAAAGAAAATGGTTTGAAACAGAATATGCATAAAAAATTTAACTATTGGGTTCTATTTTAAAAACACTCACCGCTTACTGAGCAACACAATTGGTTGAGGTTGAGACCACACGTTTCGTGTGAAAGTATTGTGTCTCAAAAGTTAAAATAGTCAAATATTAATTGTCATGCGACTTAAAAGTCAAAATAGTCATGCGACTCAAAAGTTGAAATAGTCTTGCGACTCAAAAAATCATAAATACGTTGAAAATGTATTTAGAAATGAAACAGAACAGCGTCGTTACTGCGTATGTATTAGCTGCACCACAGAAGTCGTCAAATAAGGCCAAAGTTAGGTAATGGAATTGTTTGAACTGTAACATGGCTGAGTTCAAATTATCGTGGCTTGATTATCATTTGGATAGATAAATAGATAGAAAATACTAAATAAAACCCTTTAGATACAGAACAATCTACTAAACATTCACATTTGGGGAATCTACACACTATTACACAGATTACCAATTATTATGAAATTATATTAAAATGATAATCTTCTATGATACTTATTGCATCAAACCTCGTTTATTTGTTATCATGTGATATATCACAAGCGTTTGCTATTATGGAAGCACAGGTTTCGGCTAAATTATTGCTTTATATTTCAAGGCAACGAAAACCATAACTCGAGAAATTTCTATTCCGGCCGTGTTTTTAACGGCGAACTCTGACGAGATTTACTATCGTTTGAGCACCGATTACCCACGCCCGGAATCGAACGTTATCGATAAGGTTTTCATTTCTTGAAAAGTCTGGTTAAACACTTAGAATTACTATTGCTTTATCCGTTAACACTGCGTCGGATTTGGAGGGTAAGGATAAATTATTCCGGTTCCCTGGATGAGTGACAAAATCGTAACTATTGGCTGCGATCAACCAGGGGAAGGTCCGCCTTGGACGTTCCTCGCGAAGTGAGCAATGATGGGCCGCCCGTTCATGATAGTTCCATTCGTCTCCGACAGCGCTTGCACCGCTACCTCTTCATCTGAAAAAGTTGTTTAGTTAACGAGACGTGTTGGCAGAGTTGTATGTAGATTTTTTTTATTTTTTAGTCACGTTGAGTGCCGTTGCCGTGGGGTGCTGGCAGTAGAATGCCCCTCCTCTCTTGCCCGTGGATGCAGTTAGAATCTGTCAAGGGATACTTCGGGAAAATGGGCAGCAGCGTCTTTCCGTGTATCACATCCTGTACTGCCGGCCTGACAAGTTTGGCGAGTATGGCAACAATCCCCTTTTGATCTTGGAGATCGATAAAGGATGTCCAGCAGTGGGCGTGGACCGCAGTCTCAAGGCTGTGATGATGATGATGAGGCACGTTGAGTCTTTAAAAATAATAAGCTTGGGATTTTTATGGTTCATAGTTCATAATTTAATCACCACGTTGTATTTGGTTCTGGCACTTCGCCGGCCTCTGGTTATGCTCGTGCGTTCCTATCTAGTTTTGATATTATTTGGTGATTCAATTTAGGATTTTAGGAAGAAAAAAATAAATAGGGTTTTGGCAGATCAGTGACAAACCTAAACTTAGATGACAGAAAATATGGTAGCCGATTTCTATCTGAATTGTAATTATTATTTCGAATTAATTATATTTTGTAGACATAGACATATGTTTGTTTCCATTTTATTTTATGTTTATTTATCTCCAGTCTGTGTAAATAATTTTTGTTCCCAAATATTTATTACTGAAAATGTTAAGTTACATAACTCAATATTCAAACTCTACCATCATCATCATTTCAGCCGTAAAACGTCCACTACGCCTCCCTCGTGGATCTCCTCCATGAGGGGTAGTTGCCATACTCACCACGCTTGGCAGGCGGGTTGGTGAGCGCAGTACGGGATGTTGATATACGGAAAGACGCTGCTGTCCATCTTCCGGAGGTGTCCCTTAGCCATGCTCTTACTGCATCCACGGGCATGAGAGGAGAGGTAACATTCTACTGCCGGCACCCCACGGCAAAACTCTATGATCCTAATTATATTATAAACGCCAAACTTAGTAGGTATGAATGTATGGATGTTTGTTACTCTTTCACGCAAAAACTAGCCTTCGGATTGAGCTGAAATTTTGCACATGTATAAATGTTGACGAGCTCTGTGGCGCAGCGGGCGAAGGTCCGCCTGCGACGCAAGGGGTTGCGGGCTCGATTCCCGCCTCGGGACAAATGTCTGTACGATCTGCAGATATTTATTCAGGGTGTTCTGGATGTTTTTTTTATATACAAGGTGTCCCGTAACTGGTGTATGAAGCCAGGAGCTGCAAATTACCCCCCACCAAAGGAATGCAAAGGCGAAGAAAGATTTCAGAAAAACGTATTTTCAGGTTTCCATACAAAATTAAATATCTTTACAAGTTTTCCAAGTCGCTGTCAACCCTAATGTATAACAGACGTGTGTCCGTAATACATACCTACGCGCCTACGCACACCACGCACCTATACCCACACTCAATATACGCACAAGCGCGTTGCGGGCGCGCCGCGGGAATCCCCGGCGGTCAATAGGTCATTGCCCGTAACAGCTGAGAGCAGGGTTGTCACTCTTATGAAAATTGGTATAAACTTTGAACGTTATCTTATCACTGAAAAACTTGAAAATCAAGAAAGTCGTAGAACAAACGTTGTTTGCCAGGGGGGGGGGGGGGGGTAGAAAACCCCCCTTTCGGCTTAGTACCCCAATTACGGGACATGCTGTATAATAAAAATATGTATCTATGTAGTAAAATGTAATAATCTGATGATCAGACATCTAGTACCCATAACACAAGCTCGGCTTAGCTTGGGGCTAGATAATGCTGTGTGAATTGTCCATTATTTTATTTATTATTAACACTTAGGCTGCTGCCGGGTACAACGCATACGAAGCGGCGGGAATAAGCTAGTTTAAAATAAACACCTTCAAAGTCCACAAAAGCCTGTCCCCTCATGCGGCCGGCCTTCATCAGGCGCACGCGCACCGGGCCCCCGTTGGCCTGCACGAACTGGTTGAAGAGGATACTCAGCTGCTCCTCGGTCACTGCCGGTGCGACGTTCTTCAGGTATAGGGACTGAAAGCACATGACAATGACGTCAGAATTGTAAGATACCAGAACTTTATTCGTTTGAAACATAGGTTACAATAATGGTCTTAAGGTCCCAACTAGTCGCGGAGGCAAAGTCGTCAGTAAGCGCGGCCTAAATGTATGCTATCTCACCTCACATAGTGTGTTTACCCGCGCTTTAGAATGATTCATTGTTAAACCGACCGCGCAAAAATATGTGAATAGTATTTTAGCACAAGGGTTATTATAGAAAAAGTTGAGTGTAATCTTTTCAATATAACATTTATTTCGACTTTTGAATAATTAAACTACATATGTCGGAACGGCGTTTATTTTTAAGTTTTCTTTCTTCGTATATTATATTATTTAGTTTCGTCCAAAGTTGGGCTAAAATCAGTGTTGAAATACGAAAGTTTAGAAGCTTGTATTTTTTAAATAAATACTTTTTTTACGGTTTGGGGTATATACAAACATAGATTATGACGAGATAAATTGATATAATCCTTAGTGTTGGATGGTTAACGTCAAACAGTGGAGTAGTTACCCTTCCACGTTTGTATGGAAAGATGGGCGACTCGTTCATCCTTAAGTAAAAATTAGTTCAGCCATGTCTCGCCGTAGATGGGCATCATCATCATCATCCACTGCCCGATTTCACCCACTGCTGGGCCTTATGTATAGGCCTTCCTAAGGTTGTGCCATCTACCATGATCCTGTGCCGTACAATTCGTCAATGATCGTATCACCCTTTTTGTGAACCCAGTTCAAAATTTCGACCATACGGCCTGATCTGGTATCCAGTGAGCGACCTTCCACATAAGCTTTATGTACTCTCAAAATCAAGCATCTATCACAATAATTCATGTCACCATAAATAAAAATCTCATCATACTCGGTGTTAGGTAAAAAAAAAACCGCGGAACATACATACATGGGGGTGATTCTGTTAGCCCTCGAGGTCCTCTACCTCCCAGCTTTATTATATTACTACTTCTTTGGACACCTTGTATAACTGATGGATTAAATAGATCTTTGATTTCCATACCCTGTCATCATGCCTATGAATTCTCCCATGACACTTACATTTATGTCATGGAAGACTGAATTAGCCACCTGATGCGGGAGGGGGGTACTACGAACTTCGTGACTCATAGTTTCTCTTACCTTTGACGGCACTCCTGGTTCATACTCCTTGAATCGGTCAATCTTCCTGATATTATCAATGGACATCTTGGTCCCTTCCAGCAGTTGTTCCTCGGCCTGGTTCTGCGGGATAATAATTTCCACTGCCTCATACTCATCTCCGCCTTCAGGGTTCCTCTCGAGTCGAACAATGTTACCATCTCTGATGGTGTATAGCTGCCGGTCTCTTGGTCCAATTGGCTCGATATTCACACTATTCACTCTCGGACTGTGCAAGTACTTGTGATAAGCAGCTTCAGGCTGCTCATTGAAATGTTCTTCACCAGGATGGTGATCATTCCGGTTCCTCGGTGTTGGACTATTCTCACTCCAAGATCGCTCCGGGAAGTCTGTGTTAAGTATATGCGAAGGTCTGTATGGCCATTCCTTAGAGGATGAATTGTCATCTTCACTCCAACTGATATTTTTGTTATCTTGAGGTCTGTCTTTTGATATTTCTACTAGGCCACAAGAGGCAATATTTACTTGTTCTGAGTGAGCTTTCCTCCTTGCAAGGCGTCTGAGCATCTTCCGTCTCTTGGAAAGTGGTGGAATCTCACCTTCATGGAGATGTCCAAAGAGGTCTACTTCTATTTCACCAATGTGGTTCATTGGGTGACCCTCAGGATATGTTGCAGTAGAGTTAGCCACTTTATGTAGTGACACTTGACTGAATGCCCCCAAGGCATTCAATTTTACTTTATCAACAGGAATTTCTGAACTGGAACTAAAATAATGAATAACCTTTAAATAGGGATATGATGCTTGAATAATAATATGAGTAATAAATAATCTACCTAGCCGTTTTCAGCTGCAGTGACTTGGCTTTCTTTAGATTTGTTTTAAATAATTAAACAGATGCTGCCTCATACCCATCTTCCGAGGTATCCCTTAGCAGATTCTTAGTGCATCAACAGGCAAGAGTGGAGATGTAACATACTTAGAGCCTGCTCTTCAACTTTGACACTGCTCTGCAGTTATAAGCTTTTGCAGACCCTTCCCCCTTTTGTTACATGTTGTATTTTATTTATTATATTTATTCTTCTATATATTTAGGGTATTTGCAGTGCTAGGCTTGGGATATCATGAGATTTTGATAAGAGTACCAATAACAATTCTTTTGGGTTCGAAAAAAATGTTCTAGTAAAAATGGTTGAATCCGAGCTAAGTAATTAAATGTCTAAACTGTTTACAATACGAAAAAATCAAGTGTTAACGCAAACACAAGACTTTTCAACACCATAAATAATATCAATAATTTAAATTAATATTACTCAATAATTAAAAAAAATTACCTTTTATTTTCAGCTAGTTTGATTTTACCGTACAGCACATCTAGTTTTGCCTTCATCACAGTAGCTTCCACCTTCTTCTGCTGATCCAAACCACCGTCTTCATTATCTTGGTATAGCTTTACTTCCTCACTTGTCAGACCTGCTTTCTTCAGCCATTCCAAATCGTAAATCCTGGCCTCTGCTGCTTGGAACTCTTGCATGGAAGACAATCCATATTTATTGAATGGTAAGACCTCTGTTGTCTTTTCGAACTCTTTAGGCACGGATTCAGAACTGAAAATGTTTTTAAAATTATGCTTGGTTTTTCCTAGATATTTAATGGAAAATGATTGGGTAAAGTAAAAGCTTACTTACCACATATTGAAAATATTCTTTAAAATATTTTGGTATTTTATTTCGATATTTTCAATTTTTATTGAGCAAATTCCACAACACAACCAAAGAAAGATTATACTCAAAATATTAACATATAACTCCGTAGGCTCTTTATTCCTCTTTGCTAATAAAATAACACTAACTAATATAAAGATAAATAAATCTTCATACAACAAGCGCTCTTCTTCTTATTTTTTGGCTTCTGTGTAGTCACATCACATAGACTATAGTTAGTCTATTCATTTTAACAAAAGAATTATTGTCAACAAATAATCAATGGCTCCCAAACTTTTTACCAACTGTGACATAGGCTATTTAATCATCATCATCATCGCCATTTCGGGATGCTCTCCAGGGCAATGTTTTTATTCCTACAGTGCAAAATAGAACTCGTACACTTATCTACGTACCAAAAACACTCAAGGCATTACTGGTAAATCATCTTTCCACAGATGATCTCACCGCAGTCAAAATAGAAACCGGACTAGAGGGTAAGCTTAACAACATCATCATAGCTTCGGTATACATGGACGACGGTACAGATGCACCTCCTCAGGAACTAGAGGAGTTACTTCTACACTGTAAAACACACAAAATAGAATGTATATTGGGCTGCGATGCTAACCCTCACAGCACAGTCTGGGGCTGTCCGGACATGAACGAAAGAGGTAAAGACCTACTTGACTTCGTGCTGAGACATAACCTAAAATTTCTAAACAGAGGTTCTAAGCCCACTTTTGTAACATCCTGGGCTCGAACAATAGTAGACATCACAATAGCCTCAAACGCTATTGCTGAACACGTAAACGGCTGGCACGTTGCCACTCATGAGGTATCGTGCTCTGACCACAGGATAATCATATTCAATCTAGAAGAAGGAAATCAAACCCCGCACATACAGAAACCCAAAGAGGACAAACACCTCTCTCTTCATAGAAACCTTAAACCTGGCATTAAGTGAAACTTATAGAACCCACAGAAAAACTATCGCCAGAAGAAGTAGAAAAAAACACGTCTGTCTCTGGTCTACAATTTAAAAACCAGCTATGAAAAATCGTGTCCACTTATAATAGAAGGCAATACGATTGTACATCGTAAAGACAAATGGTGGAATAGCAATCTCACCAAAATAAGAAATAAAGTACGACATTCATTCAAGAGAGCGATGAACACAAACACCGAAAGCGACTGGCCCGACTACAGAGTAGCGAGACAAAAACTCAAACATGAAATAAGACGTAGCCGTAACAGCTGCTGGAGAGAGTACAGCAGCTCCATCGCCACACAAAGCGAAACGGCTCGCCTTGGCAAAATACTATCTAAAGACCCAAAAATAAAATTAGGCTCCAAAGAAACCTGATGGCCCTTACACAACATCATCATTATTAATCCATCATTAAGAGTTAATAGGCATTTTCTAGGGAAGCTCGCTCGAATTAAAAGGGAACCTATCTAACATAAAAAAAAATCAGAACGCGAACAATTCGAACTTCTGCTGACAACGCCCCCTGTACCATCCCCACCCCGCGGAGCCCCATGGTTATGGAGATATCATGGTTAAAGTTTTTAGGTTAGAATAGCGCTATTTAGTGTAACTGTAGCCAGCCTTAGGCGTTACGGGTCTCCCTCCGCGCTTCCGAGCTTTTATATACACTCTAGTAGGGGTACCTACGTTAGACAAGACCACGTGGAAAGTGGGGTGTGTCGGATCTGTTACTCAAATCGAACCTAATCAACTCTTTTCGGGGTGCTCTGTGTTGGATGTGGTTATAAATATGGACTTATAAATCGATGGTCCTTAATGGAAAGTTTATCCCAAAAGCCAAAAAAGAAGAAGAAGAAGAAGAAACATAATGGCGTCGCTTCGCGTTCCGTTCAGAGCTGTGTAAACACTACTCCGTTATTTTTTGTGTAAATAAGTTAATGTAAATTGATAATATTATTGTGTATAAAACGTAATATGGCGTATTTATTATACACCAATAATAATATGTGAAAATATAAAAATATTTGAGTAAAAAAGCATGACTTAAAATGGAATGAAAATAGAACTCGACTGTTAACGAAACGTAAAGTGTCGACTTTGACGTCTCACATGTCACATGACTTTTGGTTGTCAAAATAGAATTTGTAATTGAGTGTAAAGGCTCGAGCAAACCGGATGCGTATGCGTAGACGTGCACGTACCACTGAGTTGTAATGTATGGAACTGACATATGACGCGCACGTCTACGTTTCGCAAGCGGTGTGTCCTGTCTCATACAGTTTCATCCATTCATTACAACTCAGTGATACGTGCACGTCTACGCTTACGTCTACGCATACGCATCCGGTCTGCTCGAGCCTTTATTTCCCGATTTGGATGAAAACTAAAAATAAATATATCTTATGAACAGTAAGTTTCTGCAACCTGAAAATTGGCAAAACGCTTTCTTTTAATGAGTACTATCTACAACAAAAATATGGACTTTGGAATCGACGGTCCACAAAGGAAATTTTAGCCTTTTTCTCCCAAAACCGGGTAAGTCTTACTACACCCCTCCAAAATCGTTCAGACCAATCAGCCTGAGCTACTTCCTACTAAAGACCGTGGAAAGACTATGCGACATGTGACCGCTAGAGTGCGTTTCATCAAATAGTTCCTATGCCGTCATGTTGGCACCCCTGTCTGTCAATATTGTCAACACACTAAGACGTATCTTCAGGTTTTTCAAAGTTTTATTGGAGTATCTTGAGAAAATCATGCCTAAAACACTAAAACATTAAAAAGTGGTGAAAGAGTGATGGTGATGAAGGTGAAGGACTTTTGTGAAAGAGAAAACGTAACGAGGGCCCACTTATCCCATTAAGATGTGTACAAGCTCGGGTTGCCGCCATTACAGGTTAGTAAAATAGGGTTACCAGCATCAGTTTGGATTAGGCCCAATAATCATATACTTATTATCATTTACAAAATACAAAATTCTTTATTCATAAACTTAAAATACATATATGTATAACGGTGTTTGAGACCCCCTTTTAAGTAAAGTATTTTACCTGTGTTAGGGGAATCTCGCTCTGCCGAAAACAATGGAATTTGAAACGTACATTAAGTTCAGCTAGAAGTTATTAAATTATACTACACTCAAAACGTTTTTTATATTTACCTATATTATCTCCAGACTCAGAAATACCCATATAGATTATACATGTACACGTACATACAGTGGTCCCTAGAGCTATCTCTCCAAAAAGAAATAAAATAGAAACACTTAGTTTAAATTTAGATAATACATTTTTATAGTGGTTTTCTTGTACGTTTTCCTATATGCTTACGATATAAAAATCAAGGGTTTGCTTATAATGTTGGACACTACTGAAACACATACATATAAGCACTTGACTGATGTCAAACCAACGAAGAAAATAAGTAAATAATTAACAACGAATTTTGTTTTAGGAATATCTGAAAAAACAGTATCGAAAATTACCAAAGAAGGTGAGGTGGCAGCTTCAACTTCGAAAAAAATTACAACACCGCGCAAAAGTGGTCCTCGATGAAAAACTCACGAACTGGATGACTTCGAACGGTGTGCCTAAAATACATGAATTTTATGCCATTCGCTCTATACACTCGCGAAATTATTGAATGAAATGCGAAATGACATAGGTTATAAAGGGAGTCGCACCACTTTGTGGAGAGTTCTAAAAAATATAGGATTTTATTTAAAAAAATGTAAATCCAAAAGAAAGGTTTTGATGGAGAGATATGACATCGTCGCCTGGCGTCATCGATACTTGGAAGAATTGAGAAAAAATCGTCTTGGAACTCAGCGGTCAGTTGTGTATTTAGACGAGATATATGTACATACACTCTACATATTGTGCTGGAAAATGTTGGCAAAGTGAAACTGAAGAAGGTGTTTTATCCTCTGATTCCAAAGGACCACGGTGGATTGTCGTTCACGCAGGTGGCGCCATGGGCTTTATACCCAATGCTCAGCTGATTTTTAGATTACAATCAAAATCATGGGATTATCATGACGATATGAATAAAGTCAACTTTAATAAGTGGATTAAAGAAAAATTAATACCAAATCTACCTCCACAGTCAATAGTTGTCATGGATAATGCCTCCTACCATACTGTGCAGATGATAAGGCACCCACAATGTCCAGTACTAAGTCAGAAATGCAATCTTGGATCACAAATAAAGGACTTTCTTATTTGCCTACGATGATAAAAGCACAGCTGTATGAAATTATTAAAGAACACAAACAGCCACCTGTATATGAAGCAGATGTGATGCTGGAAGAGAATGGCCATAAAGTGGTGAGGCTTCCACCTTATCATTGTGATTTGAATCCTATTGAGCTAATATGGAGTGTATTAAAAAGACGAATTGCAGAAAAAAATGGGTGGGTCAGGAAGCCAGTAAGATAGTACAAATTACTAAAGAAGCATTTGCGACAATCACTGGAGAGGAATGGAGGAAAGAATGTGAGCACGTAATAAAAATTGAAGAAAAATACTACGCCGATGTCCCAGCTATAGATAGTGAAATGGATAGGTTCATAATCGAAGTAGGAGATGATAGTGATACTTCTGATGACAGCGAAGATGAGGAAATGTCAGATGTTGACATTTTAGATGAACACAGTTACTGTCGAAAATAATAAAAAAAAAAAAATTTAGTTTTTTTTACTCATTGATCCTATATTTTTAAATTCCCTACTATCTTTCTTATATATTAATGATATAAACTAGCTGTTCCCGCGACTTCATACGAGTCTTGTAATAGGACTTTCATAAAGTCGACTTATACGATAGTTATGGCCATGAATGGTAGCCTATTCGTACAACACAGGTAATAAGTTGTAATGTGGATGAAATTTTGAAAGCGGACAGGTTTATAATTTAGATGGATATAATTTAAAGCTTAATGTTTTAAAAATATATCTTAAAAGTCATTACCTAAGGCGCGTATGAATATGATCTCCCTGATTTTATGGTAGCACAGAATGGGTAATAATGACAACACTTATTTGCACTACTGCCAACATGACGGCATAGGAACTATTTGATGAAACGCTCTATAGTCACAGAAGCCAAAAAATAAGAAGAAGAAGAGAAGACTGACTGAATAGAAGTCGAGTCGAATGAACACGCACGACGACGCTTCTTACGATTCCGCCGTGCTTTTTACTTATATTTTGTTTCCAGTTTCATTCTCGAATATTTCAGTCAGAGCTTTTGGCAGGCTTTGAATAGTGCAGACCAACTAGATAATCTGAAATAGGCTTCAATCAAAGAGTGCAGACGAATCTTAACATGAGCAACTGGACCTCAAATCAAATGGGAGGCCCGCCTGGCCCAGGGCAAGATTGGAACCAACAAGGACCGGGAAATAACTTTATTGGACCGATTCCGCCAGAAAAACAAGACACGACTATGGATTTGACGCAGGAAGAAGATGGAAAAGTCAAGGATAATAACGGAGGGAAGGGTGGACCAGGCCGGAATAGAAATTCTGATCAAGGCAGCCGGGATGGCGGCAAGTGGAATAGATACAGCAGAGATCGTGATGGCAGAGGTTTGTACAATGTCGACACAAACCTATTTAGAGAAAACAATAATTGAGCTCTATTATTTAGTAACCAACCTATAAGTAAGGCCTTTACATCTAATAATGATGATACTGGTATTCATGCTGTATGGGATGCTGCAGAGCCTGGGCGTTGTTAAATGGATTAGGCTCGCCCAGCACCTATACCATCCTCCCAGCTTAGTCAGGAGGTTGGTCTGGTCTCCCTTCTGTACCAAATATGTACTGCATTATTAGTTATAATATCTATGTTAGATAGTTTGATGTGTTCGATAGAGCGAAGAGGAAGGAATATATCGCATGTGAGTTATAAACGCTAAGAAGAAAGAGATTATTTTTAATTCTATGTAGGTATAAAGATATCAATGTCATAAATAAAATAAAATTCAGTTCTGACTATAGACCAGTACAAGCAATAGTAATTTTTAAGTTTAAAAATCACTAAGCAGTGTAGCAATAAAATAAAATGCCAATGTAAACTAACCCTTCTTAAAAACAAACTCAGAACTCTTTAATTTAGAACTTTCTAACCAATTTTCTTCTCTAAATATCAATGAGGCAGAAGATGTATAAGGTGTAACATGTGTGTTACGTAGTAAAGCTATCTAAAAAATATCTAACTACTGTTGGTTAACCATTATCATAGTTAAACAACAGTAATTCTTATATTATAACTTATTAAATTACTTATATTATAACTAGTTATTATTTGTTTTTGTAGTTTAAGTTAATTTTAGTTATTTTTGTTTTTTATTTTTTCTGTATGATTTACACAATAAAGAGTTTATCTATCTATCTATCTAGATGTCCTGGCGAACTTCATATCGCACCTACCACAAACACTACTTACTAGTAGTTGTAACCCTATAACTACTAAAATACAACACAAAATGTAGCCTATGTCTGTTTCCATAGTCTAATCTACTCCTATACTAAAATTCATCCAAATTGGTTCAGCGGTTTTGATGTGAAAATTGAACATACATACATTCTTACTTTAACTTTTATATATTAGTTGGATGTTTATTTTGCCAGATAACAATAGAGCTGATCGAGGTGACAGGAACAGAGATCGAGAAGATCGGCGTGATAGGAATGACAGGAGTCGCAGTAACCGTGGCAGGGAAAGGACTAGCCGATTTGATTCAAGAGACCAGGAACAAACACCTCAGATGCCAGGGATGCCAGGCTTGTGCGGCCCTGGTGGCCCTGGTTTGGGAGGTCTGGGGGGGCCTGATAACAGTATGATGATGCCAGGTAAAGTTTTGAATGTTACTGTGTACTGCTTGCAACTTGCATTATTATTATTATTATAAGGCAAAGTAAAAGTTGTTGTTTCAATGTTCATATACATATAATTTAATTGACATAAAAAAAAAACTTTTGATGCTGCTTGTGCCCAAATAATGAGTCATGTCATAACTTATATTCACATTTATTACTGATAAATTTTCATGATTATATAAAATACGTTTTTGTTAAAACCAGGAATGGTACCTCAATATGGAACTAACATGATGCCTGGTCAAACCATGGATTTGATACCAAACATGGGTAACCCTAATGTGATGCCTGGCATGAACGTGATGGGGAACATGATGATGCCAGGTCAAATGCATGGCCAGATGCCAGGTCACATGCACGGGCAAATGCCTGGACAGATGCCTGGCTTGATGCAGGGACACAACATGGGTCAGATGCCAGGAATGGACCCGAACATGATGATAGCTCAACAAATGCAAATGATGGGCCCACAACCAATATTCTTACAAGCTGGAGTGCTTCTGACTCCAATCCCTGGGCAATCTATACCTCCAAGGCGTGAGAGACCCACGGGTTGTAGAACTATTTTTGTAGGAGGCTTACCACCAGGTATAGGCTTGGACACAATCCATGAGATATTCCAGAGGTTTGGTACCATTGACGATGTGAAGATACATAAGCAAGGAGTCTGCCATATAAGGTTCTCGAAGCAGGAAATGGTGGAGATGTCGTTCTTCCTCAGCGGATTCCGTTTCAAGTTGCATGACCAGAATGACAATGAGGCCACTAGCCTCTTCATTGATTATGCTTTGGTAAGTACCTTTGCTTGTTTTTCTGGTTTAAAAAAAGGAATGAACAGAAGAACCTTAGACATCACTTAACAATTTTATTTTTGTCATAGATTATGTATGGTATGAAATAGTTGGAGCAGAATCCGTCCCAAGTTGTTTTGTCCTCTATTTGCTATTCCATGTGCTAATTAATTAATTTTATAAAATAATAGTAAAGTAATTGTAAAATGTTCCGGGCCATGCGTTATGTAGGGTTTCGTAGTTAACCCTAGACCTGTTGTTAGATGTTGTGTATGTTTTTTTCCGTTTACCAAAACATATTAACAGGAATAAATTGAGTTTTAAAGTATTCCGGTATGTTTGGGAAACCGCATCACTTATATGAGCGACTATTTCTCCGAAACTAAAAAAGCTGGTTTAACCGTAATCCTAGAAAGTTCATGGTTAAAACTCCATTAAAGATATTTTTCTGATTTTTATCGATTTTTTCAGTTTAGATTTTAGAGGGTTGTTCGAAATAAAGTTTAATCCTTGAATATTTCGCAAACGGTACCGTAAATCGAAAAATTGACTTCGCAACCCCTAAATGATTTTAAAATAATACCCAATGATACCCCCCATCAAAAAAGTTTATCCCTACTTTACATGTATGGGTACCCTAAAAAATTATTATTATTTTTGTAATTTCTTGTAGCGTTATCTCGGCGTTGTTATTCTATATGCCCATGCAAATATACAGCTTTCTAGTACTAATAATCTCTTCGCAAAGCCGGCGACGCGACGAACGGACAAACTGACAAAGGGAAACTATAAGGGTTTCATATTTTACTACGAAACCCTAAACAATATTAATTTACAGCAAAAATAAAGTAGGTATCACAATATTAATAAAAGCATAAGTTATCCGCTTGTTTGGTTTTGGTCAGTTTACTTACCAAGATTTTTAGCCGTTGTTTGGTTTTGGTAAGTAAACTGACCAGTGATTTAGCGTTCCACTAAAACAATTATTATTGGTAAACTATAGTGTTTATCGACTTTTTGTTCGTTTTGGTGCCTTGGTGAAGTTGACAATGACAATAACAAATAAGTTTCACGTCGCCCAAGAAAAAAAAATATTCGATTGTATTAAAATTTAAAAAAAAAATAGTATAGAATGTAAAATGTTATGTAACACTCTAAAATTCAATTTTGCAGAATCGCGATGACCAGAACGAGAGCGATAGACACAAGCGGGAGCCTACACCTCCTCGGATTGAGCCCTTTACTTCCGCAGCCCTCGCTGCGATTGTTGACAAGATTAAGAGTGATACTGAATTTATTGAGTCTGCCCCTGTAAGTATTAAAATCATAATAATCTCTGTACATCCGGCAAACAGAGAGCTTGTCATCATTTCAGCCGTAAACATCCACTACTAAACACATGCCTCCCTCATGGATCTCCATGAGGGGTGGTTGCCATACTCACCAGGTTGGCGAGCGCAGTATTACCCTCCATTCGAGAACTTTGCTGCCCCATCGGCCATCTGTTCTGCGCGCTATATGGCCTGCCCATTGCCACTTCAACGTGCTAATCCGTTTGGCTATGTCGGTGACCCGAGTTCTTCTACGTATCTCCTCATTTCTGATTCGATCCCGTAGTGAAACCCCGAGCATAGCCCTCTCCATAGCTCGTTGAGCGATTCTGAGCTTGTTCATAAGGCCAATAGTGAAGGACCACGTCTCGGCTCCATAATATGGAACAACCAGTGTGTGTTACCAGTGATGACATATTATGTCATCACTGGTAACACACAATGGTTGTAGACTTTCGTCTTAAGGCACTGAGGTATGTTGGACGAAAAGACGTTGCGAAGTTTCCCAAACGCTGCCCATCCGAGTTGGATTCGACGATTGACCTCTTTCTCGAAGTTGGACCTACCTAATTGGACTGTTTGTCCTAGGTATACGTACGCGTCGACAACTTCAAGAGCCGAGTTCTCAACCGCGTGCGATTTAAAATATCCAAAATAAAATTAAATATAAATACATTTATACTCTAAAATATTGTTCACAGACGCTCGCAGGGTGGCTAGAGAAAGGAGAATGTAACAAGAAGAACGCGAACACGTTCTACTCTCTGATTCAAGCGTGCAACAACCAAGTGCGTCGGTTGTACAATGAGAAAATGACCGTCGACGAAGAGTACCTCACTATGAAAGGAACTATGAGGGATAAGTTCTCGCTCATCATTCAGCAATGTAAGTGTGGTTACATGCATACATTTATTTCTGTATAATCCAATTTATGTGAAGGACGAGCGTGTGCGTGACTCCGTTTTGCGCATTCGGACTCCAATGTGCTCCGTCAGGCGTGTGGTGTCTGACTAGCATAGCCAACTCCGACCAGAAGCGCCGAACCTTCCGGGGAATATCGCAGGTTTCACAGTGTGACCTCGGTTGTCTGAGGATTCGTTGGCGTTGTGCTGTTACTCCCTCGCACTCCAGAACTATGTACGTGGGTAGCTGATTCTACCTCTCATACATTATCAGCAGAGGGGACTGCCTATGGATCCGATGTTGAAGAGCTGCATTGTTACAACCACTGGCCTTAGGTCCGTTCGATATAGTTGTAATTGACGTCGAGAGAGCCTTGGTGATGATGTTGGTAGCGGTGCTCTGGCCTGACGGCAGGCTACTAGCCTGCTACTAGCTAGCGCAAAGTTTTTGCTAAATAATGCCGAAATTATTGAATTTTCACCTTCAAATTGTGAGTATAATGTAGGTATCGTTAATGTTCAAGTTAACTGCAGCGCTGTGTTTGGTTTTCACTTTGATTTATTCACCATAAGGATACATGAAATTCGTCCGCTTAGCGAATGGGCAGCATTATATGAAAGGACAGTTACGGGAATGGAAGACATGCTTTTGAACAGCACGGATTTGCTTTTACAAGTATGAATATTTGGTAAGACGGCGTAATGAAATGCTGCGTCCACTTACTTCGGTAAAGCCTCGCGTGCTTAAGAATATTGATGTGGATCAAAAGTTTCTGTGCTGGCGAAGACAACAGAAAACAGCTTAAACAGTCTAGATATCTAATGGGTAAGCGAAGGATTGGCTGAAAGTTGGTAACGTGATGTTATGTCCCGTACTACGCGCGCTAACTTGCCTGCCAAGCGTGGTGAGTATGAACCCCATCTTGGAGATCCACGAGGGAGATCTAAGTCCAGCAGTCCTACGGCTGAGATGATAGTAGTTCTTGTTAAAGCTATCAGCATAAATGAACCTTGACTTCCCCAAATCTACGCGACCATAATGGCGAGAACATTCCATAAAAGCTTCGAATGTGTATTAATCCGTGATTATACCAGTTGTCTGGTCACCGACATAGCCAAACGGATTAGCACGTTGAAGTGGCAATGGGCAGGCCATATAGCGCGCAGAACAGATGGCCGATGGGGCCGCAAAGTTCTCGAATGGAGGCCACGGATCGGCAAGCGCAGCGTAGGACGTCCACCTACAATATGGGCAGACGACTTGGTGAGAACTGCTGGTCGGCGGTGGATGCAGACGGCTTCCAACCGCAGTACTTGGAGATCAATGAGGGAGGCCTTTGTCGGACGTCCTACGGCTGAAATGATGATGATGATGATGACCAGTTGTCTGAGGCGGATCCAATATTTCGCGGAGGTGTCTTCGTATTTAACGCTTTTGCGAATCGCCTGAGAGTATTGTCAACATTACGGACGTATGTACCTAGTTCCGAGGTAAAGGTATGGTATGATGCTGACGCATACGTCAGCCCCGTCAGACGCGTCGTCATAACGAGCGAAGCTTTTCCGTTTAACCAGAGGTTTGTGGACGTGACATGACGAAGTCGTCCTGGGGGTTAATTCTTGTGCATTGTGATCAACGCAGCGCAAAGTGATAAACGCTCAAAATCGATAAATTTCACAAAAACTGTCAAAATCTTTATTTAAAAACACTTCCTGCATACGCATATTCTCACTATAGACTGGGGATGGGCGGCTGTCGAGATGATAGTAGACTTTTAGAGTGATGTGACAAGTTCAGAGTTGACACAGATGAGTCGAATATCACGATTCATGAGAATTGGCCCCCTGGAAGACATCAAGTACGTGATAATGCTAATGGATGAATGGATTCACAGGAGTTGACTCGGATATGGTAAGTCGAAGGTAAGTCAACAAATCTCCAAAGTGATGCATCAAAGTTGAAAATAAAATAATAAAAATAATTTTTTGAACATAATTCAATAGTCGATGGATTTTGTCAGTTAGCGCTGCAGTAAATATGAATGTTCTGATATGAAAAATGCTAGGACTTGGAAATGGCCCAACTTCAATAATGATGATGACCATCGCAATAACAAAACATCCTAAGGATTACTAGTTTCACACGCAACCATGCCCTTCAGAACGAAACACAGCTATTCTACTTGGTTACCTGTGGATGGTATTAGTACCTCACCAGATGCAGCTTAAACACAAAGAGTATGAAGAATCCAATGCTGTGTGAAATCTAGCATTATTTATTTAACTGTATGTATAAGTGTGTGCCTGCACTTTCTGCATTTAGACTCAAATGTCGTCCATTATGCGTGCGGAGTCCGGCAAGTATAGCCAACCCAACTTCGTACAAACGCGCTGAATCTTCCTCGGATCACACAGGTTCCACAGGTTTCACGGAGTGACCTCGGGTGTTTGAGGATTTCCAGGTTCTGCTGTTACTTCCTCGCATTCCAAGACGGGCAACTGACTCTACCGCCTTCAAATTCTCTGTGGAATGTAATATCTGCCGCGCCGAGAGATCCTTAGGAATATTGGTAGTACAGCTTTTCTCTGGTTTGAAGCATAACCCAAGATCGGAGTTGTAAAGGATAAAGGAAGAAGCGGCTGCGGGTTTTAGTGGCCATTTCCTACCCGTTCGAGCCAGTGCGTCTTCGTCGTCGTTTACTTCAGTTCATATACAACAAGTCAACAAGGGCGCTTTCAAATTAGCGGCACTGCATCTGTCATTCTAGAGCCGACCTTTTGTACCCATCTCGTTTGAAGCCTTAAAATTTGCCGTTAGTACATCGCTTGTAGCGCTAAAACTAGCGCCATGCCGGTAGAGCTTGTCACGCTGCGTTCGTTAACGTGGATTTACAAAGAAGTGCGGCAAATTCTAAGGTTCCAAGACAAGCATTCCAGGAAGGTGGGACATGTGCTGCTTCAACATTTCCTTATAAGAAATCTTTGTTTTGAAGCTAACCTATTACTCTTCCAAATTTATTATGTATATGTATTATGTTTAGTATTATGCCGTCCAGAGACACGCCAGATCTTTAACTACCTCGGCCCTAAGGCTCCAATGTATGAATTGCCACGTAGGAGTATCAGTATCACCCTTGCAATTTAAGTGACAGTGTAAAGCTCTTAGAATGTGGCATGTGTTGACTTCTATCTACGAGGTATATGCCTCCTTTTTATCACGCCATTCTTTCCGGAACTGTATCAACAGCACTCGTTGGTTTCACAATGTCTTCGCCAGGTAGACAAGCCAGGAAATCTAGCTGGTGGTCTGCCTGGTGGTGTTAAACATTCGCAGGGCGACTATTATGGCAGTGCCATTGTCCACATCGCACATCGCTCGCCAACCCGCCTGCCAAGCGTGGTGAGTATGGCAACTACCCCTCATGGAGATCCATGAGGGAGACCTGTATTCAGTAGTGGACGTTTTACGGCTGGAGTGATGATGATGATTGGTGGAGGAGACATTGCCTTATTAAACTTATTCAACGAGACGTACCTGCAGAAAGGAACTATGTACCTCTATAATATTATGTACATTGACATTTTAATCTAAAACCACAAAGACTGACAGACAATTGTACAGTAGCGGACTTAGTCTTGACGCCAGATCAAAAGAGGGACTACAAGAGCTCACCGAGCCATGCCCTTCTTCTGCAACACCTGCATAATCATTCGGGATGTTCATGGAATGCTGCCAGCGCGACCCAGTCTTTCTCCGTTATTTCAAGCAGTTGGACTGGTTTGGGTAGTGTCACGGGAGACACTGCACAACTGCACAATTCACCCCAACGCAGGACGTCTGTGCAGATCTGGTACCAGAATTAGAATAAGAATTATTTCGAGCAGCTAAACGTCTTTCAATCTAATCAATTTTCTGTACTGGCGTTCCGCGTTGGGATGTGTTGTGCATTCTTCCTTCTGGTACACTGACTCTAGCCAGCCAGACTTCTTAAAATAACGAAAATGACTCTAGGTCGTTGGAGATAAACGTCTGTAACGTAACGTATAATAATAAAAACAAGAGGAAGCTGGACGGAAGCTGCTCATACACTTTGTTTAGAACCGGTATATATAGCGCAGCGATCTTCTCACGCAAGTCCTCAGGTTGGCGAGGGTGCCAATACATCGCGCCAACAAGCAACGCCACCTTCAAGGGAAGGAGTTAACAGTTTATTTTGAATAACAGTCGAGTACGTGGCAAAGATTCTGTCGGCGGCGAAGCACAAGAAGACGTCGGACCATTTCTCCAAACAGCAGCGCCGGAATATCGAGATGTGGCTCAAAATGACTGAGGTGCGTATCACTATGCATTGCATTGATAGCGGATGAAAAGCAGCGGAATGTCCGCTTACTAGCAACCGTTATAGAGCTACTAGAGTCAGCGGAAAGTTTTTACAAGCAGCTGTGTCCGAGCTGAGCAAGGTACAGCGAGGTTACGACGTGAAACTTGGCAACAATTTTGGAAATATCTCTGGGTGAAGCTAACTTGTAATTTGCCTGTTGCCTTTGTTTTTAAGTTAGGTATGCTGCACTGCATTCGGTTTTATATCCAGTTAAATTCGGTTTGTTCCATATGTGGCACCGCCACAACTAAACACCAGTATCAATAGAAAAGTAAACTCAAATATTATTGAAGACGCGGGCAGTTAATTAAAACGAGTGAGATGCTGCCGTTGGCGAGGTTGACAATAAGATTAAGTAATTTCCGCTGTTTTTGTCCGCTTGATATGCAATTGTTTTTTTTTTTTTCAGAGAAGAGAGAATTTCATTAAAATTCATTAATATCTTATAATAATCTTTAATGTTGGTTTAATCTATGGTAATGGCAAATCGTTAAATAATTAGGGTAAGATCGGCCAGAATTTTATAGTCTTATAGAGCCAAGTAAAAAGAGATGTTCATCAGTATTTCCAGTAGGTTGGTTAGATAAAACTGATTGCATGCACACAATAATGAATACCTACAAACAAGTTACAATTGTAACATTAAAAATACACATGCATTTACGAGTACACACTGGGTATTTTTGGGGTACATTACCTATATTGCCAACGTTTAGACGGTCGACGGACAAAATCACGATTCACGAGAATTAACCCCCAGGCTTGTGCAGTGCAATAACAAGCCTGGGGGTCAATTCTCGTGAATCGTGATTTTGCGTGATACTTTGTCTCATCGCACTTCTCAGTGTCTACTCCGAATTTGTCCATCACTCTAAAAGTCTACTATCACCTCGGTAGCCGCTCTTTACCTGTCCAATCGGTTCAATAGACATTTGAGAATCGTGAGACCACGAGAATGTAAAAAGTTCGTTTCAATAGAGATTTTTAAAGTTTTTGTGATATTTATCGATTTTGAGCGCTTATCTGGATCACGATTCACAAGAAATGGTGCCCGTCGCGGGAAGGCGAGTTGTTGTTGAAGTGTTGGTAAATAAACGAAGCTCCTTTTAAACTACCCTCATCTGAACTGCATAAATATTATAAGGTCCGGTTCCCATTTGAACAGCACACTACAGCAACAGTATCCGCGCACTGAGATGATTTACACGCTGAGTACAAGTCCTATCGCCAGATTCCACCACGAGGCAGTTATCGGCCAATACCAAAGGTAATTTACACGAGAAATACCCGGTCACATGTGTATTTTATAATGTGTTGTCATTACTAAAGAAGTTAGATTTACTAGTACGATATTGTTAGCAGAGTTTGAACAATCAGATAAATTATTCATGTCAGTATCAACATCAACCTGTATCAGTCCACTGCTGGACAAAGACCTAGCCCAATTTGAGCCTTTTTAGCATGTTTTCGGCTTGCCGCATCCAGTGTTTACCGGCGGTGGCGGATCGCAAATCATCACTCCACCTAGGTGGAAGCTAGAGCTCGGATGGAGCGTTGTGTAGGTCGCCCCTACACAACGCTCCATCCGAGATCTCGTTAACCCCATCGGTTATGGGTTCTTCGGCACTGGCAGACTCAAGTGTCCCGGCCATAAAAGGTGGAAGGACTAGGCAGAAATAATGTGGACTCAACGGAGAAATAGGTACTGGCGATTCCCCAATACCACGGAGGTTGAAGGTTTGTTTCAAGACTTCAAATGCATGGCGTTCAAGAGTTCTGGTGAGTATATGAGCATAATTAAAAAGAACAACGGAGTAGATCATCTAAAAAGAAGTGGAAGGCATCAGGAGAGAAAGAAGACCGAGTATAGGCATCTTACATTTGTCAGGTGCGGAGAAGGCTACCATCATGTCGATAACGAACAAGAAGGCTGCCTTGGAGGAAACTAGGTGGATAAGGATTCAGCGATTGTTCTCTCAAGAAGTGTTGCTGCTGAAGCTGTGAACCTGGTCTTGACGTAGACTTAAAAATCGCAAAAATATAAACTTTTTATTTAGCCAAATTCAATGTGAACGAATTTACCAGTTACTTAACGATTCTTGAAATTTTTTTCATTAAACCCGTTTTCAATGACTTGATTCGTATGCGACCACTACGGAGGAGCACTCTTTCGAATGAAAAAATATTTTTAAATCTGTAATACAATGATATTACAAAAAGAAAGTGGTGATTTCATACAAAGTTTAATAATTCCTTTAATTTCAGGATCTGGTTAATATAAAGGAAGAGTTCAACATGTTGTTTGACGATGATGAAAGCGAGAAGATCGGTCAGAAGCTTGTCCCCGCTGATAAATATGAGCAGCTAAAGGTAAATGTTACTAGATTTCATAACTAGCTATTACTCCCTCCCCCCCTCTCCTCTGAATCCCCTCTCTCCCTCTTCCTCTCTCATCTCTCTCAGCCATAGGCCTCCTTGATGGATCTAGAATTATTGATCACTAGCCACACTCCGCGGTTTCACCCATGTAGTTCCCGTTCCCGTGGGATACGAGGATAAAATATAGCCTATGTTATACTCAGGGATAATGCATTCTAATTGTGACAGAATTTTGGAAATCGGTCCAATAGTTTTTGAGTTTATTCGTTACAAACATACAAATACCAACGTGTCCTCTTTATACGAGCTCTGTGGCGCAGCGGGCGAAGGTCCGCCTGCGACGCAAGGGGTTGCGGGCTCGATTCCCGCCTCGGGACATTCTGGCGGGGCGTTCTGGGTGTTTTTCTATGTATAATAAAAATATCTATCTATGTAGTATAATGTATTAAGTATATCAGTCATCTAGTACACACACAAGCTCTGCTTAGCTTGGGGCTAGATGGTGCTGTGTGATTTGTCCAGCATTATTTATTTATTTTATTTATTTATTATTAGTATAGATAAGGGGGGTTATTAAAAATAATATGTTTTCCAGATTGAAAATGACGCGCTGAACAGCGAAGTGGAAGTGTACAAGCACGAGGCGCACCAGGCCCAGAGCGAGGCGGAGAGGAAGTTCGAGAAGTTCAAAGCGCAGTACATCGCGCAGCAGGCGCTGCAGGGGAACCGCATGCCTCCGCAGGTATGTACCTCTCCCTTCTCTGCCAGCCTATTTTTTTTATATTACATCGAGGACGTACCCAATAGAGAGGAAATGTCATTTATACACAGGTCGGCTGTTGGCGCTGTACTGTCAAAAGCGTGAGACAGTTGTCGGGTTCTGAACAACATGGCCGCCAACATGGCTGGCCAAATAACTTACGAATTTATAAATTAACTTGACACTGGCGGAATTGTGTTAAACCAAACACAAAAGGCCATAAAAGACAAGACAAGAGACAGTTGTCATTGCATTATAGTGCAAAGCACTAATGTGTTTCGGAATTCTTATGACCTTATTTCCCCTCTATTGGATATGTGCTCCCCTTTACTGTCCCCTGTACTGTTCCTGTACCCTGTATTTATACCATGAGCAGGAAGACAAGCAGACGGGGCCATCTGATGGGAAGTGGTCGCCGTCGCCCATGGTCATCTGCAACACCAGAGGCGAAGCCGGTGCGCTGCCGGCTTTAGCCTAGGACATCCACTGCTGGACAAAGGCAACCCTCATTGATCACTAAGTACTGATAATGGGGGGCTATTGCCATACTCACCACGCTTAGCAGGCGGGTTGGCGAGCGCAGTAGGGAATGTTGATACACGGAATGACACTGCTGCCCATCTTCCGGAGGTAGCCATTGGCAGATTCTTACAGCATCCACGGGCAAGAAAGGAGGGGCATTATTCCACTGCCGGCATCTCACGGCATATACTTATACGCAGGTACCTTTGCATTTAACTGACATTACGTGTGAGAATGATATGATTATATTAATATATGTACGTTGAAATAAAAAAATATGAAACAGGCAAACATTATAAAGTTCACCAAAAAAGCCAACTGCAAGGTCCAACTGACACTTGGCCGATTTAAAACCGAAATACGACCATTTGGATGCATTGATTACAAATTTATTCGAATGATTGAATTAAAATGTTTGTAATTCGTGATTTAATTTAAATACATATGACATTATGTATATTTTCGTAATCTCCTTTTAATTCTCTTTATTTCGATAGCCTACTTGATAGGTTTAATTAGTCAAAAAAATTAACGAGGTACTTACTATTTGGCTCCAAAAATCTACCATTTTGTTTATTTTTTAAATACATACACTGGTTTTTGAGACGAATCTAACGATACCTTAATTGCCGAAATCTATCCAGCCGTTTAGAAGATACGTGGCAATAAAGAAATTAACAAACATACACAACAAATACGCGCGAAAAAAAATGCCCTTCCTTGGCAATCGGGTAAAAAAAACGATATCCCGGTTTTTTCCTCTAAAACGACTTGTTTTCATGGGTTCAAAACCCCCCTATTGGAGTTAGTACACATATAATACCTTTTTCACTGCTCTTGCTCAAAAAGACCGTCATTGTGGCGTACCAGAGCGAAGTGGCAAAGATTAAACAGCATTTCTTCCTTTAGGGGAAAAGTTTTTATTTTTTAATTTTTGTCTGTCCAATGACAATGACCCTACAAAAACGAAAAAGTCTTTAGTCATAAGTAGAATAATCATGAATAGACTCGACATAATACTGTTTCATAAAAAAATAACATTTTTGAAAATGGAACTAAAGTCGACGATCTCTTTGGTAGAATGCACATCTCGTTAAACAATAAAGATAAATAATTTGTACAATTCTGGGTATTATCACAGATTACAGAAATTATCCAGAATTGTATAAATTGTACATTTAATTTTTAATAAAATAAACTTTTTCATATTGTATTGGATTATTTTATTTTCTCGCAATCGTAGTGAATAGTAGAGTGTATCACACGGCGCTAAAACCCCATTAAAATTACCTCGTATGGTCATTTTAGCTCTTGTATAACAATCTACTATTGTAATTCGCGCTTTTATTACGTCGAAAAGGCACAAAATAAAACAATTTTTTTGTCTAGCCTATATTCCCTTCCGCCTTCCACTTCTCTCAGGAGCAATGACCAACCAATCTCTTAAATATTGCTTGATTTTTGTAAAATTTATTTTATTTTTTAGCACGGAGGAATATTCCCGCCGCTACCCCCGCCGCCGGCGATGCCCGGCATGGAGGCGCCGCGCCCGCCCCTCCAGCCCCCCACTCCCGACGAAATGAAGCAGAAACAACAAGGAAGCCCTAATGAAGCCAAGCTAGTCGCTATGCTCACAGCATTCCTCCTAGCGCACCCACTCGGTGCAACTCTAGATTATTTGGCCTCGTACGTAAGGTCCATGATGCCTGGATCCACCCATCTCACCGTGAATTCAGTGCTGATGAAATATAGTGAGATTTTCGCTAGACATGGCTCAGATAGGTGGAACTTTGTGCTTTTCGATAATGTGAAAGGGGGGCATCATTAGTAATAATTGATTTATCTTATACAAATAATAAGAAGAAACAACTAGGAAACCCCCAACACACTCAAACTAGTTGTCCTGCTTACAGCATTCATCCTAGCACACCGTGTCGGTGCAACCCTACACTGTCTAGTCTGGAATGTAATGTCCATTATGCCTCGGGCCACCCATCTAATAGTGAATTCAGTACTGATGAAGTTTGGTGAAATTTTCGTTAGAAATTTGTAACATTGTGCTTTTCGATAGTGCGAAGAGGGGCATAATTAGTAATACTTGATTTGTATAAACAAATAATAAGCAGAAACATAATAAAGAAAACTCTAACACATACGAACTAGTTGTTCTGCTCACAGCATTCCTCTAACTTTTTAGATACAAATTTAGTCGTATCTGATCTGAATGTGAATTCAGTACTAATGAAATATGGTATCCTAGATTAAATTATTAAAATTTGTATTTTGTATGTTTGTAACGAATACACTACTAGACCGATTTTCAAAATTCTTTCACCATTAGAATACTACATTATCCCTGAGTAACATAGGCTATATTTTATCTTTACGTATTCCCACGGGAACGGAAACTACGCGGGTGAAACCGCGGAGTGAGTTATATATATATATCATCAACACTGTCATGACACTATTTCGCTAGACATGGCTCAGTTAGGTGAGAATACATACTTGGTTAGACACTTAATAATACAAATAATAATAATCAAAAACGGTTAGTCCCAAAAAACCAAACTAGTTGTGGTGCTCACAGCATTCCTAGCACAGCACACTCACATAAGCAACTAGCGTGAAATTGATGTTGCTGCAATATGGCGACATTTTCGCTAGACATGGCATGGATAGATATAACACTTTTCGGAAATGGAAAGGGGCATTTTATGTGCTTGTTGGATTAAGTAGCTTAGTACCTAATAAATAAGTGACTATGAATGAAACTATGTTTGATATTTCATAATAAAAATTAGTTTATACCAACGTAGTTTTTCTCTTACGATCTTCCCATTCCTACCGTAAAAGTCTACTTTAGGGCCATTATTTCAAGATTTAACGAATATGTTTAAGTACATGAAACTAGATCAGTCCACCAAGAACGTCATCACACGCTATACCAAATCATCTATATCTACTTCACAACACTGCTTTAGAAGAGGGTCTGTCGATACAAATTTGATCACATTTAATCTCACGAACCTAGATCAGGGTGCCGAAACAGATGTCATATACACCGACTTCAGTAACGCTTTTGATAAGGTTAATCACTCAATACTTAGTGAGGTTTTTTTGGCTGTCTACTTGAGTGGCTCTGATCATATTTGTCAAATAGACCACAGACAGTATCCATAAAAGGATATGAGTGCGGGTTATTATGCTAAATCAGGAGTCCCCCCAAGGCTTAGGCCATTTAGGCCCCATTCTTTTCATAATTTTGATTAACGATGTAACTAAATCCATAACCCACTGTAATTAATACTCCTTATTTCTCCTTAAAATTTATCGCACCATCAACTCCGCTGACGCTCGATTAATTCAAGATGATCTAAATTCGATAGCTACTTGGTGTACAAACAACGGAATGATGCTAAACCCCACTAAATGTTTCCATATAAAATTTACTTTACTAGGAAAAAGGTGTCACGTTATTCACAGATTCCCTGGCAGCCGATTACCAAAATATTTAAAATCCCATTCTGCTACATTAACATAGGATAGGACTGAGGGCTCCTGTAGTCCAACTCTGTAATCTGTACAACTTGATAAACAAACAAATGCCTAACTTATATAATTATTATTTACTTATATATTTTCAGTGATAACTTCAATTTTAATAGAAATTAATTCTTGACCTCACTATAGGATCTTCTTACATAAGAACCTGTTGTTATCTTAACATTTGTTACTTATTTAATATTTCAACGTTTTTCTCTACCTAAATTTTATTTTTGATTTTTTTAATACCACATCACATCAAATAAACACTGCACCTCACATTATTAGCTGTTTTCATTATGTAGGTACTCATACACATTCACATTTTTGCAATGTTGGTTTCCCGTTTTCTGGTCACTGCTGCGAGTAGTACCTACTGAAAATCACTGTTTGCTCTTAGAGTAAACTCATACTGAGTTACTACCTTTTTGCCATGCTGCAACACACACGTCCAGTATTTTTATTAGGAAATGTCTTTATATCTCTTGTATCTTTCGTTTTATTATCTCAACTATTCTTATTTGTTTATGTAATTTTGTTGTTATATTTTTACTTTTTTCTTCTTTAATAATTGAAGTATGGAATATGTTCGATTTATTTTTTGTTAAAGATTGTATGTGTGTGCTGAAGTTGCAAATAAACAATTTATCTATCTATCTATCCTTCCGATAACGCAACTGACGGCAAGTACGCATTTCTCGGATTGCAGTGCAAAATCTTGAGTCATAAAATTAGATTATCGTATGTATCAATTTTCAAAATTACTAAAAATTAGATTTTTACTGCATCCACGAAGAAGCAACATTCTACTGCCGGCACTACTGTAATCTGAGATGAGTTTGCTGACCGTACCGCACGCACACCAATGACTTTTTTACTAGGCATTAGTGTGTGTGCGTCGGCAGTATTGCAAAACACATTTAAAGACAATGCTAGTTTTTGGTGTGAGGGCTCATCTAACGATTTAAATCAATGCTTTGGCCTGGTTGACAAAACATTTTTTTTTTCTGAACTGAACGTACCTACATAACATTGTTTTGACACTAACACACAATTACTGTTAGTTTATGCACCCCCTATTACATATTGTACTATGAAACTTTTTTAACTTTTTTCTTTTATGTAGGTACCTAAGCCTCTGACAAATAAAGTCAAAGCTAAAAAACGCCAAATTTTTCAATGGTAGTCTTTTTTAAACTTTCGCGATCACAATGGTGCCGGAAAAAAAGTGGCGCTTCTATCCACTTCGTGGCAACACCATAGAACACTATTGGCAACACTAACGAAACGAAGTAAAAGACGAGACAAGACAGGCAGGCACCTTCAAAAGTTTACAAAAGTTCGGCGAAGCTCTTGGACGTGTTTTGTATTTGTTGTTGATAAAATTTACGTAAAATGAAGAAATGGTGGAACTGGGTATTAGCATTCGCTCTAGTTTGTTTACTTTTTGTCGCCATACCCATATCGTTAAACAATCAGAGAACCGAGGAAGAATTAAGGCCAATGTTCCAAGATTATGTCAAAAAGTTCAACAAAAGTTATCACAATCCGGAGGAATACCAGACGAGGTTCCAGCATTTTGTCGTAAGTATTTACAACATTGTTGCACACTAGTCAGTAGAATAATTCTTGACAGTGTTATGTTGATCCAAATTAGGTACCTAATTGGTACTATACTAATAAGTAATTACCATAATTTAATTGAGGCTAAACAAGTTTTTTAGGTTTGGAACTTGATCCATGAACTTGAATCTTTTAATTATTCTAAATTAGTAGGTACATAGTCACTGTCACCTACATCCTACACAAACCTACATCCAAGAGTTTAGTAGATACATTTAGATACCTACATATTTTTAATACATATATTTTGTATTTAGGTACATTAAAATAAGTAGGTACTTAATGTACCTACTATCTATATTTTTTTATTATTATCAGTTTTTGAAGTTTGTTGTTTGAACAGTTGGAACTGTTGGACGGTCCTTTTAATTATAAGAAGGTATATATTACCTTCTTATATACCTAATCACCTTCTAGTACATATTTAATTGAATTTATTTGCTGTTACTTTTTTAAATGATTATTAAGTAGGAACCTTTTGCGCTAGGTTTCTATAATTAAAAATATTGCGGGATCACATAGTAATAATATTGTCTAAGAGTGAAATTGTTATGTGTTCATACAGTTGGGCATTATTATTATTAAATAATATATGTTCAAAGATCAGTGAATTAAAAGTTAGATATAAATACGAGTATAATCCTGACCAATTGCTGGACAAAGGTGTCCCTATGTAATATTATTAAGAATGAAAAACTTTTCCCAAAAAGGCAGCAGTTAGAGAAATTGACACACTCAATGGAGCATCCAGAGGGTCTGAGCAGTACAGGGCAAAGTTCGGCCTAACACATCTCTCCGATATGTCCAAAGCTGAGTTCCGGGATATCCACCTCTCCGATGAAAGGCAACAGAAGGCACCATCCATGTTTGGCAAGACCTGGGAAGATTACAAAAAAACATATGAACATAATGATGATCGGGATGTGTACCATGACAGCCAGCAAAGAAACCGGTCCAACAATGGAAATGAGCCACATCACAACATCATTATCATCAGGCAGAGGAGATCAACATTACCTTTGCAAATTGATTGGTAAGTCATGTACAATTTAGTTTTACTAATAAAAAAAATATAGAAAATATATTATATATAATATCTATAGCTTATATATTCTGGACAATATTAAAGTAGGTATCTCTCTCTGTCTCAGCCGTAGGATGTCCACTGCTGGACAAAGGCCTCACTCATCATCTCATTGGATCACAATTTTTTTTAATTTTTCACAGTAGGTATACCGGGCAAAAATACAAAGCGACTAGGGAGGTTTGCAGGGTATGCAATGGACCATGTCTTGTATTGTAGTTTCTTAGAAGTCATTTTCATCCCATGTTAGTGCACTGCTAGAAATAGGTCTCCCCTTATAAGTGCTACTGAGATGGTCTTCGGCCACTCTCATCCCCATTTTGGTCGCAGCTTTTGGCAGACCGTCGCTCCACTTAGCCGGGCGGCGCCCGACATTATGTTTGCCTAGTTGTGTTCTCCACTTATGTATGTTAATTTAGTAAAGTGTTCCCCTTCACTAAATCACGATGAAGACCACAGCTGGTTATCAATACTCTTTAATTGGTATTACCAAAGTCACCGATGACGACATCTTATGATGGCTAAGATCCCTATCAAATAATCAGCTTCAGGGGACATTGAAATGAAATAATATAATAGTTGTACTGGAGTCCCTCAAGGTACAGTTTTATACCCTACATTTAAACTTGAGGGTGGGTTTTTTGTATCACTAAATAATGTTTGGTAATGTGACTGCTGGTATTGATGATTTGCGAACGGTCGTTGGCAGACGCTGGATGCGGCATACTGGAGACAGGGCGGAATGGCGCAGATTTAGGGAGACCTAGGTCCAGCTGTGGACTCAGATAATAAAAACTGTTTGCTTGCTTTTAAACCTAAAGATGATGGGATTTGTGATTTATCAAGGGAAATATTTAAATGTAATAAGCATGCATATAGCGGTTTGGGTTTTATCAGCAACTGTTTAGATTAATTTTATCACTGAAGTCGGTTTTTTCTGTAAAAATATTATATTTGACTGGATCTGTTGACTTGATCTAGTGAGAGTGATCCAAACGATTACGATATTATCATCTGAAACTTTACGTAATGGCCATAAGTTAGCTTGGCTTGGTTATGATTTCGATTCATCGTGATTTGCATTCAAGAGTTGACTCCCTGTGCTAATCCCGTCCATCGTTTGCCCACGACTTTATCTATGCCCAGCTTACTGCTGTTGATGAGTATGATGATAGAATGCGTCCATAGGCTACGCGAAGCCTGGTAAGCTATATGCTACGTATGTACAGTACCCGGCGATAAATATTACACAGCTCTGGAAAAAGACAATCAGAAAGCTAAATTCGGCTTTATAGAGCGTTCATCATCATCATCATATCAGACTTAGGACGTTCACTGCTGGACAAAGGCCTCCCTCATTGATCTCCAGGAACTGCGGTTGGTAGCGGCCTGCATCCAACGCCGACCTGCGGTCCTTACCAAGTCGTCTGCCCATCTTGTAGGTGGACGTCCTACGCTGCGCTTGCCGGTCCGTGGCCTCCATTCGAGAACTTTACGGCCCCATCGGCCATCTGTTCCGCGAGCTATATGGCCTGCCCATTGCCACATCAACGTGCTAATCCGTCCGGTGACCCGAGTTCTCCTACGTATCTCCTCATTTCTGATTCGATCCCGTAGAGAAACCCCAAGCATAGCCCTCTCCATCCATAGCCTCGTTGAGCGACTCTAAGCTTATTCATAAGGCCAATAGTGAAAGACCACGTCTCGGTTCCATATGTCATCACTGGTAACACACACTGATTGACGACTTTCGTCTTCAGAAAAGGAAAGTGAGACGTTCTTCTCTCAAAATATAATAAAAACGAAGAGATAACGCTATACGAAGCCGAAATCAGCCAATTATCTCTTTCCAAAGCTCGATGTGCAAAATTAGAAGGAAACATTTTGATTTATTAGACACTTTAATACATCACTATCTAGACCCAAACTTAGCATAGCGGTTCTGTAATCTGTGGCATAGCCTAGAAACCAGATGATTAATAGGATAACTAAATAGAATATATTTTATTTTGTAAATACACAACCCAGACCCGAGACATATACCTGCAGAAAGCAAACATTTGTCCTTGGCAGGGATCGAACCCACAACCTCCTGCGTTTCATCAATCTTTTAGGCCAACTGAGCCACGGAGGTCGACAATGCCTCAGACATCTTTTGCTTATCTTAATGGAAAATATTCATAAAGTCAAAACACTAATTTGCGAATTATTAAGCCTAGTCTAAGGTTACCTTGGTATTTAGGCATCAATAAATTAAAAATACTACATAATAAAAAAAACATTCTAGGATGTAAAATTTATGTTAAACTGCCTGCTATTTCCTAGAAATAACAAGTATTGGCTGTGATATTTTGGCAAAAAAATGTTTTAATCATGTTTTGCCCCCTATTATTAATTCATACATCTTTAGCATAGCGCTGTCTGTCTGTCTGTCTGTGTATGGGACGATTACAACCGAACGCGTTGACCGATTTACATGAAACCTTTTTTATTAGCACCGTCTAATTGAGAGAAGGGTACTGATTGATTTTGGTGACCACGGGTCACAGGGACCGGAGTTATTGTGACCTCAAAAGGTCACCAAAAAAATAAAAGTCCTCAAATGGCGGAAAATTTTTGACCTGTGGTGACCTTTTGAGGCCTTCGCCCCATTGTCTGGTACCCCCGTACCAATGCTTGTTGATATTGATTTATAATGCAAAAGTTATGCAATATAATAAGATCCCTCAAATTACAGACTACCTGTTGAGTGATCATCATCATATCAGCCGTAGGTCGTCCTCTGCTGGACAAAGGCCTCAGTATCTCCAAGTACTTGCGGTTAGAAGCGACCTGCATCCACTGCTGACCTGCGGTTCTTACCAAGTTGTCTGCCCATGTTGTAATCAGACGTCCTACGCTGCGCTTGCGGTCTGAAGTGTATTTGATTTATTATGTAATTAAATAAAGTTTAGACAACGGACTGCAAAGGCCACTTAGATAAGTAGTCAACTTACAAAGAAAACAACAGAATTAATTGGCGAATCAGTTGGAACTTTCAATCTGAAGGTAGTAGGTTCTATACTTGCCGTGAACCAATGTATTTATCTTGAAAAATGTATGTGCACATTATAACAAGTGCTTTGGTAAAGGAAAATTTCGTGACGAAATCCGCGGCTTAGTTCGACGTCATCATCATTCCTGTCTTCCGGACCCCTTCGGGGGTCTCCAGGTGGGGCCTCGAGGTTAGACCTCCTTACCCGGCTAACTCCTGGGGCTACTACTCCAGGGTCCTTTGATAAATGCCTTTCAGGCCGGTGTCAATTTTTTTTTTCAGTTTTCCTCCTCTCCCTGTTCTAGGAGGTCACGTGGCTGGGAGCGCCACTGACCTTTATGGTCCGGAGGTCTAGTTAGACGTGTTGACCTGTTC
Source organism: Pasiphila rectangulata (assembly GCA_963082625.1). Taxonomy (NCBI): domain Eukaryota; kingdom Metazoa; phylum Arthropoda; class Insecta; order Lepidoptera; family Geometridae; genus Pasiphila; species Pasiphila rectangulata. The sequence goes on along the minus strand of OY720253.1, from coordinate 13,700,031 downwards.
TTTCCTTTGACTAATAACCGACTAAGCTGGGAAGATCATATAGGTTCTGGGCAAGCCATATCCATCTACTAATGTCCGAGGCACTGCAGTGCCCCGTACAGCATGACACTGCATAAATCAACAATCATCATTTCAGCCATAAAACGTCCACTGGTGAACATAGGCCTCCCTCATGGATCTCCATGAGGGGTAGTTGCCATTCTCACCACGCTTGGCAGGCGGGTTGGTGAGCGCAGTATGGAATGTTGATACACGGATAGACGCTGCTGCCCATCTTCCGGAGGTATCCCTTAGCAGGCTCTTACTGCATCCATGGGCATGACAGGAGGGGTATCATTCTACTGCCGGCACCCCACGGCGGACAATCAACAATAACAGTCGTTTAAAGCCCCCGTGCTCTAAGTTGTTAACGGTCTCTGTTCTTTGGATCCAAATGATTTTTTTCGCTTACCATTTTTGAGTTTGATTCATGAACTGACGAAGTAGTCATTTAATACGAGCAAAGCTGCGGACAGAAATAATATATTAATGAATGTGCATAATAATTCAGATGTTGCAATAATACCCTTGAAGTAATATCGATAAGCCGAATAAATAACAAAGTTACTATGTACCTAACCCAACATAAGCAAAAAGTATAATATGATAATATGTGTCAATGCCCTACTCAGTGCAATCCAATATCGCTCGTAACTTAATTTTGAAAGGACAGATTGGTACAGTCGACAGAAATAACATGATAACAAAGGAATTTTTAACATTTTTCTTTGCATAAAATGGATTTTGCAACATAGTAATAAGAAAATTGTGGATTTAAATATTTGCTTAAATAAATCGAGAATAAAAAAAAAAAAAAAAAAAAAATATTTGCTTAGTTCGGGAAGTATGTCTAGCATTATTAATATGGTCCTCTTTGCTATGGAGCACGAAGTAAGATTACTCCTTTACACCTAAGGTACACAAGTTTATAATATAAATAAAATTAAAAAAAAACGCCTTAGGTACCTAGTCTCTGAGGTTACTATTTTTTTTGTAATGTGTACCCTAATTTTTGCAATCTACACATCATGCCCTTTCATTTGATACCACACTTGGGTATATCTGAAAGCATTCGATTGTTCACCCCTACTTCCAACCCCCATATCTCATGAATGGCTCGACTGATTTCTATATAACTTACAGTTTTGCATCCTACACATCATTTATTTTCATTCGATACCAAACTCGGGTATATTTGGAAACATTTGATTATTTATCCCCTCTTTCACTCCCTATATCTTGTAAAATTCTTGACCGATTTTTATAAAACATGTTTAAGAATCATCGCTAGAAAACCTGCTCTTAAATAAAATAAATTGCATGCAAATCGGTTCACTCGTTTAAGAGCTACTGTGCTACAGACAGACACACACACATATTTGACTATTTTTGTATAATTAGGTATGTAATATTTTAATTTGTATTCCATTTCTCAATAATCCTTAATTAATTATTTTATTTCTACAATGTTTTATAAATTATTTATGTTGACTCGTTAATTTGTCTTTTATATCTTATATATTATCTTTTATAGTCTGTAAGGAAATGTAATTATGTCTTTAATTAGTATAATTGGTACAGTATCGTTCTAGTTAAAGTAAAATAAATAAATAATAATAAACTGAAGGGTTTGTCTGTGCAATATAGATGAGGTAATCAAGACGAACAACTACCGAAAGTACAATGAAAGATGGGACAAATGACATATGTATGTAGAGCGTGTCACCATCCTGGGGAGTCCCTTAGGCATGTACTTTCGGGCTGTTCGCATCTTGCTAAACTCTTGAGTATGCACAGACATAATCAAGTAGCCAAGATCATTCACCAGCAACTTGCTTTTCGATATGGCCTTACGGGCCCTGAAGTTCCGTATTATAAATACGCACCGGAGCCGGTTCTTGAAAATGGCCTTGCCACGCTCTATTGGGACCGATCTATAATTAAATTACGGACAGGACTATTCTTGCGAATACGCCTGATATCGTTCTGATAGATCGGTTGGAGCGGAAGGCAATACTCGTTGATGTCACCATTCCACATGATGCCAAGCTCGTCAAAGCCGAGAAAGATAAGCTCAGCAAATATCTTGATTTAGCCCACGAGATTGCCACCATGTGGGATGGTGACTCAGCGACTATTGTTCCGATAGTCGTTTCCGTTAACGGACTCATAGCGAAGAGTCTCGATCAACATCTCGAGAGACTTTCGCTAGGCAGTTGGATCAAGAGCCAGATCCAAAAGGCAGTACTCCTGGACTCGGCACGTATAGTAAGGAGATTCCTCTCCCTGCAGCCCTAGTCACCGACCGCTTGAGCCTTGCTTCGCGGCCGGTGATTCACCGTTTTGATATACTTTTTACTGTAGAGTATTTGTTTTTATATTTCTTTATAGTAAAAAATGTATTTTTATGAGTTTACATGTAAATGATGTGGAATAATAATAGCGGTCAAACTTATAGCACCCCTCTTTTTTCGGGGGTTAAAAGACAAGTCACCTAAGTATGTCGAAGCAGAGCACCCCTCGTGTCCAAACACAAGTTTAACACTAAGAACTAGTCGACGCATTGACAGCACGCAGGTTTTTATTGGGCAGAGAGATACTATTTACAGGATGTAATACATTATACTAATAATAGAAGCATTATTTTATGTAAATGCTTTATAACTGTGTTATTGAATATTAACATTATCATCATCTCAGCCGCAGGACGTCCTTTAGACTAGGCCTATCTCATGTATCGCCATGTTTTAGTCATGAGGGGTTGTTGCCAAACTCACCACCCTTTTCACAGGCGGGTTGGCGAGCGCAGTGCTGGATGTTGATACACGGAAAGCTGCACATCTGCTCATCTCTTGCCCGTGGATGCAGTAAGAATATGCCAAGGGAAAATAAACCTATTTTATTTTATTTAAAGTTTGCCCGCCATCTCAGTCTGGATTAGGTCATCCGTTTGGACTCTATTAACGGCAGAATGGGGCCACCTCTATTATGATGGGCCACCACTATTGTTATGATGGGCCACGGTCACTTGATATTTGGCATCATCATCACAGCCGTAGGTATGCTGTTCACGTCCACTGCTGGACATAGGCCTCCCTCATGCTCATCGAAGTTTATTCTGACACGTTTTGATTTTTCAAGAAAATCACCTTCATGGGATTGAATTCCCTTACGCGCGTAGGGCCCACATGACACATGAAATGAAGACTTCCATGAACACCCGTAACGAAATGAATAGCTGATCTTCAGTCACCAGTTAAAGGCGTAAATAGATTATTTTGTACAATGTGTATCATAATATGTGTACTATCCGAAAGGGGAAGGATTTACACCCCCCGGGGAACAACTTGTTCAACGACTTTTCGAATTTCGATTGGTATCTCTGAAAAATACTGGAAGAAACTTTTAACATTAACAGCTGATTTTTTACGCAGTAACAACCCTAATTTTATTGTCTATTGTATTATTATCTGTCGGGACGATGACCTCAGTATCGTAGAAAATAGATAGATAGATAGATAGAAAACTCTTTATTGCACACCACATTAAAAGAACATAAACAATTTATAAATAATGTAAAAAACAACACAGGAGTACAAAGGGCGGCCTTATCGCTATGAGCGATCTCTTCCAGGCAACCTTGGGATGGACAGGAAAATGAAGGAGGCTATATCGTGGCGTAACAAATATAAGTAAAGAAATAAAACTAAAATAGATGATGAATGTTTGCAGGAGAGATAAAGGGGTGATCGCACCGGTAAGGGACCAGGGTCTCTGCGGCGCCTGCTGGGCGTTCAGCACGGTCGGCATCATGGAAGCCATGCACGCCATCAAGAACGGGACGCTGGATATCCTCAGTGTGCAGGTAACATGGCGTCATCTCTTATCTATTCTTTATCATCAGGACATCCACTGCTGGACAAGGGCCTCCCTCATGGATCTCTAAGAACTGATCATAGGGTGGTTGTCGCCATATATATTCACTACGCATACAGATGCGTCAAAATTGAACCACGAAGTAGCATTTGGTTCTGGCACTTCGCCGGCCGCTGCTGCGTCAATCTCGCTGCGCTCGCTCGGCTCGTGCATTGTTGCAACACAACCAAAACCTAACCCTAGTTTTTTGATAGGGCGTTATCTAGTTTTGATCAAATCAAATAAAGAAATAAATAATACTGGATAATCCACACAGCATCATCTAGCCCTAGTCTATTAAGCTGCACTAAGCAGACAGAGCTTGTGTTATGGATACTAGATAACTGAATTGGGATTTGCTGAAGATTAAACCTATGAAAACTCTTAGTATTCATTTATTTTTGATTCAATTTATCAAAAGCAACTATTATAATTTCGGTTTAAGACTTTTAAAGATTCTTTTATATATGTATCTATTACTTATATAAAATAAAGTTCACTTTCACTTCTGATAGTTCACTTTTAATGTTATTTTTCCAGCAAGTGATAGACTGTGCAGGCCTCGGCAACAGCGGCTGCTTAGGTGGCGACATCTGCCTCCTCCTCGACTGGCTCCAACTCACCAACACAGCGGTCGCTCTCGAGAAGCAGTACCCGCTCAAACTAACAGATGGCGCTTGCAAGAAGCCCGCCGCGAACGCTACCGGAGTGCGAGTCAGCACCTATACGTGTGACGAGTAAGTACTACGCTTTTGATAACAGATGGCGCTTGAAACATTGTATACGAGCTTTTGAGATGCAGTACCCGCTCAAACGAACAGATGGCGCTTGCAAGAAGCCCGCCGTGAACGCTACTGGAGTGCGAGTCAGCACCTATACGTGTGACAAGAAAGTACTACGCTTTTGATAACTGATGGCGCTTGAAACATTGTAGAGCTTTTGAGATGCAGTACCCGCTCAAACTAACAGATGGCGCTTGCAAGAAGCCCGCCGTGAACGCTACTGGAGTGCGAGTCAGCACCTATACGTGTGACGAGTAAGTACTACGCTTTTGATAACTGATGGCGCTTGAAACATTGTATACGAGCTTTTGAGATGCAGTACCCGCTCAAACGAACAGATGGCGCTTGCAAGAAGCCCGCCGTGAACGCTACTGGAGTGCGAGTCAGCACCTATACGTGTGACAAGAAAGTACTACGCTTTTGATAACTGATGGCGCTTGAAACATTGTAGAGCTTTTGAGATGCAGTACCCGCTCAAACTAACAGATGGCGCTTGCAAGAAGCCCGCCGTGAACGCTACTGGAGTGCGAGTCAGCACCTATACGTGTGACGAGTAAGTACTACGCTTTTGATAACTGATGGCGCTTGAAACATTGTACACGAGCTTTTGAGATGCAGTACCCGCTCAAACTAACAGATGGCGCTTGTAAGCCGGTCGGCAAAGCTGCTGGAGTGCGAGTGAGCATCCCCATCTGCAAGTAAGTATGCGAGGTATATTTGAGGACTTCTTAATTTTTCATGTCAACAGCAGAACCGAGTTTTGAACCTTTCGAACACAAAAACAATTTTCAGAAACACAAACAACAAGTTTGCATCAAAGTCGGTTATAAATTAGACGTAGTCAAATGAGAAATTCTGTATCTGCAGATGGTGTTTGTAAGGCACGCGCTACTACTATGCAACAATAAAATTGTGAGGATGAGAAGAAGTACTCGCTATCGATAACAGATGGCGCTTGTAATACGCTGCCATGCGATCATATTAATTGTATTCGTCTATCGTAGTGTACTATGTACTTAATTCAATTTGACTTGTAACTGAGGAGTTATTCATAAAGACTTGCTTGTTAATGAAAATTGCTACCTGTGCTTAGATTACGAATTCCCTTGTCTATCGCACCCTTTCACTACCTGTGTTTAGAATACGAATTCCCTTGTCCGCAGCTTCTCAGACTCCGAGGACAAGATATTAGAAGCGCTGGCGACGCACGGGCCCGTCGCCGTAGCTGTGAACGCTCTCACTTGGCAGAACTACTTGGGGGGCGTTATTCAGTATCACTGCAGGTATGTACTTTAGGCCATTCATGAATTAAGGGGGAGGGGGGGTGCCGAAAAGTGTGAGTGTTAGACGAGGGGGAGGGATAAGTGAAGTACGATTGCTTTAACCACTAAGCTACGGAACCAGTGTCGGGTTGTGTCAAAATTCTTGATAAGGTCATATCGGTTGAGCTGCGCTAGAGCGCCATCTACAGGTACTATAAAGCTCCTGTTCATTGTCTGAAGAAATGTTTCAATTACCAGTAGTTCCTGAGATTATCGCGTTTAACTAAACAAACTCTTCAGCTTTATTATATTAGGATAGATTAGTCATAGATATAAGTATGGTAGTCGTGGGGTGCCGGCATTAGAATGTTACCCCTCCTTACTTTCCTGCATGGATGCAGTAAGAGCCTGCTCAGGGATACCTCTGTGGGATGGGTAGCAGCGTCTTTCCGTGTATCAACATCCCGTACTGCGCTCGCCAACCCACCTGCCAAGCGTGGTGAGTATGGCAACCACCCCTCATAGAAATCAATGAGGGATGTGTGTGGAGTGTGTTCAGTAGTGGACGTTTTACGGCTGAAATTGTTTATTTTATACAGAGATAGATAATAAATAGAGTCTGACTGAAAACCAGCGCTTCCTAGCATTCCTTATGTGTGGGAGCATAATGCTGAGTCAGGCCCATTTCGACTCACACAACTTTGTGAACTGGTTGTTCATTATTATATACAATAGTATTATTCTGCTTTGACCCGCTGAGTGAGCTGCTTACCATCTATTTGTCACTATGTCGCAGAATATTTAACTGGGTTATACTCATAGATTAAAATTAGAAATGAGTCAGTTTTTTACAATAGTTATTTTTAAAAGTTTTGTGTGTGTCTAATAAATGTATTTCTTCTTTTTTCTTCTTCGTCTTCTTCTTCTGAAATAATGATGATGATAAGTGGTAAATGAGTTGGAGATAACTACAGTCTTTTTCAAGAATGAGTTCGGTGACAGAAGGCCTCGTCTCTTTTGCACTTCAAAGTTTATCTAATGTCTATCCTGCTCTATTCTGCACAGAACCCTTCCTATGTGAAAAAGACTATAAACAGAGACATTTGTTCCAGCGGCACACCAAAAGACTTGAACCACGCGGTGGAACTAGTCGGCTACGACCTCAGCGCGGAGGTGCCATACTACATCGCCAAGAACTCGTGGGGCGTAGACTTCGGCAATGGCGGATACATCAAGCTCGCTATCGGCGGCAACGTCTGCGGGCTCGCCAACGAGGTTGCCAGCGTCGACGTCAAGTAACACAGGTTCAACGTAGATTAGCGAACATCAGTGCCGACTAGCCTACAGAACCCTATGACGTAGATGCTCAAACATCAGTGCCATATAGGCTACAGAACCCTATGAAGTAGATGCTCAAACATCAGTGCCAACTAAGCTACAGAACTCTATGATGTAGATGCTCAAACATCAGTGCCAACTAAGCTACAGAACCCTATGACGTAGCGTAGATGCTCAAACATCAGTGCCAACTAGGCTACAGTCCCTATGACGTAGATGCGTAAAAAACTCGGCTACTGAACCCTATGACGTCATAGTGTCTCTAATAAGTCTACAGTGTACCCTAAAACCGTCGATACACCACCAGCTAAGTTATAGAACCCTATATCGTTATTGCCTACTTCCTTCTTCTAGCGGTTGCTAGCGTCGACGTCAAGTAATACAGGTTCAACTTAGATTAGTATTAGTCTGGTTTGGATTCTCGGGTATTTATCGCGTAATTACCTTTATTTTAATCTAAGTATCAGCACACTGGTTTATTCACACGCCGAGTGTAGTGTGCTTTCCCAGTGTGAAACGGCCTTAAATCTCAAATTTTTAATTATGAAGACCAAGTGAGGGTAATCTGAAAAGACGCCATCGCTTTGCTGCGGATAACTTCAGCACGTCAGTCTCCCCGCGACAACGACCAGGTCGCAGTCCGGTTGAAACGTTGGGATTGAAATAAAGGTAATTACTTGATAAATACCCAATAATACAATGTAGTAATAATGTCTTAAAAAAGGCTATTAGTAGTCTGTTCCATATATAACCGGTGATATACCTACGACCCTTTCTATCACATCGACGCTTCTACTGAACCCTATGACGTCAAGTTGATACGCAGCAGAGGTCGCTAGTGTCGACGTTAAGTAACACAGGTTCTACGTACATTATTAGAAAAGAAAAAATACTATAATAATGTCCTACATGACAGAAATTTACCTATTAGGTCACAGAACCCTGCGCCGTCCGTCCCCTTAATCCTTAAAGTGCCTTTGATCAAAATGTGACTTACAAGAATATAACATGGAATGTTCAAAGGTAAGTAAGTACCTTTGAACATTCCATGTAATATTCATTTTGATTATTTCCTCTAAACATTATGTGAAAATGTATATTTATTTTTATTAGTCGTCTTGCCAGCGGTTAATCGCCATTTTAATAGCATATTAAGTAGATGTAAGTGTTTTGCTAGAATTGAATATCGCTTTGTCTAAAACGGGTTTTTAAGTGATAGTTAAGAATTTATAAAATGAAAGGCAGACCAAGTCTTTATATACCTAGTGATTTTTTACTTTTTCTTTAAAAGTGTATTTTTTATAGAACTAGGTGAAGGAAAGGTGGGTTCACGAATATGAGTTTGAATCATAAAGGAATATGATAATATTCTATTCATGGGCAAAACTTGGGCTCCCATGTAAATGGACGAAAGTTGTGTCAGATAGCCAATAAATAATCCCATAAGATTTCTGACGATTTTTAAAGACAGAAATAAAAGATTTTGTAAACTCCTTTTTTAAAACCTTCAAAACTAAACTTTTTTTCAACTTATGGCCGATTTTCAATAATCAGATAAACACAAGATTTTTCCAATAGACAAGATATTTTTTTAATAGCCAATATTTTTCAAAATTGATTCGTTTTATTCGTTTGATAAATAGCCAGTTATGTTTAATGGACAGTTACGTAAGACTTGTCAGTGGATTGAAAAACCGGATTTACGCAATTTTATTTGCGGCCCACGCCTTCCCGAACCCCATAAAGGTCAAGAAATGCTGCAAAACAAAGAAATTTATAAAAGCAGCTATTAACGCTGATTAGTGTATTTGATATAGTTATTTATATTATTTATACAAATAGCGTCCAAACAAATAAAGCAATAAGTGTGCCTAAGATTAATTAAAGTACCTATGAAAAAAGTAATTAAGTTATATATACATACTTAATATGTTTTATAGAATAAATATATTTTTGAGTATTTTTTATACATGGATTAGGTATTTCTCGTGTTGTCAAATATGAGTAGTATTATAGAAATGAAAAATGCAATCAAAATTTTGTCTCCGACGGGACCCGAACCCGTAACGTTCAGACGAACACCTTTAACGCAGGCTGCCTTTATCGTTCGGCTACGCAGCAATTAACCGTCGGGTCGAAAATCTTGACTGCCTTCATCTCTAAATTTTGATTGCATTTTTCATTTCTATAAATGATACCTTAGTGTGTGTTTACACTTTAAATACAAAAATAGCTTATGAGTAGTATTGTTACAAGCCGTGTTTATATAATATATAAGCTATATATTATATAAGCTTCTAAATTATATATGTATATATAATATATAAGCCGTAATATGTTGTATGCCAAGTGATATGTACCCTCGACTTTTAATCTGAAGGTCATGGATCGATACCGGCATGCAAGCCCATTGGCATGAGAGATATCGATGGATATCTCTCATGAAAAAATATATGTGCGTATTTGATACGTGCTTTAACGGTGAAGGAAAATATCGTGACGATACAGGCGGCTTAGTTAGCTTCAGACGTGTTTACTTGTTCTTTCCTCTGACTAATAGCTGACTTAGCTGAGAGGATGGTATAGGTGCTGGGCAAGCCTAATTCATCTATCAACGCCGGCGCCGTATAAATCATAGCAAAGGCCTTACTCGTTTTAATATTGTTATTCTAATCAATGTTTATGTATGTACATATATACTAAATGTATAACATGTTTTTGGTGTTGGTAGCTATTATAAATTCTATGAATGTGTTATTACGACTTATGTCAGTGTAGGGACTAAAATTTAAAATCGCAATACTATTTAAGATTAATTGTGCCTGTATTTTACATGTTATGTAGTCTAGTCCTAAAACTATAATCGCCATTCTAAACAGGGTGTATAAATACTCCATTTTGAATCTTTAGCGAATAATTATATCGACCAATAAATGTTAGAAGTATTGAAGTTACATGTATTAAATTTCTAAATAATCGAGTTCACTTTTATTAATTATCATTTCATCCCTTTAGTCCTAGATCTACTATTATGGTGTAAGTAACCCCTAATCTCCTTGACCCTGAGAAGGGCTGCGTAGGTATCTTACACTTATATTAGGTAGCACTATTTTATTTGAAAAACAAACAGTCTTTAAAGCCGAAGAGTGTAGCTAAATGAACCAATTATAAGTCTTTGTTTAAAAAAAAGTATGGTGAAAAAATATTTTTTAAAATTATTTAGAATTAGACCACTAACAAACACAATATGACTAAGAAAACTAACAAACAAAATATAACTTAACAAAACAAAAATACAAGAATACTACGAGTACCGTAATAAAAAAACACAATTAAGATGTTGGCAATTTGGCCAATTATAGACAGTTTCGAATACTTTTTAATTAATATGTATAAATAAGTCTTCTGTGGTCATTTAAATTTCAGGCTAGTATGCCCTGAACATTAGGTATGGTGATAGGGTACGGAAACCATAATTATCATTCAAAAACAATGGTCATAGTATATTTGTCACTTTTTCGAATAGCTGCGATAAATAAAAAATACGTGTCCAATAGTTCATGATAATGTACACAAGAGACAATTTTTTTGTTTAGCCTAATATATCGTCCCACTGTTGCGCAAAGGCCTCCCCAAATCCTTCCATCTGCCTCTGTCAGGAGCGATGACAGAAAGAGGTGAAATAATATTGTTATTTAGTGATTTTTATTGAGTTAAACTTAATAAAAACACAAAAATGTGATTTGCACTGACGTGCCGCATTGTCCAATATCCAGCAAGCCCAACTCCTTGAAATAACGGAGAAAGACTCTGGGATGTTGCCTTAATAGAACTACATTGTTTTGAGTTCATACTCGTACATCAGTTCCTCATGAATTTGTTAGTTTTCCTTGTGTGTTAAACAGGATAATGCTATTTTCATATCCATGGCCGACGTTAATGTTACATTTTTAAATTATGTAACTACTTGGAATAAAAATGTCCAGCTGGTTACCTCAATGTAACTACAATGTAACTAGGTGGAACGGACGGATATTATGATGCGGCGGACCGTGATGTGCCTGGCTGCATTAATGATACGCCGGCATATCATGATTATACTGGCCATATCGTTCAAAGCTTAATGTTTGATGATTCGTCCGGTCATGTTTGGTTAAACTGGTCCTGTATCACGAAAGAACTAGCAAATAAAATAAGGTCCGTATTTTTAATAATTTAGGCGATATAATAGAATAACCATTTCTCTCTTTTTATGTTTGTTAGATTTTGATGTAGGTCTATGAGCCGTAGAGTAAGTTATTTATGATATTTTTGCTTTTCTATAAAATCTAGTAAATATTTTTCATTTAATTTAAAACTGTCAAAACGTAGGTTTTTAAAGATGTATCATTAAATGCCGGCGAAGTGTGATGTGCCTAGGCATATCGTATCTGCCACGTAGTACGATCGGCCGCCAACATCCATAATAGGTTACTTATATAAATTATGCGCAATTTCCTTGTTTGAAACAAATATTTTATAAGCCAGTGTTGTCGTACTACCAAGTTATTTTGACCTCACTTATTAAACAGCTAGCCCATTGAAATAGAAATAGGATCTTAAAAATTCTGTATAAACTGGAAGCGTTAAAATAAAAATAGATAGGAGTGTAGTTTTTTTGAATAATAGTTGGATCTCACTGCTGGGCAAAGGCTACATTAAAATAGAATAAAATGTCGAAAAAAATACTGTATTGTGCTATTTTACTAAGTGGTATCATTTTTATATCTCAATATCACTCAGTACAGAGAGCGAATCGATTCAAAAATTACTTGAAGATGTTCAACAAAAGTTACTCGAGTTCAGAGTTTATGATAAGGATGCAATATTTTGAGGTGAGTGTTTGAATATTCTTATTGCAACATTCTACTGCCGGCACCCCACGGCGTGCATACGATAACTTTTATTATTTTTTAGCACCCATGAAATTATCTATTATACATCATCATCATCATTACAGCCGTTAGATATCCACTGCTGGACATAGGCCTCCCTCATTGACTTAAAGATCCAAGTGCATGAGGGGTTGTTGCCATACTCACCACGCTTGGCAGGCGGGTTGGTGAGCGCAGTTCGGGATGTTCTTACACAGAAAGACGCTGCTGCCCATCTTCCGGAGATATCGCTTAGCAGATTCTTACTGCATCCACGGGCAGGAGAGGAGGGGTGACATTCTACTGCCGGCTTCCCACAGCAAATTCTATTGTTACTTGAAATTAATGTAGTTATTTTTTTTGTTTTCGTTTACAAGAGTAACAATACATTTCAGGAGTCTCTCAAAGAAATAGAAAAGTTGAATAGTAGGAGACACGGTACTGGGGCGAAGCACGGCCTAACAAAGTTGTCAGATTTATCGCCAGAAGAAAAATACATGAATCGCAGCGTGTACGGGTACAATTCAGCTTGCTCCAAGCTTGAGGAAACATGTTACAGGAATAAGACTGTGCAGCGTTTTACCGAGGAATTGCCGGACAGGTGGGACTGGTAAGTACTACTACTAGTGTATTATATTATCTGTGTACTACCATGAAATACCATTCACAATATATATAAAAAACATAAACAATCAATAATATAAAACTCTTCCGTTACTGATTGAGTGACTGACAGATAACGCACAGCCTAAACCACTGGACCTAGAGACTTGAAGGAACGATGCATCGCCGCTAACATGGTCAGCCAAATAACATAAGAATTTATAATCTTGACACTGGCGGAATTGTGTAAAACCAAACACAAAAAGCCATAAAATAACAAAACAAGACAAGAGACTTGAAATTTGGCACACATATACCTTGAGTATCCTAGAGGTGCGCTAAGAAGGGATTTTTCGAAATTCCCTCGGGAACGGGAACTACGCAGGTGAAACTGCGGGGTGCGACTAGTATAGGTATAAAACGATTTAATTTCCAAGAAAAAATAATAGATGGCGTTACGTGTTGCGTTTTCTAAATAAAGTCTGCAAATTTAAAACGGACTGAAATTTTGCCAGAAACTTGTATTTTCTATTAAATATATTTAATACGACGAAGATGATGGGACGAGTTCGATGATTTTCTGGAGGACTGGACCAGCGTAGCTCAGGATCGAGATGTCTGGAGGAAATGGGGGAGGCCTTTGCCCAGCAGTGGGTCACTAATGGCTAATAATAAACAAAATAATACTTACAGGAAATTAAATAACAGAGTACTAGATTATTTTTTAAGAAATAAAATAAAAATTTGGTTTACCAGAGGTAAAACATGGAACTACGTAATACTACTACGTACTAGTGTATTATATTATCTGTGGTACTTACTACCCCTATAATAATAAGCCGTTTTCAGAAAGACATTAAACCATTATTAAGCTAACAGATGGAGCTAGCGAGCGGGGCTTGGTTAGCGAGATAACAATCTTAGAAAATTACGTTATTTTTCTAAGATATCAATAGTTGTCATTGTCATTGTGTTTAATATCAGTAAAAGAACGCTAGTTTGAACATTAGAGAATGGCCGCCTACATGGCCAGCCAAAACGTGTCTCGGTCGACGGACGATTCACATTAATTTCTAACATTCTTCTTCCTATATTCGATTCATCCCTTCTCGTCACGTGACCATACCACGCTAATCTTTTACTCCCTATATCTCCTATGTCTACCACTGGCGCTACTTTCACACGTCCTCATAATGCTGCATGTACCTTTCTCTATAAATATTCCTCTAAACTTCAGATGAACCTTGTATGCACAAAGAAAATAATATATACCTGCATACGTATGTATGTATAAAATTGTGTTGCAATTCCAGGCGAAAACGTGATGGCGTGATTAGCCCAGTTAAAGAACAGAAGAAATGCAACGGCTGCTGGGCATTCTCTATAGTCGAGAACTTGGAGTCTATGGCCGCCATTGCAGGCCTAGGGCGCCAACAGCTGAGTGGGCAGGTCAGACTCTGTCTCTTGAAAATTGGCTTTTCATCATTATTGTATGTGCTCTATGAATTACTATCATTATTTTTTTATTATCTTATATCCTGTCCATCCAAACAATCCAAAGGTTGTCTGGAAGAAATCGCTTTTAGCGATAAGACCGCCCATTGTATGTTATATTTGTCTGTGTTTCTCTTTGTGAAATTTATGTTATATGGTGAATGTACAATAAAGAGTTCATCTATCTATCTATCATCCACTAATGAACACAGGCCCTTCCTCATTGATCTCCATGAGTGAGGGGTAGTGGTTATACTCACCACGCTTGGCAGGCGGATTGGCGAGCGCATTACGGGATATTATTACAAGGAAAAACGCTTCTGCCCATCTTCCGAAGACTCTCAATGCATCCAGGGGCATGAGCAGAGGGGTAATATTCTACTGCCCTCACCCCACGGCAAGTTCTAGAAGTCTTACTCCATAAATTTTAATGATCGTGGCTTGACATCATTTCATAAATAATTCGGATTTCACCACGTGGCCCTCGGAGTCGGCCACAAACGGTGCTCATGAAGAAGGGCCTCTAAATGGTCTACGAAACGTCATAAAATGATAATAAGTTAGGTACGTGGTGAAAGCTGTATTATATTTATAAAATACTATGTTACTTATTACTGAGGACAAAATTACGGAATCAGTTGATTTTATTTAATCCTCGAAACCGGACTTACCCACGACAAACTTGTTTTTACTCGTCTCTGATAAATGCAATGAAAAAGCGTGTGAATGTAAGACCCTATTCTGCGGCTTTACGAAGAAACTATTAGCCCAGGTAGCTAAATTTTACAAGGACATTAACCCTAGATCACTAAGCTTCGTCGAACCGACGACGCGAATTCAAAAAAAGTGCCGTAAATTTTGAATGCGCGGTCGCACCTAATGCATCTCCCGTGTAATTTCAGTTGACCCGTTGCCCCCGCGGCGGACTGTAGTGTTTTTTATGTGGGGGGCCTGTAGGCGCCGGACCAGCCACCATGACTCGTCGCATCGACGAAGGTTAGTATTAGGGATATTTTTTGTGCTATTTTGTTTGTGATATTTTTTAGTTTTTACCACATAAAAGTAATACATATTATTTTTATTTTAGATGCGATTCTTCAACTATTATTAGCTGATAAAAGTGACGAAGAAAATTCATCAGAGTGTGAGCAGGAAGACCACATCGAGGTTGATCCGTGCAATAAATCCCTCTGTGGCGAACACGAACTTGAAGTGTGTCACAAATGGCTTAGTTCGTAGTTTTTTACCAAAATGTTAACTTTTTTTGATGATTTTGTGTATTAATTTTAATAATTTAAGTTTATTTTAAAGCATTTGGTTCTAGTTTTTTATAGATAAGCGCTTGAAAAAAACAAATATTTTTTTGAAAGCGAGAAATATGGTCTCAGAAAAAAGGCTGTTTATGTAACATATATATGATTTAATGTAACAAGAATGTTATATTTTTGTTACTAAATGATTGTAATAACAAAAACAATGTAAAACTATCAAGTATTTTATTCAATAAAACCCTAAAAACCTACTTTTTTGACAGCGTAGTCGTGACGACGAAGGTTAGTAATAGTAATAAGCGTTGAAAAATAAGGTTAGTGATCTAGGGTTAACAATAATGGTCGGGTAATGCCGAGATAACAGTAAAAAAATTAGGGGTATACCCCTAATTTGTTATTTTTTATGTTATTTTTATATTAACAAAAAAATAATAATGTTTATTTCGTTTAAAGTCACACATCATCTCTTAATATAAGTACAGGATTAGTCTATCCTATAGTGTTTGGTATCGTTGAATAGGTCTTTGAAACGATTGTGTTTCGTATGTATTTCAGGAGCTCCTAGACTGTTTAGGGACTGCTGGAAACTGTGACGGCGGCAACGTTGGGTCTGCCCTGTATCGTATGTGTACTTTGAAGTACAATATCACTACCGAAGACAATTACCCCCTCAAGCTCGTCACACAGCAATGCAAGATGAAGCCTAAGTATGGAAGAGGGCTGAAAAACTATGCCATTCATTGGTTAGTACTCTAATTACAGCAGGTTATGATTGTTTCATGTTGATTTATTTGGTAATTGATACAATCATCATCATTATCTCAGACGTAGGACTGTTGTCCACATTATACACTGCTTTAAAAGGTTATTTTTGAGTTCGAATTGGTGAAATTTTTAACTCGATTCTGACGGTGGGATCCATGAGGAGTTAAATAATCGTAATAGTGTCTACTAGAGTCCCTCAGTCAAGGTATAGTTACATGCCCTATTCAAATTTCGGTTGGGTTTTTTGGTTCACTTATTAATGTTTCCCGATCCTGTGCTATGGAGAACCAACCTTTTAGAAACGACTCAAGTTCGTCTCGCCATCTCAATCTAGGTCTGCCGCGGTGCCGTGGGACGAAAACGGCTAGTAATAATAAAACTGGAGAGGGTTTCCATAATGGAATTATAGTAGGTACTGTCAGGTACAGGTGTCATCCCGAAACAGCTATTCACATTATTAGCCTCCCTAGACTTGCCTAAGCAAACATATACACATTTACAAAAACTTGCCGGATTCTCAGAAAATTCCTGCAAACCGATAATAACTGTACTTATAATCAGGCGCAGATCCCTAGGTCCTGAAATTATATCAGCTCAACTGATGCACACTTGGCTTAGGCCCGGGCGCACCAGTGCTTTCCCGATATTTAAAGTCGAGCAGATAAAGCATCTGAAAACAATAATATTAATATTAATGTTACACCCAGTTCTGATGATGGGATAATTTATCTGACATTAGAGGTCCGTCATAATAATTAAATAAAGACTCATTTATTAACTCAAAATAAATGTCCGTATTGTCGTTAATAAACAAGATTTATAAAGATACATAAAGACAATAATTAATCACGTCCATTCAGGTTCGGAAGCAAGAGTCCACTAATGAACATAAAAATGATAAATGAGAGAGTCAAAACGTCAATGTCAAACTGACAGACGAGTTAGCTAAAGCTAGTCTATGCATGTTGCGTGAATATTATGCATCC
Organism: Pasiphila rectangulata; assembly: GCA_963082625.1. Taxonomy (NCBI): domain Eukaryota; kingdom Metazoa; phylum Arthropoda; class Insecta; order Lepidoptera; family Geometridae; genus Pasiphila; species Pasiphila rectangulata. The sequence goes on along the minus strand of OY720253.1, from coordinate 13,682,663 downwards.
CATGCACTGTCACACATATATTTAAGAGAAGTCACACGTTGCGCTGGTACGCGCCAACGTGCCGCGGTCGCGGTACAGAAATATGACGTCACGAGCCCCCATTCCTAAACTTGAACTCGTTTGATCTATGTATTGTTTCACTGAAAAAGCAAAAAATACTTGTCTATTTTTTTTTTGGGATTATCTAACTGACGGAGTAAATAGATTTGCATACCTTGTCAACATGCCTATTTATAAAATGATACCATTTAATTTTTAGTGACGTAACAGACGAGTATATAAAGAGACTGCTGACGCTGGGACCAGTGATAGCGATCATAGACCCCGAGATATGGCCCAACTACGTCGACGGAATCGTTACCAGGAACTGCCCGTGAGTCTAACTTTCTCGGCCGTAAAAAGCCATGAATCTCCAAGTATGATTATTGAGATACCAAGCAACCAAATGTTGGAATAACATCCCCCCACCAATAAGCCTTTTAAAATCAAAATTCACTTGTAGTAAAAGGCTAAAATGTGTAATTTTAGTTGACATAAACTATGTCTATCATGGGGGGATTGTTGCCATACTCACCACACTTAACAGACAGTTTTGCAAGCGCAGTACGGGATGTTGATTCACGGAAAGACGCAGCTGCCCGAGGTATCCTTTGGCAAATTCTTACTGCATCCACGGGCAAGAGAAGAGAGGCTTATATGTTTATCATGAGCACTGCCGGCACCCTACGGTAATCTAAACTTAGATAACCATCATATGTCACTAACCTGCAGTACCTACCCTATTTTAAACCGACGAAAAACGAAGAAGGTTTCTCCATTCGACCGTCACCATCATCATTTCAGCCGTAAAACGTCCACTACTGAACACAGGCCTACCTCATGGAACTCCATGAGGGGTAGTTGCTATACTCAACACGCTTGGCAGGCGGGTTAGCGAGCATTGGGAAGCGTCGGGAAGCGTGGGCGCTCTTTTTAATATTTGTTCTTATAGCGGCAACAGAAATACACCATCTATGAAAATTTCAACTGTCTTGCTATCACGGTTCATGAGATACAGCCTGGTGACAGACATACAGCGGAGTCTTAGTAATAGGGTCCCGTTTTTACCCTTTACCCTTTGGTTACGGAACCCTAAAAACGAGCGTTCGTGGGACGCCGAGATGTGGAACATTTATCTTGTCATCTCCGTTTACTCGCGTCATATCTCGTGCGATCGGTCTAACCCCCGCATAAGATGTTTCACATCAAAATGGCTTGTGTTAACATATTTTCTATTTCAGAAAGAAACCTCAGGGACTCTACCACGCCGTTCAAATTGTCGGCTATGACGTCTACACGAATGATGAGGATGATGATATACCGTACTACATCGTCCGCAATAGCTGGGGCAGTGACTGGGGCGAAGACGGGTACATCCGCATCGCTATGGGTGATAGCAACTTGTGCGGGATACGGAACCATCTCGCCACGTTGGAGGCCATGCCATTTTAAACCGACAAAATAATAAGGATATAACATCCTTCTAATATTGTAAACGAGAAAGTTGATGAAAAAGATGCTATAGGATCTAACAATGTGTGCTGTATATGGAACTATGTCGCTACGTCGCGTCGCAAGTTATGCCATAATAAACTGACTTTTTAGGGTACCATGTTACTTGTAAACGCTACTTAAATTTGGAAACTGCTTTGTTACGGCTATTTGTAGAGTAAGTTTACAAAACAGTGTTAGTGCCAAGTTTTTTTATAAGTGATAAATGAAAATCTGTAACCAAGTCGTTTATTTACTATAGTATGTGCTTATATATGGGTAAATTAATAAATATGTGGAAAATGGAATGTAACTGTGTTTTGTTTTATTTAAAAACTGCCAATTTATAGAGTAAAGTATCATTTATTGCTTGAAATACATGTGTACATTGAACATAATTGAAAGGAATCAATGTATTCCTACCGTGTGTAACGGTGTGCAATGTCCAAACTTTTAAAACAATATTTCAATTATTATACATGTCAGTTAGATAAAATTATAATAAGAATCATCAGTAAAATTATTTTATGAAAACATTTTGTCTCTCATAAATTCATCTATTGTGTAGTATAACATTTGAACAGAGGAAAAGTAATGTAAACTTAGTATAGTAGGCAAGGCATTAATTAATTCAGATGATATTTAATATTGGGGCTTGTGTGAGGGCATGCATTTCGAAATTCTGGAATTTCGTAACTCCGGAATCTTGGACAGATTTTTCCGGTATATCAATTCCGGAGTTGAGAGGTCTAATATCGTAATTACGATATTTTAAAATTTTGCTTACTGACACATTGATTTTGCGATGGTTTCTGTAGTAATTTTACAATGACAACGTAATTGCACAGATCTGTTCAAAAATATGTGGTATCCACACTTTAGATTTTACGTTTTAAAAGGCCTACAAAAAATTATAAAAGATTGCATTACCTTATTATTGTTCAATTATAATACAGAAAAACTATTCACATAAACAAAAAACATCTTATGTTATGTCAATCTTTTCAAAATCATGCTACAATTTTTAACAGACTTGTGCATCCGCGCCGCGCATGTTCGGAAACCTTCGACGTAGGAGGTGCGCGCTTTGCGCTAGCGCTGACATAGGACAAGTTAACTATTTTGTACCAGTACATCAGTGATTTGATGTTTTTGGAAGGGTGAACTAAAATATCTGTCGTACCCACCTTTAATAGGTGGTTACGACAGATATTTTAGTTAGTATATTTATTATATAAGTATATTTTAGGTAGTATATATTAGATATTTTAGGTAGTAGTAGTAGTTAGATAGTTTATTAACAAGAACAAAAAAAAAATAAGAGATTAAGACTATCGTAGTGTGAAAATTGCTGAATAAAAGACTAATTTAACTCAAATTGTTTGGTTTCTTATATAAAAGCTACCTTTTTTTACTAAGACATAAAAAAATCCAGTTCCGGAACCAATTTCGGTATTGGGGGTCCAGTATTGAAACTCAAATCTGGAATTCAAACCTTCCGATATTATGCTAGCCCGGGCCCGGGCCTAGGGGCCTTCGTGGCGGAACATTCATACCCCTAAATTCTGCCTTGCCCGAAAAATTGGCGCATGTAGTGGGGGCCTCAAATACCAAGTGCCTAGGGGACCTGGATCCCTTTATCCAGGCCTGGGTAGTTGCCATACTCGCCACGCTTTCAGGCGGGTTGGCAAGCGCAGTATCTACGGGATATGTTGATACACGGAAAGACGCTGCTGCCCATCTTCCGGAGGTATCCCTTAGCAGGTTCTTCCTGCATCCGCGGGCATGAGAGGAGCGGTAACATTCTACTGCCAGCATCTCATATCATATGAATAAACAAGTTTAGTTATTTGGGTATTAATTTTGTGTAAAATCTATACTTCAAGTGTTACTAAGTTACTAAGTTAATAATGCTAATATAGTAATACTTAGTTTAACTTTTAAGATTTTGTTTAAGTAGCCATTAACTCCTTTCATTATATTATTACCACCTAGGTACTATAGAATAACAGTAGTCAATAACGAGTCACAATGTAACTAACTGTAACAATGTAACTAATAAGAGATAAGGCCCATTCACGAAGTCAATTAACTAAAGTTGACTCATAAAAACTAGGGGGTACCAGAAAAGGGGGCGAAGGCCTCAAAAGGTCAAAAATGTCATTTTTGAGTTTTTGGACGTTTTCGGCCATTTGAACCATTTGGCCATTTGACCTTTATTTTTTTAGTGACCTTTTGATGTCACAATAAATCCGGTCCCTGTGACCCTAGGGTCACCAAAATATCAGTACCCTTCTCATTAAAACAATGCTAACAAAAAAGTTTTCATGTAAATCGGTCAACGCGTTCGGTTGTAATCGTCTCATACACAGACAGCGCTATGTATATAGATAGGTATTCTATATCACAAATCGCTAATATCTAAATAGTGATATCCGCATATCATTATGTGACTCTAATTCTGTCCAGGCTGAATTATGTTGATATTGTTTTTGGCGAACGTTTGTCCCAACAAACACTCAAAAAGACTGATTCAGCGTTTACAAAATTCTTGCAACAGATATTGTTGACCTATTTTTCACCGTATATGCCGCCACGGACTTTTAAACATGTCAGCATGTCGATCTCTACATTTTGCTTCATTTCTGTTTGGTATTTATAAAAAACAGAAAACCAATATACTTAAATGAAAAACTTACTTTTTCTAGTCGGAACATCCGTTTAGCTACACGTTTACTATGTCCATACCATAGAACGAGAAATGCTGGAACAACCTACCACCTCCGATTAGAAATTATATTAGTTTATACTCTTTTAGATTATCCTATAAAAAATATTTATTAAATCTTCAAATATCTAAGTGTCTGGTATGATAGTTCTTTGATGTTAACAACTTTTCTAATTTTTATATTTAATAGTATTGTAATTAACTAAGCACTATATTAAAAAAAAAATAAAAACACTGTTGTTCTTGTCATTAATTTACATAATATTTAAAAGATTTTTGTTATCATTTGTATTTCGGATTATTGTATTGTATTCAGGTTGTTGTAAGATATTATTTAAACCCGTTGCCCCAGGATTACTTTAATCATTTACTAATATATTTGTTATTACTAAGTATATTTGTTACACCGTGTATGGGGTCTTTGCTTTGCATAGCGCTACGGCGCCAACGGCTACAACAACAACTAGCGCTGCGACAGCATCGGCAAATGCTGAGTAGTGACCGATTTGTGTCTTATTTTATTGTTTTTTTTTGTCAATTATAGTTATGTGTACATTATAATTAATGGAATCAGGTGTTACATTGCGGAAATCCATGACAATAAAATGCAATAAAAAAATCATCATTCCAGCCACAAAACGTCCACTAATGAACACAGGCCTCCCTCATGGATCTCCATGAGGGGTAGTTGCCATACTCACCACGCTTGGCAGGCGGGTTGGTGAGCGCAGTATGGGATGTTGATACACGGAAAGACGCTGCTGCCCATCTTCCGGGGGTATCCCTTAAATAAAAAAATATTTAGTTTTAATTCCGCTTATGCTGAGATGCAGGAGCACCGCCCTCCCGCCCGCTAATTATGCACTTGCAGGGAGAACTAGTTTGTGTGCAGTATGCATACCCAAACCTATACGAAGACACGTGTTTCGCCTCTCCGCGAGGCATCGTCAGATGAGACGCTGAGGCGTTGACTGGTCGGCCGCTGGAACGAAAGGCTGGAACGGCCCTTTATATTGTATGTGTACATTGTTAAAAATAAGGTGCAAATAAATATTTTTATGTTATATTTTTATTTCTATAACTCGTTTTATTTGTGACCCGCTAGGAGCCCTTCAACAATATAATGTATAGAGTATTGAAAAATCATGAAGTTCCAATTCCCTTAGTTACTGAGAAATTGTGAGAATGAATCAGATAGCATTATCGCTGCGGCTTGTGGCTAACTTAATTTATAAACCACGTCACAAAGATAGCTTCATTTCAGTACGGCGCCGGCTTTCGCACAGGAAGGACGTATTGTAAGTGCTACTTTTATTTGTTTACATGAGTTATCTTCTGCGGTCGTTATCTATGTTAAGTGTTCATAATCTTCATAATAAACGAAATACTTCACTCAATTGCATGTTACTAATTTAGCAACTGGAGGGACCTGTTTGAATGCTCACTTAATAAAAGATCCACTTCGGTTAAGTGTGATACCGAAGTGGCAAGTAGTAGTTACCTACAGTGGTAAGCAGTCTGTCTTGTGATTTTCTGTTTTACAAATACATTAAAAAGTGTCTAATAATATGTGTACTTAGCCGATAGGGGGTGATTCTGACCACCTTAGGGAACAACTTTAGTTCTACGACTTTGAAGGATTCGGTGAAATGTTTTATTCCAGAAAGGACCACGAAAGTTTTAACTTCAACAGCTGATTTTAGGATTATGATGTCCTAAACGCCGTCAGTTGATTTTTCACAGGGTCATTGACCTCCGCTAAGAGTTGCCATACAGGTTCAAATGAAAATACCTTAAACCTCTCGGAATATCGTTTTAATCAAAATGAAATCCAATTATGACCTCTGAATCATCTTTTTATTACACCAACTACCTAGTAGAATTGTAATTTTTAATTTGTAATTTATTTATTCATTGCTTCATGTACATGGTTTGCATTAGATCTAGGTAATACATAATTATTATAAGTAACATACATGAACCCTGTCAGGACGTTGCAAATTTAGTCAGTTTTTAAGAATCATAATTATAAGCTATATAATATTAGATCACTAAAATACCTAATTTACATTGTTTTTATGTCAATAAATAGTGAGTACACATGCAGTAGGTAATTTAATAAGTCATAGATAAAATAAGATTCAAATTAAGTCAAGTTAATTAAGAACAATACGGATTTAAGTCAAAACTATTGATTTATATTGAGATCATTTCAAATAACATTCCAATAACCTAAAGAGGTCAAATGAAGGAAACGGTAAGTATACAATTCAATATTATATAATTTCTTAAAAAAGTCACGGTGAGGTAGTTAAAATACAATAATAATTTTAATGGGAACTAAAGTCAAAATTTGGTACTTACCTACCTACATTATTTAGATTGTAAATAAAAATAACTAAAAAAAATCGGCTAAGTGTGAGTCGGACTCGCGCACGAAGGGTTCCATACCATTATTTGGCAAAACAACTTGTTAAAATCACGTTTGTTGTATGGGAGCCCCCGTTAAATATTTTATTTATTCTGTTTTTAGTATTAGTTGGTACAGCGGCAACAGAAATACATGATCTGTGAAAATTTCAACTGTATAGCTATCACATTTCATGAGATGTCAGAGACAGACGGAGAGTCTTAGTAATACCGTTTTAACCCTTTGGGTACAGAACCCTAAAATGAAATAGAGTACGAATTATCGATTTTGCCCCCTTCAAACCTACTTGTTTTCATAGGCTGAACCCCATTCCCCCCTCCCCCTTCTGGGTAAGTGCATATTATATTACACCCAGTATATTATGGTGATGGTACCTGTTGTGTGTACGCGCGATATACAAATGCACACACTCGTCTTTCCCTGCCCTTGATCCGATGGAGCGAGAACCGTTACTGTTTTAGCCAGAGTTTGGATCAGGTTTCAGAAACATGGTGACCCTGACTGCTGAAGACTTTGGTGTCCACGATAAAGAGACTGTCAGGAAGTTCACGTGGAGGACGCAAAGTGGTTTCTCCCTTAGTGCCATCTCTTATGGAGCTATCATTCAGGCAATAAAGGTAAACCGTCATAATATATTTATTTACTACTACAAAAGGTGGGCTTATTGGTATTTTGTTATGAAAATAGCTATCCAAATTGACAACTTTTTAACCAAAAACACTCTTGACTCTTATAGCCTGTATTACATTACACGGATTTAGTATTCAGGGACCCTTACCCTAACTAAGAGTGGTGTAATAAGAGTTAGAGCGTAAGGGACCCTAACTAGGGCGACCGGTCGGACCCGGCAAGCCTTGCTCCCTAATCGACCTAACTACCGGGCCCTGAATACCGTGTAGTGTAATACAGCTTTAAGATCACTTCAGAAATGCTTTTTCAAATATAAATTACCTAAATCTTTTTATTTATTTCCAGTTACCAGATAGGTACGGCGTCATAAAAGACATAGTCCTCGGCTTCGACGATTTACAAAGCTACGTGTCCAGAAACACGCCGTACCTCGGGGCGGCTGTAGGTCGGTGCGCGAACAGGATAGGTGGCGCCATCTTCGAAATTGACGGCGAGAGGTTTGAGTTGGCGAAGAATATTGGAGAGAACCATTTGCACGGTGGTGTGGTTGGCTTTAATAAGGTAAGTAAGCTTATAAGATGCTTACAACATTTTTTTTAAATCTTCTGTTTAAATTTGTTTAGGAGCCAGTTAGGTAGGTCAATTTTTTGAATCCAATGTTTAAACTTTTTATTTTACAAGCCGACTATTTTGCCCATTAGTGGAAATTGTTGCACTGCTGGGCAAAAATCTCTATCTCGATTCAAATGGCCTGTACTTACAAAAAAAGCTGTCAAACTCATAACTAAGTAGTGACAAAAAATACTCTTCTCGTTCTCTTATGCATGAGGCCTTTATCTAAGATCACTAAGTAGGTACTAATCATGAGGGGTTGTTGCCATACTCACGCTTGACAGGCGGGTTGGCGAGCGCAGTACAGGATGTAATCAGAAAGACGCTGCTGCCCATCTTCCGAAGGTATCCCGGAGATTCTTACTGCATCCACGGGCAAGAGAGGAGGAGCAACAATCTTCTGCCGGCACCCTACGGCAGTACGAATGTAGGTACTGATCTTATCTAATCAACATTAATAACACTTTATTACAGAAAAACTGGCTGACAACAGTAAACAGCACTGCAGTGACATTCAGCTACCTCTCCAAACACCTCGAGGAAGGCTACCCCGGTGACGTCATAGTCAGCGTGACGTACGACGTCACAGATGATGACCATCTCCTGATGAACTTCACCGCGAGCAGTGACAGGAAGACCGTTGTGAACCTCACCAACCACTCGTACTTCAACCTGGCGGGACACGATGCCGGGGCTGATCAGCTGTATGAGCATGTCATCACGATTAACGCTGACAAGTTAGTAATTCTAATTCTGTTCTCTCTACAAGCCGTAGGACATCCACTACTGAACATAGGCCTCCCTCGTGGATATCCATGAGGGGTAGTTGCCATACTCACCACGCTTGGCAGGCGGGTTGGCGAGCGCAGTACAGGATGTTGATACATGGAATGATCGTGAGGGGTTGTTGCCTCACCACGCTTGGCAGGCGGATTGGCAGTACAGGATGTTGATACACGAAAAGACGCTGCTGCCCATCTTACGAAGGTATCCGTTAGTAGGCTCTTACTGCAATGGTCAAGAGGAGGTGCAAGTTTCTACTACCGCCACCCGCAAGTTACTATCTAATTGTAATTCTGATGGGGGTACCAGATCTGCACTGACGTCCCGCATCGGGGTGTATTGTGCGTTGTCCCCCGAGATACTGCCCCGATCCTAACCAGCCCAAATCCTTGAAATACCGGAAGAGGGCCCGACGCCGCTGGAAGCATTTCATGAACATCTAAGCTCATAGAGTCATGCCCTTCTTCGACAACATGTGCATATCTTTCGGGACATAGGTTCGAAAGCGTGTAATCTAAGAAGTTTCAGATAAAGCATAGAATGAGAATATACCTAGCTAGGTAGGTAGTTTATATGTAGTATTTGTGACAGACAGCGCTATGCATATTAGGGGGGTTCGCCCCCTAAAATTTACGAAAAAGTGAAATTTATTCTGTTGGAAACATAGTCAGATAAAAGTGTTCAAAAGTTACACCGCAAGCGTTGACTTGACAGGAAGAGTGCGGTCAACCAATCGAACAGGCAGGTCATGACACTATGGCCCTGATATCGTATGTGGTAAATTATTCGGTTAGATACCATACGGCACAAATAGACAGTAATAATTTTGCTCTGCTACGGTTTTAGTCAAAACTTTTAAGTCGGAATAGAACATTTCTACTCCAGCTTGGAAGATGTTGGTAATTTATAATTATTCTAAGACACGCGTACAATACATGACAGCAATACCTAAGACTTGGGGATAAAATCTAAAGTTTAAGAACTTTGCCGATTGAAACTTTATAATATTGTTACGAGCTGGGGGTTCGGGATTAAATAATGTAGTCCAATTAAACCAAAATGAACACTTTATTCACAGATCACACCAATTAGAATCTCTGCAGATTCTCTCTTGAACACTTCTTCACTGAACAAAACTGATCACTACTATAATACTTGTTCACTGAACACTATAGCACTTGTACACAAATCACTGATCACTGTATTCACTTTGAAGTCACTCGGATATATCGCACTGTTCACTTCCGTAGCCAAATCAAGACTGTCCGCTCGGCAAACACACCCACGTAAGTCATATATTCACAAACCATAGATTAACAAGTAAACAATTTGTTTACAACTTTGTGCTATTGTATTGAAAACCGGTTTATCTAGAAACTTCACTTGTTTATGTTCTAAAAATAGAAGTGACTCTTTTGACCGCTCACGTAAACACCGGTCCTTTCTGAACCTTTCGCTAACTTACTAGTTTGCATTTGCGCACGGCGCAGCAATGAGTTTCATAAATCTACTATTGACATCATATCTCGAGAATTTTGTATAATCCAAAGCCAAGTTACTTCAATTGGCTTCAAAAAAACGACGAAGCGCTTCGAGAAGAAGTAAAGTGCCCTTTGCGCTTCGCTTGATTCGTCTTGGCGAGGACACTATCGTGCCCCCAGATATAGTAACAAGTACGCACCTTTACTTACGTGCGCGCCAAAAGCGTGGGCCAATCGCGTCAGCGCTCTCTTCTTCAAGTTTTGCACGTAAGAAGGGTTCCATTTCATGCAATCATCATAGCCGTAGGATTGCTGTCCACGTCCATAGCTGGACATAAACTTCCCACATGGACCTCTAACATAATGCGAGGTGGTAGTTGCTAACTCGCCACGCTTGGCAGACAGGTCGGCGAGCGCTATACGGGATGTTGATACACAGAAAGACGGCGCTGCCCATCTTCCAGAGGTATCCCTCGGCAGATTCTTACTGCATCTACGTTCAAGAGAGCAATAGATCATGCAATATTGCCACTAAAATATTGTTTTATTTATTTCTCTTCAGGATAACCGAAACGGATTCGGATTCGATCCCCACGGGTCGTTTCACGAATGTCGGTGGCACGCCATTCGACCTGCGCACCCCTACCAGGCTAGGAGACGCCATGAGCAAGGGCGAAGCCCTGTTTGACGACAACTTCTGTGTCAATACGTATGGAAAAAAGGTAACTCGCAGAACATTAACATGATATTTGTACTTAGAAATGAAATCTGCAATCATAGTTTTGTCTTGGACGGGACTCGAGCCCGTAACGTTCAGATCAGACGAACACCTTTAACGCAGGCTGCCTTTATTTAATTTCTATAAATGATACCTTAGTGTGGGTTTACACTTTAAATACAAAAAATAGCTTATGGTATTTCTATGCCCATCGAACATATACGGTTATAATTACGTAAATTATAACAAAAATTAACTTAAATTGGTTTTTAAAAATCGTATTAGTTACCTTATAAACAATACGATGCACATACTACAAAAGTAAATTATATCACCGCAATTAAATTGTTTGCCGTGGGGTGCCGGCAGTAGAATGTTACCCCTCCTCTCATATGCAGTAAGAGCCTGCTAAGGGATACCTCCGGAAAATGGGCAGCAGCGTCTTTCCGTGTACCAACATCCCGTACTGCGCTCGCCAACCCGCCTGCCAAGCGGGTGAGTATGGCAACTACCCCTCATGGAGATCCATGAGGGAGGCCTGTGTTCAGTAGTGGACGTTTTACGGCTGTGATGATGAATTCAAATGTAGGTATTATATTCTATCCAATGATTTAATATAAGAAGGTAACACATGCAAAAACAAATTAAGGAAATGGTTAATTGCTGTGTTCCTTCTACTGTCTCAGGGAGTAGGTACCTACTTTGAATGTTAATTATTGTTCAAAGTATTCTTTGTATTCTAGAATTAGCTAGCATCTATTTTACATAGAAAGTAGGTACTTATCTAAATAAATATTTCTAGATTTACGAGTAATTATAATTACTAATATTGTACGTCTTCTTAAGGACCAATTATTGTCATAGAAGGACAAACATCTGCAGAAGCAAGCACTTTGTCCCCGGTGAGAATCGAACCCGGCCGAGACGCAGAAGATTACGGGTTTTATTATAATATTATTTACTTCCTCAGGGCCTCACCTTCGTCTCTCGCGCCGTGCACCCGGCTTCAGGACGAGTCCTGGAAGTTTACTCCGACCAGCCCGGCGTTCAGTTGTATACAGGGAACTTCTTAAACGCCCCCTCGGAACCGGCTCTAGAGGGGAAGGGGGGAGTGGGTTACAGGAAGCATGGTGCCTTCTGTCTTGAGACGCAGGTAAGGATTCTTGCACCTAAATTACCTAGGCTGATTCGTCAGCACATCGTAATTGCACCAGGTGATTAGGTCTACTCAAGAGAAGACTTAAATCACCCAAATATATAGCCTAATTAGAACTACTAATGAGAAGACGTCACCTATAAATATATGATCTTAATTTTATTATTTTCAGAACTTCCCTGATGCCGTGAATCACGCCAACTTTCCAAACGCAGTGCTATCCCCCGGTGACGTGTACAAGCATGAAGTTGTCTACAAGTTTGACGTGGACAAACATCAGGAGAGTCCTCGCGTTGTCCCAGCCTAACTTGACCAAAACCAAACCCCAACTGAAAACCAGCGAAGTATCCGAGCTTTGCCAGGTTGTTGAACACAGCGCCATCTGTGTCTCAACGGCTGCACTGCATTGCATACCTCTCAGGTTCCGATATCACATTACCTAATTTAGATCAATCTCATCAACATTTTCTCAGTCAAAGGACTGCTGTTCACGTTGGAATATCTGAGCAGTTTTCGAAGATTATTCATAGTATATTCTACTCAACTTTTCTTGATCGTACCTACTGAACTTCTGATTATTTCATTTAATGTCTAAAAAATATACGAACGAATATTTGTACAATAAAAAAATATATAAATAACGAAACTGTTTTTGGACTAAACTTGTCTACCTAAGAAACTTCTTTGTTTAGAACCTAAGAATATAAATAGTAAAACACTAAACTAGGATACATTAAAGTTTGAAATTTAGCGTGAGACATGAAACATCTCTATCAACAACAAGGAAATAATGTTCCTTGCCTTCCTTTCGGGCAATTTTCTTCGGGCAAAACGTGATTCAATTCGTGGGCCGCGGGTCGCCGTGGGTTGCGCAAACTATTATTGGCTTAAAGCACAGATAATATAATATTATACTAGTACTAACAGGTACAAATACTAAGCAATTCTGTTGGACAGAAAAAATAAATTGCCTCCAAATAAAAGTTCTAACTTAGGCTCCGGTCAAAATAAGAGTCAATGTTTGAAGTATATTTTAAGTTTATTCAGAATCGTTAGTAGTGTCCCTAAGCTCGCCCCAGGCTAGATTGAGACTTCGCTTCATGCCCTCGTCCAGCGGTGGGATTAGGTTGCGAGGCAGCAGGAACGTAGACAGATTGAACAGATCTAGGAACACTTTGTAGCGGTCGCTGAAACAAACAGTATTTATTCATTTAGTGTATTAGACACAAATAGAATGGAAGAGTGAAAATACACCTAACACAAGTATTTATATTAAAAACTAAAAAAATACGCTAAAATACCTTTTATTATTGGATTTGATTTTGAAGACACAGAATCGCAGTACTAGGTACTTGCAAATGAGATGGAACTATTTTACCCATTACAAATTGTCAACCTAACTGATAACTACAAGCTTTTAGTTCGGGACTAGATAGATTAACTATACTTAAAACATATAAGAAATTTTGTTAGATTAAAACTTCACGTCATAGACTTTAAAACAATTAAAATGAGAATATAAGACACAGAATCGAAGAACCTAGACGCGAGATGAAGCCGTTTCAATTTAAACCATTATCAATTGTCAACCAGTGAGGTTGACTTGAAACTATGTTTAGATTGTGACTAATCACTCGTAGATTATCCATATAAAACAACAAATAAGTTATTTCGTCTAAAATACTAGCATTCGCTAGAGACTTAATTTCGGAGACTTTAAAATAATTTAAGGCGCAAGCCAGATTGATCGGATACGCCTGTGACACACGGACGCGGCGCAAAAGAGATAGAAGCGGGCGCTCGCCTTCTCTTATTACATGGTCATATACCTCTAGATCGATGATATCGTCTTAAATAATAATGTTTTGCCAGCTGATTAGTTAAATAGAAAATACTTTGTCGGTGACTTTGATACTGTAAACTTCAAAGCAACTTTAATTGTCCGTGGACTCCATAGAGTATTATTTCTCACAAAAGTCAAGACTTTGTCGGTGACTTTAATCTAGACTCAGGCTAGATCTGTTGACTGGATCTACTGAGAGTGATTCTAATATTGTAAGCTTCAAAGCAACTTTAACTGTCCGTGGACTCCATAGAGTATTCTTTCTCACCTGAGCGTAGACCGAAGGTATTGGTAACCCGAGGAGCCTCCCGTACCAAGCTGCATGGAGCCAATCATACGCTGCACCATTATCACGTGGTTATCTGGGAATCACAAATTAAATCAGTATTCATTTACTTGTAAAGTGCGGTGTCCCAAGAAGTTCTTCACTTTGTATAATATAGAACCGTGTTGGTATGTTTCCACGACTTTGAAATTGCATTGAACATTTTTTGTTTATTTGTGATACTTATGCTACACAGATATAAGAATAACTATTAAGATCAGTTAGTTCACGCAGCTAACACAATGCTGAGCCAGGAGTTAGGACCGATTTGTGATACCTGTAACCATAAGTATCATTATGCTACACAGATATAAGAATAACTATTAATACATTCAAAGAACTGTAACAAACATGTATCACAAATCGGTTCTAACTCCTGGCTCAGCATTGTGTTAGCTGCGTGAACTAACTGATCCTCCGCCAGAACCGACAGTGATGTCACGGATGTAACCAAATCTTATGCTAATAAAAACAGATAGTATAAAGAACTTACAAGCTAAAAACGAACTAGTGAAAAGAACTTACAAAAAAAACATAATTATCCTAATCCTAGGATAAAAAACTGTGATTTAAAACATAATACTTAGGTATAAGCCGTCTTCTTTCGATATAAAATTCGTGGGTTCGTAATAATAACGGAAAGACAAATCTTCCGAAATCTTAATCTTATCTACTTAGATCTTAACGAAAAATAATGTGCATATTTAACACGTGCTCTAACGCTGAAGGAAAACATCGTTAGTCAGTACTGTCAGCTGCGGCTTCGTCAGCTTCTGACCAGTACTTTCCTCTTAATGTAGACGAGTCCGTGGGACCCACACGATACCCACAATGCCATTTGGTAATAAGGCTGTCTATGTGTACGAGTCCGTGGTGGGTCTGGAGAAGCGTTGCTCTATAGAAAGTTATCATGATGGTAGTCCTTGGGACCCTAGATGGTACTCACAGCGCCACTTGATGATGAGCCGTCTATGTCCGTGACTATTATTGCTGGTGGGGCTGGGAGAAGTTGCTCTCTAGAACGGTATGATGGTATTCCTTGAGGTGCCGGCAGAAAGAGCCTGCCAAGGGATAAAGATCCGGAAGATAGCAGCAGCGTCTTTCCGTGTATCAACATCCCGTACTGCGCTCGACAACCCGCCTGCCAAGCGTGGTGAGTATGGCAACTACCCCTCATGGAGATCCATGAGGGAGGTCTGTGTTCAGTAGTGGACGTTTTACGGCTGAAATGATCTTGATAAGTTTGAGACTCAAGATGGTACTCACAGCGCCACTTGGTGATGAGGCTGTCTATGTCCATGAGTAGCATGAGGAGCTGGTGGGGCTGGGAGAAGCGTGGCTCGTCGCGGTAGAACGTTATCATGATCGCTCCTTGCAGCGCTTTGTGGGATAACCTGATGATGACACAAAATCATTTATTAACATTATAAATGCGAATTTTTGTTTGTTTGTTTGTTATTTTTAGTGTTTAACCACACTTGGGTAGAACATTTTCAAAGAAATGTAAAGAAAGCTTAGCGGTCAAAGCACTTCCGGCTTAAGGAAGCGTCAAGTATCGATTTGACGGACGTGGGTTCGAATCTGACTAGAACTGTAAAAGTATCGATTTGACGGACGTGGGCTAGAATCCCACCGGGGCCGAAAAAAAATTGATAAGGTTATTAATTATTTTGTTTGTTTGTTTGTTACACACTCACGTTTCACCTCTAAAGGCTCTAAACCGATTTAAGAAATTCTTTCACCAATGGCTACATTAGTAGCGAGTAACATAGGCTATAATTATTTTATCTCCGTATTTCAACGGGGACATGACACAATATCAAGGAAGTCCTTATATCCAGCAGTGGACGTCCTACGGCTGAGATGATGATGAGACCACTTTACCTGCGTTCCCCTCGCGAGCGCAGTGCGTCGTGGACCGCGGGATTGAAGATGGAGCGGTAGATCTCGCGCCTGTTCTCTTCATCATGCCAAGCAATACCCCCGGAAGATGGGCACCAGTGTCTTTCCGTGTATCAACATCCCGTACTGCGCTCGCCAACCCGCCTAGCGTGCGGAGAATGACAACATGACTATTACTTGTAGATCCATGAGAAAGGCCTTATCAGGTCTGCGCCGACCCCTGGCAGCGCCTGTGTGCGAAATCTCTAAGCCGCTTCTTATGTTGTTGGGTGTCTTGAGTGCGTTTACTCATCGATATACAACTATGGATATGTTGGATACTCTTAAAATTTAAATAATTAGCGCTGGAATTTCTTCTGGCTCGGGCCTATTGCCTGAGTATGCCGCATCACTTCGCACATAGGGGCGGCGCGGCCCTGTGCCTTATGTCCAGCAATGGACGTGCTGCGGCTGTGATGGCGATGAGGCCACATTACCTGCGTTCCCCGCGCGAGCGCAGAGCGTCGTGGACCGCGGGGTCGAAGATGGAGCGGTAGATCTCGCGCCTGTTCTCTGCGTCCTGCAGGCGGTGGGTACGGACCTTCTCGTTTGGCTCTTTCTGAAACCAGTCAACTTATAAACTGGGAAACGAGAACAAATATATTTAACAAATTTATTTATATCCGTAAATAAATTCTAGAGTTTGTTTTTTTATCGGTCACATGCTTTTTTCTGCTTCCTACTTATACATTTATATATAGACCAAGAAGACAAATATATAATATATATATATATATATATATTTGTCTTCTTTTTCATGCACTTAAGATATAGGTAAATAAATAGTAATGGTAACACGATAATAGGAAGACCACGACCACGATGAAGGATTAGTAAGCTTTATTAAATGTTTTTTTTTATATTTTAAGGTTTGGTTCAGTTGGCGTGAAGTTCTTAAATAAGAAATATATATAAATAATTCAACATCATCATCTCAGCCAGAGGACGTCCACTGCTGGACATAGGCCTTCCTCATGGACCAAAAAGTACTGATCACGAGGGGTTGTTTCCATACACACCACACTTAGTAGGCGGGTTGGCGAGCGCAGTACGGAATGTTGATACACGGAAAGACGCTGCTGCCCATCTTCCGGAGGTATCCCGGAGGTATTTGACAGATTCTCACTGCATTCGCGGGCAAGAGAGCACCCCGTGACTATGATAAAGTTAAAAAAAACTGTTAAATTGTTTCAATTTACATGAAGGTACATTACGTTGCAACGGCACCTGCTTTTAATGCTATTAATTAATTAATAAATATTTATTTATATGCGGGCCGCTCGTATCGCGAGTTATAATTTCCTCTCCGGTTCATTACAATCTAATCTCAAAATGTCTAGCTAAGCAATACGACTGAATCTCATAATGTCTGAAATTCAAATAGCGTGCATTTCATAACAACTGAAGGTCAATGTGGCTTTTTCCTAAAATGTTCTAGTGTCAAAATATCTGAATCCCAAAATGTCGGAAAATGTTCATTACAACTTATCTCAAAATACGTGGTGTCAGTTCCACACAATCTCGCACTGACTGAGACCAATAAGACTGGGCCGATTTCACCGTTGCAACTGAACGCGATCAATTCAAGCTAAACTCAGTTTAAGCGTTTGACTGCGTTCAGCGCTCCAGTTTGCATTTCACGAGCATAAATTGAACCGAGTTTAAGCTGAACCGAGTTTAATTTCTGAACGCCCGATTTTGGACGTTTAGCACAATAAACGCGTTCAAGGGCTGTCACTTTCACGTCATTCAACAATCATTCAACTCGTGGGTGGAAAATTGTTAGGGTTCCGGACCAAAATGGTAAAAAGGAACCCTTATAGAATCACTCTGTCTGTCTGTTTGTCACAAGTGGATATCTCGAGAACTAATGATGCTAACGACTTGAAATTTGAAATGATTAAAGATAAAACTTTTTTACTAATATAGCATATATGAAAATTAAATGAAATGAAAATCTCTAATTTGCATAGTTTTTTAGACAAGGGGGGTGGAAGGGGTTTTAAAAAAAATTGTGGAATTACTGTGTGATGTGGGGTAACATATGAATGGTATTTATTTGCACTATTGCAGATAAAATAGAGTTTCCTACAGACATGGCGTTAAATTCGTCCGCTAATCAACGCCACTCCTCGGATTTGATTCTTATCCTGACAGCATCTGTTTTTTTCGACTCCAAAATATGGAAATCCTTTTCCAACAAATCAATCAATGCCATTTATTCACTGGCAGCAAAGGTTGGGTCTCTTTTTCTTTTGGACATAGATAGCAAAATAAAATCACACGTGAAAATATCAAGTCCGTTGAGCAAAGCCGAAGTATCGTGTAGGAAAGAATCATCAAGAAAAGTTGTGGTAGTTGAGGGAATCACAATGTCCAGCAGGGTCGGTTCTTTAAAATTAATAACACAAAACTGAAAAACTACACACCGCAAACAAACCAAGCAATGCATATAATCTACATAATCTATCTATGCAAAATGATATATATATGATATAATCTATGCAAAACCCATGTTTAAGTAATGACATTTACGTTCTAGGGCATCGGAACTTGGTTTACGTGAACGCGATCAAAATACTGTTGGTGAAATCGGTTCGACGTTAAACGAGATCAAAACTGACACTTGAACTCGTTTAGGCTAAACTTAGTTTAATTAAACTCGTTTTGATATGCAAACGGTGAAATCCGCTCTAGTTTCAATAATTCAGTCATTCTGGGATCAACACATTCAGAATTTTAGGCATAACGGTATGAAATCATTATGAAATTTAATCTTATTAGTTTCAGTCATTGTGAGATAGTGTAGTACCTACTGATATCGGGCATTTTCAGATTCAGGTTGTAATGAACCGGAGGGACGATTCCGTACGTGTGTTGTAAGAGCGACATGCGTCTCGCTATGAAATGTCTTACGTTTGCGTTGTCAATCTCTGTCGTGATCATATTATCGACGGTGGCCTGGAATTTCCCCCAGAAGTTGAACCCGTGCGAGTTGAGTCCCGGCGTGCGTTCTAACCACCGCTCTATCAAAGCCAGGAGCGCCGGCTCATGCTCAGATCTGAAACAATGTGCACAAGCTTTGTACAGACGCGGCCGTAAGCCGGCCAGACACGTTAGTCGGCCAGACACATTAGTCCGCCAGACACATTAGTCCGCCAGACACATTAGTCCGCCAGACACATTAGTCCGCCAGACACATTAGACCGCCAGACACATTAGTCCGCCAGACACATTAGCCCGTCAGACACATTAGTCCGCCAGACACATTAGACCGCCAGACACATTAGTCCGCCAGACACATTAGTCCGCCAGACACATTAGTCCGCCAGACACATTAGTCCGCCAGACACATTAGACCGCCAGACACATTAGTCCGCCAGACACATTAGACCGCCAGACACATTAGTCCGCCAGACACATTAGTCCGCCAGACACATTAGTCCGCCAGACACATTAGTCCGCCAGACACATTAGTCCGCCAGACACATTAGTCTTAGTCCGCCAGACACATTAGTCCGCCAGACACATTAGTCCGCCAGACACATTAGTCCGCCAGACACATTAGTCCGCCAGACACATTAGTCCGCCAGACACATTAGTCCGCCAGACACATTAGTCCGCCAGACACATTAGTCCGCCAGACACATTAGTCCGCCAGACACATTAGTCCGCCAGACACATTAGTCGGCCAGTCACAAGTGGTATGAACGCGACTGTACTATATGCAGTATTTACGAGTTTCCCGATATTTCGACGCAGTTTCACACGTCCAAACTGCGTCGAAATATCGGGAAACTGATAAAGACTAAAACCATGATAACTATCCTATTAATATTACATATAATGTTCACAACCATGATAGTTTCATAAGTTAGTACCCACTAGTACTACTTAGTCTATAGACAAGCAGTAGCTACTCTGACAGTTATAAATCATCATCATCATCATCGCGATCATTTCAGCCTCAGGACAGCTGTCCACGCCCATTGCTGGGCTCCCCATAAATAATAACAAATAATGCTAGATTTTAGCCACAGCTACATCTAGACTCAAACTAAGCACCAGATCTTTTTGAATAGTGAATTTTTGTAAAGACGTTATTATTTTTACCTACCCATTGTTAATTTGAAAACAGCATCTAGTTAAATACTCACTAGAACCCTAATTTATTGGTGAGTAAAAAAAGGGTTCTAGTAAGAGTTCTAACTCTCACTAGATCCTGCTTTCTTATCCTGACGTTATTATTAATTACCTATTGTTTATTATAGACGAGCTCTGTGGCGCAGCAGGCGAAGGTCCGCCTGCGACGCAAGGGGTTGCGGGTTCGATTCCCGCCTCGGGACAAATGTCTGTACGATCTGCAGATATTTGTTCAGGGTGTTCTGGGTGTTTTTCTATATATAATAAAAATATCTATCTATGTAGTATAATGTATTAAGTATATCAGTCATCTAGTACCCATAACACAAGCTCTGCTTAGCTTGGGGCTAGATGATGCTGTGTGATTTGTCCAGCATTATTTATTTATTTATTTATTTGGATACAGTATCGTATAGAGTTAAAATCTCACTAGAACCCTAATTTATTGGTGTGTAAAAAAAGGGTCTAATAAGAGTTCTAACTCTCACTAGATCCTGCTTTCTTATCCTGACGTTTTTATTAATTAGGTACCTACTGTTTATTTGGATACAGTATCGTATAGAGTTAAAATCTCACTAGAACCCTAATTTATTGGTGTGTAAACAAAGGGTCTAATAAGAGTTCTAACTCTCACTAGATCCTGTTTTCTTATCCTGTCGAGTGATCCAGAAAAAACACCCAGACCCGAGACGAATAATTGCAGAAAAGCCAACGGGATGGAATCTGCAACCTCCCGCGTCTCAGCAGGATATTGCAGTGACGTGCACAAGCTTTGCACTAGGGTTGTTGCGAATATCAGCATCAGCATCCGCATTGATCGATGCTGATTTTCAATGCTGATGTTCGAGTCGCGACATGACCCGAAGAGGCGGGGCTTAAAGCTCATTTTTGTACAAATTAGGTAAACAAGTACAAACAACACACAGAGGGTGTTCCCTGTGCTACCCTTTGTGTATAAACCCTCAAAAAATGCAAGATTTTTCGAGACTCGGTTTCTATTTGAAGAACCACCTACATTAAGTAAGTGTGGAACACTAAGTTTGCGATGCCGACACGCACTTGGCCAAAATTAGCATCAGCATCAGCATCCGCTGATGTCAAGATCAAAAATCAGCATCAGCATCCGCTGATGTGTCAAAAAACCGCATCAGCAACAACTCTGCTTTGTACGTACATATAGACGTCGCTTTCACATCACTACATTTGACTTAGTCTGTGCGGAAAGAAAACCGCCGCATATTCAAATGATTCCCTAAAACATTACAAAAACGGAATCTGAAAACATAACAATTATATTTATTAACATAATTAATTAATTTATATATATTTATTAATTTATCAAAGAAGAAGAATCAAAAAATACTTTATTCATTGCGGCCGCATGGACCTTATTGACGCGTCACTATCTTGATAATTAAAAACTATGTTAATATAATAATTTATTAACATAGTTTTTAATTATCAAGATGTTACTCAACTGTCACTAAAATGATGTAATAGTATTGTCAACATAACATACACGGTAATTAAACACAGCTGTGCAAATCTTATGAGGGTTCTTTTACCGCACAGACTCAATAGCTTTATACCTACTTATCATAGCTATTATAAACATAGCTTCTGTGTCAGAGTTTGTTCACTATTTATAGACAAAGGTATTGTGAAGTTTTCTTGGTTATATGAAGCTATATTTTCTTTCGTCTATTTCGTCCCACTGTTTTTTTTTACTTTTGAAGGCAACATATCTATCTACCAACGCAACTGCTTACTACAGTATTTATCTAACGCGGTTGGTACCTAAATAGTATGATACTTATAGGTAGCCTGTAGGTAGAAGGTACCTACTATTAACTAATCGCTTTCCGAGTAACGAATAAAATTGTAATGTAAGTGAACGAGTGAGCGAAGCGAACGGAGTTCTTAGTAACTAGGTGTTTCGGCTGAATATTTGTATGTTTGTAACTTCATCGTCATCATCATTTCAGCCGTAAAACGTCCACTACTGAACTAAGGCCTCCGTCATGGATCTCCATGAGGGGTAGTTGCCATACTCACCACGCTTGGCAGGCGGGTTGGTGAGCGCAGTACGGGGTGTTGATATACGGAAAGACGCTGTTGCCCATCTTCCGGAGGTGTCCCTTAGCAGGCTCTTACTGCATCCACGGGTAGGAGGAGGGGTAACATTTTACTGCCGGCACCCCACGGCAAATGTACATATGTTTGTATGTCTGAGGATAACTCTCGGATGATCCGATTTTAATCAAGCGTTGCATAAGAAGGTTGCATCAATACAAATCGATCGTCGTGACAAATTTTTAATAGTGGAAATTGATTAATTGATGTTTTTGTCCGAGCATAACTCTTAAACATTGCTATGCCCGGATTTTCATGAAATTTAAACACAAGGATATTTTACTAACATTCAGGCTAATAGCCGATTTAAACGCAGGAGCTTGCAGGTTCTATTCTCGCCACAAATCAAGTTCAAATGCAATGGGACATCTTTGAAAGAAATCGCTCGCTCGTTAAAAGTTCATGGCGACCAACTAGTAATAATCGTGAGTAGATTTGAAACAAACAAGCATAAGGCTATTCATTAAAAAACCGGTAGAGGTAACTGGAACTCATGCTCCGGTTCAGTGGATATTTTCATCTCAATAGATAATTATTTCTTGCGGTCTATTCCGCGCAACTAAATATATAACCTTCTTAACTAGTTTATCTATGTATGTCAATTCATTTGTGTCAATTTGACACTACAATCTGCCTAGACAGTTAGGGGTCTATCTATCTCATCATTTCATCATCATAATTTCAGCCGTAAAACCACAGAAAAACGTCCACTACTGAACACATATGGATCTCCATCAGGGGTAGTTGCCATACTCACCACGCTTGACAGGCGAGTTGGCGAGCGCAATACGGGATGTTGATACATGGAAAGACGCTGCTACCTATCTTCCGGAGGTATCCCTTAGCAGGCTCTAACTGCATCCACGGGCAAGAGAGGAGGGGCAGCATTCTACTGCCGGTACCCCACGGCATCTGACATAAACCCACTGCCACTGCTAGGTACTTTACGTAATTTGCTACTTTAAACTAAAAGATAAATATTATTATTAAAGATAAATATTACTACAAGGGATACCTCGGGAAGACGGGTTGCAGTGTCTTTCTGTGAATCAACATCCCGTACTGCGCTCGCCAACCCGCCTGCCAAGCGTGGTGAGTATGGCAACAATCCCCTCTTAATCTTGGAGATCCACGAGGGAGGCCTTTATCTATTTCTAATACTTCTAATTGATCTTCTGTATCTATTAAAAGTAAGCTGTAAGTTTTCCTAAATGTTCAAAATAGGTACTTGTAAGAACCGCGTAAAGCCTGTATTACATTAAACGGTATTCAGGGACCCTTACCCTAACTAAGAGTGGTGTAATAAGAGTTAGAGCGTAAGGGACCCTAACTAGCGCGACCGCGGCAAGCCTTGCTCCCTAATCGCCCTAACTACCGGGCCCTGAATACCGTGTAGTGTAACACAGCTTTAAGATAGCCCATGTCGTGTTTGACAATGTGACTCACTTGTGCAAAGAGTCCATGGCTTCAGGATCGTCTCCGAACACTGTCTGGTAGTTCTGGTTGTATTTCACACGGAGAGCTTGCTTTAAACCTAACTGTAAAAGGAAACATTAGAATATAGTATCAGCGTAAAGTAATTAATAGTATGTGCACACTTAACACGTGCTTTAACGGTGAAGGAAACATCGTGAGGAAACCCGCGGCTTAGTTAGCTTCAGACGTATTGACCTGTTCTTTCCTCTGAATAATAGCTGACTAAGCTGAGAGGATGGTATAGGCGCTGGGCAAGCCTAATCCATCTAACAATGTCCCAGGCACTGCAGCGTCCCGTACAGCATGATTACCAGTTGCTGACGCTGTATGAATCATCTATAATAGATGCAAAAGGCCTTAAGTAGTAAAGTAATAAGGCGCCGGCCTGCCGCGCCGGCGCCGTCTCAACTATACTAATATTAGAGGTACAAAGCTGATGAGTTTGTCTGTTTGTTTATTTGGTTGAACCACAGAAAAAAATATTTGTTCTGTGGGTTGAACGCTTTAATCTCAGGAACTATTGGCTCCGTGGGGTGCCGGCAGTAGAATGATACCCCTCCTCTCATGCCCGTGGATGCAGTAAGAGCCTGCTAAGGGATACCTCCGGAAGATGGGCAGCAGCGTCTATCCGTGTATCAACATCCCATACTGCGCTCACCAACCCGCCTGCCAAGTGTAGTGAGAATGGCAACTACCCCTCATGGAGATCCATGAGGGAAGCCTGTGTTGATCAGTGGACGTTTTATGGCTGAAATGATGATTGGCTCGACTGTAAAAATAATTTTAGTGTTGGATAGCTGATTTATCAGGGAAGGCAGAAAGATTCGACAAAAACTATACGAGATACCGGCCGCGCACCAACTGATTTTTCTTCTTGAAAAATGTATGTGCACATATAACAGGGTTAAAGAAAACATCGTGAGGAAACCCGCGGCTAAGTGATCTGTTCTTTCCTCTGACTAATAGCTGACAAGCCTCCCATACATATAAACCAGTTGCTGACGCTGTATAAATCATCTATATTAGATGTAAAGGCCTTACTTATATAGATTCAGACAAACATTTAAATCGTTAGATACGCCCTTACCGTAAAGAGATCGCGCCGTTTTGTTTCCACACGTCATGAGATAGCTCGCTCATTTGGAATGCGTATCCTAGTGTTATTTATTTATTTATTTATTTAATAAACAGTCTCACAAACTTTTTCGGATAATACCACGGTATTTGTAATTTTTTTATTTTTTCATTGACGAAAGTTAGTGTACATGGGTGTCAGGGCTCATCTAACAATTTATATCTTTGAATTCAGATATATATTTTACCTTAGGAACATAATGGACATACGTCACTGTACGTAATTGGTTATGTACATTGACGTTAGCGGCTGTTCATATTATGATAAATAGACTAAAAGCGCTCCGCAGTTTCACCCGCATTGTTCCCGTTCCCGTGGGAATACGGGGATAAAATATAGCCTATGTTACTCAGGGATAATGTAGCATTCTAATGATGAAAGAATTTTGGAAATCGGTCTAGTAGTTTTTGAGTTTATTCGTTACAAACATACAAAATACAAATCTTACCTCTTTATAATATTGAGAGATGAGAGATAGTATAGATAGAACGTACCTTATTTTCTAGAAGACGGAACTGAAGACTCTGGAAGCCAGACGCGGGCCGCAGGTAGTTTCTGAAGTCCATGAAGTCGAGGGGGGTCATGGTCTCCAGGATCATCACCTGGTCTACCAGGAGCTGAAGGAAAGAAACTATTTGAGAAGGTGCTTATTCAATAATCATTCATTTGTATGTGACATTGAAAAAATCTTAATCCTTCTGTACGTGTTTTTGTCACCTAACTCTTCATAACGGTTGTACATGAATACGTCGGATATTTACGATCACGCGAGTTAACGACAATAAAAATAGGTAAAATCAGAAGGCGCCAACTCGCGGATTCCAGCGAGTTTCAAATCCGCGAGATGACGAATGACCCGTTGGATCGATTTTGATGAAATTAGTGTGTATTTTATTTTTCAATGGGTTCCTGGATGGTTTGGACAAGCGGACCCGGTAGGTGTTTGGCAAGCGCGGTACGATGTTGATACACTGAAAGACGCTGCTGCCCATCTTTCTGAGGTATGCCTTGGTTGAGCTAATAATCGCTCAATTCAATCATCTTCAGTCATAGTCGATATCAGCCTGATAACGATTTAAGGCGGGTTTTTTTTATCTTATTTACATATATTTGAAATTTAAAGTTATCGCCATTATTAATTGTATGGCAATTTAATAATGGTTATGGTACAAAGTTCTTAAAAACTAATTTTAATTTTATCATCGTATTCGTGAATTATAGTTTCATATTCTTATCTTATTAATATTGAGATCTTAAATTCATATATAAATTATTTTAACATTATTCCAAATCATGTTCTTACCTTAAAATTATTAAAGTTTAATTTAAATTTATTTATATATTTGGTTTCACTGTACATTTAACATGCTATAAAATATAATACCCTACAAAACTATTAAAACTATATTGTTTTATAATATTTATTTAGATTTTACTAGAAACATTTTGTTATTAATTTACATTATTGTTGTAGAACATTTCGTTTATATCTTTAAAACATTATCAAACTTAATTTAGGATACACGGTACAATTATTATAAATTCTTATTATATTATATGAAATTCATTCACAATTCATAGTGTTTATTCCTATAAGTGTATATTCCTTAAAAAAATGTTAAAAATAATTATCTATCATTTCTAATTTTGTATTCCCATAAATTAACTGTACCTAATTTACGTTATTCTTATCAGAGCGCTACTATTAGCTCTGGTCGCGGACCGGATGACTCGCTCAGCTACTTTAAAAATTCTTGTTGCTGTCTTCAACATATGTACTTGCCATAGTTGCTACTACTGATATAAATAAATAAATAATGCTGGACAAATCACACAGCATCATCTAGCCCCAAGCTAAGCAGAGCTTGTCTTATGGGTACTACTTAGATCACTGATATACTTAATACAATATACTACATAGATAGATATTTTTATTATATATAGAAAAACACCCAGAACACAAATATCTGCAGAGCGTACAGATATTTGTCCCGAGGCGGGAATCGAACCCGCAACCCCTTGCGTCGCAGGCGGACCTTCGCCCGCTGCGCCACAGAGCTCGTCTAGTTGAAACCTCGAAGTTACTTGTTGTCGCAATGCACCGTATCTAGACAGTCGTCTTTAAGGCGGGGGTGAGTAAAATAAATAATGCTGGATTTTAGTCCAGTCAAATATAATATATATCTGAATCGTGATAGGTACTAATAAAAAATAGACCAAGAGCGTGTTTGGCCACGCGCTGTGTAGAATTCCGTAGTTAAGTTACGCGTAGACCTTAGAAATAAGAAATAAATAAGAAAATTTTATTGTTAAATTGTGTAGGTACATATACATACATGAAGGTCTTAAATAAATTTAGGTATCAACAATTTTACAATACCGGGTGTTAGTGTAAACAGTCTTATCCTTGAAACCACAGGCTAGGTATCAGGAACAGAGCCCAAAATCAATGAAAAAAAATATATTTATTTTTACATAATTTCTGCAAAGAAAATCCTCATAGATCATAAATGCGTTTCACCCTACACACGCTACAATACACGAGAGTAGGTACAATGCGGCTTCTCTGTGTGTCAAACACGCCGCCCGCCGCCTTTCGGCAACTCGCCGTTTCTTTGATGCGCCGACAAACACCTGCCCTCGCGAAAATACCTAAAAGCCCCGCACGCGCGCCCGCGCCGCTGCTCACTCGCCAGTCTCGTACAATCTCGTGCGTGAGTTGGACGCATCGCGTCGCGATCCTTATGTGTGCCGATTCGCGGTAAAATGTAAACTGTTTAACTTATCTGTGCTGTGACAATGTCGTACACAAGCGAACAGTGGACTGAAATGGTACGGCTTTATGCCATAGCTGGTGACAACTTAACCTTGGAACGTAGGTTGTACGCAGAGCGGTTTCCAGGACATCGTGTGCCAAGCCGGGAAACTATCCTAGCTGCTACACAAAGGCTACGTGACTATGGCCAGTTCATCGTGCCTAGTCATGCACAAGGTCGTGGCAACCAACAGTTGGCGGTCAACCTTCATGAGCAAATCTTGAATTTTAAATTTGTGGGGAGACATTAAGCGCAGGGTTTACGCCACTCGTTTTTACAATACAAGACAATTAAAAAGACGTATTCGTAAGGCGTTTAGGGAGGTGAAAAATAACCCATTTGTGCTTTCCCGAGTGCGTGATAACCTAAGAAGACGTGCGGAGGCGTGTGTGGCTGTAAATGGAGCCCATTTTGAAAACTTGTTACGTGTGATGTAGGTGTGTGTACATAAAACTGTAAATTTAAACTGTAATTAATTTGTAAATAAGACTTGTTTGTTAATGAACTTTTTAAATACGCCTAAAATAACTACTTTAGCCATAAAGCTTTTTTGATTCAATTTAATTATTTTACTTGTCTTGAAATAACTTAATAATGTGCTAGAGTAGTTATTTTTGCCTGTCCTAAGCCAGGAAAAGTATGAAGGGAAAGTTCTATGCAAGCATCCATTCGTTTTGATACGTACATCAGCCCGAGCGCAGCGACATTTGCGGGCGACGTACGACAGTAGGTAATTAGGGTGTCCAAAAAATCACGTTCCTTAGATGAGAAATGAATTATCAAAATGTAGCGAAACGAATTGACTATTATTTTTAATTATTACTTGTATCAATCCATTTTAGGGTTATACATTTGTGGTTTAAGTGATAAGTGTGTTCACACTAACACCCTGTATAGATAAATTTCATCTTAGAAAGATAAATCCTCGTCTAAGGCGTAGACCTGTTGTTAGATGTTGGTGTGTGTTTATTTTTTCGTTTACCATAACATCTAACACGTGTCAATTGAGTTTTCAGTTACTATTCCGGTATGTTAGGTAAACTGTATCACTTATTTAGATAAGTGAGAGGGATTTTAGATATGACTTTAAAATTTACAAATATTGAAAACTAATATTGCGCAAACGGAACTCAATTTTTTTACCCCTATCCCGGCGTGATCTTTTTATATGTCCGTGTAAAACAACAGCTTCCTAGAACTAATAATCGCTTTATAAAGCCGCGGACAGACAGAGCAAAACTTTTAGTTTTTAATTAAATTAAATTAAAAACGTTTGCCGTGGGATGCCGGCAGTAGAATGATACCCCTCCTCTCATGCCCATGGATGCAGTAAGAGCCTGCTAAGAGATACCTCCGGAAGATGGGCAGCAGCGTCTATCCGTGTATCAACATCCCATACTGCGCTCACCAACCCGCCTGCCAAGCGTGGTGAGTATGGCAACTACCCTCCCTCATGGAGATCCATGAGGGAGGCCTGTGTTCATCAGTGGACGTTTTATGGCTGAAATGATGATGATGAAAAAAACGTTTATTTCAGATTACAGAGGGAATAAATTCAATACAGTAATCCATATTATGACAATAATGAGATAAAAGTGTTCACTTACTAAAGCTATTACCTAAGGGTCAAGAAAGCTTGACATGCTTTCTCGGTCAGTACTCCATAAAAATACAGTCTGTGTCCAACCCCTCCGCTACCAGATACAGGTAACTGTTGGGGCTGTCACGCACCCGGCGCATCAAAGAAGCAGATATTTTGCGCAATATTGCCGCGAACCCGTCCACCTGAGCGTCTGCAAACATTGCGGATGCGCTACAGAAGCGTGGTAGCACTCTGAACGCGTTATTTTGTTGGATACGTAGGGCATTCCATGTCTTCTGCGTATGCTTAACCCATAGGCTACACGTATAAAACAACTGGCAGTACGCTCTAAAGAGTGTCGTTTTTACTGACCAAGTGCAGCGCGCAAACCTTTTATTATTATGATAACACGCATATTATTATTAGGATGGGCATGTTATCGATGTTTTTTGTTTTAACAAAACATGACAGAGAGTAAGTATTCATCCCGTCAGCCGATATCAGCCGAGATAAACAAGAACTGCGGAGCGAGATGAAATCTGTCGAGATAGGTCAAATGTCACCGTTCGTAATCGTTTATAGATTACACGAAGTTATTTGGGCTAAAGGACGAGGGCGCTGACTCTGCAACACAGATTTATTTTTCACGTTTACTATTCAAGTTTTTCAATTGGATTTTTTTTTTAGGTGTGGAAATCACCTAATGACTCCTCCCGCTCTGGGTGGAGCGGGAGGGCGTGTCAGACTTTTACTGACTAAAACCACACCTGTGTCCTTCAGTTGCCCCTTGCGTTCTAGGACTACGGGTTTCCTGTTCAGAAATTCCCCGCGGTCCTAGCTTGCGGGCATCGGCCCTGTTGGGCCCCTACGGTTTGTAGCATCTCTTTGAGGAGCGCGTGGAACACTACGCGCATAGGAATGAATGCTGGACACTTCACAAACACAATCTAATCCCAAAATAAGCAACGCTTAAAGTACAAGCTTTGCTTAGTAGTAAAATTAGGTTTGTTCAGTTAGTCCCAAGGAAAATTTCATCAGGGAATGGAGTGTTACGCGGTACCTTCTCCTTCCCTCTCACGCGCTCACGTTGCACTCCAGCGTATTAGAGCATCATCTCTCAAGAAACCTATAAGGGATAAACGCTGTGCACAGTGGCGTAGCTAGGTAACCAAGGGCCCTGGGGCAAATAAAAAAATGGGGCCCCACTGCTATGTAAACTGATTCATCATCATCATCATCATTTCAGCCGTAAAACGTCCACTACTGAACTAAGGCCTCCCTCATGGATCTCCATGAGGGGTAGTTGCCATACTCACCACGCTTGGCAGACGGGTTGGTGAGCGCAGTATGGGATGTTGATATACGGAAAGACGCTGCTGCCCATCTTCCGGAGGTGTCCCTTAGCAGGCTCTTACTGCATCCACGGGTAGGAGAGGAGGGGTAACATTCTACTGCCGGCACCCCACGGCTCATTGTATAACGCGAAATATCGTGAAAAATTGTAAGTCAGGTGACTGTAGGTACATTAATTATTCAGGTCCGCGGACAGGAGATCGTTCATGGTCTCCATCGTTAAATGTGATAACACTAACGGTGATAATTTTTTTTCCGGGGATTCCCCAACGACACTTGTAGCGTATCATTGTGTTTCTCTATCTAAAAAAAAATATCACCGTTAGCGTTCACTATCCGTCAAATTGACAACACTGCAATGCAAAGACATTTTCCACTGGACACGTTATGCTTGCAAAATGAATGCAATCACGTTCAGCCAATTTTTGCGGGGTACGGGGGGAGTTAGGGTGATTTTTTGCTGTTTTAGTTATGCATATAGCGCACTGTTTCACAATTCTATAAGATGTTCTATAGTGATCGACACAATCGATGAAATTCATGAATCAAAATGAATGAATGACGAAAAATGTAGGAGTTTGGTTACTTACATTTCGATTTGAAATTATAGCACCTAAATACGATCGTTTGCCTGTACTTCGTGAAAAAAATATTTTAATAGTGATTTCACTGTTCACCCTCATCCCGAGGCTTCAATTGCGTGCACCTAACGCCTTTAATTAGCGCTCAAAATTACAGATTTTCTTTATGAATTCCGACAAATAGAACACTAGTTAATAAGATTACGCTGAGGTGCAGCCCCGGCATTACGTACGACACACTGATACACAGAAACCAATAAAGAGAAGGTACAATGTTTGCACGCCAGTATAGGAGTAGGAGTGAGTTCGTTTGTTGTCCTCCAGAGGTACAAACAATAAATAAATAAAATTATTTATTTATTTATGTATTACATGACTAGAACTGGATAAATACTTTATTGTACCACATAACTAGAACTGGATAAAACAATCGGCACAACGTCTGTCGGATCAGATAGTAATTAAATAAACAGAAAAAAATAGTGAACTCGCTACAAACGTTTATTTATTTTACTTCCCCTCTGGATAATAATTACGTTTTACGAAAATACAGTTTTGGTATGTACCTATAGTTTTCTTTTCTTAGACATATGTACATATTTATTATTAACATTTATGAATATCTTTGTAATGAACGAATGGAAAATGAACGGTATAATCCAGACTTGTTTCGGTAGGCAAGTTTAGTTAAATTGCATTAAAATTTGAGTACTTTTTAAAATGGCGGTATGAATGAAATAATTACATCACATTTATTTAATTTTACGAAAAAATAGCTGCTTTTATGGGATAAAATTGTACTTACCTATGAAAAGAAATATTGGCGGATCAGTCACTATAATTTTTACAAAACAATACACCTAGTCAATTTTTTAACTAATGTTTGTCCTCGACAACCACCAACGCACTGACAAGACAATTTCGGTCAGTTAGGCTAAAAGGCTGACTGAGTGACAGCGGGGTATAGGGCGAGATCGGCCGAGTAACGCGTCCAGTGGAAAATGTCTTTGCAACACTGCCAGCCAACCTACAGAAAGAATTTAGGGGGATTCCCTAGGCATAACTTTTGAATTTCTCTCAACTGAGTTGTCATGATTAAAGTGGGGTTGCCTGTCATATTTATTTTGAAAATGGGAGAAATTTCCAAAAGTTCAGTTCGATCGAGATTTCTGGTAAGGATTGGAGGGCCCCCTGAGCTTGAGGGCCCCGGGGCACTGCCCCGCCTAGCCCCTGGGTAGCTACGCCACTGGCTGTGCATCTTCTCTGATGCTCTTTTCTCTTAAAACTCTTAAAACTTGGGTAAGCCCCATAGCATAGATACACTACGGAACTCTAAAAATGACCACAAACTCTCTCAGTTTGTAGTAGATACACTTATTTACATAATAAAAGTGAAAAAACAGTAATTTTTGTACCTACGAAGTTTATTGCTAATTCCTCCAGTCTCTAAGAGTTAGGTCTTCAAGAGTTAACTCTCGGAGATTAGAATAAAAGTGTTGGGGTGAACTGGACTGTCCATCTCCCCTCAGTGAAGTCAACTCTGTGCATGATGATGATAACTCACCTTCAATATAAGCACAACTCTGTTCCAAAATGTGTTGTTTGTTTGAACCACAGTTCCACAGCAATGCTGTCTCCAAGAGTTAACTCGTAAACTCTTAAAACTTTTCAAAACTAGAACACACATTTATTTGACGACACTTCCCATTTGTTCAGAATGAAACGACGTATCACCGATTATGATGAGGTGAATAATGCAATCTCAAAAGTTGTTAATTGGTTTAATGTCAATAACCTATTACTTAATGGAAATAAAACAAAATGCATTAGATTGACTCTCTCTAATGTAAAACAGGCTGATGACAACATTGAATTGAAAGGTGAAAGTTTAAACCTTGTAGAAAAAAACTGTATTTTAGGCATGAATTTGGACAATAAGCTTCAATGGGGCCCACACATAGAACAACTATCGGGTAGGCTTAGTTCTGCAGCATATACAGTCAAAAAATCCGCCTTCTTATAGACGTAGATACCGCTAGACTTGTTTACTTCAGCTATTTCCACAGCATTATGTCTTATGGCTTACTGCTGTGGGGATGTGCTCCAGTGAGCACAGCGAGTTAAGAATAAACTCGCTGTGCCCGCTACTAGGCTACATATGGTTAAAATATCTTAAAGGACAATGTATACGCTTCTACAACAAACTCCCAAGTGAGTTGCAGAAGTTATCATTGAATAAATTCAAAAACATTATCAAACGCAATATGTGCAATAAAGCTTATTATAAAATATCAGATTACCTAGAGGACAAAACAACTTGGGACGGAATCTGCTCCAACTCCGTCAAACGTAACATAAGAAAAAATCAAATTGTTAAATGATGACTATAACGACCGAGTTTCCTAACTCGCGTGTCATCTGAAGTGAACAGATTCAATTATGTGTCGTTTTATTTTGTAATTTGTGACGCGTCAATAAGGTCCATGCGGCCGCACTGAATAAAGTATTTTTTGATTCTTGATTCTTGAGTGGGGAACTAGACTGCCCATCTCTCCTTAGTGAAGCCAACTCTGTGCATGATGATGATAACTCACCTTCAATATAAGCACCACTCTGTTCAGTCGCTTCAGTATCTCCATAGTGTGGCTCTCGTCCAGCCCTTCCACGTCGAGGAGTGCACGCACGGAGTCCACCTCGAAGATTATCTGCTTGAACCACAGCTCGTATGCTGGAAGGAGTTTAAGACGTTATTTTAAACCTAGCTTCTATTGCAATTAATGAACATTGCCCAATTTGGACCAACTCAGACGGTTCTATGAGTGCGTAGCTACGTAGCCTTAGTGGTAGCATTTAAAAACTACAAGGGTTCCGTTTTTTCCTTTCGTGGTACGGAACCCTAAATAAATTGTGTCAAATCTTTTGGTACTTCTTTTTTAATTTTCAAGTACTCACTTAAGCATGCTGTCTAACTAAACCTTTAATTATTATACCTGCACTTAGTAACATTAATTTATAGATGTTTTCGTACTAGCTATGTTGGTGTTTTAAATAAAAAAATAAGAAGAAGTAAGTTAATTGCAAGATCAGCTGGACAACGCGGCAATAACTGCATGTGTTATTGGCAAAACCTATGCGCGTGCGTCGGCATTATTATTAACAAAGACAATGCAGTGTTTGGTATCAGGGCTCATTCAACGATTTTAATTTTTGGTCGCTAACACTTTTATATCATCTATTATATGAAGTAGTAGTAGAACTTTTTGTGAAAGGTTCATCCGGGGACGTACTACCACCATACCTATTTCTGCCGCCAAGCAGTAATGTCTCCATTGCTGTGTTCTGGTTTGAAGGGCAAGGGGGCCGGTGAAATTACGGGCACATGAGACCTTACAACTCTGTCTCAAGGTTTCGGGCGCAATGCAATGCAGCGTTGGTCACGTGCTTAGTGAACGTGATCACCGCGGCATTGCAATTTTTATAGTTTGAGGTTACCGCTTAACATCAGGTGGGCCTTCGGCTTGTCTCATAAAAAAATCTTTCTTCTTCTTCTTCTTCTCAGCCCGGAATCACCCACTGCTGGGTATATAGGCCTCCCTAAGTTTTTGCCAGCCTCCTCTGTCCAGTGCATTTCGCATCCAGGTGTGCGAAAAAAAAAAATATATTTATAAAAATCTTTAATAGACGGAAAAGTAGAGATTTATCCCTTGCATTATATTCGACTTTACCTTGATGTGTGACGATGAACAGGTGCTCATCATGCACCGGCCTGTCTGAATCAGCGCTGAGCATGCGTTGTGCGGCCAGCAGCTTGTCCAGCATCAGGTACTCGCCGTACAGCATGCCGGCCTCGTTGCCGAGCTGCTCGCCGTCCTGGGCCGAGGAGTCGTCCATCGCTGATCTGGAGAATGGAAGAGCTTCATCATCTCACTCGTAGGATATCATCAGGCCTCGTTGCCGATTCTGGATTAGGCTTCAAACTAGAGGCTTCAAAATACACGTTGGACAGGCTTGCCAGACAAGCAAGAACAGCGCCACCAACATCACAAAAATATTTTTTATAATTTTAAACTACCCCTCATGAACGCGTAGAGGTTTTAAATTAAAATTCCTATTAAATACTCAGGTCTTATATACCTACAGGTTTGTACGGAACCCTCGGAGCGCGAGTCCGACTCGCACTTGGCCGGTTTTTTATTTGACGTGTCCGAGTATTTATCATGTAATTAGTTACATGATAAATACACAATAATAAGCATACATATCGGTTTTAGTGATTTCAGCAAAATTTTAGAATTGAATTTGTTTTTTTTGTCGTTGAAAAGGAGATGTTTGAAAATGGGCTAGGTCTATGTACCCAGACTGAAAAATTGCGCAAAAATCGGTGATTTCGGAAAAAATACTCTTTATTTAATTTAAACTTTTTTTTTTTTTTTTTTTTAATTTATTTATTGAATAAAGAAAACAAACTTAAAAAGAACAACAAAGTTATTACAGCATCAAAAAACCGCTAAGGTTTGTAAAGAGCTATAAGAGTTTACATAGTGGCAATAAAAATAAATAAGTCTCTAACAGTACAATGCAAGTGCAGGTACCTACAAAAAGATATTTGGGTAGTGAACAGATAACAACTAATAAAAACGGATCAAAGGTTAGCAATGAAATAAGATTTTAGTTTTACTTTTATGTTCCTCATATTAATAGTATTTGTAATATCTATTGGTAAGCTATTGATAAGCCGAGGGACCAGGTAGCCAGCTGTCCTCTCGCCGTACATATTGTTTGCGCACAGAGTTACTAATCGGTTTTGAGCAACTGCCCGAGTGTATACAGGATGCTCAATTTTTGTTTTAAAAGATTGATTGAAAAAGTTATTTGTTAAAAGCAGATAATTAAATTGAGTGTGGATAGGTAGAATGTTACAATGCTTGAATAGATCGATTTCATTATTTTGACAAAGGATTTTTATGTTATTGGGGACAATGTTTTTTAAAATTTTAACTTGTAGTCTATAGATTTGATTTAAATAGGTTGTGTAGGTTCGGCCGTAACAGGCAAGTCCATACTGAATATGAGACTCAGCAAGGGAATTGTACAGGATTAATTTAACTTTAGGTGGAATACGATTTTTTAGAATAATTATATTTGACAAGAATTGTCTCAATTTAGTACAGACTTTCTCGATATGATTGTACCAGTTGAATTTTCTATCAATAGATAATCCAAGGTAGGTATAATTGTTTACAACTTCAATTGCTTGACAACTGCATCCGATTCTATTTAGAGTATGTAAGCAGTTGTGATCATGTGCCACTAAACTTTTAAATGATTTTTTTTTAAAATGATTGTTTTATTAATGTTTTAAATACGAGGCATAATTATCACTGGTAACATTTTTACAAGACAGTTTCTAATAAATTCTTGTAACTGTCACTGCCTAATGATTTTGACAGATTGTTTTACGTGTTTGAGTTGAAGATTTTGAAGTTTTTTAACAGTAGCTAGGCTCTTAATGTAGTTAACGTAGGTAGCCTGAGGTACTTAGGTACTCGAAAATTGAAATACCTCAGGTTGACTTGATTTAGCTTCTATCATAAATCATTCATTTCACTATTATGTCAACAGCTGTCAAAATGACGTCATCGACTGTATTGGTCCGCCATATTGTTCTACAGTTTTGTGTTGCTCGACTTAGGCTAGTTATTTTTAGGAAAATGCATCAAACGAAGCAACATATTAAAAAACTGATGGTGGGAAAATGTTTAATAAATATTTAGCCATGTTTGTACACGTGTACACCTAGTTAGCCTGGATTCCATACATTCGTGAAACATCTCCTTTAAGAAATTATTTATGAAAGCGTCTCATTGCCTGCGGGCTGTGCTGCGGGCCTCCAGATATGTAAAAAAAAATAGTCATACTATCCATTATAAATTCTGTCACTTGAAGTCAGTGGAGAGCTACTTCTGACTCTATGACGCACACACCATTTTTGTAGCCCCAGGCTGAATGCAATACTGGCTTGGCTTTGTTTCATCTCAACCTTGAAACTGCGACCGGAGTCATTTAATAGAGATGGCAATAAAATGCAGAAGTCCCGGTCATCACTCATCGTCAAGCACATCGTTCAGTTTTTGGAGGTCAATAAAACAAATATCAGTTAACTCAGAAAGTGCTTTATGTTATAGTCTTTTTTAAACATTCGCGATCACGACACGAAGACTGTCTTCCCGGGACCACGATGGGTGCAATCCTGTCGAAACGTCGGGCAATAATAAAGGTAAATAGCGCGATAAATACCCGGTTAAATATGTGTTAATAATGTGCTTTATGTTGTTCTAAGTACATTTTATCTCAGAAATTCGCAGCAAATAACTAGTTGGGTAGGTACCTTCAAAACATTATATCGTTAAAACACTCAAAAGTATTACTAAACACATTAATTATTATAATAAAACATTGCATCAAGTGTTTCCCAAAGCGATTTGCTTTGCGCCAGATAAAAGCATGACTCGGCCTCTTTTTATCTTTGATACACAGCTTTGATCTCTCACATAACATAAGAGAGATAATTTATTAAATTTTCAACGATAAAAAACCCCACTTGACGAGTAAACACCGAAATACTTATCACTCTATACTATAAGTGTATTTGTATTTTTTTTATTTGTACATACATGTAGACACTTGTAATAGTATCATTTTATTGATAGTAGGTAATGGGCACAAATTATAATTTGTCAACTAAGGTATGTTATTAGGTTATCTTGTATTCTTTAAAATTGACGTCACTTATCATTCGGACTATTTCTTCTAAAAAATATAATTAATGAAACTTTTAAAATCATATGTAGATAGAAAGTTGACAAGCGAGACTCACACTGATTGACTTGACCTTGACTGACTGATCGGTTTTAAATTTATGGGCAAGTGAACCTCAGATGAATAAACTAAATAAATAAGGTAGCGATCCTGTTCTTGCACTAACTAGCTAAAACTAAGCTAATGAAATTGACGTAAAACGGAACAAATATAAGTACCCCCATTTTAGGCTGACTTTTTGATTAATTTAGAAACGTCTTATCTGTAATCATAATCAGTTTTAGGAAGTGTAAAACAAAATCGACACCACTGAAAGGATAATAATAATGAACGTCCATGCCAACTTTCATAAAAAGAAAAAAAAATATTATATAGGTACGACTTCGCCTCTGGGTGTACTAAAATAAAAGGTAACCATGATCCCCTCCTTCTGAAGTTAAACAAAAAAGATTTGGTTGGAAACCGTCCGCTCTTTTAATCTTAATTATTTATTTGAGCCGCCAACAGAAGATAGTAAGATAAGACTACACAAAAAACTCTTTTTAATTATATGTTTAGATAAATAAACCAGCCAGCAAAAAATAAACAAATAGTAGGTATAGCCAAAGAGATTTTATTACAAGTTCATACATACTATAATGCGAAAGACTTTTTCCCCAACCTAATATTACCATACCTGTTTCTGCCGCCAAGCAGTGATGTAATTGCTGCTATAATTGTTTCGGTTTGAAGGGTAAGGGGTGCAATTACGGACACATGAGGCAACTCTATGTCTCAGAGTGGCGGGCGCATTACAGTAGAGCGTTGGTCACGTGCTTAATGAGTGTGATCACCGCGGTATTGCACTTGTAATAGGTAGAGGTTACCACTTAACACCAGATGGGCCTTGGGCTTGTGTCGTCATTTATACATAAAATTAATATAAAAACAAGAGTCTACAAAATTATGCAGAAAAAACCGGCATATGCAACAGTCAAAGTCGTAAGGGGCCTTAATTATTAGAGTAATAATATAAAATTTTAGAACAAGAGTGTCTATTATAATTATTTTTGCTCATTTTGTGATCTACTATTGATTTTCAGCGTGTTGTCCCACAGCAGCGCAAAAGCCTGAGGCCATTTTGCCAGCCGTCTCCGTTTGCCGCGGTAGCGGTAATTATGGTGTAAGAGAAATCTGGATTCCCTCCCTCTCTCATGTAAAAAAAATAATGTTCGGACCACCTCTACCACGTTAAATCGTTTTACGTAATAAATGAACGGCCTTACTCGCCGTGGGACACCGGCAGTAGAATGTTACCCCTCCTCTCATACCCATGGATGCAGTAAAAGCCTGCTAAGGGATACCTCCGGAAGATCAGCAGCAGCGTCTTCCGTGTATCTACATCCCATACTGCGCTCACCAACCCGCCTGCCAAGCGTGGTGAATATGGCAACTACCCCTCATGGAGAACCATGAAGGAGGCCTGTGTTCATCAGTGGACGTTTTTCGGCTGATATGATGACTTGTTAACCTTCCTCTTTAGTAAATAATACGTTTATGCAAATCTAACATTTAGGCAAACTTAAAAATAATATAGATTATGCAAGCGATGCAAGATAATGATGTGTTTTTGTTGTTTACTTTTAAATCTAGATGGCATTATAAATAATTAAAATCAATAATCTAAGTCGTTTGGGAAACTTCGCAACATCTTTTCGTCCAACATACCTCACTGCCTGAAGACGAAAGTCTTCAATCAGTGTGTGTTACCAGTGACGATATATGAAACCGAGACGTGGTCCTTCACTATTGGCCTTATGAATAAGATTAGAGTCGCTCAACGAGCTATGGAGAGGGCTATGCTCGGGGTTTCTCTACGGGATCGAAACAGAAATAGGGAGATACGTAGGAGAACTCTGGTCACCGACATAGCCAGACGGATTAGCACTTAGAAGTGGCAATGGGCAGGCCATATAGCGCGCAGAACAGATGGCCGATGGGGCCGTTAAGTTCTCGAATGGAGGCCACGGACCGGCAAGCGCAGCGTAGGACGTCCAACTACAAGATGGGCTGACGACTTGGTAAGAACCGCAGGTCGGCGTTGGATGCAGGCCGCTTCCAACCGCACTTCCTGGAGATCAATGAGGGAGGCCTTTGTCCAGCAGTGGACGTCCTGCGGCTGATATGATGAATCTAAGCCGTTATTTTCAAATTTTCATAGGTATTTCGTTGAAAAAAAATCATTTTTTAGACTTCCAGTTAGACTGTGTAGGTAGATGCAATCAAAGATTTAAATCGTTAGATCTTACCTCTTATCTTAAATAAGGCCGCACGTTTTGCTTTTACACAAAATGAGTGAGCTCACTCACTTGAAATCCGTTTACTTCTTAACACAGTGTTAACCGGACGTAGTGTGTTATTTTGTTCACCAAAGTTAGTGCAACATGATTGCACAATAAATGGTAACAATAACAAAGATTTTTATTGTAGACGATGCCGTGGGGTGCCGGCAAAAGAATGTTAGCCCTCCTCTCATGCTCGTAGATGCATTAAGAGCCTGCTAAGAGATACCTCCGGAAGATGGGCAGCAGCGTCTTTCCTTGTATCAACATCTCATACTGCGCTCGCCAACCCGCCTGCCAAGCGTGGTGAGTATGGCAACTACCCCTCATGGAGATCTATGAGAGAGACGTGTGTTCAGGTAGTACCTAGACGTTTTACGGCTGACATGATTATCGTAGATGTGCCCTGACACCAAAAGCTGTGGCATTATCTTTATTATGTGTGTTTAATACCAACGCACGCATACTGGTTTTGCCAATTAACCAAACTGTGATTGTTAACACTTATTGTGAAATCATGTTACACGAACTTTCGTGCAAAAAATAACACAAACCACGTCCAGCTAACACTGTGCTTAGTGGTATACTGATTTTAAATGAGTGAGCTCACTCATTTCAATACTATCGAGGCAACTGAACATATAAAACCAATTAAGCAATTCGATAGGTTTTACTGATTTAATAAAAAACTTGATCAACAATATCTCCAAGCATGCGAAGCGGCGGGCAGAAGCTTGGTTTTTTATTATTATTATTTATTTATTTACCTATTTATTTATTTATTAGGACAACCAACAGCTATAATAAACTAGTATACAACAGTGTGAAAACATAAAGCAAGTAATCAATCAAGAATCAAGAATCAAAAAATACTTTATTCAGTGCGGCCGCATGGACCTTATTGACGCGTCACAAATTACAAAATAAAACAACACAAATAAATAGAATAAAGCACATAATTGAATCTGTTCACTTCAGATGACACGCGAGTTAGGAAAAGAAGTGAACAGAAGAACCTAACTCGGTCGTTATAGTCATCATTTAACAATTTTATTTTGTATTATGTTACGTTTGACGGAGTTGGAGCAGATTCCGTCCCAAGTGGTTTTGTCCTCTAGGTAATCTGATATTTTATAATAAGCTTTATTGCACAGATTGCGTTTAATAATGTTTTTGAATTTATTCAATGATAACTTCTGCAACTCACTTGGGAGTTTGTTGTAGAAGCGTATACATTGCCCTTTAAAAGATATTTTCACCTTATGGAGCCTATTAGTGGGCACAGCGAGTTTATTCTTATTTCTTGTATTTACATTGTGATTGTCGCTGTTTTTCTTAAACGAAGCAATATTTTTATGGGTGTACAACAGGTTCTCATAAATATATTGACAAGCTACTGTCATTATATTTATTTCTTTAAATTTAGTGCGAAGTGATTCTCTGGGACCCATATTGTAGATAGAACGAATAGCCCTCTTCTGCAGCACAAATACGGTGTCTATATCTGCAGCACATCCCCACAGTAGTAAGCCATAAGACATAATGCTGTGGAAATAGCTGAAGTAAACAAGTCTAGCGGTATCAACGTCTGTAAGAAGGCGGATTTTTTTGACTGCATATGCTGCAGAACTAAGCCTACCCGATAGTTGTTCTATGTGTGGGCCCCATTGAAGCTTATTGTCTAAAGTTATGCCTAAAAATACAGTTTTTTCTACAAGGTTTAAACTTTCACCTTTTAATTTAATCTTGGCATCAGCCTGTTTTACATTAGGAAGAGTAAATCTAATGCATTTTGTTTTATTTTCATTAAGTAATAAGTTATTGACATTAAACCAATTAACAACCTCTGAGATTGCATTATTCACCTCGTCATAATCGGTGGTACGTCGTTTCATTTTGAACAAAAGTGAAGTGTCATCAGCAAACAATACAATCTCATGATTGTTTTTGACAAGATGAGGTAGATCATTAATGTAAATTAAAAATAGAAAAGGCCCAAGAATTGATCCCTGCAGTACACCCATTGTGACTACAGATCCCGATAGGTTATCATCACGAATAGATATAAGAAAATAATAAGAGAGAAAAACTGTGAGGCGGTGACGTTCGTATCGCTTGGACGTGATTCATTGCACCTTATGCGCGCACGCTTCATATCAGCGTAGATCTTATTTGTTTACGTTTGCGGCCGGGCCTAGCGGGACCGGCCGTTCAGTTGTGTTAGCATGGATGAAAATCTAATTTATAACAAGTCAGTGGAGGAAATAAGTGAAGAAATCATGGATGAATCATTAATAGAAGAGGTGACAGTGCAACAGAATGACCGGAGGGAGGAAAATTCTATCCAGATATCGGGAAAAAGAGGAAGGGACGAGTCGCAATCTGAGTTTGGTATATCGCCATCCGAGCTTCATACACAGAAAAAATCTAAAGGCGATGAAGATAAGCATCAAGATTGGGAAGAAGTGAAGAGTAGGAAGGAGAAAGCTAAAGAATTGAGAGGTAGCATTGAAATATCGATAACATCTAATGAAGAGTTCCCAAAACAATTTGCTTTAGCCAAGTTGTTTAAGAGCAAAAACCTCAACATTGTACGTGTTAAATATATTAACCCATACAAAATCATCGTGGAGGTACATGGAGAAAATAATGCTGATCAGGTGATACAATGCAAACATCTTTTAGAGTTGGGATGGAGATTTCAACGACCATTTGAAGTAGGGTTATCTTATGGCG
The DNA here is from genome assembly GCA_963082625.1 of Pasiphila rectangulata. NCBI lineage: Eukaryota > Metazoa > Arthropoda > Insecta > Lepidoptera > Geometridae > Pasiphila > Pasiphila rectangulata. The sequence goes on along the minus strand of OY720253.1, from coordinate 13,639,390 downwards.
TCATCAAAAACATCGAACTAGATCTATCAGAAAAAGAACTGGCGGAATCTATTTCTTGCTCCGTGGAGGTGGCTACAGTAAAACGACTTAAGCGCAGAAAACGAGAAGATGGAGAATCTGGATGGACTGAAAGTGAATCCGTACGAGTTGGTTTCAAAGGGCCATCCTTACCTACATATCTATGCATATATGACATGCAAGTGAAAGTGGAACCATACTTATTTCCAGTTACTCAGTGCTCGAGGTGTTGGCGTTTTGGACACACTATTAAAATGTGTCCTTCAAAGCGCATTTATTGTCCAAAGTGTGGAGGGAGACATCAAAATTGCGAAACTAACATATTTAAATGTGTCAATTGTACCAGAAGCCATATGGCGTTATATCGGAGCTGTCCAGAGTACATCAAGGAAAGAAAGATACGAAAAATAATGGCAGAATTTAATGTTTCATATAGAAAAGCTATGGATATGTATGTCCCACCCCAAACCCCCATTTATGAACCAACACAATCACCAATTCCAGTACGCGATAGTTTTGATGACATGCCTCCATTGCCCTCCCTTATCACTCCGCCAGTCATCAACTCGATACTACCGGTCCAAGAGACTTCTACGTCGCGTTCCTATGCTCAAGCTGTGACATCAACTCCTGTTAACAGGAATAAAATAGATAAGCGTGTAGAAAATATGCCTCAAAAAGAAGACGAACAGAAGAATAGAAGAAATAAGAGAAATCAGAAGCCCAGTGAAGAAGAATATTTATTTGATATTAATATGTCGACGGAATCTGAAGAATGTACAAGTTTGCAACCGGACGCAGAAGAAAAAAAGGGTCATAAGGTATCCTCTGGAATTTTGTTATTTAATTTATTGAAAAAACTTAAAAACCTTATTTTTGATGAGAGTAATGAGCCCCTAAAGTGTAGAATAGAAAATGTAGTGCACATGTGTATTGAATGGGTAATCACCTGGTTATTTAAAAATATCCCGAACTTGCCTTTTCTACAAACATTTTTTAGTTAATTATGAGTAAAGTCAATCTTAACGTTTTGCAATGGAATGCACAAAGTATTAAACCAAAGCTAGTGGAATTTGAACAGCTTTTGTGTCAGGAGAAAATCCATATTGCTGCAGTGTGTGAAACTTGGTTAAACCCCGATATAACAGTTTCCTTAAAAGACTATAACGTATTTAGAACCGACAGAGTGGACTCTTATGGTGGAGTTGCTTTAATAATACACAAGACCCTATCTGCGCAAAAACGTCCTCTTCGAATCTCTAATTCTGCTATTGAGGTGGTTTCTGTTGGAATCTCTAATTGTGAATTAATTGAAAATTTAGTTTCCTTATATTGCCCACCGAGCGCCCACACCTCATGCAGTGATTGGGATAACATCTTCTCATTTTCGGATAAAAAGACATTAATACTTGGAGATTTTAATGGACATCACTCCAACTGGTCAAATAAAACCGATTCTAGAGGTACGCAGATTTTGGACTCTCTAGTGGATCATAATCTTGTTACTTTAAATGATGGCAGTCCCTCACGTATTAAACTAGTTGGCGGTAACTTACAGCAGTCAGCACCTGATATAAGTATATTGTCCACCGATATTGCTTTTAAGTTCAGTTGGAACGTAACAAGCGAATGTTTAGGCAGTGACCATCTGGTCATAAAACTAACATCATCTATGAATCATTCTCCTATTGTCCATAAAAGACGCAACTTTAAAAAAGCTGACTGGGTAAGATATCGACAGGTGGTGGAAGAAGAGTGCGCCCATTTTGTTATAACTAACAACCTTCAAGAAACTTATGACAATTTTATTAACATTTTGTATAAAGCTGCTGATGTAAGTATTCCTTTTGTAAAAATCTGTTTGAATCCCAAAGCTAATTTTGTCCCAAAACCATATTGGACCCCGGATCTATCAAAGGCTGTAGCTGAAAGACGATTAGCACTTTCTATTTTTAGACATAATCCCACACCGGCTAATTTAATTAAACTGCAGGAGAAAACCAGAGATTCACAAAAACTTATAAGAAATGCTAAAAGTAAAGGATATTGGGAATTCTGTTCATCATTAAATGAAGTATCTTCTGCATCCGAAATGTGGAGACGAATGCGTTGGTTAAAAGGTTATAAATCAATTAAGCGAAATGTAGATAAGAACACAGCTGAGTCATTGTTATGCAATCTAGCCCCGGACTTTGTAAGTCAATCCCGGCCCAGTTACACATCTCAAAATGATTTATTAGAAACCCCAATAACGTGTTCAGAGTTAGTAAAATGTTTAAAACCTAAAGATACGTGCCCTGGTATAGATGATGTGTCCTATTCAATGCTTTATAAACTGCCAAAAGTAGGCATTAACGCCTTACTCCAGCTATACAATATGTTATTCACGCAAGGCTTTGTTCCTTATCAGTGGAGACAAGTACGCGTTATACCTATACCTAAGCCGGCACGGGACTCTAATTGTATTTCATCTCTAAGACCGATTTCTCTTATTTCTTGTTTATGCAAAACGTTTCATAGTATTATAAATAACTGAATTGAGTGGCACTTTGAAAGCAGAAACATATTTTCTGATGTAACTAAGGGATTTAGAAAATCACGTTCCAGTATAGATAATTTGAGTGATTTAGTTACACACGTTCAATTAGGTTTTACTAAAAATTTGTTTACTCTGGGCTGCTTTTTAGATCTCCAAAATGCATATAACAATGTAGATATTAATTACCTATTAGCAAATCTTGATCGACTGGATGTAGGCGCCACATTTTGTAACTACCTCTGGGCTTTTTTGAGTCAACGATTTTTAATAATAGAAGGTTTAGATTATAAAATAACTAGAAGTACCGGGCTTGGTCTAGCCCAAGGAGATCCAGTTTCCCCGTTATTATTTAACATAGCAACAGTGGATATATGTAAGTCTTTAGTTTCCATGACTCAGCTTAATATATCTCAGTACGCTGACGACTACGTTATATATATTAGTTCAAGTGATTGGGCTGAGGCGCAAAATCAGCTACAGCAGGCGATGGATCGGTTGGGGGATCTTTTTCCTAAAATAAATTTAGAAATCTCGGCATTAAAAAGTAAAGTGTGCGTTTTTACAAGGGGATTTCGTAGAAATCACATTAAAATTCATATTAAAGAAGTTGCTTTGGAAGTAGTAGACTGCGTAAAATATCTTGGCATGTGGTTGGATCGATCGCTAAAATGGAATAAACATATAAATGAAACATCTGAAAAAGTACTAAAGTTTTTAAATATTTTTAAAGTATTATCTGGCTCAGGTTGGGGGGTACACCCAAAACATTTACGTAGGTTGTATATAAGTATTTTAAGAAGTCGCTTAGATTATGCAAGCTTTTTGTATGATAACTGCTGTAAGACAAATTTATATAAAATAGACAAAATTCAAAATCAAGCTATGAGAACTATAGGAGGCTTTATAAAGACTACCCCCATTCATGTAATGGAAAGTGAACTCAGCTTATGTCCACTATATTTAAGAAGACGATACCTAGCAGGAAAATTTTGGTTAAAAAATAAGTCTGTTTTAAATAACTCATCTATTAATCTTATCTCTAATCTATCCGATACTATTCAAAATAGATATTGGAATAACAAGAAAAAACCTTTGCTTACTATAATAAATGCACATTACAATTCGCTGAATATATATTCAAATTCACAGATAGGTATGTTTTCTTTGGATCGATGGGTTACTAGTTTGGACTTTTCAGATTTTTTTATAACTAACATAGATGGAGTTTCAAATCCAAAACGTCAATATCATACATTGTCTTTAAAACATAAATGCATTATGTACCTTAATGAGAAATACCCTACTTCATATAAATTATATACAGATGGATCGAAAGATAGTTTCGGAATTGGAGCAGCATTTTACGATCAACACAATAATATGTCAATAAAGTTCAAGATCGATGTAAACATGTCTATCATGGAAGCCGAGCTTGTAGCGATATGTGAAGCATTATCTTATATAGAATCAATGAATTATAGCAATGTTGTTGTAATATCAGATTCAAAGAGTTCGCTTCAACACCTGGCTCGGTGTACTTCGGCTTTCCGAGGCTTACCAGTAGCTTATGCGATTTTAAAACTTCTAGTGAAGCTGCAGGCTGACTCCAGGATAGTATATTTACAGTGGATACCTTCTCACATCGGAATTGAAGGTAACGAAAAAGCGGATATCTTAGCAAAACAAGCTATTCATGACGGTATTAACTTTAGCATAGCACCCGCATTTCAAAATTATATACCTTTATTAAAAAAACACTGCTATAACCTCTGGAAAGAATATTTTGATGAGCGTTCGAAAGAGAAAGGTATATGGTACCGCACGATCCAACCACAACCTATGCGCTCCACTTGGATAGATAACAAACTGATGAGTAGACGAGATATTGTTACTGCATTAAGACTTCGATCAGGGCACATTCCATGCAATAAATTTTCATACCTAATGCGAAAAATTTCTTCCCCAAATTGTTTAACTTGTAATGTTATAGATGATGTTTATCACATTTTAATGGAATGTGCCCTGAACTCGACCGAAAGAAATAACTGTAGATTAGATTTAACGTCCATTGGTAGTTGTAATGTTATATTATCAGATCCATTATCAGAAGATGCCAAAAATGTTTATTTATTAGTAGATAAGAGATTAAGTAGTAATATTTTAAGTTAATTAAGTAAGTGTAAGTAAGTTAAGTGTGTAATAACCAGGGCGTCATAATCGCATAAGCGACAAAGCCCTTCTTTATGAATAAAAAAAAAAAAAAAGAGAGAAAACTATAAACAGTAGGTACGCTTCGGACACAAAAACAAGGTGGAAAATAAATACTATTTACTATAACATAAACTACCATCTAATATTAGTCACCTATATTTAGGCTATTATCGAAATAGTTCACGCTCAACCGCGGTCTGACTGAATTAACGCTTGAGCAGAATAATTGATCCAAGTCAAGTTGCCTACAAATTGTATTAAAGTGATCGCTAGCTCGCCTTATAAAGGAATTTTGTCTGTAGTTAGTTCCTACAGCGGGAGTGTATCTAATATAAGTAAATCGGGTTAATTTAGAAGGGGCGTTGATAGAGATTTTACCAAGCAATTCAGGACAATCAATCGTATTAGAAGTTATTTTGAGCAGAAAAGATAGATCGGCAATTTCACGTCTCATAGAAAGAGGGAGAAAATGAAACTTTTTACAAAGTTCATTATAGGTAAAAGAATTATTAGGAATTTTTAAACGGAAACAAAGATACTTAATACATTTAATTTGGATTCGTTCAATCCTATCAATAAAAATAACGTACCGGGGATTCCAGACCTGCGATGAGTATTCAAGAATGCTTCGAACAAAAGTACAATACAGTACTTTAAAAGTTTTGGCTTTTTGAACTCCTCATAATAAAACCTAACATTCTAGAGGCCTTGGTTACGATGGCATCAACATGTTTATTAAAAATAAGTTTCGAGTCATGCATGACACCCAAATCCTCTACAGTGGTATACCTTTGTAGCGTTTCGTTTTTGAGAAGATAAGTTGATGGCGTGGTATTCATTTTTCGGGTAAAAGTAACAAGAGAACATTTCGAGGGATAAAGATCTAGTTTGTTAACCAAACAAAATCTGCCCAGCCAGGTAAGATCAGCTTGAAGTTTCTCAGTATCATCGGATGATTTAATGACTCTATAAATTTTCATATCATCTGCAAAACAAAGTAGGTGGCTGTTATGAAAACATTGAGAAATTAATTATTATATACTAGCTTGTGCCCGCCGCTTCGCATGCGTTGTACCTGGATAGAAACCAGCCTGTGTTAATCCTGGTGAACACCTATACCTACGTGTGCTAAATATCAGCTCAATCCGTAATCTAGTTTTTGCGAGAAGAGGTAACAAACACATCTACATCTACAAACAAACTTTCAGCTTTATAATATTAATGAGATTGCAATCTTAAGATTACAGCTACTCATCTACAATTACTTAACAACTACAGATGCAAGGACATGCAAGCAATTGGAGATTTTTTGTAATTGTGGTACATAGGATAATACTCGTAGGTTAATTACTTACTAATAACAGGTTCCACCAACCCAATCATTCTGCTGGTAGTGCATCCATCAGATGTCGCATTCATTTTAAAGTGCCTACGTACTACTACTTTTAACGACATCGTTTTAATTATAATAACTAGGTAATTAGTAGGTAGGGTACTGTTGTGGGCAGCTTTCTTGATTGCTCAATCAACGCCGGGCCACCGCGTAGTCGCTGGTATCGCGACATCTGGTTTTTATGAGCTACATAAGTAGAAAAAAATATCCTCCAGGGGTAATGACATTATTTAAATAAGTAAACTAGGTAGGTATGTATAATTCTTTAATTTAAAAAAATAACTTCAATGATAATCCTTGACTGATCCAAACCGCCTATTAGGTTTGGGGGCTACCTACATTTCAGTATTTCCCTCGGATATTATGGATCCCATCGCCAGCACTCATCATCATCATCATTGGGGCCGTTTTTTGATCCATTCTTGGACATAGGCCTCTTCCCGAATTCCTCTTCTCCATTCCTGGCGATCTTGTGCCCGTCTTATCCAGTCGTGTCCTCCGTGTCGTCTGACGTCGTCTACCCAACGGTTTGGTGGTCGGCCGCGTCCTCGCGTGTCCGCTCTGGGTCTCCATTCTAACACCAGCGGTCCAGCGAGATGCGTCCATTCTGGCAATGTGTCCTGCCCATGCCCACTTTCTTTTCGCAATAGTGTATATCACGTCACTAGCTTTTGTTTTGCTTCAAATCCATTCGTTGCGTTTTCGGTCGCGTAACGTTATTCCGTTAAAATGAACATGGACAAGACGAAGATTATGTCGAATGTCCATGTTGCGCCTGCCCCAGTTATGGTTGAGAACTCGGCTCTCGAAGTTGTCGACGCGTATGTACATATACCTAGGACAAACAGTCCAATTAGGTAGGTCCAACTTCGAGAAAGAGGTCAATCGACGAATCCAACTCGAATGGGCAGCATTTGGGAAACTACGCAACGTCTTTTCGTCCAAAATTCCTCAGTGCCTTAAGACGAAAGTCTACAATCAGTGTGTGTTACCAGTGATGCCATATGGAACCGAGACGTGGTCATTCACGATTGGCCTCATGAATAAGCTCAGAGTCGCTCAACGAGCTATGGAGAGGGCTATGCTCGGGGTTTCTTTACGCGATCGAATCAGAAATGAGGATATACGTAGAAGAACTCGGGTCACCGACATAGCCAAACGGATTAGCACGCTGAAGTGGCAATGGGCAGGCCATGTAGCTCGCAGAACAGATGGGGCCGAAAAGTTCTCGAGTGGAGGCCACGGACCGGCAAGCGCAGCGTAGGACGTCCACCAACAAGATGGGATGATGACCTGGTGAAGACCGCAGGTCGACGGTGGATGCAGATCGCTTCCAACCGCAATAACTGGATATCTATGAGGGAGGCCTATGTCCAGCAGTGGACGTCCTACGGCTGAAATGATTATGATGATGAACTACACCTTGAGGGACTCCACTAATCAGAATCGAGTTTTGAAAAAATGGGACTTAATTAAAACGAGATGTAGGTAACTTATATTTGAACTCAAAAATAATTTTCAATAACTTTCATATCGATTCATAAACAACGAAGTTCTTAGGTTACAAAGATTAGAAAATTAATACAAAAATAACAGATGACTTAGACCTACTTACATATTATTTCCTTTATGCTACGACTACGCTGGGAGCAGGCCCGGGGATCGGGTATTAAGGTCCAACTAGTCGCGGAGGCAAAGTCGTCAGTGGGCGCGGCCTAAATGTATGCTATCTCACCTGACATAGTGTGTTTACCCGCGCGCTAGAATGAAATGCACAATGATTCATTCCTAAACCGACCGCGCAAAAATATGTGAATAGACTTTTAGCATAAGGGTTATTAATTATAGAAAAACTTGAGTGTAATCTTTTATTACTACACTTTACACTTATTTCATTTTTTCATTATTTAAACTATGTCGGAACGGCGTTTATTTTTGAGTTTTCTTTCTCCTTAAGTATATTATTTAGTTTTGTCCAAAATTGGGCTAAAATCAGTGTTGAAATACGAAAGTTTAAAAGCTTGTATTTTTGAAATAAATACTTTTTTTACGGTTTGGGGTGTATACAAACATAGATTACCTATGACGAGATAAATTATTACAATCCTTAGTGTTGGATGGTTAACGTCAAACAGTGGAGTAGTTACCCTTCCACGTTTGTATGGAAATATGGGCGACTCGTTCATCCTTAAGGGATCCAAGGTCCTAGGCACTTGATGTTGACTTGATGTTTACTTTGACATCGTCTTTTTTGCTTAGCCCCATTGTTTTCCAAAAATCTTGTTGAATAAACAGACGTAGCAAAGTGATGGAATATCTTTCCTGTCACACACACGCCAATAACAAAAGAGAAGACATCTTTTTTATTGAATTTGTAGGTATTTACTTACCTATATCTACCTATTATGATTTGGAAAAATAAATGTCAATGGGCAAGGGTAAAATTAGGGCAAGGCAGACTTTAGGGGTACCTATAAATGTTCCGCCATAAAGGCTTGGAAGGCCCCTAGGCCTTATGGGCGTAGGGGCTAATCCGGGCCTGGCTGGGAGGAGGACTGTACAATAGGATGCTGGACAAGCGTAATCCACTTATAAGTGTCCCAAGTACCTACTGCAACGTCCTGTATAGCATTATGTTATATTATATTAATAATATGTGGCTGTGGCTGACCCCGTATAAGTCGTCCTACTCTCTTCGTTGTTTAATCGTTACCTTTTTATCTATGTCCTATAAATTAACGGAATAATTTGGATAACCTTACTCGTGAACGGTCTCTAAACCAATTTTGATGAAAATTGTTAACTTCATTTAGGTATGCATGGTTTGAGATAGGGTGACTGTACACTATAAGAGCCTCTACTGCCTTTACTGTTAAACATGATTTAATGTAGGTACCTAGTACCTACTGATAAGGTAGCGAAGCGACTCAGATTAATTCGCTCCGCGAAAAAATCCTATATCGCATATAAATAAGAAAAACTCTACTTACTATCAATGCGCTGTTTGACGAATGACAATAGTAATCCCCGAAGTTTTTAAAGGCGTATTAGCAATATAATTTTAAACACACACCAGCACATAAATAAGTAATAAAAATTCACTCACCGCATAGGACAAGCCATTTTTCAAAATATAAATAACTCCTTTAAATCTTTTTAAAAAAAATAAGCGCGATTTTAAGATGCGCTTTCACAACACTACCGCGTTAACGGCTAAACGCGGACTGGCGTGGTGCCGAACCGAACCCGTTATTGAATGAACTGGTGTTACCAGCTGAGATCAGACTAAAATAGCTGCGCTTGTCCTAAATGTATTACACCACAACCAAAGTGACTAAAATGAACCCTGAACTATCCAGACTTTCATTTTGAAATACAAACGCTTTAATTATATTGTCCGTCAACAAAAATATATGGTGGGTACCAATCCGGTCAAGCAAATTTGTATTATGCCAATTCGAATGTTTTATCACCTACATTCGTTTTAAATATTTGTACGTGTATTCTATGTACCAGGTAGTATCAGTTCAGTATTAGTTAATTTAGTTACAGACATTAGGTAGCTGTATGTGTGATTTTTTTAAACTGTTAGCAGGTAAACTAATAATAACCATGCAGCACACTTATTGGTTTGTAAGTACCTTCTGTAAATATTGCAAGAAATACTTTATTTTAATAAAACACATTTTGTGACTGGTGTAAAATAAAGAACGTTAGTTCTATCACAATGTGTCAAGTTGGTAGCACTGGTCGCTGCTGCGTTGCAACTTGCCATGCCGTTGTCTGTTGACGCACGGAGTGTCCATTTCGTCAGCTCTCCCCTTGATAGTAATGCGACACCTCACTTCGTGGACTTCACGCTGAAAGCTGGTTATGTTAATTTATGTTGGTATTATGTAAATAAAAATAAAGCTATTAATTTCTCACTGGTCCATGATTTAGGCCCACTTGTAGGTGTTTGTACTTTTATAGGTGTATTTAGAAATTGTATTTTGTGACTAGCTTTTGCCCGCGACTTCGTCCGCGTTGAAGACATAAAACTAAAATCCCCTTTTTCACGCAGAGCCACTTTGATTCGAAAATATAAATCCCATTTATTCCCTATCCCATGGGAATTTCTGAAAATCCCTTCATAATGCACCTCTAGGATACTCAAGGTATACGTGTGCCAAATTTCAAGTCTTTAGGTGCCGTGGTTTAGGCTATGCGTTGATATATCAGTCAGTCAGGACTTTGAATTTTATATATGTAGATTAAGTATAACCGCTAAACGTATACATGCAATGCATAGAGTATGATAATTTGCACAGCTGGCTTGAAAATATTACCTTACTACTCTGGCAGAGAATATTAAATAAAGATATTAATAAGTAGGCAGGTAGATGTCAAAGCTACTGTGCAAGGATGGAATTGTAAATAATTGTTCCTAGCTTACCTGTTTTATTTAGATTTTTCTGTTTTATCCTATGTTTTTTATGTTTTGTGTAAACTGTATTTCTTTTGTGTTTTATTATTACTTACTTATTTAATTTGTGTGTATATTATTAGTTTGAGATTTAACGTGTAACACTTTCGTTAATCTGTAATGTTACATTAATTAAACTTGAATCTTGGAAAGTTTTGATTGCACGTAAAGCTAGAAAGTTTTTATAACAAAGAAGGTAGGCAATTAAGGCCTAGTGATTATACTATATTTTTTTTATTTATTTATTTATTTATTTATGGACACCCAACAAAAGAATCACAATAAAATATAAACTTATAACTAATTTAACTTATGACAATGTGTTCCTCCACTTACAGGATGTTACAGCATGCAAGAATACAAATTTTGCAACATTATAGGCATATAACAAGATAATTTTACGAGAATGTATGACAAATAATAAGTTAATAAAAAATAACAAGTCTTTCAAATTCAAAATTACGAATACTTATACAAGAAATGTAAAGTGTACTGTTTTTATATTTTGTAAATATATTATTACTTATTTAAAACAACATTATTTAAGAGTTTTAATAATTAACTGGTGTGTAGGTACAACATTAGTTATAGGTAAATAACTTTCTAACAAATATAATTTATATATCTATAATACTACAATATATGTTTTATTATAGCTTTTATAATAGTATGCAAGATCTTATTTAAAATTATTTATATTTTTACTATTTTGCGCACATGGTATCACAATGTTGTTGTTAAGTTCTGTTGATAATCTTCTTAAATATGCCGAAGTTTATGGCCCAGCCACGTCCGGTCTCCTGCAAATCTTAATTGCCAGAAGTGAGAAAAAAGTAAAACAAGATGTTTAGTGTAAAAAATTCAAATGTTGCCTCATCCGGTAGAGCGCGCGGCGCGCATTCGCCCCGCACCCCCTTGGCCCGCGACAATTTGTGAATCTGATGCCATAGCCGGTTTCACTCAATCAGCAATAATTTATGGCGATTCTACAATAATGTAGTACCTACTACATAATTGTAGAAATTACTTAGAGAAATAACAATCAGAAAATTTGCAATGTAAGAATTGCAGTTTCTACCGTTTTTTACAGTCTGGATGGGTACCTACATAAAATGATCTAGAAAATTTGGTGCAACCACAGACCAAAGATTTAAATCTTTGCCTACGAACAATGTCACAGGCACTCCATACAGCATGAATACCAGTTTCTGTAAAAAAGAGTAAAAATTAAACATTCAGAATAGAATATAAAAATAAAAAAACGTAGGTAGAAAATCTACATTATCTTTACAAAGTAAGAGAAATTAGGAAGTAAACCAACACAGTTTAGATTACAAATCAACAAAATAAAAAAACATTAAGGTAGAAAATCACTTAGGATTTCAATTAGGATTCTAACATCTTACAACGTGTATAGTTACCTACTTTTAATTGAAATATTGAGATCAACAAATTAGAACTTAGGAGTTTTTAATATTAATTTTAGGTAATAATTTTTATTTATAATTGATTAATAATTTATGACAGCTTCCATTTGATTATTTATCTGTCTGACAGTTATCACATCAGCTTCCCTATTTATATGAAATATTTACGTGATACCTATTTCTTAGAGAGTTTATCTCATTCGTTTATGACGTTAGGTACATGGACGTCATTAAACAAAATTACTTTATATGTTCAGTTTAAAAAAAAAAACTTACTAGGCACTTACATAAGAAGAACAGCGACAATCACAATGTAAATACAAGAAATAAGAATAAAACTCGCTGTGCCCACACTACTAGGTTCCATATGGTTAAAATATCTTTTAAGTTAATTCCGGTTTCAAGGCGCAAAAATCCTAATTCCTAGCTATGTAGATTATGTGCTTATAACTGATACAACCTTCGCGGACTTGCCTACTTATATTGTAAATTGCATTGTATTTTTACGTGACAGGATGGGTAAAAAATTAAGTCAAATGCTCTGACATTTTATTTGTTTATTTAAAATTTATTTATAAATTGTGTGTTTTTCCTAGAAGAAAGCAAACTTCGCAGTTACACCATCAATTTTTCTTTTTCAGCGATGTTATCAGGATCGCAAATGATGAGACGGTTTGTTCTGAATTTCATAGTTTTGTACTTACTAATTTGTGCAAGGTATATTACAATGGTGTGAAATGGTTTAGAGCGCATTGTTTATCATCTCGGCTTGAGGTCTCCACTTGAATTGGAAGTGAATTATAAACGGAGTGTTACAATTCAATTCGTTTATTATTAATTTAGTTATAGCATACAGACTTATCCGATTGGCTGTAACTATTTACAAACACAACTTAAGTATATTAAGTAGGTGCATTACAAAAGTATGATTAATTTTTTTTTTGTATTGAACCATTGCATTTAATATAGGTACCTAGTTTCAGCAAAGTTTCAATACAAAATGTTTAATTAGTTGAGTTGAAACTTTGCACACGTGTGTTATTGTTGACTAGGATTAACAAAGGCTACTTTTTATTCGGGTACAACACATGCGAAGTGGCGGGCAGAAGCTAGTTTGTATATAAACAGAGGTACACATTACAACTAAACACTCTTTGGCAAATTAATTATAGGCGTACCTACCCATTGGTTAGCCTCATTCAAGTGTAGGTTTTTTAATGTAATTTTTGCTCTAGTAGGTAAAGGTTATTATCAATTTGAACTTGCCGCGGGGTACCGGCAGTAGAATGTTACCCCTCCTCTCATGCCCGTGGATGCAGTAAGAGCCTGCTCAGGTATTCGGAAGTCCGAAAGATGGGCAGCAGGGTCTTTCCGTGTATCAATATCGCAAACTGCGCTCGCCAACCCACCTGCCAAGCGTGGTGAGTATGGCAACTACCCCTCAGGGAGATCCTTTAGGGAGGCCTGTGTTCAGTAGTGGACGTTTTATGGCTGGAATGATGATGATTATCAATTTGGTAGTAAAGAAGAGAAAAAAGAAAACATAATGTATCTTGTTGATAACGTCTTTTTTCTCATCTCTTGTCTTCTTTATCTAGCAGCGGTGTCAATTCTACCAGTGTCCGTACAGTGATACTTTTATAAATTGTTGACACTCGTAGAAACTAGTTTATTGCAATTGGATGCTTTTGTTTATGTCAATGCCTATTCAGTCCTGTATGTCACATTTGACTTGTCAATGCCTATTCAGTCCTGTATGTCACATTTGACTTCAATGTCAGTGACTTGCGTCTGCTCTATTTACACTACGCATTTCATTCACAGATTTTTTGAAAATTTCTACTGTTTCCGATACATACAAACAGTGTTCATCAATAATTCAATACTATTGACTTAATTCCCAGAAAAAGTATTAGCAACTGTGAGTATCCCAGATTCGGTATTGAGTTTCTGAGCAGGTTTTTGCCGTCTTGAAAACTCGAGATTTCCACTATCATGTTTTCGTTTTATTTTTGATATTATTCACCTTGTTTTTTATTATTTTACTGATTAATTGCGTTCACCTAAAATAATGTTTTGTCTGAGAAGTCAAATGTTACTATAAACTTTAAAATGTTATGTTCCAATAAGACTTCAAAAATTTGTATGACATCAGAACTTAGTAATTTCTAGGCGATATTGGCTGATTGTTTACATTGCATTGTAAATAATACTGTTACAGATGTCGCATCACAATCTTAACTCAAGAAGCAACTAAATATAGGACAAAATAGATAACTACAGGGCACTTAACACTGTTATTTTATTTCTTAATCTTTCCTATTTACTTGACAACAACATACCATCGCCGTGGGGTACCGGCAGTAGAATGTTACCTCTCCTCTCATACCCGTGGATGCAGTAAGAGCCTTCTAAGGGATAACTCTGGAAGATGGGCAGCAGTCTTTCTGTGTACCAACACTGGTCCTGCGCTCACCAACCCACCTGCCAAGCATGGTGAGTATGGCAAATACCCCTCATGAAGATCCATGAGGGAGGCCTGTGTTCAGTAGTGGAAGTTGAAATGATGATGATGATGAACATACCACTACGAGATCACAGACAGATATGGCAGGTAATACCATACCTTATTAGAAAAGATAAAAGAAACTGCAACCTTCAGATTCTTAAAAATAGAATATTTTCATAGACCTCCTTAGTTATAAATGCTGATAAAATGTTGAAAGCAACACATTGTTGATGGTTTTTTGAGTTATGTCTGAAAAATCTCTAAACTGTTTAATGGAATGCATGGTGCCCCCAGTCCTCTGGTATTTCAAGGACTTAGGGGCTGGTTAGGGACAATGCACAATAATAATACACCAATGAGGGACATCAGTATAGGTTGTTTACAAGTACCTAAGGGGGTGAGACTGCAACTTTCAGATTATAAAATATTTTTTTTTATTTTATTTAGCCTATGTTGTCCCACTGCTGGGCAAAGGTTTCCCCTAAAGTCTCCCACCATCCCCTGTTAAAGGTAACAAGTTCATCCCGCCAACGCTTCCTAGGTTGACCCCGACACTGCATTCCCTCATTAGGGAGCCAAGGTGTTACACTCTGAGCCCATTTCTCTGCTGGCATTTGGCTTACGTGGCCCGCCCAGTCCCACTTCAGCGTTGCAGCCTTCTTACTGACATCTGTGATGTCAGTAAGGGAACAAATAAAATATAAACAAATTTATTTTTATAGAGTTATGGGTCAAACCCTATCAGAGCCGGTGACGGAGAAGCAATCTGCAACTTGCCAGGACAACCGCTACCTGGTCGGTTCATCTTGCATGCAAGGATGGCGAGTGTCTATGGATGACTCCCATACACACATACTCTCTTTGCCTGATGATCCGGGGACCGCTTACTTTGCTGTTTATGATGGACATGGTGGTAAGTACTGTAATATAAAAAAAATTGTTGTGTTAATATAATGAATGTAATAATTTAAGAATTTAAGAAAATGAAATGAAAGAAATGGTAATCCTTTGTACCAGGCTAAACTAAACAATGCCTAGTTAAAACAAAGGTGGTACGCTGTCGTTAAATAGAAAAAATAACAAATAATAAGTTTCGGGCGCCAGACAGCGTCCTAATACCGTGAATTAATCTAATAATTACCTGGATTCTCCTCAGGCGTGACACTGGACTTTTAATCTAAGTACGGGGGAACAAAAATAAACTATTGTGTAATTTAGTAAGATGTATATTGACTTTTTCAAAGGTTGTGGTTTTAAAGTTCCGTGGAAGTTGGTAAGTTATAAATTTTAGCCTAAAGTTATCTTAATTCAAGAGTAAATTACTATAATTTAGAAGAAATTTAACACAGTCATTATCCTATTCCGTTGTTATTGCATCATAAACCGCTAACTTGTAATATAAAGGTCTTATAAATACCTGTTTTTTAAATTAAATTAAACCCTTTTAAACTTATCCATGGCGGCGGGCCACCACCAGGCCTTTGTCTCTCCTAGGGTTGTAATTCCATAGGGAAACTTGAATGATGAAACCAAAAACTTGCCGTAGAAGTTGAATTCCAAATAAAAGTTTAAAGCCAAAGGAAAAGGCTAAAAAGTAAAAATAAAAGGCGAGAATAAAAGGCGAAAGTAAAAGGTAAAAGGCGCTCCTGAAGGGAAGCTGAAACAAAAGACACATTGTTATTTTTCACAATTTTAGAAGCCAGGATCCACAATCTTTCTCATTAAAATAGATCCTTACCGCCTCTCAATGAAATAAGAATAAATTCATCCTGCTAACGCGATGGAAGGTCGACATCGGCATTCGAATATAAAACCTGGAACAACGATGCGAGATTGTCAAATAAGATTTCCAATAAAAAATTGGATCATATTGTGTGAATACACATTTTAGTTCAAAAACTTACCAAATTGAAGAAATATTTGGAACCACAGCCTAACCAGGCTTTCAATTGGACTCCTTTACAATATTTTGGCTATAAGAGCCATAATCCGACTTGATTAGTCTGGATTTTAAAATTTAATAATAAAGAAAGGTTTGCATCTTTCTGTGACGGAAGGAAAAGTGATCTCAGCAATCGATCCCTCTACCAAATCCAAATCGATCACAGACTAAAAATACCGATAAACGATCCGAAAACTGTCAATCAAAACTGATCAAAACTGTCTCGAAAAACCAATCAATAACTTCTAATTTGTCTACCATAGACTCGTAGCTTCAATCTATGCTAGGCCAACTCGAATGTCACTGTCAAAATGAAACAACCATCAAATAACCTTGGAAAAATCTCTCAACATCCATATAAACAAATGAAAAATTTAATACAAATGCGTAGCAGTGTAACTCGTGAAATCACGACGTTACATTACATCCCTTCCCAAAAAAATAAAAGAAAGAGTACTTTCTTTTATGCCGAAACATAACAATAGTTGTAAAAACTCTAACCCAAATTTAATTATGACTCTACCAAAACTCTACCGAAAACTCTATCAAAAACTCTACCAAAAACTCTACCAAAAACTCTATCAAAAACTCTATCAAAAACTCTACAAAAAAGTCGACTAGTATCCTGAGAACCTAGCGATTATTCAATTATCAAAACAAACTAACAAATAAATTCAACACTCAAAGCGTTGTTAAATTTCCGACAATATCGTCTTAAAATCTATTGAATATAAACTAATAAAAGTGCGGTTGGACACCTACGTCACCGACTCGAAACTCTCCCTATCCTAACTCTCCCAACTAACTTCTTTAAGTACGGTTAGACACCCTCGTCACCGACTCGAAACTCTCCCAACTAACGTCTTTAAGTACGGTTAGACACCCTCGTCACCGACTCGAATTTATGGCTTATTTAACGAGTTTTAACCGCTCGGCTAAGGCTTATTTAACGAGTTTTAACCGCTCGGAAATTTAAATCACCGAAAAGTGAAAAGAAACCCCTCACAACGAAAGTTGTGGAAGTTCAAAAAATTCCGGCCACTAAAAGCGTGGGGGGAAGTGATTAATGTACTGTGAACGGCGCAACCCTACCGAAACTTCCGGGCACAGACAGAAATACAAAAAGGTGGAACCGGGGGAAAACCGTGAACCAAACAAAGTTTGCAAATTGTGATCGGCATAACTCCACCAAACTTCCGGGCACAATAATACAAAGGAAATATAGAACCGGAGGAAGATCCGAGATCTATGTAAACAAATCCAATAATTTCACTTCAGGGGTCTACACAAAAGTGGCAGAGAAAATCCCTTACATGAATGTCAAATCAGGGTGGTACCAATGGTTGTCAAATCCGTGTAACTATACTAGGAACAACACAAAACCCATAACAAATATCGTTGAAAAACTTCACAAAATAAACGTGTATTGTATAAACAAAACAAATTCGAGGTTGAAATTCCTCTAAACAAATGTACAAATAATATACAATTAAGATCTTTTGTTGTTGAAAAAATGAATGTGGTGAAATAAAATGACCTAAGCTTTAATTTAGAACTTCAAGTCTTAAAGTTTTTTTAATGTTTCAAGTTAACCTAACTCTACATCATCAAACAAGCAATCCTCTCATATATCATCCAATCGCACAATAGTCAAAGTCAAAAAGTCATAGTCAATACTCATTCATCCCTTTCAAATGCATAACTCTTAACGGTTATTAAACTCAAGTTTAAAGTATAAATCCAAAATTAGTATTTAATAATATCTTTAACATGGTAACGGCCAAAAGTATTTTTACTTAAATCTTTCAAAACATAGACGTTATCAGAAACTTTTTCAATAATTTCGCATTTAATAAACTTAGGTGCAAACTTAGCCGAAAAATATGCCGGGGCATTAGATTGTACAAAACTCCTTCTCCAAACAATATCGCCAACAACAAAAGAAATGACTTTCCTCCCTAAATTATAATATCGCGCATTACGCTTATAAGCTTTTAATAGATGAGCCTGAACTCTAATATAAATATCACCAAGTGATTTAAGAGAGTAAGCAAAAGAATTCCTATCTCCTAGCTCAACTTGTGACAAAGTTTCTAAAGAATTACTAAAACGATGTAAGGAAGCATCAAAAATTAGTTCTCTTCCGAACATGAGAAAATTAGGTGTATAATCAGTGGCAAGACTAACACTGTTATTTAAAGCTAACTGAACATGAGGCAAAAATTTTGACCAAGTGCGTTGATCATCTTTAACAAAACATGAGATACAAGTTTCTATCGTTTTATTATACCGTTCCACAGGATTATTTTGAGGTGTGTAAACTGTGTTATAAAAGATTTTAACAATATTATAACTTTTCATAAACTCTACAAAATATCTAGAAGTAAATTGAGTTCCATTATCACAAACTAGAATTTTAGGACATCCAAACTTAAGAAATATTTCTTTTTCAAATAATCTACAAATTGATAAGGTCGTAGCTTTAACCATAGGAAAGATCCAGCAAAATTTAGTGAAAACATCAATTACTGAAAGAATATATTTATGACCGGAATAACTTTTAGGCAAAATTCCTATAATGTCAACTGAAAGCATGACCATGGGATGATCTACTTTTTTAGGATTTATCATAATTCCAAACGGGGGTGACGTACTATGCTTATAAGCTTTACAAACTTCACAAGATTTAATATAACTCTGAACGTCATTAAACATTCCGTTCCAAAAATAGTGTTGTTTTAATTTCTTTAAAGTTTTATGAATTCCAAGATGACCAGAATTAATATCATCATGATTTGATCTAATTGTATCTAATATATTTTCCTTAGGAATAACTATTTTCCAATTCAAACGACTATTAAGATTAAATTTACTTTTACAAAACTTGTATAAAACATTACTTTCAACTCTAAAATTTTTATATCTAACAGGAAACTTCTGACAATTAATGAACACTTTTCTGTACCAAGGATCCTCAATATCCTCATCAGGGGAAACGATCTCAATAGGTGTAACTAATAATGTTGTAATTTCAATTCTTGACAATGCATCCGGAACTAAATGCAACGAACCCTTTTTATGAATAACATGAAAAGTAAATTGAGAAATTCTAGCAGCCCAACGCGCTAAACGTCCACTGGGATTATTTAACTTTAACAACCATTGTAAACTAGCATGATCTGTAACTACTGTAAACTCCATTCCTTCAACATAAGGTCTAAAATGTTCTATAGAATCTAAAATCGCTAATAATTCACGTTCTGTAGTACTATAATTACGTTCACACTTGTTCAGGGAACGAGAGTAAAATGCAATCGGATGTTGTTTACCATCCGAGTCTTCCTGACTCAGAACACTACCAATTCCGACAGAACTAGCGTCGCAATGTAAAAAGAACGGTTTTTCAAAATTAGGACATTGTAAAACGGGTGAAGAAACTAAAGCTTGTTTTAAATTATGAAAAGCTACTTCTGCATCATCATTCCAAAGCAGAGATTTTTTAGAATTCTTACTTCCAGCAGTCAATTTAGTAAGAGGTGAAGCAATATCAGCAAATCTATCAATGAATCTACGATAATATGAACATAAACCAAGAAAACTTCTAAGTTCTTTAACTGTAACAGGGCGTGGAAAATTCTCAATGGTATCTAATTTAGAAGGATCAGTATGTAAACCTTTACTATCAACAATATAACCAAGATAACGTAGTTTATCTTTGCAAAATTCACACTTCTTTAAATTTACTGTTAAATTAGCTTCTTTAAGGGTTTTATAAATTTTATTTAAATATTCCAAATGATCTTTGAAGTTATCGTTAACCAAAATTAAATCATCTAAATAACAGAATAGTACATTTTCAAACTCGAATCCAAATAATCTATCTACTAATCTCTGTAATTCAGCTGGCGCATTAGTTAACCCAAAAGGCATTCTAATAAATTCAAATAATCCTTTACCTGGCACTACAAATGCAGTCTTCTCGCGTGAAGATTCTTCAAGAGCTATCTGAAGGAAAGCTTTAGAAAGATCAATGGTTGTAATGAAACGAGCTCCTCGTAAGCTATCTAATATCTTAGAAGGATAAGGAAGAGGATAAGAATCTCTAATAGTAATTGAATTTAAACGGCGTGAATCTAAACATAATCGTGTACTACCATCTCTTTTCTCAACAGCTAGAACAGGAGAACTCCAAGGAGATTTAGAAGGTTGAATAATATTTTCTTTAAGCAAGACCTGTACTTCATCAAAAAGTTCCTTTTGTTTAGCCGGACTTAATGGCCAATATCTTTGTTTAAACGGTTCGCCAGTAACATTAATTTTATGCTGAACCAAATGAGTCAGTCCTAAACCTTTTTTCTCATACGAAATATCTTCAAAAAGTGAAATTGTTTTATCAAGTTGCTGTTTCTCAGAAGGAGATAATTCAGCAGCTGAAGTAATTGAACAAGTTTGAAATTTATCATTATCATTAATATAAATTATTTTTTCCCATAAGTCTTTAGCAAGGTCAAATTTTATCCAAAAGTCAAAACCCAAAATAAATTGATATTCAAATAAAGGTATAACCATAAATTTTACAATTTTTGTGACATTATCACACGTGACTGGCAAATTAATAGCACCTATAACTTTCTGAGCAGATCCGTCCGCAGTATAAGCAGAATCATGAACAGAACCAGATATCATCTCCATTTCATAACCCATCTCCAAAAATTGTTTGTGACTATTTAAACCAAGAACGCAGCTAGTTGCACCACTATCTAATAATCCTGTAAATTTTTGATTACCAACTGAAAACTGTAAAAATAGTCTAGAATCATTATTTTTAACAAAGAGAACAGGTGAAGCCTTATAAACGCCAAAGAAAGTTTTTATATATTTTAACCAATCTGAAAATTCTTCATGAATGGTAGTATCATCAGGTTTATAACTGTGTCTAACATTTTTCAACATCGAGTCATCCTGGGTTTTCTCAGAAACTGGTACTCGATGGGGCCTAATCAGTTTTTTGACTCCGTAGAGTTTTTCTTGTCCGAATTGCACACATCACAAAACTTGGTGATAACACCCAACTTCTGACATTTAAAACAAATCATACCCGGAATAGAAGTACAATCTTTATAGGTATGTCCAGTAGATTTACATTTCAAGCAAGTGGAATTTTCAGTCTTAACAGCACTGGCTTGAATTTTTCCTGACTTGGAAGGCTTAGAAGCTTCCTTCGCGGACTTCCTATCAACAAAAATTTCTAACTCCTTTCCCAAAGTCATGAAGCATTCCAAAGAAAAAATGTTTCTACCTAACACATAAGGTGTATAAATAGAAAGCATGTTGTGCTTAGCAATGGTAATAATCGTTGTTTCTGAAACAGGGTTGGCAAGACGACTAGCCATATCCATAAGTTCAGTAAGAAAATCTGGAAGCGACTCACTAACAAGTTGTTTCCTAGTACGTAGCTCATACTCCAAAAAGTAGTCATATTCAAGCTTATCAAACCGCTTGAGCAACGCAACCTTAAGGTCGGTCCATGAAGAAATGTTAAATCTAATGGTACGGAACCACTTGGCGGCAGACCCAGAAAGTAAATCCGAAAACGAGCAAACCAGTAAATATTCGTCAAAGTTTTTGTACAAAAAGTACTCCTCAACCTGTGTGATAAATTCACGAACACAAGTTGTACCCTCATAAACAATATTACTCCTCTTCAAGTCAGGCAATCTAGTACAAGAAGCAGGTAAATGATTTCTAAGAATTTCGTTCATAGCGTTAAACGACGGTAATTGTTTTACAGCATTTGCAGAACTGTGAGCAGGCATCTCTGTATTTAAGAAAGTATCTGGAAACTCAGGCATAATATTCCCTACTTGATCCAAGTTTGTCAACGGCTCCCTAGTAACCGGTGATGGATTATCAATTGAACCCAAAGTAGTGTGGTCATCCAATGGATTAGCTGGAAACTGAATCGCCTTATCCATGATAACTCCAAGAAAGAACCTCCTAATCAAATGATGAACAAAACCGCAGCAAAAATGCAATGTTAAATCAAAATTATTGTTTAAGTTTTAAATTCAAGTTAAATTTTATAAGTTAAGTTGTTTTAAGATGCAGTAACCACTTACACTTACTTAGGCCGTGGGGCGCCGGCAGTAGAATGTTGCCTCTCCTCTCTTACCCATGGATGCAGTAAGAATCTGCTAAGGGATACCTCCGGAAGATGGGCAGCAGCATCTTTCCGTGGTTTTTCACTACCCCATACTGCGCTCGCCAACCCGCCTGCCAAGCGTGGCGAGTATGGCATCAACCCCCTCATGATGACAACACAACAAAAAACCAGGCCCCGAGTCCCCGGCGGCCCCGCTAATCCTGGCTACGGTAGCAGTCACGGTAACGGCGGGGCTAGGGGTGCTAAGAATCCCCGGGAGACGATCGGCTACCAACCCCTACGACGACCACTGGCCCTGGTAACACACAACATCCGCACTTTGAGGACAGACGATAAGATTGTTGAGCTGGAAGAAGAAATTAGTAGATTACACTGGGACATTTTGGGGCTATCAGAAGTCCGTAGAGAGGGCGAGGACACGATATCCCTTAAGTCCGGTAACCTACTATACTACCGGGAGGGCGACCAACAGTCCCAAGGTGGTGTCGGGTTTCTCGTTCACAAGTCACTCATTAACAACATTGTCACCATCGACAGTGTGTCGAGCAGGGTCGCGTACCTAACACTCAGAATATCTAAGCGATATTTGCTGAAGGTCGTTCAGGTATATGCGCCGACCTCGTCACACCCAGATGAAGAAGTAGAGTCTATGTATGAGGACATCAGTAGAGCCATACATACGAACAACACTCACTTCACTGTTGTAATGGGGGACTTCAATGCAAAGCTAGGCATGAGAAGCGGTGATGAGTTGAGAGTGGGGCAATTTGGGTATGGGCAACGGAACCCCAGGGGACAGAGGCTGGCCGATTTTCTGGAGAAAGAAGGACTCTTTATGATGAATTCTTTCTTCCAGAAGCCGCCTCACAGGAAATGGACCTGGATGAGTCCCAATGGTTCTACGAGAAATGAGATTGATTTCATCCTGACCAACAAGAAACGAATATTCAATGATGTCTCTGTGATTCACAGGGTGAAAACCGGCAGTGATCACCGAATTGTAAGGGGCACATTGAATATAAACGTTAAACTTGAAAGGTCCCGTTTGATGAAATCTACGCTCCGACCCACTCGCGCACATATCCAAAACCTCGAGAGCTTTCAACTCGAACTCGCAAATCGCTTTGACTGTCTAGGAGTAGATGCATCGGTGGACGAGATCAATAACAGGTTCGTAGAAACCGTCCATACGGTGGGGTCCCAGTTCTTTAAGACCCCCCGTACTAATAGACCTCAGAAACTTTCTGATGACACCCTAAACCTCATGGCTGAACGACGTTCTTTGCGACTGCAGTCTCCCGATGATGCTCAGTCACACAGGCAGCTCAATAGACAAATTTGGAAATCCTTGCGGCACGATATTCGTACCTTTAATACAGCCAGTATTAAAGCTACGATAGAGCGGAATAAAGGCTCCAAAGTGTTCGCGAGAGATAGTTCTATTGGGCAGAGCCAGATGACGAAGCTGAAGAGGGAAGATGGCAGCATAACGTCAAGTAAAGCAGAAGTGTTAAGGGAAGTCGAAAGGTTCTATGGACGGCTCTACGATTCGGTCACGAAACCTGTTTGCAGTGCGGCCAACGACCCAAGAGCTAAACTGACCCGACATTATACCGAGGATATCCCGGACATCAGCCTGTACGAGATCAGGATGGCCTTGAAACAGCTTAAGAACGACAAGGCGCCGGGTGAGGACGGAATCACTTCAGAGCTTCTGAAAGCGGGTGGATCACCGGTACTTAAAGTCCTTCAGAAGCTATTTAATTCCGCCTTGCTTGAAGGTACGACGCCAAAAGCATGGAACAAGGGCGTGGTGGTTCTGTTCTTCAAGAAAGGTGACAAAACCTTACTTAAGAATTACAGACCCATCTCGCTGTTGAGCCATGTTTATAAGCTGTTTTCAAGGGTCATCGCAAACCGTCTCGAACGCAGGTTTGATGACTTCCAGCCTCCCGAACAAGCCGGTTTCCGAAAAGGCTACAGTACCATAGACCACATACATACGCTGCGGCAAGTCATACAGAAGACCGAAGAGTATAACTTGCCGCTATGTCTCGCGTTTGTGGACTATGAGAAAGCCTTCGATTCGATCGAAACATGGGCGGTGCTTGAGTCTCTCCAACGATGCCGAATTGACTATCGGTACATCGAAGTGTTGAAGTGTTTGTATACAAACGCCACTATGTCAGTCCGAGTACAAGAACAGAGCTCGAAGGCGATTCCCTTAAAAAGAGGCGTAAGACAGGGAGACGTAATCTCTCCGAAACTGTTTACGACCGCTTTGGAAGATGCCTTCAAGCTCCTGGAATGGAAAGGGCTGGGCATCAATATTAACGGCGAATACATCACTCACCTTCGATTTGCCGACGATATTGTGGTCATGGCAAAGTCGATGGAAGAGCTCAGCACGATGCTCGAAGGCCTCAATCGAGTCTCCCAGCGGGTAGGCCTAAAAATGAACATGGACAAGACGAAAATCATGTCAAATGTCCATGTCGTGCCTGCCCCAGTTATGGTTGAGAACTCGGCTCTTGAAGTTGTCGACGCGTACGTATACCTAGGACAAACAGTCCAATTAGGTAGGTCCAACTTCGAGAAAGAGGTCAATCGTCGAATCCAACTCGGATGGGCAGCGTTTGGGAAACTTCGCAACGTCTTTTCGTCCAACATACCTCAGTGCCTTAAGACGAAAGTCTACAACCAGTGTGTGTTACCAGTGATGACATATGGAACCGAGACGTGGTCCTTCACTATTGGCCTTCTGAACAAGCTCAGAGTCGCTCAACGAGCTATGGAGAGGGCTATGCTCGGGGTTTCACTACGGGATCGAATCAGAAATGAGGAGATACGTAGAAGAACTCGGGTCACCGACATAGCCAAACGGATTAGCACGTTGAAGTGGCAATGGGCAGGCCATATAGCGCGCAGAACAGATGGCCGATGGGGCCGCAAAGTTCTCGAATGGAGGCCACGGATCGGCAAGCGCAGCGTAGGACGTCCACCTACAAGATGGGCAGACGACTTGGTGAGAACTGCTGGTCGGCGGTGGATGCAGACGGCTTCCAACCGCAGTACTTGGAGATCAATGAGGGAGGCCTTTGTCCAGCAGTGGACGTCCTACGGCTGAAATGATGATGATGATGATGAACCACTTACAATGTTACCTAATTAATCTAATATTGTTTCTATAAAAGGTTCAATATGTTTTACAATATATAAAGGTTTGTCTATAAAAGTGTTCCGTTACAATTTGTAACCAAAAAGGTATGTTCACAAAAGTTATCCGCAGAAAAGTATTTATAAATTAACAAATAACTTGCCTTGTGTTAGATATGTTAAAGAAACCATGTGTTAATAAAGGACACAAAGTTGCTAATAATATTGCTAAATAGCAGAAATAATCGCACTAAAAATTGTACAAAATAGTACTAAGTATCCTATAAATGTTCAAAGGTAACTAAATTTAGAATAATGTTATAACCAAAGTTAGATGCAATAACAAACGGTAACTTCCAAAATCCACTCAAGTCCCTGTTCGCTGAGCGACATATTGTAATATAAAAAATTGTTGTTGTTAATATAATGAATGTAATAATTTAAGAATTTAAGAAAATGAAATGAAAGAAATGGTAATCCTTTGTACCAGGCTAAACTAAACAATGCCTAGTTAAAACAAAGGTGGTACGCTGTCGTTAAATAGAAAAAATAACAAATAATAAGTTTCGGGCGCCAGACAGCGTCCTAATACCGTGAATTAATCTAATAATTACCTGGATTCTCCTCAGGCGTGACACTGGACTTTTAATCTAAGTACGGGGGAACAAAAATAAACTATTGTGTAATTTAGTAAGATGTATATTGACTTTTTCAAAGGTTGTGGTTTTAAAGTTCCGTGGAAGTTGGTAAGTTATAAATTTTAGCCTAAAGTTATCTTAATTCAAGAGTAAATTACTATAATTTAGAAGAAATTTAACACAGTCATTATCCTATTCCGTTGTTATTGCATCATAAACCGCTAACTTGTAATATAAAGGTCTTATAAATACCTGTTTTTTAAATTAAATTAAACCCTTTTAAACTTATCCATGGCGGCGGGCCACCACCAGGCCTTTGTCTCTCCTAGGGTTGTAATTCCATAGGGAAACTTGAATGATGAAACCAAAAACTTGCCGTAGAAGTTGAATTCCAAATAAAAGTTTAAAGCCAAAGGAAAAGGCTAAAAAGTAAAAATAAAAGGCGAGAATAAAAGGCGAAAGTAAAAGGTAAAAGGCGCTCCTGAAGGGAAGCTGAAACAAAAGACACATTGTTATTTTTCACAATTTTAGAAGCCAGGATCCACAATCTTTCTCATTAAAATAGATCCTTACCGCCTCTCAATGAAATAAGAATAAATTCATCCTGCTAACGCGATGGAAGGTCGACATCGGCATTCGAATATAAAACCTGGAACAACGATGCGAGATTGTCAAATAAGATTTCCAATAAAAAATTGGATCATATTGTGTGAATACACATTTTAGTTCAAAAACTTACCAAATTGAAGAAATATTTGGAACCACAGCCTAACCAGGCTTTCAATTGGACTCCTTTACAATATTTTGGCTATAAGAGCCATAATCCGACTTGATTAGTCTGGATTTTAAAATTTAATAATAAAGAAAGGTTTGCATCTTTCTGTGACGGAAGGAAAAGTGATCTCAGCAATCGATCCCTCTACCAAATCCAAATCGATCACAGACTAAAAATACCGATAAACGATCCGAAAACTGTCAATCAAAACTGATCAAAACTGTCTCGAAAAACCAATCAATAACTTCTAATTTGTCTACCATAGACTCGTAGCTTCAATCTATGCTAGGCCAACTCGAATGTCACTGTCAAAATGAAACAACCATCAAATAACCTTGGAAAAATCTCTCAACATCCATATAAACAAATGAAAAATTTAATACAAATGCGTAGCAGTGTAACTCGTGAAATCACGACGTTACAGTACATACTATTGTCACTAGGGCAGGGGTCAGAAGCGGCTCTATGGTAAGTTGTAGATGTAAAGTTGCTGCTCTCCAGTTCCTAGTGCAAAAAAAACTCTGAAAATGGTTCAATATACATAGTGTTTTATCTAAAACCAGACCACATGAGCAAATTGACTAATCATCATCATCATCATCATTAAGCCGTAAAACGTCCACTACTGAACTAAGGCCTCCCTCATGTATCTCCATGAGTGGTAGTTGCCATACTCACCACGCTTGGCAGGCGGGTTTGAGCGCAGTATGGGATGTTGATATACGGAAAGATGCTGCTGCCCATCTTCCGGAGGTGTCCCTTAGCAGGCTCTTACTGCATCCACGGGTAGGAGAGGAGGGGGTAACATTCTACTGCCGGCACCTCACGGCTAATACCCTTCTACAACATCCATAACCTTGGGGATGCTCTTGGAATGCTGCCAGCAGCCCAGAGGCCTCCAGTATTTCAAGGACTTGGGCTGGCTAGGATCAGGGTATGGAGGATAATGTACAAGACACTTCAATGCATGAAGAAAACTTTATTTATTTGAAATTTGGTGAGAATATACTTTAATTACAATTTAATTTTGAATTATTATAAGATTAGTCCAAATATAGTAGTGTTTACGTATTATTTATGTATTAGACTTGTTTTTATATAATGTAGGTATTAATTATATTTGAATTAAAAAAAAATATACTTATATATTTTAATTATTACAAAAAAATGATGATGCTCCAAATAAAGTTGATTTCATTCTTATTATTTTTTAGATGTACATTTTACGCTATTAAGATGGGTAGTAGTAGCACGCAGTAGTATAAATATAGCACAAAATAAAAAATAGTAATAATTATAATTCATTTTATCTATACTTCTAAACTAATATTATAATTATGTTTGTAATGAATAAACTCAAAAACTACTGAACTGATTTTCAAAATTCTTTCACCATTAGAATGCTACATTATCCCTGAGTAATATAGGCTATATTTTATCCCCGTATTCCCACGAAAACGTTAACTACGCGGGTGAAACCGCGGAGTGCGGCTAGTATTCAATAATTTCAAATTTAAAGTAAAAATAAGTTTATTCATATATGGTGGGTCCATGCTGGCAGAAATTGCAATGTACAAAAGAAAAACGAATCACATTTGATTTGAATCATCATCATCATCATCATATTAGCCTGTTGGCACCAACTGCTGGGTAGGTCTTCTCTACAACACGCCACCGTAAATGACCCTGTGCTAACCTCATCCACTGTAGCCCGGCAACCTTGACTAGATTTAACTTTTGAAACTATCATGGTTGTTAACATTCATCACTCCAGCCTAACGTCCACTACTGAACACAGGCCTCCCTCATGGATCTCCATGAGGGGTAGTTGCCATACTCACCACGCTTGGCAGGCGGGTTTGAGCGCAGTATGGGATGTTGATATACGCAAAGACGCTGTTGCCCATCTTCCGGAGGTGTCCCTTAGCAGGCTCTTACTGCATCCACGGGTAGGAGAGGAGGGGGTAACATTCTACTGCCGGCACTCCACGGCATTGTTAACATTATATGCAATATTTACGGGATATTTACCATGATCCGAGTCTACCATGATTTGAGAAACCGATAGTAGGGCCATCATTCGCAGTCAGAGATGGATAATATTGTTCTGTGTCAGAGACTTAGAAGACGGTAGATCTTTTTATCTGCCAATGGCCACACACTCGCAAAAGACTTCAGTTTATCCGTGATCATGGGGTGTGAAACTTGACTAGATCTAGAATTAGAACTCTATCAGAATTCTAATATAAGCAATTGCCTGTTTTAAAGCTAGAATTAATGACTATGTTGGTTCACATTACAAGATTTCTACGGCAAATCGTTACAGGTGCAAACATAGCCGAGTATGCTGGGAAGCATCTACACAAGTTCATAACTGCTCGCCCTGAATACCATCTCGGCAATATAGAGGAGGCTATGAAACAGGTAAGACGAAAAACTTAACTGTAAATAACGATTAAATAAGCATTGGTACGGGGGTACCAGAAAAGGGGGCGAAAGTTTCCGAAAAATGCCATTTTTGACCTTTGGTGACCTTTTGATCCCACAATAACTCCAGTCCCTGTGATCCTAGGGTCACCAAAATCAATCAGTACCCTTCTCTCATTAAGACAGTGCTAACAAAAAAGGTTTCATGTAAATCGGTCAACGCGTTCGGTTGTAATCGTGTCATGCACAGACAGACAGCGCTAAACATAATAGGGGGCTTCGCCCCTACAGTAGCGGCGTTAGGGTAGGGCGCGGTTGGGCGACCGCCCAGGGCGCCGGATATAAAGGGGCGCCGCAGGCGCCCCTTTATTTCCTCTCGCTCATTGAGCGAGGCCTACTTACTCGTAAATTCCCCAGTGTTCAAATCGGATCACCGCAGGCATTTAATTTTACCGGGAATCACCGACCATCGAGAAAAACATTATATATCTCTTTTTTACGTTTAAATTAGAGAGAGTTGATGTTATTTGAGCCACGACAAGAATTCGATATGTTAAGCGTCAAGCTGGTGAAACTGCCCGCGATGAACCTATAGCTTCTCCGGAAAAAAAATTGAGATTGAATTTTTCAACTGCCTTTTGGACACTACATTAATTATTAACACATATTTAACCGGGTATTTATCGCGCTATTTACCTTTATTATTGCCCGACGTTTCGACTACATTAATCTCAGTCAATGAAATATTTGAACAGTTAAATGAGTACTCGGAATATTGGACTTTTTTGTACAATATAAAACAGATTCCGGAAAAACCTGACCTTGTCAAACTCTGTGGTGATCTCCGATTGAAATTAACTGTAGACTCTAAATCAGATATAGATGGGTGTATGTTGTGTGATGAACTCATAAGTCTGAAATCTTTTTTGCCTGATCAGAATGTGGCTACCCCTGTTTTTGTTTTAAATTTTATCAAAGATCGCAACTTACAAGAACTGCATCCAAATGTATGGATAGCAATGCGCATATAACTATACCTGTAACGGTTGCTAGTGAGGAGAGGAGTTTTTCTAAGCTTAAGCTGATAAAAACCTATCTGCGATCGACAATATCGCAATTCCGATTGACAAACTTGGCAACTTTGTCAATCGAGAATGAAATTGCTGAAAACATTGATTTCAATAAAATAATAAAAGAGTTCGCCGACAGAAAGGCTAGAAAAGTAAAATTTTATTAGTTTTTTTTTTAATTAATGGTTATTTCTTTTAATAAATGGTAATTTCATTATAGGTATCTTTTTCCTTTTTTCATATGGGTTTGAATTGCAGTTAGGGGGCGCCGTATAAATCTCGCCCAGGGCGCTGGTAGTGCTAAAACCGGCACTGCGCCCCTAATAAACAAAAATAGATACAAGAGATTTTTGATATTTTAACTACTAAGATTGATTAAACGTCTGTTAATGAAAAGCTGTTAAACTGCATAATGCATAACTAGCCAATTAACTCGTGAGATTCTTTATCAACAGAATTAAGACGAAAAAAAAATGCAATCACAGAAAAATCCATCTTTACCACTAAATAAGAATGGTCAAATGTCTGTTTCCCGTGGTTTGCCGGCAGTAAAATGTTGCCTCCCTCCTCTACCCGTGGATGCAATAAAATCTGCTAAGGGATATCTCCAGTAGACCCCATAATGCGCTCGCCAGTTGATGATGGTGTTGTTGTCATAATCACTACTTGTAGATTCAATAGGGCTTATGTCCAGCAGTGGACGTCCTACGCCTGATGAATAATGTTCAAAATCGGTTCCGAATGCGCTACTTTTTGACTACTTTTTGCTTTTGCGCTGCTATTATGTTCCGTATTTCTATGGGGCGGGAATCACTACTTTGCCGTAACACAGTCTCTTGAAAGCGCGGAAAGTAATGGCACGTAAACTGTGTAGGTACCGTCATTTTTGCGTTGATTCAAGTGAATTGGTAGACTAAACTTAATGTGCCTTGACATCTATCTTTCTCTGCCAGTCGTAGGACGTCAACTGCTGGACAAAGGCCTCCCTCACAGATCACCAGGAACTGATCAAGAGGGGTAGGTTGCCATACTCATCACGCTTGGCAGGCGGGTTGGCGAGCGCAGAACAGGATGTTGATACACGGAAAGACGCTGCTGCCCATCTTTCGGAGGCATCCCTAAGGAGATTCTTACTGCATCCACGGGCAAGAGAGCAGGGGCAACATTCTACTGTCGGCACCCCACGACATCACAACATTTCCCTTCTGAAATTGAATTTTGGAGGCGCCCACGAACGGTGCTCATGAAGAAGGGCCTCTAAATGGTCTACGAAACGTTAGCAAGATGATAATAAGTTAGGTACGTGGTAAAAGCCGTAAGTAATACAAGTATACTTTAAATAAAGTTAATGTTATATTTTTAGAATAAGCTAAAATTAACAGTCCTATGCAATATGGTTTTAGATAATGGTTAGTAAAAACTATTGACATCGGTACTCAAGCTATGTTTGGATAAACGTTATTCATAATGGAATGCTAAGCTAACCGTTGTCTTAATTTAGGATAGCCGGCTTCCATGGTTAACAAGGTTCTAGCAAGTTAGATAAAGCAATGGCCGACATTGAACAGCTGTTTTTTCAAGCTGTTGAAAGTTGATTACCGCTCTGACATTGACAAACGTAAAACTGTAAACAATTAAAAATTTAAACTTCCGGGATATTTTATTTTGGCAATGTCAATATTGCATATGAAATCTGAACGATGCCGCATCTAAACTTTGCCTATCATTAGACAGCGATCTAGCTAGTGCTAAAGCTCATCTAACTCAATTATCAATCAAGATATATAAAAATCTTCCGTTACTGACTGAGTGACTGACTGACTTGAGTGACTGACAGACAACGCACAGCCTAAACTGCCACTGGACCTAGAGACTTTGAAATTTGGCACACATATACCTTGAGTATCCTAGAGGTGCACTAAGAAGGGATTTTTCGAAATTCCCACGGGATAGGGAATAAATTACGGGGAAAAGGGGATTTTACGTTTTATGACTTCCACGCGGACGAAGTCGTGGGCAAAAGCTAGTATTGCATAAGACTGTTAGTCTTTTCATTTTACTTCATGTTACCTACGCACCTAATGGTTTTGTAAGTTATGTTGTTGAATAAATTGTTTTTATTCTTACTTAACAAGTGCATTCAATGTAAACCTTCTTTGTTTTCACCCAGGGTTTCCTGGACCTGGACCAAGCTATGCTGGAAGAGTGTTTGCTGCAGGAGAAGGTGGCTGGCAGCACTGCTGTGGCGGTCCTCGTGAAGGATAACACTCTGTACTGCGCCAATGTGGGAGACTCCAGGGCGATCGCCAGCGTTAGGGGAGCGGTGAGTAATCCATTTGCCGTGGCGTGCCGGCAGTGGGAGGCTGTCTCTCCCCTTTTACTCGTGGTGCAATAAGAATCTGCCAAGGGCCTCCGGAAGATGGTCTTCGTATTAACATCCCATACTGTGCTTGCCAACCCGTTTGCAGAGCGTGGTGAGTATGGCGATAACCCCTTATTATCAGTCAGTACTTGAAGATCCATAAGGGAAGCCTAGATCCAGCAGCGGACGTCCTTGGGTCTTTGATGATGATGATGAAGACTAATGAAAACGTTTATTTTATGACAAACGGACCACATGCCACAGCGACCGCGTGTTAGTCAAAGAGTTTCTAAATATACCATGTGGTCCGTAAGGGTCAGCGCAGACAGAACGGAGCGCAACAGAGGATTTTATTGACGCACTTGAAAATAAACTTTAAAATTAATAAAATAAAGTGCAAAACGCCGCGCGCGGATTCCCGCGTATCTTCGAGGACGCGCGAGCATTTTTTGTCAGGTTCAAGCATTTATGCACTTTATTGTAATAATTTTAAAGTTTATTTTCAAGTGCGTTAATAAAATCCTCTCCGCTGCGCTCCGTTCTGTCTGCGCTGAGCCTAATGGTGACACTAGCAACGCGTCTCCATAGAATGTATAAAAAAAGTGCGTGAACTGACTTTTGTATGGCTTTCGACAAGGTTATACATATAATATTTTTACAAACTCATAAGTTATGGTGTCGCCGAGCCTTTGCTTGGTTGGTGTAGGTATATCATATTGTCTGGTAAAACAGCGATAGTAGTGGTAAACGTTGAGCGATCGGATTATTTTATCTCTGGCTTTGGGAGTGCCCCAGGAATCTCGCTTGGGTCCATTATCTCTAAAAATGTTTATGAATGCTTTCGCAATGAAATCTTAGGTACAAAATGTTTGCACGAAGTCTTGAGTGTGTTCAAATTGCCAGTATGCTGTTGTTTCTTTGCCTCCCACGTACTGTCCACGTCTATACCTGGATCAGGCTATGCTGGAAGAGGTTATGATGCAGCGGCAAGAGAAGGTGGCTGGCAGAACTGCTGTGGCGGTCTTCGTAAAGGATAACATACTGTACTGTGACGATTTGATTGACTCCGGGGCTATCGGCTTTTTGTAATTACCTATAGGTAATGTCACGAGCTATGGAGAGGGCAGTGTGGGTTTCGTGATCGAATCAGAAAGAGATATACGTAGAAGAACTCGGGTCACCGACATAGCCGAATGGATTAGCAGGTGGAAACGGCAATGGGCAGGCCACGTAGCTCGCAGAAGAGATGGCTAATGGAGCCGATAATTTATCTAATGGAGGCTACGGACCGGCTAGCGCAGCGTAGGATGTCCACCAACAAGATGAGCAGACGTATAGATCGGCGGTGTATGCAGGTCACTTCCAACCGCATTACTTGGAAATACATGAGGCCTACGTCCAGCAGTGGACGTCCTACGGCTGAGATGTTATTGATGATGATGTGTCCCTTAGCTGGGCAGAAGTAAAAGGCTTAGACGAATAAATTTATTGTTTTAGTCTCATTATTTAACAAAAACTATGGAACGCGTATGTTTTTGTAACGTAAAATAAAAATAACGGAGATGCATTACGTTGTAATGTCGTGTGACTTCACGTCTAGGCACAGTATGTGTTATGACGTCACGCCTAAACTTCAATGTACTTTATCGTTGTATTGGTTCAATTATTTTGAAAGAGCTAAAAATACGTAACTAATTGTTTTGTATTATCTAACTGACAGAATTTAGATTTTTGTAGCCTGATATATCTTCTAGCTGATATTATTTATATAAATTATAATATGTATGTAGGTTAGTCTGTAAGGTATATTATTATCATATGGGTCTTAGATTGTTTTTAACATCTCTTACTCATCTGTAGTTGCCTGAAATAAATATTATTATTATTTTATCCTGCCGTGGGGTGCCGGCAGTAGACTGTTACCCCTCCTCTCACACCCGTGGTTGCAGAAAGATCCTGCTAAGGGATACCTCCGGAAGATGGGCAGTAGCGTCTTTCCGTGTATCAACATCCCGTACTGCGCTCGCCAACCCGCCTGCCAAGCGTGGTGAGTATGGCAACTACCCCTCATGAGGGAGGCCTGTTCAGTAGTGGTCTTTTTTACGGCTGGAATGATGATTATTTTATCTGAATCATTCTAAATCCAGGTGGAGATGCTGTCATACGACCACAAGCCGAACAACGAAGAGGAACTCCGCCGCATCACCGCCGGCGGGGGCTGGGTCCAGCTGAACAGAGTGAACGGCAACCTGGCCCTCAGCCGCGCGCTAGGAGACTACGTGTTCAAACGGAACTACAGGCTGACGCCGCAGCAGCAGATAGTCACAGGTACTGTGGAGGCTGGCTCCAGCTGAACAGAGTGAACGGCAACCTAGCCCTCAGCCGCGCGCTAGGAGACTACGTGTTCAAACGGAACTACAGGCTGACGCCGCAGCAGCAGATAGTCACAGGTACTGTGGAGGCTGGCTCCAGCTGAACAGAGTGAACGGCAACCTAGCCCTCAGCCGCGCGCTAGGAGACTACGTGTTCAAACGGAACTACAGGCTGACGCCGCAGCAGCAGATAGTCACAGGTACTGTGGAGGCTGGCTCCAGCTGAACAGAGTGAACGGCAACCTAGCCCTCAGCCGCGCGCTAGGAGACTACGTGTTCAAACGGAACTACAGGCTGACGCCGCAGCAGCAGATAGTCACAGGTACTGTGGAGGCTGGCTCCAGCTGAACAGAGTGAACGGCAACCTAGCCCTCAGCCGCGCGCTAGGAGACTACGTGTTCAAACGGAACTACAGGCTGACGCCGCAGCAGCAGATAGTCACAGGTACTGTGGAGGCTGGCTCCAGCTGAACAGAGTGAACGGCAACCTAGCCCTCAGCCGCGCGCTAGGAGACTACGTGTTCAAACGGAACTACAGGCTGACGCCGCAGCAGCAGATAGTCACAGGTACTGTGGAGGCTGGCTCCAGCTGAACAGAGTGAACGGCAACCTAGCCCTCAGCCGCGCGCTAGGAGACTACGTGTTCAAACGGAAGTACAGGCTGACGCCGCAGCAGCAGATAGTCACAGGTACTGTGGAGGCTGGCTCCAGCTGAACAGAGTGAACGGCAACCTAGCCCTCAGCCGCGCGCTAGGAGACTACGTGTTCAAACGGAAGTACAGGCTGACGCCGCAGCAGCAGATAGTCACAGGTACTGTGGAGGCTGGCTCCAGCTGAACAGAGTGAACGGCAACCTAGCCCTCAGCCGCGCGCTAGGAGACTACGTGTTCAAACGGAACTACAGGCTGACGCCGCAGCAGCAGATAGTCACAGGTACTGTGGAGGCTGGGTCCAATTGAACAGAGTGAACAGAAACATAGTCCGAGAATCAAACTAGAAAATTGGTTGCACAAACTTTTGGTAAATACTGCGCTAAAAGAGTTGATGGCGGGAAATAGCGTCGAGTAAGATCAACTTGTTTTTTCCTGATGGATCTTTTATAAAAAACGAGGAATGAAATATAAACTTATCTGTGTGGTTTGTTTCAGCGTTCCCCGACGTGCAGAAAAGGCAGCTGAACGAGGATTGGGAGTTCATTGTGATCGCCTGCGACGGCATCTGGGAGGTGCTGTCCAATGAGGTGAGGTTCTATGCATTTATTAGTTTGATAGTACATAAACAGTTAAAACCAAAATGCTTACTAGCTAGAGTTACAAATGTGCATAAATACTTAAATGCTTACTAGCTAGAGTTACAATAATGCATAAATACTTAAATGCTTACTAGCTAGAGTTACAATAATGCATAAATACTTAAATGCTTACTAGCTAGAGTTACAATTATGCTTAAATACTTAGGCTAACAATACAAAAAAAAAGAAAAAACAATCTGTTACACAACAATTTAAGATAATAAAGATGTATATCTAATGAAACGTTAAATATAATCTTAATGACATATAAATATAACTAAGAATATTATTAGACAGGTCAACCTGTTGATAATCAAGCAAAAAATTGTTAACCTATCGAGATGTTGGACGACCCGACAGCATAGTTATATATAACTGGTTTCATTGCCTTCATATATATATTATATGTAATAATATGTGTTTTATTCAATATATATATACAGGATGTTAGTGTGAACACACTTATCACTTAAACCACAAATGTATAACCCTAAAATGAATTGATACAAGTAATAATTAAAAATAATAGTCAATTCGTTTCGCTACATTTTGATAATTCATTTCTCATCTAAGGAATGTGATTTTTTGGACACCCTAATTACCTACTGTCGTACGTCGCCCGCAAATGTCGCTGCGCTCGGGCTGATGTACGTATCAAAACGAATGGATGCTTGCATAGAACTTTCCCTTCATACTTTTCCTGGCTTAGGACAGGCAAAAATAACTACTCTAGCACATTATTAAGTTATTTCAAGACAAGTAAAATAATTAAATTGAATCAAAAAAGCTTTATGGCTAAAGTAGTTATTTTAGGCGTATTTAAAAAGTTCATTAACAAACAAGTCTTATTTACAAATTAATTACAGTTTAAATTTACAGTTTTATGTACACACACCTACATCACACGTAACAAGTTTTCAAAATGGGCTCCATTTACAGCCACACACGCCTCCGCACGTCTTCTTAGGTTATCACGCACTCGGGAAAGCACAAATGGGTTATTTTTCACCTCCCTAAACGCCTTACGAATACGTCTTTTTAATTGTCTTGTATTGTAAAAACGAGTGGCGTAAACCCTGCGCTTAATGTCTCCCCACAAATAAAAATCCAAAGGCGTGAGGTCAGGTGAACGCGCTGGCCACGCGACTGGCCCTCCGCGACCAATCCATCGCCCAGGTAACTCCGCATCAAGCATAGCCCGAACCTGCAACTGGAAATGTGCAGGAGCCCCATCATGCTGGTACCACAAGATCCTTAATGAACGGAGAGGCACATTCTCCAACATATGATGCAAAACTCGACGAAGAATGTTCATGTAGGTATCTCCGTTCAAATTTCCATCTATGAAATGTGGACCGAGGAGAATACCGTCCACGATTCCCGCCCACACGTTCACCGAAAACCTACGCTGGAAATGGTCTTCCCGCACTCTGTGTTCATTTTTAGCTTGGGGCTAGATGATGCTGTGTGATTTGTCGAGCATTATTTATTTTATTTATTGTGCCTATTCCCGTAATGTTCATTATGAACATTGTAAAAGCCCGACCTGGTGAACGTAGCTTCATCCGTGAAGAGAATGGAAGCGTGGTCCAGGTTATCTAAGAGCCATTGAGAGAAAACCACCCGCGGTAGGTAGTCGCGGTCTTCCAGTTCTTGAACCGGCTGGAAATGTTGGCCATCGATGTGAAGGATTTTCCAAACCGTCCAGTGCGAAACATGGAAGAGACGAGCTGCCCTTCTGGTACTCTCCTCTGGATTTTCCGCGAAAAAATTCAAGATTTGCTCTTGAAGGTTGACCGCCAACTGTTGGTTGCCACGACCTTGTGCATGACTAGGCACGATGAACTGGCCATAGTCACGTAGCCTTTGTGTAGCAGCTAGGATAGTTTCCCGGCTTGGCACACGATGTCCTGGAAACCGCTCTGCGTACAACCTACGTGCCAAGGTTAAGTTGTCACCAGCTATGGCATAAAGCCGTACCATTTCAGTCCACTGTTCGCTTGTGTACGACATTGTCACAGCACAGATAAGTTACACAGTTTACATTTTACCGCGAATCGGCACACATAAGGATCGCGACGCGATGCGTCCAACTCACGCACGAGATTGTACGAGACTGGCGAGTGAGCAGCGGCGCGGGCGCGCGTGCGGGGCTTTTAGGTATTTTCGCGAGGGCAGGTGTTTGTCGGCGCATCAAAGAAACGGCGAGTTGCCGAAAGGCGGCGGGCGGCGTGTTTGACAGACAGAGAAGCCGCATTGCACCTACTCTCGTGTATTGTAGCGTGTGTAGGGTGAAACGCATTTATGATCTATGAGGATTTTCTTTGCAGAAATTATGTAAAAATAAATATATTTTTTTTCATCGATTTTGGGCTCTGTTCCTGATACCTAGCCTGTGGTTTCAAGGATAAGACTGTTTACACTAACACCCGGTATATGTACATATATATGGTTGAATAAAACACATATATTACACATTGTTACACTGTTTGAGCAGTAATATTACATTTATGAAACACATATAATTTTGTGTATTATTCAACCATTCAGTTACATGAAATCAGATTTAGATATATATAATGGATTTATGAATGCATATCAGTAAATGAACACGCCAGGTACTTATTGAAATGCATTTGGGAATGCTGCCAGCGGAGCCCTTCTCCGGTACTCTAAGGAGTTGAGTTGGCTAGGGTCGGGTTCGCATCACGGCGGACAGTAACACAATACACCCCCAATGCTGGACGTCAGTGCAGATCTGTAACCCCCACTAGAATTAGACTCATTGACACGGTAAAATTACAACCTTTTACAGGAAGTGATATCTTTCTGCCGCGTACGCCTGCTGAGCGGCTGGGAGCCGGCGGCCGTCTGCGAGGCGCTCATGCACCGCTGCCTCGCGCCCAACTGCGCCACCGGCGGCCTGGGCTGCGACAACATGACTGTCTTAATAGTCTGCCTGGCGCCTTTCCCGCGCAATAGGGCTCCGGTGAGTAACTTTCTAAAGTCAAGTCTTAGGTTGGTTGCCCTATGCCAAGCTCTGATAACGTATTGCCTATCTTCTTGGGGAGACAATACGCACGACTAGCAAAGGCGTTCGTTTCACTTTGCTACTCGCCAAGTGGCTATTTGCAACTAGTTACGTAAAAGCGCGCAAACTAGAACGTTTCCGTCACTTCGGTACTCGCAAGTCACGCAAGTCACTCGCAAGTAGACTATCGGCTGGGAGACGGCAGCCGCTTGCGCAATAGGGCTTCGGTGTTTAGTCATCTAATATCAAGTCTGTAAGGACATAGAGTTACCATGACCGTATGCTGCCTGAGGCATCCCAGAGAACAGACTCGTGGCAAGCGAAAGGAGCAGAATAAGTGGCATTTCGCCACGCACGGGTTTTTAAACGTTCGTTTCACATTACAACTCGCCAAGTAGCAAGACTTTACGGATAATGTCCATGTTCTATAGCGCATATTAGGAGAGCTATGTCTAGCAGTCGTCTGATAATGATGAGACCTGACACATGATGACCTCGAATATACGCTGCGGAGTAAGAGGTATTTTGTCCCTATCGCTCGCTGTGAGTGAGATCTCCCATCTCATTGTCGAGAATACCTACCCTTTCGACATATAATGTTTTTCTGCATGAACGCTTTCATTTAATATGTTGCATATCAAAAGAATGCTACTGGTATTTTTAAATATTTTACTCGCATGCATTTTATATGCTACCGCCTGTGCCAGATTTAATTTGCATGAGCTCGTGTAAAGGTTGCCTGAAAGCTTTTACTGTTTCTGCTTCTTTTAGTGCCTCTCCAGTTATTAAAGGTTGGGGGTCGTCCTCTTTTAATCTAACATGATTTAGGCTATCTGAAACAGGTCTCCAGCCTTTTTTATGCCGGTCCACTGCCGTATATTATGCAGCCAGGAAAGTTTTTATACTGTTTGAGCAGTAATATTATAATAATGCACCCCGGCTGGTCAGCGTGGGGGAAATAGACCCTTCAACTAAAATACCTCATAATTACGGTTGAAGGATGCTTTTGTCCAGTTGGCAAACAGACAGGGTTATTGCAACCTTGTGTACAAGAAAACATTAAGATGTTTTCTTGTACTTACTTTTCTTACTTAAGAGTAAAGAAAAAAACAGATGTCTGTATTATAACAATAAGGTGCAGGTGCTTGACCTATTCTACCATCAAGCAGCAATGATGTTTGTGAGCTGAATTTATGGTACAAGTGACAGAAGTTGACAGAAGCAAGACAGCGCATCTTAGAATAGGTGGTCCTCCCAACAAGCATGTGCCCTGACCAAATGATTAATCTTTTACAAAAAGAACAGAACTTATAAAGACAGCACGATATTTGTAAGCGGAATTCAATGTGGGGTTTATTTTATAATGCTGAATACCTCTTAGGGGCCGTCTCCACGAGCGAGGGAATCGCGGCGATGTTATCGTCCGTGCCACGTATTTCTATACACTCTCTTAGAGGCCGTCTCCACGAGCGAGAGAATCGCGTCGAGTCCGCGCTAGAGAATCGCCGCGATTCTATAGCGCGGACTCGTCGCGATTCTGTATAGAGTGTATAGAAATACGTGGCACGGACGATAACATCGCCGCGATTCCCTCGCTCGTGGAGACGGCCCCTTAGTGTTGCATAAAACAAAACTAGAATTTGTCAAAAATGGAACGAAATGATAGAAATAAATGAAGGAAAGGTGCAATGAATGCGCTTTGTCAGAATGATTTATATCCAGAAAACTGCTGTAGTATAAATGTCATTGTGATAGCATCTTCTCTAAGTCTTCTCTCTCTTTCTA
This sequence comes from Pasiphila rectangulata, assembly GCA_963082625.1. NCBI lineage: Eukaryota > Metazoa > Arthropoda > Insecta > Lepidoptera > Geometridae > Pasiphila > Pasiphila rectangulata. The sequence goes on along the minus strand of OY720253.1, from coordinate 13,597,817 downwards.
TGAGTCTTCTCTAAGCACTAAGATCAGTTATATTACAGAGCTCATACGTGGACGTGACACGCCCAAACAAGTACTGGATCCTGACTCCATCGCGACGTTTCTCCTAAGTCCCTCTGCCTGCCTGACATTGCACAAGCTTTAATTTAACTTATATCATGTGCCTCTTGATGATGACTGTGTTGTTCTAAGTTTGCAATTTGGTTTTTACAAAATGTATGTCTCTGACAGATTGACAAAGTTTAATACCAAAAATTTGCTTAATATCGGCACGTTTTCTTATACATAAACACTTGCATTATATGGTGCATCCACACCGATTTGTTTTGTTGTGCAGCATAAAAATTGTGTGACAAAATCATCACGAAAAATCAAATGGGTTGCATAATGTTGCTCAGCAAAAAGCTCAAGTAAAAAACATCTAAAACAAGTTTATAATGCTTCATTGATTAAACAAAAAAACAAATCATTCGCCATCTTGTTGGTGGCTGCCATTTTATAAGTATATGCATCCGGATGGCAGAAAGTTATTGAAATACGTACTTTTGGAACGGAAAGGGGCCATCGATAAATTACGTCAAACGAATTTCATGATTTTTTAACCCCCTCCCTCCTCGTCACAGCTGATTAAATTATGTGAGAATCGCTAATGTGACGTCACATATTTTGCAATTTCAAATTTAGAAGTCATGATATTATAGAACAGTTCCCTATTTAGTTTTATTTACATTTATATTGTTTTTTTGAAATGTGACGTCACAAATTTTAGGACTCCGTCCCACCCCTTATCATACAATGTCACACTTCATCGACGCCCTCCCCTTAACTTGTGACGTAATCTATAGATGGCACAATATACATTGCTTATAAAAGCTTGAAAATAGTAACTCCGGTGTACGGTTTTTACATCTAGATGATTTATGAGAACTTCGGTGTGGTTGTACCATTACCAAGTTGTGCACATCAAATTATTCTGTGATTCCTGTAATGAAATATTTTTAATTTTAATCAAGACTGATGTGTGCCATGTAATTCACTATTTTTAAATTATAAATGATGGATCAAAGTATTATTAAATTCATATTTTTTACTATATTTCAATTGCCATGATTTATAAACCTTTAAGACTGATAATAATGAAAGTGAGGCTTTAAAACTAAGTTGTACCTGATACAATGTTACCTAAATCATCATCAAAGTTTTTAAATTCATATTTTTACCTTATTTCAATCGCCATAATTTATTAATCGCTAAGACTGATAAGAATGAATCCTAACTGAGGCTTTAAAACTTATTACCTAACAAAATGTTGAAAAGTATTTATCATAAATCAACACTTACAGTAAAGTACAAATCCTTAGCATAAAGTGCTATTATTACCCACAAAGGTACTTTTTAAATACTACATAAACTATTAATAAGAGATATTGTGTTCGTGTGAAACACTGGTTTTTGGGAAGTTTTCACGATTTAGCACAAATAAATAATGTATTTCGCGTTTTTTTTTATATTAGTGTTGTCTTTTTGAATGTTTACTAACAGTTTGTTCTGCTTTTACGTTTCGTCGAATGTCGCAATGACTGTGAATTTTAAATTTACGTCTCGTTATGCCCAAAAATACTGCATGTAACAGAAGTCGCATGTATGCTTACATAATATTTGCATGTAATAAATAGGTAATGTGTGTTTGTGAAACGTAATGTATTATATACAGTTTTGAATTCAAAGCAAGCCGTTGATAGATTCTGGTATTTAAAGCTAATCAAGAGCTAAGCTAAGTTGCATAGCTACGGTAACTTTTCATACATGTGTGCAGGCCTCAAACGTATCTCTATGTGAAAAACTTAGCTCACTTAGTTAAGTCTCAGCTTAACTAAGCTCTTGGTGCGCATGCAACCGGGTTAAAATAATAACTAAATGCCTTAAAATTATGTTGTGTTGCGATGTGTAAGATTACTTTACTTATAAACAGTGATTAATTTAATCAGCAGTTATTTAGCAGTATTTTTTGACATATTTCATACAAAGCTGTCAAAAATCTGTCAGTTGAGTGGTGGTTTAATTTATTCAACGTTTTTAAGTAAAGCGGAAAAATCGCTATGTTTTTTTTCTGTGTCGTCCATATTTTGTTCATAGTTAAAAAGAGCTTACATACTCCCAACATAATAATAATGATATTATTAGGTTGGTAGTAAAATATAAGGTCTTTTTTTTTGCTCAGAAATATATGAAAATGCATGAATACATAAGCTAGGTCATATTTAACATAGCTTGGTTTGTAATCACCCTGCGTTTTGCTTCAATAAATGCTGTCAAAATTAAATGATTGTTTTATTTGCTTTCGTAAATATTTATTTGTTATATATTATGTATGTTTCGTCGCTAGATTGTACATATAAATGTGCTTCAATATCTGCATGTTGCGATTTGTAACGCTTTTGTGGCAAGGTAAGCATGATAATTCATTATTTTTTTTAAATAAAGTATTATTTATTCTATTAAGCTATGGTTTGTTATGGACGTTGTTATTTAATACTTTGTTTTAATTTTTTTCCGTGTATATGATTGTTTTTGTTTATATATTTATTTATTCCAGAAACTATAAGAAAATCTACTTTATAATGAGGCGTTTTCATTAAAAAGTAAAAATTTCAAAAATAGTTTCCTCGAACCTTATAGATGGCGTTAGTTGTCATTTAATGGAAGGAAACACAATTTGACAATGACAGCATTTGTAATCAATCACATACTAGTTTTCTCCGCTTACCAGCTCCATCTGTTTGGTGTAGTAGAAAACACTTTTTTATTTTTTACTGAAAACGGCTCATTTTTTTACGTATCCCAGTAATATTATAAACCGAAAGTTTGTTTGTATGGAGGTTTGTTACCTCTTCACGCAAAAACTAACCCTCGGATTGAGCTGAAACTGTGCACACGTATAAATGTAGGTCTGGATTAACACATTGGCTACTTTTTATCCGGCGCTTTTTATCCGGATATATATACAACGCGTGCGAAGCGGCGGGCAGAAGCTAGTATATGATATTTTTTTTGTGGCTCTGATGATGAATATATAGGTATATTAAGTAATATATCTTATTTTGTTAGTATATTGGTAGGTATAGATGTTGATCTGTATAGATGTTGGTTTTAATTTGTAACACGCTTTTATTAGCTTCACCAGTATCTTTGTAAAGGAATCTTCGAACGTTATTTTTAGTTACTTCATGACATCAGGTTTATTTGAAACTGCATACTTATCGAGGAACGTTGACAATAGTAGATAGTTTTTTTAAGCGCTTATAAGATACTAGCCGCACTCCGCGGTTTAAGACGCATAGTTCCCGTGCGAATACGGAGATAAAATATAGCCTATGCTATTAGGGACTAGCTTTTGCCCGCAACTTCGTCCGCGTGGAAGTCATAAAACGTAAAATCCCCTTTTTCACGCAGAGCCACTTTGATTCGAAAATATAAATCCCATTTATTCACTATTACGTGGAAATTTCGAAAAATCATTTCTTAGTGCACCTCTAGGATACTCAAGGTAAATGTGTGCAATTTCAAGTCTAGGTCCAGTAGTTTAGGCTGTGTGTTGATATATCAGTCAGTCAGTGAGTCAGTCAGGTCTTTGAATTTTTCGTATATAGATAATTTAGCTTTCTATTGGTGAAAGAATTTAAAATCGGTCCAGTAGTTTGTGAGTTTATTCGATACAAACAAACAAATCTTTCCTCTTTATAATATTGTAAGATAGGTGAGCGGATTTGTTACAAAAATATTTGTTGTTCATTTAGATTTTAAATTATTATTTCATTTTTGTAGGAGGACCCCCAACCAGTTGAAGATGAGTTAGACAGTAAATTCATCACCCAAATGGAAGACTTATTGTTTGTGGAAGATGAAGAAGAAGAAGCGGACCTCAAGTGAACACCTTAGCTGACATGAATACCATAGACTAGCTTCTACGGAAGATCAGAGTAACTTATTTTAGTGTAGTAATTATTATACCACTTTATATACCTAATTGTAGGTATACTCATAAAAAACATTGTCGTGGGGTGCCGACAGTAGAATGTTACCCTTCCTCTCTTGCCCGTGGATGCAGTATGAATCTGCCAAGGGATACCTCTGGAAGATTAGCAGCAGCGTCTTTCCGCATCAACTGTACTCGCCAACCCGCCTGCCAGGCGTGGCGAGTATGGCAACAACCCCTCATGATCGGAACGTAGTGATCGATGAGGAAGGCCTTTGTCCAGCAATGGTTGTCCTAAGGCTGGAGGAGAGAGAGAAACATTGTTTACTGTAAAGAAATCCTTACTATACGTAACGTGGCTCTTAATCCAACTGCCTGGCGAGATTCTCGAGATGTTGATCGATACTTCGCTATGAGTCCGTTAACGGAAATTAATATTAATATTGAGAGCCTGAAGTGGCTAACTGCAAGGAAATTGAATTAAAAAAAGTTATTCCTTTTAAATCGAATGATTTAAGTATACAGCGTCAGCAACTGGTAATCATGCTGTACGGGACGCTGCAGTGCCTGGGACATTGTTAGATGGATTAGGCTTGCCCAGCACCTATACCATCCTCCCAGCTTAGTCTGCTATTAGAGGAAAGAACAGGTCAATATGTCTGAAGCAGATTAAGTCCCGGATTTCCTCACGATGTTTTCCTTTAGCGTTATAGTCACGTGTTAATTGCCGTCATACATTTTTGAGGAAAGAAAACTTTAGTGCGCGTCCGGTCGAACCCACGTCCTTCGGTCTACTACCATCTACATTAAATTTATATTATTCAATATTGTTCGTAGGAGCTAACGTTGTTAGGGTGTTCATGGTATTATGGCAGCTGTTCAGTATGTAAATCTGTATGTATATAGAGTTTGAACCTTGTTACTGTGAGTTAAGGTTGAGGTTAGCGTCCGGTTTTGTTTTGGTTTGTTAGCGCTAGCAGTTGATTATAAATATTATAATATTGATTGAAAGCTGTAGGTAGGTATAAAGGTTAATGTTATTTTGCGGGTTATTTGATTATTAGACTTGGAAAGGGGCCTTAATGGTAAAACTTTAGTATATTATTGGTTCTGTATTTTAATTGCAAATAAAATTTTATTGTAGTTTTAAGTAAACGACGATACAGGTCGAAGCGAAATTTGGCGTATGTGTGGGAAATAACTATATTACAACATGAAAATATGAACATCTCTGTCATATTACTTATTTTTAGGTACAAGAATTGCTAAACAGTTTGGCTAAAGAGTTCAATTTAAAGTTTTATCGCCGTGGGGTGCCGGCAGTAGAATGTTGCCTCTTCTCTCTTGCCCGTGGATGCGGTAAGGTATACCTCCGGAAGATGGCCTGCAGCGTCTTGTATCAACATTACGTACTTACTGCGCTCGCCAACCCGCCTGCCAAGGGTGGTGAGTATGGCAACAACCCCTCATGATCAGTACTTGACCATGAGGGAGGCCTTTGTCCAGCAGTGGACGTCCTATGGCTGAGATGATAATGATGAAAGCTTTTTTTAATTAATCTAAATCGTCCCACTGAGTATAGTCGTTCAAGTTCTCCAACCTCCCAAAACTTCCTCCCACAATCCTTTGTCAAAGGTAACATGATCATGATCATCTCGCCACCGCTTTTTCGGCCGACCCTGACTCCGCCTTCCGTCATCAGAAACCATTGTGTAACGATCTGATCCCACTTCTTTTTAATTTGAAAGAAGAAGTGGGATCAGATCCAAACCGTTAAGGTTAAAGAACCAAGTAATATTAAATTAATGTGAATAAAAGTTTCAAATGTAAAAGGCCTCTACATTTCTGTTCCTATTGCTCTATTCAAAAGTTTAATATTAGTTATTTTATTTTAAAGATTTAATCAATCCTTGACATGATTGTCTTATGTAAAGGCAAAATTATCTTTTATTTTAGATTAAGAATATGTTTTATGTATTGGATTTTATTATTTTGTTGATTATCTGATAATTATTGAAGCATTAAATGCTGTTTATATGTTAAAGTGTGTACGGATCGTTCGGTTTTTTATTTTTAAATTTTAGTTAAGAGTTTGTAAAATTTGCCAAAACTGGTCATATTTTCCTCCAAAATTCTGCTGTTGATTGATATTACTCAAAATATGTACGATGCTATTATGATTTTGCATTTACTTTACAAATTCAAATAGTAAAGAGATTTTGGGGAATTTATTTGTTCCTGTTTCATGTACAATTCAATAAGATTTTATAGTAAGCTTTAAACATAGCGATGCATTTAGAAGATACATTTTACCAACATTAGATTATATTCTGTAGGCGCAATATTTATGTTTGAAAGTGTTCCTGTTCTGTTTAAAAAGTGAATTGAATTTTTCTTTGATACTGTTGTTACTGATACAGTGTTCCGAAGTCGTATTATTTAATTTAAAGTCTTGTATCTTTTGGTGTTAGAAAAATATATTATATTATGCAAAGAAATATGTACGTAATGAAAAATACTATATTATTTCGTTGTGTAGATAAACTCGCATTAAAATGTTTTTGTAAAAATGAATTTCTAGTTTGAACAGTTTGTCACTACATTTAGAAATCAAATAAATCACAAAAAAATCACACTCTAAGGAATTGAAGTATAAACTTTATTATTGTAGGTATGTAAATATAAAAGATGGCGCCTCTAGGTACCGCGTATTAAATAAAATAATGCTGGTAAATGTAATATCGTAATAATATGTTTATGAAAAAAAAACAATAATGTAAATTCTGAGTATTCCCATAATTCAAATCCGAAGTTGTTTAAATTTATTCTAGTCACATTGTATCTAGATATTTTGAATGGCTAACTGTGTGCTACCATGAGTTGTCACTGTTAGATCGCCTGCCGTTACTACAGTAGTAATGGTACGTTACTATGACATCTATTTATTTATTTATTTATTCAAAGTACACTGACATCGAAAGTATTTACAAATTATAAAAAAACACATACATATAGGTATTAATCTGATACAGACGACAATAGAAGTGTACATAGCTTACTCTATTATGTGCGTTAAGAGAAAAAGAAAAAAAAAAAGAAGAAGAATTAATATACAAGTCAACATAAAGATCAATTTAAAATATGACAAACATTACCAAAAACAACTAAAGCTAAGACAATAAAAATATAAGGTAATGTAAATAGGTACGTAGAATTTGAATAATACAGGCTAGTACTTAAAATGAAACATAGGCGGAATGTTATTCGGTTATAACTTTAAACAATGTCATTCATGACATCTGTCAGATTTGTACCTCATGGTACCAAATTCTAAGCAAATGAAGCCCGAACTACAGTCGCTGTAGTACATGTAGTTTACTGCGTTTTTAGTACCAAACTATCCACTATAGGCGCTGTACAAGTTTTCATACTTTTTTTTTAACTACAGTCGCCAGCGAGTATAGATTGTGAAAACTCATGGTGGACCAACTGATACCGGACTTGAGGAACTTTACATTACTTGAAACGAATAATTTAATTACATTTATCAAGCGGTAAAAAATTAGTTATAAATATATGAATATGCAACCAGAATTTTATAAAAATGATATGATATGTCCTTAAAGATTAAACCTAATACTATTAACGCTGATTATATTAACCAACACTTAATTTTTTTGATACGCAACTGTCAAAAACACGTCAATTTATGTTGATTTTTAATCAGCCGTAATAGGTAAGGGACATAATAATTATATTATCTGGATTGCACTAGTCAGTACGGTTAGTCTGGTGTGTATAGTACCTTGTGTTGTAAAGTATATTGTGCTAATAAAGTTTTGCATATTTTAAATGTTTTATTTTATTTTTAAGCGCTGGCTAAGCTACTCGTATCTTGGCTGAGTAGAGCTGCCTAACCTATATATGTATTATGCGAATATATAAAACACACAAAACCCATATTTGCGAACTTTGATTTTGTTTTTAAGATTTGGATCGATGGGGACTTTTCGCATTTCATTTATAATTTAATGGTGATCTAAAGATAAGATAAAAAAAGATAAAAAGTGTTTATTTCTGTAAAGCCTAAATTAACAAATACCTCTAAATGCTTAATATAGACCTAATGTTACCATGTTTAGTTTCGACACCTCGCTCTAACTAAGCTCGTGGCTTGTGCTGCAGACGCGAGGGTTCTCTACCTCAGCAAAGACTTCTCAACGTAGACTTGACCGTGCTAAAAAATCTCTGTATGCACAGCACAGTGTTTGATTTTTTGAATTGTATAACAAAACATGGGAGACGTAATCAAATGGGACCTTTTATTCTGCTACCCTAGACGCCGCGTTAGTTATAGCGAAGTGGAAAATACAAGAAAGAGACACTATCAGGTGAGAATAATAATAATTATGTTTTTGTGACATTTATAGATTTTGAGTGTTTATTGGATCACGATGCACGAGAATTGGCCACCTGTGCGACCTCAGCAAGCGAGCCGACAAGTGGCAAGGGACAGCGGTGGACAGATGGCGAGTTCTCATATCGGAGGCCAAGACTCTCACCAGCAGGCTGATTACGAATCTCGCGACAGACAGCGTAAATCTCGAGATCATAGCTGTGTAACGTCAATTTCTATATGAAGGGTCCACTGCAATAATAATGAATGTCATTGCAATCTAGTTTTGAGATATTTGAGTTTAAAGGTTTTAATTGGGTAATACAAAACTCCAGTAATAGAAATAAAAAAAATGGATTTATGAACTTTTAGTATACATATCAGAGTATTATTTTTTAATATATAAAAAAAACATTCTTATAATTATGTGAAATTTTGATTATTAGCGTTGAAGTCCTAAAAATTCTGCACTATAATGATGAATGTCCACACTTACACAGTCTAAAACGATGGTTGTCCAAAATCTTACGTCCTATTAATCCCTTCGTTTTGCTACATTTGCAGCATGCAGAAGCTGATCGTAATGGAATATGTAATTTTCATGGAATATGTAATTTCCATGGAATATGTAATTTCCATGGAATATGAGGTGAAATGAATGGACATTTATCATTATAGTTCTGAACGCCTGTGACATCCATCGTTCTAGTCGTGTAGCCATTTTTTTAAAATCGATTTATCTCGGGACTGCCTGCGTTATTTAACAGTTTGAAAGTGCGAAAATGTACTATGCAGATCAAGGAAACATTTTGGACATTCAGCATTATTGCAGTGGACCCTTCATATGAGAACTTCTGTCCATCGCAGCCGCTGTCTCTTATGAATTGTCGGCTCCGAGATCGCGCATGTCAGCTTCTATCCACGGCCCCTGCCTGAGCCAATGGAGTAAGAAAGGAGATTAAGGTAAGTAGGTACTACTGTAGATCACTAGTCCCAGCATTGAGAATTATCCATGAACGAGCATGTGGATAATGCATCCACAGGCTTCTGTCTCGATACCGGATTATTAATTAACTTGTAAACAAACAATTGTGGAATTACCCGAAGAGTTGTAGATAGTTGGCTATAGAATATATCGCTGGGTAACTTCGTCCGGTGCGTGTTTCGTCTGTCTCAAAACTTAGCCACTGGCAGAGGTAGGTTGATGTCGCATGTTATATAAAAAGTATGTTTTTGGTAAATTCCTTCTCTGTACTCAAACCTTAAAATTAAAGTGTTAGACAAAATTAATCTCCATTCATTTGTTTTAATCTATAAATACTATCAAAACCTTACCTACAGTTTATCTACTACAGTTAAAATTACGTCAGTAATTTAACATTAATTTGCTTTCCGTTCACACTTGCAGGTTACTCTTGTCTTTACACCTCTCCAGAGAGTCCGCTTGGAAACATGCCTCCCCTATACCTAATTGGATATGTGGGGGGTAGTATTTAAGGGTTGGTGGGGATGTACGCGCAAGAGTGGCCGTCCGTCAGCCTCGGCGATCGTTTTCTGTGAGTTTATTTATTTATTTATAATTTATTTTATTGTTGTGTTGTACTATGGACCATAAAAGCTCCAGGAGAGTAATGTGTGGGGGCATTTGCCCTACAGTGATGCAGTAGGGTTGAGTAACTAATGCAGGAGGTAAGGTATTGATAATTGCCCTAAATTTGCCAGTAGGTATGTATTACGTAGGTAGTAGCCATTAACATCTAATAAAGATGATTTATACAGCGTTTGGTAACTCTGGTATTCATGCTGTACGATGCAGTGCCGGAAGCATTTTTAGAGGGATAAGCATCGCCCAACACCCCATCCTCCCAGCTTTACCTAAAATATCTATCTATGTAGTATAATGTATTAAGTATATCAGTCATCTAGTACCCATAACACAAGCTCTGCTTAGCTTGGGGCTAGATGATGCTGTGTGATTTGATCAGATAAGAGATTTTTTTTTACCGGGGAAGGAAAACATCGTGAGAAAACCCATGGCTTAGCTTCAGTCGTATTGACCTGAACTACAAAACTAAACTTCAAAACTGAACTTCAAAACTGAACTTAAAAACTGAACTTAAAAACTGAACTTAAAAACTGAACTTAAAAACTGAATTTCATAGTAATAACACTGTATACAGGGTGTTCGGCAGAACGTTGAACATACGAAAATGGCAGATAGGTGGGGTTACCCAGCCCAATGATTTGACCTAGGCCCCATAGATTGAAAATACAAAGAAAAGCTTAAAATCATTTTTTTACTCCTTTTTGTAATGTTTGAAGGCTCATAACTTTTTGTCTAGCTGTTATCTGCACCAAACAATTTTAGAGAAATCTACCAACAGTCGAGACAAAAACAAAAAAAGGGTTGCCAGTTTCGTCTATCCTACATAAAGTAATCTTACTTCAAAGTTTTCAAACTCATAATTTATGACCTAGGTCAAATCATTTGGGCTGGGTAGATAGCAGACGATCCCACCTATCTGCCATTATCGTATTTTCAACGTTCTGCCGAACATCCTGTATAATGAGTAACACTGTCGTCGGTCTCAGGGACATCCGGATTTTGCAATTTATAGTTAAGAGTTGTGTGAATGAGGATATGAGAAAGAAACACAAACAACAATATGGGATAAGGACAGAGAGAAGACGTTAAAAGTAGGTAGGTAATATTTGTGGATTAGTGTTCTTTACTCTATGGATTCTGATATATGGCGCTTATTCGGTGCTAAAACCGACAAGCTGCCAAGATTTACGACCTGGTGTCGTTTAAGGATTTCGCGGCCAAATGGTTAAGGTGGTGGGTGATCTGATAGCGCGGGTTCGAGTCCTGTCGGATAGCAGTACCAAAAGTACAACTTTCATCATTCCAGCCGTAAAAAATCCACTACTGAACAGGCCTCCCTCATGGATCTCCATGAGGGGTAGTTGCCATACTCACCACGCTTGGCAGGCGGGTTGGCGAGCGCAGTACGGGATGTTGATACACGGATAGACGCTGCTGCCCATCTTCCGGAGGTATCCCTTAGCAGGCTCTTACTGCATGGGCATGAGAGGAGGGGGTAACATTCTACTGCCGGCACCCCACGGCTCAACTCAGCCCAACTCAGCCTCAGTGCAACTTTGTGTTTACGAAATTAGTTATGTCTTAGATGAATATTAGTTTCCTTCTTCTAAGTTATAAAAAAACGGGTGGCATCCCTACACGCGGAGGTTGCTGCTCATCAACCCCATGACTATTGATTTTCTTGAAAAATCTAAACTTGTCCGAATAATTCCCTTTCAAATGACTCGTGAGTTACACTATTCATTGTTATGTTAAACGGGTTTTCTACTCACGTTAAATATTCGTTGAAAACGCGAGCGCGTGAGAGGGAAGAAGACGGTACCGCGTAAAAAGCTCCATTCCCTGACGAAAGTTCCCCTGGGAGGAACTGAACACGTTGGATACCTATTTTCAATGAATGTTTAACGTGAGTAGAAAACCCGTTTAACATAACTATTGTCCGAATAATCTTGTGTCTTCGATAAATATTATTTACCTCGTCTGATAATTTAAAAAGGGACCGTTATGGCTGACAGAAACGTCCCTTCTTCTTCAACATCAGCACCACCTGATGCTGTTAGAGAGCTGCCAACGGCCCTCGGCTGGAGTCAGGTCATCATCATCACAGCCCTAGGACTGCTGTCTATATCCACTGCTGGACATACATAGGCGTCCTCGTGCATCTCCCAAGATCATAAAGAGATGGTTGCCACACTCGCCACGCTTGGCAGGCGTGTTGGCGAGCGCAGTATGGGATATGATGATACACAGAAAGACGCTGCTGCTCATCTTTCGGAGTGGTCCCTTGGCAGATTTTTACTGCATCCGTGGATTGGATAAGTGAAGAGAGGCAACCATGTACTGCCGGCACCCCACGTCACGGAGTCGGGGTAGTTGGCGCTTATTCGGTGCTGCAACCGATAAGTCAACATTTACGAAGTCACTTGTGTCTTTGATATATATTTGTTTACATCGTCTAAGTAATAAATTAATCAGGCAATGTGCGTGTCGTGCCACTAGCTGTGTAGGGTTTCATATTAACAGGTTTTAATTCAGGATTCTTTTTAAAGTATTCCTTGCAATATCACCCCCGGAAGTTGGGCAGCAGCGCCTTATCGTGTATCAACATCCCGTACTGCGCTCGCCAACCCGCCTGCCAAACGTGGTGAGTATGGCAACTACTTACCCCTCACGGAGATCCATGAGGGAGGCCTGTGTTCAGTAGTGGACGTTTTACGGCTGTAATGATGATGTTGATGATAAATATCACAGCTTTCTAGGACATTGTCTCTTCGTGAAACCGCGGACAGACAGGCAGAAGCAGTGAAACTATAAGGGGTTCTCATTGTACTACGGAACCCTAGAAACGGGACAACAAGACCAGTGCCAATGCCATGGGACCCCTACACGGCAGTTGTTGCTCATTCAATGAGCAGCGACGATTTTCTTGATAAATCTAAACTGTCGGAATAAGCTTCGACGTTTTACATAATTATTGGGACAACATTAGTGGCGATTCTCTTGTTGCACTCCTAAAGCTAATTATAATTAAACTTAGAAATAATGTTGCACTAACCGAAACTTATCAGTCATTCTAGCTTATTATACGCAATTTTTATTGGCTTTAGTGAGGAAATGCGCCAACAGAATTGACACCAAAAGCTAATAGAAACGAGTCATTCTTCTGCAACTCCAGCACCAGCTCTATAAGCTCTTAAACTTTTGCCATCGCCCTCAGTCCTGCTCCGATACTTGGATGAGCCGGCAGGAGTTGGAGTAGTATCACTTCATCATGGATCAATGCACATTTCAAGCGTGTTTGCTTTAAGTTATGTAGTTATCCTGATTTCTTATGGATCCCAACATCAAAACTATTGCCTACAGTAGTTACCTCGATTTCTTATGGATCCCATCATCAAAATTATTGCCTACAGTAGGTAGTTACATCGAGTTCTTATGGATTCCATCATCAAAACTATTGCCTACAGTAGTTACCTCGATTTCTTATGGATCCCATCAAAACTGTTGCCTACAGTAGTTACCTCGATTTCTTATGGATCCCATCATCAAAATTATTGCGGGCTTAAATTAAAGGCAAGTAGTTATGCCTTGAGGCACTCCAGCAGACACTAATCAACTATTGAATTTTCTTATGAATTTATAGATAATTAAATTTTTGATGTCTAATAGATATAGCTGCATTCAGAAAGTTTATTTTGCGATTAAACATAAAACTCAACCTGATTCGACTTGGCATAATAAGGTACTTAGTAGTAGTAGTAGAAGTTGAGTAGTGGTATTTGTAGAGTAGTAGTTGGCAATTGATTCTCAGGCTGTACGAAGTTCACCGGGACAGCTAGTTATAAACTATTTTTAAGTTTTACCTATTTAATTACCGGGTTCGATTCCCGCCTCGGGACAAATGTCTGTACGATCTGCAGATTTATATAATAAAAATATCTATCTATGTAGTATAATGTATTAAGTATATCAGTCATCTAGTACCCATAACACAAGCTCTGCTTAGCTTGGGGCTAGATGATGCTGTGTGATCTGTCCAGCATTATTTATTTTTATTTATTTAATTACCAGGTCATTCCTACTATCATGCAGGTACATTATTTACCTAAACCAGTTCCTAAGTATTTAAGCATGTAATTTTAACCTGGCTTAATCAAGTGCAAGAGCTTTCAAATAAGCTTAGGTACACAGTTAAGTCTAAACTTCTAAAATTCACCAGCGCCAAGCCAAAGCTAACACGCGAGCAAGTTTGATTAAAAGCTTTATAATGAATAACTTGCTCTTTCCCGGTTTTCGGTATTGCCTGATTTTTTAATACGCTACCCTAGATAGATAGAAGATAGAAAATGCTTTATTGCACACCTTAAACTAAACAAATTAACAAAAAAAAGAGAAACACTAAATATAAAGTGACAATCGGCGGTTTTATCGCTAAAGAGCGATCTCTACCAGACAACCTTTCGATGGATTGGATTGTGGTAATGAGATGGGGTAAAATGGTGTAAGATTAAAAGAAAAGTAAATATAAAAAAAATACCATATAGAATATACATAATATATAATTATATATGTATGTATATAATAATGTAACCCTATAGTATATAGTAAAACAAAAACGGCCACGTGCGAGTAGAAAACAACACCTGTTGGTACATTATGTATTCATCTCTAGGATGTAATACTTACTTATATCGTTACCTATTTATGATTGTAGTACCTATTTATATATTTATGTAGTGATAAGTATGTTTATCATTTAAGTATTTAGGTTGTTATGTATGTAGGTATATTTTTATCTATCTTAATCTATTTTTGCGTATGTATTATTCGTACACTGCCGTTTTTATTATCTTATATCCTGTCCATCCAAAGGTTGTCTTTTTTTTTAAGTTGGATAGGTTAGCTCTTGATTTCATCCTTGCTATCGCAAGAATGAGATCGACGATGGAGCGAGCTTCCCTAGAAAATGCCTATTAACTCTTTTCTTAAACGTCTTTGTCTGGAAGAAATCGCTTTTAGCGATAAGACCGCCCATTGTATGTTTGTCTGTGTTTCTCTTTTTGAAATTTATGTTATATGGTGAATGTACAATAAAGAGTATCTATCTATCTACATTATCTCATTAATCTCACTAATATTATAAAGCCGAAAGTTTGTTTGTATGGATGTTTATTACCTCTTCACGCAAGAACTAGGCTACGGATTGAGCTGAAATTTTGCACACGGATACATAATGACCAGGATAGACACATAAGCTATTTATTATCCGCGTTTCTACTTACAATGCATGCGATGCGGCGGGCACAAGCAAGTGTACAATAATTGATTTGGAACAAACGTTTGGTTAAAGTCAGAGGGTTTATTCAATAGAGCAGAAAGCTACATAGAATAGTCATTTTACAAAAGAAGAACAATAATTCACATTTAAATTGAATAAAGCACTTAATTTAATTCGTTTGCTTCAGAAAACGTTTTTCAAGTGAAGGGAGCGAAGGAGAAACCTCTTTCATTCGTCGTTAGGTATGTTTCAAACCTCTCGGCCCAAAGTACCTAGTAACTGGACGTGGACGTACATTATTTATACTTATGCAGATACATAAACATAACACCAGCTGTAGGTACTACGAAGCCCTTCAAGAGCTGTCTAATCCCTTGCGCGACCATCACCCACTAGCGTAGCGGTAACCTTACGGGTAATTCGATTGGCACGATTCTGAAAACTGAGGCCTGAAATGCGGCCAAGAGCGAGTGACAGTGTGTGTTTATTATACCTATAAATCATCATCATGTCACCACGCTTGGTAGGCGGGTTGGCACGCGCAGTACGGAATGTTGATGCATGGAAAGTGGCTGCCGCCCATCTTCCGGAGGGATCCCTTAGCTGCTAAGCTAAGCCTGCTAAGGATCTCACCGTATGAGGCGAGGTGTAACATTCTACTGCCGGCACCCCACGGCTGTGCATTGTTATGCGAAGGGATAAATGTCATATTACGAAACGAATGATGGAATGTGGCTGGTTGAGCAAAGGTAGACCAAAGAAAAGAGGGATGGATAGGAGCGATAAAGGAGTGAATGTTATTCGTAGTTTGACGACTGACAGAGAAGAATGGAGGAAGAGGACATGTTGTGCCGACTCCGCGTAATGTCGGATCGGCCGCGTAAAGGGCAGGAAATGATGATAACATGAATACCTCCCCCTTTTTAGTGTTTCGTACCAAAATGGTAAAAAGGAACCCTTATAAGTAAGACTGTAATTTGCATAGTTTTTTAGAAATGGGGGGTGGAAGGGGGTTTTAAATTTTTTTATGAAGTTACTAGGTCGTGTGGGGTATCATATGAAAGGTATTCATTTGCACATTAATAAACAGTTTTTAGTTTTTTGATTAAGCCGTATGTATCGTTTTTGAGTTATATACAAAAATGTTCAAAAAACGACCGTTCCCTCCCCTTTATCTCCGAAGTTTGCAGAGATAAACCCGTAATTTTTTTATAGATTATAAGATTGAAAGTATTACCTACGTAAAGTTTATAGGAAAATTATAGCGAACTCTCTAATTTACATAGCTTTTAGACAAAGGGGGTGGAAGGGGGGTTTTCAAAATTTTTGTGAAGTTACCAAGTCGTGTGGAATATCATATGAAAGATTTGCACATTAATAAACAGTTTTTAATTTTACTTTAAGCTTCAACTTATTTACAAACACATTTGAAAAAAAAGCGTTCCTCGCCATATCTCCGAAGTTTGCAGAGATAAACCTCTGAAACTTTTATTGCTAATAGGAGTGTATGTAAAGATTACAGGAATATTATAACAAACTCCAATTGGCGTAGTTTTACAGGAATCATCGAAAGTGTAATAAATCTACATAAGTTCCGCTATCAGACAAGAGATGGCGCTGTCATGGTTCTCCAACAAATTTATACCGCCCTTATCATATATTATATTGTATGATGGCATGGAACCCTCGGTGCGCGAGTCTGACTCGCTCTTGCCCGGATTCATTTAAAGTCAGTTTTAAAATTAACTATATTCTGCTGTATTCCGTTTGTACCGCTATGATGATGATTGTTGTCCTGTTACCGTTACCTTAAACCGCTAACACAGGCCTCATTCATGGATCTCCATGAGGGGTAGTTGCCATACACACCACGCTTGGCAGGCGCGTTGGCGAGTGCAGTACGGGATGTTGATAAACAGAAAAACGCTGCTGCCCATCTTCCGGAGGTTTCCCTTAGCAGGCTCTTACTGCATCCACGGGCATGAGAAGAGGGGTAACATTATACTGCCGGCACCCCACAGCAACCGCTATATTATCATAAAATATATAAGCTATTTAGCCAAATTCGACGTATACTGTTTATTAGGGGGCGAAGCCCCCTATTACGCATAGCGCTGTCTATCTGTGCATGACACGATTACAACCGAACGCGTTGACCGATTTACATGAAACCTTTTTTGTTAGCACCGTCTTATTGAGAGAAGAGTACTGATTGATTTTGGTCACAAAGACCGGAGTTATCGTGACCTCAAAAGGTCACCAAAGGTCAAAAATGGCATTTTTCGGAAATCTTCGCTCCCTTTTCTGGTACCCCCGTACCAATCATCATCATCCATTTAACGTCCACTACTGAACACAGGCCTCCCTCATGGGTCTCCATGAGGTGTAGTTGCCATACTCACAACGCTTGGCAAGCGGGTTGGCGAGCGCAGTGTGGGATGTTGATACACGGAAAAATGCTGCACGGAAGATGGACACTTCCGGAGGTATCCCTTAGCAGGCTCTTATACTGCATCCGCGGGAATGAGAGGAGGGGTAACATTCTACTGCCGGCACCCCACGGCCCCGTACCAATGCCTGTATTTAATCTATTTATGTGTATTTGTGTACCTAGGTATAGGAAAAGTTCGCCTGCGGGGGCGAGCGCCCTCCAGCCATGGCGGAGAAGAAGGATTTGGAGAGCGTGAGTAAAATTCTCCATAGCGATAAGTCCTATGCATTGTAATTACAAACTATGGAAATAAAGTAAGTAAATGAATTTGTCTCATCGGTAACTTAGGTAAGAGTATTTTATATATTCTGTACATCTTTATGTTTCAAAATTCAGCAATTTTGAAACTGAAGATGTATAGTAGAATACTTAACACTAATTTGTTGTCATTTATGGTAAAGAAGAGCCGTTCCAAGTTACCGTGTAGTGTTCAATTACACTTAGCCACACTTAGCTAGGTAGCCCCTGGAGTTTATTTATTATTTATTTATTTGGGCTACCAACAAGAGATACACAATAATGAGGTTTAATTATAACAATAGGTACTTAGGGCTAGTGTTCCCTCAATTAGAGGCGGCCACAACGTGCGCACAAATAAAAAACAACTCAACTAACAAAGCTAGAATATCTAAAATTAATAATTTGAAGTATATATATTTTAAGTATATAGAGTTGAGGCCGGGGTAAGGAGGTTTCACCTCGAGGCCTCACCCGGAGACCCCGATGGGGTCCGGCATACAGGGATGATGATCAGGTTGAACATGTGAAGAACATGTCCGAACCTGCGCTGGTGCACAGATAATTAATACTAGTATTGTATAGGTTGGTGCAAGGTTATTTTTTTTCTTGAAATGTTCCCTAGTAGGGTTATAAACTATAAAAAAATGGGCGGCTCTAAAAATCAGCGTTCCAACAACCCTTGTGCCGATGTAGCTAATGCTGAGGGTAGCCTTATTGTTTTCACTTTTTATCTTTTTATCTTGTAATTATTTATCTGTATGTACAATGTATGTAATTGTGAGAACAATAAAACGTTTTCTATTTCTATTTAAGAAACTATCGGGCGTGTTGTCATAGTTATTTCAACGCTTTGTGTTTATTTATGTATTTGACACACCAACAGCAGATACCTAATCATAAATAAGTAAACACTTAAATAATTCAAAATTAAATGCGACACTAATGTGTTCACTCATTAATGAGGCGTTTTCATAAAAAAGTAAAAACTTCAAAAATAGTTCCCTGGAAGCTTATAGATGGCGTTAGTTGTATTTTCCTGGTAGGAAACACAATTTGACAATGACGGCAATTGTGATTAATCACAAACTTGCTTTCTCCGCTTGCCAGCCCCATCTGTTAGGTTTAATAGAAAACACATTTTTCTTTTTTACTGAAAACGTCTCATTGCAAACTAACACTATTCCCATAAGGTTTAAGTGGAAACGACGACGTGGGTACTTTGTATTATTAAGTATTGCCAGGCATTGCATTGGTTTTTCATTTTCTTAAAAGGTTTTTGTAACAAAATAATGCTGGTTCGCAGGGTGACCCAGATGTGGAGGGTCTGGCCAAGATCGGCTTCGATCTGCCCACGCTGCCGAAAGCCTTGACTCTTGAGGAGAAGAAGTACCTTCTGGCTGTTGAGAGAGGCGACCTCGGCAATGTTCGGAGGTAACGGTTCAACTACTAATCTTGCGGGAACCACTGGTTCTAATTCAAAAAGTATTTCGGTGTTAGTTCACTGAAACGATCACGCTGCGACCGCTACGCTGCGAATAGGAGCAGAGAATTATTGAAGAAATTTGTAAAAAAAATATTCCTTTTGAGACATTCCGTTGCGTGCGCTTAAACGGTGTAAGTTACACAGTCATTATGTATGGCGGAGTAGTTCCCATTAAAAATTAGTCTACGATAGCATATGCCTATCTTTTAAGGTTGACTCACTATAATCTTTTTTATGGTAATACAATTTGTTCTAAAATAATACATTATTTCAAAGGTGTTTTTATAAAGATAGTACCTATTAATCCTTATCCTAATAAATACGTTATTCATCACGATAAAATTTTCAACTGAATGCCTTTTACACTCTCTCTTATGTAATGCAGACGACGTTGCTTGGGGCAGCTAGTATATTCTTAAACCTGAACAGGTTCAATTATGTTCTTTATTCTATTAATTGTGTTGTTTTATTTTGTAATTTGTGACGTGTCAATATGGTCCATGTGGCCGCACTGATTAAAGTTCGTTTCAGCCGTAAAACGTCCACTACTCAACACAGGCCTCGCTCATGGATCTCCATGAGGGGTAGTTGCCATACTCACCACGCTTGGGAGACGTGTTGGCGAGCGCAGTACGGGATGTTGGTACACGGAAAGACGCTGCTGCCCATCTTCCGGAGATATCCCTCAGCAGGCTCTTACTGCATCCATGGGTATGAGAGGAGGGGTAACATTCTACTGCCGGCACCCCACGGCACAATAAAGTAATATTTTGAATTTAAATTTAAACTATATATGATTATGACCTTTCAGACAGCTTCAGAAAGCCCACCGGCAGAAGCACATAGAAGTGAACTGCGTAGACTCCCTAGGCCGAGGCGCCCTGACGCTCGCGATCGATGGAGAGAACCTGGAGATGGTGGAACTGCTGGTGATCATGGGCGTGGAGACCAGGGACGCCCTGCTGCAGGCCATCAATGCGGAGTTCGTTGAGGCTGTGGAACTGCTGTTGGAGCACGAGGAGATCATACATAAGGAGCCGGAACCTTATGTGAGCCTTTGATCCCTTTTTTAAATTTTCGCAGAAAGAAGACATTCTGAAATAGCTCACAGTATCTTCCAGTCTTTTTTGTTCCTGAGACTGAAGAGCTTTGCACTCATATAGTTTCAAACAATCCATCCGTTTTTTCTTAACCCAGGGCGCCTACTCTAGAAAACGATTACGATATTATCGTCAGAATGGCAATCCGTAATGACCATAAGAGTTAGTTTGGCATGATTACGATTTCGATTCATTGCAATTTGCGTTTAAGAGTACCCCCCGCTGCTCACATAATCCGTCCATCCCTATCTTTTCGGAACATTTTAGTGGATCTAAATATTTTAGCGAATAGAAGACATTATAAATGGAATCTTAATCGGTGTTCAACCGATAATATGAACTTATCAAGAATTTCGACTTGGCCCGTTATGGGTAGCTAAGCGGGTAAAAATACTTTACCAACGCGGGTTCGAACCACGCCGTAGTTGTAAATTTTGATAAGATACATCTTCATTTCATAAGTAAGAAGATCATGTGATTTGCAGTGTGATGCATCTTTTAATTTTTCGTAGGAGAGGAACAGACAGACAAAGATAGCGCCTGTCCCATTATGGAAAGTTTCCTTAGGTTGGATTTCTTAAATAAACTATTAAGTCCCACAGGTTTTCACAATTATTTATTGTTGTAGAGTTGGCAAAAAGTGGACCCAAACACTGCCATGTTCACTCCTGATGTCACTCCACTAATGCTGGCGGCTCACAAGAATAATTACGAGATTATTAAGATTCTCCTCGACAGAGGAGCGACTCTCCCAAACCCTCACGATGTCAGGTAGGTAATAATAATGTTAAACAATAATAAATCACTTATTTTTCAGACACAGATCTACATTTGTTAGTAAAGTTAGTAAAAATTAGTAAAGAATAAAACTCATAATTGAATTTTCTCGCTTCAGATGGTACGCGAGTTAGGAAAAGAAAGAACCTAACTCAGTCGTTATAGGTAGTCATAATTCACTCTGTCGATGATAATGAGGGAGGGGGGAATGGCCTACTAACATCATTCGGCACCCAAGCCAATCTCACCGGCTCCTGGTCCTTCTCTACTACAATTTGATGAGATTGCTTATAGAAGAGGATCTAATCTTTCGAAGAATTTATTTATCTATTTACTTATAGAGGTAGGCCCACAGCTTATACTAAAGCAGAACAAAAATAAAGTTAATTTCCCACCTAAACTACAGATTGTACCTGTGCACTAGTTATACAAAACATTAACTTAATTTAAACAAACAATTGTCGTACAGTTCCTCCAAAAGACGAGGTTCAATAATCGAGTGGCATGTAACTGTTTAAGGGGGTTATTCGCGTAATTACCTTGTTTTATTATTTCCCGACGTTTCGAGTGCCTTGCAGCACTAGTGGTCACGGGTAGACTGATATACTGGAGCCACCGTTGCGAGTCGAGAGTAGAATCTGCGACTACCCTCAATTCGTAAACTACTTGGTACTATTTCACTCTGGTCTGCGGTGACGTTAAGTCTTAATTTTTTTAAAAGAGACAAATATCTGCAGAATAGCAAACAATTGACCTGATATGGATTGAACCCTGCTCAGCTGACTGTTAGACCAACTAAGCCAAGGAGGGGGAATAAACATTTTTATAATTCACATGTTTTTTACAGATGCGGCTGTGATGACTGTTTACGGATGTCTTCCGAGGACTCCCTGCGTCATTCACTAGCTCGCCTCAACGAGTACCGAGCTCTTGCCTCACCATCCCTCATAGCCCTTTCTTCCACGGACCCGATACTTACTGCCTTCCAGCTGTCGTGGGAACTCAGGAACTTGGCGTTTGCTGAACAGGTGAGGTTTTAGACTTCCATAACTATAATTTTAGGCTAATAAACGTCTTGAACCGAGCTCTTGATTCTCCATCCCTCATAGCCCTCTCTTCCTCGGATCCGATACTCACTGCCTTCCAGCTGTCCTGGGAACTTAGGAACTTGGCGTTTGCAGAACAGGTGAGGTTTTAAACTTCTCTATAGTTAGAGAAGTTTAAAACCTAAAATGATAGTTCATTTTAGGTTAATAAACGTCTTGAACCGAGCTCTTGATTCTCCATCCCTCATAGCCCTCTCTTCCTCGGATCCGATACTTACTGCCTTCCAGCTGTCGTGGGAACTTAGGAACTTTGCGTTTGCAGAACAGGTGAGGTTTTAGACTTCTAAAACTATCCACTATCCATCAGGTGGCCCGTTTGCTCGTCTTCCAGATTATAATATAAAAAGAGACTAATAATCTTCTAAGAACTATCAGGACTTTAGACTCTTCTACAGTTATTAGGCTACCTTTGCACAAGCGGACATAATAGCTCACATAATGGGAGTTCTTAAGCCACTTTAACATTGCCCAGAGGGGCCAGGCATCAGACGTAAAAGTAGGTGGTTCATTGCTAGAATGAAAAATCTGTCTAGCAAGCCTAGGACGATTGTAATATGCTAGGTTGATTGGCTGGTCAGGGCTGGTGCGTGCCTGTCATCTTAATCTTCTTAGACGTACGCTATAGATATTTTCAGCTTTTTATAGAAGTGCGCTTCCTGGAAAAGCACATCCCACTGGAGACCAAACACTGATTCCTTCTGAATACTACTGCATTGCAGATAAAATATAAAGAGAGATGTTTTGAATGAAAACAAGGTGGACCACATACGTTGGCGAAGGTGAGACAAAGGGACATTATGGAGGTTTTTTGGGATGGCCCACGCGCCGCGGAGGCGACTACTGCTACTGATGTTTTACCGTCTTAAACTATATACATTGTTTATTGGATAGTTATTAAAAGAAGTAAGAAGTGCAAAAGAGACTAACCAGTTGTCGCTTTTTCGCTCATTGATTTTTAAATTATTCTATCCTGCTATCACCGAACTCATCCTACGTGTAATAGAGTGTAGTTAGCAATATAAATAAAGGTTTCTTTACTAATTAACTATACTATTCATCTGTTTATTATGCAAAATTATTATGAGTGTGAGTTTAAAATTGCTGTCTTCTAGGAAAGTA
Organism: Pasiphila rectangulata; assembly: GCA_963082625.1. Classification (NCBI taxonomy): domain Eukaryota; kingdom Metazoa; phylum Arthropoda; class Insecta; order Lepidoptera; family Geometridae; genus Pasiphila; species Pasiphila rectangulata. Next base: position 13,574,248 of record OY720253.1, on the reverse strand, counting down.
AAGCCGAATACCTAGAGCTGCGTAAGCAAGCGCAGCAGTTCGCGGTGGACCTTCTAGACCAGTCTAGAAGCTCGCAGGAGCTGGCCATCATCCTGAACCATGACCCTGATGAACCGGCCTTCGTCGAGGGAGAACATATGAAACTGGCGAGACTTGAACAGGCTATTAATTTTAAGCAGAAGAAGGTATGTTTACTTCCAATGTTTGACTTCACAAGTTTAGTGGAATATAATAATAATCATCTTAGGGCCGATTTTTCAATCATCAGATAGAAGGTAGATTTATTATACTTACGAACGAATAGAGAGTGAGACAACAATACGGTATTAATGAAAGTTAAGAGAGAGGAATAGACTATAACTTGTTATGTTTAGTTTAAGGTGTGCAATAAAGCATTTTCTATCTATCTATCTATCTATAACCGACTGTTTATCTGACGATTAGTGAGGATTGAAAAATCGGCCCTTATTCATTTATTTCTCTCAAAATGCCTTAACGTACTATTGCATAGTTTGTAAAGAAGTCATCAAATGATTCAATCATTTCCGCTTTCGGATTTCAAGATGGCGTTGTTGATCTCTGACGAATATACTTAAACCTATTCGTATGCCCTTTCATACTTATTTTATAGATGATTTATGCAGCAACAGTTATTTATGCTGCACGAGACCTTGTAGTGCCTGGGGCATTGTTAGATGGACAAACCTCATTATAGCACAAATTATATTGTATGTTGGCACCGAACCGGTGCACGATGATGAATGCCTAAACGAATGCTCGGTGCGCGAGTACTGTTCGCCCTTGACCGGTTGTGTATTTGTGTATACTCTAACTAGACCAGTTACAGTTTAGAACCCGTATTTCCTCTCCCTCGCTCTATCTGTCCTCGGCCCCCTTAAGTCTTTTTCTCATTAACATCAGATGGGGTTCTTCCTTTCTGGTCTTTTCGTTCCTCTCCTTCTCCGCCTCGTTGTATCTGTCAAACACTAATTTTACTTTACAGTTCGTGGCACATCCCAACATCCAGCAACTCCTAGCATCACTCTGGTATGAGGGCGTCCCAGGGTTCCGTCGCAAGACATCCATGGAGAAGATCATGATCATCTGTCGGGTCGCGATGCTGTTTCCAATGTATTGCACACTATACATGCTGGCGCCCAACTGCGCGACGGGGAAGCTGATGCGGAAGCCTTTCATGAAGTTCTTGATACATGCGTCTAGTTACTTGTTCTTTTTGTGTGAGTATCCATAAACTTGCTGGTACAGTGAAATAAAAAGTAAGGTATTTTCATCATACATGATTTATACAGCGTCTGCAACCGGTATTCTCGCTGTACAGGATGCTGGAGTTCTTGGGACGTTGTAAGATGGATTACTCACATTCAGAGATTAAGATTCAGAGGAAAGAACTTAATAAAACCCGACTGCGTGACGGGGAAACAGATAAGAAAGCCCTTCATGAAGTTCTTGGTACATGCGTCTAACTCATCATCATCATCATTACAGCCGTAAGATATCCACTGCTGGACATAGGCCTCCCTCATTGACTTAGAGATCCAAGTGCATGAGGGGTTGTTACCATACTCACCACTCTTAGCAGGCGGGTTGGTGAGCGCAGTTCGGGATGTTCTTACATGGAAAGACGCTGCTGCCCATCTTCCGGAGATATCCCTGAGCAGATTCTTACTACATCCATGGGCAGGAGAGGAGGGCTAACATTCTACTGCCACGCCACGGCAAATTACTTGTTCTTTTTATGTGAGTATCCATCGACTTGCTGGTTACAGTGAAATAAAAAAGTAAGCCCTATCTATTATGATTTATACGGCGTCATCAACCGGTATTCATGCTGTACAGAGGAAAGTACAGACTTAGGTATATTCTGAAGCTGAATAAGTCACGAAGTTTTCATTTACCTTTAGAGGACAGGTTAAATGTGAACATACATCTTCCAAAAAAGATAAATCCATGGCCCGTATCAAATGACCTTCGGATTCTTCGAAAGTCCCGACATCCAGTAACTTCTAGCTTCCCTGTGGTACGAGGGCGTCCCAGGGTTGTGTCATGTTTCACGAAGTTCTTGATACATGCGTCTAGTTACTTGTCCTTTTTAACACCCGACGCAAAAAGATAGGGGTGTTATAAGTTATAACGTGTCTGTCTGTGTATCTGTCTGTGGTATCGTAGCTCCCAAACGGATGAATCGATTTTCGTTTAGTTTTTTTTGTGTCATAGATTATTTTATCCCGAGTGTTCTTAGCCATGTTTCATGAAAATCTGCTCGTAAAAATCGTTTGAAGATTAAGCTTTTTTTTTTCAAATATACCAAAGTGTGGTATCAAATGAAAAGGCATGATGTGTAGATTGCAAAACTGAGGGTAAAAATTAGGTTACCTCAGAGAATAGGTAAAGTGTTGGGAGTTAATTAAAGTTTTTAATTTTATAAACTTGTTGTGTGAGTATTCATCGACTTGCTGATTAAACGGTGCAAATCTGAAGAGAGCTTACTGATAGGACTCCAGGTAATAGTCATAGAAGTGAATTTTAAACTGACGTAGTTGCAGGCTGACTCGATCCAACTTTCCAGTTACTTTACACGTAACAAGGATTAGGCCTTTTATTTCATTCATTCAGATCGAATCAAACAGTAATATTGTTGATTCGAATCAAAGTCAAAAGCTTAGGCCATTTTTGCTAGCATGACAAAAAGCTTAAATATTTCAGTGATTCTCATCCTGGTATCCCAACGCGCAGAGGTCCAAGCTATCCAACTGTTCGGTCCGCAGTGGATGGTAGACGCGCTGGAGAAGGAACTCCTGAAGCAGCGGGGGAACGGGCCCACCTACCTCGAGTGTTGCGTCGTCGTCTACGTTATGGGTGAGTGGAACTGGTAGAAGGAATAGAAGGTTGGGGATGAAGAAGATTGTATGGTATACTGGGAGTTAACTGACCTACCTACCTCGAACTGTACTTGATTAGTTAAGTCATTGGTGAGTGGATTGGTTTTAGAAAGAATAGAAGAAAGAGTGTAGATGATTCAATATGGCATGGTCTTTTGTAATCACGAGATTTTTATTATTTTTTGTAAATAATTTTGTAATTTAATATCTGGCGATGATCGACTGAATCCCTGTTATGGGCCCTTGCAATATGGCCCCATTTTTACGGCAGTAAAGTTTGGCTCCTAAGTAAATATTTTTACAGATTCTTTATGCTAATTCGACGACCTCTGTGTCGTAGCGGGCGAAGGTCCGCCTGCGACGCAAGAGGTTGCGGGTTCGATTCCCGCCTCGGGACAAATGTCTGTATGATCTGCAGTTATTTGTTCAGGGTGTTCTGGAGGTTTTTCTATACATAATAAAAAATATATATCTATCTATATATAATATATATAATGTATTAAGTATATCAGTCATCTAGTACCCATAACACAAGCTCTGCTTAGCTTGGGGCTAGATGATGCTGTGTGAATTGTCCAACGTTATTTATTTATGGAGAGAAGGTGACGCGGCAGACCGAAGCGCAGATGGCGGGACGAACTTGATCAGTACATCGTTGACTGGAGGGAAGCAGCTCAGGATCGGGATGTATGGAGGGAATTGGGGGAGGCCTTAGCCCAGCAGTGGGACCCAAATGGCTCATAATAATAATAATAATACTTATTTATTTAATTTAGGAAAGCTTTTTCAATATTTATAAAATAATCACCATTACCCAGAAAATCTCTCCCGGAAAGTTATATGGTTTGGCTCGTATGTCAAAATTCTGTTTAGGTTTTTATACTTTTATTTTATCCTACCCAGGCTTCATCTGGGAAGAGACTCAGGAGATCTACATCGAAGGCATCCGTTCCTACCTCCGCAACATGTGGAACTTCATCGACTTCTCCCGCAACTCTCTGTACGTGATGGTGATGCTGCTAAGATTCGCTGCCTACCTTCAGCAGTCTGCGCAGATCAAACAGGTATCCTATTTGTAACGTTGTCTTTATCTTCCTCATCCTTTTTTAATTTTTTTTAGGTAGTGTACCTACCATTGACACGGTTTTTTTTATTCAATAAATTCAAAGGACTTTTAGTCGCGCAGCGACTATGCCAGTCCTGGTCCAGTCCAGACACGGTTTTTCGAAACAATTTTGTTTCTATTATTTTTGTTTTTAATATGTTTATTGTTATTTATTATGAATGGATTTTGTGTCTCGCAATAAAGAATTTTATTATTATTTACTCTTCTCATAAGCTTCACCTTCATTCTTACTGTGATCTTCATAATCGCCGCCGTCCTTGTTAGTATCAGCATTATAGTTGACTTCTCCCGCAACTCTTTGTTTTGTAGTTCTCTTCCGTCTTGCATCATCATCAACATCATCCACAGCCTGATTCACCCACTGCTGAGTATAGGCCTACCTTAATTTATGCCACCCACCACGCTCCTGTGTTAGACGCATCTACTGACGTCATCGACCCACTTCGCTACCGGTTGCCCGAGAATTCTTCGTCCCATGCTCGGCCCAACGTGTCATCGCCTTGTAATGTGTCCTGCCCAACTCCACTCCAGTTCAATGATCCTGGTTCCGACAACTTGGACTGTCGTCCTACGTCGGATTTCGAAATTTGGGACTCGTCTTGTCATTGTCGTCATCAAATTCAAGATAGTTGATTCGTACTTAACGGATACACTGTATGGGAACTGTATGTTTAAATATGGGTGTCGTCATTGTCGTCACGTCGTCGTGCTCGTTCTTATTATCATTATTGTCGGCAACACCGCCATCAAATTCGCCATTAACCCTGTCTACGTTTTGATGAATGAATGAATTATTTATTTGCTTAAATATAGGTAGATTTACAGATGGGCATAAATAAGTTGTATCACTATATTTTGACCTTCCGGTCGTACAAATATTTATATGTAGGTTGCTTTTACATAAAGTTAGGTATATTATATAATTTAAAATTCAAATTTAAGTCATGCATGAAGTCATTATCCATAAATTATATACAAAATTCCATTAAGTAACAATCATACAATATAATTAAATTTCACAATAATTAAAAATAAAATAACATTAGGTATTTGTTTAAAATTTAAATGTCAAGAAATCTGTTACTGTATAAAAGCATTTTTCGTCTCTGTCGTTTGCCGCTTTAGTTTTGATGTTGTTAGCAAGGTCCGCGGATACCTGGTTATGGTCTCCGACATCATCATCTTCACCATAATCTGGTTAATTAACATCGCTTTTTTGACAGGACCCGCAGACTAAGTTCATACCGCGCGAGCAGTGGGACGCATTCGACCCACAGCTGATCGCCGAAGGCTTGTTCGCCGCGGCTAACATATTCAGGTATGAGGCGACGCCAGATCCACTCGCCATTTTGAGAAGATTGTCAATAATTGACAAGCCAAGAGATGGGAAATTAGCGATGCGTATATTTATAATACGACTTATGGACGATACAAGCTGAAGGCCCACCTGATGTTAATCGATTACCTCTTCCTATTGCAATTTCAATATGATTACTTCCCCGAATTCCTCTGATACCACCAGATTTACCGTTCCAATTTAAACGCCTACAGTTTCCGTTAAAGATCTTTTGCAATGACCATTAATAAATCGCAGCGTCAAACTTTCAACGTTGCAGGCTTAGATTTGAGCGTTGAGTGTTTTTCACATGGCCAATAATATGTCGCTCTTTCAAGAGTACCTAACCTCTAAAAAGAAAACATGTTTGTTTGTCTAATGACAAAAAAGCTGTGAACGTTGTATATAAAGACATTTTGTAGTATATTTAGTATCAGCATTGCACCCGTGCAAAGCCGGGGGGGTCGCTAGTATATTATATAAAACACTCGTAATATAATACTTCGCTACTGTATTTGAACGCGAGGCGAATTGAACTTGTCGAGCCATGGACGCCGCATTCTTAAGCAATTCATGCACAATATATTTGCTCCTTACACTACCCAATTAAGGTTTAATTTAATTTGATCCACAGTGCGTTGAAGCTGGTCCATCTGTTCTCGATCAACCCCCACCTCGGACCGCTGCAGATCTCCCTCGGACGGATGGTGATAGACATCGTCAAGTTCTTCTTCATCTACAGCCTCGTTCTCTTCGCGTTCGCTTGTGGTAAGTGATAACATGCCGAATTGATCAGCTCAATCCGTTGGTTACAAGGGTTGTTCCAGTTGATTATCTGTAAAGCGCGTTCTCCACTGCGATAACTAAATACATATTTAGCAGAAAAACAACCGGACCAGGGTCAGATATCTGCCGAAAAACTGCAAAGATTTATTGTCCCGTCCCGGTAAACAAACCCGTAACTTTTTGTGTCGACAAGTTTTTATTTTTCATTTATTCAGACAGGGCGCGGTCCAGTAGTACGAAAACGAATACCTACCTAATTTACGAACATATATTTCGTTCTCTGAGTGAGCTTTTACACCGTAGGACAATTCAAATTGAACTCGTCAAAAGTCACATAATGCTTCTATAGTTAGGTATGTGAATCGCCAATAGGCTTGATTACTGGGTATGGAAATCAAAATTATATTTAGTCACTTAGATAATACAAAAATAATAGACATGTTTTACATTTTGAAATTAATTAAACAATACTTAAATAAAGCGTTGAATTAGAGGAGGGGGCTCATGACGTCACAATACTATACCGAGGCATGTAGGTGCGTACCAGATTGTGACTTCACGCCACATTTCGGTATAATGTATAGCTGTTATTTTTGGATTACGTTAAAAATACGTGTCCAATAGATTAGAAATTGTCACTACTCAGCATAATGCTGTGGCAGAATGAATCCTACTAATTTAAAGTCGTCAAAAGTCGCCTATGCTTCTTTGGTTATGAAACGCAAATTTTAAGCATACATAAGCTATACTCCAGCTACTTTCGATGTAGAATGTTTGTTAACAAACTGTCAATACTTAACCTAAAAATAACTTTCTTTCTGGTTTTTGTATACTGGGTGTATTATGACATGTTTACTAAACCGTTGCAGTCCATGAAAACAAGTAGTTTTAGAAGTAAAATCGGGAATTCATATTTTTTTAATTTATTTTTAATAATTTTTATTTATAATTTTACTAGATGATGTAATGTGAAAATGATCCTGAGGTCATTTAATAAAATAATGTTAATATTTAGTCGGAGTTTTTTTTACTTTTTATTAAAAATGCCTATTTGTGGTTATAGGTATTTTTATTTGTACCTACACGGCAACTCTTCGCGGAGGTCAATGACCCTGTCAAAGATCAGCTGGCTTTTAGATTGTCATTATCGTATAATCAGCTGTTGAAGTTAAAACTTTCGTGGTCTTTTCTTCTATGAAAATCACTGAAACCGAAAAAGTCGTAGAACAAAAGTTGTTCCTTGGGATGGTCAGAATCATCCCCTTTCGGTTTAGTACACATGTTATAATACATTGGTTGTGACTACTTCCTTCAATATGTAAATTAACTCGATCAAAAAACCTGAGGGTTGGTTTTAGGAAGTAATTCAATTTTAAGTTTGAAACTAGGTAGTTTACAAACTTATAAAAATATGGGATTATCGGGTATTTATCGCGTAATTACCTTTATTTTATTCCCGACGTTTCGACCGGATTGCACCTGGTCGTGGTCGCGGGGAGACTGGCGTGCTGAAGTTAACCGCAGCAAAGCGAAGGCATCTTTTCAGACTACCCTCACTTGGTCTTCATAATTAGAAATGTTAGATTTAATGCCGGTTCACACTAGGACAGCACACTACACTCACTGTATCAGCACACTTTGGTTTATTCACACGCCGAGTACACTTGGCTATCACTGGATTCCATGAGGCAGAGAGTCTGAAGCCGTCTTCACGATTAAAATTAGGATATTTCTTAATTTCAATCGCTTCCCGAACCATTCTCTTGTAGTAGTGCCTCTCGTTTGAAATAATCTTGGGATTGTGGAGTTCGATCCAGTGATTGGGTCCTGAGTCCACTACATGCTCCGCTATAGCTGACTTGTTTACTTGTCGATTTTTGACCGCTGCGATATGTTCCTTAACACGTTCGGCGACTGTGCGCTTCGTCTGGCCTATGTAAGAACGACCACAGCTGCAATCGACTTTGTAAACTCCAGGTACTTGCAAGGGTACTACATCCTTTGGTGATCGTAGACGCTTAGCCACTTTTGTGTGTGGACTGTAGACTGTCTTTATTGAAAACTTCTTAAACAAGTTTCCAATTTTGTCAGTAACACCTTTCACGTACGGCAAGAAAGCTGTTTGTCTTGCAACTTCAGGGTGTTTTTCTTTGCGCTTACGAGTGGGTTGCCATCTATTGGTCCTGTAGCCATTCCGTTTAAGAACCTCCTGAACATGATCTAGCTCTCCTGGTAGATGTTCAGGGTCACAGAGGTCATAAGCTCTGTTCATTAGTGACTTAACTACAGAATCCAGATGCGACGGATGATGGTGTGACGCAGCATTCAGGTATCGGTCGGTGTGTGTCGGCTTTCTGTACACGGTATGCGATAAGGACCCATCCGAATTCACGATTACTTTAATATCAAGGAAGGCTAGAGATCTATGCTCCTCCATCTCATAGGTGAACCTTATCTTAGGGTGTATGGAGTTTAGATGTTCAGTCAGCTGATTGACTACCCCGCTGTCTCCGCTAATCACGCAGAAAACGTCGTCAACGTATCTCCTCCATAGTTTTATACCGCAGGCTGTCAGATCTATCGAAGTTTCAAAGTGCTCCATCCAGATATTGGCAAGTACGGGGGCCACAGGACTTCCCATAGCTACACCGTCAATCTGGAGGTAATGTTGCCCTTGGTACAAAAAGAAATTTCCATCGAGACAGTTCTGAAGGAGAATAGCGTATTGGTCTGGAAGTTCATGATCGCTAAGTCTCTGCCTTACAACATCCAAGCAATCCTTGAGGGGAACATTGGTGAAAAGAGACTCGACGTCAAAGCTAACCAATATGTCTCCAGGTTCCAACTTCATGCCCTTGATGATGCTGATAAAATGGCGGGAATCCTTTACGAAAGATGACCCCTTTCCCGTTAATGGTTGCAGTATACCAGCAACGTGCTTTGCCAGGTGGTATGTCGGCGAGTCTATTTGACTCACTATCGGCCGTAGAGGCACGTCGGGTTTATGTACCTTAGGCAAACCATATAACTTGGGGGACTGCACAATAGCTGGTCTATGCAGTTTTTCGTAAACATAATCTGTGAATAGGTCCTTATACTCGTGTATCAGTGCCCTTATACGTTTCGTAACTCTAGCCGTAGGGTTGTATGAAACCGGCTTATACACCTTTTTGTTATTCAATAAATTCCGTATTTTAGAGTCGTATTCTTGCGTGTTCATAACTACGGTGGCGTTTCCCTTGTCAGCTTTAAGTATGAGGATCTCCTCATTTTTGCTCAGGTCTTGAAGGGCTTTGCGCTCACCCGCAGTGACGTTTGATTTTGGAAGTCGACATTTTCGCAAAATAATTGAAACATCCTGTCTCAGCGTTTCCGCGTCATTCGTGGGTATTTTATTGCGAAGAATGGTCTCTTCAACGCTACTGACTATGTCTTCAAACGGAACTATTTTCGGCGTCAGAGCAAAGTTCAAACCCTTCTCAAGTATGCCGAGTGTGTCATCACTAAGATGGTTATCAGTTAAATTAATAACTGTCTTGGTTATTTGTGTAGCCGACTGTACCTTATTGCGTTGAAAATTTCTGTCTCGAGCCAACAATCGTTCAAACTTCTTTTCATGCCGCTCGGTACAACACTCATAGGTCCGCTGTGCTTGGTTATACGTTACACGGTCACACAAATCAAAATCACTTATTGACAACACAACACTACACTCCGAATGAAGGTAATACAGGTCACTTTGTATTTTACTAAGGTAGCACTGATCATTTCTAATAATCTGCTTAAGAAGGCGGACACTCGCGTTCCTTAGAATTTTGCTGGAATGTTCTATGTCACTACGCGGTGTTAGTCTACAACACGTAGGCAATAAGTCCCAATCACGACATTTTGTTAAAAATGCCAGTGATGTAATCAGCCGAGCTCTTTTGTTCCGCAAGAATTCTAGGTGGCAAACTTTCTTCACTATTTCCGGCCCGTACCGGTTAGCAATAGTCTTTTTTAAACTTTCGCGATCACAACACATTATAAAAATATGGGATTATCGGGTATTTATCGCGTAATTACCTTTATTTTATTCCCGACGTTTCGACCGGATTGCACCTGGTCGTGGTCGCGGGGAGACTGGCGTGCTGAAGTTAATCCCCGATAATCCCATATTTTTATAATGTGTTGTGATCGCGAAAGTTTAAAAAAGACTAGTTCACAAACATTCTATATCGAAATTTTGAGTATGACACAAACATTTCATATCGAAAGTGGCTGGAGTATAAAAACGTCTACACTGACATAACCTAAAAACACTAGAACACTAGATAACCCACACATACGACTAGGTCTTAACCAACTGCTCTGGTACTTTGCGGACTTGGAAAAGCGCAAATGCTACGTCCTTCCCGGCGGACTGCCTGACTGGGACAACGCTGGAGATTCTTGTATGAAATGGAGGAGTTTCGGCAAGTGAGTCTATCTGTGGGTAGATGGCGCTAGTATCGTGAAAGTTTAATTTTAAACTAGATAACGGGACTTTATCGCGTAATTACCTTGTTTTATTATTAATTTTTATGAAATAAAAATTGTTAAATTATATAATCGTTAGTGACGAAATCATCGTGTAAAAGTGTAGAAAGGCAATATTTTTTTTTGTATTTTATTACAAAACATTGTTTTTTGTAAAAAAACTACGAATATACTTTATATTCGTAGTAGAAACTAAAAAAAAAAACTCTCAAATGACTCGTCTATTCATTGTTATCGCCGTGGGGTGCCGGCATTAGAATGATACCCCTCCTCTCATGCCCATGGATGCAGTAAGAGCCTGCTAAGGGATACCTCCGGAAGATGGGCAGCAGCGTCTATCCGTGTATCAACATCCCATACTGCGCTCACCAACCCGCCTGCCAAGCGTGGTGAGAATGGCAACTACCCCTCATGGAGATCCATGAGGGAGGCCTGTGTTCATCAGTGGACGTTTTACGGCTGAAATGATGATTCATTATTATGTTAAACGGGTTTTCTGCTCACATTAATTATTCGTTAAAAATAGGTTTTAAATGTGTTTAGTCCTCCCAGGGGAACTTTCGTCAGGGAATGGAGCTAAAAATGAAGTGTAAAAGCTCCGTTTAATATAACAATAAAAAACTCCTTTAGGTTATCTACGGTTTAAGACTGAAATAATGTTTCGTTACTAACGCGTCCTTCAGACCAAGAAGTAATCTAAGTACATTATTTCCTTATACCCCTCGGTACGTGGCACAGCTGTCCCGAAACTTATTTTAGCGCAGTTGCTATGCAAACCACCAAAACACGCACTGGTTTTCGTAGTTTGTACTGTCTTTGTCCCTTATCGATTGGAAGCCATTAAACCTTCTTCACGCGATCTTACCCATTCCTCCTTGCTAATCGTTGTCATGGCAACCAAATACAGTTTCGTTAATTCCTTGACGTTTCTGATCCAGACAAGACGCGCCACAATTCGGCGTAGGATTTTAAAAACATTTCAAAAATCATTGATTCCGTATTATAAGTAAAATGGGTGATGCACAGTTTGGGGTGCGTCATATCATAGGCGCTCCGATAGCTACCACCAGGCTGTCGGAGCAAGCCATTGTGTGTAAACCTCCTCGAAACGCAAAGTTCACCCTCTCAGAATGGAAGCTCAGCAACGACGCCCGCTGCAGGAACACAGAAGACCAGCAACAGCTGGCAGATCGTGTCTTAGCAGAATGTCGACGGGTCAGGGACGAAACCAAAGAACGCACGGAAATTATGAAAGCAACCTCGGACCGACGCATCGAAGAACGTTTAGGTGACGTCGAGTTCAACAAGAAGGAACTGCAGATACAAAGGAAAGAGATTTGCCTTGAGTTGGAGGCTTTGAGCGTGTATAAGACCAGATTGTTCGACTGCATTCAATCTTTGCAAGCAAACGCTCTCGCTACATGCCGTAAATGCCTCATGCTGAGAGACGGAAGAGTCGGCATCGACCTGGTCGTGGATGAGGTGGAACATGCTCTGAAGCGGGAGATAACATCGGTCCTCGGAGGACTTAGTCTTCTCAAAAAAGCTTTGGAGCAGCTTAATGAACAGATGAGGCGTTTGCGCTCAACGCGTTATCTTCTTGACCGTGATTTGCAGTACAAGCAAGGAGCCATTGACCTCGACAAGGGTTCTCTTTCCCTTAAACCCACTGATCTCTGCCTCTCTGTGTACGAAGGCTACGCCAACCTGGACCCAGCTCAGATATCAGCAGACGAGTACAACACATATTCTTCCCTGAATATACAGCTGGCTGCCCGAGAAGTCACCAGCGCTAGACCTATACGCATGTTTATAGATACTCTCATCAAACAAGTGATCAACGACCTTTGGGAAGCTTATAACAAATGCAACCACGCCTTCAACGAACGTATCAAAGAGACCCGAATAGCAAAGTCGAAATTGGAAGACATGCATAAAGAGACTACGCAAACGATATCTGATATGCAGGATAATATACTTCAGTTGAAGAAGGCCTTGGCTGATAAAGAAGGGAATGTGGCGTTGGCGCACACAAGGCTTGGAAGGCGTGCCCAGAGAGTCGGCGCTGAGCTGGTTAGGGACGCTCCAGGGCAGGCTTTATACTACGAGTGTGAAATGCTGCGCCACAGCACGGAACAGCTGCAACAGATGCTGCAGGAAGCAACAGCCTCTCTGCGGTATTTGCTTCAGTCGCAAATACAGCTGGAAGAGGATATTAACGTGAAGATGAATACGTTGAAGATTCATGAGGTTGACTGCATGACCTTGAGGGAGACTATGGATTATCACGCGTACTAGGTTGTTTGTTATGCATAATCCAAGGGGTAAAATCGTTTGTCTTGTTCAGTCTACAGATATTCCGATGCAGTAAAAAACGATAAGATCACGAACACAAATTATAACTATGATAGTTTATCAGTTATATATTAATCAATAAATCATTATTAACACATATTTAACCGGGTATTTATCGCGCTATTTATCTTTATTATTGTTGCCCGACGTTTAGACAAGTAAACGCGATAAATAACCGGTTAAATATGTGTTAATAATGTGTCGGTGTAGCGAAAGTTTTAAAAATACAATGTTTTAATGTTATTTTTCGTGTTGCTATGTGTGTTGCTATTGACACGTGCTAGTCGATAATATGAAGTTAATAAACACAATGACTATAAATAGTGCTTCTAGAATGTAATTTATAGAGGATTCACTTAAATGGCTAGACTATTATTATTGTATTTGCTAGTCATTTACTCTAGAGATTATCTATATTTTTAGTAACTTTTTGATTTTATGGTGCTAAATTTTATTTTGCTATGAATAAAACATGTTTAGTAATGAAATGCTGTTTGTTTGTTCGAGTCTATTATTATTATTTGATTGAAATTTTGTCGCTTGGATCACAAACATAGGGTTTTATTTCCTTTATTAAGAGATATACTCGCTTCCGGGCCCTGCGCTTGTTTGGATCCTACTACGTTGCCCGAGGGGACCTTTTACCTTTCTCATGCCATTCTTTCATACACTAACTGCACCCATTGATTTCATACTTAATTTCACGATGTCACTTGATTCGACGGTACAACTCTTTGTGAGATTTTCTTTACACTTTTCTTGTCCCTTTTTTCGTTGTTTCGGAATTCAGGTAATTTACGTATAAAATTCTGGTCCATCACGTATAAGTTAATTTGCGTTTCTGGTACTTTGCGTAATTTTAGCATCCTGGCCATTTGCGTAATGGAATTCAGGTAATTTACGTAGAAGGTAATTTACGTATAAAATTCTAGTCCAGGTAATTTGCGTTTCTGGTACTATGCGTCTGAATGCTTCCAACACGTTATTGCACCCATGGATTCCTTAATATCACGATGTCACCTGATTGACTGTACAATAGTTTGTGCGATTTACTTTACACTTTCCTTGTCTTGATCATTTCCCTTCTAACATGTTAGTATGCCCAACATCATCAGAAGACTATTCTCTTCGTTATTCTCATCATCGTCAGGTGTTCTTACAGTTAGCTCTTCCATTGTTTTAAATATCTCAAATGTGTATGTCTCCTACTTCCCAGTGTATTCGAATCGTCCCAGTCTCTGTTCTGGGCCTCTTTCGGCATGGTGGGTCTGGAGAACTTTGAGCTTGCCGGCATCAAGAGTTACACTCGCTTCTGGGGCCTGCTCATGTTTGGATCCTACTCCGTTATCAACGTCATCGTGCTTCTCAACCTGCTTATCGCCATGATGTCCAATTCATATGCAATGATCACTGTGAGTATGACTTGTGCCTTCTTCTAATTTAAGAATTTAACTTTTGTTGATCAAAATGATGCAAGCCTTCTATTATGTTCTGTCGTCTTGTTTATAATGCTTTAAAATATTCTAACTCTTGCCCAGTATATTTATTACATTTTTCAATTAATAGTAGGTGCAAATATAAATACAGTAAAAAGTACTCATTGCAAATTGGGGTAAACCATTATTATTGGTATTAAAATGTTTAAGTGGGATACGAAGACTTAGTAATCCCACCCCATTATACAAAATTCTTATTATACAAAAAAACGTACATAATATTCCACTGAATAATTTAAAATTTAGTGTTATGATCGGGAAGTTTCACAAAAGTTTTAGGAAAAGTACAAAATAGATGAACCAAACTTTGTGTGAGTAATCCTTTCGCCTTCAAAGGAAAGAATTACTGAGAAAATTGTATTTTGATGTTCCTGTTATTGGCACCCCTTATGGTCTTTATGCCTTTAGGTATACTTTAGGTAGGTATGCATAGAGATCGTTCGAGTTATCGCTCTCCATAAGATTCGCGAAGCAAGCAAGGTTACATACAAGTCCTGTCATTGTCAGTTGAGTTTAATAACAGAATAAAACCGGACAAGTGCGAGCTGGTCCACCAAGGTTCCGTAGGTATGTAGGAACATAATAATTATTATAGATTAGCTGATCCGGTTTAGTAAAAGTTTTGAAAATGCACAAAAAGATTCGGTCACCCATCCAGTTTATAACCGCGCGTAGGGTTGCTTAACATCGATGATTGTTTTCGTACATTTTTAAAGATGCTTTTCTTATGATTCCATTGCAGATGTATAGTTTTTGGATTTATTTTATTTATTTAAACAAAATCCACAGTCCTTATTCTACGTTATCCTAAATTACATATATATATCCTACGACCAATAATGGATAAAAATTTATCATAAAAAATAAAATAGAGATTTATTTATTTAACACACACGCACATACAGAAAGGCAAAAAAAAAACA
Organism: Pasiphila rectangulata; assembly: GCA_963082625.1. Classification (NCBI taxonomy): domain Eukaryota; kingdom Metazoa; phylum Arthropoda; class Insecta; order Lepidoptera; family Geometridae; genus Pasiphila; species Pasiphila rectangulata. Next base: position 13,558,808 of record OY720253.1, on the reverse strand, counting down.
CACAGAACAGGTATAAAATACGCGACATAACAAAACATTGGTCTTTCCCAAGTGCGCATCGTTGTATCTACTGTATGAGACGATACACCTTGCCAAATTTCATAGCTCTAGGTCTACGGGAGTACCCTATGAATTTTGATTCCTTTGAGAATGTCGGAACAGCGTTTTTTGCAGCATAAACGGTCGTATTTTATTCAGGTTAACTTAGAATATTGATTTATTTTGAGCTTAGAGGCTGTAGATTTGAGTACATGGTTTTAATTTAAACTCGATACCTTTACACGTTTTCGAGATAAAGGGACTCGACAGCCCGACAGTCGGACAGACAAACAGACAACAAAGAGATCCTATAAGTGTTGCGTTTTTCTTCCTTTTTAGATACGAAACCCTAATAATGACACTAACGCCATCTATTAGGCTATAGGGACTATTTTTGACGTTTTTTTGTTTTCTAGTAAAAACGCCTCATTCTTAATTCAATTAGTTACTGCCGGTAATCCAATATAACCTGCCTGCTTACTGTCACCTAGTTTCAACCGTGACCGTTGTGAGACCGTGGTTGTAAGGAATCTTCGTGGTTCTAAGAACTAATAAACAATTCGATATGGGGAAGATGGGCAGCAGCGTTTTTCAGTGTGTCAACATCCCGTACAGCGCTCGCCAAACCGCCTGCCAAGCGTGGTGAGTATGGCAACTACCCCTCATGGAGATCCATGAGGAGGCCTGTGTTCAGTACTGGACGTTTTACGGCTAAAATTATGAAAATGATAAAACAATTGTCTAGTCGGACTAAAACTTCTAATATACGTTTAACTCTTTGTTTTGTCACGTTCGTCGTAATTTTACATCGTTATAATAAAACCACGCAATGAACTATCGACACAACTGTTATGAAAATCGACTTTCGCAGTCTCGCAGGAGACCCGAATCAAACAGCTGGTCAGACTGATCACAATTGGTAAAAACCGAGAAATCAAGTTTGCCATGTGGTGCCGGCTGTAGCATGCTATCTCTCCTCTCTCATTTATTTTTAAAATAAATTTACCTACAACTAAATTTTGATTGCATTTTTCATTTCTATAACTAAATATTCTGTAAATATTTCAAGCGTCCACGTGTTGTTATTAATATGAAGCAAAAAACGGCAAAAACCCCGTTTATTGTATGGGAGCCGGCCTTAAATATTTATTTTATTCTATATTTTGTTGTTATAGCAGCAACAGGAATACATAATTTGTGAAAATTTCAACTGTCTAGCTCTCACGGTTCATGAGATACAGCCTGGTGTCAGACAGACAGACAGACAGACGGACAGCGGAGTCTTAGTAATAGGGTTCTGTTTTTACCCTTTGGGTACGGAACCCTAAAAATACCGCTACCGTAGAAAAATTACAAAAAAATGTGCTACGACGGGAATCGAACCATCTTATTTATCCTGTGAAACCTCGGAATATCAGCGCTGTTGCAGGACCAATTCGTTGGCTGTTTTTGCAAACATAAATCCACGAGTTTGTTTTTTTAAAAGCACTAGGGTTCGTCTCTAATGCTATTATGACGCCCCTATGATTTTTTTTTCTTACTCATTATGTACACTGATATACAGTGTTCATGAATTAAACATATTTTCATCATGTCTTGTAACATAGGAACATTCAGACGTGGAGTGGAAGTTCGCCCGCACTCGCCTCTGGATGAGCTATTTCGAGGAAAGCGCCACGCTGCCGCCCCCGTTCAACATCTTCCCCACTCCCAAGCTGCTGCTCAAGATGATGGGGGCCAGAAAGAAGGACAAAATCAGGAAGGAGAAGACTAAAGTAAGTGAATGTGTAATGGGCTATCTTTTATTTATTTTGTGTTGTTGTTCGAAGGCTTACCTCCCATTTTCCAGCAGCTGTTGCGGACACTTCAGTCCGTCATGTTTTCTTTTGACCCGACTGCCGAATAACTTCGCGAAAAACAATATTTTTCGCGCGTATCTTGTTGTTTGTTTGTAAATTTATTTATTCCCAAGTATCTTCCAAACGGCTGGATGGACTTCGACTATATTATGGTATCGTTAGATTCGTCTCACAAACCCTAAACCCAAAGTGTTCTTAGATAGGTATTAAAAAAACAAAATGGCGGATTTTTGGCGCCAAATAGAAGTTTTTTTTTTAACCAAACTTATCGTATAGGTTGTGACAATGAAAGGAATTAAAAGAAAATTACTTTTTACATGTTTTTAAACGTAGGTAATCAGAAATAATTACAACAATTTTAATTCAATAATTCGAATACATTTGTAATCTGTATTTTTGTCTCTACGATGCGTAATCTTTTTAAATGGTCGTATTTTGGCTTTAAATCGGTTCGGTTTTTTGTTTCACTATAATGTAATAACTTGCTTACGTAAGTAGTCAAAAAATTACGGCGGTATGTCGAAGCCTTAGACAAGTTTATCTCGTCTAAGGTCGAAGCTCACGTCTAGCTTGTTGTGAAGTGACGAGCCCCCCAATATTTTGTCCTCATCTTTCTTGCAGGAACAGAAAGAGAAAGAGCACGACGTCCGCTACACAGCCGTCATGCGCGCAGTGGTGTGGCGCTACGTGTCCGCGATGCACAGGAAGATGGACGACGAGGAAGTCACGGAGGACGACATCAACGAGCTGAAGGGCGACGTGTCCGCGCTGCGGTACGAGCTGCTGGAGGTCTTCGAGAAGAACGGCATGGACGTGTCCTTCACTGACAGGAAGGAGAAGGGTGAGTCACCATCATCAACTCGGCCATAGGACATTGGCCTCCCTCATGTATAAGTTGGGCGGATTTCTAGAAAGTTGTCCGTTATGTAATGGAATTCCACAATTTAAATCCCCCTCATCCCTTGTAAAACGTTCTGTAATGGATGTGACGTATTTCTGGCGGTCGGGAATCAAATGTAAATTACTCCTGTACTAATGCTAATGTGAACAATCTACTCATACTCAAAATAACTAAGGAACACACCTTACATTTAGCTTCCAAAGATCAACCTCAAACAGTAATATTTAGCTTCAAAAACAGCCGTTTGTAATGGAATTATAAAAGGTGACACGTGACGGCGCGACCACTTTACGGCGTTTTCTGGATCGAATGCCGCCAAAAGCAAACACTGTGACGGCCGGATGGGTATAACATGTTACCATTTGTTAAAATAAATCCAAATTTTAGTAGCTTTTTTATTCGAACATGATCAAACACGACGTGACGTATTGCGGAATTTCCGCGTGAACAAATTTTCAAGTCGGCAGATATTTGTGTTTCTTTTTAATTTCTAACTCTAACTACCTTATAATTATGTTGAATTTATATTTTGGGCATTATGACCTTTTCATGAGTATAACACATCGTACAGTATCAAAGAGTGAGACAAAATTACAAATTTTTACTTTGAATACTGCATTTGGGGTGGTGGACACTGTATATAATTATTATTTTTAATAAAAAAACAAGTGTTTTTATCCTATGCCTTCTATCTTGATTATCATAACCCATTGGTTATGATAATCAAGATTGATTATCATGATATCTTGATTATCATAATCCACATACATTGATATCTTGATTATCATAACCCATTGGTTATGATAATCAAGATAGAAGGCATAGGACACGCAAATTTCCTACAAACAACTTTTTTATTTTATTTATTTATTTGGTACACAAAACAGAATGCGGTCAGTACAATGTAATAAATATAAATGTATATAAATGGTATTGAACCAGACAGCATTCCAAAGCATGCATACACATCATGATTTATATGAAGCAGCATAACACACAAAAAAAAATACAAAGAAAATTAAGTATATGAACTTACAATTAAATTAATAAATCAAGTACATAAAAAATTAAATAACTTATAACAATCTAAGCAAAGCGTTTCTAAACCTAAATAAATTATTATCAAATATATCTAACCTGTCACTATGGTCAATTAACAAATCGTTATACTGGCGGCACATTCTAACCCATGGATTATAAAAAGAAGTGTTATTCGTATAAACTTGAAGAGCAAACGTGTTGACAAAGGGATTACGAGATCTTAGCTTTGTATTGAAATTAATAAGGGATAACAGAGTTGGAGAGTCGATATGGGAGTGAACTATTTTGAAGAGACAAGTTAAATCAATAAATTTACGCCGGGATTCAAGTGACTTCAACTGGAACCGCTTGAGTCTGTCAGAGTAAGAAGGCAGTGCTCTGCGACATCCACACCGATAACACAGTATATTCAAAAGTTTCTTTTGGACCCTCTCAATGTTATCAGAGTGAATGCTATAGTGCGGAGACCAAATTACTGAATTGTATTCTAATATACTTTGGACTAGTGAAAAGAAAAGGTAAATAATACTAGAAGGGTTTTGGAAATCTCTAGTGGTCCTGGAGATAAAGCCAAGCAATTTGTTGCCTCTACAGACTAAATCCTCATAGTGAGCGCGAAAAGTCAGTTTCTCGTCGAACAATACCCCCAGATCCTTGGCGACAAATTTTCGTTCCAGAGGATGGCCCTGCAAAGTATAGCTAAATTCTATTTTCTGTTTTTTATTTGTGAACGAAATAACAAAACATTTGCTCACATTTAAAAACATACAGTTTTTGCTACACCACAAATTAACGGTGTTCAAGTCTGTCTGAAGACGCCTAGCATCAACGATACTGTGAATGTTTTGATAAATTTTTAAATCATCGGCATACAACAGACACGGGCATGATAACTTATCAATGAGGTCGTTTATGAAAGCGATGAAAAACAAAGGTCCCAGATGTGAGCCTTGCGGCACGCCGGATGTTATTGGGACGGGTGATGATAGGAAACCTTTAATAGAAACAAGTTGACTCCTTTTAAAAAGATATGATTCAACCCATCTCAAAAGACTACCATGAATCCCATATGCCATGAGTTTGCCAATCAATAAACGGTGGTTGACTTTGTCGAAGGCCTTAGAGAAGTCTGTATAAATGCTATCAACCTGGGACCTTTTGGCAAAGGCACTACAAAGGTAGTGTTTGTACTCCAATAGATTTGAAGTGGTAGATCTGTTTTTAACGAATCCGTGTTGTTTTGGAGACAAACAAGGTTTGATGTGATGATACAAAGTATCATAAACCAACGATTCAAACAGCTTCCCAAGACATGACAAAATACTGATTGGTCTATAGTTCTCACACAAAGATTTGTCACCAGATTTAAAAATAGGCACTACATGAGCAATCTTCCATTCCGTCGGAAACGTACCTGCATGGAGTGATGCATTGAAAATATGGAAAAGAGGGACACTCAGTTCCTTTGCGCATTTCTTTAATACTATAGGAGGTAAACCATCTGGTCCTGCTCCCTTGTTAACATCTAGTTTGGAAAATTTACGCAATATATCCCACTCGCTAATAATGACTACTTAAGAAACCATGGCAAGAAAAGTGTGACACATTTTCCGGATTAGAAATAGATAAAGATTTTTCAAACACAGAGCCAAAATAATTAGAAAATAGTTCACATATACCTTCACCCTCAGTAGAAATCATGCCATCATACTTCATGGTGTCAGGGATGGAGTTAGATGATTTCTTTTTTGAGTTTACAAAACGCCAAAAATGCCTGACATTATTTTCGAGAGATGACTCGACTGATGATGTGAAGGCTCGAAAGTCGTTTTCGATCATCCTCTTGCATCTGCGGCGTAACATTGAAAAGGTGTCATAGTCTCTCGGGTTTTTAAATCGTTTGTAACGTTGATGGTACTTTAATTTTTCTTTTAAAGCGCGTTTCAAGCCAGGAGTAAACCAAATAGGGTATTTATATGATTCATCTTTACGCAGTGGTGTATGTCTCATTAAGATCCGCCTAAATTCAACATAAAAGGCTGACGTCATGCTATCTACGTCTGTTGTAGGCAATAAATCTAACCAGTTAACCGACGCCAGCTCAGTACAGATATTATCATAATTACTCTTACGGAAGTTAGGGCGCATTTGCTTTTTAGGTTTAAGTTTATAAGTGTGATTGTTTCAAAAAGACGTTTTGCTTTATTACCTTGAGGTTGACTAGCCACCATGACAGTACTGTTTTTAAGAAGTGATGAGGTCCAAACAATATCGGGAGTGTTAAAATCACCGATAAATATAAACGTATCTGTGCCTCGAGATTGTAATACAATGTTTTGGCAATTATCATAAAACTTCTCGAGACAGTCGAGAGGCAAGTCTGGAGGAAGATAGCAAAGACATATATTCAAAGCATCAGCATTGCCAATGTTAGGTAATATTGTGATCCAGAGGTCCTCAACGACAGAGTCATACGTAGCTTGACGAATAAATCTAATGGATTTCTTTAAGGCAATGAGAACACCTCCACCTTCGGTTTTACGAACACATGATTCATGTCTGTCTCGCCTTATTATAGTATAACGATCGTCGAACAATTCACCATCGAAAACACTAGTGTTCAGATTAGTTTCGGTTAAACATATAATATCATAATTACTATTTAATACACTTAAATACATTTCTTTAGTTTTTGTTCTAATACGGTTAACATTTTGATAATACAATAACATAGGTAATATAAGTATAAAAATTTAATACTAAAAGCCAGAAAATTTTTAATTTCAAAGAAAAGGAAAAGGCAAACAAGTTATACTAGCTTGTTTAGGGTATCTACATTTTTGACCAGTATACAACTAGAATTTTCGTCCTTACGCACGTACACACGTCCGTATTTCACCCAGACAAACTTGTACTTCTTTTCCTTGGCTAACTTTCTTGTTGCAGCATGGAGTGCTTTACACTCAGGCGAAAGGTGTTCGTTTACATATATCAAACGTTTTTCTACTGGTAACCCCAAATGAGTGGTATTAAGGCTATTATCCTTGTGCGCCTTGTTAAATCGTTGGCATGTAGAAAGAACCTGGTCTCTAAGCCGTGGGTTTACTAGTGATACTAGAATGTTCCGAGGTCGGTCCGAAGAGCTATTCATTTTAGCGACTCTGCGGCAGGAGTGAATTTGATCGTCATCAATAGTTAGGTTGATTGCTTGACATAAGTTACGGAATAAAGCCACAGGATTTTCATTACGACTCTCTGGTACAGCCTGAATTTCTAAATTTTGATTCCGCGTCATCTTTTCCATTGACGATAATCTATTATTGAGGATGGTGATCTCCTTCTGTACACGCAAATTTTCATTCTCCAAGTTCTTTATGGTTTGACATTTATCTGCAAGCTCGCGTTTCAGAGAGGATTGTTCATCGCAGATGAAGTTGGTGGTTTCTGTGAAGTCGTCCTTGAGTTCTTGAACAATTGCGCCTAATTCAGCGTGTACGAATTGCTTTACATCTTCTTTGAGCGCCGATCTAAAGTTTTCCATAAAAGCAGCCAGAGTACTATTCAACTTCTGGTCAAGTAAACTGCTTATTTTGTCCATTGTGATAATTTCGTTATCGCTGTTATGACATTTCGAAGATGATATAGCTGGCTGTACGACAGAGGGACTGTCCGGGTTGTGGAAAGACTTGTTCATGGGCTCGTTGTGTATTGGAACTTGTGTTTGACGAACCGGGGTGTTTACGTTCGATCTCGTACGCTTGGTGACGTTGGCACACCTAGGGCAAGTCCAGTTCTTGCGATATTCAAGACTAAGTGTTTTGAATTGTTCATTTTTTATGTTCAAGCATTCAGTGTCATATTTGTCACTACACTGACCACATTCCAAGTAACGGCTTTTTTTCTGTAAATCCCTATTACAAGCAGAGCACTTCATTGTAGCGGACATCTTAGTTGTCTGAAGAAAGATCAAAAAGTTGAGGTTTATGGGATGCGATCCTGGGTCCACAGTGAGATAATCTTCATTAGCAAGTGATGTAGCCAACACGCCAACCGATTGATGTTTGAGAGGTCGAATTAGTGAGCCCAATGGTAAGGAACACTAAATAAGTGTGAGCGCGTTTTAGGTTTAGTTAGCAGTGACAGAATAATTGCAAACTGACCTCATTTTTGAGGAAAAAAAAAAATATGTTGAATCATATTACTCACAGTCTTCTCACTATCGTTTTTCAATGTTTTTGGCACTAATTAGTCACGAAAACCGAAAATATTTTTGTCACAGAGTAGAAAACACTATCACGTAACTGTTAATGGTTACTGTACTCAAAACCATGAACTTTAACTATTATTAGTGAATAAATTACGTAGAGCGATTATTACGTTGTGCTGCTTGCTGGAGGTCCGAGAGGTGAAAAAAAACTTTCTAGAAATCCGCCCATTTATAAGAACTGATCATGAGGTTGCCATTCTTACCGCGCTTGATAGGGTTATTGACTGGTATAATGGTGAGTGGAAATCAACGAGCTGCAGGGAGGCGTGTCCGCGCTCCAGTACCAGCTTCTGAAGGTGTTCGAGAAGAACGGCATGAACGTATCCTTCACTGACAGGCCTTCCTGTCAGTTAAGGACACGTTCATGCCGTGAAAGGGTGTATAGGTGATAGGATGGGTGTAAAGGGTGAGTGGTTCATTTAAAGGACTGAGCCGTCATGTGACGCCTGGCAGATGTGAAACAGTTTTAACTCACTACGCGCGTCGTATCTCGTGCGGTCTTTTGATTCTTTGGTAGAAGTGGAAAGTGAGGTTTCTGTTCCGCTTCTTTTCTTAGTTCGCTTCAAAAAACTTGGAAAAAAAGTTTTCTGAAGCGAACGAATTCAATTATGTGCTATGATCGATTAAAATATGTTTTTTATGTAAATTGACGATTAAATGTGGTATTTCATTCCAAATGATTTAATAATAATTGATTTGGATTCACCACTTGTTCTTGAGAGAAATGATTTTTGTAGACATATACATACTTATACACCGAAGTGATTAGGGTTTCATGCACAGAACACAGACCCAGCTCTGTGGTTTCACCAGGTATTGCATTATAAATACTGTTTAAATAATGCTTGCAACATACCCTAGTTTATTCAAAAGTATCAAGAATCAAAAAATACTTTATTCAGTGCGGCCGCATGGACCTTATTGACGCGTCACAAATTACAAAATAAAACAACACAAATAAATATAATAAAGCACATGATTGAATCTGTTCACTTCAGATGACACGCGAGTTATAGTATTCTGCCAAGTCATTCACCATCTTTTGCCGTTCCAGCTGTCCTCGGCAAGCGCATGAAGATCTGGGAGCGGCGTCTGATGAAGGACTTCCAGGTGGCCCCCGTGGCCCTGGAAGATGAGGAGAAGAAGGACGAAGACGGTCTCTCCAGGTTCAGGAGGATCGCGAAGCTGGCTATTGCCTCCACTTCTAACGCGAAGTGGGATCAGACACTGCTGGCTACTGGTGTTTCGTGAGTATAACTAGTTTTTTCCTTAGACGGTAATGCGGATGTCTTGAAGCAAACGAAACAGTGGAGCAGTTATTAAGCTATAGAGGTACACTACCCAAGCGACGTCAAATAGAAACAAGACTACAGGAGCATATCGAACCAAACCCTTACATGCTCATGGAAGGCTGCCAACGACCCAAACCCTTCCATGGTCATGGAAGGCTGCCAACGACCCAGAGTCCTCCGTTATTTTTGGGAGTTACTGGTGTTTCGTATGACTAGTTTTTTCTTTGGACTGTGTTTGGAAGCAGACGAAACAGTGGAGCAGTTTTTTAAACACCACACGGCCACAAGCGACTTCAAATAGAAACAGGACTACAGTAGCTTATAGAACTAAACCCTACCATGCTCAAGGAATGCTGCCTTCTCCGTCATTTTATGGCAGTAGTTATAGAAACGGCCCGCAACCCTACTGTAACAATAGCTGATTGGCGAACGTTTTTGCTGTTGGTAAGCACACATTTTCTTATTGTAAGTTATATTAAACACGGACGTGCACGTAGGAGGCTGTGTACCGAATAAGAGTTGCACAGAGAGCCATGGAGTGCTATGCATTGTATGAGGCCTAACATAGGTTAGGCATCAAACATATCGATCGAGTTTCAAATGTCGTATTCCAAAAACGAACAAAGATAGAAATATAATAGTTTTATGATGTCACGATCACATACTACATTGTAATGCAGATAAATAATTACAATATAGAAAAGTGAAAACAATAAGATGTTGGTGATCGGATAAATATAATATTAACTGATTACTTGATTAGTGACCGAAACAAGGGCAAATAAATGTTGGTCGTCCGGCAGCCATGCCCGTCTTGGTCATGAATATCGTCTGAACCCATAAAGTTGCAAACAACGATAGCACAAAGTAAGGGATGTCTATACCCAGCAGGTTATGGATGATGATGAGTGTGATAGGTGTGATATTGTTTCTTTCAAACACATCATCCTCTCTCAGGTCCCAGATCGGCCGCTGCCGAAGCCGCGAGTCGTTCAAGAACCAGCAGAATCTGCAACGCGCTATGGAGGAAGCCAGGAAACTGGTGCTCCGCTCGCCTTTACCAGGTAGATTCTGTTTGTTGCTGCTTTATTTAGTTTATAACTGTTATATCAGATAGAGCTTTGTTTCACCAAGATTTCACCTGAAGGTACGATGTGGCCGATGTTAAATTACAAAAGTCAACAACAACAAACATTCACTCTTTGACTTGAAGAGACACAGCTTCATCATCATCATCATTTCAGCCGTAGGACGTCTACTGCTGGACATAGGCCTCCCCCATGGATTTCCAGTTATTGCGGTTGGAAGAGATCTGCATCCACCGTTGACCTGCGGTCTTCACCAGGTCATCATCCCATCTTGTTGGTTGGTGGACCATTTAGAGGCCCTTCTTCATGAGAACCGTTCGTGGCCGCCTCCGAGGGCCGCGAGACGTGAATTCCTAGCTTGTAGTATAAAATCTCCTCCATCTTTAACCCGCATCGAAAGCGGATGATGAAGGTTGAGGATATTTAATTCATAACTTAAAAAAATATTATGATTTTTTATGTTCCTTATTCATAACTAACATCTATATTTATCATGTCAGCTGTAAAACATCCACTACTGAACACAGGCCTCTCTCATGAGTCTCCATGAAGGGTAGTGACCATACTCACCACGCTTGGCAGGCGGGTTGGCGAGCGCAGTACGGGATGTTGATGCACGGAAAGACCCTGCTGCCCATCTTCCGGAGGTATCCCTTAGCAGGCTCTTACTGCATCCACGGGCATGAGAGGAGGGGTAACCTTCTACTGCCGGCACCCCACGGCAGATGGGCTTATAATAATAATTTATAATTTAGAAAATTTAAAAAATGTTAGTTCAAACACCATCTTTCTTCGCAATAAGATTGATTGTTTTTGAAACAATTAATGAACGACTTACAGGACGATGAAAATTACATATTTAAACACAACTAAAATTTATGAGACATAAATTGGTCACTGACTCAGCACACGCCGTGAGAACCACGTCACTGATTTTCAGTGGCGCCATATTGTCAAGAGATATTATCCCTGATGCTAACGTCTATGTTCAAAGAAGGATCCCGAGCGGCCTCCCCGATAGTGATGCCGCCGTCGCCGGGACACACGCTCATGGAGCTGATCAAGGACTTCTCCACAGAGACGGAGGAAACCACCGCCGCCGCGCCCAAGTCGCCCTGGAAGCCGCCAGGTTTGTCCATTGTTATCACACTTGCGATGACGTGTTTAATCACTGACTGAGTGACTGACAGGCAACGCACAGCCTAAACCACTGGACCTAGAGACTTGAAATTTAGCACACATAGACCTTGGGTATCCTAGAGGTGCACTAAGGAAAGATTTTTCGAAATTCCCTTGGGAACGGGAACTACGCGCGCGAAACTGCGGGGTGCGGCTAGTCGATTTATATGAAACTCTTCCGTTACTGACTGAGTGACTGACAGACAACGCACAGCCTAAACCACTGGACCTCGAGACTTGAAATTTGGCACACATATACCTTGAGTATCCTGGAGATGCACTAAGAAGGGATTTTTCGAAATTCCCACGGAAACGGGAACTACGCGGGTGAAACTGCGGGGTGCGGCTAGTTTGATAATATAAACATGCGTTTATGTGCAAGTGACAGCAAAATGATATTTGGTTATGAATTGAATAGTCACTAGCTGACGTCAATGTAAATATTTAACAATTTATACAAGAAAGAGAAAACCGAAGGTCTTTCATGAGTTTTCACAATCGATACTCGCCATCGACTGTAGTTAAATAAAATTATGAATACTTGTACAGGATAGTTTGGTACTAAAATACGCAGTAAACTATACTACAGCGACTGTAGTTTGGGCTTCATTTGCTTAGAATTTGGTACCTACCTTGAGTTACAGATCTGACAGATGTCATAGTAACGTACTATTACTGCTGTAGTGACGGCAGGCGATCTAACAGTGACAACTCATGGTAGACACACTGCTTAGAAGTAAAGAGGAATATGAACCTTCATTTCGAATCGAAAACGTATCTACGTTTTAATGCCGGAAGGTGGACATTTGTCGAATACATAGGGCGCCTTCCTTAGATCACATGAATGTTTGGATACCAATAAGCTATTTACTTACTGACATCGTTTTGAAAACCATACTTATGTATGAAATATACACCGTGCCCGTTAATAACCCGAAAGATTTAAGCCAACGATTCTAGAGCCTAATTAGAGTATATAAAATTATGTAACATTTAGTCCAAAAACCCATACTTAAGGAGATATTAATTATTTCAAACAAATCACAAGTTAAAAAATCTCCAGTCTAACACACCCTAAAAGCAAACATCGTGCTAGACATAACTTGACACTTCTTGTCATAGAACACAAGTCACGGCATTCGCCATTCGTCGTATGATTTCGGAGCGATTCGTGAAGTGTCACGCTCGCTCTCTGTTTCTCTACTTGAGTTTCTCAACTAAAGACTTGTTCACAAAGAAGCGGGCAATTAATATGATTTAATTTGTACTGAAATAGTAATTTAATTTAGATAAATAATTAGACCCATGTTGATGTAATATTACTTACTCGTATTGTCGTCAAAAATACGTGATTTAAATCTTTCGGGTTATTAGGGGCACGGTGTATAATGAGATATTTTGAAAACTTTCGGGACATAGATCAATATGGTATTGTTTTATTTCCAGTTTTATTTAATTTACTTTTTCTATGTATCATAATTTTCTTTATATCTGTTTCCTTAGTTTTATTGTTCAATCTCCATGTACCTATGTAGGGTTTGCCTGTAAGAGGTTTTTACACATTGATCAAAACAACTTAGACTTAAGATTTAAATGATGTGCTGTGTAAGAACTGTTGGCGAACCTAATAAATGAATAAACATGGTGACTCTAGTAGCGTAGATAAAATTCACTTCTGTAAATGAGATATTCTTGGTAAATTTGTAAAAACGGGAATTACTCACGTAGTATTGTAACGTCGAAGATTATTCCGACGCGCGCCGCTAGCGCCAGTGTCATGTCGGCCCCACGCGTGTCTGATGAATTTTATTGATAAATCGAAACGTGTCGGAATAATCTTCAACATTACAATAATACGTGAGTAATTCCCGTTTTTACAAAATGAATAGTATATCTCACGTTAATTTTGAAAGTGAAATATTTTTGGTCGGTTTAAGGCTCGAGCAGACCGGATGCGTATGCGTAGACGTAAGCGTAGACGTGCACGTACCACTGAGTTGTAATGTATGGAACTGTATGAGACAGGACACACCGCTTGCGTAACGTAGACGTGCGCGTCGACATCCATACATTACAACTCAGTGGTACGTGCACGTCTACGCATACGCATCCGGTCTGCTCGAGCCTTTAGAGGCCGTCTGTACGGGCTTAAGTATTTATTCTTTTCTAATGGCAGCTGACGGCGCGGGCGGGTCGGGCGGGTTCCTGAGCGCATCGTCCGCAGTCAAAACACCTGCGACGCCGGTTAAGGTCAGTATATTAAGTTTTTGATGTGAAACGGGGAAAAAAGATCTTTTTCGGGGAGTAAAACCGACCGGACAAGAGGTGACGCGTGACGCTTGGAGATGAGCGGGTTTTTTTTATTTTTTTATTTTATTTTATTTGGCGCCTACCAGTGCCTTTTTAGGGGCCGTCGGCTAACCTACCTATTCACCTCTGATATGTTCAGAGTTTTTATTCAGCGGGAAAATAGGGGTTGTAGATTGTCTTTATTATATACTAGCTTTTACCCGCGACTTCGTCCGCATAAGTTTTTTTGTTTTCTCCCGGCTATAAGTCCCCCTGCAACAATGTCCCAGTATCGTGTTCCAGTCCTCAACTTCACATCAAAATTTGTTCAAAAGCAACCTAAGCTACATAATGGATAGCTCCGAATGTTTCCTTAGTAAATATAAAAAGTAAATAATGTAAATCGGTTTAAAATACTACTAACTACCTACCTGCCAACCCCCGATGTTAGACAGTGTGACATCCGTAACATCGTCTGCGTAGGAAGTACTAACTTAATGTAAGTAGTATAATAATGTAGGAAGCTAAAAATAAGAGGCCTTATTACTGTAGTACATTTTTGTAAACTATGTTCTTTGTTTTTCCCTCTCTGGCCAACACATGGAGATTCTGTGGACTTGAAACACGTGAGCAAGCCACGTATAATTGTCCGTGAGAAAAACAACTCTTTTCTAAATTAATGCCGGCTACTTTTAATGTTTGCCCCTGAACTTTATTTATCGTCATAGCGAATGCGATTTTCAGCGGAAACTGTAATCTCTTAAACTGGAATGGCAAATCTGTCGGAATTATGGGTATACGGGGGATTAAAACGTTCTCTCCTTTTGCCATTCCAGTCATAATGATTGCTTTTACAATATTGCGACCGAGGTGTGTCACTTGCAACCGTGTGCTATTACACAGTCTTGGTGTATCTAAATTCCGCATTAAAAGGACAGGAACGCCTACTTTCAGCCTCAGTTTGTGTGAAGGTACTCCCGACAGTTCTAAAGAATTAAGAAATTCTACAGGGTATGATGTTACTTGTTCAGTATCCATTACAGTGTCTACAGAGAGAAACTCAACAATATCACCTTCCACGCGTGACATAATTTGCTCGTTTATCTGTCCCACCATTTCATTCG
Source organism: Pasiphila rectangulata (assembly GCA_963082625.1). Taxonomy (NCBI): domain Eukaryota; kingdom Metazoa; phylum Arthropoda; class Insecta; order Lepidoptera; family Geometridae; genus Pasiphila; species Pasiphila rectangulata. The sequence goes on along the minus strand of OY720253.1, from coordinate 13,543,729 downwards.
TCGGCGCTAAAATTGCTCTTTCACATAACCAGTCTCTATTCCTCATATTAGTTAGCAGTTCGCTATAGACGAAGTTATTTAGATCATCTGGATTATGCACAACATTGCACAATTCACGATCCAATGTAATCATGCCATTACCATCCTTTGCCATACGATCTTCTCCAATTTTAAGAAGAGCAGCAGCATATTGTCCAGATTGTACATCATTGTGTAGTTGCACTCTCATATTTGTAGACAGACTAAACGTTTTTACGTGCACCCATAACGTTGACGCTTTTAAACACGCATTTATTTCATCTGCAGGGGTGCCTTTAGTGATAACCGGCAAAGTCTGTCTAAAATCGCCCGCTAAAAGTACCACCATCCCCCCCATGATATTTGGATTACTCTTGATGTCTTTCAAAGTCCGATCTAGAGCTTCAATTGCTCTTTTATGGGACATAGTACACTCATCCCAAACTAATAATTTACATTGCTGCAACATACGTCCACGCTCGCTGTTTTTACTTATATTACAGACTGGCATTTCTTCATGGGCTAAGTTTAATGGCAGTTTAAGCACCGAATGTGCCGTTCGACCACCATTGAGCAGAGTGGCGGCTATTCCGGAAGAGGCAACTGCTACAGCAATTCCTTTATCTTTTCGGATTTGCGCTAAAAGCAAGTTTAAAAGAAAGGTTTTTCCCGTGCCTCCGGGAGCATCCAAAAATAACAAACCACCTTCGCCATCTTCGATTTTTTTGAAAACATTGTCAAATACTAACCTTTGTTCTGGGATCAAACGTGGAACAGACTCTGTCAATTGTTGTTGTAAGGAAGCAGTATCGTAATCTAGTTCCCGTATTAAATCGCTACTGATTTCCTCGGTTCTCTGTGGTCTGATCATTCCATAATCTGATAAATCCTTTCTAGAAATTGTTTTAACCTGGTCTTCAATTTTTGTCAGACCCTCATTGTAAATTAAATCACTGTACGTGACATTGGGATTTTGCTCTTGTAATCTGTGCTATTTCAACTCGGAATTTAAAAAGAACGTTTTTAGCTAACCAAAAATACGCAACGAATAGAGTTTCTTAACGCAATATTTCAATATTCGCATACGTGCGACGACGACGTCTGCCCTCGTGCGTAGGCACAGTTGGGCACGGCCCTCCCTTCGCGCCGCACCGCCTCTTCGCTCGGCGCACGCAGCGTCTTGTATTCACTACGACGACGTATGATTTGAAGGTTTGCGTTATATTGAATTATTTTCCCTCGTTGAATAGTAAACAAACTAAGTGTAGGTGTTATAATTTCGGTGATGAACTGATTACCTATCCGTTTCTTTGTCTAAAATGAGTATTAACTTATCACTATGATTGATTACTGAGCATAAAGTTCGTATAAATGTCTATCTAATTACCTCCTCAAGTTTAAAGCGTAGCTAGTTATGTAGTACTATATTAATTCTGTGGTGTAGGTAATTAGATTTTATCTGTATGTTATTTAACAGTCAGTTGAATAAAAAATCGTATACAAATCAGATCAATAGCTATGGCGTAATGTGATTCTAGACAGAGTTTTAATGTTGTAGATAGGTAGCTGTGTATAGGTTCCTGTGGGAATGAGATATTTTCCCGAAGTAAAAAGTAAGCTAGTAGTTTTGGTACCTTCCTACCCTATAAGTTAAGTAGTGTGATGGTATGTCGCTAAGTTTCGATCCAAGTAAAACTGTTAAATAAAGACAGATGCATCAAAATTTTATAATAAATTCCCTAAATTACGGCGCCTACCGACCCTCTAAGTTAGAAAAGTGATCAAATACTAACTTTAAGTCTCAGTAACACTCATTTAAAAAAAAAACATCAAAATCATTTCAGTAGCTATGGCGTCATTCGCTTCTTGACACGATCACGCTAGATTTCCGCGGGAATGAGGTATTTTCCCGCCGTAAGAAGTAGCCTGTGTCCGTGCCTAGGATCCTATCTTTATATTAACCAAGTCTTATAAAAATCCGTTCAGCCGTTTAGGCATGATAGAGCAAAACTCCCACCAAAAACCATAAAAAAATCACTAACTCAATTCAGTTTTCTGCCTACTTCCTACCCCCTGAGTACTATGACGTGATCATCGTTTTTAGGTAACCATCTATTACCTTACTAAATTTCATCAAGATCTGTTCAGCCTTTTAAACGTGAAAGAGCAAAAGTCCCAACAAAAACGACTAAAAATCACTAACTCAATTTAGTTATCTGCCTACTGCCTACCCCCTAAGAACGATGGCGTGATTATTTATAGCCTATGACCATTTCTAGGTTATCATCTATCACCATACCAAATTTCATCAAAATCCGTTCAGCCGTTTAGGCGTGAAAGAGTAACAGACAGACAGACAGACAGACAGAGTTACTTTCGCATTTATAATATTAGTATGGATAATGATGTGCGGGTTAGTACTAAGGCTCTTTTAACTATTTAATAGGGCAACTGCCCTTCGTCCATCGTGCCCATCGTGTAGATCACCATCGTGTGGCGACTGGGGCGACTGCGGCGACTGGGGTGACTGTGGCGACTGGGGCGACAGTGGTGACTATAGCAACTGGGGCTACTGTAGCGAATGTGGCGACGGTTTGGGTTTTCCCATATTTCGGCGCAGTTCCACACGTTCACTATGTGTAGTGTTTGTGTATTTGAGCTACTTTAAATAGCCCTGTTGTCTCGGGTTCGCGGGTAGCGGGGAGACAGTCACGTGAATGCCACAGGCAAGTGCGGACGTGTTTACCCTGGCTACTGGTGACGTAACGAGCCAATATAGGTACCCTACACATGAGAGTACTACATGTGGCGACGAATAAAAAGGTCAGTGCAAATAAATACATAACGTGGTTATTAGCAATTTGTTGTTTCGTTAAAGAAAAAAATGCATAAATGACAGTTAACTTAGTAGGTATTGTTAACGAACCTACAATTTGTATGCAAGTTAGGTACCTATTTTTATAAAACAATTTTATTCGACGCGGAATGATTCTTACAAAGATGAGAATATTATGCAGTTGTCGAAACAGACGACGCGATGATTCTGGAAGGTACCCTCCTCAGTAAGACTTTGTAACCAACAAAATAAACAAAGGCTACTGAATATAATTAATGGAATCAGGCGTTACTTTGCGGAATTAAAACTAAATATTTCTATTGCATTTTAAAGGCTACTGATAAAATATGAGATGTTATTGTATTAGATAGACAGGCATTTTATGCAATTTTGCATTTTGTCACAACGGTTATCTGTTGGGTAAATTATTTATTGCATAGAAATATGCGAATAACTTTATTTGTTGTTGTCTGACAATGATGTTACCTATACATTTATGTGTTTTTACTGTGAATCGGAAATAATTTTAAAGCCACCTGATACTTAAAGAAAATGTTGTTTAAGGAACAAAAGCTACCTAACTAATAATTTGTCAGACTGCTCAATGATTACTAAACTAATTTAATTAATGGCAAAGGGTATATAGTCAAGTATCCTCTTGAAATATTTTTATTGACGAACTAATAATGGTTTTGTACCCAAGGTCAAAGGACGGTATTATTTCGTTGGGTTTTATTATTAACCAAAGACAAGTGAGCGGTTAAAGATAAAAATGTTTTAACAAATTTGCCTTGCCTTGCCTGTTCATTGAACAAGGATGTGAGTACTTATTTAAGGCATTGTTTGTAGATAAAGGTACTTATTGTAGAATCATTTGCATTTTTAACTAATGTACCTGCCTGGAAGGAGTTAAATCTAGGTTTGCCTTAATTAAGGAACTCTCAACCTCTTAGGTACCCATGGTAACTTATAGGGTTTAATAGTGTACTACGCAGTACGGGCCTTCATAATAAATGAAAACCGTGCGTATAATGTGTCGTGGGCAGTACGGGCCCTCATGAAATTGTAAACCGTGCGTTACCATGCGTAAGCATTGGCGTGAGTTGTTTGTGGGCAGCATGGGCCTTCATAATATTGAAAACCATGCGTCACCATGCGTAAGCATTGGCGTGAGTTGTTTGTGGGCAGCATGGGCCTTCATAATATTGAAAACCATGCGTCACCATGTGTAAGCATTGGCGTGAGTTGTTTGTAGGCAGCGTGGGCCTTCATAATATTGAAAACCATGCGTCACCATGCGTAAGCATTGGCGTGAGTTGTTTGTGGGCAGCATGGGCCTTCATAATATTGAAAACCATGCGTCACCATGCGTAAGCATTGGCGTGAGTTGTTTGTAGGCAGCGTGGGCCTTCATAATATTGAAAACCATGCGTCACCATGCGTAAGCATTGGCGTGAGTTGTTCGTAGGCAACATGGGCCTTCATGATTGAATGAAAATCATAGTGTGTTGGTTATGTGGTCCATAACTAACCTTTTAGTTGTAAATCGCCCCAAAGCATTACTTTAAATGTCAAACCTACTTCCACCCCTCGAAAAACTTGATCTTGAAGGTGAAATGTCACACCTACCTTGCGTTGGTAAAAATGGAGAAGGTCGTTAAATAAAGTATGTCTTTGTATAAAGGTGATAGTATAATCTTTTCTGTCCATGCAAAGGTTGTCTGGAAGAGTTCACTATTAGCGATGAGGCCACCCATTGTGCATTTGTGTTTATTTTAAGTCTTCTTACTGTATATAATTTAAGTTTTGGTGTACAATTCAGATATACTTATTCATTCATTCATTTATTATTTTCTTGGATGCCACTGAAACAAGAGGTGCTAAGAAAAAAAGAGCTACCTTGTTACTTATTAGGAGGGTTGGAATTACAAGAGATTATTTATAATTTGCCGGGAGCATACATTGCTGCTTCTGCGGTGTTGATGGTTTTGAAATCTCAATTGAAAAACTAAACGGATACTTTCTTCCGAAGTACAACAAAATCTACTAAAATCTGTTTCGTCAAGATAAAGGAGAATTTTAAAAATTTGTAGTTAGATTCAAACATCAGGCTGGAAGTTTAAATTTACAAATAATGAAGAAAATTTGATGGACCAAACTGTAGACAAATGTTTGTCATCCTATCTCAGAAAGAAAATATTGACATAAGGAGAAAATTTTACGTTAGATTAGGTGGAATATCAGCTAGAATGCTATTGACAAAATAAAAATACAGGAATTGCTTGACAGTGACATTATTGAAGAGGTTTATGGACCCTCTCTTTGGATATCGCCATATTAAAGGATAATCGTGATCTTAAATACCTAGTGGTGTTCTATCATTAAAAAATAATATGAACAGCATTGAACAATTTTGTGTTTCTAAAACATTAGAAAAACTGCAAGGCTTGGTAAATTATATCAATAAGTGGCAGCAAATTAGCTTTGATGACAGAACCGTTAAAGGCCACTTAAGAGAACAAAGAAAGCTAGTATAGAACAATAAAATTGTGTACAGAAGGAAGGCGACTTAAGAGAACAAAGAAAGCTAGTATAGAACAATTGTGTACAGAAGGAAGGTGACTTAAGAGAATAAAGAAAGCTAGTATAGAACAATTGTTTACAGAAGGAAGGCGACTTAAGAGAACACAAAAAGATAGATAAAACGTTTATTTACGACTGCAGACACACATACAAGAAACAAAAGCTGAGTATAACATTACAATACATCAAATAAACACAAAATAAAACAAATTAAGACAATATAATTAGCAATCAAAATGTTATGTGTGTGCTGCACAGCACGTCAAAAGGTCATGGCTCAGCGTGAGATATGCTCAAGGAGCAAACGCTGATTTTCAGCCATAGCCTGTAGAGTACAAGCAGAACGAGACGCAATCCGTGTGTTGTGTACCTACATTATATAAGTGTGTTCGGGTAAAACCGAACACGCAGCAGATTTGCACTTTTGCGCGCTTGCAATTTAGTGCACATTTTGCTCGCGGGTTCCCGAAACTAAACCAGTTCGCGTTCGACCGCCTTCGTCGCGAGTTCATACCAAATACCATAAAAATAACCATTATTTTTCACCATTAGAATTACCATTAGTTAATACCATTAATATAAGTAGAATAACGTGTGTTTTGTGAATATATAAGTCCGCAGCCAACCAGTGACTTTCACTTAACCACATAACCATAATCGTAAAAGGTAGTTTGGGGAAACACCAAAAATCCACCCCAAATTAAACCTCTTTTCAAAGTGTTATGCGGATGGTGAATAGATTGATATTAATGAAATTAAAATTGATAGCGTGTATCGTGTACTGTTGTCCTTATGTTTTGCAGAGGTTGTAGTCCGATTTTTGGCAAACGAAGTGCTTAAATTGTTTTGTGAAAGCTAGTATAGAACAATTGTGTACAGAAGAAAGGCGACTTAAGAGAACAAAGAAAGCTAGTATAGAACAATTGTGTACAGAAGAAAAGGACCAGGCATTCCATCAGTTGAAACAAACAATATCTACAGTCAGAACATTCGGATATTACGATGTTATTATAACGAAACATAGGTCATCGCTGATGCAAGGGTTAGGTAAGAGGCCATTCAGAAAATGATAAGGGACCGAGAATTATTGCGTACGAAAATGGAACATTGTTGACACTTGTACAAAAATACAGCTAAACTGAAAAAGAAGCCCTTGGTTCCGTTTAGGCAATCAAACACTTTAGTGTATTTCTTTTCGGTAAGAAATTCTACCTCATCACGGATCACAAGCCATTAGAGCGTTGGGTATTATGGTTACAGTCTTACCAGTTTACTTTGGCATTATGCCCACTATTTGTATGCTGTTTTTGTAAATAGTGTGCAATAAAGTATTAAATAATAATATCAGATACAAACTTGGAAAAGTAAAAAAATTGGTGACCCCCTGTCTCGCCTCTCTAAATCTGCTGATGTACCACTAGGGACCATTGAAGATTACGTTCACCATATTGTAGAGGTAGAACAAGCTTGTCCATGTGCTGTCCCGATACAAACCATAATGAAGAGCTCAGAAAATGATCCGGAGTAAAAAAAAAATAATAAAAAAAATAATAGAAGGAGTTTATAGCAATTAATGGCATAAATCGGTAAAAGAGTATAACATTTTTGAAACATCAGCCGATATAACTTTAGCAATTCATAGATTCAAGATTTAATATTTTCTCTTGTTTGCTGGTCATCAAGTCGGGCACTTCGTGCGTGTATTGCAGTTATTTCTAACTGGGCGTGGGCCATTTTGAATTCGATAACGCATCCCAAGCAACCTTATATATTTAAAATAACCGAAGCCCCGTCAGATGATGACCTGCCCGTACAGCAAGTCGCATCAGATCTGAGCGGAACGCCGCACGGATAGAGGGTCGCCTCGCTTACTCAGCAGCCATAATGAAGCAACAGGATGAAAATGAGCCTTAGAGTATCTGGTAGCCTTAAAAGCGTCTGTGTCTAACTATCAATGCTGAATCGTCTCTAATAAAGCTGTAAGCAAAAGTAAAAAGTATTTTTGAATCCGAACTCTGATTATATGATGACATCGTTCTACGAGGTAGTCGGATTATCACACTGAAGGAATAACGGAAAGCATGAGGCTCATGAAAGCCATCCAGGACAATGATTTACTTCTGTAAATCATAGTCCTGGATGTCCCCTTCTGGGGATAATACATATACTAAAGATATGAAAAAATAAACAAGTTGTCAGCAAACCTTAAATCAACCCCGCACATTGTTGAGCAAACGGAAGGTGGAGATGTACTAGTAAGGAATGAAGAAACTGGTCAAAAGTAATGCCTTTCTGAACAGGATAGAATGGGAATGGGAAGTCAGGGATACGAAGTCAAATAAAATATAGAACTGAATGAAGATTAACTGAGAGACCATGAAAAGTAAATAAATCAAAGCAAACGTAAAACAATTAAGATGTTGTGTTAAATATTGAATCATTTAGTTTTGATACTTAAGATTGATGTTGATTTCTTAAAAATATATATAATGAGGAAGGGATGTAGTGTTTGTGTATTTGAGCTACTTTAAATAGCCCTGTTGTCTCGGGTTCGCGGGTAGCGGGGAGACAGTCACGTGAATGCCACAGGCAAGTGCGGACGTGTTTACCCTGGCTACTGGTGACGTAACGAGCCAATATAGGTACCCTACACATGAGAGTACTACACTATGTATAGTTAAAATATATATATATATATATATATCGCACCTCCAGTCGTAGACTGACTCAATCCAAAATTCATGTTTTTTGGGAAATGAAGAAAATGTGTTTCGGTCCTTGACAGTTTTTGATGAATCACACTACTACAACTTTATGAAACAGAGAGCTAGAATATTACAGTTTATTAATGATTTACTCTTTTTCTGATTTACTAGGCGATAGAGCGCACTTTTTTGAGTCGTTCTGTATATGTACTTAACTTAATTCACCCAAATTTTGAATTGAGTCAGTCTACGACTGGAGGTGCGATATATATTATAGCGAACTATTATTGTGTTCTTATGAGAAATAAAAGTTCTTAAACCTCATAGTTAATTGTATTGCATGCATATATTGTTCAAAACTATGATAGTTTTAAAAGTTATATATATATTGTTATTTTCGTGTAATTAATACCATATTGTTACAAAACAAATAAAATATTTTGCATAACAAGGGCTATTTGGTTTTAGATGCCGTCAAAGGGTCCTTCAAAGGCTGCATCCCGAAGCGCCAGCCCAATGCCAAAAGCAGAGAGTCCTCCAGGTACCATCATCAATATAACGGTTGCTTCAATAGTTACGATTTTCCTCCTTGGTTTCTCCTTTTCATGCCCGCGGATGCAGTAAGAGCCTGCTAAGGGATACCTCCGGAAGATGGGCAGCAGCGTCTTTCCTTGTATCAACATCCCGTACTGCGCTCGCCAACCCGCCTGCAAAGCGTGGTGAGTATGGCAACTACCTCTCATGGAGATCCATGAGGGAGGCCTGTGTTCATAAGTGGGACGTTTTATGGCTGAAATGATGAACTGTTAACAATACAACATTGTTTTTACCTCAAATAAATACATAAAATAAAGACTGTGCGGAAGTTGGAACGTGACGTCACGCGGTGGGACACGGCCAGGTCGAGATATTAAGAGAAATTTAAATGAGTGTCATGTAACATTCTCCACTCCACTAGAACGAACGATGTCATTGGACCATCAGAGGGGTTTTCTAATAGTTTGTCTCTTGGGAATTTT